>OX382257.1:33059481-34384811 GCA_947507595.1 Pyralis farinalis | reverse complement strand
CCCAGCCTATGTACAGTTGAAATAACAGCTCTGCTTCGATTTGTTGATATATATATATATATATTGATGTAAGATATGTCGATGTTTTAGTGCCTAGTGTCGTATATACGAGTTAATAATGGAAATCCGCCCATAAGCTCGAGATTTGTCGAACTTGTATTTGCATGTGTGTGGTTCGTATTATAATATTTATGTCGTGGCTTAATTACCCTGGCCGGGATTTCCAGCACACAGCTAAGGTCTTTGGAGCTGGTTTCTTCGCAAAGAAACAATGTATTTATATAAACATGTAAATGTGTGCGTACGACTTTTATTTAATATTTGTTGTTGCAACTAATAGCCACTGCTCCAAGCCTTAAAATATTCCAAGTCCATTGGTATAATTTATATATTATAAGTTATATGTGCGCATTATTGATTGTATAAGAGCTCTTAAACCCTGATCGGGTTTTACCAATTAATGGGACTGGATGGGAGTGAATTGAATACACTCGGCGGATTGCCTTAACATTTTAAAGACATGTTAATTACTTTCTCGCTATACGAACGGATTACAAGCTTATCGGAAATCAAAGTTTATTGACGCTTATAGCGTTCTTTTGCTTATTCACGCGGGACGTTATCGCGCAAGCTATGCTCTCGTGTTAATGGTATTCCAACCTTACAGTACTTTAAAGAAACTTCATCATTTATTGTAAAGTGTACGGTACCCAACCATATCAGTCGAGTGAATAACCGTCTGATATGCGTGCTTTCAAACTGGTTACAGGCCCGACATGATCCACCACGGACGCCCGACCAAAATTAATCGATGTTCAAAGCCACGGGGCTAAACACTGATTAACACTGATTATTTTGTGGAGAAAGCTCGAAAATAGACAGGTACCACCAGAACTCATAAACATCTGCAAATATTGGTATGGGAATCAGGTTAACAACGTGCGATGGGCGGGGAACATATCGCAGTCGTACAGGCTGGAGTGTGGGGTTAGGCAAGGAGGGTTGTCTTCACCTACACTATTTAACTTGTATATCAATGACCTTATCGTGGCACTGAGCAGCGCCCGTGTCGGCTGTCACATAGATGGAATTAATGTTAATAATATAAGTTATGCCGACGATATGGTGCTGCTGAGTGCGTCGGTATGTGGCCTTAGAAAACTCGTGGCTATTTGTGAAGCATATGCTGTAAGACATGGTCTGGTGTATAATACGTCAAAAAGTGAAATCATGGTCTTTGAGGTCAGAGGTAAAAATATTGACAATTTCCCGGAAATCAAACTCAATGGCACAACCTTGAGGAGGGTGTACAAATTTAAATACCTGGGACACCAATTGACCTCTGACCTCAAAGATGATGAGGATATTGAGAGGGAGCGGAGGGCACTGGCGGTGAGGGCGAACATGATAGCTCGCAGATTTGCGCGCTGTTCTAAAGAGGTGAAAATCACTCTTTTCAGATCGTACTGTGCATCCTTCTACACCTGCAATCTGTGGGCTGTATATACCCAAAGAGCCTACAATACCCTCCGTGTCCAATATAATAATGCATTCAGGGTGTTGATGGCGCTGCCGCGATTCTGTAGTGCGTCAGGTATGTTTGCAGAATATCGTGTGGATTGCTTCTACGCTACCATGCGCAAAAGATGCGCATCCCTGGTGCGCAGAGTACGTGCCAGCGCCAACAACATCCTGAATATGATTGCGAGCAGACTGGACTGCATGTATGTCAATCACTGCTGCGCAATTTCGAATGGGATTGCGCGGCAGTGATTGTCTCTAAGAAAAATAATATAAATATATATATATATTATTGTGTCACTCAACCAACTTACTAACATTAATTAGTTATAAGGATAAATTGTTTCTAACAAAATGGACAAATAGTCTGAAATAAAGATTTATTATTATTATTTATTTATAATCTCTACCGCACACTATGATGTTACATTTACTGATATAAATATATCCTCTTTTTTCCAAAAAAAATAAAATGAGAGCGTTATATAGTCAAAATCGCGAGATCCTTATACTACCAACCACCTTATTCAATAAACATTCAAACTCATGCGAACAAGCACTTATTTATAACTTAGTCGACAATGGATTCTATACGGAACCTTACAACTTAAATCCTCTAATCCTAAAACTAATTATCTAACAGAAACTATCGCGGAATCAAAGAAACAAGACCCGGGATGTGACCTAACGCCCTAACGCGAGTGTGTCTAAGGACGTTGTGTATAGATAGTTGTGTTATAAAATATATATATGTGTATATAACTTTGTGTAGACAACTGGCAGACGTGTGAGTCGATGAAAGCCTAGCCCTACGGTCTACCAATTACGGAAAATGTAATTATCACAGACTCATGACAATTCAACCTAGTCTAACTATGAGTTAGACCAGCCTGCGGGATTGTAGTCGCCCCGACATTCCGTGATGTATGTACACACCTCACGAACGCTTTATTTCGCGTTAGAGAGGTGGGGCCCTAGTGTAATGTGGGAAGATCTAGACACGGCTTACCTGTCCGTACTAAATCGTGTATTTGATTCTATACACTTCAAACTCCGCTCAGTTGTCACAGTCAGTTTACCACGGTGCTTGAAATGTGTCAATACTGCTTAATAACAAGCCACTTTAAAACAAACTATCGCGAATTTAAAGAAACTATAAGAATTGGTTAACAAATCTTATAGCCAAATAACCCAAACGAATACTGATTACTTCAGTTACAAAAAATTACAACGTTTTAAGAATTCCCGAAATACGCTCCGACTCACTAGTCAGTATTGGCTCTTGTGTCACGTCTCAACGCTTCCCATTCCTATATAGTCCACGACAAACCCCGCGCGCGCTTCAACCCCGTAAAACCGCCACGCCGATCTGTGTTTAAACGCAAGGTCTCGTACACATTCTCCACTCCAGACTAGGTCTTACAACTAACTTAATTTATTGAATAATGCATAATTCACACATGCTAATTAACCGGGATTAGTACCAAATTTAGATCTTATTCTAAATACCCGAATAAACTCCAGACTGAGTCTGTCTGTCACACCCACGGACTGTACCTTGGGGCAGAGATACATCGATCCACTTGTAATCCCATTTTATTCTCAAACATCTATTACTCGTTATAATTATTTCCAACAGATCGTTTAGATCTTGTATTCATTGTCAATTTTGAATTTCACCAAAACATCAACATATCTTACGGGGGTTTGTTCTATAGTCTTGGGTAACCCTAATTTGATTGCATAAACTCGACGGCTCGGTGCCGGCTAACAAAAAAATAATGGTTTGCACATGTGCGCACAGCCACGTTGCTTTCGACCATACAACAATCTTAAGGAATTTTAAACCATTCCAATTTTGAATAATATTACGCAATCTTATTATTGAAAAGATGTGCTGGTACCATTACAAGATGAAAATGAATGACTTTTAAAGAATGCAAGATGAAAGAATGACGAAGCAGATATACAATGCAAAAGTGGAAGGATGTAGGAGCCGGGGAAGGCCAAGACTTACCTGACATGACCAAATTGGTCGTGTTCTATCATAAGGTGTCAGGAGCCCTAGAAACCGGCGAGCGTGCGTGAGAAGAGCAATGAATGTTAAAGAAGCGAGTGAGATATGTCGAGTCACGTGGCGCTCGATTCTCTCTGCTTATTCAGTATAAAGTGAAAAAGTGCTAGTGAAATTGTACAGTAATGAAATAACTCAAATATAACACGTTTATGCACTTTTTGGAAGACGTGAATAAGTTCATCAAAAAACCCTGTAAAAATCACTATCGTTTTACGGGTGGTATTTAAATTGGGTTGATTGGGTCGAGTATTTTTTCAGTACAGTTCCTGACTGGAACATAAAATTAAGATTTTCAAATGATTGTAAACTGAAGACTTGGCTGTATGGGCTAGATCCCTTTGCCTTTCCCCTCGGGGATAAAAAGAACAAAAAAAAATCAAATCCACAATTACATAAACTTCCACATCACACTATTGTGATACGCTGTTGCCAATTAAAAACTTACGATTAGCTACAAATTACTGTACTAATAAAAATATACGCGTGGGAAGCGGATGACGGTTAACTTTGGTTCAGCAGATGACAGTGAGTCATATCCGGAGTACATTATTTTATTGGCATCTAACGTCATGAGGCATACAAGCATACGGTCTACCTAATGTAAAGCGGTTACCCTCGCCTACGAACGCTTTATTGCAAGCGTAGGTATTATTTTTTCATATTATTTAGTTTAACTAAAAATCCCTCACCACCTCTGCACCTCCGCTGCTTATACAGCAACTCCTTAGGAGTTTACTTGTAACCTTATTCACTCGCAGCAGCAACACTCCAGGGAGTTGTTATTTAGCTGCGGTTTTCTATGAGATGGAGGTACTTCCCAGACGGGCTTTAAAGCGCCCTATCTTATCTTTTAAATGTAATTTTATTGTAGTATGTCTAATAGATACTGTAGATGAGAATAGTGCTTTTCGGGTTTAGAAATTGACCACGTAATGATATTGAGGACCCGATAGTGAAATTGTTGGGAGAAAAGTAGCCTTTTTGGACCCTCCCAGGGTACCTTCTGCTAATTTAAACTTTCGTATTATTTTGGCTTGAATTAACTTTGTTTCATTCAGTACATCTATAAATTTGCATTTTGAATTTATTAATGAAACTTACCAGAATTAGTTTGGCCATTACATACACATCTGTGCATGGCCATCCCACTACTGGGACGTGAGTATTTCAAACACCTACTCAATCACATTTAACTACGGATTTGTATAAGCCAGTTATGTCAAGCCGCCCGAAGGGGTTATCTTACCGACTGCTATGTCTTGAGACCAGCCAGAAGCGACGCAAAGGAAAGAGAAACCTTCCGATATATCTCTTCCATAGAGAAGTTAGAGATATACAAACCTATCTCAAGACAAGTTGAGGTCGACGTTCCTTAAGATCATCGTCGAGTTTGTCACATGACTATTTCATGTTATTAATATTTTTTACAGCAATAGTTCTCGATACCCTAATTGACTTTTTCATAGCGTTTTTAGGGTTCCGTATCTAATGACAAATATAAAATGCAACGTATATTGTAATGTTTTTTATTTGTATATTTTATTTAGTAATAGTTGTAATGCGTTGTGTAATCATAAAAAATCTGCCGTGTTCGTTTTACAGCTCAGTGTATGTTTTACTGCTCAGACGTGTTCGTTTTACAGCTCTGTGTATCTTTTACAGGTCAGTCGTATTCGTTTTACCGCTTAGTGTATGTTTTACAACTCATACGTGTTCGTTTTACAGCTCAGTCGTATTCGTTTTACAACTCTGTGTATCTTTTACAGCTCAGTCGTGTTCGTTTTACAGATCAGTATATGGTTTACAACTCATTCGTGTTAGTTTTACAGCTCAGTGGTTTTACAGCTCAGTCGTGTTCGTTTTACAGCTCAGTGTATGTTTTATAGTTCAGTCGTGTTCTCTTTACACCTTAGTGTATGTTTTATAGCTCAGTAGTATTCGCTTTACAGCTCAGTGTATTTTTTATAGCTCAGTCGTATTCGTTTTACAGCGCAGTGTATGTTTTATTTCTTTAAAATCAAATTTTTAAAAATAGAGAGGATTAGGAATGTCACTAATAAGGATGCATATCGCTTGACGAAAACCGATCTGCAAGCTACATTTTTATGATGATAGAAATGTTTATAGCTGTGTAATAAACATTTTTAGTTTTATACGATTTATCGTAATATAATAATAAGGATGCATATCGCTTAACGAAAACCGATCTGCAAGCTACATTTTTATGATGATAGAAATGTTTATAGCTGTGTAATAAACATTTTTAGTTTTATACGATTTATCGTAATATAATAATAAGGATGCATTGCGCTTAACGAAAACCGATCTGCAAGCTACATTTTTATGATGATAGAAATGTTTATAGCTGTGTAATAAACATTTTTAGTTTTATACGATTTATCGTAATATAGAAAGTAGATAATAAGCAATCCACTCCTTTGAAAGATATTATGTTTTTTTGTGATATATCTTGTATTTACCTAGGCACAAAAATGCCAACGATGTTTTAGCGTAACGCTTGTAGACCGTATTCGCAATGATGAGGTTAGAAACAGAGTTGATCTAAAAGAGAGCGTCGGTGTTAAAATAAGAAGGGGCGTGCTCCATTAGTTCGGGCATGTAGAAAGAATGCAGGATGAAAGAATGACGAAGCAGATTTTCAATGCACACATGTGCAGGCAAGGCGTTTCACTTTTTAATGGTACGACAAAGATAGGAGTTGTTTTTTTGGTACGCGAAGAGATATTCTCAATCGTGGAACTATGACATCGCAAGCCCGCACGTGTGGTTCTATGACGGAAGGGTGAGGGTGGGATAAGGGAACAGTTCTTCAGAGCACTCGCCATGGTAATGGCGGTAAAATACGCTTAGAGAGCCTATGTCCCTACGGAGTTGAAGAGGTTCTAGGTTTTTGGTGACCTCTTCGTCGTCAAATATGCGGATAGCCCGTCGCTGCAACCTATCGAGAGCCTCAAGAAGATACTGTGCGGAGCCGTCCCAGAGATGCGAGCAATACTCCACGCAGGCCCGAACTTGTGTCTTATAAAGCAGACAAAGTTGGTCCGGCGCGAAGAACCGGCGCACCCTGTTCAGGACTCCGAGCTTTAAATTTGGTCATGGTAGGTTAGTCTTGGCCTTCCTCGGCTCCTACATCCTTCCACTTTCGCATTGTACATCTGTTTCGTCATCCTTTCATCGTGCATTCTTTCTACATGTCCGAACCAACGGAGCTACCTTTTCTTATCTTAACACCGACTGTTTGTCAGACCAACTCTCTTTAAATATACTGTATAAATATGTTTGGGTACTTACAATGCAATACTTGGCGTTGCTGGGGCACTCGTCAAGCTTCGTGGCGCTGCGGTTGTTGCACGGCGTTATCGAGCCCACTCCGTCGCTGTACTGGCCGCACTTCCAGCACTTGATCCCACTGGCGACTGCCGCTAGACTCAGTAGAAGGCAGGCGGCGAGCAGGCGGCTACTCGACATTTTCTGGAAAGGATTTCATATACATTTTATTTGTTTTATACAACACAATGCCAGAAAATTTCTTATTTTTTTATAGTTGGGAAATACTTTGCCTAAGAATTTACAGGCAATTTGATCTAAACTACAGATCAAATAGCATATAAAAACTAATCCGTTCCACCAGTAACAAATTGTGTGCCAGTACCACGGGCACTGCTCCCCGAATTATGATCTCGGCTCGGCGCGATACCGGCCTGTCGCGTGTCCAGCCTGAAATATGGCGGTTGGCTTAAGGGCTATATCGACAGGGAACTTTATTTATGGCTCCAATATACCCCTTCATCAATGTGTACGGTGTAACCTATAGTTATTTAAGTAAAATCAAATATCTAATAACAATTGAGGGCATGAAAGTAGAATAAACGCGGTCGAGATGAGAGCATTGCGCAAAATTTAGGGCATAACGCTTGCTAGCCGCGTTCGTAATGAAGACGTGAGAGAAAGAGTTGGTCTGAAAGAGAGTGTCGGTGTTAAAACAAAAGGCATGCTCCGTTGGTTCAGACATGTAGAAAGAATGCAGAACGAAAGAATGACGAAACAGATATACCTACAATGCAAAAGTGGAAGGATGTAGGTGTAAAGTAAAGAAAAGTATATTTAGTCTTCCTGCGACCACGGATGCTGCAAAGCATTCGAAACGTCAGGTTCAACAAAATAAATAAAACACGCGATTAATTTGTCATAGGTTTAATCTCTCTTTTTCAATCTACCAGCATTACGAAAATGACCGTTGTCGAAGAAAAAATCCTAAAAGAAACTTGCCAATATAGGTCTTTTTTCAAATCGTTAATTTCAATAAATATATCTGAGTGTATATATATATATACTAGCTGTGCCCGCGACTTCGTCCGCGCGGAATAGTTTTTTTTTGTTATTTATTTATATTAATAAAAATAAATAATAAAATTTCTAAAATAAAGGCAGCCTAAGTTACTCCTTATTACATCAGCTATCTGCCACTGAAAGTCCCGTCAAAATCGGTCCAGCCGTTTCAGAGATTAGCCGGAACAAACAGACAGACGGACAGACAGACGGACAGACAGACGGACAGACAGACGGACAGACAGACAGACAGACAAAAATTGTAAAAATATTCATTTTGGTATATGTACCGTGTATATATCCATATGCATTTAGTAAAAAGCGGTTATTTTAATATTACATACAGGCACTCCAATTTTATTTATCTGTATAGATATATATATATATATGTACTGAAACATTTTCCAGATATATCTGTCAGTCATAACCCTTCTTGCACAGAGTACATATTGTCAGGCAAGGACAGAACTGTTTCAGGTAATTTATTATAGAATCGAATACAATTTACAACAAAAGATTTAATGGTCTGGCGAGTTCGGTGGCGCAGTGGTAAATAATGCTAATTTAAAACACCAACGTTCGTGGGTTCAATTTCCAACCAGGAAGACATTTGCGTACAAAAACATGTCTGTTTGTCTTCATCTGGGTGTTTTCAAGAGAGGTAGGGTGCATGAGACCTCGATATCGTTGCGCGTGTCATTCTAACCGAACACTCAGGTTAAGCAACGCCGACCGCAGCCTGTCTATGGATGGGTTAAACTATCTCGAGCATCTGAGGGCACATTAAGTCGTCGGTCCCGGCTTTTGTCGATAGATAAATGTCGTTAAGCTAGGTTTTTGAAAACAATGGCCTCCGCCAATCCGCAGTTGAGTATGCTCTAAACTCCATCGGTTGAAGGGAGACCCGTATCCATGCAGTGGGATAAGTTAGAGTTGGTGTAGTGGTAGTAGGGTCCATAAAAGCAGCCCTCACAAAACACTCCCTGGAGGATTATTGTGTTCCTACCGTCAGACCTCTGCAACTCAGAGGGAAAATGACACCATTCGTTGGTAAGGTCACACATCTTTCGAAATATAATTTCTTGGACGTGCGTGTTTCGTCACGATGTTTTCCTTCACCACCGAGCAAGTTATAATTATAAATACATAAATTCGGGAATAAACATTCTGTGGTACGCGCCCATACAAGGATTCCGGATTTGTCACTTGTAGCATGTTATTCTTACGATTAACGCCTGATGATGCCTCGTGGAGAGGCGAAACACGTGTCGCAGCGACGACCAGGCCAGTCGTGGCAGCGACGGTGGTGGAGGGGGCATGCGGATTCTGTTCCAGATGTCGGACGACCGCAGCAGCCGAGGCAGAGACTACCGGAGCAGCCATGGCAGCGTCGGCATGTTGCACGCACTAACAGTAGTGGGTGGGTGCCGGCCGGCGCTAGGCCGCGTGAACTAATTGGTGGCGGAAGCACACAAAGCAGGTTGGATCAAATTGCATGTAGATTTGACTTTCGCAAAATAACGCCTGAATCTATTAACGAATATTTGATGTCATTAAAGTAAGGTGACGAGCTCGATTGGCGCGTTGGTTGATAAAGCAACTTTGACACCAACGCTCGTGGGTTCGACTCCCACCCGGGACAAACATTTGTGTTCGAGAACATGTCTGTTTGTCTTTTAAGCTTCTAAATCGTCACTCAATTTCATATTTGTTAGCGTTATCATTTAAATAGTCATTTATGGTATAATACTCTTTTGTCATTAATGCTAAAGAAGCGAGTGAGGTATGTAAGGATCGAGTCACGTGGCGCTCGGTTCTCTCTGCCTACCCCGCAAGGGATTTGGCGTGAAGTTATAGATAGATAGATAGTCATTAATATCGTTTTGACCGTTTCGTCCACTTTGGTAACTAAATTTACGTAACCAGTTACAAGACAAGATTTTTCTTTCGCTGTTTGGTAACTAGTTGTGAGAGAAGAATTATTTTTCCACTTTCGTAGATCAAATTATTTCCATTTTTGTAACCCGAGATATTAGTTTTTATAAAAAGAAAATAACATCGAAATAATAAAATGTTTTTTACATAACTTTTAAGTAGGTACTATTATCGGAAGTCTGAAAATATTTCTCATGCCATTTAATAATAGGTACGACGACGAGCGAAGCGAGGAGGACTGTTAGGTAGAATTGCGACCCTACTTCTTCTATCTTCTCATGTAACTAACTGGTTACGTAAGTTTAGTTATCAAAGCGGACGAAGCCGTTTTGACACAATTTTTAAATTTGACTGTTGAAAGATTTAGAACACGTTCAGGAATTATATTATAAAATCTCACACTACCCTATCAATAAATTCTGCACTTTACGTAACCGTTGTTTTTTTTTAAACTACGGCGGGAGGCATAAAAGCATACGGCCGACATGATATAAAGCGGTTACCGTAGCCTATTAACGCTACTCCTTGGGAGCTTACTGGTGACCTCACTCATGCTCAGGAATACAACAACCCTCTAGGGAGTTATTATTTGGCTGCGGTTTTCCGTGAGGTGGAGGTACTTCCCCGGACGGGCTCCTTTGATGCGCCCTACCTCTCTTAAAACATCCAGATCAAGACAAACATACATGGTCATACACACAAATGTTTGCCTTGTGTGGGAATCGAACCCACGAGCGTTGGTGTCAAAGTCGCGTCATTCACGACTGAGCCACCGAGCTCGGCAAATATTTTCTTCATAGGTGGGCCGTATGCTTGTATGCCTCCCGACGTTGAATATCGATTGTAATGTGTTACCGACGCTATTTATTTTACTTACATATATATATATATATAGGAAGTTGTTATTTGGCTGCGGTTTTCTGTGAGGTGGAGGTACTTCACATCCAGACCAAACAGCCATGTTCATGCACACAAATGTTTGCCTTGTGTGGGAATTGAACTCACGAGCATTGGTGTCAAAGTCGCGTCATTCACGACTGAGCTCTTCAAAGCTCGTGCTAGAGTCGCAATTTAATTTCTATTTCTAGTATAACTCTCATGGCAATCACATATTTCCTTAAATTGGTGAATATTCTGATGCACATAAAGAACATTTGCGGGAATTGAGACGCAACAGTTTGGAAATTGATTTCTTTAAACACCCTCTACCTAAATTATACATAGCTGTTATCGCACGCTTTTGTAAAATGAGAATTGTTTTTATATCCGTGGCAGTTCCTCAAAGTAACATGCGATATACCATTTATTTATTTATTACAATGTTTACATATTAATCTTTACAACTAATATTTTACAGTATAATATAAACTTAAATAAAGTTTTTCCTTATACTGGAGTTCATCGTCGATCATCCACATATTATATTAGCCGAGAGGTAACATCAGATGTACACGTAGCCATAAATGTGTAGTAATTGATTCATAAAAATAAAATAAAACAAAAAATGTCAAGTCGGTAGGCAAATAAAAAAATATTGGTTAAGCCAGTATATCACCGGTGTGTGCTAGTGTGGGGCGTCAACTAGTTGCAAGTAGGTAAGGGACAAGCTGTGTGTACAGCGTGTTACTTTATTGTGTTAAGTTAGTAGTTAGGTTTTTTTTTTATTACATTTTAATTAGTGTACTTAGATAATACTTTTTAAGTTTAGATTTAATGTTGTTTTCATTAATTATAATTTTTAGTTCATTGGGTATTTGGTTTATCAGATATGGTACTTTATATGACAACGTATTTTTGCCATATAAATTAGTATAACGCGGTAAACACAACTTGGGATTCATTGCGTTCCTAGTCGTTACATTGGGTGTAATACTTTGTTGTCGCGTTTTTTGAATACTTTTGTTATGAAATTGTTCTACCAATAGCGTATACTTAATTTTATCATAAATAGGCATTAGTTTGCAATGATAGAACAGACCCTCATTATTATCTTTATATTTTTGTTTTATTTTTGATGGCACTATCGACTTCAAAATTCTCAGTTGCAATTCGTATATTCTATTCAAATGTGTTTTGAATGTGAGGCCGTAACTACTCAACCCATAAGAAATAATCGACTCACCCAGAGCTTTATATAGGGATAAGGCAGTGTAATAAGGGATTTTATGTTTTATAATAGAAAAATTGGCTAATATTGATCTCAGTTTGTCACACACTTGGTTTATATGATGAGTCCATTTCATTCTGTCATCAATAATTAGACCTAAATAGGTATGTTTGCTGACTAGTTCTATGGGTGAGCAATCACATATGCCTATGTTAGTACTATTATGAAAGCATTTATGATCATGAGCAATAAGGTTACATTGACTGATTTGCCTGTTATGGCTTGAGCTCACATGCATCAATTTGGTTTTATCGGCATTGATTTTTAAACCAGCGTCATGCGACCATTTAAGCAGATTGTTAAAGTCGTCTTGGAGAAGGCGTACTACTGAATTTATATCTTTATGTGCTATTAACAAGCATGTGTCATCCGCATACTGATAGATTTCGCCACGACGTACTACATTCGGAAGAGTATTTACGTAAGTAAGGTAGTGTAAAGGACCGATGACCGAGCCCTGCGCTGTTCCTTCTGTGACATACATTTGGTCACTCAGGGTACCTTCCACCTTGACTCTATAGGATCTATGGTTTAAGTAATCCCGACACCAATTCCATACACTTCCCCGTATTCCACAATCATTCAAACCATCCAGCAATACGTCATGGCAAAGTGTATCAAATGCCTTGCTATAATCTATAAATACAATAAGTACCTGCATTTTGTTGTTTAGGTGTTGTAATATAGAATCAGTAAATTTAGACAATAACTTTGTTGTGTTTTTACCAGGTTGAAATCCAAATTGCGAATCGGTTAAAATATTATTCGTCTTATAGAAAATTTGAATCTGCCGCGTAATATACTTTTCTACTATTTTATTAATCGTCGATAATATAGTTATAGGCCTATAATTACCATAGTTACATTTACTGCCTTTTTTGTGCACCGGTCTAACATTACGCTATGGAAGTAACTAAAATATACTAATCTAGCTGTTTTGACATTCCGTGAACTGTCTGATTTTTCTAACAGCTTACGCTGCAGAGCGCCACTGTAGTTTGGAATTCAGTGGTGTACGCGAAAATGTAGATGAGTCGACAATGTGCTCAGATTCATTATTAATGCCTGTCGGCATGACTCAACGCTCGGCAAAACGAATTGACCACATTTTGTCTTCTTTGCGTTAAAAACAAGATTGTTTGTCGTAAACCAATGTAATACCCATGGCAGTGCAGTATCACACATCTCAACTCTTCTTGTTTCATACATATACGAGTATGTCCAAAGTAGACACTATTAAGTGACAAATCCATCGTAGTGCTGTCCCTTATATTAAATTGAGTGTGGGGGTGGATGGTGTGATTTGTAGCATATTAATGGACCGATTAACGTCTACAGCGCCTGATAATGCCTCGTGGAGAGGCGAAACACGTGTCGCAGCGACGACCAGGTCAGTCGTGGCAGCGACGGTGGTGGGGCCATGCGTTTTCTGTTCCAGATGGCGAACGACTGCAGCAGCCGAGGCAGTAACTACCGGAGCAGCCATGACAGCGTCGGCATGTTGCATCTACTTACGGTAGCGGGTGCCGGCCGGCACTAGGCCGCATGATCTAATTGGTGGCGGAAGAACACTGAGATAAAATTGCATGTAAATTTGACTTTCGCAAAATAACGCCTGAATCTATTAACTCTTTACAAACTGACACATTTCATAAATATACTAGTTGACCCGGCAAACGTTGTTCTGCCATATAAATTATTATTTTTCTAGTTATTTTTTTTACGAAATATACATTACGACCTATTCTCATACATATATACATTAAAAAAATCATAAAAATCGGTCGAGACGTTCCGGAGGAGCGCGACCACATCACCATGATACGAGATTTTAAATATAATATAGATATGCAAGGAAATGACAGCAGATTTATCTTTTTAAGATATAGTCTACTACTGTCTATAGCCTTTGTAGTTCATCCACTAATCTATAACTGCTATTACAAGCAAAATATATACCTACCTAATATTTGAAACTGTTCACTTTTTAATTCAAAGTTTGGTACAACAAAAGTATCCGACCCTTTGAAGATTTTTCCAATAGGACGGCAACTTCGGACGAAATTCTTTGTAAGTACAAAGGTTTTGGCGAATTATTCGTCAGATGAAAAGCATAAATTAAATTTTGATACACTTGAAAAGAATTTGAAGACATCTTTTATGAACTTGTTATCGAAACATCTTCATAAATTTATTTATTATTCTGTGATCTTCGGTCGCGTTTCTTCCGGCGTTTTATTTTTGTAACATCCGATCTTCTTGATGTAATCAAATGATAAAAAATACACATGAAAAAATAACTCTTTTTTACCTGTGCCGTACCAACCAAGTTCAGTGCTACAGTTGAGTCAAAACATTCACGCACTAGTTGTTTTTTGAAGTAAAACTTCTTTACGCACGCTCGACATGGGGAGTAAGCTGGTGAATGCGTGACGAGAGCGTTACGAAAAGTGTGTACGGGCGAGACGAACGGATGTTGAGAGGGAGAGATAAGTTAGTGAAGATAGAAAGAGAGTAGTAGTAGGAGGGTAAAGTAGAACGCTCAGCTCTTATTGGCTAGCTCAAAGATCAACATGGCGGCACTTATCGGTCTATTGGTTAAAATATTCTCCCATCGGTCAGTAGACTCGAATGGCAGAGATATTTAGGCGCTAAAACACAAAAAAATTGTGAGGAACCTCATGCGCAGTCAAGTGATATATTGGTTAGTGATAGTGGACTGTTACAGAAGCGGGACAGACGCCTGCCATAACAATTACATCGGATTTCTATAGTTATATTTACTTTTCAAACTATCCATTTGCAGCTGCTTTCCACATCATTGCACACACGCGTTTTCGTTTTGCCGTGACAGACAGCACGGTCACAATGTCACGCGTGTCTCGGCATAACACGCCACAACGGCTGCGTCACGTTTAAATTACTCAGCAGGACGGGCCGTGTTGACGTGTCCACTTCAGCTGTTTAAAAAATATTCGTGTTATGTCGAGGTTTTCACAGTGTAACGGCATTTTAACTCCCTTTTGCTACGCTCGTTAGTTTGTAATTAATTGATGTGGACAAAATCCATTTCAGCGCTCTCTAATTTAATAATTGACGTTTTAACCAACTGCATACTTTGCACTTTAATACGATATTAAATGTCTCATTATCATCATCATCTCAGCCTATATTCGTCCACTGCTGAACATAGGCCTCCCGTCTAGAGCGCCACTTGTCTCGATCCTGTGCCACCTGTATCCATCGACTCGCTACAAACCTCTTGAGGTCGTAGCTCCATCTAGTCGTGTACCACCACCAGTACGGGGACGCCATTCGAGAACCTTTCTTCTTCAGCGGTTGTTGGTTCTACCAACTATGTGGCCGGCCCATCGCCACTTCAGCTTCAACTTCATCTTCATTTATTTGCCAAATGTAGGTACATAGATGTTTGACATTGAGAAAAATTAGTTCACCGCTACATTTTGCCTATTGGCGTGCAAATATAATTACATTGTTATTAATTAGTTACCTATTTTTAGCTTGCAGCAGGATAAGCTGTGGGCTTGTTAGCTCCTTACCTTAAGCTTTACTGACGATAACCTCATTTCGGATTCTATCACGCAGAGAAACCCCGAGAATAGCTCTTTCCATAGCACACTAAGCGACCTTGAGCTTCCCCATACGTTCCGCAGTGAAGGGCCATCACAGTTGTATGTCACCACTGGTAACACATACTGTTCGAAGACCTTGCTCTTTAGGCGTTGAGGTAGTTTGGATTTAGATGTGTCGAAGTTTCCCGAATGCTGCCAAGCCGAGTTGGATCCGTCTGTTGACCTCTCGGTTGAAGTTAGACTTACCTAACTGAATAACCTGTCCTAGGTAATAATATTCGTCAACTACTTCTAGCTTAGCAAGTTCCAACAGTGATATGCATAGGTGTAACATGGACATTTGACATGATCTTAGTCTTGTCCGTGCTCATCCTGAGATCTACCCGGTTGAAAATATTAATGAGGTCATTGAACATAACGTTAAGCAAGTTTCTCCAGCGATTTCGCCATGAGAACTATATCGTCGGCAAATCGAAGGTGTCCAATTCCAAGAGCTTGAATACATCTTCCAATGCTGCGGCGAAGAGTTTCGGGATATAACATCGTCCTGTCTTAGACCTTTTTGCACTTAGATCGGTTTCATACTCTTGTCCTGTACTCGGATACACGTCGTTGCCTTACGGTACAAGCACTTCAACGCTTCGATGTACCGATAGTCAATTCAACATCGCTGGAGAGATTGAAGCACCACCCATGTCTCAACGGAATCAAAGGCCTTTTTGTAATCTACATACGCCAAACATAAGGGCAGCTTATACTCCTCAGTCTTATAATATAATCAAGTGGAGAGTATGTATGTAGTCCACGGTGCTAAAGCCTTTTCGGAATCCGGCTTGTTCATCAAGTCTGCGTGAGAGACGGCTTATAAGAAGAAGCGATATCGGCCTATAGTTCTTCAAAGTGTTTTATGAAAAACTACATGAGTGTGTGACGGAATTCCGTCTTCACCTGGTGCTTTCCCATTTGTAAGCTGTTTGAGGGCCATACGAATCTCGTCCTGACGTCCGGGATATCTTCGGTATAGTGTCGGGTCAGTTTAGCTCGTGGGTCGTGACTAGCACTGTTGCCCGGTTGTAACGACGATGTGTAGCTGGGAGCTGGAGGAGCTGCCCATAGAACTTCTCCATCTCACTCAGAATCTCAGGCTTCGTAGAAATAATGCCGCTAGGGTTGGTCTTCAGTTTCGTAAGTAGACTTTGCCCAACAGACAAATCTTTGGCGAAGACTTTGGAGCCTTGGTTCCGCTTTATCACCTCTTTAATACGAATTGTATTAAATTGGCGTATGTCTCGCCGTATGCTTTTAGAGATCTGCCTGTTTAGATGTCTGTACTCTAACGTGTGAGCTGAAGACTGCAGCCACATTTCACGTCTGTCCTGCATGAGATTCTGCGTGTGAGTCGAGAGCTTTCGAGTTTATTTTTGGGCGAGGCTTTAGTAACTGAGCTCCGATTGCGTGGACAGTTTCCACGAGTTTACTGTTGGTGTCGACCGGTGTTATGCAATCATCTGGATACTGAAAACGATTACGAAGTTCGAGTTGAAACCTTTCGGGGTTCATGAGCAAATTTGTCATGGTATTGCCAAACAAATAAAAACGTATAATTATTTGTGTTTGACATGGCTGCTAATTAAATGACGATTTTAATGTATCTCCAAATACATCCCTCCGAGCAATACACCACCGTCCAGAAGAACCCTTAAGATATTACTTACATGTAAAATAAAATAATAAAGAGCAGGGTTATTTCAGTGGAGAAAGAACCACCCTATTGATCAACTAGTCCTAGATTCGACTTCTCCATTCCTAATGCGTACCACTAAATTCGTAATATCACTGGTGTTAAGCGGTGAAGTAAAACATCGTGATAAACCCCGCGCGTCCAAGTAAGCATATTTCCGTGGACGTATGACCAGAGCGTAAAAGAAACCTGTTGATAATGCGCAAGCTTGCATTGCCAGAGGAACACCTGGCTCGTCAATTATATATCGATTATTTTTTTTTTTATTTGTCGGCCATTTTGACCATGTTCCTTAAGAGATAGGAACAGTGTTCCTGAACAATCCTATTCTACTTTTTTATGCTGAATCCGAATCTGAAATCAAAATTCGAATATTCGAAAAAAGCGACAGACAAACGCACGGACAAACATAGAATTCATATAGGAACGGGGATCCTGAAAATAACAAACCAGTTCACCCTGTTGACAGCACAAAGATCATTGTGGGTGTCTTTCAGAGTCCATTTGTAGGATCCAACTGTGGCAGATATCTTAGTATGTTTACACGTCTCTCCTTTTTCAGCATGCTCTTTATGCCATTTCGTGCCATGAATCGAGAAACATTTGGTGTATGTCTTTGACCATCTGCTTTAACTGTAAAGCTCGTGGGTTCACATCCAATACAGGACAAACATTTGTTCGCATGAACATATCTGTTTGTCTTGGTCTGGGTGTTTTTAAGAGAGGACGCACTTGGTTGGCGCAGACTGGTTGGCGAAATTAGTTCATTTCACAGAAATTCACAGCCAAATAACAATTCCCTTGTAGGTTATTGTGTTTCTACGAAAGAGTGAGATTACCAACATAACTCTTAAGGTGTTGAATGGGTGGTATCGCGCGAGCGATACTTCATTTACTGCAAGGGTTTATAGGCTACGGAAACTTTATATCAAGTGATATATGCAAATATGTACATAAATCCGAAAATACGAATTTAGGGCCTTCAGCGATGACTACATGTGTGAAAGAATTATCAACTGAGAACATTTAAGACTTTAAAATTCATTCATTCAATCCCAATCGAATGATTTGTGAACCAACCATTTTTTAATATGCTTCTTTTCCCATTGTTCAATCGCTTATCAAATTCCATAAATCATTCGTTCGTAATTAAAAAAATAAATGAAAAAACTTCCAAACATTTGTCGCAATCGCCACACGTTGGCTTCCAACTCGGCCATTAATCTCGATTCGTTGATAAATTTAACGCTCAAGCTTATGTACAGCTGTTCAATACTTTCTGAGCGGAATCACTTTACAGGCACAGTAAAAAAAATACTTTTTGGAACCACAAACGAAATTGGACTGTGTCTGTGGATGATAAAGATGAAAATAGGCCATCATCCCAGTTGGAACTGCGCCAACGCGGGGTAATTTCGCCGGCGAAATTTTAATGCGTTCCCGAAACTCTAGCGAGGCCTTTTGGACTGAGAATGTTGGCACCTGGCTTAATTGATGCTCTTCATGTGGATTTTTGGAACATTATCCCAAAACGACAACGCGTCCGAGCGTTTTGACGACGCGACGTTGACACCAACGCTCGTGGGTTCCATCCCCACACAAGGCAAACATGTTTGTTAGTCTTGGTTTGGATATTGTTAACATTATTTTTTTTGGAAGTTAGGAAATATTTTTCTAGGAAGTATTTTTATCAGAAATTAATAATAATAATAATAAATAATAAATATTGTCGGACAAATTACACAGCGCCATCTAGCCCAAAAGTAAGCGAAGTTTGTGTTATGGGTACTAGATAACTGATAAACATACGTAAATACATTTTTTTTTTTGTAAATACATACTTATCATACATAGAAAATACCCAGACCAAGACAAACAGACATGTTCATGCACACAAATGTTTGTACTGTGTGGGAATCGAACCCACGAGCGTTGGTGTCAAAGTAGTGTAACAACGCGTTTCACCACTGCGCCACCGAGCTCGTCATCGAGAATTATTTTTATGTTTTAATATCGATAAAAAAAAGATTAACAATTCTTGATTTGCCATTGGGTCCTCGCAGGCACTTAGACATGTCTTACATTTTTGAAGTATAGTCTTATTGTATCTTATTAAATTCTCTTACTTTACTTTTTTCATTTTTAAACTGCTAGCATAGAAATAAAATTATCATTTATTACGCTATTTTACTTGTATACGAAAAATAATGATTATTATATATATAATACAAATAAATTTATTATGTTAGGTGACCATATAAATATATTCTCTCTGCCTACCCCGCAAGGGACTTGGCGTGAAGATATACATACATACATATACATACCATATAAAGAACAAATTCTGTATATTTATTTATTTTTATTCATTTACTTACTTGTTGATTGGCAGAGAATGCAATTAACATTAAGTCCGCCTTTTGAACCAACCGTATTGTGATAAATAAAGTATTAATTATCACAATACGGTTGGTTATTTTGACGAACTCGGTGGCGCAGTGGTGGAACGAACTTTTACGCTACTTTGACACCAACGCTCGTGGGTTCGATTCCCACACAGTACAAGCATTTGTGTGTATGAACATGTCTGTTTGTCTCGGTTTGGGTATTTTCTATGTATAAATAGTATGTATTTACAAAAAAACAAAAATGTATTTACGTATGTTTATCAGTTGTCTAGTACCCATAACACAAGCTTCGCTTACTTTGGGGCTAAATGGCGCTGTGTAATTTGTCCGACAATATAATATATTATTATGTATTAAAAAATAAATTTAATAAAAAAAAATACATATCAATTTTATAAAATGTATTAACAACAAGGCAATGTTTCATACACATCTGCACATATGTAGGTATCAGAGCGTGACGGTCACGCGAGGTCAGTGCTTTTACCTCATCACAAAATTGCCCAATTATCCTAAAGAAGTTTTACACTTTAAAAATGTACTATTATCAGTTTTATCAGCTGTATATTATCCATAACACAAGCTTCGCTTACTTTGGGGCTAGATGGCGCTGTGTATTTATTTTGTTTATTTACATAACCAGGTTAGTTAAGGGTATACTCTACTGCAGACTTTTCAGGAACACCGTTCCTATATGAAATCTAAATGTTTTACTGTGTGTGCGTTTGTCTGCGTGTGTGTCTGTTGCTTTTTTTCGAATATTCGAATTTTAAGTTCAGATTCAGATTCACTATAAAAAGTAGAATAGGAATGTCTGAAAAACCAACCTCCTATCTCTTAAGGAACATATAACACAAATTAAAAAAAAAATAATATTTATTTCAGATTCGAAAAGTAAATTAAAAAGTAGAATAGGAATGTCTTGAAAACCAATATCATATTTCTTAAGGAACATGGTCAAAATGGCCGGCAAAGTTTTAAAAAAAATAATGAAATTGTTATATAATTGACGAGCCAGTGTTCCTCTGGCAATGCAAGGTTGCGCGTTTTCAACTGGTTAATAACGTACAGTGATGAAACAAATACAAGTTTCACTAACAGCGATGACAATTTCACAAGATGGATAGAACGGAAAGGTAGAAAGAAGGATATGGAAGCCGAGAAAGATTCGCTTATCACGACCAAATTGATCGTCTGTTATCAGAAGTAGGTGTCAGGGGTAGGCCTACCCCGCAATAGACTCGGCGTCAAGTTGTACATAGATAAATTCTGAAGCAGAAAGTTGTAATAGGAAGTGGCATGCTCAGTTGGTTCGGTCATGTAGAGCGTGCATAAGAAGAGCAATGCATGTTAAAACATCGAGCGAGGTGTGTAAGGATCGAGTCACGTGGCGCTCGGTTCTCTCTGCCTACTCCGCAAGGGTTTTGACGTGAAGTTATAGATAGATAGAATGTTGCCTAATTCCAAATGCAAAAGTTGGTAAACAAGGCTTAACACGAACATGCACGAAGCGAGCGTACATTATAATGAACATACTCAGGTTTTGCATGTTGAAGTCGTAAATCCTTAACTTCAGGACTTGCTGAAAGCTGACCTGGATTAAATAATGGGCGCAAGCTAAAGTTACTCTTTAAAAATGCAACTATATGCATACATATCACAGGTCATTTTAGACGAGTTCGGTGGCTCAGTCGTGAAAGACGCGACTTTGACACCAACGCTCGTGGGTTCGATTCCCACACAAGGCAAACATTTGTGTGCATGAACATGGGTGTTTGTCTTGGTCTGGATATTTTAAGAGAGGTAGGGCGCATCAAAGCAGTAGAAGGAAGTACCTTTATCTCACAGAAAACTGCAGCCAAATAACAACTCCCTGGAGGGTTGTTGTGTTCCTGCGTGTGAGTAAGGTCACCAGTAAGCTCCCAAGGAGTTGCTGTGAAAGCAGCAGAGGAGGCATCGCGCGAGTGATACTTAATATATCGCAACCGTTAATAGGCTACGGTACCCGCTTTACATCAGGTGGGCCGTATGCTTGTATACCCCCCCGACGTTGTCAAATCAAATCAAATCATTTATTTGTGATACACAGGTAGAAATAGGATACAGATGTTACATTAAAATACATTAGAACAAGCTGTGATCAGCCTTAAAGACATACAAATGTGTTGCAGATAAGCGAACATTAATTACATTAAATTATATAGGAACCTAGTTATCGTTGTGGAATGTCAGAAGCTATACTACAATTGAACATTAACATAATGGTTATCACAATTTTTGTAAACATTTTATACATATTATTATATTTATACATAATTAGGAATTCATTCAGGAATAAACAATGTCAAAGTTTTGATTCCATGAACTCATTAATGGAGTAAAACGCATATTCGACAAGAAATTTATATAATTTACGCTTAAAAATCCGTAGTACAGTGCAATCTCTTATGTTGTGAGGAAGCTTGTTATAGACTCTAGGAGCCATAGTAAATATACTTTTGTTATACAAGGCGGTTTTATGATGATGTGTATCAGCATTTTGCACAAAATTTCGATTACGGGGTCTGTGAGTAATCTTAAATAACTTCGGGTAACGCCGTATAAATAAACATATCTCGAATATATATAGTGAGGCATAATTAAAATATTTAGGCTTTTAAAGTATGGGAGACAACTATCGCGTTTCCTTAGGCCGCACATGGCACGAATACAGCGCTTCTGGCTTCGGAATACTTTATCCCAGTTGGTTGCATTACCCCAGAAAATTATTGCGTATCTTAGACGAGAGGCAACATAGCCATGGTACGATGTAAGCAATGTTGGGAGTCCAACTTTTTTGGAAAGCATGTATAGGATGATTGAGCCAGTTTTTTACACACAAATTCTATATGACTTTGCCACTTTAAATTATAATCTATATGTAAGCCTAAAAATTTTGTTGTTTCGGTAGTTTCAACTATTTGACCATCGTTTTGAACAAGAATTCTTGGAGTATTACCAGCTATTTGTTTGAATTGCATTAATTTTGTCTTTTCTATATTTATAAGTAAGTTATTGTTTTGCAACCACCCTACTATAGAAGCTAGACTATTGTTTATCGAATTATTATCATTATACACAACTGTACAGTCGTCTGCAAATAATACCATTTTGTCATCAATTGAATTAGGAATGTCATTAATATAGATTAACAAGAGCAAAGGTCCAAGAACGCTTTCTTGAGGGTCACCATAGAGAACAGATCTAGGTGTCGATTTATGTTGAATTTCTAGCTTAGTTTTGAGACAAATTCTACTTATGCTAGTGATCTGTGTTCTATTACCAAAATACGACTTCAATAAGTTCAGTGCATTACCCCTAACGCCATATCTCTCGAGTTTATCAAGAAGTAAATTATGGTCGACGTAATCAAACGCCTTGGACATGTCCATAAACATAGCATAAATAGGCTTTCTTGCATCGACGCCAGGATAAATTAAATCTAAGAATTGGTAGATTGCTAAATCCATAGACGTATCCTTTCGAAAACATTTCTGCTCGTGACAGAAGATATTGTTTTTTTCAAAATAACTATTTAAACTATTAAATATAGCCTTTTTAAAAATTTTTGAGAAAACAGAAATTAAAGCTATTGGTCTATAGTTTTTTATATGTCGTTTATCGTCTTTCTTATAAAGGGGCTTAACTATTGTCGTTTTTAGTACTGAGGGAAAGACACCTTGTTCGAAGCATAAATTAATGATATATGACAAAATGGGAGCAATAATTTTATTGGCATACTTTAAAATTGTATACATAAAAGTATCGTTCGCGCGTTACCACCTTTGCTCGTTCATCTCCGAGCTTACTAGTAACCTCACTCACTCGTAAGAACACAACAACGCTCAATAGAGTTGTTATTTAGCTTCTGAATTCAGCGAGGTGGTGGTACTTCTGCAATCGTCTGCTTTGATGCTCCCTTGCTCTCTAAAAAATATCTTGCTAACATAAGCGAACACACTTATGCATACATATGTTTGTCTTGTGTAGGCGGGAATCGAACCCCGAGTTATAGTATTAATTGCCATTGCTAAGCATATATAAAAATTTTTAGCTTTCTAACTTAGATAGTCTATCTCCCAACCTGGTGTAAACATATAGAGTAAACAGACACACGGAGAGACAGATACGACGGAAATATAACGGTTTCTTGTTTAATACGAAACCCTAAAAACAGCAAAAGAAAATCAAGTGTTATCCTAACGACTAACATCTACAGCGCTTGAGGATGTCTCATGGAGAACAACGTGTAGCAGAGACGACCGCAGCAGCCAGGGCAGCGACGGTGGCGGGTGCATGCGGTTCATATTGCAGATGGCGAACACTCGCAGAGACGACTGCAACAGCCACGGCACGACGGCATGTATCTACTAACGGTAGTGGGTGCGTGCCGGCCGGTACTAGTTTGCATGAACTAATCGGTAGCGGAGCCACACAAGCAGTTTAGATTAAATTGCCTGTAAATTTGAATTTCGCAAAATAACGCCTGAATGTTTTTTTTTTATACCACGTCGGGAAGCATACAAGCATACGGCCCACCTGATATAAAGCGGGTACCGTAGCCTATTAACGTTTGCGATATATTAAGTATAACTCGCGCGATGCCTTCTCCGCTGCTTACATAGCAACTCTTGGGAGCTTACTGGTGAACTCACTGACACGCAGGAACACAACAACCCTCTAGGGAGTTGTTATTTGGCTGCGGTTTTCAGGAGGTGGAGGTGAGCCCCAGACGGGCTGTTTTGATGCGCCCTACCTCTCTTAAAACATCCAGACCAAGACAAACACACATGTTCATACACACAAATGTTTGCCTTGTGTGGGAATCGAACTCACGAGCGTTGGTGTCAAAGTCGCATCATTCACGACTGAGCCATCGGACTCGTCAATGTATTAACTAAATAATTTCTCTTCCAAACATCGAATTATGACAAAAAAAATATTTGACAATAATGTCGAAAACCAATTTTGGTATTGGGGACGCACATTCAACCAAAATTTGCAACCTCGTACAGCGGAAACAGCCTTCTACCTTAGACTGTCTACCCCGCAAGGTACCTGGTGTGAACATGCAGTCTACAAGGAAACTGGCAGATGGACAGACAGACGTGACGAGACTGTAACGTTCCTTTTCGTTCTTTATACAACATCGGAAGTTATTCAAGCATGCGGCCCACCTGATGGAAAGCAGTTACCGTAACCTATGAACGCTTGCAATACATCAAGTATCACTCGCGCGATGCCACCTCCGTTGATAACTACTTGGGAGCTTACAGGCGACCTCACTCACGCGCAGGATCACAACAATCCTCTAGGTTATTTGACTGCGGTTTTCTGTGAGGTGGAGGTACTTCCCCAGACGGGCTGATTTGATGCGCCGTACCTCTGTTATAATCTTTGTATACTACGAAACCGTTAAAACAGCGAAAGAAAAGCAAATAAGCGCATAATAATTTGACTCACCGTCGAAATGAAATGTAGAGTTTTTAACTGGAGAAGTACTGATCGAGAGCTTTACCAAAGTGCTCTCGCTTCGTTCGCTCGTGTACTTTAATATCTCAGGGGTAATTGCCCCCCTTTTTCCACAAATGTTGATTGTGGAAAAAAATGAAATGCGATTCTTCGTGCTTCAAATACGTACTCTTTGAAACAAGAGAAAGTAGTTTGTGACGAGATCGGTGGCTCAGTCGTGAATGACGCGACTTTGACACCAAAGCTCGTGGGTTCGATTCCCACACAAGACGAACATTTGTGTGCATGAACATGTCAGTTTATCTTGGTCTGGATGTTTAAAGAGAGGTAAGGTGCATCAAAGCAGCCCGTCTGGAGAAGTATCTCCACCTCACAGAAAACCGCAGCCAAATAATCCCTAGAGAGTTGTAGTGTTCCTGTGTGTGAGTGAGGTCACCAGTAAGCTACTAAGAAGTTGCTGTGTAAACAGCAGAGGGGGCATCGCGCGAGTGATACTTAATATATTACAAGTGTTAATAGGTTACGGTAACTGCTTTACAACAGGTGGGCCGTATGCTAGAATGACGTTATATAAAAAAAAAGTTCAAAACTATACTTATTTTGCACGGTCATCAAATGCCTATGCAAATAAAATATATAAACAGGGGTATTTCAGAAACAGCCATGTTTCTGCTGTAGAGTTATGCTCTCAAACCCTTGTATTGAAAAAAAAAATGGAAATTGTAAGGTGTAGGTTGATATGACACAAGTGAAATTAAATATGGAAATAAAGCCAATCTTACCTGCACGTGGTACACCTTTCAACTAGTAATTGAGACACCGATTGACACTAACAAAAAGGTAGTGTATGGCAATATTTAACAAACAAACTATTATAAAGTACCTCTACCATACAGAAGACTGCAACCAAATAACAGGTCTTACAGTGTTCTTGCATTCCTGTAAGTGAGTAAGTTTACCAGAAAACTACTTGTTACGGTAACTGATTTCCATGATTAAAAATATAACCAGTTGACAGTGCGCAAGCTTGCATTGCCAGAGGAACACCTGGCTCGTCAATTATATAACAATTTTTTTTTTATTTGTCGGCAGTTTTGATCATGTTCTTTAAGAGATAGGAACGGTACTTTTTAATCCTGAATCCGAATCTGAAGTTTAAAATTTGAATATTCGAAAAAAAAAGCGACAGACACACGCACACACAGACAAACATAGATTTCATATAGGAACGGTGTTCCTGAAAAGGTTTTCATTAAATACATATATGTCGCATCCGGTCGTGAGTATGGATGTTAAAACAAAACGGTCGCGCGCGAATGGTGGCGCGCTTTGGCAGAATCAAGAGGTCGACACTGGAAGAAAGGGAGAGTTAGTGAAACGGCGGCTGTCCTCTCGTTTCGTATTTTCCTGAACATACAAAAGTGTTGATTTAAAATTATAGTGTGATGCGAATTGCATTGTATTTCTCATTGCACAACTATCCACCATACGCCCGCAAAATATCGATAGATAGACCGAGAAATGCTAAATTAATTATCACCTAGAGCTATTGCTGTTTTCATCTTACTACAAAATATACAAATTGCTTTAAGAGAATCGTGTACATATGATACTTCTTTTAATACGCAGCTGTCCTTATATATGTCTTTAGGTCTATGAATCGCTTTTGTAACTTACCGCAAAAACGAAAAAATATTTCATAGATGTATGTAACTTCTTCGGTTGAAGGGAGACCCGTATCCCAGCAGTGGGATGAGTGTGGGTTGATGTCGTATGGTGGTATGTATACAAACAATAAAATGTAACAGAATGCGTACATCGAATCTTACTCGTAGATAACTGTATTCGCAATGACGATGTTAGAAACAGAGTTGGCCTAAAAGAGAGTGTCGGTGTTAAATAAGAATAGGCATGCTCCGTTGGTTCGGACATGTCGAAAGAATGCAGGAGGAAAGTATTAAGACACAGACACACAACGCGAAAGTAGAAGGATATAGGAGCCGAGGAAGGTCAAGACTTACCTACCATGACCAAATTGATCGTGTTTTATAAGAAGGCGTACACAACATACAACACGTTAAATAATAATAAATAAAATAGCTGCTATTATACATTACATCATTCTTTTAGAAGGGGTCTCTACGCATTGGATTCATATCCCCGCGCACGCCTATCAAATGACCGGGATTAAAACCCGTAAAATAAGAGAAATAAAATAAAATAATATTTATTTCAGACCAGTACAAAATAGTCCATACACGACATGATTTAAACTTTTTGTGTTCCTTATAAATTTGTTACAATTTTTGTGTTCGTGATACATCTACGAACACAATTGAACAAAATAGGCGAGTCATACCTCCATGCTATTGTCTTCAGGATGGAGTTGCCGCTGGCCTGCAATCTACCCAACATCGAGGTAGTTCTTTTCGCATAATGGCAAAAAAGTCATCTGTATGGGCCTGGGCGAACATACCCGACGCACTGCAGTAGCGAGCCAACCCCAACATCATCCTGAAGCCGTTATTGTATTGTACTCGTAGAGCGCTGATGGCCCCCTGCGTGTAGCTGACCTATAAGCTGCACGTGTAAAATACTTGGCAGTATGCTTTAAATAAGTTAAAGAAGCGAGTGAGTTTGTAAGTATCGAGTCGCGTGGCGCTCGGTTCTCTCTGCCTACCCCGCAAGGGATTTGGCGTGAAGTTATAGATAAATAACTTTATTTATCACTCGCCATGTTCTATAGCATATTAACTTAGTTTTATAAACAACTAACTGCACCCCGCTACTCACTTTGCGCGTATCCCGGTTTCCTGTGAGAGCTGTTGTTTTCTCTTCCAGCAGCTTCTAAGGGTCGTATCGTGATGTTCAATAGCCTATAACCTTCCTTAAGTAATGGACTATCAAATGGTAAAGTTTTTTTTACAAATCCGATTGGTAGTTCCAGAGAATGACGCGTTCAAACATACAAAATCAAACAAACCCTTATCGACGAGCTCGTTGGCGCAGTGGTTAATAACGCTACATTGACATCAACGCTCGTGGGTTCGATTCTTACGCATGACCAACATTTGTGTGCATGAACATGTCTGTTTGTCTCGGTCTCAATCACCCAGAGTTTTCTATGTTAAGTATGTATTTACAAAAAAAAATAAAATGCATATCCGTATGTTTATCAGTTATCACCCACAACACAAACTTCGCTTACTTTGAAGCCAGATGGCGCTGTGTAATTTGACCGACATTATTTATTTATTATCTTCCGCTTTATATGCTAGTACAGTTATTCCGTAAGGCACGCGGGTGAATTATTTTGCTTTCGTCGTGAGAGTGACTAGGCAGCCCGTTTGTGAAAGTACCCCACAAAAAACCACAGCCACATAATATCTCTCTTGAGAGTTGCTGTGTTCTTGCGAGTGAGTAAGGTTACGAGCAGTTCAGAACTCGTTGATGTTTAAGCTAGTGGTAATTGCATATGTTCCAAATGCTCTTTTCTTTTTATAAAAGCAAAGGAAAAGCGGTTACCTTAGTCTATAAGCGCTTGCAATACATTAAGTATCACTCGCATGATGCCACCTCAGCTGGTAAGACAGCAACTCCATAGAAGCTTACTGGTGACCTCATTCACACGCAGGAACACACCAACCCTCTAGGGAGTTGTCAATTGGCTGCGGCTGTCTGTGAGGTGGAGGTACTTCCCCAAGCGTATTACTTTGATGCGCCCTACCTCTCTTAAGAATACCCAGACCAAGACATCAGACATGTTAATATACACAAATGTATGTCCTGTGTGGAATCGAACCCACGAGCGTTGGTGTCAAAGTCACGTCATTCACCGCTGCGTCACCGAGCTCGTCGAAAATAAATCTATATCATCATCATCATCATCCGAGAGTTAATTCCGGTCGCGTTCTACGCTTTCGCTTCGAAACCCATCACATCAACCCTCACTCATCCCACTGCAGGGATACGGGTCTCTCTTCAACCGAAGGGGTTTAGAGCATACTCCACCACGCTACTCAACTGCGGATTGGCGGAGGCCAGTGTTTTCAAGCCGCCCGAGGGCCACTGACTTAGCTTAACGACTGTCATCTATCGACAACAGTCGGAACCGACGGCTTAACGTGCCCTCCGAGCTCGGAGAAACTCGAGATATATCTATCTCGAGTTTCTCCCCACCATAACCCATCCATAGACAGAATACGGTCGACGTTGCTTAATCTGCGTGTTCGGTTAGAATAACAGGCATTCGGTAAAGAAAAATCAAGAAAATAATAAGAAATATCGTACATACATAAGTATATTAATGCTTTAAGACAAAATAATTAGTAAAAGCCAAAACCCAGAGGCGGGAAAAGCGGGAAAGCGGCAGTTATCCGTGATAGCTTTTTTGTAACAACCTGTCACACAAAAAGCAGGCATGATCCGGCGCGGCGCAGTAACATCCCTCACACGTATAAACATCACAACCCTCCAGGGAGTAGTTACTTGTCTTATTTTTATGAAATTTTAAGTCTTATTTTCCTTGTGTTTTATTCAGTGAAAGCACAGAAAATTCCCCCGTTTAAGGGGGGGGGGGGAAGGTAATTGCCGCGTATTTATAATGTTAATTAATTAAATTTAGTTTTTTTCGTTACATGGGCAACCTTCATCCTTTCCTTTCATGAAGCGGCGGCATGCATCTACTAAAGGTAGTGAGTGGGTGGATGCCGACCGGCAGCAGTTCGCACGAACTAATCGCTAGCGAAAGCACACAAAGCAGGTTAAATATGACAATACAATTTCCACCAGCATCAAATTATATGACGCAATAATCCGTTGCATGCATTTATGTAACTGGCATGTCACAGGTATAGAATGCATCTGCCAACATTTGCATAACACGAGGCTGGCAACATTAATTAAAACACGGGCAGAATATAGTAAATACTGAATGTATGGAGCGGAATGACATTCCGGATGCATAATGAATGAGGGATCGGTTTTCCATTGAGCGGTTCACAGTTCGATTACATTTTATAGCATATTTTAGTGAAGGGATCCGATTCTGGGACTTTGTATTAACAAGGTTACACTTAACTATTTCTGTGTAAATTCCTTATCTATCTAAGAATCTAAATCTTATTGAGAGCTCGATGGCGTCGATGCGCGTGTCACTGGAACACGCAGGTTAAGCAACATCGACCGCAGCCTATCTATAGATAGGTTTATCTATCTCTATGTTTCTCCGTGCTCTCGGAGGGCACGTTAAGCCGTCGATTCCGGCTGTTGTCGATAGATGACAGTCGTTAACCTAAGTCAGTGGCCCTCGGGTGGCGTGAAAACACTGGCGTCCGCCAATCCGCAGTTGAGCAGCGTGGTCTGCTCTAAACCCCTTCGATTGAAGGTTGATGTGAAAGTCTTAATCTGGCAAGTAAGGATTACTTATATCACGAACTTCAACTTTGCATTCTACATTCTACAACAATAATTTTGAAGTTGTACTACTTTTGGTACGTCAGAGAAAAATGATGACACTGAATTTATACGACGCCGACATCTCGTATAGACACGAAGTTGGTTATTGAATGTCTCTCGAGTTTTGTTCGTGACTATATTCAATATAGTTGTTCAAATATTTATTAATGGATCCACAACATGGCTTTTATATCGGTACATATAAAATATATTTATATATATAAATACTATTAATATATAAATATTTGTGTGTGTGTGGCAGCGACGGTGGTGGTGGGGGATGCGGATTCTGTTCCAGACGGCGGACGACCGCAGCAGCCGAGGCAGAGACTACCGGAGCAGCCATGGCAGCGTCGGCATGTGGCACGTACTAACAGTAGTGGGTGGGTGCCGGCCGGCGCTAGGCGGCATGAACTAATTGGTGGCGGAAGCACACAAAGCAGGTTAGATCAAATTGCATGTAAATTTGACTTTCGCAAAATAACGCCTGAATCTATTAACTGGTTGTTAAAGATCACGTGGCACTCGGTTCTAACATACCGTACATGCACGGTATGTTAGAACCGAGTGCCACGTGATTCAGTTCTAGCAGGGGATTTGTCGTGAAGTTATAGATAGATAGTCCCTTTCCCTTTTAGACCAACTCCCTTAAGCAATCATAGCGAACGCGATCTTCAATCATTTTGACCACTTTTATTTTACGTTCATGCCCTTTCTACCATTTCATACATACATATCATCACGCCCGTCTCCCATTACGGTAGACAGAGACTATGGAACGTCAGGTGCACCGATCCAAACATACCTCCTACTCATCAACTTCGTGCACACTCTTTGGCTTCGGGTGCTTTCGCTTTGACCCTTTTTCAGCTATTTGATTTACCACATACTGTTTCATTTTTTCTATATAATATTTACATGAACCTTTTCAATAAATACTTGACAGAGATATCTCTTCACAAAATTTACAAGTAAGGGGGAAAGATGTGTGTGACAGCTTAACGTACGGATTTCCGGTGTAGGGCTTCCTGTTTACATGACTGCTGTAAAAGGAAGCGTACCTAATGTGTTCAGGTACATCTAGGCATATACGTGGTTTTTTTAGAGGAGTTCTTCTTTGTATTACCATGTATCCTAATCTATTAGGATTGACAGAGTCCGCTACCTAAAGGATTTGGCTAAGATGCTGATTTTCACATAGAGCGACTGTCATTTGATGTTTCTTAGTTTACGTCACACGTCTTTCGAAATACAATTACTTGGACGCGCGGGTTTCCTCGCGATGTTTTCCTTCACCGCCGAGTAAGTGATAATTACAAATATGTACATAAATTCGAAAACACAAATTTACAGGCTAAGAATGATCTGGTTTCCCTCTGGGTTACGGACGTCTGACGGCAGTCGCTCCATGTCAAAATCAGTATCTACGCCAAATCCTTAGGCTTCGGTAGCGGACCCTGCCAATCCTAATGGATTATGAAACTGGATAACGCTAAGATCTTCGAAGATAAATTAAAAATGATTTTGACAAAAGTTTATATAAATGTAAAACATAAAAATATTTTTTGGATTCTATTTTCTTATAAATCAAACATACATATCATTACGCCTGTCTCCTACTAGAGTAGGCAGAGACTACGGAACACCAGGTGCACCCATCTAAGCATACCTCTCTCGCTTCTTTCGCACTCGTCAACCTCTTCATGCCTGCTCTGCGGTTTTGGGTGCTTTTGAATTGGCTCTTTTTCAACACATCACCTCCTCCTCCCTGTGTCGATCCACCAGTTACTGAGGGTGGTGATCTCTCTTGTTGAGCACTTTGCTCATGATTATTGACCGCCATTCGATCTGTGGCTGCCACTGATCGAATGGCGGTCAATAAGCATTTTTTATTTTTGATACAACGTCGGGAGACATACAAGCATACATCTTGATTTCACTATATGTACAATCACATATATTTATTGTAACATATTTTAACGATGGAAAAAGAAAACCCATATTGTCAAGTTTCTTTTGGCATTTGTTCTTCGACAATGGTCATTTCCGAAATGCTGATTAGATTAAAAAAGAGAGATTAAAAGTAAAAAAAAACTGGAAAATTATGAAGTTACAATATAATTTAATTTAAAGAATGTAAGACGTGTCTAAGTGCCCGTAAGGGTCTAATGGCAAATATTTTATTTTTATCTTTATCTTTATACGGCTCACCTAATGTAAAGCAGTTACCGTAGCTTATTAAGAGTTGTAATATACTAAGTATCACTCGCGCGATGCATCATCTGCTGCTTCCACGGCAACCCCTTAGGAGCTTACTGATGCCCTCACTCACACGCAGGAACACAACAACCCTCTAGGAAGTTGTTATTTTAGCTGCGGTTTGCTGTGAGGTAGAGGTACATCCCCAGACGAGCTGCTTTGATTGGCCCCACCTCTCTTAAAACATCCAGACAATAAAAACATACATATTTATGCAAACAAATATTTGCCTTGTGTGGGAATCGAACCCACGAGCGTTGGTGTCAAAGTCGTCATTCACGACTGAGCCACCGAGCTCGTCAAATTGGATTGGATGGAGGATTGCGTTATGGACAGTGAATTTGAGTGCGTATCTGGTCAGTCCAAGGTATCGGACTTTCTCCTCTCGGTCTCTTTCCTACGACTTTGCCAGCGGCTACAAGATTTTCGATGTTGTCATTTCCCTTCCTGGCAATGTGGCCAAAATACTCAAGCACCTTCCGCAGACATGAGGTGGATAGCCCGGTTAGTGTTTTGATTTGTTTTGCACTGGAATGTTGTTGTTTAACTGAGAGATGTTGAGGTCAAAATGAGTTTGCCACAACTTCATACCATCAGAGATATCAACGGCTAAACGACACTTCTAATGTTGCAAGCGCCTATAACCTACCGTAGCTACATATCTGGCAAATTACTTCTTTGCCACCTTAATAGTAGGTTTTCCTTCAAGAACTTTGATCAAAATGGTGAATGTATATATACATATATATAGTCGTAAATGCAGAGAAAGCCCATAAGGCCTAATGACCAAGCCCTCGTAATGAAGGGACGACGTTAGGGCCTTCTTGAAAAGATGTGGTCGGATATATCGTGTTCGATTCCTTAACAGCTACCATTGCTTTTAATTATACCTACCGACGGTGACGAATCGGCGGGGTTTAATGACCAGGGCAAAATTGGGATTTTAGTTTCATTTGCAACCTTAATGGGCCGTACCAAGTTTCCTTTCCTAAAGATATCCTTATTCCTGTAGAACATCCGTTGAAATCTATCTCGCTGATTTTTTATGCCACTAAGGTAGCAAACAAGCATACGGCCTGCCTGATGGTAAGCAATTACTAAAGCCTATGGACAGTTCTCACACCAGAGGGGTAATTCACGCGTTGCCAACCCTGAAAAACACGCCTTTCCTGATAACCTTATGCTGTAGTCCCTTGGGAAACCTCGACAGGTAGATCATTCAAATACGAGTTCTTGGTAGAAAACCGCAGGTGACCTGACGTCTGTTAGCATCATATCCAACAACTCCTCGGAACCTATTGTACAATCGGTAGAAACACCATGGGAGGCAAAATCTCTTTTTAACCATAAGGGCTCAATACCGTGTGTGAGTTTAGGATCGTTGACAATTCTCGTAGATCGCCTGGGAACTGGATCACAAGATCCTGGCTGGTTTACATAAAAGTAGCATAGAGATACCATGCAATATATCAGCATCGAGGTGTTTTATTAGCATTGAGCAAAGCAATTTGACGAGGTAAGTCGCGCAGTGGTTAATTAAGCTACTTGGACACCAACGCTCGTATGTTCGATTCCCATATAGGGCAAATATTTGTGGGCATGAATATGCCTGTTGGTCTTATGGAGGGAGTGCATAGAACCGCGTCCAAACAAGAGTTGAGCCGTCGAAAACGTGAAATTTGGGAAGCCAATGTGAGCGAGTGACAAACTCGCTGGGACTCGGAGTCCAAGAGCAGGGAACTCTATCAATTTTTCCCCGACGTGTCGGTAAGACTCAGGTCTCACTGGGTCGAACCGGATCATCCAACCTCACAACTCCTGGGGTGTTACGGATGTTTCAGGAAACGTTTGATTGAGATGAAATGTTGTGAGAGTAGCATGTGTTTGTGTGGTGAAAGCGAGGAGGACAGAAACCACGTTCTGTGGTCCTGTTTAAAGTATGCTGATCAGCGTGATAGAATAATGGATGGGATTCAGCGCAGCGAAGAGGAGGCGGGACCGGTGTATTTCGGGGACCTTGTGTCTTCGCCGGGGAACTTCGCGGCTTTTCGCGGGTTCGCCCACGCGTGGTTCGCGCGGAGGAGCTATATCTATCTATCTAATACTTCACGCCAAATCCCTAGCGGGGTAGGCAGAGAGAACCGAGCGCCACATGACTCGATCTTTACATATCTCACTCGCTTCTTTAACATTCATTGCTCTTCTCATGCACGCTCGCCGGTTTCTAGGGCTCATGACATCACCTTTTGATAGAACACGACCAATTTGGTCATGGTAGGTAAGTCTTGGCCTTCGCCGGCTACTACATCCTTCCACTTTAGCATTGTATATCTGCATCGTCATTCTTTTTCTTGCATTCTTTCTACATGTCCGAACCAACGGAGCATGCCTCTTCTTATTTTAACACCGACGCTCTCTTTCAGACCAACTCTGTTTCTAACATCATCATTGCGAATACGGTCTACAAGCCTTACGCCACAAATTTTGCGCAGCTCCTGGCGCTTGTCTTGATCTGGTTTTTAAGAGAGTTAAGGTGCCTCAAGTCAGCCCGCCTTGGGAACAAACTCCGCTTACAGAAAACCCCAGTCAAATATCATCTTTTGCATGTGAGTAAGGTCATCAGTAAGCTCTTAAAGAGTTGCTGTATTTGCAGCAATGGCGATATCATGCGAGTGATACTTGATGTATTGCAGACGTTTACAGTCTACGGTAACTTTAAATCACGTGGGTCGTATTCTTCGTCGTCGTCTTGTATACCTCCCATCGTTGTATAAAAAAATCGGACTTGAAGTCTGAGAATTTGTTCATATTTCCATCAAAGCAGTCCGTTTGGGAAAGTACCTCCACCTCACCGAAAACCACAATAAAAACAATTCCCCAGAGAGTTGTTGTGTTCCTGCAAGTGAGTGAGCGGTGTTACCAGAGGTGGCGAAGGCCATATACTTACCGTATCAAAAACGATCACAGACTATGTAACCATTATTCATCAGGTGAGTCGTATACTTATCTGCCGACGTTGTATTTAAAAAGTAATAAAAAAACATGAATATTATCGGACAAATTACACAGCGCTATCTAGCTCCAAAGTAAACGAAGCTTGTGTTATGGGTACTAGAAAAGGATAAGCATACATAAACACATTTTTTTATAAATACACACTTATGATACTCGTACATAGGAAATACCCAGCTCAAGACAAACAGACATGTTCATGTACACAAATGTTTGTCCTGTGTAGGAATCGAACCCAGTGTTACATAACACCGCGCCACCGAGCTTGTCCAAAAAATAAGTACATCAATCATTCCATTCCATCAACATGGCCCTTGTTCCAACGTCACACCTCGCAGCTCGTATACCGTTGATTGGCCGGATTTGCTAGTCAAAGCCAATGCGGGCACGGCCCACTTTGGAAGCGAGAATTGCACCACTATTCTCATGAAATATATAAATGTATGGAAGTTAGAACAATATCTATACAATATAGAACAAAATGTGAATATTCCGCGTCTTATGGCGCTCGGTTCTATCTGCCAACCGCGCTAGGGACCTGCCGTGAAGATATACATACATTGAACAAAATCATTTTCATCGCTTATACGAAACTCGAGATATGTTTGCATGTGTTTTAACAAACAAATCTTCATTTTCGTGTGTGCTATGATTCGATAATGATGATTCCAGATCACAGAAATACAATAACTATATATATTTAAGTACTAGGGTAATCCTGTAGCATGTCGAAATAATATTGTCAAAGTTTTATGGTTTCGCAAACGCACTGCGTATACGTCAGCATTATTCATTACATAGGTTGAAACGTGTACGTCATATGACGTATTGCGTACGTAGCATAAGAATTAGTATAAAATTTACACTAATTCTTATGCTACGTACGCAATACGTCATTATATTTATACATATTTATACTATAAACAAGTGCTGGAGTTTGCGCTTCGCGCAAATCCCACCACTACTTTTACAAAATGTACTTTTTTAAATACTTCCGGTTATCAAATTAACTCCATTTTGATACCATTAGAAAGATGCAATTTAGTTTGACTTTCTGGTGAAAACATCTCAATCGCATTTATAGTTTTATTTCTAGAGGCCAAAATGTCAGTGCAGAGAAATAGAGGGAGAAACTGTACTATTTTATGGGTTAGGGATTCTTAGTTTTAAGTATTTATTGGTCTTGACAATACAGACAGCTATACTGGTAACAAGTCTTTCTTTTACCCCCTTTGTAAGACAACAGATTCTTAAATAATAAATGAGAACATTTGATCTATGCACAAATCCTTTTTAAGCTTTGATAATGAACCAGAAACCGTGATAGTCCCCTCCCCCTCGCCCCCGCCCCCTCTGATAGTTGTAGATTTTATAACGCTAACCTTCATACTTCAATTATTAGTTAATACATTCAGGCGTTGTTTTGCGAAAGTCTAATTTACATGGATTTATGACTGTACAATCCGCTCATTTATTGGCACTTTAAGAAGCAATCGTTTTTTTATACTATGTCGTGAGGCATACAAGCATACGGCCTACCTGACGAAAATAGGTTACTGTAGCCTATAAACGCTAACAGCAACTCCTTAGGAGTTTACTGATGCCCTCACTCACATACAGGAACATTACAACCCTCCAGGGGGTTGTTATTTGGCTGCGGTGTTCTGTGGTGGAGGTATTTCCCCAGACGGGCTGCTTTGATGCGTCCTATTGCGCATTATCGCCGTAAAACTTTCGTTGGTTTATTGCAAACACTTACGTGAAGTATATAGGATTAAAATAATATATATGTATACAAAACGCGCCTTTAAACCGCTTCGTTAGAGAGTTTAACAGCATATCCAAGACTACGGATGTTGATCTATTCGTGAGTGGCATTCGCAGCTTTAAAAAGTCACTCTTTTCTTAGTTTTCGCTTTCTGTGGAGCAATACTTGCCTTTTTTAATTTTTAATTTCAATCCTATATTATTTTTTGTTGTTTTAAAAAACCATGCAGTCTTCACCTATAATTATAAAAGCATTAAGCTGAACGTACATGTCGTGGACCCTCATATTTAGTATTAATGTTTATTATGTTGGTGTTCATTAAATAAATAAATATAAAACAGCATCAATGTGTCAGGTACCAGCTACAGTAGCCCGTCAAACATTGGCACCGACCAAATATTGGCGCCCTTCCGTTTATACACAAATAATAAGATCCTAATTCCTTGGATAGAATGGGACAATAGTTGGTTTTTAACATGTGGATACCTTTAATCTATTTTCTAATAATTACGAGTAAGTATTGATACTGAAAATAACGTATTTATAAAAAGTTTGAAACATTAATGCATATTCATTTTTAACCGACATCAAAAAAGGAGGAGGTTCTCAATTCGACTGCACTTTTTTTTATGTTTGTTACGCGATCATTCCACCAATTATGAATTGATTTTGATGATTCTTTTTCTGTTTGGTAGGTCATACTTCAGAGGTAGTCCCATATAAATTTTATCGAAATTAATTATGCACTATTTGAGAAAATCAACAAAAACATATACGCAGATAATGTTTTGGTTTGTGGTTCCCTTCGGCAAAAGTTTTTGATGAGTTTTCTGTTTTTTTTTTTTATTTACACCACTAAAAAGCAAAAAATAAATTATTTTTAAATAAAAGAAAACGCCTTCAAAAAACACCCAGGAACTAAAAAGCGAAAAATAATTGGTCACAATTACTTACGATTTTTGTAATCGGTGCCAGCCGCATAATATCAATTGATAATATCCAGTACATCTTAGATTAAACTGTATTACTGTACTTTGGAAAATTAGTCGACGGGCGGACAGATTAAGTTCTGACTATAATAAAGTTCTATCGTATTTACCTTGGTACGGAACCCTGTAAAACGTCTCGATCCCTAATCCACAACAAGTCCGCCCACAACTGGGCCAATTAAATCGGGGAACGAAAAAGCAACGACTACTTCATTAGGCATTTCCCGTCCGAATCGAACTACCGCTTTTTCTACCATAAATTCGAAAATGCCCATTCAAAACCGGCGCGGTGTAAAGATCTCGACACACTGGGGGCGAATATTGCCTTCTTCTTACCGTTAACCTATTTCATAATCCATTAGGATTGACGGGGGTCGCCACCTAAGCCTAAGGATTTGGCGAAGATACTGACTTGGATCGGATGGGAAAATCTTACATCTTTTCGACGAGCTCGGTGGCTCGGTGGCTCAGTCGTGAATGACGCGACTTTGACACCAACGCTCGTGGGTTCGATTTCCACACAATGCATTTTTTGGCACAATTTGTGTGCATGAACATGTCTGTTTATCTTGGTCTGGATGTTTTAACAGAGGTAAGGCGCATCAAAACAGCCCGTCTGGGGAAGTACCTCCACATCACAGAAAACTGCAGCCAAATAGCAGCTCTCTAGAGGGTTGTTGTATTCCTGCGTGTGAGTGAGGTCACCAGTAAGCTCCCAAGGAGTTGATGTGGAAGCAGCAGAGGAGTATTTGGTTAATTAACAATCGAGGCTCTCGTGAAAGAGAGGTAGGCAAAAGCAGCCGAAGTACTTCCGCCTCTCTGAAGACCGAAGAAGCCTTTCCTCTGTTCCTAAAACGTTTTCTTCTGAGTACTTAAGCTGTGGAACGAACTTGTTTGCTACTTCAGTGGCATAAAAATATATGAGAATAAGAATAAATTTATTTCACAGAAAGAACACTACATTTTAGAGATTTACTGGCGGTTGAATTAAACAATTTTTAACGCAGGAAGACTAAGGTGACAAATGTCACCTTAGTCGTCCTGCGTTAAAAGTTGTTTTGACATTAATACCTCAGTCAAATTCACATTAGGTATAGTCTAATAGGTAAAAAAAGCAATTAGCGATTTCGCGCCTAGCTTTTGTACAAGTCTAAATCATGTTCTTTCGCTAGTGAACTAAAGTTATTGCTTTCGCGGAGTAATAATGTGTTTTGTCTAAAAAATTGTAGGAGCGAAAAAGATATGGACAGTTTTTGTTTGTAAAATCTTTACTGTACTACAAGAATATATATAAGAAAATAATTGTTTGCACATTACGTAAGATTTCCCCGCGACGAAACCAAAAACGTAATGCCAATTGGCGCGCGGTGCGACAAACCCCTAATTAATTTGCATTCTACGTTCATAACGAGTACGTGAGGTATCAACATTTTGTTGGTCCATCGAGCCTGGAGCCAAGTTTTTTAATATCCGACTAAGAAGAACGAATGAACGAATGCATTTAACGTGAACAGTATATTGTCGGTTGATGTAATCCGAACTACATTTACTGGCTGTCAATCTCTCTCAACCATTTTTAGGGTTCCGTACCCATAGGGCAAATCGGAACCCTATTACTGAGACTCCGCTATCCGTCCGTCCGTCCGTCTGTCACCAGGCTGTATATATGTTATAGCGACAACAGAAATACATCATCTGTGAAAATTTGAACTGTCTAACTATCACGGTTCATGAGATACAGCCTGGTGACAGACGGACGGACGGATGGACGGACAGCGGAGCCTCAGTAATAGGGTTCCGTTTTACCCCTTTGGGTACGGAACGCTAAAAATAGAATAACATAAATATTTAAGGAGGCTCCCATACAACAAACGTAATTTTTTTACTCATTTTTGCTCGATATTGATAACGGCATCAGGTAGACGCTTGAAATATTCACAGAATATTTAGTTATATATTCACTTTAAGAATAAATAATTAAATTTAAATTAAACAAATATTTAAGGGGGGCTCCCATACAACAAACGTGTTTTTTTGCCGTTTTTATAGATAATGGTACGGAACCCTTCGTGCGCGAGTCCGACTCGCACTTGGCCGATTTTTCTTTACAAGTAACAGAATTAATAAACAATTTAGAATATATCTGAAAATGTGTAATTTATTATTATTTGTTTATTTATCTCTAACATAACACTCTTGTTTATAAAGAATAAGCATAATCTTACAAAGTTACACTATGTTGTCGTTGTGCGCGTCATTCAAAACGAACACGCAGGTTAAGCAAGGTCGGCCGCAGCCTGTCTGTGGACGAGTTTGTTTTATTTAATTATTTATATATTAGAGGGGGCAAACTAACATGTGGGTCACCTGATCGCAAGTAGTCGCTACCGCCCATAGACGTTAGCGACACCAAAGGGTCACTGATCCGTTGTTGCCAGCTTTTATAGGGAAACATAGGCACTTTTCTTGAAGGTACCCATATCGTATTTGTTCGAGAACACCGCTGAGGGTAGTTTATTCCACAATTTCACCGTACGTGGTAGACAATGCCTCAAAAAGCGTACTGTGAATTGCCTCTCATCGAGATGGTGAGGGTGAAGTTTAAGTTTGTGGCGAGCGAGTGGTGCGACAGTGGAACTCAGCGGCTTTTGTTAAGTTGAACAGCTCCTCCGAACACTCCGCATGATACAATTGTACAGCACACAAAGAAAAGCAACGTCTCTTCGTGTACAAAGCGAATCGCGCCTTGATGTTACTTTTTTATACAACGTCGCGAGACATACAAGCATACGGTCCAGCTCATTTAAAGCGCTCGCCGTAGCCTATGAACACTTGCAACACATTTTTTAATCGCCCTCGCGAAGCGAATTTGTTGAATTACGAGCCTTTATAGGTTTCGGCAACGGGATGTTCTTCATGCGATAAAAAACCACAGAGCTAGCTTAACGACTGTCATCTGTTGGTAACAGCCGAGACCGATGGTTTAATGTGTCTCAAAAATGTCAAAAAATATGTACACCCCATCATAAGACAAACTACGGCCAACTCTGCTTAACCTGCGTGTTTAATTATAGATACGTGCAACGACGGCATCGAGCTCCTTATTGATTACGACACTCCATTTGCATGAGGTCCCCTACAAGAATATACTCAGCACCCTTTTTTTATACAACGTCGGGAGGCATACAAGCATAAGGCCCACCTACTGTAAAGCGGTTACCGTACCCTATAAACGATTGCAGTACATTAAGTATCACTCGCGTGATACCACCTCGGCTACTAACATAGCAACTCTTAAGGAGCTCACTGGAGATCTCACTCACATGCAGAAGGGAGTTGTTATTTGACCGCGGTTTTCTGTAAGGTGGAGTTATTTCCCCAGACAGGCTGCTATGATGCGCCCTACCTCTCTTAAAAAAACGCAGACCAAGCATACAGATACGTTTATGCACACAAATGCTTGTCCTGTGTGGAAATCGAACCTTGGTGTCAAAGTAGCGTAACAGTACGTATCACCACTGCGCCACCGCGCTCGTTAATTTTTTCTGCATTATTTGAGCATAATCAGCCTTTGTACCATTTCTCCCTTACTCTGCGTTCCAGTCAAGGACTATAGGTGAGGGCCCCACTGCCGTGCCGCTACAGTACGGTACCAAACGCCTAAATTGAAAGCGAATCTGACTGCCGTGCGTTTGTATGCTAGTGATGTTTTAAATTTATTTGGCAGCAGTTAAGCCAAAGAGAATATAATTTCCTACGGAAGAAGTTAAGCCATGTACTCTGACGAAGAAACATTACTGTTAGTGCTCTTGTTGAAAAACATCAAACTGAAACAGAAACAGAAACAAAAACGACGGCCCCGTAAAAGAGCATCACCGATGTTTTCGTTAACATGTAATTTAGGTGATAATTTAGGTGATATATATAATGTTCCATATTCTTTACCCTAGGTTAAAACAAGATCTAAGCATTCACCTCTCTCATTCATCTCAGCTATCACCTGAGGATCCGGCGATCCTCAGGTGATAGCTGCCCAGCGTAAATAGTATCAAATCATTGTACGTCAATTGTGGGAAATCTAACGCTGCATCACTGGCATTAATTGCAGGAAATCGAACGCTGCATCACTGGCATCAATTGCAGTGAAGGCTACCCTTTGCCTATTTAAATTGTGCTCACTCACATATTCCACTAGCTCATTCCTTCTATTAATATTTTCATTAATTATATTAGTGAGTTGCTCGGCGTAAATGCTATCCTCGTACGGTCGCCGAGTAGCGTTGATGAGCGCTGCAGTAATTCGGAAATCCGCCATCATGTTAGGCAAAGAAACATTGAAATAGGTGTGTCGGAATATCTTAAAATCTTTTTTGAAACGACCGTTCCCCCGGGTCATTGTTATGAGTCTAGACTTGTTTGCCTCTTCGGTTGTAAGTTGCTCTCCTCTGGATCTGGATGGTGGCATCTGAGGATTGTAGCCCAATTCTAGTAACGAGGAGATTGAGTCCCGAAAGCCGCGGTCTAGTATAAAGACATCGTTAGTTCGTAGAAACCAATGACAATTAATTCAAGACAGGCAGATAGATCAGGTGGTTCAAAATGAACAGAATTTGACAGCAACACCAGTTTTGCAGAATACTTTGTTAACGAAGGACCATTATCATGGCAAAATAATGAAATTTGATTTAAATAGATATTTACCCGCTGAGTTTTTTTCACCAGTAGTTTTATTTTTAAAATCCTCAATAAATTTTTCACAGATATCCCAAGCATTTTTTGTGATTGTGTTTTGATTACTGTGTTTGTCGCATTTGGAGTTCCATATAGCAGGACGTATTTCAATTTCATTTATAAATTCTTCCACGTTCATATCATCCATTTTAAGCAAATAATAAACATGAAAATTCGATGAAATTAGCTCTCATTTTTAGTCACCGCACTATTCAACAGCGAAATGAACACGTGGAATTTGCGACGTTCCCGTCCTGTAGTCGAGCGTTCGCGGTACCGACGCCGCACTGTTGCCGCACCGTGCACTTTGTATGAACACAAACGTCCGTCCGTGCGCAATACGACAAACGCACCGGTTCGGCACTGCAGCGGTCCGACACGAAACGTCTAAATTGAAAGCGCCCTTAAGGTTTCATATCAAAATCGCAACTCATTGGTTTAGTAGCCGCAAAGCCTCTCTGCACGTTTCATTTCTCGCTAAAAATTTAACGTAAAATTCCAAGTTCATTTGTTTACGCTTACTAAGTACGGAGATGTTTTTACCCTGTTTTTGGGCAAAATTTTTTGTTCCACTTTTTCGACGGAAAAAATTCATTTAGCTAATGTGAATTTATGTTGCTGGTATATGTTATATGTTTTATATGTACAGATGTTTACGTGGCTAGCACAATGTGCGAGGGAAATACTAATGCGAGAGGAAATAATTACGAAACAGATATATGACGGGAAAATGGAAGGGGGTTGGAGCTATAGAAGATTCAGTTGAAGCACGACAATTGGATTGTACCATGAACCGGCGACCGTGCATGTAAACAGTTATGAATATTAACTATTGAGTTATGTATCTATGACCACAAATCAATAAACCACTTGGCTGCGCAACTGGCACCCCGTGCCCGAAGAAGTGTTGTGTTTTAGCGTCTAAACATCTTAGCGATTTGCCATTTTTTGTCGGGTACGTTTTATTACACCCTACCTATATGTATTCTCATTTAAATAGAAATTCAAAGATTATTATTATTTAATCATTCAGAAATAAGTGCATGAATGTATATGTATATATATGTATATATATATATATATATATATATATATATATATATATATATATATAGGTACTAGCTACTCGACCCAGCTTCGCACGGGTGATCCAATCGTTACCAAACTTCACAGGATCACCTGTTGGGCTAACCTGAAGATTCACTTAAAATTTCATCAAAGCCCAGCCGTTTTTGAGTCCATAGAGGACATACAGACAAACATTATTTTTATATATATATAGAATATATATATGTATGTGTATGTATGTATATATTTGTTTGTGTATATGTATGTAAGTTAAGTATCTGTGTACATAACATTTATCAGGCACTTACAGCTAATTCCGTACCTAATAATATATCCCAGTGTTGGAGGTTGGCTGGAAGAGATCTCTTCTAGAGATAAGCTCGTGTTTGCGAACGAAATACTTAAAATTTTGTATCTATATAATTTTTTGTGCAATAAAGGATAATAATATGTTATATGTATGTACTATATCAGAACAAAATTAGTTCCCGCAGTGTCAAGTTAGTACTCAGGTGTAGGAACATTTGGCACTGAAATCCTATTTGACGATGAAAATTAATTTCCTTGCAAACACCGATCTAATTGGAAATAGCTGGTGACTTCAAGTTATTACGTTTACTATATTACTGACGTTGGTATGTGTTTAGTGTGGAATCTAAAGGTGCCTTTACACGGCCCCATTACTTGAACACTTCTTGGCGTAAATAAGTTACTACAACATTTTTTGACAGGAACACTTATTCGTAACGTATTCACGTCAAAAAGTGTTGTAGTAGTGTAGTGAATAAATCACTACAACACTTTTTGACGTGAATAAGTTACTTAGGAGCGTTCAACGAGACAAGATATTTTTTTTATACAACATTAGGAATCATACAAGCATACGGCCTACCTGATGTAAAGGGGTTACCGTAGCCTATGAAGGCTTGTAATACATTAAGTATCACTTGCTCGATGCCTCTGCTGCTAACACAGCAACTCCTTAGGAGCTTACTGGTGACCTCACTCACACGCAGGAATACAACAAGCCTCTAGGGAGTTGTTATTCGGCTGCGGTTTTCTGTGAGGTAGCGATACTTCCCCAAACGGGCTGCTTTAATGCGCCCTACCTCTCTTAAATCATCCAGACCAAGACAAACAGACATGTTCATGCACACAAATGTTTGTCTTGTGTGTGAATCGAACTCACGAGCGTTGGTGTCAATGTCGCGTCATTCACGACTGCGCCACCGAGCTCATCAATAAATAAATAGTACGTCCGGAGGGCTTTTCCGAGTTTAGTTACTAATCAAGCGATAAGTATTTGCGTTCCTTTTCTCGCAAGCAGGAACGACGGAGTAACCATCGCTAAGTGGTACTGATTTTAAATGTTGGTACGGGAAACATGTCTGTACATGAATAAGTCACATTAGGCCGATCAAGTAGTATCTACGTAAATGAGCGTCATTTAATTAAATCTCTATCTATCTATAACTTCACGCCAAATCCCTTGTGAGGTAGGCAGAGAGAACCGAGCGCCACGTGACTCGATCCTTACATACCTCACTCGCTTCTTTAACATTCATTGCTCTTTTCATGCACGCTCGCCGGTTTCTAGGGCTCCTGACATCACCTTCTGATAAAACACGACCAATTTTGTCATAGTAGGTTAGTCTCGGTCTTCCTCGGCTCTAATATATGCTTGTTTAAGTAAGGTATATGACATTATTACCTTTGGTAGGTTAAATTACACGCCTTTCAAAGTATAATTTCTTGGACTTGCCGGTTTCCTCATGATGCTTTCCTTCACCGACGAACAAGTATAATTACTCATACAAACACAAATATGTAGGTACGTAAATCCGTAAAATTTCATGGTATATACCTACACCAGCTTTCGAACCTGAGACCGCTCTGTTAACAGGCTGGTTCTTTCTCCACTGTGCAACCACTTGTACTATATCCCTTTACACTTAATATAATTTGAAAAATATTCTGTAATGTAACATGTTAACATTTTTTTTATACCACTAAGGTGGCAAACAAGCGTACGGCCTGCCTGATGGTAAGCAGTTACCGTAGCCAATGAGCATTTGCAACACCAGGGGTGCCACTCTTGCGTTGCCGACCCTGTAAGGACCTCTTCACGCCTTTCTTGAAGAACCCCATACTGTAGTCCCTTGGGAAAACCTCGGCAGGGAGCTCAACTTAATAGTTCTCCGTAGAAAACTTCTCGTGAAGCGCACAGTGCGCGACTATTGAGGTTCCAGTGTGTGCGGATGAACTCCCAGCCGCCGGCGAGCTGTGCGATTGTAAACATATAAACATGTAAATGTTACTTATGTACATTCAACATGTTCTCTCCAGACAACAATGCCAATTTTTCAATAACGAATCTATCCCGTTTTATACAGGGCATGGGAAAAACAACGGATTATTGGTATCGTCTGAACAATAACTACATAGTTTCGGAGTAATACAATATCCTCGGCCGACGAGGTCTGATCGCCGATCGAAATTGATTTACTTTCTGAGTTTTACTGATCGTATTAACTTTTCCCTGTAGGTATTTGGGTTCCGTGCATAAAGTGCAAAACCTGACAATCTATTTAAAAATCAACTGCGTAGCGTTTCATAGGTAAGTCTCCCAATGACTCGAAAGTGACTCGAAAAACTGGAATGTTTTGAAGTGACTTCTTCAGCATCGTTGCCATGTGAAACTCAATGAAACGAAAAAGCGACAGTAAAAAGATACAACGACATACATCTATAACATATATCGTGCGAAAGAATGAAATAGAAGGCTTTATACTGTGTCTAATACAGGGTCCGAGCGTTGTACGTGTGTATCACGAAGCTTGGAATAAGGCGTCATAACAACCGTGGTACACGTGTATTGTTTACATAAATATTTCATTATTTTAATAAGAGCATATTTGAGGTATGCCGAAAATGCAGAATTTTGTCGTGATTATTAAGTTCACATTTTTTAAAGTTTCACTTCTATCGGGAACTGCACACAATTTTTTTTTGTGATGTCAACACATGTGGTTTAGAAAGAAAAAAACGAACAAACCGCGGGTATTAGCTAGTAGTGGAAAGTAGACGTCCAAAACGAACATAAAGCATCCTAATTAGTTAATTAAAATGAAATAAAGAGAAAAAGTGAAAATATCTAGATGGGAGTGATTCTGCACACAGAACCAGGCAGACTTTCATAAGATAATGAACCTTCAAACATATATTCACCTGTGGCATAGCTCCCGGTAGATCCGTATGTAAAAGTACTGTTTTTCAGTTCTACTAAAACATCTACCACCACCCGCGAGGCTAACCAATCACTTGACGGCACTCAAAGTCTCATAGTATCTTACAACAATGTGGATTATCCACCCCACCCCCTCCCCCTGTATTATCTTTATTATCTTGAAATTATACTTAACCTATTATTTTCTTATTTAAATTTATTTTAATTGCATAAAATATTAATTAAAACTTGCAAAATAAGAGAGTGAAATTCAAATTTGCGAAACGCTTCACCAATGGTCGAAATCAAACGTGACGTCACATACCAGGCTATCGGCTTAATCGTGGTCGATATTCAGACTGTGCTTAGTAATGTTTGAGAGAAAAATTGGGTGAAGAAAAACTATGAAAGTTATTTTCGAAAGACGTATAACCTAAGAAAGGTCTAGTTTTCCGTCTGGGTTGAAGTCGCTCCATGTAAAAATCAATATCTTCGCCAAATCCTTAGGCTTAAGTAGCGGTATCGGATTCGACTAAGAAAGTTAATAGTCTTGTCGTTATAAATCCGTTCTCTGATAATAAAATGACATGTGAATTTATAAAGTGACGTTCCGCAGCTTTTCAGAGGCTATTTCAGCGTTTTAAAAAAACGAGCCTGCAATCATAGCGTTCCCTTTATCGGCTTAAGATAAAACTCGAGTCGACTTATCGAAGAGTTCAGAGCGACGGCAATCATTGTGAAAGCACCCCGCGGGACTCCTTCGACACGGAAGCTTTTCAGTCCGAACTTGGACAGGTTTAGGGAAGTGTTTCAAACTTAAACAGAGCGTTTGGATCACTTCCGGTGGTTGTTTATTATATACAATCGGGAGGCACTCGAGCATACGGCCCACCTGATGTAAAGTAGTTACTGTAGCCTATTAACGATTGTAACATGTATCACTCGTGCGATGCCTCCTCTGTTGCTTACACAGCAACTCTTTAGGAGCTTACCGGTGACCTCACTCACACGCAACAACCCTCTGGGGAGTTGTTATTTGGCTGCGGTTTTCTGTGAGGTGGAGACTTCTCCAGACGGGGTGCTTTGATGCGCCGTACCTTTCAACATCCAGACCAAGACAAACAGATATGTTCATGCACACACATGTTTGTATTGAGTGGGAATCAAACCCACGCGCGTTGGTGTCAAAACCGCGCTTTCTCGACTGAGCCACCGAGCTCGTCAAGAACATATACCTATTTATATTTTATATATTATGTCCGGTAGTAACAAACATACAGCCCGCCTTATCTTAGTATGTTAAGATTATACTTTAGAGGCACTTGTTTGTGAGTGACATAGTGTCTTTCAGAGCAAATGTTTATAGATGTGTCCTTCCCGCAGATGACTATTTCGTGAGGAGAGCGGACAGGCTTTATTGGAAACTACTTCCAGTTCGTTTATTTTATGGTTTGAAATAGAGTACCGGTTTTAAGATAATCCTTCGAAAAATCCTGAGGCCAACCCAGAGGGATGACGGCAGCTGGAGAGTCTGAAAGAATCGGAAGACAGAAGACCTAGTGTCCGAACTGGTTAGCATATAGAAAGAATTGGAGACGATCGAGCCGTGAAGAGAACTTATCTGAGGCGACCTCTTAATCACTTCTAATTTTTTTTTTGTTCACTTATTAATCCTTCTCTTTGTCTACCCCGCAAGGAACCTGGCGTGAAGATATACATACATATACAAACCTATTAATCACCCACCGGCCGGCCGCATTAGGTATCGCTGGAGTAAAGAGCTGCTGAAAGACCCGCGAAGCCTCGGAGGTGGTGACAGGCGGCAGCTAGTACAAGACCGTAAGAAATGGCATCACCTGATCCTCTTTGGATCGTTGCGCCACAGCAGTTAGTAAATTAGTTAAAGTAAGAAGCAGATACATTCTCCGTTGGTTCACATATGTAGAAAGAATGCAAGAAAAGAAGGCGTTAGAAATATTCGATGCGAAAGTAAAAGGATGTAGGAGCCGAGGAAGTGTGTTAACAGAAGGTGATGTTAGGAGACCAAGCATCCGACGAGCTTTGATGAAAAGAGCTATGAATGTTAAAGAAGCGTACGTAACCGGTTACAAGAGAAGATTCTTCTTTCGCTGTTTAGTAACTAGTTGTGAGAGAATTTTTCCACTTTTGGGCCGCGTCATGTGACGCTCGGTTCTCTCTGCACACCCCGCAAGGGACTTGTCCTGAAGACGTACTAGCAGCGCAGTAGGACAAAGATTACATCCATTAATTTAAAAAAAGTAGGGGAATGTATTATTCTGAAAACAAGTTCTGAATACCACCCATTTTTAAAAAGAAACTTCAATTTCAATTAATTTTATGTAAAGCAACGAAAGTACATTATGATTTACAACTGAAACTCCCTTCTAAATTTAAATAAATCTGAAAATTATATCCAGATTTAAGTCTACTGCGGACTTCGATAAATTCGTTTAAATTTTTTCAGGGCTTGTATGTGTGAAAGGCCGTCTTGTCCGTGTGTCACAGCCAATTTGGAATCGAACCTACTCGATCAATTCTGTGATCCGAACACGTACCTGTCATCTAAATAAATGAATTAAAAAAAAATATATCTGGCACATCGTGTCATACGTAATAAGTAATCAATTATATATAACTTCACGCCAAATCCCTTGCGGGGTGTGCAGAGAGAACCAAGCGATTTTAAAAGAGGTAGGGCGCATCAAAGCAGTCCGTCTGGGGAAGTACCTCCACCTCACAGAAAACCGCAGCCAAATAACAACTCCCTATAGCGTTGATGTGTTCCTGTGAGTGAGGCCACCAGTAAGCTCCAAAGGAGTTGCTGTGTAGGTAGCAGAGGAGGCATCGCTCGAGTGATAAGTGTATCGTTTTACATAGATGAAAACCGACCATCCTGCCCCATCCGTGACCGCTTATCTCCGAAACTTCTTCTAAATGTGAGCCTGAGTGACTGTCACACAAATTCAGGGCTTCTCTCCATACTAAAGAACTTTTCACTTCAAAAGGCTGTCATTTGTCACACGTCAGAAGTGAAAATTTCTTACCTTCACACACTTAGATATAAACATTACTTTTAGGTTGTTAGAAATAATGATTAGGAAATAAATATTTTTTATTAGAAATAATTTTTATCAACATACTACTCTGTGTAAAAAGTATCGGGAATATGTCAATAAAAAGACCCGCGTAAAAGAGGTCGTTCTAATTTTTTTACTGCATGTTGGTAGCACTGTACTGATTTAGCGCGCAAAATTTGAGCGGGATCTGTCATTTAATTTGTTTTAAACTACACTTTTTGTTGGTCATAGTTTTGAGTCCTCGGCGATTTTTACAATGGAAAATATTGTTGAACAAAGAGTGTGCCTTAAATTTTGTGTTTCAAATGATATTTCATGTGGTGAATCACTAAAAATGTTGCGAAATACCTACGGCGAATCGTGTATATCGAAAACAAGGGCTTATGAATGGTATAAGGCTTTTAAAGAAGGCCGAGAAGTAGTAGTAGACTTGCCTCGTTCTGGTAGACCTTCAACCGCTACGACCAGAGAAAACATCGACAGAATCAAGAAGCTAGTGCTCGAAAATCGACGTATGAGTCTGAGAGAGTTGGCTAGTGAGGTGAACATATCTTTTAAGTCCGTCCACAACATTCTCATTGACATTTTAGGCATGAAACGCGTCGCCGCTCGACTAGTTCCAAAAGAGCTCAATTTTGTTCAAAAAGCGCAGCGAAAGCATGTCGCTGAAGACATGGTTTCCCGAGCTTCTACGGATCCGACCTTTATGAAACGTATAATAACTGGCGACGAGACATGGGTTTATGAGTACGACATGCAAACAAGCCAACAGTCTTCAGAATGGCGTCTCGAAAACGAGCCGAAACCCAAAAAACCGCGGCAAAGTCGCTCCAAAATCAAGGTGATGCTGACAGTTTTTTTTGACTACCGTGGTGTGGTTCACTCCGAATTCCTTCCAGAGGGAGAAACAGTGAATAAAGAATATTATTTAGGCGTCATGAAGCGTTTGCGTGAGAGTATCCGCCGAAAACGTCCAGATTTGTGGCAACACAACTCATGGATGCTGCACCATGATAATGCACCATCACACACAGCCATTATAGTGAAAGAGTTTTTAGCGAAAAATTCAACAAAAGTTCTCGACCAAGCACCGTATTCACCTGATATGGCTCCGTCTGACTTTTTTTTATTTCCCAAGTTAAAATTACCACTTCGAGGAAAACGTTTTGAGTCGATAGAAGCCATAAAAGAAAATTCGCTGAATGAGCTAAAGGCCATACCGCAAATAGCCTATGAAAAATGTATGGAAGACTGGGTGAAGCGGTGGAGATGTTGTATTGCAAGCGATGGGGCCTACTTTGAAGGCGATAAAATAAATTTAGATGAATAATTTGTATTTTTTGTTTTATTGACAAATTCCCGATACTTAGTACACAGAATGTATATACTGTATTAATAGAAATTAAATTTTTATTTATTGCGCGGTTTTTCATGAAAAGGAATGATTTTTATCTATATAATACAAAGAAATTTATAAATAGATATCAATTATTTATACAACGTCGCGAGACATACAAGCATACGGCCCACTTGATGTAAATCGGTTACCGTGGCCTATGAACGTTTGGAATACATTAAGTATCACTCGCGCGATGCCACCTCTGCTGCTAAGACAGCAACTCATTAGGAACTCATGCGTGTGAACGCAGGAACACAACAACCCTCCAGATTTCCAGATTATTCAGCTACGCTTTTTAGTGAGGTGAAGGTACACCAGACGGGCTGCTTTGATGCGCCCTACCTCCTTTAAGAAGACCAAGACCAGGGCAAACAGACATGCTCATGCACACAAATGTTTGTCCTGTGTTGGAAACGAAACCACGAGCATCGGTGGCAATGGCACATTATTAACCGCAGCGCCAATTTTTTTATACCACTCGGCAAGGTGGCAAACAAGCGTACGACCTGCCTGATGGTAAGCAGTTACCGTAGCCAATGGACATTTGCAACAACAGGGGTGTCGCTGTTGCGTTGCCGACCCCGTGCTGCCACTGAGCTCGTCAAAATATTTTACAAAATTTTATAACGACAAGGCAATTTTGGTCACGAGTCCTCAGTGCTTTAGCCCCATCTCAAAAGTGCTCAACGTGCACAAAGACATTTTCACTTCAAAAATTCGATGTTCTTTTTTTACAGATTAAAACTTTGTTCAGACTTAAATTTGATATTGGAATGTAGGTATGGAAAATCTTTTACCAGAGGGAGACTTTGTACCGTCGTCGTCTGCGTGGGTACCTCTGTCTCACCTATTTCTACCGACAAGCAGCTGTATTTATATAGCCGTGTTCCGGTTTGAGATATGGCAGAGAAATTACTGCGTACTGTGACGAAACAGCCCTAGGTCACAAGATTGGCAGCGCGCGAGTAACATCCCCGCGGTGTTGCGAGCGTCAATAGCCTGCGATGACCGCTTACCATCTAATGCGGGCCGCATTCTTGCTTGCCAATTTAGTTGCCTAAAAAAATTGATGAAGCTGCGTATTCTTTTTCTGGAACATTTATTAACTCACGGGCTTCTTTTTTTTAATTAATGCGAACAATTTCTATGAAGGTTTTGAAAGAATATTATCGTTTCAAGATAATACGTCTATTTTCAAGGAAGAGCCAGCGTTACTAAAAAGGTAGGTACACTTTCTTTGGGAGTTAACGAAGTGATCTCAAACTGCTGAAAAGTTTGAGTCCATTTCGCGAACGGTAAGGTTTGTTTAAAACACTTTCAGGCGGAAATGAGTCAAATGAGCTGATGTAGGATGAAAATTGTGCATAGTACAGTAAGTGAAGTAATAAATCTTAGAGCTTCCGCTTTGAAAAGCTTTCAGTCATGTTTATTACACATGCAACAACCAAATTCATTAATCTTCATCATTAAACATGCATCATCAGCTTATGTCAAGCATTAAATTATTAAGTAATGTATTATTCATGTTAGTTTTACCTATATATCCATACCTTTACACCAAGTTTTTATGGGGTAGACAGAGAGAAACGAGCGGTACATGGCTCGGTACATATATGTAATAAAATTTAAGGAATAGAAAGCGAGAAAAAAATTAGAAATAAATTAGAATTGGGTAAGATGTGTTTATTTTGGTGTACGTCATTATTTTTTTATAGTTTTAGTTTCTTTCTTTTAAGTTTTTAATCTATCAGTATTGCAAAAATGACGATTGGCTAAGAATAAATGCCATAAGAAACATGCCAATTTAAGTCGTTTTTTGAATTGTCAATTTCATCATCATCATCTCAGCCTGTATTCGTCCACTGCTGAACATTGGCCTCCTCTCTAGAGAGCCACTCGTCTCGATCCTGTGCCACCAGCATCCATCGACTCCCTACAAACTGAGGCTGAACCTGAGGTTGTCGCTCCATCTAACAGCGGGTCGTCGCACACTGCGTGTACCAGCACCCCGTACGCCATTCCAGACCCTTCTTCCCCAGCGGTTGTTAGTTCTACGAACTATGTGGCCGGCCCACAGCCACTTCAGCTTACTTATCCTTTATTTTCTTTATTTAGTACAATTGCTCACTACACTTACAGTATTAAACCAAAGCGTTTAGTAAGCTACAATACAAATACAATTGAATACATAAACATATTAAATAGACATTATTAAATTGTATTGATAATATTCCCCAAATAAAAATAGCACTTCTGTGTGAATTCTGTGATATTACAAGTAAAAATATCGACGTCCGAGTGCTGGGCATACAAGGCATTGAGCACGTTCATAGCTCGATTCGTTGGAGCAAACTGCGCCGGACACGTGCGCACCAACGGAACCGCTAGTAGACGGCGCGACCGCAGTCTCGTATACTGCTCCGGGGCGAATAAACGACAGCGTGACGCAGCTGCAGGATTGTCAAGCTTGCCATTTAGGAGTTGCTGATAATACATGGTCAAAGCCATGCCTCAATTCCAATGTATCCATGCCTACCATACCCGAGATGCCCGAGACAAACAGACACGAATATAAGAAGGGATAATAACCGTACATTTTATAATACAACTGTCAGTAAAATATCATCAATTCTATAGTAAGCCATCTCACAAAGAGTATTTTTGACGTACGTTTTAACTTACATATTGCCAGGAAACAGTACTGCTTTAGAAAAATTATTATAGAATGGAAGAAAGTTTACAACAAGAAATCTACCGGTCTTAGTAAGTGAATGTACGCAATCTATTTCTGTATCTAAGACTTTCACTGAATTTCGAAAAGGACTATATAATTTTACGGTCACAAATTATGTTTTCTGAATAGATTAGAACCTTACGGGCACTTAGACGTCTTACATTCTCAATATTGAATCTTAGTATGTTTTCATAGTTTTGGATTAATCTTTTTTAATCTACCAGCATTTCAAAAATGCCGATTGACGAAGAAAAATGCCAAAACAAACTTGTCTATATAGCTTTCCTTTCAAATCGTCAATTTCTATTACAATAAATTTATGACAGTGTATAATGGTGACATGTAGTACAGATAAAAATATATTAACAGCGCATCAAAGCAGCCCGTCTGGTAAAGTATCTCTACCTCACGGAAAACCGCAGCCAAATAACAACTCCCCAAAGTGTTGTTGTGTTCCTGGGTGTGAGTGAGGTCTCCTTAGTAATTGCTGTGTTAGCAGCGGAGGTGGTATCGCGCGAGTGATACTTCGTTCGCAAGCGTTCATAGGCTACGGTAACTGATTTACATCAGGTGGGCAGTATGCTTGTATGCCTCCCGACGTTGTATAAAAAAAATCACGAAACAACTACAACTGATAAACATACTTGAATACTTTTTTTTACAAATACGTGCAGACGAGTTCAAGCACACAAATATGTGCTACATATGGGTATCGAACCCTCGAGCCTTGGTGTCAAAGCAGCGGAACAGCGCGTTTCGCCACTGCGCCACCGAGCTCATCAAAACTAACGCTAACTAACGAGTGTAATAATTCATCAAATTTATATCACGCGAGTGAACTCGCGGACGATTGCTATAGTAAAGATAAAACAAACCAAACAATAAAATGTTATGATTGTATATTAATATCCTGCGGCCAATATATAACCGAGCTGAGGCTCTTTACGAGCCCTTAATACAGATAATAAATAACTTTCCGAGGACAGAGCTAAGCTGAGGCTCTGCCCGTCTCGGAAATGAGTGGGGTTATTGGTCTTAGCATTTTTATTAGAAGTGCTTACAATATTTTGACAAGCCCAAGGTTGAGTGGAGTTGTGAGAGCTCGATGGCGTCGTTGCGTGGGTCAATCTAACCAAACACGCAGGTCAAGCAACGTCGACCGCAGCCTGTCTATGGATGGGTTGATCTATCTTCTCCGTGCCGGAGAACACGTTAAGCCGTCGGTCCCGGCTGTTGTCGATAGATGACAGTCGTTAAGCTGTGTCAGTGGCCCTCGGGCGGCTTGAAAACACTGGCCTCCGCCAATCCGCATTTGAGCAGCGTGGCGGAGTATGCTCTAAATCCCTTCGATTGAAGGGAGACCCGTATCGCTACAGTGAGATGAGTGAGAGTTGATGTGGTGGTGGTTGAGTGATTAGCAATGGGTACTTCATAACATCGTGGTTCGTGGGTTCGATTATCACACAAGGCAAACTTTTGTGTCAAACATGTCTGTTTGTCTTAGTATGATGAGATGTCAGTTCGCACTGTTATGAATGTAATAATGTATTTATTTCTAGGATTAATGTGTTTTTCCTTTGTATGGAGATTTATTTTATAATGAGGGCCCGACAGTGACATAGGCTACTTTTACCATAGCACAATATCTTACTCCAACAGGAAAACACGCTTTGTTTCCCTTTGACCAAGCCGCGGGTGACCGCTAGCCGTCCATATGAGATTATTGTAAAAAAGGCAAAAAGAGATGGGAGAAGAAACAGTTACAAGTATTCTTAGGGTAAGTGGGCTGGGTGCTTGTTAGATATTAAAAAAATAAACTGCAGACGAAAGCAAATACCTCTGTAAAAAAGAAGGAGAAATTCATCCACCAATACCAAAGGTCTTCTTTTTATTAGCTTTATCCCGTTTCCTAGTCCATTAGGATTACCGGAGTCCACTACCTAAGCTTAAGGATATGACAAAAAACTGTTTTGGACATGGACTGCCGACTGCCGTCAAACCTCTACAGCGTAGACGGAAAACAAGAACCTTTCTTAGGTTTAGGTAGGGTTTCTTTACCGCCTTTGTTTTTTTACCGCCGAGAAAATAATAATTACAAGTATGAACATAAATCCGAAAACGTGAATTTAGTGACACATGCCGGATTCGAACCGAGGACCAGTTGATTAAAGCAATTCTTCATCCATTCGGTTATCACTACTGAGGGTTGGTGTACTAGTATAGACTAGTTAACGCGTGATGAAAATGTTACATAATTACCCCACAGGTCAACCTCGTTTTGACGAGCTCGGTGGACTTTGACACCAACGCTCGTGGGTTCGATTCCCACACCTAACAAACAGTTATGTGCATGAACATTATTATAGCAGCAGATGAGATATCAGCCAGAAGGCGCAGCTGGCTGTACACAATGCAGCGCTTACTTATGGAAGCGAGAGCTGGGTATGGCAGAGAGAGCATGAAAGTAGAATAAACGCGGTTGAAATGCGAGCGTTGCGCAAAATTTGTGGCGTAACGCTTGTAGACCGTATTCGCAATGATGAGGTTAGAAGCAGAGTTGGTCTGAAAGAGAGCGTCGGTGTTAAAATAAGAAGAGGCATGCTCCGTTGGTTCGGACACGTAGAAAGAATGCAGGATGAAAGAATGACGCAGCAGATATACAATGCAAAAGTGGAAGGATGTAGGAGCTGAGGAAGGCCAAGACTTACCCACCATGATCAAATTGGTCGTGTTCTATCAGAAGGTGATGTCAGGAGCCCTAGAAACCGGCGAGCGTGCATGAAAAGAGCAATGAATGTTAAAGAAGCGAGTGAGGTATGTAAGGACCGAGTCACGTGGCGCTCGGTTCACTCTGCCTACCCCGTAAGGGAATTAGCGTGAAGTTATAGATAGATAGAGGAGGCATCACTCGAGTGATACTTATGTATTACAAGCGTTCATAGGGTACGGTCACTGCTTTACATCAGGTGGGCCGTATGTTTTTATGCCTAAAAAACCTTACAACTCAAAGTATAGTTTTACATGTAACATATTAATTACACTGTGTAACAAATAAACTCACGGAACCCTCATTACATCAGTTTTGGAAGCTAAACTCCGCTAATAAACCACTTAATCTCCTTAATACCCTGGTCCCAGGAGACAGATCGGCATCGTGTCTTTGATGGTACCCATAGATCTTCAACCGGCGCTGATTAATGATTATGTCACGATGACTTACCAATCAAGATTGACTAATCATCTAATTGAGTCACTTCTTGTCGTCGTTGAAAGTGACAAGCTCGGTGGCGCAGTGGTGAAACGCGCTGTTACGTTACTTTGACATCGACACTCGTGGGTTCGATTCCCACACATACTCGTACAAACATTTGTGTGCATGAACATATCTGTTTGCTTTGGTCTGGGTGTTTTCAAGAGAGATGGGACGCATCACAGCAGCTCGTCTCGGGAAGTACCTCCATAAAGCGCAGCTAAATAACAATTTCCCAGAGAGTTGTTTTGTTCCTGTGTGCGAGTGAGGTCACCAGTAAGCTTCTAAGGTGTTGCTGTGTAAGCAGCAGAGATGGCATCATTGACGAGCTCGGTGGCGCAGTGATGAAATGCGTTGTTACACTACTTTGACACCAACGCTCGTGGGTTCGATTCCCACACAGTACAAAAATTTGTGTGCATGAACTTGTCTGTTTGTCTTGGTCTGGGTATTATCTATGTATAATAAGTATGTATTTACAAAAAAAATGTATTTACGTATGTTTATCAGTTGTCTAGAACCCATAACACAAGCTTCGCTTACTTTGAGGCTAGATGGCGCTGTGTAATTTGTCCGACAATATTTATTTATTTATCACGCAAACGATACTAAATGTCTTACAAGCGGTCATAGGCTAGGGTCACCGCTTCACATCAGGTGGGCCGTATGTCCCCGACTTTATATAAAAAATGTGTCACTTTAGTCGAACACGAAAGTTAAGTAACGACTACCGCAATCTATGGGTGGGTTTATCTGTAGTGTGTCCGGCTTTGAAAGTTGACCTTTGGGCGGATTGAAACACTGGCATACACCAATCCGCTGTGGAGCAGGATCCCTAATCCACTAGTGAGATGAGTATGAAGTTAGTGTGGATAGTATCCAGTAACTGCGTAACTATAATCTTATTTGCTACCCAAGAGGTTTAAAAATTTCAAAGTTATTAGACTACAGAACCGCCGAGCCCGTTAGCCCGGGGAGGCGAGCCGCTGCAGCTGCAGTGCTGCATAAAACGCGCCGTTAGTCGCTGAGCCAGCTGTTTATTAATAGTTTCAAATTTACAGAGAGATAGGATTTGTGAACACTTTTGTTTTTTTGTTAACACGTTCGCTTGATTTTACTCCTCATAAAATTTCCGAACCGGGCCTTATAACTGAAAATCGTTTCTCAAGGAGTAAACTCCAACAATACCGGTGAAACACTGACGTCCGTCTGGATCCTCCTTACTTGACGTAACGATACTGGCTCCAGAAATGGCGAGAGTCCATTGCCCGTGTTCCTAATTGCAGATTATATAATCAGCCTCTCGGATTACGATCCCCTAAATTACGCAGCTAAATTGCGGTGATATTTTTTAACGGCTAGGAGTGATATTAACGCCAGATTTAGGTAATTACAGAAATCTGTGCCAGAATAGACATAACAGGTTCAACGACGACTAAAAATACTCCATGGAAAAAAGTTTAAAAGAATGTTTGGTTGACAAAATGTTTGAAAATGACTCTGCACATCAACTATTTTAAAAGTGTCTACGAGGGTATAGAAGGAGTGTACTTATACCATGAAAAGAAAAGCGATAAGTATGGTATTTTTTTGTCAAATTTCATTTCTTTTTACTCCCGACGACCCATAAAAGAAGGACTAATTCGCACCACTAAAATCGCGCGTTACAGCGGACACACGATCAGTTTCAACTGTCCATTTTGACTGAACAGTTTTAACTAACAGTCAAAACAGACGTCCCTTGTGCCCACACACATTCAATTTTGACTGACGACAAACAATATTTCGTTCTCACCAGATGTCATCAGACGACGACGCTTTTGCCGTATTTGGCTTATTATTTATTTTATTCTTTTTTTTTTTAATAAATAAATACTGTCGGACAAATTACACAGCGCCACCTAGCCCCAAAGTAAGCGAAGCTTGTGTTATGGGTACTAGACAACTGATAAACATACGTAAATACATTTTTTTTTTGTAAATACATACTTATTATACATAGAAAATACCCAGACCAAGACAAACAGACATGTTCATGCACACAAATGTTTGTACTATGTGGGAATCGAACCCACGAGCGTAGGTGTCAAAGTAGCGTAACAATGCCTCCTAGCGTGTCTTTGTACGTGGTAAGTTCAGAATTAAGCTTATTGTAACATTCAATTTATGATTTCAAAAATAAAACCTTTCGACATTTCTTGTTCAAAGATAACCATTGCCGAAACAACGACAAACGACAAGCGGGGTGGTTAGTAAAGCTACTTTGACGCTAATGCTCGTGGGTTTGATTCGCACACAGGACAAACATTTATATACATAAGTATATCCGTTTGTCTAGGTCAGAGGGCATTAAAGCTGCCTGTATGGTTGTTGAGTTTCTGCATGAGTGAGGTTACCAGTAAGATCCTAAATACAAGGGCGCAACGTGCGTGCGTTTGTTCCTGTATTGCAAGCGCTCATACTTAACGGTAAACGCTTTAAATCAGGTGGGCCATATGCTTGTATGTCCTGACGTTGTATAAAAAGGTGCTAGCTGGTGATTGAGGGTTGACATGTCTGCTAAATAAATTATCTTATATACGAATAAAGTTGTTAAATGAGGAGGGTTGAAAAAGTTTTTGCCATCAAGTGCATAATTAATAATACACGGCCGCGTGAAGCGAGCTGATTATAATGAGATGAGATTTTGCTATCGTATTCTAGGAAATGTCGAGTGAGGTAAGAACTGAGTCATGTGGCGGTAGGTTCTCTCTATCTACCGCGGAAGGGATTTGGCATGTAGTTATAGTTAGATATAGTTTTTTTTTTTGTATTTGTAGAGACTTTATCACAAACTCTTGTAGTTACTATTCGCCGCTAACCAGCCACCACCACATCAACCCTTACTCATCGCACTGCAGGGATACCACGCTGCTCAAATGCGGATTGGCGGAGGCCAGTGTTTTCAAGCCGCCCGAAAGCCACTGACTTAACTTAACGACTGTCCTCTATCGACAACAGCCGGGACCGACGGCTTAACGTCGGAGAAATTCGAGATAGAAAACCCATCCATAGACAGGCTACGGTTGACGTTGCTTAACCTGCGTATTTGTTTAGAATGACACACGCAACAACGCAATCAAGCTCTCTACAAACTGCCACAAATTCCATGTAATTGTCATGTATTGACGCCCACGATACAGGCATAGTGTGTATGTATAATAAAAACTTACTATTAGGGTGTAAAATGAGATGTATTTGGCTATATGCATTGAATTATTATGTACTAGACTAGTGTTCTAGAACCGACACCGCGAACCAGATTGCCGATCGGCAACAACTCATTGCTGTACCACGATGAAGGAAACACGTAAGCGCCATGAACAGTCATGGCGTTTTCGACCATTTGGTCGCGAGAAAAATACCTCTTAGAACAGCGACGTATGACTATAAAAACATCTTAGTCTTAGAAGCGATTTAGTGCTGTATTTTCGAATCTTTGGGATAGATATCTAAATTATTTCAGCGCTGCAGCGGACATTAGTTTTAATTACTACCAAAATGGAGCAACGCTTTTATTTAGGATAGCTCCTCTAGTACATAATAAATCAATGGCTATATGTAAATATAACAAAATGTGGGCTTAAATGAAGAACATTGAATAAACGTTTCATGAAAAATCATAGTAGATTTATATTTATATAATACATTAAAAAATGATCGAAAAATGAGATAGCATATATTTATTGAGCAGTCAGAACCCGTTATATACGTTTTCCCATACATTTCGCGGTCGTATACGACCACCCGGGTTTCGAAGGGTTAAGAGAATGTGGGGCGCATCAAAGTAGCCCGTTTAGGAAGTACCTCCACCTCACAGAAGACGAGAAAAAGAGGGTTGGTATATTCAAGCGAGTAAGGTCATCAGTAAGCTCCTAAGGAGTAGCTGTGTTAGCAGCAGAGGTGGCATCGCGCAAGTGATACTTGTATCTGTGTTGTTAGCGTTTATAGGTAACGGTAGCCGCTTTACTTTAGGTGGACCGTATACTTTTTTTTATACATTTTCGAAAGACATACAAGCATACGGCCCACCGGATGAAGCGGTTACGCTTGTAATACTTTAAGCATCTGCTGCTGACACAAAACTCTTTAAGAGCTTACTGGTGACCACACTCTCTCGTAAAAGCCCTCCAGGAAGTTGTTATTTGGCCACAGTTTTCTGTGCGGTGAAAGCACTTTCCCAGACGGGTTGCTTTCATGCGTATACTTTCATGCTTAAAAGTACCCAGACCAAGACATATATGTGTACATTCACACAAAAATGTTTGCCCTGTAAGGGAATCAAACTCACGAGCGTTGGCGTAAAAGTAGCTTTACTACACTACGCCGCCAAGCTCCGAGGCTATTTGAATGCCGCCACAGATCAGACTATTTGTACACTCCACATTAACGTCTGTATTAGACATGTTTGTGTGTTTTAATTCACAATTCTTTCATGTTAAGACAATGAACTTTCAGCGAAGCTTAATCTCTCGCCAGCTTTCGACTTTGGAAGTGTTTACTGCAAACTATAATGGCGTCTGTCGAAACTACTCCCCGCGAACAATGGAGTTCTGGTGAAGTTAAATATGCAATTTAAAAATAATGGTAGAATTCCGTTGTGGAAGAAAGATAGTCAAAATTTTTCTACTATTTTTTAAGATTTTTTTATCAAGACTTTGTGGTACGTGGTGCACTCTCTCGATTTGCAAATGACATTCTTGCGAAACGGAGATAAGATTTAACTTTATAAAAAAAGCTCGCCGGAAGTAACTCCACCTTACATAAGACGCCGTAAACAATTCTGCGCCGGTGTTGCTGTGTTCCTGCGTGTAAGTGAGGTTACTGTAAGCTCCTGAAGAGATTCCGTGCTAGCAGCAGCGGCGGCAATAATTCATATTGCAAGTGTTCATAGGTTACGGTACTCACGTTTCATCAGGCGGGCCGTAGGTTGTGTGGCTTTCGACGTTCCTATGGAGTTGCAGTGTTAGCAGCTGAGATGGCATCGCGCGAGTAATACTTAATGTATTGCAAGCGTCCATAGGCTGCTGTAACCGCTTTACATCAGGTGGGCAGTGTGCTTGTATGCCTTCCGAAGTTGTATATACCTATATACAATAAAAGAACGCTTGTTATTTTACAACCATTTTACAGCAGGCGAGTCGCATGCTTGTTTACCCGGGGGGTAGCTAACTAGATGAAAATAAATTTAGATTACCGGAAGCTTGATTCGGGTCATCGCTGACAGCGGGCTGTCCTTTTCCTGTGGGTCTAAATTGCCTTCTATTGCAGAGATGACCTTTAACCCTTATGTTTTAAAAAATCTGCCCTCCCGGCAGTACACGTTTGTGGAATCATTACAGCTGGTTAATAGATTCAGGCGTTATTTTGCGAAAGTCAAATTTACATGCAATTTGATCTAACATGCTTTGTGTGCTTCCGGCACCAATTAGGCCTAGCGCCGGCCGGCACACAACATGCCGACGCTGCAATGGCCGCTCCGGAAGTCTCTGCCTCGGCTGCTGCGGTCGTTCTCCATCTGGAACAGAACTGCATGCCACCACCACCGTCGCTGCCACGACTGGCCTGGTCGTCGTTGCGACACGTGTTTCGCCTCTCCACGAGACATCCTCAGGCGCTGCAGACGTTAATCGTTAGAATAACATGCTACAAGTCTAACATTACATACAATCTACAATTGTAGCATGTTATTCTATGTATTCTATATCTTAGCCGGCGGTAGGCCGCATGAACTAATTGGTGGCGGAAGCACACAAAACAAGTTAGATCAAATTACATCATTATAGCTGTCAAATTTTGTCGATTCCCTTCGAAGGCAACCATTTCTGACGAACGCGGTGGTTTAGTCGTAAATGACGCGACTTTGACACAAACGCTCGAGGGTACGATTCCCACACAAGGCAAACATTTGTGTGCATGAACATGTCTGTTTGTCTTGGTCTGGATGTTTTAAGAGAGGTAGGGCGCATCAAAGCAGCAGGGGAAGTACCTCCACCTCACAGAAAACCGCAGCCAAATAACAACTCCCTAGAGGGTTGTTGTATTCTTGTGTGTGAGTGAGGTCACCAGTAAGCTCCCAAGTAGTTGCTGTGTAAGCAGCAGAGGAGGCATCGCGCGAGTGATCAGGCTACGGCACCCGCTTTACATCAGGTGGGCCGTATGCTTGTATGCCTCCCGACATAGCATAAAAAAACTGTGTACTTGGACAAGCCTATTTGTCTTGGTCTATGTTTTTAATCCTCGACGCAAAAAGAGGGTTGTTATAAGTTCGACCGCTATGTGTTTGTGTGTCTGTTGCTCTTAAGCGGGTGAATCGATTTAAATAAAAAAAAAAACTTAGCTTTCAAACATATGTGTGACACAAAATTTGAAACACCTATGTATGGTACATAACTATGCAAGATTATGATTTTTATAGGTTTTTTTCGGGATTTTTTTATATTTTTAAATATTTATACAGAACCTAGACGACTGTGCTTTGACCGGCGTTCTTTGTTTTTGTGTGTAAAATCGATTTTCAAGAAAGATAAATTTATATAGGAACATTGTGTCTTCTTCTTCATGTTATCCCGTTTCTTAATCCACTATGATTGGCGGGGTCCGCTACCTATGCCTAAGGATTTGGCGTAGATACAGATTTTTACATGTAGCTGTTGTTTTTACTGCCGTCAGACCTACGCAACCCAGACCTACGCAACCCAGAGGATACTGTGTTTCTTGGAATTACAGTAGACTCAAAATTACAGTGGGGCCCCCACATAAATAAACCGCCGGTAAGCTCAGCTCTGCTGCATATGCAGTTAGGAGAATCAGGCAATTGACGGATGTGGCTACTGCGCGCTTAGTATATTTCAGCTACTTTCACGCCATTATGTCGTATGGTATACTGTTGTGGGGAACGGCGGGTGAAATAGAGACATTTTTATCTTACAAAAAAGAGCCATTCGCTCTATTTATAACCTGGGTTTGAAAGAATAAATAAGGGAACTGTTCAAAGAAATAAATATCCTCACTGTTACTTCTCAATATATTTATGGAAACATAATGTATGTCCATAAAAATTTAAACTTCAGTAAAAACTTAGAAGTAGAAATAAGTTGTGTAAATACCTTTTTTTTTGTAAATACATACATATTATATACATTATATACATAGAAAATACCCAGGCCAAGACAAACAGACATGTTTATGCACACAAATGTTTGTACCGTGTGGGAAACGAACCCACGAGCGTTGGTGCCAAAGTAGCGTAACAACGCGTTTCACCACTGCGCCACCGAGCTCGTTAATTGTATTCGATTTTATAATAAGTTGCCTGAAACAGTTCTGTTCTTCCGTGACAATGTATTCAAAAAGCACATAAAAAATACTCTCTTTAAAAGGGCTTATTATAGAATTGATGAATATGTAACTGACCCGGAGGGTGTGAAGATATACATGTATATATTTTACTAAAAAGAAAAATAAAAATACCTTTTCTGTGCCCAACGACTAAAAGACCACATTTTTTGAGTTGTTTCAGTTTTAATCCAGGCACGAAATCCTTATTTGGCATTCGTTATTGTGAGATATATTGAGGTTAATTTGGTTTCCTCATCCTTACCTCAGCGGGCAGTACGTGGCTCATCAGAGTGCCATTGAGGACCTTCCAGTACCGGCTCCATGTCTTCGTGTCTCTTTAACGTCTATTGTTGTGTTTGAATGACCTCATTTTTTGTGCCTCATTTTTTAAATGGAGCACAAAAATAGGTGATTGAATGATTGAATAATTCATGTGAATGAATGACATTTCCATTCATCTCCTAAGGAGATGGTGTGTTAACAGCTATTTATATTATAAGTGTTCATAGTCTAGGCTAGGTGTAGGCTACGGTTTACCATCAGGCTGGCCGTATGCTTGATTGCCACCTTAGTGGTATAAAAAAATTATCTGCGGTCAATTTACATCATTGACAATAATTATTGAGGGATCGTGTGCATGTTTGCCAAATTGCTTCGGGGTCATATCAGCGCTAAAATGATTTTGGTTGATGTTACTTATTAATGTCTGGTTTTCAGACAATATATTAATGACTTCACATTGTGTAATATTTAAATTTGACGTGACATAGAATTACCAGGCATTTAGGCGGTTCAAATCAAACAAATCTCAGTTTAGGTCCCAATAGTGTTAGATATTTGATAATCCGTGGTGCACGGCAGTTGAACTTCACTTGACTAGCCATCTCTTTGAGGTTTTTAAATGCCTTATTTGTCATATTGCTGTCTCTCACTTTGCCGAGAGGGGAAGCCAATTCCAGAACTTCCCACTCCTACAAATTTCTGTATATTCTGCAGCTGTAGTTTAAGGATATAGCTTTAGATTGGTTCCATAGAAATTTATATTTTTTATCAAAATCGGTTCAGCGCGTTGGTTTTTAAATCAAAATAACTGGAAATGTCATTCAGTGGTGCATGCGGTCACTATATATTCTTTTTGTACCACTAAGGTGGCAAACGAGCGTATGGCCTACCTGATGGCAAGCTGTTACCGTAGCCTATGGACATTTGCAACTTCAGGGGTGTTACACATGCGTTGCCGTCAATTCCAAAACATCCTACGCCTACAAATTTCTTCTGATTAAATTCATTGTGAGTTCCAAGTCAGCTATAGTTTAACCCCCGGGACAGCAATGGACTTCACTGTTCATTGCCTTTTTGGTGGTCGCCGCTGTTAATTCTGGCTACACAGGAGACACAGTGGTGGGAATGAATGGTGGGCCTGTCCCGATAAAAAAAAAGATATTAGGGTTTCACGATGTTTTCCTTCACCACCGAGCAAATAATAATTACAAATACGTACATAAATCCGAAAACACGAAAGTCAATGCCAGAATTCGAACATGTGATCTGTTATTTAGAAGGCCTGTTCCTTATCCACTATGCTATCACTGCCTTAAATAGGTAATTAAGCATCTGCATAAAGTTCCCTCGGTCAATTTATTAGGACATCTCACAATACAAAGGAAGAAAAAAATGATCAAAAACTTAATAAACAGGATAAAGGAAATTGAGAGTCCAATTTGAGGAACCGAGGAAACGGAAGTACCTATTTGTTTATTTTTAGAGATCCGTAATAAAATAATGTTTCATATACTAGACATGTAAACGGATTCGTTTTTCATCCAACGCTTCCCTCATTAATATCATTTCAGCAGAAGGAAATCCACTGCTGAACATATGCCCGGTGGTGCAGTGGTGAAACGCGCTGTTACGCTACTTTCGCACCGTTCGCTCGTGGCTTCGTTTCTCACACAGGACCCACATTTGTGTACACGAACTTGTCATCAAAACACCTCACAGAAAACCGCAGCCAAATGATGGTGAGTTGTGTTCATGCGTGTGAGTGAGGTTACCAGTAAGCTTATAAAGAGTTGCTGTGTTAGCAGTAGAGGTGACATCGTGCGAGTAATGTATTGCAAGCGTTTATAGACTACGGTAACCGTCACATCAGGTGAGCCGTCTGCTTTCATTGAACAGTGAAGTTCACTGCCGTCCCGGGGGTTAAACTATAGCTGCCTTGGAACTCACAATGAATTTAATCAGAAGAAATTTGTAGGCGTAGGAATTTTTGGAATTGACGGCAACGCATGTGTAACACCCCTCACGTTGCAAATGTCCATAGGCTACGGTAACAGCTTGCCATCAGGTAGGCCATACGCTCGTTTGCCACCTTAGCGGTACAAAAAGAATATAGTGACCGCAAGCACCACTGAATGACATTTCCAGTTATTTTGATTTAAAAACCAACACGCTGAACCGATTTTGATAAAAAATATAAATTTCTATGGAACCAATCTAAAGCTATATCCATTCAAATAAAAAAAAATATTTCTTACCAGTTTATAAATGACAGAGTACTGATGTAACAAACACATGGGTAAACAATACAACCGAATTCAGAACCTTCTCCTTTTTAAAGTCGGTTAAAAATGAGAAAGTGTGTTCGTCTATCTGTCTTGATCTTTCTAACTTTATCCCATTTCCTAATCCGTTAGGCTTAGCGGGATCCGCTACCTAAGCCTGATGGGACGAAAATACTGATTCTGATATGGAGCGACTGTCATCAGACCTTTGCAACCCAAAGGGAAAACCAGACCTGTATTAGTAAGATCACACCCCTTCTGAAATATAATATCTTGGACGTTTCCACACTATGTTTTCCTTCACCGCCGAGTCAGTGATAATTACAAATATGTACGTAAGTACGAATTAGCCACCTCCTCATCATTATTATTAACTTTACCAGGCAGTGAGGGACTTCTTCGAGACTTCGGGCCGGAACCGCTGGAGGCATAATGCCCATTTGAGGGGTTCCAGTGCGATCACGATCCTCAATAATGAGGGAACGTGTCTATTTATCTATACAGATAAATAAAATTGGAGCGTCTGTTTGTAATATTAAAATAACCGCTTTTTACTAAATACATAGGGATGTATACACGGTACATGTACCAAAATATCGTTATTTTATAATTTTTGTCTGTCTGTCTGTTTGTTACGGCTAAAATCTAAAACGGCGCGACCGATTTTGACGGGACTTTCACTGGAAGATAGCTGATGTAATAAGGAGTAACTTAGGCTACTTTTATTTAAAAAAAAATATTTATTTTTATTAATACAAATAACTATTCCGCGCGGACGAAGTCGCGGGCACAGCTAGTTTAAATATAAGTTGTAATATTAATGTGTATTATGTATGTATGTATAATATTGTGTTATTAATATATATATATATTAGGAAGAGCAGGGTTTCCTACCACAAGTATATTTTTTACTTTACTTACGCTGCTGGTTTTAATTATATTAATCCATTTTCTCACTCATATATACACTGTTTATACCCTCATATCTGCTTGCATGTATTTACCTACAGTTGTGAGTATTTATGCATAGATACGTATTGTTTATATATATGTATAACATAACATCCGCGGCGTTATTGCTGCGTGCGTCTCCTTCATTGTCAGGCAGCTGCTGAAAATCAGTGGTTTGCTCTTTGAGCTAATAATGCACTGAGCCGATGCCTTTTTGTGTCACTGCGACACACAATGTATTGTACTCGTACTATTACTATTGTATTTGTTCTTTACTCATTGTTTACCTGCTAATATTTACTGTTGTGTATCATGGAGATACAAATAAATGATTTATCTATCTATCTATATCGCTCACGCGTTGCCACCCCTGCTGCAAGCTCAGCAATCCTCCAGGGATCTGATATTTTGCTGCGGTCTTCTGTTTGGTGGAAGTTCCCCAGTATTGCTTTGATTTACCCTGCTTCTGTGTTCCGTCAGGCTTTAAACTACTTTAACCAAATATCGTTTATTATGCACACGGAACCCTTGTAGTTCACAGCACTCTTGGAGACTTTTATAATAACGTAATCCTGATTCATTATACTAACAAAAGCTAAAATTAAATTTGTGCAAGAGGGCGTCTCTTAGAAGCGAAAACATTTATAATATTAAAACCAGGGAGGTAATTACATGGCGTTTTCGATCAGTCGGCATTGTTTTAACTATTTTTTATACTACGTTGGAAGGCATACAAGCATAAGGCCTAACTGATGTAAAGCGGGTACCGTAGCCTATTAACACTTGCGATATATTAAGTATCACTCGCGCGATGCCTCCTCTGCTGCTTACACAGTAAGCTCCCATTATTGGTGACCTCACTCACACGCAGGAACACTACAACCCTCTAGGTAGTTGTTGTTTAGCTGCGGTTTTCTGTGTGGTGGAGTTACTTCTCCAGACGGGCTGCTTTGATGCGCCCTGCCTCTCTTAAAAACTACGTGATATATTTCATATTTGTAGACGAATCAAGTGGTATCAAGAGCACTGAGAATGTTAAAGAACCGAGTGAGGTACATAAGGACCGGCTCATGTATATTTTGTTTGGTTGTCTCTGACTACCTGGCAAGAAGGATTGTGTATGAAGATATATTTCAGTCATACAGGCTTATGTTTTAGTCTATAGTTCATAAGGTTAGTGCTCGGTCGTGAATGACGTGACTTTGACACCAACGCTCGTGAGTTCGATTCCCACACAAGACAAACATTTGTGTGCTTGAACATATCTGTTTTCTGGATGTGTAAAGAGAGGTAGAGCGCATCAAAGCAGCCCGTCTGGGGAAGTACCTCCACCTCACAGAAAACCACAGCCAAATAACAACTCAGTAGAGGGTTGTTGTGTTCCTGTTTGTGAGTGAGGTCTCCAGTAAGCTCTTACGGAGTTGCTGTGTAAGCAGCAGAGGAGGCATCGCGCGAGTGATACTTAATATATTACAAGTGTTAATAGGCTACGGTAACTGCTATACATCAGGTGGGCCGTATGCTTGAATGCCTCCCGATGTTGTAAAAAAAAGAAAAAAGTAAACTCCTAAAGAGTTGCTCTGGTAGCAGCAGAGGTGGCATCGCGCGGATGATACGTAATTACAAGCGTTCATAGGCTACGGTAACCGCACAGCCCCAAAGTAAGCGAAGCTTGTATTTATTAAAAACTTATGATACATAGAAAACACCCAGACCACACAAACAGAAATGTTCATGCACACAAATGTTTGTCCTGTGCGGGAATCGAACCCACGAGCATTGTTGTCAAAGTCGCGCCACCGAACTCATGCATGAATATCGACGTTGTATAAAAACAACATACACGGAAACATTACTGACCTTTCTGGTCAGTCGGGTAACAATAACCATGCAAACATCACAGCCAGTTGAAAATAATTGTGCAGACATTCGAAGATTGTGTCATAAATCATTCTCTCGGTTTTCCTCTCATATTTCGGAAGAAGAAAAAGGTATGCGGCATCCCGAAGTCATTATTTGTCGATATCTGTTGTGAACGAACGACGCGAATGAATGATTGATGGCGTTTATCTGGAAACGGAACTCGAGATGTTCCATTTAAAAATAACCGATTTAGTGAATGAGAGCCTGATGGTGTCGTTGAGCGTGCCATTCTAACCGAACGCGCAGGTCAAGCAACGTCGACCGCAGCCTGTCTATGGATGGGTTTATCTCGGTTTCTCCGTGCATCGGAAGGCAGGTTAAGCCGTCGGGCCCGGCTGTTGTCGATAGATGACAGTCGTTAAGTCAGTGGCCCTCGGGCGGCTTTAAAACACTGGCCTCCGCCAATCCGCATTTGAGTAGCGTGGTGGAGTATGCTCTAAACCCCTTCGGTTGAAGGGAGACCCGAATTACTGCAGTGAGATGAGAAGTTGATGTGAATTTGATGAATTCTTATTTTAAATTACATCAAGCAAATAACCGTTAAACATAATTAATGCATATAGGTGGGTTTCTGGTAACAGTTAAGAGGGCGTATTAAAGCAATCTGGGGAAGTACCCCAACCTCATAGAAAACCGCTGTCAAACAACAACTCCTTAGATGGCTGCTGTGTTCTTGCGAGTGAGTTTTTAAGGAGTTCATGTGTTAGCAGAAGGTGACATCATCGCGCAAGTGATCCTTAATGTGTTGGAAGCGTTCATAGGCTACCCTCGTCGCTCCCGACGTTGTATAAAAAAATGTATCATCCCTCAAAAGTTACCTTCGCCTTGCAGCCCGCGGCCAATCAACAATTCGCTGACCGATTGTCGTTCCTGCTGGTGTAGTCGTTGGGAATCTACACAAATACGGAAACTTCAATTTTCCGTACCAATGTGAGTTCTTTTAGTCCAGAGGTTACTGTACAGTATAAGTTGTAAGTTTAGAATCTTTCAAAATTTTCTTAAACCATTACTTCCCAAGCATAGAAAACACGGAGCTTTTTGTTGAGATCTTTAAATTTAGTAAAATAATAAATATATACTATTATATCCCTTGTTGCTGCATCAGACTATCCTATAAATATGACGGATGGGGATATGGGGTCAGAAATTGTAAAAATACTTCGGTTGTAAGGAAAACGATTATTTTAATTTAAAACTAACAACAATTAACAATCATTAACATAAACAAAGGTATAAAACCAGTCACTGCGTAGAGTTTTTTCCCATACTTCACAAAAAATTAGAAGTTCCTTTTACAACCTTGCCCTTGGCAACGTCTTTGTTTATCTATCAGTGACCCACTGTAAATATTGTAAAGAGAGATAAACAAAGACGTTGCCAAAAATATTAATCATAAAAAATATTATCAAACCTTACAGATTGAATGAGAACTTCCGGAACGGACCGGAAGAGTAGATTACTTGCCCTGCCTTCAGATGTCTTCACCAAATAATTGGGTTTTTTTAATTTTTTAAATTTTTCATTATTTAAATTTTTAATTAAATACACGCACTTCTATACCCACAATCGTTAAAATTACGTAATGTTTGAAATTTATAAATAATAAATATAAACACCAGAAAAGTCTTGCGAGTCTACGAGCACTCGGCAATATTTCGCTTCGAAACGACGTAATTTTAGAAATTAAGAAGAAGACATCATTTTGTGCAGATAAGATAAGCTAAAGACAAAAAAAAACTTTATTTGCCATTGGGCCATCGCGGGCACTCTGACACGTGTTATATTTTTTAGGGTTCCGTACCCAAAGGGTAAAACGGAACCCTATTACTGAGGCTCCGCTGTCCGTCCGTCCGTCCGTCCGTCCGTCCGTCCGTCCGTCCGTCCGTCCGTCCGTCCGTCCGTCCGTCCGTCCGTCCGTCCGTCTGTCACCAGGCTGTATCTCATGAACGGTGATAGTAAGACAGTTGAAATTTTCACAGATGATGTATTTCTGTTGCCGCTATAACAACAAATACTAAAAAATAGAATAAAATAAATATTTAAGGGGGCTCCCATACAACAAACGTGATTTTTTTTGCCGTTTTTATAGATAATGGTACGGAACCCTTCGTGCGCGAGTCCGACTCGCACTTGGCCGATTTTTTAAATATAATCTTGTTGTATCCATAGAGCATTAAATTCTCTTTGTAAGATAAAAATCGTCTCAATACGGCGGAGCTGAGTTTACCGGCAAGTTTATCTATGTGGGGTCCCCATTGTAATTTGGAGTCAACTGTAATTCCAATAAAAACAGTATTCTTAACAAATTCTAATTTATTATTTCCAATGACAATTTCTGTATTGGCAGAAGTCACCTTTGGAAGACTAAATTTGATGTGTTTGGTTAAAAATAGCGGACAGAAACGGTATTTGCATGAATTCAAATTGCGTTGGAAAGATTATTCCCAATGACAATTTCTGTATTGGCAGAAGTCACCTTTGGAAGACTAAATTTGATGTGTTTGGTTAAAAATAGCGGACAGAAACGGTATTTGCATGGATTCAAATTGCGTTGGAAAGATTTCGATTTCGTCAAGTGTTGCGTACCGTATTAATACGAATGCAAATTTAAATACATTTCACTGGATGCAACTTCGTTTCTGTGAAAAAACTTTTTCATTTGAATGAGAATTTTTCATGTACATGCTGATGAGAATTCCCCTCGTGAGCTAGGTCTGCAACATACGAATGATACTCTTAACATCGCAAACGTCCATGAGTTATGGTAAACGATGCGGGCTGTACGATTATTAACCATCCGAAATTGTCAAAAAAATATTGCCTCTTTTGGCATTTGACTGCTACTTTTCATCACATACAAACTCATAAACGCGAGTTAGTCCTGGCTTAAAGTTTTTTTCTTGTTATTTTTATACGAAGAAAAATGCAAAGGCATCTAGCCGATACAGCACACATCTTCTTCAGTTTTAGTTTCTTCAATTCGAAACTATGTCTAAATCTTCTTAATTTTTGATGTGTCGGCTGCATGAACTCTATCCAGACACCTATACCCAATCTTAAAGTTTAAATACCACCTATAAAACAATACTGTGATTGCAATTGCTGCTGCGGTCGTCCGCCATCTGGAACAGAAACCGCATGCCATCCAGATGGCGGACGACCGCAGCAGTCGAGGCAGAGACTACCGGAGCAGCCATGGCAGCGTCGGCATGTTGCACCTACTAACGGTAGTGGGTGGGAGCCGGCCGGCGCAAGGTCGCCTGAGCTAATTGGTGAAGGAAGTACACAAAGATTAGATTAAATTGCATGTAAATTTGACTTTCGAAAAATAACGCCTGAATCTATTAACTAAATATGGCCGTTTTCACGTGTCCCAAAAAATGTACAAACATTTATGTTTGAGTATGTTCATTAGGTACCTACTATAGTTCACTGGATATGTTACAAAAGAAGTTTTGGCTTAGAAAGATAAATTTGAGAAGCTTACACCTAAGCGCTTCCACAATTTTGGTTGGCCGTTAAAAACACATTGTGAATAATGCAACAAAACAAGTAGATAACTCACATTTAGTGAAATCACTCAAATGTGAATCTCTCAAAGTAAGTACAACAAAATTGGCGGTCGACCAAACATTTTAAATAAATTGCATCCCAAACTATCCCATAAGTTCAGATGATTTTGGGAGTCCGCTTGCCAAGACATTATTGTAAGCATCACGGATACTTCTTAACACATAATATAAATGTTCTTTCTTTTTTAGCTCTGGCAATCAGTTCCCACTAAAATATTGTTTTTCCAATACAATACGAAGGATACAGTGGAAAATACTTATATACTTTATTTTTTTTAAACTGTTGACGGTTCTGACCTCATGGTATGATCAAAACACATTGTAAGGTTAATGGAGGTGAAAAAGGTGAACTGTTTCTATAGATTTTGACAAGTAAACTATTACGATAGTTAAAAGTATTAAATTAAGTGAAACGATATCTACACCAAATTGTACAAAACTGGAAAAATGGTAAGTAAAAACAAATAAAGGTAGGAACTTGATAACAATCTAAATAATATAAATATATATATACGATGAGGTCTGATGAGGATGAGGAAACATTATAGGAACAGAGAAATAAAATTAAAATTACCTATAACAAATAACGTGAATGAATGTATGTCTTCACGCCAGGTCCCTTGCGGGGTAACCAGAGAGCACCGAGCACCACGTGACTCGATCCTTACATATCTCACTCGCTTCTTTAACATTCATTGCTCTTCTCACGCTCGCTCGGTTCTAGGGCTCCTGACATCACCTTCTGATAGAACACGACTCCTACATCCTTCCACTTTTGCATTGTATATCACTGTGAACTAAAGTGAAGTCAGAATTAGCCTGCGCATAAGGAATGAAAGCTGGGGTTCATTGAAAACACACTCAATCTTTAGAATTACACACGATTAGTCACAGGGCTCATTGTAGCGAACACTTTTAGAATTTCAATAAAATCCAACACAGAACTACCCCTGCCACAGAATTTAATTGTGTTTACCGGAGCACTTAAGAATCCATAAAAACGTCCCCTCCCTGGGACAGTATCCGCGGTGTAATGGCGCATTTGGAATATAAATTAATTGGATTTCTTATTAATCATTTTTTCTTGTTTCATCAGTTCTTGGTGGTAATTAAAATGTTGCCTTATTTGTTCATTGAATGTTTGTACTTAAGGCATGATTATTACAAGAACTCTCAAGTTGTGAAAGGGAATCCCAGCCGATGTTTTCTCAAGGGACTACAGCGTGGGGTTCTTCAAGAGATGCGTAAAGGGGTTTTTACAGGGTCGGCAACGCACGAGTCACACCCATAGTGTTGCAACTGCCAGTAGGCTACGGTGATCGTTTCCTATCAGGGAAGCCGTATGCTTGTTTGCCACCTTAGTGGCGTATACAAAAATCACCTCTATGTCTTTTTTTAACAACGTCGGGAGGCATACAAGCATACGGTCTCCCTGATATAAAGCAGTTAAACGTAGCCTATTAATGCTTGTAATATATTAAGTATCACTCGCACCCCATAGGAGCTTACTGGTGACCTCACACACACACAGGAGCACAACAACCCTCTAGGGATTTATTATTTGCTGCGGTTTTCTGTGAGGTGAAGGTACTTTCCCAGATGGGCTGCTTTGATGAGCCCTATCTCACTTAAAACATCCAGACCAAGATGAACAGACGTGTTCATGCTCACAAAATGTTTGTCATGTGTGGGAATCGAACCCACGAGAGTTGGTGTCAAAGTCGCGTCATTCACGACTGAGCAGTCGTGAATGACGAGCGACTTTGACCACCGAGCTCGTCAAAAATGCTTATAGGAAATGTACAAATGTTTTAAATGTTGTGATGTTTAATACTCTTTTATATATTATATATTTAGTACCGCAAATAAGCTGCCTACCTGGAGATAAGCTGTAGCCCTTATCTAATTGACACTTATGTGTGTTGTCCACTCACGATTCCCTTTACTGTCGAACTGTTAATAATTACGAATATATAGATAAATCCGAAAACACGTATTTAGTGGTACATGCCCACGCAGGATTCGAACCAGAGACCAGCCGGTAAATAGAATGGTTATTTATTCACTACGCTGTCACCGCCACACTTTCACAAAATGTGTACCTATTATATTATTTATTCGTATACAATATAGGGTAATACATGCAATTATTTGCAAGTTAATAAGCAATCATGGTATAATTGAAATATTTACCATCAAATGGAAACTAATACGATTAAAATTACTTATAATGAATGTGGACAAGACTCTCAAACTTTTTGTCTACACGTTACTTTCGAATAATAATTAATGAAATAATATCCCTCCGCCTATCAGGACTATTAACAGTAAATTTACATTTAAAGCTATCATATATATAATTATAAGCTATATCTATATATTATTACTCAAAGGTGTTTTTGTCGGTATGAAATATCTCTTTTAATATTGTATCAAACTTAATGTTTGATACCCCATTTTAAAGATTACTTTTTTCTTTAATGGCGAAAAATTAATTTATAAAAGTTTCAGTTCGTTTTCGTTAAAAAATTACATTTTAAAATTTATCTTTTCAAAACTTTATTTTAAAAAACATTTAATTTTAAAGAAGAGTCGCCATCTGTTGGCAATTTATATTTTTTAACAGTCAAATGTGTCGTGGTGGCGCCGATGTCGTTGAATTTAACAAATTAGAATAATATGTAAACGTGTAAACATCGTGTCAATCGAGTAATCAAGTAAGTATTTTTATTTTACTTATTATTAAGTATGATTTTGAACATTTCATGCTATTTTTTTTTTCACTTTTATATATTTTTTAATTTTTATTACTTCACAGTATTTGTATAAGCACTTGAAGTACTATTCTAACCTCAATAATATTGCGTTTTTATTTAATAAATATAATGAATAGTGTGTAAAATATTTATTACTTTTATATTACAAAAAATAATAAATTTTTATTACGAAATATTTGCTACAATATTTGTATATTTATACGTAGTGTTTATTTATTTGTTCACTAAGATGTGCTCTATTTTCAATAAAAACTCCCAAATGCGTATATAATACTATATATAATGTTGACATAAAACTAATTTTGTTACTATTTTTTTTTTAATAAAATAGTTAAAATTAATAAATATTTAAAATGAATAAATATTTACATTTATTATACTACGTAACTAACCAGTAACCACCGGTGCGAAGTATTCGCACGGGTCATCTACTCGTTGTAAATCTTTATTGTTGGAGAAACAGAAACAAGGTATCCCTAAAAACTTCGCTTGTCGCATATCTGTCTCATTATCTGTCTGATGGAGACAACGTGAAATGCAATTGAATTAAATTGTTCTATTTTAATTATATACTATTATTACTTAATTAATCTCAATATAATCTTTTCCCGCGCTTAGTTTTCCTTTTCTATGACCAAAATGGCGGAAGTATGAGGTAAATTTGTAATGTTTACAGGCTTTCGTGGAATACGCGGTAGTTGTATGTAGCTGATTGTGTATTGTCTGAAAGCACTCGTCCTCTTCATTCTAATGGGTGATAGCTGAAAATCAGTGGTAGTTCCATTTGAGCAACGCTATACACTGAGCTATAGCCCATTTGCGCTACTGCGGCACACACACACACGCACAAGCCCCTGAATTTAAAACGTTCTTTACAGTATAGCAAAAATATGTTTTGCGTTAACGGTGTTGTTATATCGATGTACATTGTATTGATGTGTGTGCATGAAGTACGTATATAAATGATTTATCTATCTATCTACTTTCAGTATTAGTACTTAGTTATAACAAAAAAAGATTTAATGTCCACATGTTAAAACCTATCTATTGTCACATTCTATCAAAAGTATGAGAATCTTATTCTTTGTCTATGTAAGGATACCAAATAATTGGGTGGGTGCAACCGTTTGGATGGATTACGGTATGTTCTGCGAAAGTTATACTCCCAAATTACGAGGGTATATATGCAGCCTTTTAAAGGAGGGGCAGACGGATTGAAGGAAAATGTGGGCGGCTAATAGGGTCTCATTGTCAACCTTTGATACGGAACTGTTAACTAAATTAATAATTGATTTCCTACAATTTGATTACATTATCTACTAAATTTAAAGCTCGCTTAGTAGCCGCTTGATGGTGATGATGAGCTCGGAGTGGTTGGTAATCTCACAGGTTCGATTCCCAAACATTTATGTGCATGAATTTGTCTGTTTGTCTCGGTCTAAGTGTACGCGTTTGGTCAGCTTGTCTAAGCTCAAGTTGTTCATTTGACATCAGGACCCTATACTTGTATGCCTCCCGATTTTGTATAAATAAATAAAAAATTGTAATATTGTCGGATAGATTCCGCAGCGTCATCTAGCCCCAAAGTAAACGAAGCTTGGGTTATGGGTGCTAGACAACTGACAAACATACGTAAATACATTTTTTTTGTAAATACATACTTACGATACATGGGAAACATCCAGACCAAGACAAACAGAATGTTCATGCACACAAATATTTGTCGTGTGTGGGAATCGAACCCACGAGCTTTGGTGTCGAAGCAGCGTTACTGACCACCGAGCTCGTCGAAAATAGAACGTACGAGAGATGGCGAGAGCAAAAACTAAATTCCTTCTTTACCCTCCCACTAGCTTCTATTGAATGCATGAGCCGCCCATAAACGTGGCTCGAAGGCAAATCTGGCACAGACCACGGGAACCTTCGTGACACCCCTGAATATTTTAACGACCCTTGAAAAGAGACGCGACGGTGACCCTAATTTTTTATATTTCGATTTCGAAATTTGAATCTCGAAGTTTCAGATTTATTTAAATTTGAGCGGAAGTATCAGTTGTAAATCGTAATGTACTTTCGCTGCTTCAAATGTCTTTTTTTATTAAAATTAAAGTTTCTTTTGACAAGGGACTCGTGTTTGGAATATACGTTTCTTGATTTAAGAAATGAATGAATGAAGGTAATCTTTGTTAAATATCGAAGATAGTTTAATTTTTTTTTTTTTGTAGATTTTTTAAAACGTCTGAAGACATACAAGCGTACGGCCCGTACGATGTAAAGCGCTTACAGTAACCTATGAACGCGAGTAATACATTAAGTATCACTTGGGCGATGCCACCTCCGCTGCTAGCACAGCAACTCCTTAGGAATATGACAACCCCCAGGGAGTTGTTATACGGCTGCGGTTTTTTGTGAGGTGGAGGTACTTCTACAGACAGGCGACTTCGATGCGCTCGCTTTTAACGACCTGGTCCATTAGTACTCGAATAATTATACTTTCAGGAACACCGTTCCTATATGTTTGTCCGTACGTTTGTCTGTATGTTTGTCTGTCGCTTTTTTCGAATATTCGAATTTTGACTTCAATTCGGATTCAGCATAAAAATGTAGAATAGCAATGTTCAAGAACACCGTTCCTATCTCTTAAGGAACATAGTCAAAATGGCCGACAAATAAAAAAAATATAGATTTTGAATTGTTATATAATTGACGAGACAGGTGTTCCTCTGGCAATGCAAGCTTGCGCATTCTCAACTGGTTTTTAATGACTCTATCCAATAGCAGTAATATGCTTTTTTTAATGTAAAAAAATGATTTCTACAATCAACGTCGTAGTTTCCTAAAGATTATTCCTCTTTCTTGTGGTTACTTCGAATTTGAAGCAAATACGCAACAAAAATAGTGTTTTTTCCCAAAATGTATTTTTTTTTGTATTATTTTTGTACATCGGGGGACCTGTAAAGCGGTTAACGCAGCCTACGAACACTTTGCAATACATTAGGTATGTATCACTCGCCCACTGTGATACCACCTCTGCTGCTAACACAGCTACTCCTTAGGAGCTTACTTGCGACCTCACTCACACGCAAGAACTCAACCACCTTCCAAGGAGATGTTATTTAGCTGCGGTTTTTTGCGAGGTGAAGGTACTTCCCCAGACGAAATGCTATGATGTTAAAAACATTATATATGGTCTATTTATATTACAAAAGAGATCCATCCGCTCTATTTATAAAATGTACTCCAGGGAATCACTCAGGGAACTGTTCAAGCAAATAAATATCCTCACGGTTACCTCTCAGTATATTTATGAGAACATAATGTATGCTCGTAAAAATATAGAATCTTTCGTCGTTTTCAAAATACAGTGAATATCTTACAAACAAGAATATGTCGCGTAATGTACAGTATCTTTTTAGGGTTCCGAACCCAAAGGGTAAAACGGAACCCTATTACTGAGGCTCCGCTGTCCGTCCGTCCGTCTGTCACCAGGCTGTATCTCATGAACGGTGATAGTAAGACAGTTGAAATTTTCTCAGATGATGTATTTCTGTTGCCACTATAACAACAAATACTAAAAAATAGAATAAAATAAATATTTAAGGGGGCTCCCCTACAACAAACGTGATTTTTCTGCTCATTTTTGCTCGATATTGATAACGGCAAAAGGTAGACGCTTGAAATATTCACAGAATATTTAGTTATATATTCACTTTAAGAATAAATAATTAAATCAAATTAAAACAAATACTTAAGGGGGGCTCCCATACAACAAACGTGATTTTTTTGCCGTTTTTATAAATAATAGTACGGAACCCTTCGTGCGCGAGTCCGACTCGCACTTAGTCGATTTTTTTTTATATATACGGCTGAAGTGGTAAATAAATGTACGGCCTACCCGATGGTAAACATTTAGCGTAGACTATCGAAACTTGCAATATTAGGAGCATCACACGAATAATTGTGGTCCAAATCCTACTATAATCCTATTAATATTATAAATGCGAAAATTAGTATGTATGGATGTTTGTTTCTCTTTCACACTTAAACGGCTTAAACGGCTGCGGATTTGAATGAAATTTCGCACGTAGATAGATTATGATCTGGATTAACACATAGGCTACGTTATTTGAATCCACGCGGGCGGAGCCGCGGGCGGCAGCTAGTAATATTATAAATGTGAACGTATAGATGTTTGGATGTTTGTTCCGTTTTCACGCCTTAAAGAGAGAACCGATTTGAATGAAATTTGGTAGGTAGACAGATGAGATACAGGATTAACGCATAGCCTACTTTTTATCCCGGTGATATTTTCCCGTGGGATAATTTGGATGTTTAGATGTTTGAATTATACTTATAGATGTTTTATTTCTGCGGTTTTCCAACTACGACTATCCCACAGGAACACATCACTGGGATAAAAATGCAAATTTTTATCCCGGTGATGTATTCCTGTGCGATGTCCCCTTCGCGAAGACTCTGCTTTACCCAGAGTTTCTCCGCTCGCTAGTCAACTTTATGTGAGTTGCTCCAGAGTGTCGAGTGCCCACAATTTGCATATGCTCGCCGAAAGTAATCCGTCTTATAATATCGTTTACAGAATCATATTGTAATTGAAATGAGAAGTTGCTTATGATTATGATATTAACTGCGATTATCGTATTAACGAGTGAACGGATTTGATTTCTTATTCTAGAAACATTTATATGTCCTGTAGGATAGCTATTTTGTTTTATTCCGGGCACGGCTCCTGTGGAATAGATCTGGAGCGTAGAGAATCATAGAACTCATAGAGACATGAAGTCCAAACGTCTCCGAGGGGTTCGTACTATTATGAATGTAAAAAAGTGTATTTATTTGTCGGTTAGTTTAATCAAATCAAAACAGATCGACGGATTGATGTGTATTTTTTTGTTAGGTATTTTGTTTTATATGGCGGGCCCGACAGTGGCATACCTAGGCTACATTTACTGCGGCAAAATATCGTACTCCCACAGGAAAACACGCTTTGTCTCCCTTTGACCAAGCGGACCAAGCCTCGGGTAACAGCTAGTTCTGTCATAATTGTTATTGGTACTAAAATTTATATAAGCTTAATTGTATAATAAATAAAATAAATATTGTCGGACGAATTACACAGCGTCACCTAGCCCCAAAGTAAGCGAAGCTTGTGTTATGGGTACTAAACAATTGATAAACATACGTAAATACATTTTTTTTTGTAAATACATACTTATTATACATAGAAAATACCCAGACCAATACAAACAGACATGCTCATGCACACAAATGTTTGTCCAGTGTGGGAATCGAACCCACGAGCGTTGGTCTCAAAGTAGCGTAACAGCGCGTTTCACCACTTCGCCATTAATTATTAATCAATTAACAATCGAATGTGAAAACAAAAGTATTTGACGTCTCAATATTCATCTACCTAACAAATAAATCTTTTAAAAGTATATTTGAAACCTCCTAAACCCATGTATCTAAAGGCAAGAAAATACTGCTTCATGCAATTTATTGTAGAATCGAATGCAATTTAAAACAAAAGATCTCCAGATCCTAGCGAAAGGATGCACCGGTATACGCAATCTCATCCTGCATTTTAGATATAAAGTATAGGTTACGCTGGTATCTATATCAATTCAGTACCTTTTTCAAGTAAGCAGTGAACCGATTACTTTTTTTTTTTTTGTTTGTTATCGACTAGCCACCCACTCCGGCTTCGCACGCGTGGATACATAGAAAGAACTACAAATATATAGAAACATTTATAAATAGAACATAACAACAATTGAAACTATTTACTTGAATAAGCATTAATATCGTGATATCTACCCGCGCTTTGATTGTCTAATTTGAACAAAAAATGAATAGTTAGACAGACAGCCTCGCGGACTGTTTTGTGAGTAATGATACTTACTATATACATGTTGTACATGATTTCATATATCCTCAATAGTTTTTGCAAAATGATGACTTACAGGTAAATTTTTGATACCTTGTGTTTACATTGTTGCAATTTTCATAAGGATCTCTAATTTTTAGAAAATAAAATATAGCCTATTATCTTACTCACTGATAATGTTGCTTACTATATGTGAAAGAATGACATAGAAGCGAGTGAGGTGCGTCTTATAGCGCTCAATTGTCTCTGCCTGAAGATATGCATACATATATATATATATGATAGAACTTTTAGAGTCGGTTAAGTATTTTTACAAACGGACATACAAAAAACAAACCATTTGTCATTATAATATTAGTTCAGATGACAAGCTTTAGTGTTATCATAAACCGGTATAATAAAAAGCATGTAGGTATGCCTTTACAAATGCATAATTCATATATGTATTTTCCTCAAATTTTCTATACTGAATATTGTTGAATTTCTACCATTTTGGCGAATACAAAGTAATCTAGGAAACAGAAAACAAACTAAACACAAAATTTTACTAAGTATAGATATTCACAGGCATTAAAAATAAATAATTACTATTAATCTATATAAGCATTTTACTATTTATCTATACATATATATATATATATATATATTGTCATTGGGCCGTCACAGACGCGTTTTAATTTTTTTAAATGAAATCTAAAATTGTACATTATGGTTTTTTTAAAGTTAAACTTTTCTATTTAAATCTACCAGCATAATATTTGAGAGGAAACAAGAAGGCAAGTTTTGACAAAGGACGCCATATTTTGTGACAGATCACTGTAAGTACCTAATTTCTTGGCTGTGAAGTGCGTCATTTATTTTTGGCATGAATTTGTTCGTGAGCAATTGCGTATTATTAAAAAAATATGAATGAAGTATCTTTACCTATAGATACGTAAATGTTAATGTAATATTCATGGATCTTTTTATTTCTAGGACCGAGTAGAGCTCGGCTCTTTGTATTTTTTTAATACTACGCAGGGAGACATGCGAGCATACAGCCCACCTGATGTAAAGCGGCTACCGTAGCCTATTAACGCTTGCGATATATTAAGTATCACTCGCGCGATGCCTCCTCTGCTGCTTACACAGCAAATCCTTGGGAGCTTACTGGTGACCCCATTCACTCGCAGGAACACAACAACCCTAAAGAGAGTTATTATTTGGCTGCGGTTTTCTAGATAGCTACCTCGCAAGAGATCTGGTGTGTAGATGTTTCTACAATAGGTTAACTAGGCTGTTGGATAAGATAAAAGTTTGCTGTTCGCGAGTTGTTACGTAACTCTTATTACTATTAAAACAATTTCCTAAGCGTTACTGTGTTCTCGCGAATGGGGCAGATCACCAGGAAGCTGCTGAGGAAGTGGTGCGTTGGTTGTTTGAGCTGCAACGCGCGAGTAATACACGCGTTGCCACTGTACATAAATTAAACCGACCACTTCACCTCGGGCAAGTTACATTTTTGATTTGATTACTTCAAGATAACTTAAGAAAATAATTTATATTAATTTTGTTATTCAATATAATTATATTTAAACTTTCGGTCGTAATTTATAATATATAATTACTTTTTATTTTTATAAATTTTAACTTTGATTTATAAGTATCAATTACGTAATAAATTTATTACATAGAGTGTTATGTTACACGAGAAAGTTAAGTAAAAAAATACTTAATTAAAACGAACTTGAAATGCTAAAAAACAATCTACTCACCAAAAATCCACAACACACAGACAGACACACCCGGAACTGAGTCCACAAAATATTTCACAAAGTTATTTTACGTATTTTCCACAAGCGGAGTTCAGGCACGCCCGCCCGCACGGCACCGCGGCTTATATCAAACTGAGGACCCTAACTTCAAGTAAAGTATACACATAACTGCAGGCTCACTCCTACAGCGCGCCTGAAACCTGCACAATTATTACGATGTATTGGTGACCCGTTTGTTCCCACTCCGACTTCTGCAAATTTCATAAAGCTTCCCTTCGGTCGCGGAGGGCGTGGAATATGTAAACGTAGTTCCGAGTAAGCCGTCCGTGAATTTACTAAGTTTAAACTCGCTTCGGACTTCCAATTTATCTGGATCTATAGAGGTGTTGGTAAAACCCCGAATTTGCCTTCCAGAATTTGGTTTACCGAGGGGCGTAGTAGGTCGAATTGTATTGGTACGGTAGCTTCTCTGCAGCACTGAAGGGTTTTCAATTTGTAGGTTTTTGGGGAATCTCATGTTGTGATAGACCTGCAGGATTGGTTTTGTATTTTTATAGCGAAAATATTTTTTTTCTACGTCGGGTTGCATACAAAGATACGTCTCTCCTGATGCAATGCATACAAGGAGTACCAATAGCGAGATTTAATCCACAGTCTTCGTCATTGTAATTGGATTTACCTTCGAATTACCGTCAAAATAAACCCTAAATATCTCACATCAATAGCGCATTCATTTCTAACATGTTCGCAATTGTCCCAATACCTCTGTTCCCCTCATTGACTTCCCCCGGGGTGAGGCAAGATGGGTGTACTACATTGCACTACATGTTTTGACGAGCCCGACGGGTACCAATACTTCTTTCTTTTATACAACGTCGGAAGTCATACAGGTATACGGCTCGCATGATGGAAAGTGGTTACCGTAGCCTACGAATGCTTGCAATACATTATTACTTGCGCGATGTCACTATGCTGCTAACACAGCAACTACAACTACATGTTAATAACCTCACTGACTAGTAGAAACACAATAACCCTCCAGAAAGTAATTATTTGACCCCAGATGAGCTGTTTGATGTGCACAACCTTTCCTAAAAATAGCCTGATCAAGATAAATAGACAAGTTCATGTACACAAATATTTCTCCTATGTGGAAATCGAACCCATTGGTTACTAACCAATGTGCCATCGAGCTCAAAACTCATAGGTGTGATTCCGATACCGGACAAACATTTGTGTGTATGAATATTTCTATATATCTATAAGTTATAAGGGAGGTATCGCGCATGGAAGCAGCCCAACTGGGGAAGCACCTCCATCTTACAGCACCGCACAATAACCACTTTACATCAGACGGGGCGTATACTCGAATGCCTCCCTTGTATAATAAAATTCATCCATCTTCTTCTACGTGTTGGATCCACATCGCGGATAATAAATGACCGGGCCTGTACCCGTGATTACGAGACGTAAAACCTATGCAAATGTTGTTTTTCTCATTTCAAATATAAATAGCTAATGTCATTCTGACAGACGGCCTGTCTCGGTCAGGATGTCCCGCTGTGTGTCATAGCTCGTTAATATTTAAGTCAGGAAGCGTTTTTATCCGACTGCGCTACGTTAAAGTCAGGCTTATGTTTTTCTCGCGTAACACGACCCAATTGGTAGCCAATTTGATCTATTCTTTTTATACCACGACGCATAGCAAACAAGCATACGGACCGCCTGATGTAAAGTCATGTCATGAACAAACAGACTGACGTAAACAATTCCCCATTATTAAATATCTTTTCGCTCGCACCATCCAATCCCACCCTCAATTCAATATAAGGGACGGCACTGCGATGGATTTGTCACTTGTAGCATGTTATTCTTACGATTAACGTCTACAACGCCTGATGATGCCTCGTGGAGGCGAAACACAAAGTGGTCGCTCACAAAGTTGCAGCCGGATTCTAGTTACCACCAGTGCGTGAAGCAGGGTATTTTAAAAGTGGTAATAAAGAAAAGGAATAACCCCTCTAACAGTAGCCACTGCGGCACCGCACAAGCCGGACCGTCAAAACTGTGCGTGGAAATACCATCAATGCCGTTGTAGGCTGCACTGGTCTACAAAGGTCGAGGAAGTTGTACACTATGTAAAGAAGAGGGCAAGCTTGAGGTCATTGGTAAGCTCCTGAGGAGTCGATGCGTTAGCAGCAGTGGTGGCATCGCGCGATTGATCCTGATACACCAGGTTAGCAGTTTGCTTGTATGCCTCCTGGCGTTCTATACTAACGTCATCTTGAGGGTCGAACGATTGGAATCTTGGCATGGAGTAAATTTTAGTTCCTTTATGGTGAAGGTTCTGACTCATCATCTGCCGACCTTTGTAAAGGAAGACTTTTGGCCGGAGAGAATCATATATCAAGAGTTCCGAGGATACCCTAATATCAATTAAACAAAATAATAAAAAAAAAAATTGTGAAGGAAATAATGTTAAATACTAGCTAGGTAGCTGTTACCTGTGACTTCACCGCTACGATTAATCCGTTGCTCCGTTCTGACGTTAACGAAGGACAAACAAACACACTTTCACATTTATAATATAAGTATGTTATATATATATATAAGTATACTTTAATACCACATTGGATTGTAAAAATGTATACAAGTCGATGATCTGTGGCAAATACCATAAACTATAAATGATTACAGCACAAGGAGTATCATACCTTGCCACCGCCTCTGTTAACGCAGCAACTTCGAGCTTCCTGTTCACTCGTAGGAACGCAACAATTGGAATTGTGACTTGGCTGCGGTCTTCTATGAAGTGTAGATAATTCTATCCGAGGACTATCGCTGTGTCCTACCTCGACAGGGTGCTCCACGTGCAGGTTGGCTTTGTCTATAAATGATATAGCTACCCACTTACCTCCTAATATACTTTTTTTATACACAATCAGGAGGCACACAAGCATACGGTCCACCTGATGGAAAGCGGTTACCGTAGCCTATGAACGCTCGCAATACATTAAGTATCACTCGGGCTATGCTACCCCTGCTGCTAACACAGCAACTCCTTAGGAGCTTACTGGTGTTCTCACTCACACGCAGAAACACACCCCTCCAGGGAGTTGTTTTTTGGCTGCGATTTTCTGTGAGGTGGAGGTACCTACTTCCTCAGACGGGATGTTTGGATGCGCCCTACCTCTCTTAAAACATCCAGACCAAGACAAACAGACATGTTCATGCACACAAATGTTTGCCTTTAGCGGGAATCGAACCCACGCACGTTGGTGTCTAAGTCGCATCGTTCCCGACTGAGCCACCGAGCTCGTCAGAATAGATAGTGAACAAACAGTGAGATTGGCAGGGAAATATGTTATAATCACTACAAAACGTATATTTTGATGATAAATATCACCTAAAAAAATATTTCCATGAACAAAACTCAAGTATCAAAATGGGCCATACAAAATAGTCAAAACGCTCAATTTCACTCAGAGAGACTGTAGGTTGTAGCATTTGTAGTGTGCGTGAAGAATCTCAGCGTGTTTGCGATCGCTGAAGTAAATGATGAAGATGAATGATGAAGAAGATGTGTTAAATAGCGTGCACGCTCTTAATGTATAACAAGCGTTCAAAAGCTATGGTAACCGCTTTACGTCAGGTTTTTTTTATACAATTAGATTGTCTCCGCAGCCTATTGACGCAGCACCACGGGGATGTTACTCGCGCGCTGCCAATCTTGCGACCTAAGGCTGTTTTGTCACAGTACCCAGTAATTTCTCTGCCATATCTCACCCTTCAAACCGGAACACAGCTATATAACTAGTAAATAACAGCAAGCTGTGTAGGCAGAGCTGATATTTTTTAAATTTAAAAAATATTTAAATATTTTATTTTTAATTTTTTTTAAATATATGGAACCCTGTACGACATCTAGCGACGAGTGTTGTTACTTTTTCTGTTGATGGGAGTGCAGTGCAGACTCTGCACTGCAGAGTGGCCGGCCATACGTTTTCCCATATGTTTTTTTTTCTAATTGGAACGATTTTGGACCGTTCTTCCTCACCAACGAACATTTAGATTTCAAATTAAAGGATACAAAACTACAATATGTTAGCTATTAGTGTGTCGATTTTCGAGTTTCTCACTATTACCGTCTAAACGCTAGCTGAATGACATCAGTCTACCCCAAACGGCAATTTTGAGGGTAATGTGGCTCCGCTGGCTATCGCAGCTCTGCCAAATATAGCTTGGCGGTAGAAATAGACAGAGGTACCCATGCAGACGACTGTTCTACAAAGTGTTCTTCTGGTGAGTCTAGGTGGACCGTATGCTTGTATGCCTCTCGATGCTGTATAAAACAAAGAGACCTTAAGCATAGGTATTCTATTTATGTCCAGCACGGATAATTTACTTCTCATAAGTATCCATCATTTGGGCCACGAATGAGGATATTAAGCAGTGGCCATTATCCGCTGGCAGTAAACGAAGCCAATAGTCTGGTCACCACTCCCTGAAGCACAATATTGTTGATCACATCTTTCCCTAGCATTATCGTTATGACAAATATATAAGACAGTAACTAATAGCGCAATATGGTACGTATTTGTAATTACCACTAGCTACACGGTGAACGAAAACATCGTGACTAAAAAAGGTCAGAGTTTTCCTCTAGGTTGTGGAGGTCTGATGACAATCGCCCTGTGTCAAATCAGTATCTTCGCCAAATCCTTGGGCTTAGATAGCGGACCCCGCCAATCCAAATGGATTACGAAACAGGATAACGGTAAGGTGAGGATTCGAGGTTCCGAGGATGTAAGGATGTTTGCTCTTACAGAATTGCATGGCAGATCATTGCGGTCAGTTGGTAGTATATCACTGTTCGAAGAACACAGATATAAAAAGTCTTGTATTGTTAGACCACTGATCACAAACAAACTTATTAAGTACAACAATGTATTGGGGGACAGGTTGTCTTCATTGGATTACTCTATAGACAATCCCTACTTGTTATACATAAACTTGTTTCATATTATATCTTTCTTTATCGTTCAACTGTATAATATTTAGTTACTGTACAGAATACAGTATTTGAATGTTGACCCTCAAGGTCCCTATTTCCGAATACCACAAAAATAGCTACATATTATTTCTTATCCCGCGTGTAATTTTCTACTAGGCCTGAGACATACGGGTCCTTTGTTCGAAGAATATTAATTACGTATCATTACCATTACAGCACTAATTGAATAGTTCATTGAAGCTGACGTTATTTTGTGTAAGTCAATTTTCCATGCAATTTAATCTATACTACTTACTTTGACACTTACGGTCGTGGGCTCGATCCCTACACCGTGGAAATATTTGTGTGCATGAACATGTATCTTTGTCTTGATCTGAGTGTCTTCAACAGTTTGGGGAAGTACCACCACCTCACAGAAAAACACAGCTAAATAGCAACTCTCTGGTATCTTGTTATGTTCCTGCGTGTAAGTGAGGTCACCAGTAAGCATCTAAGTCGTCACTGTGTTAGCAGCAGAGGCGACATCGCACTGGTGACACTGAATGTATTGTAAGCATAGGCTACGGTAGCCGCTTTACATCAGGTAGACCGTATTTTTGTATGCCTACCGACGTTACAAAAAAAATTAGCTTCCGCCACCAATTAGTTCATGAGATCTAATTGGCGGCGGAAGCCAACTCGACAGCAGCTTCAGCTCGTAGATGCATGACGTCCATCATGACGGCAATAATTTATTATGACAGTTCATTCTAACAAAGAGACAAATGATAGGGCATACCTGTCGTTAGAAAGAGATGAATATATATCTTCAAGAGAGCGCGCCTAACTGAATGCGAGTTGGGCAATTACCTTATTTTCGTATTGCCATTCTAGATTCTAGAGCGTGTACGACGTATCTGTAACTATAAAAACATCTTAGAGTGCGAGTCCGACTCGCCCACCGAGTGTTCCGTCAAACAAAATTTTTAACCATTTTTTTTGTTATGTAACTGCAAATTTACCGTTTTCAGATTGTTTTCTTCACTTGTGCTACATGGCATTGCTTCTTGCCAAACTTCGTGATTCTAAGTCAACGGGAAGTACCCGTATTGGTTTTGATTTCCTTGAGTGTAAAAATATGCGCATAAACGAGGCATAAACCGTATCTTTGATTGCGTTGACTTAGAAGTTTGATTTTTTTCACTGCTCGAAGGGATTACAGGCCTGAGTTTGATAGCTCCACCCGTTCCTGAGAAAAAAAGTCTTGACAGACAGACAGGCAGACGGACAACAATGTGATCCTATAAGGATTGAACCCTAAAATTGCGAATAAAAGAATCAGCGAATGAAATCCGGATAAATGCAAAAGTTGATCATTCTTCCGACTACGTATTGTTGTATTAGGCTGTTCACCTTCATTTGGAACTATAATAATGCATTCGCAATTTTGAATTGTTTCTTAAATGATGGGTCTGTTATAGTGCCCTCAATTATGAAATCTTCATAGCACGAAATATGCGTGTAGAGTATCCAAATTAACACAGTTATTATAATTACAGTACATAATTAGTATTTACATGCGTCTTTATAAAATAATATATTATTATTATTTTATTATAAAGACGACAGAAATTGTTATCTGAATTCCTAGTAGTAACTTTATAATATTTATTGACATGCAAGTATACATTTTACTAAATTTATTGTGTAATGAAAGTTTATTTTTTGATACAACCGACACATAAAATAACCATTTTTATGTTTTGTTTTCATTTTGTCTCGAGCGGACTTCTTCCCGCGTTTTGACAATGACGTTGTTGTTACTTGAAATTTTTACAATTCAGTATAAAATTCGTTTTGTGGCAATTTTGAGAGCATTTTGTAACATACGTGTTAGTGAACATATATAGTAATGAAAAAACTCAAATGTAACAGGTTCATACACTTTTTGGAAGACGTGAATAAGTCCATGAAGAAAGCTTTGTAAAAATCACTATCGTTTTACAGGTGGTATTTAAACTTCAGGATAAGGTCTAGGAACCCTTCATGAGTATTTTTTCAGCATCGTTTCTGAAACCGGGACATTTAGAACAAAGAAGACTTAAGACCATGGCTGCATGACTCTGCCTTTGCCTTTCCCAAGGCATGAGAGGACCTTAATCAAAAAAAAAAATTGGAGCCCAAGAAGTACAGTATAGACAACTGATAAACATACGTAAATACATTTTTTTTATAAATGCATACTTATGATACATAGAAAACACCCAGACCAAGACAAACCGACATGTTTACGTAAATAAATGTTTGTCCTGTATGCGAATCGAACCCACGAGTTGGTGTCAAAGTAGCGTCACTAACCACTGCGCGCTTTTGAAAGCAGAATGTCATTTGTCTATTGTAACAGGTATTAAATTGTTGAATACTTTCGGTCCCCGAGAACACGCCAATGGCGACAGTCGCTTAACCGTCCATTTTTCGTCAAATCACCACCAGTTTCGTCCAGTCATCTTGAGAGAGGTGGACCATTCACCCTAGAATATAAATCAGACCCTTTTCGTCCTTTGAAGAGTGACGTGGCAGAATAATTGGATATTTTTACATTTTATCTTCGAGCTTCAATTGGAAATGTTATTTTTCATCCACACTTTCCCCGTGATTATTGATGACACCTTTTAAATCTTTTGATCTGACTTCATACAAAAGTATCTTTTATCGCGTAAATTGTGGATGTTGGCCTTTTTGTAGTCCGAAAACACAAAAGCATACGGCTCACCCGAATTAAATCTGTTACACTAAGTACTCGCGTGATGCCACCTCTGCTGCAAACACAGCAACTTCTTGGTAGCCTTCTGGTGACCTCCCTCTCTCGCAGGAACCGAACAACTCTCAAGGGAGTTGTTATTTGGCTGCCGTCTTCTGTGAGGTGGAGGTACTTACACAGTGGAGCTCGTCTGTTGATAAGCAGGGTGCACCACGTGCAGGTGAGGTTGGCTTTGCCTTTAAAGGTGACATGGAGCCACTTTAACCTCAAAACTTCTCTGGATGCGTATAAAATTGGATATCATATAAGTATTTTTGGTTACAGCGTCCAGGAACTTGAATTTTTGGAGTCTATGAAGGATGTTCTTGACTTAGCTGAAGATAATGAAAGTGTGATTACATGTGAAGATTGGAATGATGGGTAGGAACCAAATGAGATAGCTACAAGGTTCTATATCTATATAACGATAAAAAAATGAATGAAGCAGGCAAGTCGATTCTAGATCTATCTATGGAATGAAACCTCGCGTCTAACACTTTATTCCACCATAACCTCATGGAGCTGGGATGATTAAAAATGATTTGATTCTAATAGAAAGCGGACTTCGAAATACTATAATGGATACAGGTCCGACTCTTGAAATTGGTAATTACCTGGTGGTTAGCCAGTTTATGGCCAACAAACAGGCTAAAACAAAACCATACTTCCAAGAGGAAGTGAATATACTGACATGTGCATAACTCTTTCGGAGATCATGAATGGACAAAAAACGAAAAGACGTATGTATAACTTCACGCCAAATCCCTTCCGTGGTAGAGAGAGGCAGAGAAGACCGAGCGCTACATGACTCGATCCTTACACATTTCACTCGCTTCTTTAACATTCATTATTCTTCCAATGCACGCTCGCCGGTTTCAAAGCCTCCTGATATAACCTTCTGATAGAACACGATTTGGCCATGGTAGGTAGGTCTTGGCCTTCCTTGGCTACTACATCCTTCCACTTTTGAGTTTTATATCTGTTTGGTAATTCGTTCTTTCTGCATTCTTTCCACATGTCCGAACCAACGGAGCATGCCTCTTCTTATTTTTAACACCGACATTTTCTTTAACAAAAAATGAAACGATGCAACATGAATTAGTACATGTCATCTGTGAAACGTATTCAAAGAGATGGCATTTGAACTCACATGTAGTCACCTTCCGGGGCTCGATCGGAAGTAGGTGGTGAAATCTCAATGTATCCCTGCGGCCGACAGCCAGCCAGCAGACCGTCAGTCTTTACTGACTAACGACTAAAATTTTCGGTGACATCGCCTAAGGGTTGATTTTAGCCGGGAAGGCTTAAAGTCTTCATCGGCAACAATCGAAGGGATGACACAATGTCTTGAAGTAACAAAGAGCTTTATTTATAAGGGATATCGCAAACATTCACAATCGACTTCTCACCTAAAGGCCTGTGCACACGAGGAACATTTGTCCGCGGAGGACTAAGATCCCGAACCGTCAAATGCCCACCGAGGATTTACCCAGGACTCAACGCACATGACGTGGAATCAATCGACCACGGCAAGTTTAATGAAGCAGTCGCTATACAATATATAAATAGAACAAAATAATGCATATTTTCTTTTATTTCATATTATGTTTATCCTACTTTATTAGAGACCAACGCTCGTGGGTTTGATTCCCACACAGTACAAACATTTGTGTGCATGAACATGTCTGTTTGCCTTGGTCTGGGTATTTTATATGTATAATAAGTATGTATTTACAAAAAAAAACGTATTTACGTATGTTTATCAGTTGTCTAGTACCCATAACACAAGCTTCGCTTACTTTGGGGCCAGATGGCGCTGTGTAATTTGTCCGACAATATTAATTAATTAGTGGATGTAACACGTTAAACATAATGTTAGTTCTGTTTATTTCGGGGACTCTTACGTACTTTTGTACGGTTCGGTCTGCCGTTGCCCCGGATATCCGATAGGATTTTTTGTCCTCGGTACTTTTAGTCCCTCATGTACGTCGTGCAATTTAGTTCTAAGTACATTTGACGAATAAACAATTCCTAAAAGCCACAGGGCTTCTTTTGTCAGGGTACATTTAGATGTTTAATTCTCTGATTCATCCTCCTCCATGCATCCCATACTAGGCTCGTTAGGTAGACCACCCTGTGAGTGAGTTAGGGTCATTACGCGGAAACGTAGGTGCTGTACGTACTTGCCAGTGCGGTGCCACGGACGTCCTCAATAGCCTCAATGCTCTTATGGTAGGACTTACAGTCGATCCAGTATGTTGTTCTACGTGTTGTCCTGGTCTTTTACTTGCGTTGCCCTTCTCAATGTGTCCATACGTAAGAGTGGCCTGAAATCTGCAGTCGGTCCGATTACCATCTTCCTTCCGCGCCCGGGTTCAGTGGTTTTAATAATAACCAGGAGCGGTATGCTTCCAGAGACAGCCTGAACATCTCTTGCTTGAAGTGCGGGCGCACCTCCAGTGGGTGCACGATCCTCTGACTGACCGACTGGACAAAAACCTGTCCCGAGGACTACCCCTCGTGTGCACAGATATTAATTGTTAAGCGTTGACTTAGCTATCTCTGACATTTGAACGTCAACGTTTTTCTATTATTAAAAGATAAAGATAAAAATTCTTTATTTGCCATTCGGCCTTCACGGGCACTTAGACAAGTCTTACATTTTTTGAGAAATAATCTTATTGTATCTTATTCAATTCTCTTATGTTACTATTTTTCTTTTTTAATCTGCTTGCATTTTATAAATGAGAATTGGCGAAGAAGAAATGACGTCAGCTTATTGGTACAATAATGACATCAAAATGTAGAATTACAGATTATTCAGAAGAGGTTGTATGTGCTGAATTATTTTCAGACATTTTTGTCAGTTATATATTCATCAATTATATAATAAGCCCTTTTACAGAGAGTATTTTTAATGTGCTTTTTGAATACATTGTCAGGAAAGGACAGAACTGTTTCAGGCAACTTATTATAAAACCGAATACAATTTACAAGAAAAGATCTACCAGTCCTAGCAAGCCGATGTACCGGCATACACTACTTATTTATATTTCTAAGTACATCCTTCGCGGCCGTGTGTCCAGTGTCCCATACAGTCGACACTCGACGTCGTCTGCAAACGACTAATTTCCGTCGCAGTCTGGCTCACTCGCGTAATGCTCATAAGCGGGCAGCTCAGCTGACTTGCACAGTAAAAAGATCTACTTTATTCATCACAAGCTGCGGCTCGTGGCTTTACTCGCGCCAGCTTTAATTTTTTATAGTCTTTTTTATTATATACAGGAAGACCAAGACTTACCTACCATGACGAAATTGATCGTACTTTATCAGAAGGTGATGCCAGGAGCCTTAGAAACCGGCGAGCGTGCATGAGAAGAGCAATGAATGTTATAGAAGCGAGTGAAGCAAGGATCTAGTCATGTGGCGCTCGGTACTATCTGCCTACTCCGCAAGGGATTTGGTGTGAAGTTATAGATACGGGCCGGGGAGTAAAGTTTTTTTTTATATTAGAAGGGGGCAACGAGCATGTGGATCACCTGATGGTAAGTGGTCACCGCCGCCAATGCCCATCAGCAACACCAAAGGGTCACTGCTATAATTGATATAAAGAGTAAAATGCGCAGCTAGTTCACGGCACTTATTGGTTAGAATATTCACCCATTGGTTAGTAAGTTCGAATCCCCGAGATATTTAGGTGCTCAAGTACAACGTTTCTGTGAACGCGGGGTGCTTTATGCACAGTCAAGCATGCACAGGTTTATTGGTTTTGAATGGATAACTGGAGTCCTGTTGCCCATACAACATTCATGGAATTCTCCTATGCTGAACACTCCATATTGTCCTATAGGATTGATATGTTTGAGGAACACTGGAGAATCTGTTCTAAGCGCATGAATGCTCTGCTGCTAACCGAGTAACTCCTTAGGAGCTTACTGGTGACCTCACTCACACGCAGGAACACAACAGCCCTCTAGGAAGTTGTTATTCGGCTGCGGTTTTCTGTGAGGTGGAGGCACTTCCCCAGACGGGCGGCTCGATGCACCCTACCTCTTTTAAAAGCTCTCACACCAAGACAAACAGACATGTTCATGCACACAAATGTCTGTCCTGTGTGGGAATCGAACCCTTGAGCGTCGGTGTCGAAGTCGCATTATTAATCGCTGCGCCACAGGATTCAACCTTATGTACCATAAACAAATTTGAACTCATTATATTCGATATTAATTTGCGGTGAAAAAAACCCGCACTTCGCAGAAATTATACTTCTAAAGACGTGTAACCCAAACTAAGAAAGCTCACCTCTGGTTTGACCGTCTGGGTTGTGAAGGTCTCACGGCAGTCGCTTCATTTAAAAATCAGTATCTTCGCCAAATCTTTAGGCTCAATTAACGGACGCCGGCAATCCTAATGGATTAGGAAGCGGGATAAAACTAAAAAGAAACAATTTAAGCATCAATAATGACGCAATTTAAAAAGAAAGTTGTGTGATTCCCCACACCAATGTTTGATCACATTCTAAACACATAAGTTCTATGATATAGTACAGCGGTCACAATAAGCATAAAACTTTAAACTGTCGATCTCCAAAATTATAATTTACATTATGAGTCCGTCCAATCTCTAGTTTGCAGCATGTTAAAGGTTGGATACGCAATGCAAAATATTTTCTTTCGTACCGTAATTAAAGTAATGTCTACCTAATATGTAACAGATTGAAACAGTATGTGAGTTTCCAACACGTCTCTGTTCCAGTATGTTCAGTTCCAGCTCGGGCTCGTTCATTTGCTTTCGATACGTGTACACTAACATTACTGTGCCAAGTTTTAAGAGACTACATTTTTAACCGACTTCAAAAAGGAGGAGGTTCTCAATTTAACTGTATTTTTTTGTATGTTTGTTCATTGCACCAATTATGAATTGAATTTAATGATTTTTTTTTTGTTTGATAGTTCATACTTCAGAGGTGATCCTATATAAATTTTGACGAAATTGATTTAGCGCTTTTTGAGAAAAAGAACAAAAACAAAAATATATACACAGATATAGCTATGCTAACGACTAACATCTATAGCGCCTGAGGGTGATTTGTGTAGAAACATGTGTCGCAGAGACGACCAGGACAGCGACAGCGGCGTTTGCAAGTGGTTTATTTTCAGATGGCGGCAATGGCGGAGATGACTGCAGCTGCCGAGGCAGAAACGACCGGAGCAGCCGTATTAACATCGGCAGCGTCTACAATGCGTTGCATAAATATATGCAACGGAAGTGGATGTGTGCCAGCCGATGCTGAGATACGGGTCTGCCTTCAACCGAAGGGGTTTAGAGCATACTCCACCACGCTGCTCAAATGCGGATTGGCGGAGGCCAGCGTTTTCAAGCCGCCCGAGGGCCACTGACTTAGTTTGACGACTGTCATCTATTGACAAATGTCGGGACCGAAAGCTTAACGTGCCCTCCGAGCACGGAGAAACTCGAAATAGATAAACCTATCCATAGACAGGCTGCGGTCGAAGTTACTTAACCTGCGTGTTTGGTTAGAATCACACGCGCAACGGCGCCATCAAGCTCTCATATCGATGCTGGTTCCCATGTAATGAGTTAGATCAAATTGAATCTAAGTTTGACCTTACTGGAACACCTCAGTGATATAAAAAAAACTTTTTTTATACCACTAATGTGGCAAGCACTAATGTGGCAAGCGTACGGCCTGTCTGATAGTAAGCAGTTACCGTAGTTAACTATCGTAAAATAACGCCTGTGTCTATTAACTTTTAATAAATTTTTGTAGAAGAGGCACCTATGAACCGCAGGGTCACAGCTGATGATGATTGATTAAGATTTCGTTAATTTTTTTCTTCAGTTACAAATTGTAGAAGCAACCTGTGCTCCTGCGCAATAGACAAGAGTTATCACTCATGCATATACGCATGCTGCTAATGTCCAGTCCTGAAGATCCTCAACACTGTAGAGTCTCAGGAAAACCCCCACAAAATAAAAGTTGTGTTTAGGTGTTGTATACAAATTATACTTACTCATTCGTGGCAGAATAACTACCGTTCAAAAATTTGTTATTTATCTGAATTCTTCTCTGAAATATTCTTCTTCTCGTACCTTCTGTAAGTGAAGGTGCTTCCTCAGTGGATGCAACACGCGAGGTTGATTTTGACTTTATAGACAAATCGAGCCAATTGCATGCTTTCAAAATTACTTAATATTATTTTATTTGTTTTCACGATATATGTATATATATATATATATATATATATATATATATATATATATATATATATATATATATATATCTTGCAAATGTTTAAAAATTAAGCAAATCAAGCTTTCGTCAAAGCGTGCTTACTGTAGCAATATATTTTGTATTGTTTGCTTTGCATATTATGGATGCGGCAGATTGTTCCGACGGCACCAACAAATTATCAAACATCTGTATTGGGTCCGAAATTACTTATTATAAATGATTTGATTTCTGAATTTATGTATCGTTGCCAATACTTAAAAACTATGCTAATTGGCTTTTCGTTAAAGTGTACTTACTGTTATAGTCCGCTCTCAGGGCCGCCAGACCGGGCCCAATGTAGAAGGTATGCGCAGACTCAAAGTGCAATGTACAACGTATATAACACTACTTATCCCGCATATTGAGAAAATAAGTAACGTCTGGCGGGCCTGGGATCTTGCTCTATTAGCAATATCTTTAATATTGTATGCCCATGTGCTATACATTATGGATGCGGCAGCTCGTTCCGCGACATGAATATTTTTCAAAGGCGTGGTTTGCGTCCGAAATGATTTAATATTAATTATTTGATATCAGGATACAAACATCTTGCCAGTGCTTAAAAATGACACAAAATGATATTTCGTTGAAATGTCCTTACTGTTAGCAATATATTTTGTATGGGTTCATGCTCCATAAATTGTGGATGCGGCAGCTTGCTCCGATGGCACCGAACACGTGGATTGTGTCCGTACTTACAGTTTACAAAACATTAATGATTAATAGAAGGTTTTACTGCCTTCTGAGGATAGTTTAAAGTTACAGTTACGAAGGGAGCCCATTCTAAATCATTTGATGACAGCGTCAACTGTCTGTAGTAGTTGGTGACATATAAATCTTTATTATGAGTGATAGAAAGGACAGAGAAAATAAACAATACATGTAAGAAGTATTTATATTAATTAATAAATTTCCTCTCACCCCGGAACCGTTGCTAAGCGCGGATGTCTCCACTGCCTGCTGTCACGTGTTATATTATATTTAATAAATAAATTTTAAAAATTCAGTGGCTTGAATAATCGACGATTTGATCGCGGAAACTAAGTGTGTTGAGGCTGTTCGCTGACCATTGGGCCGCCGACCAAGTAAGCACAATGGCGTCGCTGCTACGAACTGCATCTACGTCATCGCAGCTACAACTCGACGCGCTACGGAGATTACTCTGGCGCTACGAAGAGGTCGGGACACGCTACGTACGTACAAGGCATACAAATGCTACTCTAACTACTAAACTACGTGTGTATACAGATTCCATATTGAAGTTAATAGAGATGAGCACCCAACGTACGCCGCCCAGTAATCTATCTACAATGGCTACCCCTAACCGCTTCGCATCAGACCTCATGTTACAGTTTGCTGGTGTAGAGTGTGATAAGGAATCAAATTTCAATATCACTCGTAGACTTAAAAGAAAGTATGACTATTTGAATCAGATAATTATAAGCTTGAAAACCCAACAAAACGAATACTTTGATAATTTAAGTGATTCATTCAAAACTATCGAAGAACCAAATTATAAGATAAGGGATTCTTTAGAATCACCGATCACAAAATACTACGAAGTATTACAAAAAGTGGATTATGTGCAGAAAGAGAGTAAATAACAAAAAAGTAAGAAATGATGGAACGCAAAATGAAAATACACTTCTCGAACTCGTTAAGAAGATCGATTCAACATTGAATCAATAAGTCCAAACCGCTAAGATTCGCTATGTATGTCGGGCAAGGCAAGTTTTTGTTGTTTTTAGGGTTCCGTACCCAAAGGGTAAAACGGAACCCTATTACTGAGGCTCCGCTGTCCGTCCGTCCGTCCGTCCGTCCGTCCGTCCGTCCGTCCGTCCGTCTGTCACCAGGCTGTATCTCATGAACCGTGATAGTTAGACAGTTGAAATTTTCACAGATGATGTATTTCTGTTGCCGCTATAACAACAAATACTAAAAAATAGAATAAAATAAATATTTAAGGGGGCTCCCATACAACAAACGTGATTTTTTCGCCGTTTTTATAGATAATGGTACGGAACCCTTCGTGCGCGAGTCCGACTCGCACTTGACCGATTTTTTTTTCGTTGTTTGTGCATTGTAGCGTAGCATAACATGGTCAAGTCAGGGATTTTCTTCGCAAGTCGTGTGCTGGCAGAAGCTCGTGAAAAATTTGAGATATTCCGAAGCGTTGTTGACCATTGTGTTGTTTGTAATGTCACCCATCACTGAGACATTTTCAATGTATGATAGTGATGACAAAATATAATTCAGCGTTTATACAATATAATAAATTAAAAGTAAAAAACCTTTTTAAAATCAAGCTTTTATTTAAATGCTCTAAAAAGAAAAAAATAAAATTTTATACTAAAACTTTTACTGTTAACTTGTAAGGTCATTTCACATTTGACACAATTTATAGGATATAAAAGCTTGTCGCGAGATTTACTTGTGTAGATTAACAAGTAAATTAAATAATTTGATGTGAATAATATTATCTATTAAAATTTTCAAACTAAGTAAATACGAGTACTTAAATCTCGCGACAAGCTTTTATATCCTATAAATTGTGTCAAATGTGAAATGACCTTATAAGTTAACAGTAAAAGTTTTAGTATAAAATTTTATTTTTTTCTTTTTAGAGCATTTAAATAAAAGCTTGATTTTAAAAAGGTTTTTTACTTTTAATTTATTTTTTACTTTTTAGTTATCGCTGGACTCGTTTCTCAGTCTGTTCATCTCATTCAACGCATCATTGTTGCATGGTCGTGAGCTTCGTTTAGAAGGGTAATATACAACAGGGTTCGCTCCGGTGCCCTGAGGTGGTACGTTCACGACATCATATTACACCCTGATGCCACTCAGTCCTCGGCACGGCCTCACCTTGACTTGGGTGTTTAGAGAAATATGCCACTTATTTCAGCTTGAAGCTTACTTGTGCCTTACGAAACACAGTTCCGGGTTTGATTTTGGAGTAACAATTCGACCTCAATATCATAATCGACGACTCCAAAAACCCCAATACATCAAAATTCCAGACGGATTGGAGCAATGGAGTTGATATTCAGCATCTTTTTTTTTAAACTCGCATTCGTATTCTCAGTAAGTCCTTTCACTTGATACCCATATTATAAGCAAGCACTAAAAACTTACTCCACTATATTGGTTTAGAGTGACGTCACTTTATTTTTTGACTTATTCTCAGCAAGTCCTTTCTATTGATACTCGTATTGTAGGAATGAATTGAAAAAACGTGTGGCACTCGAGGACTGCCGCGGTAAAGCTATTGCATAGCATTTTTTTTATCAACTTATGCAATTATAATTATTTTTTCATCACTTTCTTCATTAATAAATGACTTTGTTTATTCATATTTAAAACACTTTATACACAAATTTTACGCGTATAGCTATTCACAAGCAACTGCTATTCACTGTTGTACATAGGTACACCTATGTATACATATATACCTATATCTATACTTACGGGGCGCACATGCGGTGAGTGTGGCATTATAAAGATATGACAGATACCTATACACCTATATACTTTTTCACAAACAGCTGCTTACGTATTCGTCCGATTTCGAAGCAGCTCGTCTCGATCCGTGCGAGCTTCGTACTGTCGTACCATATACATACACGTTATATAGGCGGAGTGGGGGGTGTTAGGTTTTATTTTCGTTACGGAATTTCTTGATTCGGTCGCCGCGCTCAAAGCCCGCGATAAAAGCTATGCAATAAGTAAAAGTGCCCATAGGCTGTGTAACAACCCACCACCGCCCATGGCTCCACCGACCTTGCGGTCATTTGAGCCGAATCGCGGGAGATGCAGCACGGCACTTGCTGCTCTAAGGCTCTTCGCCGTGCCGTGGGCATTTCTTGACTACAAATTATTTGATTCCATGTCCTTGTCTCTATTTGTACGCTCTCTCCCTCTTCTGGGGCAGCGACATCCACATTAACGCCTTCGCTGTCGTCCATAGGCGCTCTTCCTCCGGTCTTCTCGAGCCATTCCGCTGCGCTTCTCCGTGCGTGCCATCCGTGGGCGAACCTGCGCAAAGCAGGAAAGTTCGCCGCCGACGATACGAGATCGGTGAAGTACACCGGACCCGGTTGGTCCTTGGAGCTCTGTATTTCAGCCATCATCATACAACGTAGGTCATCATACATAGGACAGGACCACAGTATGTGGTCTCTGTCCTCCTCGCTCTCTCCACACTCGTACATGCTACTTTCATGTCGTCCCAACGCGTTCAGTCTCTTCCTGATTATGCCATGTCCTCCAAGGATCTGCGAGGTCTGATAATCCGGCTCGACCCAGCTTGCGCTCAGTCGGCCAGCCACCTCCGGGAAGAACCGATGGAGTTCCCTCCCCTTCGTATCAGCGATCCTGCAACTCGCCCATCGTAGCGTCCCAAATATCGCGCTTTCGCTGGCTCAACTCCCTACCGGTCACGGATCTACGCGCTCCCTCCATTCGTCCAGCACGAGTCACCTCCAGGTCTGAGGGGAGTACTCCAGCCAGTACGGGCAGGGCAACGGTACTGGTAGACCTATATGCTTTGGTCAGTAGTATGAGTGCCTGTCGCTGACTTCTTAGTACGACACTACGAAGAACATACGCTGTTAATCGGTGGCACCATATGGCAGCTGCATACGTCAGCGTAGCCACATACGTTCCCTTGTACAGGACCTTTAAGGCTTGGTATTTAATTCCCCAAGATGATGCCGTAACCCTCGACATCTTGCCAAAACATGCAGCGGCTCGTTCTCCTATCCGGGTGGCGTGTTGCACAAACAACAGGCTTGAGTCCAACTCCACGCCGAGGACCGTCGCAGACGTGACGCTCCTCACTGAGTCCTGGCTGAATTTGATTAAAGGTGGCCTCTGTAGTTTTCCCTTCACAGACATAGATAGCGACTTTGTGGGGGAGAAACCCAGTCAGTTACGGGCGCCCCAGTCGCCAATTAGGCTCAGAGCCGCTTTCGCGGCTGATTCAATGGCCGATCGTGAATTGGCCTCAATGATGAGCGTCACGTCATCGGCGTAGGCAACCATCTTTACTCCTTTCGGTAAGGGCAAACGCAACAGATCGTCCATGAGGACATTCCATAGCGTCGGCCCGAGCACGGATCCCTGCGGACACCCCATGGTCGAGTCCTTCCACAACACCCTATAGGCTGTGTAACAGTTTCACATCAGGCGAGCTGAACACTTGTTTGCCACCCGACGGATGATCATCATCATCTGATGATTATGAAAAAAAAAAATCTTCTACCAATTTTCTTACTTGTTTGTCTCCCGACGGATCATCATCATCATCTGATGATTATGATGACTGATGACAGGACACAAAAGTAAATCATCATCATCATCATCTGATCATTATGAAAAAAAAAATTTCTTCTACCAATTTTCTTACTTGTTTGCCACCCGACGGAGTCTAAAAGTGTCCATAGGCTGTGTAACAGTATCACATCAGGTAAACACCCCGACCACCGTGCACACATACCCTGACAGGACACAAAAGTAAATCATCATCATCATCAACTGATGATTTTGAAAAAAAAAATAATTTCTTCTACCAATTTTCATACTTGTTTGCCACCCGACGGAGTCTAAAAGTGTCCATAGGCTGTGTAACAGTTTCACATCAGGCGGACTGAACACTTGTTTTCCACCCGACGGATCATCATCATCATCTGATGATAATGAAAAAAAAAAATCTTGTACCAATTTTCTTACTTATTTGCCACCCGACGGATCATCATCATCATCTGATGATTATGAAAAAAAAAAAAATTTCTTCTACCAATTTTCTTGTTTCCCACCCGACGGAGTCTAAAAGTGTCCATAGGCTGTGTAACAGATTCACATCAGGCGGACTGAACACTTGTTTGCCACCCGACGGATCATCATCATCATCTGATGATTATGAAAAAAAAAAATATTGTACCAATTTTCTTACTTATTTACCACCCGACGGATCATCATCATCATCATCTGATGATTATGAATGATTATGAAAAAAACGAGCTACATGATAGGCGGAGTGGGGGGTGTTAGGTTTTATTTTCGTTACGGAATTTCTTGATTCGGTCGCCGCGCTCAAAGCCCGCGATAAAAGCTATGCAATAGCTTAAAAATATTCGCCAACTTGGGTGTTCCGCCATGTAGGATTTAGAATGACGTCACACAGTTAACCATGCATTGTCATCCAAACTGAACGTGTATACAAAATTTCAGCTCAATCGATTGAAGATATCTGTCGAAATTGATTTTCAAGCTTTAGAAGTCCGCCATATTGGATTAAGAGTGACGTCACATTATTTTTCGAGTTATTCTTATCAAGCCCTTTTATTTGATACCCATATTGTAGGAGTGCATTAAAAATAGTTGGTCCGCCATCTTGGGTATGCCGCCATGTTGGATTTAGAATGACGTCACACATTTAGTCATGCATTGTCATCCAAACTGAACGTGTATACAAAATTTGAGCTTAATCGGTTAAAGATATCTGCTTCAAAATTGAGTTGCAAGATTTCACCCGAACATACTTACATACTTACATTGCAAGTTAAATAAAAGCTTGTAAAAAGATCAGTATTTACGAGAAAGTTATATTTTTTTAATTAGTGAAAGTATTTCTGGCCAGTATTCCAAAATTAAAATAATAAGGTTTGACAGCACTTATGACCCGACAAGGTATATATACATATAGATATACATGATTAGGTTCATAAGTGTGCTAGAGGCGAGAGAGATATGTTTGGAGGGCATTTCGTACATTTAATTACCTTTCATTTCATATATAATTTTTACGTAATTATCAAAAAGTGTATCAAAAGTTTTTGACAGAATTTATGACCTGACTGGTTATATACCGACTAATTTAAAACCTTTACCTTTTTTATGAAGTCCGTTTATGAAAATCTTTTTTTCGAATACGACTGATAGTTCCAGAAATTAGCGCGTTCAAACATACAAACTCTTCCGATTTATATATTAGCGTATAAACAAATTGACAAGAAAGGCGTAGTGATAGCGTAGTGGATAAAGAAACAGCTCAGTTCTGCGGTTCGGATTTATGTACATATTTGTAATTATAGATGAAGGAAAACATCGTGAGGAAATTATATTTCGAAATACATGTGACCATACTAAAAAAAGATCTGGTCTATCCCTCTGGGTTGTGGAAGTCTGGCGGCAGTCGTTAAAATCAATCTTCCTATTTGCTTTATCTCGTTTTCTTATCCACTAGGATTGGCGGGATCCGCTACCTAAGACTATGGATTTGATAAAAATACTGGTTTTTGTAAGGAGCGACTGCCTTCATAGGTTAGGGCACAATGTTTTTCTTCACCGTCGAGCTAGTGATAATTACAAATATGTACATAAATCTGAAAACACGAATTAAGTTGTACATGCCAGGATTCAGGATTAAATACTAGAGGTTAAGGTATGAAATTGCCGATTTGTACTGAAAAATTAAAAGTAGTTTTTTTCCACGATGTAATATAGGTATAATGTGTTTTATATTTATTTAATTATAATATTTACCCTCATTATCTATACGTTACGCCATCTAATCGAAAGTTTATGTACTATATGCGAAAACGGGAGTCGACTCTAAACAAAGAGCAATAACACAAGCAGTTGCAACAAGGTTTTATTCTCGACTCATACATCGGTTACCACGCCCCAAGTACCCACATGATATTTATATAAACAATGAAGGTTAGTTCTCTTAACAAATACTACACTTCCCCAACCCAAATTTTAGGCTTCTCTGTCCCTATCTCGAAGTCTTGCAGCTCTGACAGGCTGTCGTCTCACAGGAACGCTTCTTGCATCAAACCCTGGCGGAGGCTCCCACACGCTCCTCTCGTCCTCCGAGTTGTGATCTGGGCTGGTGGCGCAGTCCCGCCAATCTTCTGACTCTCCAATAACAGACTGTTCTGTCGGCTGATCTGGTGAGGCCGTCTCGCGGGCATGCTCTTCACTGCTTTGCAACTCCGGCAAGCTATTGAGTGCCGTTTCGTCAAGTGTGATAAAATCGTAATCTGTGGGGCTATCGCTATTTGACGAGATAGGAGTTAATAGAGAAAACTGGCCTCCGCAGTACCGATGTAATTGATCCACATGTTTCTTCACTACATAATCGTCTTTACCATTCGATATTTGAACTAAAAACATTCTCGAACCTAAGTCTTTCTTTATCGTACCCGTAACCCATGTGTGTTTGGCACCGTTGCATAAATATTTTTTCACAAGTACCGTATCTCCGATTTTAAATTTTAATCTTCTAATTCCATGAAAGTTTTTACTCTGCAAAGTCTGTTTTTTATTAATGTTACGGTTTGCCGTTTCGTGCGCTGCGTTATCAGAAGGTAACAAATCGTCTCGAGGATGCAAGAAATCTAGCCGCGAACGTAAAGATCGGCCGAACATCAACTGCGCGGGTGAGACGCCCGTACTGCAGTGAGGAGTGTTCCTATAATCCAGCAGGTATTTATTTATTTTTAATGAAAGTAAAAACTGCGATGTACTTTCAGAACCTAGAATTTTTATGGCTTTTTTAATTGTTTTTACCGAATTTTCGGCCTGACCATTCGATGCTGGATGATATGGAGCGCTTGTCAAATGAGTGATCGCGTTATCTCCACAAAATTGTTTAAATAAATCTGAGGTAAATACTGTCCCATTGTCAGAAACCAAAGTCTTTATAATACCAAACCGACCCATGAGCTCGCCTAGTTTGTCAATAATTACATCTGCCTTTGATGATTGTAATAAAACAAAACACTCCGGCCATTTCGAATAAGCATCGATAATAACTAAATAATTTTTCCCTAAGACTGTCATTAGATCTAAATGCACTCGTTCAAAAACAAAGTGCGGGCGCGGCCACGGCGCCAGCGGAGCGCGCGGCGGGTTTCTCTTAGTCTCGAAGCATAACTCGCAACTTCCAACTTTGTGTTCGATTTCTTTGTCTATACCGGGCCACCAAAATTTTGCACGAGCTAACGACTTGGTCTTAGTGACACCGAAATGCGCCGAATGTAATTCATCTAAAATCCTTTCTCTGAGTGACAATGGTATTACAACTTTGTGGCCTCGCATGATGCAACCAGATTCACAAGTTAATTCTAACCTACAATTAAAATACGGTGTTAACACAGAATTCGTAATTTTCTTTGGCCAGCCCTTATTTATTAGATTAATAACCTTATTTAAAATTTGATCCTTATTAGTTTCGTTGCGAATGTCGTTAATAGAAAGCGGTAATTCCTTATGTACTGACAAGAAATTTATATAAGTGTCTAATTCCGCATTTCGGTAGCGTTCCTCAACACCGTCGCCGCCGCGGCCGGTGTCGCATGCATCGTGCGGCGATGACGCACACGATCGAGACAAATAATCGGCCGTATTCTCAGCGCTTTTCACATATTGAATGTCATAATTATAGGCTGACAAGAATAACGCGTATCTTTGTAATCTATTGGCCGTCATCTCTGGAATACCTTTCTTATTTCCAAAAATCGATAGTAATGGCTTGTGATCAGTACGTAATAAAAACGGTTCAGATCGGCCATACAAATATTGATGGAACTTTTTTATCCCAAAAACAATAGCAGTTGCCTCTTTATGAATTTGGGAGTAAACTCGCTCGCTCTTATTCAACGAACGGGAGGCATAACACAATACTTTCTCTGTACCGTCCGACTGCACCTGCGATAAAATCGATCCCAGTCCTGAGGGTCCCGCATCTACTGTTACAATGGTTTTATAATTCGGGTTATAATGGGCTAAAACTCTATCCGACTCTAATTCTGCTTTTACTTTTTCGAACGAATGCTGATGTTCATCCAACCACTTCCATCTAACACCATCTTTCAACAGTGAATGTAGCGGACTCAACACGCTGGACATATTTGGTACAAATGTTCTGTAATAATTTACTAAACCCAGAAAGGACTTTAATTCTGTTACGTTACTGGGCGCTTTAGCGTTTCTAATAGCGACTACTTTATTTGGTGACGTACGCAACCCATTTTTATCTATAATATACCCTAGGTATTCCACGGACTTCTCAAAGAATTTGCATTTATCTTTTTGAAGTGTTAATCCGGCCTCCTGAAGTCTAGCTAGAACTAAATTCAATCGACTTAAATGCAAAGCTTTATTGGGAGCTGTTATTAATATGTCATCTAAATAAATACAGACTCCCTCTATATCGTTTAGTACCTTTTCCATAGTCTTTTGAAAAATGGCCGGGGCGGACGCCAAACCTAACACAAGACGAGTAAATTTAAATAAGCCTTTATGAGTGTTGATGCATGTGAGATTCTGTGATACTGGACTCAATGGTAATTGCCAGTATGCCATAGACAAATCAAGTTTATGCCTTTGCGATAGAACTCTAGGCACCTAGATTCGACAAAGAGTTTTGTACTGCCTCCTGGGAAGAAAATTTTATACCGCGTAGAATTGACAATATGTAGTAGAGACAATCAAATATATACGTATTCAAATGATTGTTACACTTCGCGTATTCGATACAAATACAGAATACCGCTGAAAGTGAACAATACGAGCGGTGTTACCAGGAGTTCCAGGCCACACGACTTCCGAATTTTGCGTAAATAAAAGAAAGTTCTGAAGACACGTACCGACCGACTTACTTCTTTGTTGTAAGCCTCGTTCCATTACTAGTGACGGGAGATTGTAAACATCGATACTTGGAGAGGGCATTAATAAAAATATTCAAATCAAACAGGAGTAAACATAACATTATATCAAAGGGGAAGCACCTCTACCCCATAGAAAACCCCAGCTATAACAGCTCCCTGGAGTGATTTAGTGTTTCTGTGAGTGGCAGTTACCAATATATTTGTAGAAGTTGCTGTGTTAGCTGCAGAGTTGGTATCAACTGAGCAACACTGCCTGTATTACGAGCTTTCATAAGCTACGGTAACAATTTAAGATCATATTGATACTGTTGATTGATGGCGCTTAGTGGATTTTTGAAGACATCTTGTTAATGAAAACACTCGTATAGATTCCAGTTCACAATCTTCAGGCATGACCAAGTAAGTATTGGTATATCTTGATATCGCCGTAAAGGTAAAACCAGGCGGTAAAAGTAAATAATAAATAACGTTGTGAAGTGAAATCTGTACAAGTGTTTGTATTAACAAGATGAATTTAAGATCAAGTGCCTGCTTGATTTAGAGACATTTACCGCTGTATGTGGACCCGGCAATATATATTTTTTTTATACCACTAAGCTGGCAAACAAGCGTACGGTCTGCCTGATGGTAAGCAGTTACCGTAGCCTATGGGCATTTGCAACACCAGGGGTATCACTCTGGACGAAGAAATAGATAAGTTGCACTGGGGCATCATTGTATTCTTAGAAGTACGAAGAGAGATGAGGATACGACAATAATTAAGCCCATCATCCTGCTTTATTTTCGGGAAGGCGACCAACAGTCCCAAGTTCTTGGGTTTATCGTCCTGAGTTTCCTCCATAACAACATCGTGTCGATCGGGAATGTGTCGACCAGGGTACTTAAAATCAATAAGCGATATCACTAAAGGTGTTACAGATCAAGGTGTGATACAGGTGTCAACCTCGACGCACGCCGATGTAGTGGAGACAACGTGTGGGAATATTCTAAAGTCATACATGCCCCCAGGTGTCAGCGCAAGCTAGGCCAGAGAAGTGGGACAGAACAGAGGACGCTGCAATTTGGAATAGGGCAACGTAACCGAAGGAGACATTGTTGGCTCATGTTCATAGAGAAGGAACTCTTTTTGATGAACTCCTTCTTCAAAAAGCCACCACACAGAAAATGAAGCCGTCTCCGTGATGGCTACAGTGAAAACCGATAACATTCACTATCTGGTAAGATGTACCATAAATATACTCGTAAATATCAATCTGGAATGGTTCCGTCTGAAGACGTCTACTCTCTGACTAATGAGCAGCTCATATTTGGCATCAAGAGCTCCTCCTGATGCCAACAACCAAAAAAATTACGTCCTGTCAGTTCAGTGTCATGGTATACCAGAACAGATCACACAGAACGACGGTACAAGCTTTGTCTTAAAGTTATTTATTCACTCAAATGCGATAGTAAGCTTATTTGTCCACTTGGTGATATAAAATAAAAATCCCCACCATTTCCCATCACTAGGCACGTTCCTGCATACACATGAACATTTAACTAGGCACCGACAAGTTTGTATTTGTTATTAGACAATGGATGTGCTTGCCACCCATCACTCCGTACTTATAAACACCTAAACCAATAGCAGTCACAATATTACAATATAAAATTTATTTAAACTTTATACATACAGATGTGCAGTGGGAAATGCTGTGTAAGGATAAGTAGTATATACATCATTTTGCTCATCGCAAACGACGAAGAAACACCGAAACTCACAGAAGAAGGACTCAGCTGCTAGAAATAGATATCTTAGCCCCCAAGAGTTTATTCCCTCTACGATAAGATGGCCATGACGTGGTGAACTCTCAATGAGTACCCTAACGGTCGGCCGTACGGGTTATGTCAGACTTTTACTCATATACCACCTATATAGCTTGATAACCTCGTTCATTCTAACATTCGTTAAGCAAATTCAAGCACAGCCTGTCTATGGATGGGTTTATCTATCTCGACCTATCGCTTGAAAACACGGGTCTCCTCCAATCCGCAGTCAGCAGCGTGGCGGAGTATGTTCTAAACCACTTCGGTTGAAGGAAGGGGGTTGCCTTTAGCTGAAAAAGGCTTTTAAGACTTTATCAGGAGAAATAACATGCAGGACGACGCAAAGGTATACTTTATACCAGATTTACATTGGTATAGTGCCCGGCAAATGACTTAAACATGCGCAGTAGCGAGTTTTAGTTGTTCCATACAAATTTTATATAGAACCTGCGCAGAACGACGCCATCTTTGCTCAAGTTGTTTGCCGCCTACAATAGCAAGTATGTTATTTGTGCAGCACATATTTGGAACACACTGCCGTCACCGACAATCAAATAGAGCTCCATGCTCTGCTCTCGTTAAATGTAGCGGTGTAAGTACCTCTACATTATTTGTAGATTTAAAATTACCCGCACGTGATGCAGCCTGTCGACCAGCAACTAAAGTATTATTGTCTCTTTTTTTATTTTCACTGTTGTTTGATGACAGTCATCCCGTGACTATGGCGTCTGCAACGTCGCCGAAATATCGAGCAAAAAAAAAAACAAATCGTGATAATATTGTCTTAGGTTTTCTCAATTGTTACACATTGAATTAAACAATTTTTAACGGAAGTATCGCGTGTTTTATTTATTTTGTTTCGAATGCTTTGCAGCATCCGTGGTCGCAGGAAGACTTGCTTTTCGCATTTCGATAAAAAGCATTCGAAACGTCAGGTTCAACAAAATAAATAAAACATGCAATACTTCCGTTAAAAATTGTTTAATTCAAATCGTGGTAAGTCCCGTACCTACATTAATAAAATCAGGATTTGGCAAAAGAAGGGTTAGTGGAAAGCTTTGTAGTTTGTGTTAGTACCTACCTTAACTATATTGGTGTTTTTGTTTTATTTATATGTACGTGTACCTATTGTAATAGTTAATCATTGTATATTTTCGGTCCATGTCTCTTGACTTTCCCTGAAAACCGGGGCTGGGAATTCTTTGTGAGTTCCTAGCAGAGAACCTGAGTGAGGGTCAATTCTGACTTCAATTGTGTGTATGTATACATACTTTATTGTAAAATTATTATGTGAAGTTGGAATAATATTTTCTATTTCTTAATTTCGTTAAAAAATGAGCCATTGAAGTAAGATCACCGTGAAAAAGAGAAGAAAACATTTTTGTGGGTTCTCTTGGTTTCCTGATATATGCTAGTTTCAAAAGTAGGACGAATGGACGTACGGACAGACGAACGTAGTCTACTACCCTACTTCTTTCCTCCAATACCGCCTTTGCTAATCGTCGGGGGTGCACCATATGTAGGTGAGCTTGGCTTTGTTTCTAAATATGATCGTGATTCACTTACACCTCAAATCTGTGTATAAAAATTTGTCTATGGTATAATGTATAGCCATTATATCATAGACAAATAAATACGTACGAGCATAAACCGAACACGCTCCAATTCCTATTTAATCTGTAATCGGACGCGCGCTGGTAATTATTGAATTGACGTCAAACGAAAATGGAATTTTTCCGCAACGATATTATGGTTTTCTGGCGGGAAAACTGTTCAGTCTTGATCAACGCTGCTGGGTATTTTTCTATTTCTGTGTATTTCGCGGTTTGATTCATAGTATTAATCATGTAGGAAGTAAACACGAGATAAAGTGTAACAAAATTTATGATCAGAGCTGCAATGAAAGTCCTCTTCGTTGCCTCTAAAATAAAGTCAAATTTACATGCAATTTGATCTAACCTGCTTGTGTGCTTCCGCCACCAATTAGCTCATGCGGCCTAGCGCCGGCCGGCACCCACCCACTACCGTTAGCAGATGCAACATGCTGACGCTGCCATGGCTGCTCCGGTAGTCTCTGCCTCGGCTGCTGCGGTCGTCCGCCAACTGGGACCGAAGCCGCATATCCCCACCGTCATGCCCGCTGTTTTGATGCGCCCTACCGATTCTTGTATCACTCCGTTATCTCTGCCTACCCGGCAGGGGATTTGACGTGATGTTATAGACAGACAGACAGATTTTAGGATTAATTGTGACTGGTCCTCGTTGTACCAAATAACAACACCCTTGAGGGCTGTCGTGTTCCTGTGAGTGAGTTATTAACGGAAAGCTGCTAAGGAGTTGCTGTGTTAGCAGCGGCGGACTTCCTATATTGCAGGGCTATCCAGACCAGATACAATCGCGGGCTAAAACAAATCACTGTATAAATTGGAGGGCCGTAAAAACAAATACATACGTAGCGTAATTTATTTATTTGGAGAAAATTAAAAAACAGCGATATTGTTAAATTTCATTTTATTAATTCTTCATTAATTTATCTTTTACAAATTCAGTCAATATCGACATTAATATTGGTAATTGCCAAGTGCAGTGCGTGTGTAAATGAATTATCAGTCAGTGAAGACGTATATTTAAATTTTATACAAGTGTCGCGGGCCGCATCAATATTATGCGCGGGTCACATGCGGCCCGCGGGCTGTGCTTTGGACAGCCCTGCTATATTGCAAGCGTTCATGGGCTATCGTAATTACTTTACATCAGGTGGGCCGTATAGTTTTATGCCTCCCGATGTGGTTTAATAGCTGGTCCAAACCAATAAATCACCTGACTGCGCTTGATCAGATGAGATAATTTGGTTGCGCCTAAAATTAAAGCAGTCTGGTGAAGTATTTCCTTAAACAAAATCGCAACCAAATAATAACTCCCTTGATGGATGTTATGTTGTATGAGAGAGGCTAGCTCATATGAATTTGCTGTCTTAGCAGAAGGACAAAACAAGATCAGGTAGTAGAGGGGCGGTCATATTTTCTGAGCCAAGGTGTAATTGGCTCAATGTCACCTTTAGAGCCCAAGCCAACCTCACGTGCACGTAGTGCACCCTGCTTATTAACAGACGAGGACCTGGCGAAAGAGAGGTAGGGCACGACGCTAGCTCGACTGGGGAAGTGCCTCCATCTCACAAATTACAACTCCCTGGAGAGCTGTTGTGTTCCTGCGAGTGAATAAGGTCACCAGAGGATGAGGAGTTTCTGTGTCGATAGCTGGCGTGGCAATGTGCTAATTTGCATTCTTTTTGTTGATAGCGTTCATAGGCTACGGTAACCTCTTTACATTAGGCGGACCGTATGCTTCTATGCTATCCGTCGTATAAAAAAAAGCCAATGATGGTAAAAGAAGAAAATAGTTACATATATGGCGACAGGGCATTCTCCATGAAGGAATTAACCTATAGATAGCCGATGAGACCGACATTGCGTAGTAACTCAATTCACCGCTAATGGTCGGGGGGTAAAGTAAAACGCACAGCTCTTATTGGCTATTTCTATTTCATCGCGACACGTACAGGCTTGTTGGATAAAATCCTTACATAGGTCAGTAGGTTTGAATCGCTGTGATTTAGGCGCACAGTTTTTGTGAGTGCGTTACCTTCGTACTGTTAGTGGGGTCCAATTAGTTGTCATAAAAAACCAGTTGAGAATGCGCAAGCTTGCATTGCCAGAGGAACACCTGGCTCGTCAATTATATAAAAATATTTTTTTTTGTTTTTTAATTTGTCGGCCAGTTTGACCATGTTCCTTAAGAGATAGGAACGGTGTTCCTGAACATTCCTATTCTACTTTTTTATGCTGAATCCGAATCTGAAGTCAAAATTCGAATATTCATAAAAAGCGACAGACACACACACAGACAAACATATAGATTTCATATAGGAACGGTGTTCCTGGAAACAACTTTATTTAGAGACACAAGTTATTTATTTTTCACAGATTGCTACACACTACTTTTACACGTTTTAGACTTGCGTACATCGCACTATGTCGCGACTCCAACTCAAGGACTTACGGAGGTCTGAGTTAAATGGCTCTATTCTGTCAGCTTAGCTAACTGCCCAGAACAGCGGGCAGAAACCAGGTCCGTAGCTGGGCAGCAGTTTGGCTAGTCAGAATAACGACTGATTTGTATTGGAGATTGTATCGATTATATAGGCATAATATTGATGATCTGTTGTTTCCAATACTATAGTTATATTGAAGACTAGCTGTGTCCGCGACTTCGTCCGCGCGGTATAGTTATTTTTTTATTATATATTATATTAATAAAAATAAATAAAATTTCTAAAATAAAAGTAACTTCTCCTTATTACATCAGCTATCTGCCAGTGAAAGTCCCGTCAAAATCGGTCCAGTCGTTTCAGGAATTAGCCGGAACAAACAGACAGACAGACAGAAAAAAATTGAAAAAGAATATTTTAGTACGAGTATGTGTACCGTGTATACATCATATGCATTTAATAAAAAGCGGTTATTTCAATATTACAAACAGACACTCCAATTTTATTTATCTGTATAGATAGCAACCAAAACTAAATATATTGCTTATAAAGGGATGTAACGTTACGCAGTCAAGTCGTTTATTGATTTATAGATCTACACAAGAGAGATCAGGAGCTCGTACAATTCGATAAATAAATAAAAAAGATAAATTGTTGTAGTACTGCTTATGTCTCCCTACTGTGGTGATGGGAGGTTATTAAGTCTAGACTGGACGAGCGAGACTACAATATATTTTCGTTACTGTACGAGCTCTCCAGGGCAATTACGTAACATTTTCGATTGATCGGCATTTATTAGTTATTTATAAACTTTCTATTCTGTTACACAGAACTATTTGTTATAATGAATAGTTCATTCGAACGCGGTGTTAGAGTGGTTAGCGATGTTATTCTAACACTAAAGCTCGCGGGTTCTCTTCCCGCATACAAACATTTGTGTGCATGAACTTGTCTGTACTTTGTATGTTTTTGGATGTTTTTAAAAGACGTAGGTAGAGCGCACCAAAACAAATCGGCTGGAGAAATACCTCCAACTCACAGAAAAAAAGCAGCTAAATAACAACACCGCGATTGTTGTATTCCTGCGAATGAGTTAGCTTCCTAAGTAAGTATTTAAAATGTGAAAGAACATGCATCGTGAAATATGCCAGGCAACATCTGCTTAGTCTAATTATTCGAGCACAACGATTTGTTAGTTATACAATAAATTGTTATATTCATTGAATATGTCTTTTGTAATTTAGGATTTCGGTAACATTATAAAATATTTGTATTTGTGTTAGTTGCCATATATTTAATGTCTAATAAGAAATATAACTACTCTTGCCATAAATAGGTACTGTTATATAGAAACTTTTCTATTCTACAACTCATTAATTAATTTGAATTTGGAACGCGTTTATAATGTTAAAAACATCTTTCGATTTCACGATTGAAAAGCACTACAACAATCAAAATGGCAAAGTGTACGCACGCTGTTCTAAAGAAGCCGCCCAAGTGGTCGCAAATGTATAACGTGGTCATCATCCTGCGTCTGTAATGATTTGATGGGAGGTGCTCAAAGCTTATTTTTTGTGAAAAAGAAGTAACGTGAGAAGACTTTAGCCACAATGTATCAAGAGACTGCCTTTGATCGTGCTGAGAACTTCTCAGCAATACACTTTGTAAAAATATACCCTGAACTTTCCAGCAGGACTCTGCACCTGATCACAAGGCACAAACTACCCAAGCCTGGCTCGAAACCAACGTTCGGCATATTAGAAAATCAAAACTTCATCGAGCAAATTTCAAAACAACATCGAACAAATCAACATTTCATTCATGTGGTCCTTTGATCAAAAGTTCAACTGACCACAGTCTGGAATATCAACGCTTAAATTATCTATTGGTCAATCGTTATATATATTCACTATTGGTCAATCGTTCAAAGGTGAAAAGGATTATTGGATAAATGATTAATTATCAACTGGTTTCACTGAAATAGGTAAAAATAAATTTCGTTTTTTAATTAAATTATTTATTATTAAATTAAGCGAATAACGCCTGTCTCATATAGAAAGCCTTTATGCCTTTATACAACCCTTGTTCGCTCACTCGCTCGTTCGTGTTTTGGTCACAAGGTAACCTAACGAACCTAACCTACACATCGTGGCAAAGTTATGTCTTTGTTACTTTCGACCTAAACTTGGGTTTGTAACTTCCCCCCCCTTTTTTTGTTTCTTTTTTCCTTATTATATTATTTTTGTTTTATGTATTTTTTAGTTATTTATTTATGTACTACAGAGGGGAGACTCTAATTACTACAGATATATATGAATAGCTTGAATATATAACTGACTAGGTACCTGTGTACAACTAAACCCCGCCTTCTGATTTCATCTACTTAACCCATTTCCTCGTTACTACCTCACCTACTTTATGCCTCTACTTATGTTATGTACAGAGCTACTCTATATAATATTATACTCTACCTTTATATGTCTCCCCCTCCTGTTTTATTGGTTTATTAACTTAGATATATATATTGGTCCTACCTATGTGAACCCCACTCTTATAGAAATATATCTACTGAGAACTGTTCATGTATTGAACATAGTAATTTGTTTATCTACCTCCTTACCCCGCACCTAACTACTCCTGTACCTAATCTTTACCTGAACTACCACTCGTGTATTGACGATATATATATACTAGAATCCCTGATTTTAATTGTAACTATTTCTTGACCTAAAAATCAATCTACTTAGCTAAACTTATTAATTAGGTGTCTCGGACTGTGTCACGTCGACCCTCAAGTTAAATTATTGGCAGTGATCGTTTTAGTGGCAACTACATTGTGAGCAGCAACCCAGAGTCCTTTTCGTGGCTGAGATGGCTAAGCAATTCGAGAACCCTACCAGTTAAGCTTCCTAAATAACGTAGCACCGCAGTACTTTAAAGAGTAACTATTCCCTAAGGCTATCTTCCTGTCTCTACTCAATATGTTTATATATGTGAAGATCCAATCGTCCGCTCCGCGTTTAGGTGACTTAGCTGGGGGAAATTATAAAATATCAAAGATTTAATGTGTGCTTTTCTTTACCCCTCTGTCTCAATCGGACTGTTAGAATTGTACCGTACCCTATCGGATTTTGATTGGTTCTTTATTGCTTAGGACCAGCATTCTGACAGATGGACGCGCGTACCAAAGGAGGTTCTGAAGCATCAGATGACCCTTGTAGTTAGACGTTGATTGGATTATAACTAATGTCTATGCATATTCATATAACACTGTAATTGATTTAATGATATCCTATTACTAAGCAGGGACTTTAGAATCTTAAGAGAACCCTCAGAATTAACACGTAAGTCTCCTAGATTTAGCTATAGTTAAGCTATCGATCTAGTAGGCATTTATACTCCTCATTAACATTCGAAACAGAATTAAGTATAAGATTAGATTGTTTACACCACAGCTCCTATCGGACTCACAATGCCGTGGCGAAATAACCTATGGAGTCACTTTGTAGTGTGAATGAATGTTGTTACTATTTCGATGTTCAGTTCAAGTTAACGGTTCCGTAAAGCGATGACAAGGTAAGCTATAGTTATTTTCGGTAGTGAGATAATATTAGTTCCCACCGCCAGGATTCTATTTGGAAATCAATTATAAGATAGAGAATACTCTTGCTTGCGCTAGCCCCTCGGGCAGTGGCATATATTCTATATTAAATGATATGAAAGAGGAAGGTTAGTAAGCAACCTATATTCAATTTAGAGCTCAAATATAAGATAGAGAACGCTCGGGCTCGCGATAGCCTCGCGGGGCAGTGGCATATATTCTATATTAAATGATATGAAAGAGGAAGGTTAGTAAGCAACCTATATTCAATTTAGAGCTCAAATATAAGATAGAGAACGCTCGGTCTCGCGATAGCCTCGCGGGGCAGTGGCATATATTCTATATTAAATGATATGAAAGAGGAAGGTTAGTAAGCAACCTATATTCAATTTAGAGCTCAAATATAAGATAGAGAACGCTCTGGCTCGCGATAGCCTCGCGGGGCAGTGGCATACGCCCCATCCAAACGCGAAAGCAGTAGCGATCATCCACTTTACATCGCTTCCTCCTCGCGAGACAAGCTACCAAGCCAAAGACGTCTCCTTGCGAGGCTGAATGGCCAATTGAAGATTAGCCACCCTCGTTTAAGTTTACAATATATTAATGACTGGCGTGATAACGGCTCTTTTGAATGCCTACACACGCTTTACATATTTCAATAAGTTTACTATACTTTATTCATATGTTGCAAGTTATAAACCTCATAGTATGAAATTTTAAATTTACGTTTGATTACAATTTACAAGTATTTCACAATTCATCACTAGCATTAACGGAGCTCTGAAGGAAGCTCCCAAATTAGGTTTACTATCAAGTAATCGACTCTTATGTTGGCAAAGTTACCATTTACTTTAGACAATAATCACTAAGTCAATTTTTGGCATTTCGCCTATTTCTAATTTGAATTCTCAATTTCAAGGTAAGTATCAGTTATAAGAGCACAAATCCCATGATTCTGGCCCGATAACCGAACCCAACGATTGTATAAGGTTATTTGAGCACAATCTAACTGAATTGCAATCGGTCAAATCGCCACTATGCCACCGCTATCAATTATTATAAATAAGGCAAATCCCTCAGTTGCGCCCGCAGATAACGTATTTGTTTATAATAAAATGTACTCTGAGTGTCATCTATACATTTGTCAGTCTTGTAATGTAACAGCTAGGGCGCTTTTCTCAGTCACCACTGTCACACGGGGTCTATTGCCCAGACTTCTAAATTATATAGACAACAATTAATCAAGTAAAGTTTTCTGCTCTTCCGGCAGTAGTGAAGTCTCCTCACTTGAGAGACGTTAGTAAGTTTGGTAACGGTATTTGCAGTGTACTACTTCGGGATATCGCCCTAAACATTAGGCTAAATTCGACCGAACGCAAAACCGCCAGACTAGTGTAATCTATTATGAGTATTAAGGTTAAGTCTTGAAACAGCTCAATTGTTCTGTCTGACCTTTGGTTGTCTTAATGGACTTCAAAGTGGTCCCTACGAGGCTTATAACGTTTCTGATGTAGAAACTTGGATCGCATGTCAAGGTTCTAGAATGTCAGCCCATTCCTGTTACATTCAGCGCTCTTTAGAAACGCCTAGAAACCCTTCTTATCCGCGCAGTTATTGCAAATTCCAGAGGAACTACATAACACTACACAAAACCGTTAATAGAAGCCGCTGGGTGGTTACCAGTCCTGGAGACTCGGGTTGTGTTAACCCATCGCCGCTCGACAACGACGCATGGGTGAGAGTGTTAAATTCTGGCGAATAAATTACTTCAGATTAACAAACGCGAATAAAACTCGTCGGCTGACCAGAATAAAGCACCCTTTGAGCTCTGAACATGTAACGCACAAAACTATTCGACTATTTTCTTTACGCCAAACGTCCTTCAGTTCGCATGAGCTGCCAAGAAGCAAGATAATAGTTACATATCTACGTTGTGTTCGATTAGGTAGGCTTGGTTGAATTATTGAATTCACTTAAATGTTTGCACTACTTTATTATTGAATGGTAAGCATTTAGCTGGTTTTGTGTATTAAGAATTTAATGCTCTGACCGTGCCCGAACCGTCCAACATTTGGTTGTCTTAAACGACTGCGAGGCTATCCCTACGAGGCTTATAAGGCTTCTAAGATGTGAAAATCCCTTGCCGTACCGCGGGAATCCGAAAGACAGCATTACCTGTTTCAATCGGCGCTCGTCCGAAGACAGAGACCCCCTTTCGGGCGCGGGGATGCAAATTCTCAAGGAACTACATAGATTCACTAGAGAAGCGTTAATGAAAACCCCTGGAAGAGTTTACTAATCCTGGAGACTCGGGGGGAGTTAGATTCTGGCGAATGTACTACTTTAATTTAGCAGTCGCGTATAAATTATCGGCTGACCAGAATAAAGCACCCCTCGAGCTCTGAACATGTAACCCACAAAAGATTCAACTATTTATCTCTACGCCAAATGTTTTTCGACTCGTAACCACAGTCAAAAGGTAATTTAATAATTTTAAGTATGCAATGAGCATAGAATCAGGCTACCTGCATATCTATGTTATAATTAAGTTGCAGGCCCCAAGACTACGCTTTATCTAGACACATGCAGCCTATTATTTATTGCCCACCACCGTGACTCTACAACCACTAAAATTTTAGCCTATTCTCGCGACGCGCCTACCCTCGTACTCCTTTATTCTCACCGCGAAGGTACTAACATCACGCCGTAGGATAATATGATCACCCGGACGTTTTACCGAACGAAACCCTTGATTCGACCGCTTAGCGTAACCGCTTGCTACCTATCACGCACGTCGCGATTAGCTTAAGAACTAATCAGTAATTGTACCTACTGTCCCTATAAATGTCGTCTGACGCGCCTACCACGCTGTATGTTAACTAACGCGTATATTCATCGCGACTACCTACCTATCTCCTAACTAGATCTTAATAAAATGTGTACCTACAATATCTAATCTAAGATACTCGTGTAAAATGACTTCTTGAGTTTGTATTACGTTAAACGTGTGATGTGTAAGGTGCTAAGCCCAAATCAACGATGTACAACGTTGATTTGCTAATCGAAACTAGGGTATGCAAGGTAGTTAGCCTCGACTTTGTCTATTGCCTATAACTGTGTATACGTCATGGTCCTAACCTAATTGGGACACGAACCATGACTCCTAATAGAGGAAATAAATGTGTGTGTATATATACATATATAAATAAATGAGACCAGTATGGTTGGGTTGCGATCAATCTCCATGGCCCGCATACGCTGGACGGAATTCACTTCGACGAGCTCCTACCACTTTGAAAGCTCGCGAACCCAAGCACCTGGGAGACGTAACTGATCCCTTTAAGGGCAAAATCAGTCGCTGGCCCGTCTCAAGGCATAACCAGCTGCCTACGCCTACCAGATACGAGGTTTGGCGGCTCCGTTAGGTTAACTGCCTCGTACTTTCACGAATTTACGTCCCTAAAATAGCTAAATTTCTTCAGTGTGAAATAATACAATCCCTATTTAACCAATTTGTCGATGTTAGCACTCGCCTGACAATGTTGGTTAGATAACTAGGTACCGCCGCCATACTCAAAGGTCTGTGACCCTTGGAATTCTGGCCACATCGTACAACACAGTTAAATAACCAACACTAAATCCGATGAAATATTAGAACCCGATTTATGACCTAATTACTTAACCGCGATCACATTGAATCAACATCCCAGCGCAGCGTCACCAAAATCGGCAGATGTACCGCCAATTCCGTGCACAATGCTCAAGATAAAGAATCAACGCTATACTTAAACAAAATTAACACGAGAAGTTAAATTCCATAAAAGAAACCCCCTTCGCGGACAAATAATGCTACGTTTCAATTCCTAGAATTTGCATATCACAAAACCGCGCCATTTTGATTGCTCAACATGCCCCACGCTACCACCATCGGCGCCTGAGCACCGTAGGTTCGGCCACGCTGCACACAATTTGAACAATCAACCTGAATTTTAGCGAAATATTAAACACCGGGTTATTAAATATTAAGTTAACTACAATTACATTGATTCCATGCCCAAGCCTAACGTTACGATCAATTAGACAACTTAATTGTCCCATATCTCGCTACGCAGCTCAAAGGCAAGGAATCAATGCCGTTCTCAACACAATATTAACACAAAGAAATTAAAATAAATAATAAAAAGAAACGTTCCGCGATTTATCAGCGATACGCCTATCACCCCAGAGATTCACACCGACAAAAAGGCCCTTCACGAACAATTATCGATACGTCTTATTACCTTAAAATTTCACACTAAAAAAAGCCATGAACTAACGAACCACCCGTTTTTATATCATTCGCCTACCATCAAGCCTCTTCACCCCTCTCTGCGTATCTCTGTCTCTCTTTCCAAAATATTCTAGAATGTTCTATAGCAACTCGTCATTCAATATTCGAATCTATTTCATTCCATTTAAGTAGTTTATACTGGTTATGAATCACCACACACCTTTTATCTCAGCCTCGTAACCGCTCGCTGATTGGTAGTTCAAGAATATCACGCCACTTCGTCTGGTATATGTCTACCCTCTTACAAGTTAACATTTTTCCTAAGCATACAGCCGTGATACCTTCAATAACATATTATCACGCCCGCTCGCCCGCGGCAGGCAGCGAGAATCGAGCACTATGTGAAGCGTCTTTCAAACCAAGTATGAACGACAATGACCTATTAAATGAAGTAGCGAACGATGTACCTACATTCCTAGGCGTTACTTTATACATAATTCGGCTACATATATCCATATGATTGCAAGGTTATTTTTATTTGTGACGGCAACAATGTTATTTCATTGTGGTCCGTTACAATCGACCCCAAAACTTTGTACAGGTGTGTGAAACTAAACCGGAGCAAAGTTTTCCCTTCAATTTCATTTCAGTACAAATAAAAATAACTCCACCTCATTCCACTTAACTCTCAACCTCGATGGTTTAACCTGTCTTTATCCCTCTTCACTGAACACTACCCTTCGACTTTGACTACCAACTTTCTAAGTATCCGAGCTTGATCTTTAGTTTAGAGAATCACCTACCGCTTAATGTCCATCATTATTTTAAAATTCTCCTAAACCCTCTATGATCTAGTCTAATTATCCGCGTAATCATCAAGCACCATTCTCTCGTCTCTGCACGATATAGAATAGAATAGATATAGCTTATTTTAACGTTTTAGTTTCTCAATCTAACGTTTACGCAACCACTCACCATCGTCACCACGACAATTGGTTACCTTTTAGGACTATATATGAAAAAAAAGAGAAAAAAGGGAAGAGAGAGACCGCCGACACTCCCCTCCATCTGACAATTCCCAATTCATCTCGTTGATTTTTCGAGTGTGAAATATATGAGAAAATTTCGTACAATTTATTTTACGGTTTCTCCGTCATAGATTTGGTTTTGTAATTTTATATTTATTCGAGACAATTTCGGAACCATCACATGGGCCTCTCCCCAGAACCGCCTAATTCCCTGTTTTCTCTTCCACATTACTTTAATGTTAAAGACTACAATTACTTACTACTAGCTATACAATCAACCTTTATCTATACACAAGATAACCGTTATAATTTTACCAATCAATTCTAATTCACAATTTACTCAACATTTTTATCAATCAAATCTAACCTACAGTTTACTTACATTGTATCTAATATACAATTAATTATCTACTATACAATTAATCATTTAATCTATACTCTAACAATTTTAATTTTTACTTTCTAATAACCTTTTTAACCACGGTTCTTAATTAAACTAAGCCTTTCCAGTTCCCGATTCAGCTTCAATCTAACGGTAATATTTAGACAAATGTATTGTATTGAATTTACCTCGCACTGTTCTTGTCTCCGGATCTACCAAAAGATAGACATTTCGATAAGGAATCCCCGCCACCAGGTATGGTCCTTCATATAACGCCTCGAACTTCTTAATTGTTTTCTGGCTCGCGTTTGACTTATTTAACTTCCTAATTTTAACTAAATCTCCTATTTGAAATTGTATTAATCGATATTTTCCATTAAATTTAGCTTGGCGATTTTTCGCCGCTTCCTGTAAATTTCGTCGCACAGTCTCCCTAATTTTTAATACATCTAATTTGCTATTTCTACTACACAAAATCCCGTCTATAGATAGCTGTGTAGATTCCCCGTATAGAACTTCGCATGGGGTAAATTTCATACTATTGTGGTAGGTATTATTATATAGTTCTTCTATTTTAGGCAGTGTTCTAACCCACCCCTTATGATTTTTCCTATTATATGTCCTAAACATACGTCCTAGCTCTCTATTTACTCGCTCTACAGTATTGGGTCTAGGGTTTCTTACCGTCGTGTGAACTACTTTCACTCCCAATGCCTGCATACCCTCTTTCCATAATTTACTGGTGAATTGAGTCCCATTATCCGATAAAATAACCGTTGGTTTGATAATCTCAAAGAATTCCTTCGCCCTATTAAATACAGACTTTGCCGTAGCTCCTCGGAGATTATAAAATTTAACAAATTTACTAAACGCATCTTGTAACACTAGAATATATTTCATTCCTAGTTCCCCCGTGGGTAACGGCCCGTAGATATCTACCATCACTATGTCCCCTATATCATTTGCCACTACTGAACAACATTGGCCAACATGATTTAAATTGGAATGCTTGGTTAATTGGCAGTCATGACATTCCCTTACTACCCGTCTCACACTACGAGTCAATCCCTTCCAATAAAATCTATCCTTGACATATTTAATCACCTTGTACGCCCCCTGGTGACCCATTTCGGAATGTACTTGCTTAATGACCTCCTCCCTTAATACTTTCGGTAGGCAAGCAACGTTATTGGAATCAGTCCCAGTAACAATATATAGGGTTCCGTCTATTAATTTGTATCTCTTCAACGTACTTCCTGTTACCTCGCCAGACTCACCTTTCCCTTTAACTTGTTCTAAGATTGTTTTAATCTCTGCATCCTCCCCCTGCAATTTTGATAGATTCTTTAATTTTTCTATCAAACCCCTATTAACACGTGACTCCATATATAGAATTTCGGGCAGCCTAACCTTTTCGTCCTGTAAAAGATCACCTTTTGGTGGGTATCTAGACAGTATATCCGGGACTACATTATCCCTCCCCTTAATATGTTCTATTTCGTAATTAAAATTCTCTAAATAACTGATCCATCTAGTTACCCTTGCGTTATACAACTTCCAAGTTTTCACGAACGTTAAAGCTTTATGGTCCGTCCTAATTATAACCTTAGACCCCCGTAAATAAGTTTCAAATTTTTCTAGGCAACATATAACCGAGTAGAATTCCTGCTCTGTTACCGTCCAATTTAACTGCGCGCCCCTCAATGCTTTACTATGAAACCCTATAATCTTCATGCCGTCATTACATCCTAATTGATACAATACCCCTGCCAATCCAACTCCCGAACTGTCCGTTTGCAAATAATATGATTTACTAAAATCGGGATGATGTAATAATATAGTGTTTATGAACAAAGATTTTATTTTTTCAAAGGCTTGCTGTTCTACTTTCCCCCACGTCCAAAGAATGTGTTTCCTTAATAAATCATTTAATGGCTTTGTTTGATTATTATAATCCGGTATAAACCTCCGATAGAAATTACACAACCCTAGAAAAGCCCGTACTTGTTTTACCTTTTTAGGTACAGGGAACTCTTGAATAGCGGTAACCTTGCTTGGGTCCGCTTTCAGTCCCCGAATAGAAATGATATAACCCAACATTTTCACCTCCTCACAGAAAAAATTGCATTTCTCAAGATTACACGTTAACCCCGCTGCTAACAGCTTCCCCATGACTATATCTAGGTGTTCTAAATGACGTTCGAAGGTCCCTGTCGTAATAATAGCTAAATCGTCCAGATAGTTCACACAAAAGTCCCGCACTTCATGTCCCAATATTAACCCCTCGAGCGTGTTTGGCCCGTATTCGATCATAAGGTAAAAGTGGCTGTAGTGTACTGGTCCCGTATTCGTGCGTAACGGTCAGGCCCACTTTTATTTCATTGGTTCTTCCGTATTATTCGTTTGGCTAGCTTGTAAATGTTTGTACCTTGTCTATGGTTATTTCAGTTTATAATAAGGTCGGTTTTGCCCAACCTGTTGCTCCGAAGACCAGTATAAAAATGAAATCAGAGTGAGTCGGTACATTTTTCCGTTTCGCGCCATTTTGATATTGCTGTGTGTGTAATGGATTCCGATAAAAATGTTTGTTATAAATAAACAGTCAGTGCTTTTTACATGTAATAAGCTTCAATCTTTTGGAAATTTTGTGTTCTTTCTAGTTATTCTATTACTTTTAGTGAATAACGGGATATTATTCGTGAAAAAACATTCAAAAATAGTGAAGCCGGCATTTTCGACATGTCCGTCGTACGAAATTTATTTGTAAAATGTGTTTATGTTTAATTATTATTAGGAGTGTAATAAATATTATCTTGTGGCAAATTTATCCAGGAATCTATTTCTAAAATTACTTTTTAGCGATTGTTCATTAATTTCGTGTAATAAATATCTGTTCATATCAATGGACTGAAGTGGACTGAAGTCACCTAAACTCCCCCACTAGAATGTGCTTGTTTTCATTTTTATAATAAATACATTAGACATTTGAATAGTTTCACGTGGTTATAAAAGAGTGTTCAATTGAATATATCTCCCGAAAAGTACAAAGTGAATTGGAATGCAGTGTATGAAGTAAAAATGTTCGCGGCGTCGTGACTTATAAGCTAAATGTCTCGATATATCGTACATCTAAGGAATGATAAAGGTATTTTATCTACGAGTTCTTTTTATATTAGTAGTATTGGAATATCAGCTTTCCAACGATGTATATTTCATAAAATATAATTATCAATTACTCGAGAAATTTCACTTTTTCTAACCGCGGTCGCGCATTAGTTAACGCGAGAGAATGCTTGGCCACACTATAGGCACTTTAAGTCGCCCGGGCCGCCACGCTCGAGGGGTTAAATCCATAGCCCTGCTAAAACTCCCCACAGATGTTTTCAACCCCTGCGGTAACACATTATAGACATAAGATTTTCCATTGAATGTGAACCCCGTATATCTCTTGCTATTTTGCGTAAGTGGTATTTGAAAGTAGGCATTATTTAAATCTAAAGTACTAATGTAATTAGCGCCGTGAAACGAGTTCATAACGTCTATTTGCAATGGCGGTTTCTCTGTCTCAGCAATCATGTACTTATTAATTTCTCTAGCATCTAACAATACCCTTACAGATCCATCCCGCTTGAAGGTGAAGGTTAACGACTACAATACGGTGTGGATGACCTACTGATAATCCCTTGTTCTTCCATTTCTCTTACTTTTCCTCGACCTTTCCCCTATACTTGATACACCGTTCTCTGTAATCGAAGCTGAACCGGGGACCCTACATTCAACTTCTTTTAATCTAAAGCTACTGGTTCTTCTACAATCACCTCGGCGTTCCGTGTCCCAGATCGTGATTGTTCCACTGTCTTCTGATTCCCAATAGGTTTCACCCAATTCCGATAACCGCGCTTATATTCCCCTTTCCTTTTTTCTAATTCCTTAGTTCTGCCTAGGCCAAGCGTTGTCGAATTCTCCTGACGCCCTATGTCATCCATTTTTCTCAAAAATTCCGCTGTCTCAATTAAATTACCCGGGTTTGAAGTATACCACCCTTGTTGGATGTATTTAGGAAATTGCCTAATTATGTCCGCTATTAATTGCTTTTCCGGAATCTTAAAGCTTAACATTTGAGCTTGTCCCGTCAGTCTCAAAAAATGCCCTAACATGGTGGGAGACTCTCCACGATTCCAAGTTCCCTGTACTATTTCGCGCCTCAACTCATTTTGTTCCTTTTCTCCCCAATAAGTGGCCAAAAAGTCCAACTTGAAGTCCTGCAAAGCCTTCCAACGACCCTTGTAGATCCTAGCCCAGTCTCTCACTCCTCCGTGCAAACATTCCAATATTAATTCCAATTCCTTGCCTTCATGTCCAACTTTTCCTAAATACGTATCTAGATCTTCCAGGAAGGTAACTGGATGCGTGTCATTCTTATCTTCAAATTTTGGTTTTTCGAAACTAATATTCCTGATATTATAATTTATAGATTTACTCTGTGTTGGCAACACTTCTAGCATTTCATTATTAATCAATCCATTATCCCGACCGTTGCTCCCTTCTCCCTCTCTAGTCGTATGCGGCATTTCCGACGCCTTATCCAAAGTAGTTACATGATTTGTGTTAATCTCCTCATTAACCTTGCGAACTTTCCTTACATCTTCGCTTAATAAATTTACCTTCCTAGCCAAAGCTCCTAGGGTTTTACTTAATTTATTTAACAACACCCTAGATCCCTCCTTAGTTCTACCGATTTCTCTTTGTATTACTTTACGTCGTTTCGTTCGCACGGCGTGCGTTTCTAGTGTATTCTCTTGAATATTATTCTGCAAAGGCATCTCTCCCAATTCCGATACCGTTGATGAATTGGTATTCCCACTATTATCTATAAAATGTTCTTCACTACTATTTACACCACTATATCTAACCGGCGCTCTTCTCTTACGACTTGGTCTCTCCATCGTATATTCGCACTTGTTCCAACAAAACTTCTAATATTCAAATTTTCACTGTCGTCCTCACGTCACTGTTTCACTCTCTACCTTAAACAGAATCACTCTACCTTCACTATTTTACTTGACGACACGAAGGTAGTGAGGTTCTGTATATCTCAACACAATATCCTAATTCGATCATACTTCTACAACGAGCGACTTAAATACTTAAGGAATTCCATGAACCGGAGTAAATCAACCGAGCTAATTCCGTGTTATAACCTGGCTAGACACTAATTATTGATTTCTAGTTAACATGGGTCTCCACTACGTAAGGTTTGGAACGTTTGTTTCTACAACAGATTATCCTAAATAAACCACGAGGACTCGACCCCCCCATCTTGCACATTTTATTTCGAAATATTTCAAGTACTTCGAACAATCTCTAGTCCTAATCACAAAATTCGCATTAAATTTTTTCAATAACATTCCATAAACGAAAACCCGACCCCACATCTTGCTTATTTTATTTCAAACCCGAGTATGAAATCGTATGAGAGAGTATGAGAAAATCCTTGACCTACCATTCATCGATATAAAATTCATTCACCCGTTTATTTCATTTGTTCATCTCACTTTCCTTTCCTATCTTATAAATTATCTTAGTATATGAACTATGAATAATAATTAATGTACAAATAATCCTTCTCCGAATAAATCCTAGCCAGCCCTATCATTTAATGTACAACTGAAAGCCAACAACTACAACTAAGAAGAAGAACGACTCTATGGAATTACTGTTTGTTAATTAAAACCGCGCAGATAATTTGTTTGTGAATCATGAAGCTAACAAGTGAAAGTTTTATACACGTTACGTGTTATTATAATGTTTTATGTAAAGTGGCTAAAGGTTCCAATTACGTACTCAACTAGTTTTTTTTCTTTAGAAGTGAACTAATTTCATATAGGTAACTAAATATAACCATTAGAGACTAGTTGTTTAATTTTCACGTGCATATCACATCATATTAGCATAATATCGTTCAAGTATACCCATTCAACATAGTATATCTATAAAACTCAAAATTCGTACATTATAACCTTAGTTTATAAACAATGTTCTTTTGGTACTAGTGTAAGTAAGTGATTTTGTTAGAATGACGCTACCTCGAAACCCGATTCTAACAACAACTCCTACCAGTTAACATGTTATCTCTATGTATTATACATTATTTCACTTCAGTAGTATTTAAATTAACTTCCGGATATTTTGTATGTGGAGAACTCAATAGTACCTACTCTTTACTTATCTAATGCAACTATTAATCTAGTCACCCACTAGTGAATACGACAAATTCTCTAAGAATCCAATGAAAGTGAAACCCCTGGGAATTAACATTGTCGAATCAAGTTTCAATCAATTACTCAATTTTAACTAATACCCATACACTATCTAACCTTATACGCATCTAGTGCTCTTTGCTAATAAGACCTAAGGAATCTAATCACATTTACCTACCACTATACCATTATGATGGAAATCAACATACGACCTGCTCGACAGTAAGCAGTCACCGTAGCCCACCGATAGTTGCAAAGCAGACTAGCCCAACTAATAACTTTGCATAATTACACGTTAATAGTAATCCTACTTAATTGAAGGATGTAGGAGCCGAGGAAGGCCGAGACTAACCTACCATGACCAAATTGGTCGTGTTTTATCAGAAGGTGATGTCAGAAGCCCCAGGAACCGGCGAGCGTGCATGAAAAGAGCTATGAATGTCACAGAAGCGAGTGAAGTATGCAAGGACCGTGTCTTATGGCGCTCGGTTCTCTCCGCCCACCCCGCAAGGGACTTGGCGTGAAGATATACATACATACATACATACTACTTAATTTATGTTAATGAAGTTGTGAAAGTTAAAAGTTGATATTTATAATTTTCAGGCTATTTAACCACGGAACAAATGTGCTAATTTATGTTGTGGTGGACCGAGATTTCTGACAAATCTTCTCAAGCACAATCAAACCCCTCGCCGACCTAGGGAGACAACGTGAGGTGCTAAGAGGAAACAAAACGCCATTCCGTGTGCTTGTAACTTACAGAGGATCGCTTTACAACTTAGTTCCGTACTAGATTCCTGCGCCAACCACAATTAGTAAGTTTTATTTATACCCCTACTTATGTGTTTTGACTTGTAGTTCGTATCATTTAACCATATTCTCTTGAGTTTAATAATCTATACAACAACGGTTGGACCTAACCTTCTAACCTATTTACCCAATTCATTTACATGTCCTTATGGAACCCTCACTACTTTGTTTATTATTATACTGATCTAGTTTGTTTATGTTATACAACCGCACTACTCGCTACTAAGTTCCAACTAGACACTCAACAGTTGACTGGAACAGCTTCCTTATAGGAATAAGTCCGCCTTTGTACACTTATTAATGTGTTGCATTTTAAATTACATTATTGTTGTTTTATGTACCTAAGGATGTAACAACCGACCAACTATTTAACCGTTAGCTCTACGACCCCATAACCTTGGCCCTGAGACGCATGTTACCTTATATTCATATAAACCTCTCACTCAGCAATACTCACTCTTTCAGATTTAATCGACCATTCAAGCGCTAATTCACTCCCATATTGGAAATCTACCTGATCACTTGATATTCTATCTGCCTATCACCATATGCCTACTGGAGTCTACGCAACTCATCAATCAACATCATTTTACTGAAGTAAGTATGCAATTTTAATTTAATACTCTGATGATATAACTATTATATAGATAGCCTTAACTATGTATTTACTTTAATACACCTATTTGAGACTGTACCAATATGCTACTAATATTACAATTTTCTCCTTGTTATTGTTTGCTATCTAATTTATGTCTCCTAACCTAACTGTTATGTGGAAGTTAATAAGTATGCTCAACTGCCTATTACAATACAACCTCTTTAATTAATTATTATGTATGCCTTATTATGTATTAAATTAATTCAAAATTTCAATTTCCTCGTCTCAATCATTTTTTTTTTCACAAGCCTGATGTTTATTTCTTGTTACTATTTAACAATTATATTTTGAATGTAATACTAAATGCACCTGATGGTTATCCGGAGATTTTACCACTAACTTGATTCTATTTGGATAACTTAATTTAATACTATCTACGTTTTCACAATTTCCCTGTATCATTTCTTTACACTATGTTTCCTTCATACCCTGATACAATGAATTCAACTTTTTGCAGATAATCCACGTGCAGACACGAGACAACGGAAGATGCTGATCATTCAACAGACTACGCGGCAACCTAACAGCACTTACTCAAGACACCTCCCGCACTAATTTTCTATAGATCAATACTTCTCATATGCTTAGTCACTCAAGACACTATCCATTTTCGCGGCAACAAATTGTGGCCGACATGACCCCCCGAGACAGCCTAATTTAGATCAATAAATACCGATTTAAACTACCAACTCTCATAACCTAGTTTACCTAATTTTCATTTATTCTCATTCTAAGTTAAAATGTAATTTTGAATATCCTGGTCACGGCTTCCACATTGTAACTTCCCCCCCCTTTTTTTGTTTCTTTTTTCCTTATTATATTATTTTTGTTTTATGTATTTTTTAGTTATTTATTTATGTACTACAGAGGGGAGACTCTAATTACTACAGATATATATGAATAGCTTGAATATATAACTGACTAGGTACCTGTGTACAACTAAACCCCGCCTTCTGATTTCATCTACTTAACCCATTTCCTCGTTACTACCTCACCTACTTTATGCCTCTACTTATGTTATGTACAGAGCTACTCTATATAATATTATACTCTACCTTTATATGTCTCCCCCTCCTGTTTTATTGGTTTATTAACTTAGATATATATATTGGTCCTACCTATGTGAACCCCACTCTTATAGAAATATATCTACTGAGAACTGTTCATGTATTGAACATAGTAATTTGTTTATCTACCTCCTTACCCCGCACCTAACTACTCCTGTACCTAATCTTTACCTGAACTACCACTCGTGTATTGACGATATATATATACTAGAATCCCTGATTTTAATTGTAACTATTTCTTGACCTAAAAATCAATCTACTTAGCTAAACTTATTAATTAGGTGTCTCGGACTGTGTCACGTCGACCCTCAAGTTAAATTATTGGCAGTGATCGTTTTAGTGGCAACTACATTGTGAGCAGCAACCCAGAGTCCTTTTCGTGGCTGAGATGGCTAAGCAATTCGAGAACCCTACCAGTTAAGCTTCCTAAATAACGTAGCACCGCAGTACTTTAAAGAGTAACTATTCCCTAAGGCTATCTTCCTGTCTCTACTCAATATGTTTATATATGTGAAGATCCAATCGTCCGCTCCGCGTTTAGGTGACTTAGCTGGGGGAAATTATAAAATATCAAAGATTTAATGTGTGCTTTTCTTTACCCCTCTGTCTCAATCGGACTGTTAGAATTGTACCGTACCCTATCGGATTTTGATTGGTTCTTTATTGCTTAGGACCAGCATTCTGACAGATGGACGCGCGTACCAAAGGAGGTTCTGAAGCATCAGATGACCCTTGTAGTTAGACGTTGATTGGATTATAACTAATGTCTATGCATATTCATATAACACTGTAATTGATTTAATGATATCCTATTACTAAGCAGGGACTTTAGAATCTTAAGAGAACCCTCAGAATTAACACGTAAGTCTCCTAGATTTAGCTATAGTTAAGCTATCGATCTAGTAGGCATTTATACTCCTCATTAACATTCGAAACAGAATTAAGTATAAGATTAGATTGTTTACACCACAGCTCCTATCGGACTCACAATGCCGTGGCGAAATAACCTATGGAGTCACTTTGTAGTGTGAATGAATGTTGTTACTATTTCGATGTTCAGTTCAAGTTAACGGTTCCGTAAAGCGATGACAAGGTAAGCTATAGTTATTTTCGGTAGTGAGATAATATTAGTTCCCACCGCCAGGATTCTATTTGGAAATCAATTATAAGATAGAGAATACTCTTGCTTGCGCTAGCCCCTCGGGCAGTGGCATATATTCTATATTAAATGATATGAAAGAGGAAGGTTAGTAAGCAACCTATATTCAATTTAGAGCTCAAATATAAGATAGAGAACGCTCGGGCTCGCGATAGCCTCGCGGGGCAGTGGCATATATTCTATATTAAATGATATGAAAGAGGAAGGTTAGTAAGCAACCTATATTCAATTTAGAGCTCAAATATAAGATAGAGAACGCTCGGTCTCGCGATAGCCTCGCGGGGCAGTGGCATATATTCTATATTAAATGATATGAAAGAGGAAGGTTAGTAAGCAACCTATATTCAATTTAGAGCTCAAATATAAGATAGAGAACGCTCTGGCTCGCGATAGCCTCGCGGGGCAGTGGCATACGCCCCATCCAAACGCGAAAGCAGTAGCGATCATCCACTTTACATCGCTTCCTCCTCGCGAGACAAGCTACCAAGCCAAAGACGTCTCCTTGCGAGGCTGAATGGCCAATTGAAGATTAGCCACCCTCGTTTAAGTTTACAATATATTAATGACTGGCGTGATAACGGCTCTTTTGAATGCCTACACACGCTTTACATATTTCAATAAGTTTACTATACTTTATTCATATGTTGCAAGTTATAAACCTCATAGTATGAAATTTTAAATTTACGTTTGATTACAATTTACAAGTATTTCACAATTCATCACTAGCATTAACGGAGCTCTGAAGGAAGCTCCCAAATTAGGTTTACTATCAAGTAATCGACTCTTATGTTGGCAAAGTTACCATTTACTTTAGACAATAATCACTAAGTCAATTTTTGGCATTTCGCCTATTTCTAATTTGAATTCTCAATTTCAAGGTAAGTATCAGTTATAAGAGCACAAATCCCATGATTCTGGCCCGATAACCGAACCCAACGATTGTATAAGGTTATTTGAGCACAATCTAACTGAATTGCAATCGGTCAAATCGCCACTATGCCACCGCTATCAATTATTATAAATAAGGCAAATCCCTCAGTTGCGCCCGCAGATAACGTATTTGTTTATAATAAAATGTACTCTGAGTGTCATCTATACATTTGTCAGTCTTGTAATGTAACAGCTAGGGCGCTTTTCTCAGTCACCACTGTCACACGGGGTCTATTGCCCAGACTTCTAAATTATATAGACAACAATTAATCAAGTAAAGTTTTCTGCTCTTCCGGCAGTAGTGAAGTCTCCTCACTTGAGAGACGTTAGTAAGTTTGGTAACGGTATTTGCAGTGTACTACTTCGGGATATCGCCCTAAACATTAGGCTAAATTCGACCGAACGCAAAACCGCCAGACTAGTGTAATCTATTATGAGTATTAAGGTTAAGTCTTGAAACAGCTCAATTGTTCTGTCTGACCTTTGGTTGTCTTAATGGACTTCAAAGTGGTCCCTACGAGGCTTATAACGTTTCTGATGTAGAAACTTGGATCGCATGTCAAGGTTCTAGAATGTCAGCCCATTCCTGTTACATTCAGCGCTCTTTAGAAACGCCTAGAAACCCTTCTTATCCGCGCAGTTATTGCAAATTCCAGAGGAACTACATAACACTACACAAAACCGTTAATAGAAGCCGCTGGGTGGTTACCAGTCCTGGAGACTCGGGTTGTGTTAACCCATCGCCGCTCGACAACGACGCATGGGTGAGAGTGTTAAATTCTGGCGAATAAATTACTTCAGATTAACAAACGCGAATAAAACTCGTCGGCTGACCAGAATAAAGCACCCTTTGAGCTCTGAACATGTAACGCACAAAACTATTCGACTATTTTCTTTACGCCAAACGTCCTTCAGTTCGCATGAGCTGCCAAGAAGCAAGATAATAGTTACATATCTACATTGTGTTCGATTAGGTAGGCTTGGTTGAATTATTGAATTCACTTAAATGTTTGCACTACTTTATTATTGAATGGTAAGCATTTAGCTGGTTTTGTGTATTAAGAATTTAATGCTCTGACCGTGCCCGAACCGTCCAACATTTGGTTGTCTTAAACGACTGCGAGGCTATCCCTACGAGGCTTATAAGGCTTCTAAGATGTGAAAATCCCTTGCCGTACCGCGGGAATCCGAAAGACAGCATTACCTGTTTCAATCGGCGCTCGTCCGAAGACAGAGACCCCCTTTCGGGCGCGGGGATGCAAATTCTCAAGGAACTACATAGATTCACTAGAGAAGCGTTAATGAAAACCCCTGGAAGAGTTTACTAATCCTGGAGACTCGGGGGGAGTTAGATTCTGGCGAATGTACTACTTTAATTTAGCAGTCGCGTATAAATTATCGGCTGACCAGAATAAAGCACCCCTCGAGCTCTGAACATGTAACCCACAAAAGATTCAACTATTTATCTCTACGCCAAATGTTTTTCGACTCGTAACCACAGTCAAAAGGTAATTTAATAATTTTAAGTATGCAATGAGCATAGAATCAGGCTACCTGCATATCTATGTTATAATTAAGTTGCAGGCCCCAAGACTACGCTTTATCTAGACACATGCAGCCTATTATTTATTGCCCACCACCGTGACTCTACAACCACTAAAATTTTAGCCTATTCTCGCGACGCGCCTACCCTCGTACTCCTTTATTCTCACCGCGAAGGTACTAACATCACGCCGTAGGATAATATGATCACCCGGACGTTTTACCGAACGAAACCCTTGATTCGACCGCTTAGCGTAACCGCTTGCTACCTATCACGCACGTCGCGATTAGCTTAAGAACTAATCAGTAATTGTACCTACTGTCCCTATAAATGTCGTCTGACGCGCCTACCACGCTGTATGTTAACTAACGCGTATATTCATCGCGACTACCTACCTATCTCCTAACTAGATCTTAATAAAATGTGTACCTACAATATCTAATCTAAGATACTCGTGTAAAATGACTTCTTGAGTTTGTATTACGTTAAACGTGTGATGTGTAAGGTGGCTAAGCCCAAATCAACGATGTACAACGTTGATTTGCTAATCGAAACTAGGGTATGCAAGGTAGTTAGCCTCGACTTTGTCTATTGCCTATAACTGTGTATACGTCATGGTCCTAACCTAATTGGGACACGAACCATGACTCCTAATAGAGGAAATAAATGTGTGTGTATATATACATATATAAATAAATGAGACCAGTATGGTTGGGTTGCGATCAATCTCCATGGCCCGCATACGCTGGACGGAATTCACTTCGACGAGCTCCTACCACTTTGAAAGCTCGCGAACCCAAGCACCTGGGAGACGTAACTGATCCCTTTAAGGGCAAAATCAGTCGCTGGCCCGTCTCAAGGCATAACCAGCTGCCTACGCCTACCAGATACGAGGTTTGGCGGCTCCGTTAGGTTAACTGCCTCGTACTTTCACGAATTTACGTCCCTAAAATAGCTAAATTTCTTCAGTGTGAAATAATACAATCCCTATTTAACCAATTTGTCGATGTTAGCACTCGCCTGACAATGTTGGTTAGATAACTAGGTACCGCCGCCATACTCAAAGGTCTGTGACCCTTGGAATTCTGGCCACATCGTACAACACAGTTAAATAACCAACACTAAATCCGATGAAATATTAGAACCCGATTTATGACCTAATTACTTAACCGCGATCACATTGAATCAACATCCCAGCGCAGCGTCACCAAAATCGGCAGATGTACCGCCAATTCCGTGCACAATGCTCAAGATAAAGAATCAACGCTATACTTAAACAAAATTAACACGAGAAGTTAAATTCCATAAAAGAAACCCCCTTCGCGGACAAATAATGCTACGTTTCAATTCCTAGAATTTGCATATCACAAAACCGCGCCATTTTGATTGCTCAACATGCCCCACGCTACCACCATCGGCGCCTGAGCACCGTAGGTTCGGCCACGCTGCACACAATTTGAACAATCAACCTGAATTTTAGCGAAATATTAAACACCGGGTTATTAAATATTAAGTTAACTACAATTACATTGATTCCATGCCCAAGCCTAACGTTACGATCAATTAGACAACTTAATTGTCCCATATCTCGCTACGCAGCTCAAAGGCAAGGAATCAATGCCGTTCTCAACACAATATTAACACAAAGAAATTAAAATAAATAATAAAAAGAAACGTTCCGCGATTTATCAGCGATACGCCTATCACCCCAGAGATTCACACCGACAAAAAGGCCCTTCACGAACAATTATCGATACGTCTTATTACCTTAAAATTTCACACTAAAAAAAGCCATGAACTAACGAACCACCCGTTTTTATATCATTCGCCTACCATCAAGCCTCTTCACCCCTCTCTGCGTATCTCTGTCTCTCTTTCCAAAATATTCTAGAATGTTCTATAGCAACTCGTCATTCAATATTCGAATCTATTTCATTCCATTTAAGTAGTTTATACTGGTTATGAATCACCACACACCTTTTATCTCAGCCTCGTAACCGCTCGCTGATTGGTAGTTCAAGAATATCACGCCACTTCGTCTGGTATATGTCTACCCTCTTACAAGTTAACATTTTTCCTAAGCATACAGCCGTGATACCTTCAATAACATATTATCACGCCCGCTCGCCCGCGAGGCAGGCAGCGAGAATCGAGCACTATGTGAAGCGTCTTTCAAACCAAGTATGAACGACAATGACCTATTAAATGAAGTAGCGAACGATGTACCTACATTCCTAGGCGTTATTTTATACATAATTCGGCTACATATATCCATATGATTGCAAGGTTATTTTTATTTGTGACGGCAACAATGTTATTTCATTGTGGTCCGTTACAGGTTCGCTCGCTCGCTCGTGTTTTGGTCACAAGGTAACATAACGAATCTTACCTACACTTCGCGACAAAGTTGTGTCTTTGTTACTTTCGACCCAAACTTGAGTTCGCTCGCTCGCTCGTGTTTTGGTCACAAGGTAACCTAACGAACCTAACCTACGCTTCGCGGCAAAGTTGTTACTTTCGACCTAAACTTGATCGCAGGGTAACCCAACGAACGAGTACGGTAAACAAAACACTGAAGAAGAAATCGTTTGCGATTATGAAATTTGACTAGGAATTATTTGCACTTTAAATGTACGTACATCTATCAACTTTTGTTCAGTCGTCCATTTGATGGCACATACATTTGGATTACAAAATTTTGCTAAATAAAACATTTTGTCGTATTAAATGTTGTTATTTCATTTGTTGTTCTTTTGAAATTTGCTCGATGAAGTTTTGATTTTCTAATATGCAACCGTACATTTAAGACTTACTAAAATTACATTACTTCTATCTATGCCTTCACGCCAAATCCCTTGCGGATAGGCAGAGAGAATCGAGAGCCACGTGACCCAATCCTTACACACCTCACTCGCTTCTTTCACATTTATTGCACTTCTCACGCACGCTCGCCGGTTTCAAGAGCTCCTGACGTTACGTTCTGATATAACACGGCCAAGTTTTGACTTCCTCGGCTCCTACATCCTTCCACTTTTGCGTTGTATTTCTGCTTCGTCATTCTTTCATCCTGCATTCTTTCAACGTGTCCGAATCAATGGAGCATGCCCCTCCCTATTTTAACATTACTTCATAAAAAAATAAATGCATATTCATTTGTAACAGACCTTATGGCCGGAGTAGTAGAATAGTAATAAGTATTAAGAGACAATGGTACAAGGGCGGACTTATCCCACAAAGATATTTATGACATGTGGAATGTATCAGTGTGTTTATAAAAATATATCTCATCAAACGAAACAGAATTACCATAAATTCTGTACGTAAAAATAATATTTTGTTAAAAGCGAATATGTATAAAATATCTGTGAAAATAAGGGTCGCCCACACACCCTCGCTGTGAATTAACGTAATTCGCCCCGACGAGAGCCATACACTTTATTGCACCATTGATTCAATAATGTAGCTGAAAGCACGAGGCTCCCGAAGGACTGGCGAAGGTCGGAGGTCGAAGGTATTTATACTTTCGAAAGAACTGTAAGGTTTTTACATTTGGAGAGACTTTTCGTGTTCAATCGTTGTAGATGTGAATAATCTTTGAAGAATGTCCCACGTCGTCGGTTATTTGAATCCAAATTTCCCACACAGGACAAACATTTCTGTGCGAAAACATGTCTGTTTGTTGAATTAAACAATTTTTAACGGAAGTATCGCGTGTTTTATTTATTTTGTTGAACCTAACGTTTCGAATGCTTTGATGCGTCCGTGGTCGCAGGAAGACTTTCTAAAAATTGTTTAATTCAATGTATAACAATCGCGAAAACCTAAGGCAATGCCTGTTTGTTTTGGTCTGGGTGTTTTTAAGAGAGGTAGAGCGCATCATAGCAGCCCGTCTGGGGAAGTGCCTCCACCTCACAGAACACCGCAGCCAAATAACAACTCCGTAGAGGTTTGTTGTGTTCCTGCGTGTGAGTTAAGTCTCCAGTAAGTTTCTAAGGAGTTGTGGTGTTAGCAGCAGAAATGGCATCACGCGAGTAATGCTTAATGTAGTGCAAGCGTTCATAGGCTACGGTGACCGCTTTACATCAGGTGAGCCGTATGCTCGTATGCCTCCCGACGTTGTATATTTCTTATGGCGTATATATGTATTGTTCTTATGTCGCACGCAATAAGAGTGAAAATGGTGATGCAAGTGTCTAACATACCTTATCGCTGTGCGGCTATATAACGACAAATTAAATAAAAATTCTTCATTTTTATTTCAGCAGAAAGACGTTCAATGCATAGTCATACATTTCTTCAAAATATTCACTTCACCCTGGTAACACTTCCTAAGTGTTAGCAAGAATGTTACCACCGTTACTCTTTATCTTAGCCATTCTGATATAGAAAATTAAAGCGACTAAATGCACAATGGAACCCCAATAGACATAGTACCGATTCGTTCTTGACCTTTACATTTCTTCCCTTTACATTCCACGTATTTTGCTTTGAACTCTTCAATACTTAGTGATCCGCAATCAAATAACTGAATATGTAACTATAGTACTAAAGGTCAGTTGTATTGTAATTCAGTATGGAGATTTGATTATGTAACTCATCGGCTATTGGCAATCGAATCGAAAACAAATGCGTGTTTATAGAACGTTGCTGGAAAAGTAGGGTACGGTACAGAGTTATTGGTATAAAAAATCTATACCTATATATGTATACATGTGTATACGCGAGGCATACAAGCATACAGTCCATCTGATGTAAAGCGGTTACAGTAGTCTATGAACGCTTGTGATACGTTAAGTATCACTCGCGCGATGCCACCTCTGCTGCTACCACAGCAAACAGAACTAGATTAATTTTATAAAAAATCAATAAATGTAAATTTCAGAAGAAATTAACCACAAAGTTAATTTTATCTTTGTAGCACAAGGTTTTTTTTATATATTACGTCGGGAGGCATACAAGCATACAGCCGACCTGATATAAAGCAGTTACCGTAGCCTATTAACGTTTGTTATATGTATCACTAGCGCTATGCCTCCTCCGCTGTTTACACAGCAAATCCTTAGGAGCTTACTGGTGACCTCACTCACACGCAGGAACACAACAACCTTCTATTGAGTTGTTATATGGCTACGGTTTTCTGTGAGGTTTCTGCTTCCCCAGACTTGATCCATTGCTTTGATGCGCTCTAGTTAAAAACACCCAGACCAAGAGAAATATACATGTTTATGGACACCAATGTTTGTTCTGTGTGGAATTGAAACCATCAAACCTTCATATTAAAAAAGCATTGCTAACCACTCCACTGGATTGTCCAAGTACCTCTTCTTAGCGCTATCCCGTTTCCCATACCATTAGGATTGGCGAGGTCCGCTACCTAAGCTTAAGGATTTGGCGAAGATAGGGATTTTGACAGGGAGCGACTGCCGTCAGACCTCAACAACCCAGAGGAAAAACGATCATTCTTAAACAAGGTCACTTGTCTTATACGAAATATAATTTCTTGGACGTGCGGGTTTCCTCACGATGTGTTCCTTCACCGCGGAGCAAGTGATGATTACAAATATGTACATAAATCTGAAAACACTTGATGACGAAGAGGTCACTAAAAACCTAGAACCTCTTCAACTCCGTAGGGACATAGGCTCTCTAAGCGTATTTTACCGCCTTTACCATGGCGAGTGCTCTGAAGAACTGTTTTCCCTTATCCTACCCTCTCCGTCATAGAACCACACGTGCGGGCTTGCGATGTCATAGTTCCACGGTTGAGAATATCTCTTCGCGTACCAAAAAGTTCGGCAACTCCTATCTTTATCGTATCATTAAAAAGTGGAACGCCTTGCCTGCACATGTGTTCCCTCCTTCCTACAATATGGGATCTTTCAAACGAAGCGTGAAGAAGCATCTTGCGGGTCAGAATGGCAACGTCAACTGACAGGATACGGTGTAGTATTTTGTCAGTTGCAGTTGCGATTTGGGCTCCTCTTTCGCTTAGCATCAGGCAAAGAGGAGCCACTATGCTGAACTAATATAAAAAAAACACAAATTTAGTAGTACATGCCAGGATTCTAACCGGTAATCAATTGGTCACTAGGGCAGTTCTTTATCCACTGGGCATCACTGCTCATGCTCTGCCTCAGTACCCATTTCGAGGTAATTCAATTCATTATTTAAATCTCCAATTTTATAATATAATAAAAATAACATCTAGCAAGTTGAGTTTATTGCTATACATAAATTGACTTTATCTAATTAATAAAAACGGAAGACACACAAATTAAGTCACGTTTCGTCTATAAAAAATTAAAATAAGCTATTTCGGATGCAAAGCGAAACGTTTTCGGCCCGCGACGCCGAACGAACTCCCCTGGGCACCCTGGAGGTATAATCAAATAACTTTCGCCATTCCATCTCAAGTTTAATAACTTTAGTTGCGGCCAGCAGAATTTAGTACTTTATCTGTCACCTAGACTTGACATTTGTAACACTAGAATACACTTCAATTACGCTGGTAACTAGTATTGATGCAGGGTCAAACAGAGCTGAGCAGATCGAAGTGGTTTTATCAGCGTTTTAGCTTGATGGATGGGGAAGTGAGTGGCGCAAACAATTGGGGCGAGACGAGCTAAACGGAGCAGCTTTAGGGTATCTATCTATAACTTTACGCCAAGTCCCTTGCAGAATAGGTAAAGAGCTAGGTTCTTACACACCGCACTCGTTTCTTTAACATTCACAGCTCTTCTTGCTTTAACACTGATTATTTCTTATATGCGGTCTACAATATTATTGTGGTGGTAATTATAGTATTTTTTCTTTTTTTTATACAACGTCGGGAGGCATACAAGCATGCGGACCACCTGATGTAAAGCGGTTACCGTAGTCTATGAACGATTGCGCGATGCCACCTCTTAGCTTACCTTAGGAGCTTACTGGTAAACTCACTCACACGCAGGAACACAACAACCCTCTAAGGAGTTGTTATTTGGCTGCGATTTTCTGTGAGGTGGAGATACTTCCCCAGACGGGCTGATTTGGAAAAATCCCTGCGGAATGCGTATCCAAGATATACAATCTCATGTAAAAGTACATAATACCTAACACAACATCATCAACCGTAAATCTCGCATACGTTCTCATTTCCTCTCTTTCAAATACCATAATCTTGATTTTCTTCGCATTCAGTTGTAAGCCCTTTTCCATACAATCATCTTCCATTATTGTGTCCAACTTTAGGGTACGTTTACACGAAACTGATACGAGAGGAAAAGAAATGAGTGATGTTCTGAACTAGAGCAGTCGCATTAAAAGCGTAGCTAAACGCTGCCTCGCTCCGCTCTACCTGCAGCAGCGTCTGTCCTCTCCTCTAATACTGCTTCAGCGAGAAGAGAGAAGAGTTGGAGCAGATTATGTAGGATAGTAGAAAGGCAGTGCTACGTTTTCCTATGAATAAAACGCGGCTCATGTGTTTTCCTATAGAGATGTTCAGTCTGCTCATCCAAAAGAGCAGCTGCCGCGAAGCCTGCACCATCCTGCTCCACTCCACTCTGCTTCATTCTGCCACATGCCACTAAACAGTACCCAATGGAGAGAATTGGCTAACCTGCAGACAGTGGCGGCGTTAGGTGTAGGCTACGTGGGCGATCGCCTACGGCCTCGCGCCTGCGAGGGCCTCTCAAAAAAGTATTTTTTGTAATTTTTGTCATTATTTATTTTATTACAAGATTAGCAATAATACTAGTAAAATAAAATGTGGATGTAATTATTAGTTGTGTACAATTCAGCTCATTTAATGTAACATTTTCTTTCTGACTCGAAAATGACGGGGCCTCGCAGAGCTGATGTCGCCGACGTCCACGTTTCGTCTAGCGCCACCACTGCCTGCAGACGATGTGCTCTGACAATCAGTAGAAGAGGTTCCTTTATTACTGGAGTAATCTCGGCCGCCCGTCGAAGAAGCGTTAAGAGGTTGTGTCAGTAAAGTCTATTATTTATAGATAGAATATATATATTATTTATATATTATAAGTATTGTATTTTTTTAAACAGCATCTGTCTGTTATTTTTTTATGCAAAGCCGGGAGACTTACACACAGCCCACCTGATGTAAAGTGGTTATCGTAGTCTATGAACGCTTGCAATACATTAAGTATCTATCGCACGATGCTTCCCTTGCTGCTAACACTGCAACCCTTGTCCTTAGGAGCTTACTGGTGACCCCAATGGGGGCACTCACTTGTCGGAACAAAACAAACCTCTAGGAAGTTGTTACTTAGCTGCAGTTTTCTGTGAGGTGGAAGTACTTCTCTAGTCGGACTGCTTTGAGACCCATTACCTCTCTTAAATAACCATCATGAATATGATTGATCTGGAAGGAATTGTCAAAATGTCTCAAAGCAATACCGGAAGTAGTTAAATATTGATCTATGATTACGAAACTTGGTACACCGAAATTTTTCGGCTTTTGTCTTCTATAAGACAAGAAGTACTTCCCTAATCTCTTTTGTAAGTTTACAAGATGCACCATATGTAAGTGGCGGGTTTGGCTCTAATGAGGGCGTTGAGCCCTCAAAATTAAAGCCAAAAAAAGGTATATGACGTTAATTCTAATAAAAGATGGAATATAAATTCGACAGTGGATATCCCCTCGAGGCAATTAAAAAAAACAATATTCGCCCCTTTGTCGCCCTTTACAGTCGCTGTAAATTGCATTTTTTATAATACGCGTTTACAGTACAATTTGCAATACAAATTTAATATGAACACATCATTTAATTTATGATCTCACTGCGTGATTCCTGAGTTCATCTGTTTTAAACATATACAAATTTTGAATTAAACAATTTTTAACGGAAATATCGCGTATTTTATTTATTTTGTTGAACCTGACGTTTCGAACCTCCTGTCGAGTCCTCCTGAGACCACGGACGCTGCAAAGCGTTCGAAACGTCAAGTTCAACAAAATAAATCAAATATTTCCGTTAAAAATTGTTTAATTCAATGTATAACAATCGCGAAAACCTAAGACTATATACAAATTTTTATTTATCTCCCTTGAAAGAATTGATATCCGATCATTTAGAGTGTGAGCAGGGATATGGATCCAATACGTAGAGATCCTTTCGAGTAAAATGATGAAACGTAGTACACCTGCTACGACCTGGTGCAGCGGATACCACTGAAAGTCAAAATGTCGAAAATTAAACGACCATTCATATAACATCTACAGGGATTATTAGTGCTGGATACTTATATACTGCTTCCGGTAATCAGTAAGTCGCCACTCACTAGATGGAAGAATACCCGAGAGAAAAGAAAAGTCGTTCAGAGTTAACAGTGGTTGTGCGACTCTAACATGGTTTCTCTGAAGTTACTCGCAGTTAACTTTGTGACCCCTGGAGCATGTAGATGGTGCATTACACTCCATCTTAGAAAGTAACAATCTATCAAGCCACGTCAAAAACAACCTTTCAAATGTAATATCAATAAAATCTCGCCTTGGTATCATCTTCAAAGAAGATTAACGCCAACAAACAGGGTGACATGCTGCCATCTATCCACACACATGCTGAGCAATTCTTGTAAGTAGAATGTACAGCACGGAGCAGCACCGTCTATCCCATATCTCGGCAATATGTCTCATAGTTGCTTTCGCACAACTCTATCAAATGCTTTCTCAAGATCCACAAAACCGCAGAAAACCTTCTGATCTATGGCCAGATGTTTCTCCACGATATTGCGGAACGAGAAAACTTGATCCATATAGCCCCTTTCATTTCTGGATCCTCCATCTGCTTTCCACAGCATTCATTCTCCTTTCAATTATCATTCCATATACTTTTGCTGCTAAGCTGATCAAGGTGTATTTTTGACAAAGTGTATTTTTGATGTGCCTTTTGAAGACATTGTCACGATACGACAGAACTGTTTTAGGCGATTTATTATAGCAACACATATAATTTACAGTAAAAGATATGCCAGTCTTAGCAAGCCGATGTACCGCGATTCGCAACTTATTTCTGCTTGTAAGATTTTTACTGAATTTTGAAAACAACTATATATCTTTAAGTACATGCCTGGTCACCAGTAAGCTTCTAAGGAGTAGAGGAACAGAGGAGGCATCGCGCGAGTGATACTTAATATATCTCAAGCGTTAATAGGCTACGGTACCCGCTTTACATTTATATACATATTGTTTTTTTTTTATATACTACGTTGGGGGGCATACAAGCATACGGCCCACCTGATGTAAAGCGGGTACCGTAGCCTATTAACGCGTGAGATATATTAAGTATCACTCGCGCGATGCCTCCTCTGCTCCTCTACTCCTTAGAAGCTTACTGGTGACCTCACTCACACACAGGAACACAACAACCCTCTAGAGAGTTGTTATTTGGCTGCGGTTTTCTGTGAGGTGGAGGTACTTCCCCAGACGGGCTGCTTTGATGCGCCCTACCTCTCTTAAAATTGGTAATTATCACTTGCTCGCCGATGAGTGAAAACATGGTAAGGAAATCAGGACATTCAAGAAATTGTATTTCGTAAAACTTAACCCAAGAAGTCTGGTTTTTCCCCTGGCTTATGGAGGTATGATAGTAGGAAACCTTGGGAAAACTTCAGAACGGAGTTTATACCCTAACAAGGTGGGTATCCCTAACGATTATTTTTCTAGAAACGCTTAATTTAATATTGCAGTTTTTGGGATAAATTAACGAGATATGTCCGAAAAGTCATGAAAGTTCGCAAAAAGATGAAAGTTCAACATTATATGAAATATTCAAACTTCTGTCTGTATTTTGATAATAAATCCTCAGGAAACGAATTCCTCTATTGTTATTTGATAATATAACAAATTTTCGTCCAAATAAAGAGATAGACAAGTAATCACGCAGTCAGATCTCGGACTATGAGACCTCGTGAAGCGCGACGTCCGCTCCCGTCCGGTCGTAATCGGCGTCCCGCGGAGCACTAAAAGTGATTCCCGCCTGCGACAAACATGCACAATTGTGCTGAACCGCAATCAAATTGCTACACAAAATGGCGTCTACATCCCCCGGTTCTTTACGATTGGACGTATTGTAATTAAAGCATATCTTCACAACCCAGAGGGAAAACCAGACCTTTCTTCGTTAGGTCACACGTTCTTAGAAATATAATTTCCCAGTCATTCGGGATTCCTCACTGCGTGTTTCTTCACCCCCGAGCAAGTGATAATGACAGTTATGTACAAAAATACGATAACAAGGGTTTAGTGGTATAACGGGCTTCAAACCAGGGAGCAGACTGAGCAGGCCGTGATAGCATACGGTATAAAATCCACTGTGTAATCACCGCTAGCTATCTTTAAATAAACTAATAAATACTTCCAGATAAGAAAAGGTATAAACTACATAGTAGGTTTTTTTATACTACGTCGGGAGGCATACAAGCATACGGCCCACCCGATGTTAATCGGGTACAGTAGCCTATTAACGCTTGCGATATATAAAGTATCACTCGCGCGATGCCTCCTCTGCTGCTTACACAGCAACTCCTTGGGGCTTACTGGTGACCTCACTCACACGCAGGAACACAACAACCCTCTAGGAAGTTGTTATTCGGCTACGGTTTTCTGTGAGGTGGAGGTACTTCCCCAGGCGGGCTGCGTTTTTGACGCGCCCTACCTCTCTAGGCAGCGTATATAAATACTACTGGGTTAGGAAGCGGGATAACGCTGGGAAGAAGATTTCTAGGTAAGAAAAGGCATGATCCGTTGGTTCGGATATATAGAAAGAATGCAGAACAAAAGAATGACGAAACAGATACATAATGCAAGTAAGGCCGAGTGCCACCTTCCACGAACAAGCAAAGGAAAAAACGTTTTTCATTAGAATCAGTTGGCTAATAATAAAAATGTAGTTTCTTTAGGAAACATGTTGTATTACATATGTACAATCTGTCTGTTTTCGCTGTGTGCTGTGTCGCTCGTTCCTTGCCAGCCTCTATAATTATTATTCTGCTAATGATCAATTATGTGACTACTGCTTAATAATATTATAAGAAAAAGAAAGGTTTAAACTGTATGCATAGTTGATAAAACAAGAAGGTAGTGTTAAAATAAGAAGAGGCATGCTCCGTTGGTTCGGACATGTAGAAAGAATGCAGGATGAAAGAATGACGAAGCAGATATACAATGCAAAAGTGGAAGGATGTAGAAGCCGAGGAAGGCCAAGACTTACCTATCATGATCAAATTGGTCGTGTTCTATCAGAAGGTGATGTCAGGAGCCTTAGAAACCGGCGAGCGTGCATGAAAAGAGCAATGAAAAGTTAAGTTAAAGAAGCGAGTGAGGTATGTAAGGATCGAGTCGCGTGGCGCTTGGTTCTCTCTGCCTGCCCCGTAAGGGACTTGGCGTGAAGTTATAGATAGATAGATAGATAGATAGCATAGTTGATACTCCATTGCTTATTAAAATGCTTGCCACCACTTACATCATGTGACAACAAATAATAAAATAATACACCTTGTACTTGCAACATTTTATTGTTACTAATGACAAAGCTTCAATGTCACTTTCTTACGTATATACCATTAAGAGCTTTCGGTAAGTTGTGCCTTATATATTTAGAACCTGTAAAAGATAAAATGGTGTGAGCCACATTCTGTTCTTTAGAGCTAAATTAAAATTCAACCGCTGTCAAGTATCAAACGCGAAAAAAATAGATGTTATCTGTTTCTATATATCGCTATTATACTTTGCTAGTGCCATAAACTACTATCAAATCATACAGTGTAATAATAAACCCGATAAAAATATAAAACCATAATCCGCCCAAAAGTTGGCGCTCACATCATTATCGACATACTTACATTTATAGACAAATAATAAGATTTCAATACTGTCCATAGAATGTGAAAATAGTTGGGTTTTAACATGTGGATACCCACTCTAGCGTTCCGGGAACATACGTTCCCAGAGAGAGAACGCAGATTTAAAAGTTTATTTGTTATAATAAAAGGTTCTTAGTTGACTGAAGGATCATTTTGAATGGTCAGGACATCATTCCTGGTTTTGTTTATAAACAAAAAGTAAGTACTTTTCTCGTACGTTAAGTCTCAAATGGCGCCATTAATTTTAAGTGTTGACAGATGAATCACAATTTCTTTTTTTTTTAACTTCTTACAATGATGGGCCATAATATGTTTTTTTTTATACTACGTCGGAGGGTATACAAGCATACGGCCCACCTGATGGAAAGCGGGTACCGTAGCCTATTAACGCTTGCGATATATGAAGTATCACTTGCGCGATGCCTCCTCTGCTGCTTACACAGCAACTCCTTGGGAGCTTACTGGTGACCTCACTCACACGCAGGAACACAACAACCCTCTAGGGAGTTGTTATTTGGTTGCGGTTTTCTGTGAGGTGGAGGTACTTCCCCAGACGGGCTGCTTTAATGCGCCCTACCTCTCTTAAAATATCCAGACCAAGACAAACAGACATGTCCATGCACACAAATGTTTGCCTTGTGTGGGAATCGAACCCACGTGACCGCGAATATAGTCCTATGAGTACTTCGAAAACATCCCGTCTAGAAAATAGAGATTTTTACGCTCTTCCATTTTCTCAATGTCACTCTTCATAAGAACCTTCCTCGGACTTCAGCGAATATTTTTAAAAAAATTGCCGAATCGGTCCAGCCGTTTTCGAATTTTGCGCTTAGCAACGCATATAGCGATTCATTTTTATTTATATAGACTAAAAAAGAATCTAAAGTACTCATTAGACGGGCAGCGTTCGGAAACTTCGACACGTCTTCTCATAGCTCAGCGTGCTATGGAAAGAGCTATGCTCGGGGTTTCTTTGCATGATAGAATCAGAAATGAGGATATCCGCAGTAGAACTCAGGTAACCGACACAGCCCGAAGGATAAGCAAGCTAAAGTGGCAGTGGGGCGGCCACATAGTTCGTAGCCGATATCCGCTGCGGAAGAAAGGTCCTCGAATGGCGTCCCCGTACTGGGACACGCAGTGTGGGACGACCCCTTGAGGGCTGAGAATAATGATGACTTTTTTTTTATATATATATGGCAATAGTGTTGCTACTTTATGCCAGTGTCAAAGTCTTCAGTTTAAAACCATTTGAAAATTTTAATTCTATGTTCCAGCTTTAGGAACTGTGCTGCATAAATACTTGGGAAGGGTACCTAGACCCAATCAACCCAATTTAAATACCACCCGTAAAACGATAGTGCTTTTTACAAGGTTTTCTTGATGAACTTATTCACATCTTCCAAAAAGTGCATAAACGTGTTATATTTGAGTTTTCTCATTACTGTATAATTTCACTAGCACATATGTTACAAAATACTATCGAAATTGTCACACAAAACTAATTTTATACTGAATTGTAAAAATTTCAAGTAAAACAACAATAACACTCGTCAAAAGCGCGGGAAGAAGTCAATAATGATGACTTATTACGATCTCATGAGTAAGTTTTTTTTTAATTCGCTCTCCTTTGTCTATGGCATGCCATACGTGTTTCTTACCTTTCTTCCGGAGCTTCGGTTTGTAATCGATTTTAATGTTATCTGTACAATGAAACACACGAATAATTAAAATGTACCAGTCAAGTGCGAGTCCGACTGGCCGACGAAATGTTCCGTACCATCGTTTATAAGAACGTTTTTTACTTCGGGAGACATAAAAGCATACGGCGCACCGGTTACCGTAGCCAAACGCTTGCAACACATTATCGATCGGCAACAGAAGAGTGACACCCCTGGCGTACCAAATGTCCATATGCTGCGGTAGCTGCTTACCATCAGGTAGCCCGTGCGCTTGTATATCTGATAGAGGCAGGCGGACAACAGCGCAACCTTAGTATTAGTGTTCCGTTCCATAACGGTGGTGATGATGATTAGCAGGTTAATAAACACGTCTTGATATTTAAAACATCAATTCATTATTGTCATCACATCGTGCGACAAACAATCATACAACGCATCTGATATGCATTGGCTACTGTAACTGTGTTACGATCGCTTGCAATACAAGTAGCATCGCTGCCCTTATCGTCTACCATTATCAGCTTCTTACCGGCTGCATGATAGCCTTACTCACTCGCAGAAACGTAACTATTCTCCAGAGAAATGTTATTTGACGTCATTTGAATGAATGGCAGACAGCGGAGCTACATCTCCGGTCAATCCACATCTTATTTAATGTCTGTACTCAAACAACTATTTTAATAAACAGTAGTAACTCTATCACCTCGTTTGATATTAGACAGGGTGCACCTCGTGTAGGCGTGCTTCGATCCGGTTCTATAGGTGACGATGTGTAATATCGACCATTAAATCCTCAACGTCCATTTCTGTATCTTATGTCATCTCACTCATTCCACTACTGGTATAGAAACCTCCCTTCAACTGAAGGTAGTAAAGGGTTTCAGGGCATACTCCGCCACGCCAACAACGATGAGCAAAACGACATTCGTCTGTCTGCAACTCACTGAGGGCTCAAGATGTTATCCAAAACAGGCGGTGCAGATCAATTATGCCATCCATATATGTAGACAAGCTTTGGTCAACGTGGCATAATTGTTGTTTAATATGAGACTAACATGCGCTATTTAACTTCTTACGACACCATTGAATTCCTTACGATGTCATGGAACTCCTTACTGTACCATCGGGCTCACACTCCTCACAATGCCGTCAAGCTACTCAAGATGCCAAGGATCTCGCAACTCAAGCTCCTTACGACGTTAACGACCTCCTCACGACGTCGTCAAGTTTCTTAAGACGCCTTTGGGATCTTTACAACGTAGGTTTAGGCGCGAGCTTCTCAAAACTTAGGCTTCTCATGATGCTATTAAATTCCTTTTGATGCCATGACTTCCTGACGGCGCGACGTAATTAAATTTTTCAAGTCTCCATTGGGCTTGCAATAACTCTAATTAACTCCTTACGGCTCCACCACCTCATCACGACATCGCCAAACTTCTGAAGCTATCAAACTCCTTATGATACCATTGAGCTCCCAATGGCACTGTCAACCTTCTGAAAACGCTATTAGGTTTCTTGTGACGCCATCAAACTCTTTACTACGCTATCGACAAACTCACGACACCACCAAACTTCTCAAGACTGGGTTTGTGACTACGCTATCCAACTCCTGACGACGCCATCAAGCTACCCCGTACCGGTAATTCTGGACATAGTAATTTTTAGTACTTTCAAACACATGCGATGTTGTACATAGTAGGAATGATTAATTTTCTCGATACTACCATTTTCCACCAGATTCCAGTTTGACGTCATCGGTCCATCTGACTTTATAGGTGGTAACACGAGAATCTTGATCTTAATCTTGTGATGTGAATCTAACTGAAGAGAACGATGTATACGCTGCGCGTGCCAGTGGAATGTAGTCCATGGTATGGATAGGATGACCTCGAGCTCCTCTGTTTATCGGGGGCACGTTAGGATATGGATCTCCGTTATTTTAATGTAGTCTAATTTGGATCTGTTATCCACCTTTTTCATGGAACGGAATATGTTCTTTCAATTAATAATATCTTCATGTGAAGGCAGACTCGTATCCCAGCAGTGGAACAAGTATGAATTAATGTAGAAGCCCCTACATATGGTAATTGCTGCCACAGTACGACTGCAGCAATTAACATTGTCGGAACTGCATTTTGACGATTTTTATTTTAATGCACTACAAGTCTTAAAATATCAATATCTACGAAAACTTCCTACTTGTTTTCAGTATGAAAAATAGATATGGAGTCTAGTTTACTATATGAAACTAGCGAACGAACGAGCGAGCGCATAGATATTGATATTTTAAGACTTGTAGTGCATTAAAATAAAAATCGTCAAAATGCAGTTCCGACAATGTTAATTGCTGCAGTCGAGTATTACAATGTTTGAAGCTGCGTTTATACTAAACCTTTACAAACACTATGATCTGGTAATTAATATAGATACGAACCGGGGTTGATAACTGGAAACAGATAAAATATATTATAAATCGCTGGATTAGTCATATATTTTGTAAGTCAGTTTAAAAGGCAATGGTCGCGCAGTTGTTCAGCCTAGTCGAGTTAGTCGAATACGGACTTCTGCCATGCAATTCTGTAACAGCAAACATCCTTACATCCTCGAAAACATCGGCTGTTATAGCCTTGAACACAAAATTGCAATTCCTTAGTGTCGCTTTTCATGGTTGTGCGACACTAGCGCCGCAAGGCTGCGTTTGGAATTGGAATTCTACAAGGCAAACAGCCTCGCGTACGCTTACAGCCTTATAGAATACCAAATAAAAAGCCGTGATCGCAGTAGACGATGTCAAAGCTGTGACATCTGTGATCACAGCGACGCACACAGCCATTACGAGTCGCTTAGAGAATTGCATGGCTGTACTCCAAAAAGCGACCGCGACGTTATTATCGAAGCTTTGCGACCGATTGTTCAAATAGTTGAGGCTTTTTGGATTTCTTTTGGGTCATACTTTTAATTTATATCATCACATCACAGTAGCCTCAACTAATGTATACTTTCCTTGTACTTGTACAAAGCCCAGAAAGGGTGCGATTCCACCATAATATTTTTTTACAACGTCAAAAGGCATACAAGCATATGGTTTTGCCATACCTGATGTGAAGTGGTTACCGTAGCCTATCAACGTTTGTAATATATTAAGTGTCACTCGCACGATGACACCGCAACTCCATAGGAGCTTCCGGATGACGTCATTCACACGGAACACAACAATCATCCAGGGAGTTATTATTTAACTATTGTTTTTTATGAGATTGAGGTACTTCCCCAGACGGGTTGCTTGTGCACTACCTCTGTTTATAACACCCAAACCAAGACAAACAATCATGTTCATCCACACAAATATGTCGGAACCGGACCTACGAGCGTTGTCAAAGTAGCGTTAGCTCGTCAGTCAATTTGGCGTCAGCAGAGTACGGCGATGAAATCTTCATTCTGTCTTTGTACCTTATTTGGTATCCACGTCCAAATGGTACCTTATTTGGTAACCACGTCCAAATGGTAAAAATCATAATACAAAATCAATTTCTCATAAGATGTAGTGTTCTAGCACATATGCCGTCAAAGGATTTAAATATTTTTTACGTGGCACAACTGCCTTCAGACCTCCGCAACCCTGAAGGAGCGGAGGCCTTTCTGAGATCACATGTCTTTGAAAATATAATTTCTTGGACCTGTGCGTTTCTTGACCATTTTTTTAAGTCTATTATCTATATCTATATACATGTCTTATGGCGCACTCGGTTCTCTCTGCCTACCTTGCAAGGGACCTGGCGTGAAGACATACATATATACATTATCTATATATTTATCTATAACTTCACGCCAAATCCCTTGCAAGATAGGCAGGGAGGACCGAGCGCCGCGTGACTCGATCCTTACGCACCTCACTCGCTTCTTTAACATTCATTGCTCTTCTCATGCACACTCGCCAGTTTTAAGGCTCCTGACATCTTCTGATAGAACAGCCTTCCTCAGCTCCTATATCCTTCTAATTTTGCGTTGTATTTTTTTTATACGACTAGATTGACAAACAAGCATGCGGCGCATTAGATGTAAGCGGTCACCTCAGCCTATTGACGCTCGCAACACCACGGGGATGTTACTCGCGCGCTGCCAATTTTGTGACCTCAGGCTTCATTTTTCCCTCCTGCATTCTATCCACATGTCCGAACCAAAGGAGCATGCCTCTTCTTATTTTAACACCGACGCTTTCGTTCAGACCAACTCTGTTTCTAACATCGTCATTGCGAATATGGTCTACCAGCGTTACTCGCATTTCGACCGCGTTTATTAAGGCTACTATTAAGTCTATTATGTTGTAGAAATCCTACTAATGCAGTTTGTGTGCTAGTCGGGGAGAAGAACAAAACATTACACCACCTGACGGTGCATAAAAGTACACTTTACTCACCGATATAATAAATATATCAAAGGCCTACGGTCCAATGCGTGGATGTTCTAACCGATAAGCCAAAGTGTCATGAATCATGATGTTAATCAATGAACTAGCCAATTAGACCAGTAAGCCGATTCTACTAAAAAACTGCAACTGCACTGCAGCGCGTCGTGTGTCAAAATGCGTACATTTTGACGTTTCGTTAAGCGATCTGACAGCAACGACGTTTAACGAAATGCCAAAATGCAGTTTTTTAGTAGAATCGGCCTACTGAGCGCTTTACGTCGTCCTCTGTCGCGTAGCAGTGAGTTGAGTTTCACAATAAAATAATTCTACCTGTTCTCCATTCGGTTGCTTGCTTCACGAGAGTGTTAAATGTCTGTTTATCTTCTGCGTCAATGTTATAGTCGAACTGCACCACTATTTGAAAACATTATCCTATGTACACACAACGACAAGCTATATATTTTCTTTATACTACGTCGGGAGGCATACAAGCATACGGCCCACCTGCTGTAAAGCGGGTACTGTAGCCTATTAACGCTTGCGATATATTAAGTATCATCCGCGTGATGCCTCCTCTACTGCTATAGAGGCTGCTAGGTACACAGCAACTCCTTGGGAGCTTACTGGTGATCTCACTCATACGCAGGAACACAACAACCCTCTGGTCTAGGGATTTGGCTGCGGTTTTCTGTGAGGTGGAGGGTACTTCCCCAGACGGGCTGCTTTGATGCACCCTACCTCTCTTAAAACATCCAGACCAAGACAAACAGGTATGTTCATGCGCACAAATGTTTGCCTTGTGTAGGAATTGAACCCACGTGCGTTGGTGTCCAAATCGCGCCATTCACGACTGAGCCACCGAACTAAAACCATGTAAATTTCACCTATACTGCTATTCGCAGTATTATCTGTCGTTGTCTGTACATACAAACTGGTAGCACGATTTTATTATATGTATATGTACCCTTAATGTCGGTTATCTTGATATTCTGGAGTGTTTCGATGACTGTAAAATAAATGAAACGTCATTAAAATAGTAGATTATTACAATCTACTGAATACACCAATCAATAAACCACTTGGCTGCGCATGAAGACACCCCGCGCTCACAAAAGCGTTGTGTTTTAACGCATAAATATCCCGGTTCGAGCCTACTGCCCTCTGGACTGTTTTAAAGCCGATAAGTACAGCGATGCTGACTTTAACCCCTCTCGTGAATTAAGTTACTATACAAAGTTGGTCTCATAGGTTCCATAAGTTTTTTTTTATGCTACGTCGGAAGGCATACAAGCATACGGTCCAACTGATGTAAAGCGGGTAACGCAGCCTATTAACGCTTGCGATATATTAATTATCACTCGCGCGATACCTCCTCTGCTGCTTACACAGCAACACAATGGGAGCTTACTGGTGACCTCACTCACACGCAGGAACACAACAACCCTCTAGGGAGTTGTTGTTTGGCTGCGGTTTTCTGTGAGGTGGAGGTACTTCCCCAGACGGGCTGCTTTGATACGCCCTACCTTAAAACATCCAGACCAATACAAACAGACATGTTCATGCACACAAATGTTTGTCTTGTGTGGGAATCGAAACCACGAGCGTTGGTGTCAAAGTCGCGTCATTCACGACTGAGCCACCGAGCTCGTCAATAAGTCGTAACTAGTGCGTTCCCGCCCCACTTCCATCACTCGCAGGAACACAACTAGCGTTCAGAAAGTTGAATTCTGGTGCCTCGCCAGTCTGGCTGCTACCCTGTCTCTCCTAATCTATTCAACATCTCGCTTTTCACTAAGATGCGTTTATAGTTATAGATACGTCGTACACGCTCTAGAATGGCAATACAAAAGTAAGGTAATTGCCCAACTCGCATTCAGTTGGCCACGCTCTGGCGTCGCGGCTACACGTACTTGGCCACAAAACATAAAATGTCTTAAGATATATATTCATCTCTTTCTAACAACAGTAATATCATTTGTCTCTTTGTTGGAGCAAAGTGTCATAATAAATAACTGTACGTACATAGTACTAATTGCGCCATTTTAAAATACAATAATGTTGGTATATAACGTGTCTGCCTTTTGATACGTCGCTGGCTTTTCAGGGTTCCATACCCAATGGATGTCATCGTAAGCCTCATACTAAGCCTAAGATATCCGTACGTCTGTCGACGGTAGGTCTATTTCAACACACTATACTGGCTCTTCGCGGTCAAGAAGGGTCGGTTTTACACTCAAAATTGAGTTGGTTCGTTTCGATTTCTTTCGAAACTCCACACAATCGAAAACTCCGCGCATCGCCCGCTTACTATGCTATCGACGCTTACCACGAGCGTACGTCATCTAAATATTCCATACTGATTGTGTCATAATCTCACTCACTCCCTGTGTTGTCCATGCCTCGTCAGGTGCTTCCGCCTTGATACCCCTCAGGTTGCAATTGTCTAAAGCAAACACAAGAAGTACGTACACTCTTTCATTGAGTCCACTGCGCCTTTGATGTCTTCAAATTTGAGTCCCCACTTTAGTAACGCCATTATGTATTCTTTGAACGGCTGCATCCATTTAGGTTCATTTGGACTTCCTGCTAAATAAATTCATTAACTGAAGAAGCAAATGAAAGCAGACGAACGCGGTCGAGGTGCGAGCATTGTGTAAAATTGTGCCGTAACGTTTTCTAACCGTGTTTACAACGATTGTGATAATAATCTGTAACTTCACGCCAAATCCCTTGCGGGGCAGGCAGAGACCCTAGCGCCACATGACTCGATCTTTACATTCCTCACTCGCACGCATAATGAGGATAATAATTCCTATTTCCTAATCCATTATGGTTGACGGTGTCCGCTACATAAGCCTAACGATTTGGCGAAGATAATTCTTACGTAATTGAACTACGGCTGCACCGATTTTGATGATATTTTTATGTGTGTTTGGATGGATCCCAGGACGGATTAGATTCACAATTGGACCCAGTAAATGGCGTTACAAACGGATTTTAGGATATTTTTATTTTCAGCCAGGACATGTGTCCGGTCCGCTTTTATTAGTATAGGTATGTAACCAAATAGCAACTCCCTGGAATGTACACGCGTACTGCTGATGATGAGTGTGTTAATTAATGGTATGTAAACACTTGCCAGAAGATGCTGTCCGTTTGTCTTGTTCTATGGAAAAAAAATCGTCACGTGAGTACAAAATTACAACTTTTTAAATAAAAATATACCATAAATTACTACTGGCTTTGACACTTTGCACGCAGCTACACGTGGTGCACTCTGAGAATTAACAAAAAAGACTCTGTCTACAAAGCTTTAGGGGGGAGTACATCACAGATTTAAGATAGGCAGGGCGTATCAAAGCAGTCCATCTGAGGAAGTACCTCCACTACACAGTATACTGCAGCCAAATAACAGCTCCTTGGATTGTTGTGTTTCTGCGAGTGAGTGAGGTTACAGCTTCACCAGAGGGAGACTTTGTACAAAAGTCATATGCGTGGGTACCTCTGTCTCACCTATTTCTACGACCAAGCAGCTATATTTATATAACTGTGTTCCGGTTTGAAGGATGAGATAATTACTGGGTACTGTGACGAAAAAGCCTTAGGTCACAAGATTAGCAGCGCGCTAGTAACATCCCCGCGGTGTTGCGAGCGTCAATAGGCTGCGGTGACCGCTTACCATCTAATGCGGGTCGCAACTCCTTAGGAGTTTACTAGCGACCTTACTGACACACAGGAACACAACAACCGTACAGAGAGTTGTTTTTTGCCTGCCGTTTTCTGTGACGTGGAGGTACTTCCCCAGACGGGCGGGAAACCAATCGGCTTTACTTACGACTGTCCACCCACTTCTGCACGCGGGTCTCGGCGCCTTCAAATCCATATTGCTTAACTAACGATGTTATTTTGCCCCGAAGACGAGTCAGCCAATTCGGCCCCTTCGATTGGCGCAGATAATAACCTAAAATATTACAGTAATGTCAAAATTGAATACAGGAATGTATATATTTGATGATGTAGTGTTGGAGCAAGTGGATGAGTTTGTATATCTTGGAAGCGCTTTTAGCGGGGATGGAAGGTACACCGCTGATGTGGAGAGACGAGTGAGTGCCGGGAATAGCGTGAATGGAGCGTTGGGTAAACTGTTTGGCAGCCGAAATCTAAGCCAGAAGGCACAGCTCGCTGTACACAACGCGGTGCTAATCCCAACGATAACTTATGGAAGTGAAAGCTGGGTATGGCAGAGAGAGCATGAAAGTAGAATAAATGCGGTCGAGATGAGAGCATTGCGCAAAATTTGTGGCATAACACTTGATGACCGCCGTTACGTAACGCGTTACGGCGCCAGTCTGTCTGGCTCCCATTTCACACACATACACGCGCACACAGGCATAATTAATATATCGCAAACGTTAATAGGCTACGGTGCCGGCTTTACATCAGGTGGACCGTATGCTTGTATCCCTCCGGAAGTAGTATAAAAAAAACTAAGTACGAGTATTACGACTGAAAGTAGATAATGTCATTAAAGTAATATTAATAACATAAAAAGTTTGCGAGACTTAGCCACATTTATTATAAGTAGTCGTTTTAAATTTAACATTCAATATTTGTAATTATAACAAGACTTGATGCACCCCGTGACACGCGCGTATCCCGGTATCCCGTGGGAACAGCTTTTGATTACTTTCTCTATCATTTCTCCGCTTATAGGGGTTGTATCGTGATGTCCAATAACCTATAAACCTTCAAGAATTCGGCTATTAAATGAAAAGATTTTTTCATGGGTAGGCAGAGAGAGCACAATGTAGTCGAGATGCGAGCGTTGCGCAAAATTTGTGGCCTAACGCTTGCTGACGCTTTCGTAAACGTGACGGGAGAAAGAGAAGTGGTCTGAAAGAGAGCGTCGGTGTTAAGGTAAGAAAAGGCATGCTCCGTTGTTGAAGACAATACAGGATGAAAGAATGGCGAAACAGATATACGAGTACAATGCAAAGGATGTAGGAGCCGAGGAAGACCGAGACTAACCTACCATGACCAAATTGGTCGTGTTCTTAAAATTAAACAATTTTTAACTTTGCAGCGTCCGTGGTCGCAGGAAAGACAGTCTTTCCTGCGACCATGGACGCTGCAAAGCATTCGAAACGTCAGGTTCAACAAAATAAATAAAACACGCGATACTTCCGTTAAAAATTGTTTAATTTCAATGTGTAACAATCGCGAAAACCTAAGACAATACTATGATCGTATTCTATCAGACGATGATGTCAGGAGCTGGAAACCGGCGAGCGTGCATGAAGAGCTATGAATGTTAAGAAACGAGTAAGGTGTATAAGGGCCGCGTCATACGGCGTTTGGCTGTCTTCGCCTACCCTGCAAGGGAACTGGCGTGAAGATACACATATACAAGAATTTTTCAAATCCGACTGCTAGTTCCGCAGATTAGCGCGTTCAAAAGAAGTTTAAGAGAGGTAGGGCGCATCAAAGCAGCCCGTCTAGGGAAGTACCTCCACCTCACAGAAAATCGCAGTCAAATAACAACTCCCAAGAGGGTTGTTGTGTTACTGAGTGTGAGTGAGGTCACCGGTAAGCTCCTAAGGAGTTACTGTTGACAGCAGAGGCGGCATCGCGCGAGTGATATTTAATGTATTACAAGCGTTGATAGGCAACGGTAACCGCTTTACATCAGATGGGCCGTATGCTGGTGTGCCTTCTGACGTGGTATAAAAAAATAAACTCATCCGCTGTACATATTAGTATATTCGTAGATTGCTTGTTAAAGTGCCAATAATTGGATGGATTACCCTAGATACCCATACAATCTAATTATCAGTACTGTATTTAGTAGCGTGACGTAACTTCTCGTGCAATAGTAACTAATTCATAATTTCAAAATATATTTTCACGTTTCCGTAGTGTAGCGGTTATCACGTGTGCTTCACACGCACAAGGTCCCCGGTTCGATCCCGGGCGGAAACATTTCTTTTTACGTGCAATACACCATTTTTAGGGTTCCGTACCCAAAGGGTAAAAAAGGAACCCTATTACTGAGGCTCCGCTGTCCGTCCGTCCGTCTGTCACCAGGCTGTATCTCTTGAACCGTGATAGACAGTTGAAATTTTCACAGATGATGTATTTCTGTTGCCGCTATAACAACAAATACTAAAAAATAGGTTAAAACAAATATTTAAGGGGGCTCCCATACAACAAACGTGATATTTTTGCTGTTTTTATAGATAATGGTACGGAACCTTTCGTGCGCGAGTCCTACTCGCACTTGGCCGATTTTTATATCAATTTCTAAAATTGCTTACAGCCAATTGTAAAAGTTGGAAAAAAATCAATATTATCACTCTTATAGTGGAATAAACTAAAACATTTTCAATGGAGCCACAATAAACTTTGAACCTAAAGGCCTCTTGCCTAAAGATCAGCGGTTAGAGGCGATGATGTGGCGCTATCAAATGCACGGATTGAACGTTTCACAAAGGTAGCGAGGCTGGAAGCGGCCCACGCCTATCTGATTTTAAGCGGTTACCGAAACCTATGAACGCACGCAATAAAGGAAACGTCGTTTATGCGTTGCCACCCCCGCTGCTAGCACAGCAATTCCTTAGCAGCTTACTGGTAACCACTCATTTGCAGGAACACAATAATCCTTCAGGGAGTTGTTATTTGGCTGCGGTTTTCTGTGAGGTGGACGTACTTCCCCAGATGGGCTGTTTTGATGCGCCCTACCTCTCTTAAAACATCCGGACCAAGACAAACAGACATGTTCATGCACACATATGTTTGTCTTGCGTGGGAATCGAACCCGAGCCACCGAGCTCGTCGGTTTTCCTATGGTGCTTGCAGAGACCTCCTCTCGTGGTAAACAGTGTAACCAGAGACTGTAACTCAAAAGGAAACTCTTGCGTAGGAATTATGGTTTACTAGTAGGAATGGATTCGAATCAATCGAACGATCAGGTTGGAGTTTGTATACAATCGAAGCTGCAGTAACATCTCCATGGAGTGGAAGAGCTCCCTTGTGGGATAAGTCCGCCATTGTACAGTAGGTACTCATTTGCACCAAACATGTAGGTAGCAATGTTCGTAATACAATAGTTTTCTACAATAACAACACCTTGTAATTTTATATTTGACAATTTTTGAAGTAAAACCTCTTTACGCATGCTTGACTTGGGGAGAAAGCTGGTGAATGTGTGACGAGAGCGTTACGAAAAGCGTAATCGGGCGAGGCAAACGGAAGTTGAGAGGGAGATATAAGTTAGTGAAGATAGAAAGAGAGAGAGTTACGTTTCGTATATTACTTACTGTAGGGGCAAGAGAGAGGTGTAAGCACACATTTTCTTTCTCTCATAGCGAGTTAAATTTCGTATATGTAAGACACAGTGCAGGCCTATTGTCTGTATCACACTATGGAGCTAAAGAAGTTTTACTTCAGTCGTGTGGTCTAAAGCACACTCGTTTATTATTAGGCGAAGTAATTTAATCATTTGACTGCTCATGAAGGCGCCCCTCACTCACCAAAACCAAGTGCATTAGCGCCTAAATATCTCAGCGATTGGAGCCTCCTTACAAATGGAAGGATATTTTAATAAACCGATAAGTGACGCTATGTTGATCCGCGAAGTAGCCAATAAGTGCTACGCGTTCTTTACCCTCGACTCGTAGCGGTGAATTGAGTTACTACATAATATCGGTCTCATCGATCTTTATGACGGTTATTATGTTCATGGGTACAACACACAAAGAGAGCCAATGTCTCTCTGTTTTTTGTAAATACATGCTTATTATACATGGAAAATACCCAGACCAAGACAAACAGACATGTTCATGCACACAAATGTTTGCCTTGTGTGGGAATCGAACCCACGAGCGTTAGTGTCAAAGTCGCGTCATTCACGACTGAGTCACCGAGCTCGTCGTATAGTAGTGGGTGGGTGCCGGCCGGCGCTAGGCCACATGAACTAATTGGTGGCGGAAGCACACAAAGCAGGTTAGATCAATTTGCATTTAAATTTGACTTTCGCAAAATAACGCCTAAATCTATTAACTATATAATAACCCTTGCAAAAACCAAACTGATGGCATCCTATTTCTCATTAATTCTTCAAAGCCACATTGCCTCGAAACAATATACGAATCTGAATCTAAAATTATCTGTCGAAATGTATGATCTGAATCTGAGTGTATATGGCTTTTCGAGGAAATGTGAAAACCCCCAAAGGGCGTTTTTTAGATTTCTTACTATTAGGAAAAGTTGTACAGGGCCGAGCTACATCCTGCAAAGTTAGCATAATTTTTTTGTACCACTGAGATGGTAAATAAGCATACGGCCAGCCAGGTAAGCCAAAACAGGACCCTATGCACAATGTAGTCACTAGTGTATTGCCAACCCGAAATAAACATGTGAACGATGTACTTACGCACTTAAAATATTTATAATTTTTTTACTTACGTTCTGCGGATTCCGCCGATATCGAGTCGACAAGCGACAGTCCTGGTTCCGTCCGTAAAATCGGTTTATTCATCACGCCTATAATAATGATATTTAAATAAAACTGGTCAAGAGAGCTCGCGCGGTGGCGGCGTTGCGCGTGTTAGTCCAGCCGAACACGCAGGTTAAGCAACGTCTACCGCTAAACATTATATAACAGACTGTTATAATATATTATTATAACAGTCGTTAAGCTAAGTCGGTGGCCCTCGGGCGGCTTGAAAACAATGGCCTCCGCCAATTCGCATTTGAGCAGCATGGCGGAGTACGGTCTAAACCTCTTCGGTTGAAGGGAGACCCGTATCCCTGCAATGGGATGAGTAAGGGTTGATGTGGAAAACCGGCTAAGCGCGAGTCGGACGCGAAAACAAACCATTTCTTTGCACAAAACCTTCTTTCAACAAAAGGGGTTCAAAGCATACTCTGTCACGCTGCTCAATGTGGATCGATAGAAGCCAGTGTTTTCAAGCCACGTAGCTTAAATACTGTCATCTATCGATATTTGACGAGCTCGGTGGCGCAGTGGTGAAACGCTCATTATGCTACTTTAACGCCAACAACGCTCGTGGGTTCGATTCCCACACAGGACAAACATTTGTGTGCATGAACATGTCTGTTTGTACTGATCTGGGTGTTTATAAGAGAGGTAAAGCACATCAAACCTCCTCCTCCCCAGTACCTCACAGAAAACCTCAGCCAAATAACAACACCGAGGGTCGTTGTGTTCCTGAGCGTGAATTAGGTCTCTAGTAAGCTCCTTAGTAGTTGCTGTGTTAGCAGCAGATGTGGCATTGCGCGTGTAATACCAACAATTGCAAGCGTTTATAGGTTTCGGTGACCGCTTTACATCCGGTGTGCGGTAAGGTTGTATGCCTCCCGGCGTTGTATAAAAAAAAGGTGAACCTATTTATAGATAAACTGAGGTGTAACGTTCATAATTGGTATAACCTAAATAATTGAACGCGTAGGCAGAATGTCACGCGATACAATGTCAGATCGAAAATTAACGAAAAAAAATGGTTGTCTGTAAAGTCGGTTTACGGACGATAATTTTACGTGATAACGTCATAAGAAAACATTCAACAGTTGACGAAACAGTTCACGTGTAGGTTGTGTGGTGCCGCTGTCTCTCTTCTACTCGGACGCATCGGCCGATGGAGTGGAAGAGAGATAGATGCGTCACAAGCCGAACGCTTAGGCCGATCGTGCCTCTCTATAGCTTGTTTCGCGCTCTCGCTTGCACGCTCGGCTCACGCGGAACGTGACAATAAGTCATGCTTTTTCGTGCGTGTCAACATATCGTCAAAATATTATGCAAAGTTTAGTGGTCTTGGAGCTATCTGAAATCACTGGAACAGTGATGATGAATGAACTGGCTTACTTGAACGGTAGCTGGGAAAGTCTTCTTGTGCCATAACTCCCATCAAAAATACCTATGAATTAAATTTTAATTACAATACAATATCCTTTTTTGCACGACATAAAACAATAATATAACATTTTACAAGCGTTTATAGGCTACGGTAACCGCTTTACATCAGGTGGGTCGTAAGCTTGAATATTTGAAGAGAGGTAGGGCGCGTCTGGGGAAGTACCTCCACCTCGCAGAAAACCGCAGCCAAATAACAACTCACCAGAGGGTTGTCGTGTTCCTTCGTGTGATTGAGGTCACCATTAAGCTCCCAAGGAGTTGCTGTGTAAGCAGCAGAGGAGGCATCGTGCGAGTGATACTTAACATATCGCAAGCGTTAATAGGCTACGGTACCCGCTTTACATCAGGTGGGCCGTATGCTTGTATGCCTCCCGATGTAGTTTAAAAAAAAAATGTATCCCACTTTGTATAAAAAATGAGCACAAGCGCATTAATTCTGGGTTTTGTTGATAGTTTATGTGCATCCCTATTTTTCCCCACAACATATATTTAAAAAAGGGAAAAAAGGCTACTTATGACTTTTTTACTTACGGCCAGTACAATAAGACATGTTGAAGTCATGTCGGTGGTGAGTCAATTGCGTGTAATCATCACATGTCGGAGTATCGTGCTCATCAAACACATGGCAAATTGATTTTAAACAATTAATTGAAACATTAAAGTTAAGGCTGTTACACACGGTGACTTTTTGAGGCATTGCAAACGCGCGTTTGTTGAACGTACCTCGTTAGCGACATCTAGAGAGATTCTACAGAAATATTGTAATGCATTAATATTAACAATGGTAAAAAAATCGTGAATGATCAAGCAAAGCTACATTAGTTAACCGATTTTTACATGTCTGAACCAACGGAGCATGCCTCTTCTAATTTTAACATACACTCTTTCGCACCAACTCTCTTACAACATCATTGCGAACGCAGTTAACAGGTGTTACGCCACAAATTTAGCGCAACGCTCGCATTTCAACCGCGTTTATCCTACTTTCATGCTCTCTTCTCTCTCACAATATCTTGATAGCTCAATAAATTAAACACTTCAACTTTCAGCCATGTAGTATATTCTATAACACCAGTACAGTTACAAAAAGACCACAATAGTTACCATACTATGCTTATATATAGGTATATATACTAATCTCTACGTGATCGATCCAAACGATTCATGGTTTGTAGGGAAGTTAGTCGTCGAGTACAACGTGATTATTTTTAGCTTAATCGACGAATGTTACTTATCCCTATAGTTCGGTTATACTCTATAGTTAGGTTTAACAGAGGGAGACTTTGTACAAAAATCGTCTGCGTGAGTACCTGTCTCACCTATTTCTACCGACAAGCGGCTATATTTATATAGCTGTGTTCCGGTTTGAAGGGTGAGATATGGCAGAGAAATTACTGGGTACTGCGACGAAACAGCCTTAGGTCACAAGATTGGCAGCGCGCGAGGGACCGCTTACCATCTGCTGCGGGTCGCATGCTTATTTGCCAATCTAGTTGTATAAAAAAATGGAAGAAGCTGTAGCCGTCCGCGCCGTGTGGAACTGCCCTCAAATTTGTCAATTCTATTTGCTATTCCTCTAAATAACTGAGATGTAATGCGATTATTTTACTGAACACTAGCTGTTACCCGCGACTTCGTTTGTTCTATATAATTTTAAACCTTGCCGGTAATGTTTTTTTTATATGCTACGTCAGGAAGCATACGACCCACCTGATGTAAAGTGTTTACCGTAGCCTATAAACACTTGTAATACATTAAGTATCACTCGTGCGATGCCTCCTCTGCTGCTACTGGAGACGACACTCACACTCGGTAACAGAATAAACCTTAGTTGTTATTTGGCTGCGGTTTTCTGTGAGGAGGAGGTACCTACTTCCCCAGACGGGCTGCTTTAATGCGTCCTACCTCTTTTTAAAACACCCAGATCAAGACAAACAGACAGTTTCATGCACACAAATGTTTGTCCAGTGCGGGAATTGAACCCAAGAGCGTTGGTGTCGAAGTAGCGTAACGGAGCTTTCCACCACTGAAAGAAATCAATAATTTTCGAATTTTTACGAGACAAATGCACGGAAATTTATTTATATAGGTATGTAAATGCTTTGCCTGCGTTTTTTTTCCAAAACATACCATTAATGTGTTGACAAAGCAAAATAATTATAATAATCAAATCGGTTGAAACATATTTCGAGATTAATGCATGACAATTGATTTCAGAGGTCAACCCAATTTATTGTTTACGTTCATCTCGCAAATTTGATATAGCTATCTACTACTACACCAACCCGAATTCATTCCGCTGCCGGGATTCCCTTCAACCGAAGGGGTTTAGAGCATACTCCGCCACGCTGCTCAACAGCGGATTGGCGGAGGCCAGTGTTTTCAAGCCGCCCGAAATACAAACAATCCAATTAATATACCTAAACCTCAGTTGTTATTTGGCTGCTTGCTTTCTATGAGGTGGAGGTACTTCCCCAGACGGGTAGCTTTGATGTGCCCTACCTCTAAACTCCAGCCGAGCGAGCCGAAATTAACTATCAGGTCCCATTGGCACCCTTAGGTACGGTTTCCTTACTCTACCCACCTACCTGCCACATTCGAGGTCCTCAATGAAGACCTAAATCATCATCATCCAACGGCTCCCTGCGTCCATCATGTGAGGGGCGGCCCTACGCTGCGTTTTCCGGTTCGTGGTCGCCATTCGAGAACCTTTCTGCCCCAACGGCCATCGGTTCTCAGAGTCACGTGGCCCACCGCCACGTCAGTAACACCAGTTCTACTACGGACGTATTCATTTCTGAATTTATCTCGCAGACAAGCTCCGATCATGGCCCTCTCCATCGCACGCTGTGGATCCTTGAGCTTCCGTATGAGGCCCATAGTGAGGGACCATGTTTCTGTGGCGTTGGACGAGATCGGTGGCACAGTCGCGAATGACGCGACACCAACTGACACCAACGCTCGTGGATTCAATCCCCACACAAGACAAACATTTGTGTGCATGAACATGTCTGTGTATTGAAGATGTTTTAAGAGAGGTAGGGCGCATCAACGCAGCTCGTCTGAGTACATCCACCACACGGATATCCGCAGCCAAATAGCAACTCCCTAGAGGATTGTTGTTTTCCTGCGTGTGAGTGAAGTCACAAGTAAGCAACTAAGGAGTTGCTGTGTAGCAGCAGGGGAGGCATCGCGCGAGTGATTCTTTGTATATTACAAGCGTTAATAGGCTACGGTAACCGCTTTACAACAGGTGGGCCGTATGCTTGTATGCCTTCCGACGTAGTATAAAAAAAAACAAACTGTTCAAAGACGTAAAAAAAACCACAAATGAATAACTCACAGTTATATTCAACTCTACAAATCTAATACATTCATCAATACAAATCTTATCAAAAAAAAAAGACATAAAATAATGTAATAAAATCATCGAAATCCTTACAAGAAATTAGCCTTCAACAAGATACAACCTATATGGGTAACCTGCGTAAAAGAAATCTATTTTTTTTTTATGAAACCAGATTGGCAAACAAGCATGCGTCATTAGATGGTCACCTCAGCCTATTGACGCTCGCAACACCACGGAGATGTTACTCGCGCGCTGCCAATCTTGTGACCTCAGGCTGTTTCGTCACAGTGCCCAGTAATTTCTCTGCCATATCTCACCCTTCAAACCGGAACACAGCTATATAAATATAGCTGTTTGGCGGTAGACATAGGTGAGACAGAGACCACGCAGACGACGACTGTACAAAGTCTCTCTGGTAAAATATATATAATAGCATAATCAAATAAAACAATTACTATATTATATCGTTTATATAAAAAAAATGGATTTTAAATAAAATAAACCGCGCGCTGAATAACTCCCTGCAGGGTTGTAGTGTTGCTGCGTGTGAGTGAAGTCACCAGTAAGGTCCGAAGGAGCTGCTGTGCTAATAGCATAGGTGGTCGCGCGAGTGATGTATTAAGTATGTAATCAATTTACATCAGGTGGACCGTATGCTTGTATGCCACCCACCGTAGTATATATAAAAAAGCAGTACCATATCACATTCGCGTTTTGAATATATCTTTGTTGTTTTGGTTAACGACAATCAAGAAAAGTAAAATAAGCAATTTTAAAAATTGCTGGATACATAACGAAACTATTAATTCAAAAAAAATCTATAGAGGGGGATTTTTTATACCAATATGGTAGCCTGCTTTATAAGCTATATATTATATATTTATAAGCTATATATGTAAGACGCTCGACCAGTGACAGCCCAGTGGGTAAACAACCGGCCTACTGATCAACAGTTCGTATCCTGGCATTTACCACTAAATTCGTGCATTCTGATTTATACACACATTGTAATTATCACTCGCTCGGCGGTGAAGGAAAACATCGTGAGGAAACCCGCACGTCGAAGAAATTATATTTCAAAAGACGTGTGATCTTATGTAGGAACAACATGATTTTCCCTCTAGGTAGTGGAAGTCTGACTGCAATCGGTCCATGTAAAAATCATTATATTCGCACAAATCCTTAGTCTTAGGTAGCGGACCCCGGAAATCCTAATAGATTAGGAAACGGGATAAGACTAAGAAGAAGAAGAACATGTAGGACGCATATCACCAGGGGCATCACTCGTGCAGACCTTGTAAAAACTTAAGATCATATTTTTATAAACCATAAAAATATGGGATCCAAATACAACCAGTGGGGCCGTCCGTCGGTCACAGGACTTTTACATACTATATACTGAACTGTAATTATGGTGGTACGGAACACTTCGTGTCCGTGTTCGAGTCCCGCTTGACCGATTTAACGTCCGTTGGGAATGGAGTGGATTACAATTAAATTAGTCACATAATTAAAAAAAAAACAAATGCATTTTTTTTAACCGTAAGGACTCTAACTCGCCGAGATGCCATGGCGACGTCGCCGGCTACGTATCCAAACAATTCATATTGAAATTTATGGCAGTTAACTCATTTGGCAACGGTTTGGCAACGTCGCCAATTTGGACGCGTAGCCACAACCAACGGGCCACTTTGTGGAGACTGGATACCTGGCACGCTGGCGACGTCGCCAGTAAAATGTACACGAGCAAGCTGCGTCTCACTCACTCGGTGTCCAACCGGTCGCCAAAACGGACGCACAGCGCACATGTATTTTGTGGAAATAATGAGTTTTGATACAGAAAGATTTATTAGTATTGTCTTAGGTTTTCGCGATTGTTACACATTGAATTAAACAATTTTTAACGGAAGTATCGCGTATTTTATTTATTTTGTTGAACCTGACGTTTCGAACGCTTTGCAGCGTCCGTGGTCGCAGGAAGTCTTCCTGTGACCACGGACGCTGCAAAGCGTTCGAAACGTCAGGTTAAGAAAGTCAGGGAAAGATTTATTGTCGAAATTCAAAATCGTCCATGTATATGGAATACTGCAATTTCAGATTATTTTATTTTTTTGCGATGCACATAATAAATAAGTGTGATTTCTTCTAAGCACGTAGCGTCCATTGTCGATACGAGAACTGATACAACTGATTAGTCTCTGGCTACTCCATTTGGCAAGCGAAGGTAGCCAGAGGTAGCCATGGCTACGTAACCGGCGACGTCGCCAAGGCGTCTCTGTGAGTTAGGGCTTAATCTTTCCGGTTGACCTCTTGCGAGACAACTTCAGAGTGAACCAGAAGTTTGATACATATACTCATAGAATTCCTCTTTCCATACAAAAGTAAATAATTTCACTAAAATGTCAAACAATTTATTCCTCTTTGTACTAAATTACTAAATTCTTGTCTTCATCTGTCTACACTAACTCGATAATTGTAGGAACCAAGTCATAGATGGCAGCACTGGTATTTGCTACGTACTGTGCAACTCCGGCGTCACCGTGAGGGTGATACGCTGGCGTCCTCTCACGGCGTCTACGCGCAAACTACCCTTGGAGTTCTCTAACAAGGTGTAGATGTCGCTAGCGCTGTACACCGGTATGTTGTTGATACTTGTGACTATATCGCCCGGTTGGAGACCTCCACTGAAACATGTGGTCAATAAGTTAACCAAAACTGTTAAGATACATTTATCAATATGAACACATCATCATATCAAATATGAAAGTAGAATAAATGCGGTCGAGATGCGAGCACTGCGAAAAATTTGTGGCATAACGCTTGCTGACCGCGAAATTCTGACGAACGAAAGAGAGTTGGACTGAAAGAGAGTGTCGGTGTTAAGATAAGAAAGGGCATGCTCCGTTGGTTCGGGCATGTAGAAAGAATGCAAGATGAAAGAAAGACGAAACAGATATACAATGCGAAAGTGGAAGGATGTAGGAGCCGAGGAAGACCAAGACTAACCTAGCATGACCAAATTGGTCGTGTTTTATCAGAAGGTGATGTCAGGAGATTTAGGAACCGGCGAGCGTGCATGAAAAGAGCTATGAATGTGAAAGAAGCGAGTGAAGTGTGTAAGGACCGCGTCTTATGCCGCTCGGTTCTCTCTGCCTACCCCGCAAGGGACCTGGCGTGAAGATATACAATACAATCATCATATCAATCGAAAGACGTCCACTGTTGAACATAGGCTTCCCCCTTAAGGGGGGGTTTTGATCGCAGTTTGAGGCAGTGCACGAGATGACTCTGCTGCCCCTCATCCGGTTGTGTGTTTCTCTCAGCCGACTCCTACGGCACCCAAGGGACGAGAGGGGGTGGTGAAATTCTATGCCGCACCCCACGGCAATATTAACACCTAGTAGTTTGATTTATCAGATTTTGGGTGTCATTGGCATTATCTTTAGTCGAAGCCGACTTTACCTGCAAGTGGTACACCCTGATAATTAAAAAAAGAGGCTGCAACGAAAGTGAGGTAGAGGGCATCGTAGCAGCTCTACTGATAAAGTACATTGATATCACAGAATACCACAGCAACATAGGAACTTCCTGTAGTGTTTCTGCGAGTGAGAGAGTTGCTGGGTTAGCAGTAAGAATGGAGGTAGGGCACTAAACACACCGAAACAGGACAGTATCTCCCACCTCCTAGAAGACCGCGGCTAAATAACAATTCCGTAGGGTTTCTTCTGGAGTTCCACGGTCACAACTTTCCGAAGTTACGTATTCTCATTAGTAAAGGTTCTAGTTAAAGAAGCGAGTGAGACGCGAACGGAGCGAGCTGTGGATTCCTCTGCCCACACCGCCACACCAAGTGACTTAGTGGGAATATAAGCTTTTTTTTTTTATAAATAAATATTGTCGGACAAATTACACAGCGCTTCCTAGCCCCAAAGTAAGCGAAGCTTGTGTTATGGGTACTAGACAACTGATAAACATACGTAAATACATTTTTTTTTGTAAATACATACTTATTATACATAGAAAATACCCAGACCAAGACAAACAGACATGTTCATGCACACAAATGTTTGTACTGTGTGGGAATCGAACCCACGAGCGTTGGTGCCAAAGTAGCGTAACAGCGCGTTTCACTACTGCGCCACCGAGCTCGTCGAAAATTTTGTTGAGCGACAGAGTTGAACGGCATTTTATCTTCACCCGATATAAAATAGAAGACAAAAAAATATCTGGACTCTTGTAGTGTTCCTGCTACCAACGGTACTTGTGCTACAATCATTGCATCGCAGAAGGCGGGACATTTAAGAGAGGTAGGGCGCATCAAAGCAGCCCGTCTGGGGAAGTGCCTCCACCTCACAGAAAACCGCAGCCAAATAACAACTCCCTAGAGGGTTGTTGTGTTCCTGCGTGTTAGTGAGGTCACCAGTAAGCTCCCAAGGACTTGCTGTGTAACATGGACATCGCGCGAGTGCTACTTAATATTTCGCAAGCGTTAATAGGCTACGGTACCCGCTTTACATCGGGTGAGCCGTATGCTTGTATGCCTCTCGACGTAGTATAAAAAAAAACTTTGCTACCGACTTTGTTTAAATATATTGTTTTTATTCTTACTTATAAGCTGGGGAGCCGACGATTACTTTCCACACCAGAATTCCGTGCTTGATGTCTGCCGGCATCTGTAGCAACAAGCACAATGCATATAAACATCACCTTACATGATACCGCAGACAAATAACAAGATTCCGACAACGCCACCCCTGGTATTCCAAGCGTGCATGGGCTATAACTGTGCCTTGTGTGTTGCGGATCGTACGCTTGTTTTCCATAAATAAAAAGACAACCTTGGAGGGTTGTTGTGTTGCTGCGAGTAAGTGAAGATACTACCACTTAAGGGCATGCTGGATACATAGCAGGGATGGCAAAGTACGAACGATATTTCATATAAGAATTGATCGAGGAACGCTTGCAAGATATTTCAAGCGTTCTCATAGGCTACCGAAACCGCTTCTGATCACAATGGTCCTATATGCTTGTTTTCTATTCGACGTAGTAAAAATTAAAAGGACATATTGCGCTTGATGCGCGGTCGGCTTTACTATTAGCTGCCAAGTAAACGAACCCTGGCTCTGGGTGGTGTCTTGATTTGGGTGTTTTAAGAGAGGGAGGGCGCATTTTAGGGTCGGCAACACGTGGGTGACACCCCTGGTGTTGCAAATGTTCATAGGCTACGGTGACTGCTTACCATCAGGCAGGCCGTATGCTTGATTGCCACCTTAGTGGTATTAAAGAAAGCAGCCCATCTGGAAAAGCACCTCCACCTCACTGAAAACCGTAGCCAAATAACAACTACCGGGAGGATTGTTGTGTTCCTGCGTGTGAGTGAGGTCACCAGTAAGCTCGCTTACCAGCAGAGCAGGCATCGCGCGAGTGTGGGTGGCTGCTTTACATCAGGTGAGCCGTATGCTTATGTGCCTCCCGACGTTGGCTAATGTGTTAAAAACCTGTCTTAAAATACATAGTCATCTTCTGAGTGTTATCCCGTTTCCAAATCCATTAGGATTGGCGGGGTCCGCTACCGAAGCTTAAGGATTTGGCGAAGATACCGATTTTTACATGGAGCGATTGCCGCCAGATCTCCGCAACCCAGAGGGAAGACCAGATCATTCTCAGGTAAAGACACGTCTTTCGATATATAATTTCTTGGATTTTCTTGGTGCGGATTGCCTCACGATGTTTTCCTTCACCGCAAGTAATAATTACAAGTCCCACGAACTTAGTGGTACAGGCCAGGATTCGAACCTATGACCAGTTTGTCACCAGGTCGCTTCTTTATCCGCCGGGCTGACACTGCTCAAAATACATGCGAGTGATGACTTGAAAACGTGTACTCACTTCGGGGTTCTTCATCCTCAGCTCCATCAGTATGTTAGGAGACAAGGACAACATGGTTATACCCAGGTACCGCCGGGATACTTGCGGCGACTTCGTTTTCCCTGCAAAATGATAATCTTATTACACAATGGTAAATTTTGGCATGTCGACCCTAATTGCAGGGATACGGGGCTCCCTTCAATCGAAGGGGTTAAAGCATACTCTACCATGCTGGTCAACTGCGGATTGGCGGAGGGCAGTTTCCAAGCCATTCGAAGACCACTGGCTTAGCTTAACAACTGTCGTCTATCGACAACAGCCGGAACCGATGGCTTAACGTGCCCTCCTATATACAGAGAAGCTCGAGACAAACCCATCCATATAAATAACTTCTCAGGAGCTTACTGGCAATTTCACTCACTCGCACGAACACACCAACCCCTCCAGTGAGTAGTTTTTTAACTGTGGTCTGTTTCATATCTTTGATGTGCTTTGACCAAAGCCTCCTTTGTTAATTAGCAGGGTGCACCACGTGCAAGTAAGGTTAGTTTTGATTCTAAAGATAACTTTGGGATCTAAGTGACATAAGATAATTATGTCACTTAGTCCCCAAAGCTTGTTTCAGGTGACATATTTCCCCATCGACATTTTGTTGGCCAAGATATAAAGACTACATAGACTACACTACTTTCATGTAAATTGGAACATATACATTAAATTTTTCAGTTCTAATTATATCGATATATAGTCATATTACTTCAAATAAAGCTCGCCTTGCTATCATTCAGGGTGTATTAAAGCCAACAATGATGTACGGCAATGAATCATGGGTATGGCAGAAGAAGTACGAAAGGATGAACGCTGTAGAAATGAGAGCGCTGAGGAGAATGTGTGGAGTGAGAATGGTTGATAGAATAAAAAATAGCACGATACGAGAACTTTATGGAATGAAAGTTGATGTAGTGACAAAAATTTAAAAGGGCATGTATGCTGAGATGGTTTGGTCATTTAGAAAGAATGAATAACAAAAGAGTTACGAAAGAAGTGTATCAGGCAGAGTGAATGGTGATGTCGGGAGGGGCCGCCCTAGACGCACACATATAGATCAAACTGGTGATGTGTTGAAAAAGGGCCAAATCAAAAGTACCTAAAACCGAAGAGCATGCATGAAGAGGTTGATGAGTGTGGAAGAAGCGAGAGCGGTATGTTTGGATCGGTGCACCTGGCGTTCTATAGTCTCTGCCTACCGCAATGGGAGACAATATCTCTTAAAATAATCTATGAAAAATATCTTTGTAAAAACATTACAACTTATAAAATCTAAAAATTAACATTTGAGATCGTGTTGCACTTACGTCATAACTATATAAATATCCATCATGTTTTCTTTAATTTGAACAAAATAGATAAAAAATGGATGGGCTATATATATGGTTGAAGTATAATCAAAATACTAACTTTTGGCCAAGAAATCCTTCACGTAGTCAATGGGAATCGCAAACGATATCCCCGAAGTGACTTTCATGCTGTTGATCCCGATCGCCTCCCCGTCCAGGTTGACCAGCGGGCCGCCGCTGTTGCCGAACGTGATGGGCGCGTCTGTCTGTATGTACACCATGTCTTTACCTGCAAAATTAATACAAAAACATATACGCAAACAAATAATCTCCACTTACTCAAATATTATCTCTTTTTTATATTTATATATATAACGTTGGGAGGCAAACATGTATATGGCCCGCCTGTAAATCAGGCGGGACATATACATATTTGCCTCTGATTACTGTAGCCTACAAACGCTTGTAATGCATTAAGTATCACCCGCGGGATGCCATCCTTGCTGGTAACACCGCAACTCCGTAGGTGCCTACTGATGACCTCACTGTTTCGCAAGAACGCAACAACCCTCCAGGGAGTTGTTATTTGCCAGCGGTGTTGTTGGAAAAAACATAACATTCCCAAAGTAATAAAAAGTATTATATGAGACCAGCTCAAGAATTACACTAATAAATCATTAATAATAATGTACGTGTAATGTAAAAATAACCCATGTCTTTGTAAAGTTTGACTTTAAAAAGTTGTGGGTTCTTTTTCCAAAAAAGGAGGTTCTCAATTCGACTGTATTTTTTTTGTATGTTTGTTACGCGATCATTCGGCCAATTGTAAAGTGATTTTGATGATTATTTTTTTGTTTGGTAGGTCATACTTCAGAGGTGGCCCTATATAAATTTTATCGAAATTGATTCATCTCTTTTTGAGAAAATCAACAAACACTAAAATATATACACAGATAAGGTTTCGGTTTGTGGTTCCCTTCAGCAAAAGTTTTTGATGGGGACTTTCAATCTCTGTTTTTGTTATTTACATCACTAAAAGCAAAAATAAATAACTTTTAAATAAAACAAAAAACCGCCTTCAAAAAACACCCGAAAACTAAAAAGCGAAAAATAATTGGAAAAATTTTTGAAATTGGCCAGACGCATAACATCAATTGATAATTATCAGTATACTGGCACCGACTCCAAAAATCGTATGTAAACCAATTATTTTTCGCTTTTTAATTCCTAGGTGTTGGGTTTTTTTTTATTTAAAAATAATTTATTCATTGTTGTGTTTCTTTTTTGTCGACCGGTGTCTCAGAAATGCCGTACAAATAAAAAAAAAAGTATAAACCTTACCCACCCCTCAAGCCCAGCTCCTCGCTAGCTCGTTGTGTTGAGCTCACCACTCCCGCCGTGACCGTGTTGCTCAGGGACAACGGGCTGCCCATGGCTACCACCTGCCAAACAATTTACAATAATTACATTTTTTAATCTTATTGTCTCTTATTCATTCATTGACGAGATCGGTAGCGTACTTTCGATTCCGCACATAAAAAACATATATGTGCATGAACATGTTTGTTTGTCTGTCCTGGTCTGGGTGTTTTTAAGGGAGGTAGGGCGCATCTAAGCAGCCCGTCTTACAGAAAAACACAGCCAAAACAACTCTCTAGATGGTTGTTGTGTTGCTGCAATGAGTGAGATTACAAGCTCTTTTGAAGTAGTTGTGCTAGCAGAAGGGGTAGCATCGTTACAGTTATGGTACGGTACAGTTTCGATAATCCCTTTACCTCAGGTGGGCTGTATGCTTGCATGTTTCCCGACGTTACAAAAAATACTTTCATATTATTTTTCTTTTTTAATATACCAGCATTTCGGAAATGACCATTCGGAATGACCATGGCAAAGAAGAAATGCTGAAAGAAACTTGCCAATATAGTCTTTCATCAAATTGACAATTTCTATTGCAATAAAATTATGTCAATATATATATGGTGTTCTTAAATAATATGCCCAAATTGAAATGGGAAATAGTATTATGTATGCTGATTATAATAATAAATATACTTTATGCCCGTGTTACAAATTCTTTCATACAAAAAAAAAACCATCATAAAAAATAGCTTTCTGTTGTATGAATCCAACCAGCTAGGAAAATACAAGTAGCCACGCGACACGGTACGCAGGTACGTAGGCGCGCTTAGCGGGCCTTCGTAGAAACGCTAACCGCGCATGCGCCATCCATGTACCCACCGCGCTGCGTAGTAGATGGCGCACGCGTGGTCAGTCTGTTCCGAGTGTCGCACACTACACTACTACGCGTGACCGTAATCATGCCTGGACGTTGTTACTCTAATCAGGAGTATCTCCAAATGGTACTTTGTTATCGCGAGTGCAATAACATCACGGCAAAGGTTCGGAATACGAGTGAGCCATCACATCATCCTCGGCACAGTGTACAGGTTTCGTGAACATGGCAGTTACTTAACGATGAAGGCTTACATCCATACCACTTCACTAGGGTACAAGAACTCATGCCACAAGATCATGCGCCTCGTGTTGACTTCTTTCGTTGGCTTCATGCGGAGCGCCACAACATTTTGTGGACAGACGGGTTAACCTTCACACGCGGCCCGATCATTTCCAACGCAGATTTACAATACAACACTCGGTGACAGTGTTAGGACCAGTTTTTTTAGAGAGACTGAATGCGGATACCTATCTTCACCTACTGCAAACACAAGTGGACAGTATGCTGGAAAATGTTTCACTTGCACATCTAAGGGGTTTATACTTCCAGCACGATGGAGCACCAGCCCATTACGCCTTGCGTGTTCGCGAGTATCTGGACGTTACGTACGCCATGAGGTGGATAGGAAGGGGAGGGCCAGTCCAATGGGCTCCCCGTTCCACTGATATAACGCCGATGGATTTTTTTATGGGGTTGTGTGAAAGTGTGATGGAAAGTTTGTGACCTTTTTTAAGTTAAGTTTAAGTGGATCAGCTGTTATATCCGGTAAGTGTTCAAAATTTCCATTTTATTTAACTAGATAGGTAGCGAATGTGAACGCACATAAGCGACGTCTCTGGTGTTAAAAATGTCTAAATGCTACGATAACTGCTTACAATCAGGAAGAGAGCACCTAAGCTTGTTTGCCACCTTAGTGGTGTAAGTGTACCTTTTCCTATATCGAACCTCATACACAATTACCATTTTTTAATTTTTAATTTTTTACATATCATTTTTTTTATCGTTCCCATAAACAAACTTAGAATAATATTCTAAGTAAACAAACCACTCATGAAATACCTACCTAATTCGTTGAAAATGTATCTAAGTGTAAACTAATCAGACTTAGTGATGGATGTTTGTCATATGAAGCAAATCAGCTGTTTCATCTGTTTCATACTTTGGATCAGGCGCATCTTTGTTTTTTACTACGTCGGGAGACAAATAAACATACGGACCACTTGATGTAAAGTGGCTACCATAGCCTATGAACGCTCGCACTAAGGTTTATCGCACGCGGGTTGCCACCCCCGTTGCTCACACAACAACTCCTCTCACTGCCTTCTGGTAACATCACTCACTCACATAAAATCAACAACCCTCCAGTAAGGTTATTTTGCTGCGGACTTCCCCTGTCGGACTGCTTTGATGCGCCCTACCTACCTAATATCTATGTAAAAAACATTGTTAGGTGATGTATCAGCTGGCATAGTCACAGCCGTCATAGGTATTTCTTTTTTGTATACAACGTTGGGAGGCGTACGGTCGACCTGATGTAAAGTGGTTACCGTAGCCTATAAACGCTTGCAACACAGGAAGTATCGCTTGCGCGTTGCCAACCCCGCTACTGATACAGAAACTCTTCAGGAGCTCACTCGTAACCTTACTCACTCGCAGGAATAGTTGTTCTTAGGCTGCAGTTTTCTGTGAGGTGAAGGTACTTCTCCAGACGGACTGCTTTGACGCGTCCTACCTCTCTTCACTGAGCCTTCCGACTGGCAACTGTCAGGAACTCGGGACAGGCTGTGGTGGTCGCTGCGTACATGGCTTGTTCGATTACACCCGCGACCTGTACATCGACCCCGTCAAACTGAATTATTAGCAACTGATGAAGAGGACGGGGCAATCATTATGCACCATGAACCAAGTAGGCACTTTATTTATTTGATTTCTCAAACTTTTTTAACGATGCCAGGACACGAAGTTTCTTGTCTATCGTAACAAATAAACGATATTCTTTCTCCCATTGAAGTTCGGGCATATAAAAAAAAAAACACCTTATATAATGATGACGAAAGTAATGATGATAAAATTAAATATAAGTCAGATATTCATCAAATTTATGCCTAAAGAGTATTTTTGATGTGCCTTGCCTTGCCTTGAACCTATTGTCAAGATGGGCCAGAACTGTTTCAGTCAATTTAATATAAAATCGTATACAATTTAAGAACAGATCTACTAGTCTTAGCAAGCCGAAGTATCAATCCTGCAATCAATTCCTGGTTCTAATTTACTGAATTTCGAAAACAACTTTACACTTTTACAAGCTTATATTCTGCCTTCACAGATATGCTCAGAGATAACAGTGAGGATACTTATTTCTTTTAACAGTTACCTGAATAATTTTCTGAAAACCATTTTATAAATAGAGCGTGTAACTCTCTTTTGTTATGAAGATATATGTGCGGTTCAAAAGATATTCTGTGGCAACCTGACGGATAGACAGACAGGGCAAAACATACAGATAGATAGACTTATGGACGGACAGCTGAGCCTTAGTAACAGACTCCCTTTGGGGCACTGAATGCTGAAGTGGATGAAATTTTTAATGGCACTATATTTTTTGTGTGTGAATAAAGGATATTTTTATCGAGTTAAACAGAATTTAAATATTTTTCTAGGAGACAGATAGTCATTGAAGTCAGTTTTGATCATTTTTAACCTGTGTAATTGTACATCAGTACAAACCCACTCGCCAGGCTTGATGTCAGCTGATGAGCCAAGTTTCATTACAGGCAGGCCCGTCACGGGGATCCGGAGCGTTGCCAGGTCGGACTTCATGTCAACGTCTTCTACGAACCCTTGATGCATGGAGCCATCCTGGAAATTATTAATTCATAATAACTCTTTATACATGGAGCCATCCTGGAAATTATTAATTCATAATAACCCTTTAAGCATGGAGCCATCCTGGAAATTATTAATTCATAATAACCCTTTAAGCATGGAGCCACCCTGGAAATTATTAATTCATAATATGTAAGTATCAGGAATTCTAAAAGTTTACTAAATGTTTGGGAATAATCGCTTGTATGTCAAAAGACATTTTATATTGAATTTGTGTCAGTTCAGGGAGTCCCTATCCCGACTTGAATTAATCGAACACATGTGCAGTAATCGATTAGTGAAGTTAAGAATGCTACTGCCAAATAGTGGAATGAACATTGCTTTTAGTCGAGAATTGGAATGTGAATATGTTTGAAAGCATTGAACCAATCAGTTGGAGCGAACGTACCACTATTGAACCCCCAACAGAAAGAAGTGTGGATATGCAATAATACTTCTTGAATTGCAAGCATTCATAATCTATGATTACTTTAAGTTAGGTGAGATGTATGCTTTAATTCTCAATGTAGCATATAAAAAAATTGCTAAGTTTGGTAAAGATTACACGACAAGATTAGATTATTGCTCGCAAATATAATCTTTTTGTCAATTATTAAAACATTAAAGTCGAAAATTATAAATCTTTAGGTACTCACCATCAAGCGCACATTGACGACAGCATTAGGTTTATTGACCACAACGTGCGCGTTCGTCAATATCAGCCCATCTTCTTTCACGATAAACCCTGACCCGTTGGATAAAGTCATAGGTTGGCCACTGAACAAGTCCACTCTCCTTCCATCCTTGATTTCTATGTACACAACTGCCGGCGCAGACACCGCTACCACATCGGCTATAAAATTATACTTTTGCCTTCTTCCTTTCAAATCGTTTATCACTGATGCAGCGCTTAGTTTCTCTTTAAAAGCTACATAACCTATAACTCCTGCGGCGACGGCAAAAATGCCGCCGTAGCAATTTTTCCTATTAAAATGCCATCGATTACTATCGTTGTATGTATGAATCAATTGGGATGAACATCTGTAATTAACTTTTAATATTCGTTTTGTACAAAAAATGCGAGAAAACCTACTTGCGACTGACATTGTTATGAATTTTTTTTTTTGGTTCTTTTTATCCCCGGGGGGAAAGGCAAAGGGATCTAGCCCATACAGCCAAGTCATCAGTGTAGAACCATTTGAAAATCTTAATTCTATGTTCCAGCTTCAGGAACTGTGCTCAAAAAATACTTGGGAAGGGTACTTCGACCCAATCAACCCAGTTTAAATACCACCCGTAAAACGATAGGAATTTTACAAGGTTTTCTTGATGAACTTATTCACGTCTTCCAAAAAGTGCATAAACGTGTTATATTTGAGTTTTTTCATTATTGTATAATTGCACTAGCACTTATGTTACAAAACACTATCGAAATTGTCACATAAAACTAATTTTATACTGAATTGTAAAAATTACAAGTATAAGAACAATGTCACTCGTCAAAAGCGCGGGAAGAAGTCCCATTGTTATGAATTTAATGAACGAATGAAATTGACATGACAGTCAGTGTCAATACCGTATAACTTTGTAGTGATGTGCCGTTAATAGCAGGTTATAACCGTTGTTATAACGTTAACAAAAATATTAATTCGTTCAATTACGACTATTGACGTAGATGTATGCAATTGTGTATAAGTAGGCTCTAATGTAGGTACGTAATGTACATAGGACATTACTTAATTTCGATGAAGCCATAAGACATTGGCATACCACACTAACTTATCCTAGTGCAGGAATGAGAGTAATTAATTTGTTGATACGGGTAACCATTTAACTGACTGAAGGGGGTAGCATGCTCCACCACGCTGTTCAACTATGGATTGGCGGAAGCCGGTGTTCCCAAGTAGGTTTATAAAGGTAATTAACTGAGCGTAATACTGAACATTCTTAAATCTACATTTGATAGTCAAAGGGTAATACGAATCTTGGATACCTGAGCACCGCGACTGTTTAACGGACTTTACAATAGATGTCGGTACCATATTATACTTTAATAAAGGTCGCCATAATTTCCAGACATAAGTTAGACATTCATCAGATTTATAATGAGTTTTTTTTACAAAAAGTATTGTATGTGTCTTTCAAATTGCTGTTTTCTTGGATTAACATTCAATAGAGTTACAACCAAAACATCTTATTTAAAATCAACTATATTTATTATTTTTAAATCAATGTTTTGGAGAAATAACGGCTTTTTCTGTGCTACTCCAGGTCGCATACGGCCCACCAGATGTAAAACGGCCGCTGTAGCCTATGAACGCTTGTAATAAATTAAGTCTGTTTCTAACACAGCAACTCTTTAGGGCGTCTGTCTGTGAGGTGGACTACGCCCTACCTCGCTTGAAAACATCCAGACAAAGACAAACAGCATGTCTATTTTCATGCAAACAATTTTTTCTCGTATGTGTGAAGCGAACCAACGTACGTTGATGTCAAAGCTAATAACTTCGCCATGGAGCTCGTCAGAATAATAAGCACGAGCTTACAAAATGAAAAAAAAAAGTTGTATAAAATACCTTGATAATGCCATAAAGGCGAAACCGATCTGTTAAAATTGTGAAGTGGAATCTGTACAAGTGCAAGAATTAACATTAACGAGATAGATAAACCCATCTATGGACAGGCAGTGGTCGACTTTGCTTCACATGAGTGTTTGGTCAGAACGACACATGGAACGATACCATCGGGCTCTCAATAAATAATAAAACCATAACGTTCATAAATTTATTTTCTGCACTATACTTACATTATTACAACACATATTCCAGTGATTATTATGCACAATTTGATAAAAGGATTATAATGATATGTCATAATTCAATTGTAAAATTATAAATTAGGAACTAGGCATAGCTAAATCTATTTACATTCAACATTAAAGGTATCTATTATAAAGAAAATTGTCTATATATATAACATATACGAGCAACATACCACATTTATATTGTGATTAAATGACTTACAAAATTAAATATATTGTAGTTTACTCCTTAAACGATTTTGAGTTATAAGGCCCGGTACGGAACTTTTATGAGGAGTAAAATCAAGTGTTAACTAAAAGTGATGGCGTTACGCGCGTCCGCTTAAAAGAGACAAGCTTATACATCTGTAGGGTTGAACGTGTGAAAGAATGAGATAGAAGGCATTATACAGTGTTTATTACTGTGTCCTAGCGTTAGACGTGTGTAAGTACGTGTGTGTCCGTCTGCGTATTACGAAGCTTAGGGCACTTTACGTATATTTTTATGTACTATTAAACAAATCATCAAGTCATTAAAGTTAAAAAAACATTGGAAAATATGAAAGAAATTGATTCGAGTGGTAATGAAGAAGAATCCGAAAAACATGTGAATGCGGTTAATTGTTAAGCCTTTAAGTTGACATTTATGAATAATATAAATTATATTAATATTTTAGAAGATGCGGTCATTTGCCCTCTTTTTCTATTCGGCATATTATCGTTCGTAAGGAGTACACTCCAGTCGTGCATCGGAGCTGACACACATTTTTTTTTATTTCTAATAACGTTTTTGTATTATCTCATAACATGGTCATTTTTTCTGCTATTTGTTAAAATGCGCAAAGCTCTGTGACGGCTACTCAGCCTATACATTCATTTGCCACATCCGATGATAAGCAAGCGTATACTACGTTTGATGAGAACTAGACATCCTAACCTATTAAGACTTGCAACATAAGGAGCATCGAACTCTACTATCAATCCACGTCGCTTCCTAGTGACCTAACATGTCACGTCATAAAAATGGCAAACCTCACTCACCCGCAGGAACACAACAACCCTTCAGGGATTTGTTATTTGGCTGTGACTTTTCTGAGGTGGAGGTACTTTCCCAGAGGGGGCTCATTCGCTGCGTTCTACTTCTCTTAAAACCACTTAGCCTAAGACAAACATGTTCATGTACACAAATGTTTTGCCTGCGTGGGAATCAAACCATTGCTTTGACACCAACGCACGTGGCGTTGTGTCAAAGCAGTGTTACTAACCACTGGTTACCGTAGCCTATGACGCTTGAAAGGAAACCGCAGGTTACCCGTAGCCAAAAGCAAAGACCACAGCAAAATCTACTTGAGGTTTTTACATGATGAAGATACTTGGGCTGCAAATAATTCTGTGTACGACACTGAAATGATTTAACACTTTCAACAGAAGAAAAGAGATTGCCATGATAAAGTTCACTTTGGCTGTGAAATGATTGTAGGCTGCTTACAGTCCCACATTCACTTTCAGCTATTGACGAGCTCGGTGGCGCAGTGGTGAACGCGGTACGTTACCTCGACACCAACGCTCGTGGATTCGATTTTTTTTTTATACCTCTAAGGTAGAAATCAAGCATACGGCCTGCTTGATGGTAAACAGTCACCGTAGCCCACAGACATTTTCAACATCAGGGCCGTCACTCATGCGTTGCCGACCCTATAATTTCTACACAGGACAAACATTGTGTGCATGAACATGTCTGTTTTCTCTTGGTCTGGATGTTTTAAGAGAGGTAAGGCGTATCAAAACAGCCCGCCTAGCGAAGTACCTCCATCTCACAGAAAACCGCAGCCAAGTAACAACTGTTAGCTCTATACATCAGGTGGGCCGTATGCTTGTATGCCTCCCGACGTTGTATAAAAAAATACCCTGTAAAAATCTCTTTTCTATAGTCACTCATAAAGACCATTCAACTTTTTACCAATACAAATAAACTCTTATTATAGACTAGATGAAAATATTAGTTTAGTGCGAGTGAGACTCGGACCCATTCAATTTTCAACTAAATTATATTTCTTGTTACAGCGGCAATAGAAATACACACTGAATATTTCAACTGTGTACATATTACGGTTCATGAGACACATTCCGCTGATAGACAGACGGTTTCATTGGCACCCATTGGGTACTGCAGGGGTACGGGTCTCCGTAACCGAAGGTGTCTAGAGCATACTCAACCACGCTGCTCAACTGCGGAGAAGTGTCGCTCGAAGGACTTAGCTTAACGACAGTCTATCGACAACAGCCGGGATCGACGGCTTAACGTGCCCCCCGAAGCTCAAGGTAGCTAAACCTACCCTAAGACATGCAGCGGTTGAAGTTAACCTGCGTATTCGGTTAACGTCGGTTAATGACGTCATCGAACTCTATACGCCATGGTTAAGGAACCTTAAAAATGTTAACTCATAAAAAAATAATTTAGTATAAAAATTAAATTTTACTAAATACCGTATATCACTCATAGATAAGTAGAGAAATAAACCGGCCTCTAATGCTACAAAGAATATAAAATTGACTTTAAAATATATTTGCTTAAATAAAATTATATTTACTATATTAAAGCAATAGTCTAATATGTAGTTTCTTATACTTTTATTTTTTATCTGTTGATATGTTATTTATACGTTTCATTCACAGATTTTGAGCGTCGGAAAAATAGGACGAAATTCTGGGAGCCTCGCTTTGAAGTGACATAAGCTTGTACGGAAACTTCAGCGAGCAAATCAGACTCGCAATTTATACTATGTTATATACGTTTATATATTTTACTCTATATGTTACATACGAATTGTGGTAATTTCATATTAACTGCCGTTCTTCCAATTGCAAGAGTCACCATTTCCTGAAATTATCCCGTTCAATTTGCACGTTACACCATTTCCATTCGTTCCGTTCATTTCGTTCGCTCCATTGAACATTTCGTCTGGCCGGTACGTGTAGAAGACATCACAAAAGGCAGAGTCGTCTCGCGGTAGGTCGTAGGCGACATGCTTGGCGGCCAGCCAGGCGGCACCCATGGCGCTCGATACCTGTAACCTTACTAATTCCAGCTCTATTTTCACCTGAAAGAAAAAAAGAGAAAAATTATATTAAAGTTGCAGTGCCGTTGCAGTGCAGGAAATTATAATAGAATACACGTGTTGGCACTGCACTACTCCTGCACGACTCGAATAACAAACGTAAATGTGCAGCTGCAGTTATTTAGCAGAATTGGCGTACTGAGCTCACTGGCAAGTTTGTGGGGTCCTACAATTTATAGTCTATTATAATTCTTAGATATAAAGTACAAATAACGAAGTCTGTAATATTGTTATCAATGATATCTCTTATCATCATCATGTCATAGACCCTATAGAGTTCTAGAGAGTCACTCGCCTCGATCTTGAGCCACCTGCATCCATCAACTCCCTTCAGATCTTTTGAGGTCATCGCTTATGTCTAGTATGTGAACATGGCCTACCCCTCCATTGACGAGCTCCTTCAGCATGCCCGGTTTGAGGATTTCCCAGCTCTTCCAGACGGAGCCGACGCACACTATCCGGACCCTGGCGGCGGAGGTGCGGGGAGCCAGGGCCGCCACGTGGGCCGCCAGCACGGTACCCGCCTCCGCGAATAGGTGTCGCGAGAGGGCGTCCCCTTCGAACGCCAGTTGTGATAACTTCGCTGTTAAACCTGCAACACATATTTCGCTATCATCATCATCATCCATTGATGAACATAGGGCCACCCCACTCGTCTAATTCCTGTACCACTTGCATCCATCAGCTCCCTGCAAAACTCTTGAGGTTGTCTCTCTGTCTAGTGAGGGGCCGTCCCTAGGAGTATTTTTCTTATTGTTGAAATTATTACCTTAATGTTCAAAACATACTATTTTAAGAGAGGTAGGGGGCAATCAAAGCAGCTAGGCAGGTACCTCTAAGTCACAGAAAACCGCAGCCTAATAATATCTCCTTGAAGGATTGTTGTGTTCCTGTAAGTGAGTGGGGGTTACCAGTAAACTCCTAAGATCTATCGAATACAATTTACAAGAAAAAGTCAACCAGCATTGGGAGACTGATGTACGCTGCATAACTTATTTCTGCTTGCGATTTCCCTAAAGCCTATACTCTAATCATGGTAGGTTAGTCTCGGTGTTCCTCGACTCCTGCATCCTTCCACTTTCGCATTTTATATCTGTTTAGTTTTATTTTTATTGATTACATAGGGCATGGTAATCGCGTGATTATTTGTCACCTGAGATTATAAAAATGTGCGGTTACCAGCAAACTGTGGCTTGTCGAAATGTTTGTAGGCATGTGGCAGCAGATCATCTTGTGTCTGAATGTCGAAATGTTCTTTGATCGTCTCCCAGACTCGGTGGATGGGGTATGCTGAGGGTCGCAGACCGTCGATGTCGTCAAAGGCCGCTTTGACGGCGCGGTGCGCTATCCAGTACGCTGCAAAAGACCATTGTTAATTTAATGACGAGCTCGGTGGCGCAGTGGTTAATAACGCTATTTAAACACAAACGCTCGTGGATTCGATTCTCGGTTTCGAGCTCGCCAAAAAAAACTTGTACATTTCGTGCAAGTTACACGGCCCTGGATATAAGGTACGAGTACTTTAAGTCCGCTATATTTATTGTAACTATTTACTACATTGATACTGGTGAAATATTTCATACTCACGTACTAAGAGCTACCGCACACGAGGCCACTAAATGCGGCCACAAGTGTCATACCATTAGACGCGACCACTACTGGACGTGGTCTCCAGTCGGAGTCACTAGTGGCTGGACGTATGCACATTTTCGTCCATTATTCATATCCTCATCCATGTCTCCACAAATTGTGGCCATTAGTGGCTTAGCTGTGGCCGCCACCGGTGGCCGTGCGGAAGCTCTAACAGTTGAGAGTCGGTGCCGGTCGGCGCTAGTTCGTATGAACTAATAGTGGCAGAAGCACACATGCAATAAAGATCAAATTGCCTAATCCTTGGTTAATTGGTAATTAGACGCTACAATATGCATACAAAAGTTGTTGTGATCTCTTTATTGTACAAATATGTTTTTTTTATACCACTAAGGTGGAAAACAAGCATACGGCCTGCCTGATGATGAGCAGTTACCGTAGACTATGGACATTTGCAACACCAGCGTTGTCACTCTTGCGTCGCCGACCCTAAAATGTTACGTCACAAAATAAACAAAATTGCTACATACCACTCCCCTCGTCTCCCAACATGTGTCCCCATCCCCCACAGCCGTACTGCTTTCCATCAGGTGTTCTCAATAACGCGTTAGATCCAGTTCCTGTAAAATAATATGACGAGTCATGAATGACGCGACTTAGACACCAACGCTCGTGGGTTCGATTCCCACACAAGGCAAACATTTGTGTGCATGAACATGTCTATTTGTCGTGGTCTGTATGTTTTAAGAGAGGTAGGGCGCATCAAAGCAGCCCGTCTGGGGAAGTACCACCACCTCACGGAAAACCGCAGTCAAATAACAACTTCCTAGAGGGTTGTTGTGTTCCTGCGAGCGAGTGAGGTCACCAGTAAGCTCCTAAGGAGATGCCGTGTAAGCAGCAGGGGAGGCATCACGCGAGTGATACTTAGTATATTACAAGCGTTAATAGTCTACGGTAACCGCTTTACATCAAGTGGGCCGTATGCTTGCATGCCTTCCGACGTAGTACAAAAAAAATACTAAACAATAAATCTATAGTGAAGCCTCTACCAAAAAATTCGTGTTATCAGATTTATGTACATACTACCGGTCCGCCCCGGTTTCACACGGGTACATAAAAAGATAAATGAGTACTATACGAATAGAACATAACGACAATTGAAACTATTTACTTGGATATAACCGCGCTTTGGTTGACTAATTTGAACAAAACCGGTTATTGTGAATTAACTATAATATCACAGACATTTTTGCGGGCAATGACACTTACTACAAACATACGGAACATGGTTTTACGAGTATATATCATCAATGGTTTTAGCAGCACGACGAATAATGCCTGCACATGTGTTCCCTCCTTCCTACAATATGGGATCCTTCAAACGAAGCGTGAAGAAGCATCTTGCCGGTCAGCATGGCAGCGTCGACGTACAGGACACTGTGTTAGTCTTTTGTCAGTTGCGATTTGGGCTCCTCTTTCGCTTACCATCAGGCAAATCAGAGCCACTATGCTGAACTTATATAAAAAAAAAAACATTTATATATAGGCAATTTTTGATACTTTGAGTTGCATTGTAGCAATTTACGAACGTATATCTGATTTTTTTTTAAATAATATATCACCTATGTTACGTCGCTGATAATGTAGTTTTCTATATGTGAAAGAATTTTTTAAATTGATTACGTATTTTGGAGTTTGTTCATTACAAACAAACATACAAAGAAATCATTTTTTTCTCTCAATAATATTAGTTCAAATTGTGCAGAAGTTTAGAATTGTAATTATATTTGCTCGGCAGTGAAGGAAAACATCGTGAGAAAACAGCACATCCAAGAAATTATATTTCGAAAGACCTAACCTAAGAACGAGGGACCTAACCTAAGAAAAGTGTGGCTTGTCCTCCGGTCTGACGGCAGTAGGCACGCGCAAAAACTATCAATATATCAAAATATCGAAAATTTTTTGGCAAAATAATCGATACACACGGCGCTTTTATGGAACATAAGTATTACCAAGTCTTCTTGGAAAAAATATCGATTACGATATATATCGATATTTATTTATATTTTTGACATGCCACCGCTAGACGGCAGTCGCTCGGCACAGCACGGCAGAATCAGCATCGTCGCCAAAGGGTTAAGGCAGTGACCTCGTCAATCCTAATGAAATAAGGAACGTGGTAACGGTAGGAAGAAGTTTTATTTATTGCCAAAGTGAACGACGAGACTTGGATTGAAGAATAATTCCGTCGGAGTCGGACACTAAGTGATGACCAGTTTATAAACTCGTCGAGTCAAGGCGAGAGGTTATCTGGAGACCTAATTGAGAGCTGTTTCGCAATCAGAGAGTGACCCACTTACCATCCTGATAGCGACATGGGAGCACGCACAGCACGGTCAATAAACAGTTTAAAAATGGATTCAAGTACTTGTGCGATGAGATTTTCTTGTTTACAATCTATAACATAATTATTTTTTTGTGAAGTAATGTATGTATGTATGTATATCTTCACGCCAAGTCCCTTGCGGGTAGGCAGAGAGAACCGAGCGCCATAAGACGCGGTCCTTCCATACTTCACTCGCTTCTGTGACATTCATAGCTCTTTTCATGCACGCTCGCTGCGAAAGAGCTATGAATATTCCTGGGGCTCCTGACATCATCTTCTGATAAAACGCGACCAATTTGGTCATGGTAGGTTAGTAAGTAATGTAGTAATGTAATCTTAATAAAAGTTAAGTATATGCACATATTTATGGAAGTCTCAGCAAAAAATTAAAAAAATGATTATATCCGAAATGTCTTTAATCTGTCTGGCCACGAATCTATGGATTTACAGACTGTGTCAATTCGAAAACTTCCTACTCTTACAAATTTCTTCTGATTAAATTCGTTATGAGTTCCAAGGCAGCTGTACTTTAACCCCTGGGACAGCAATGGACTTCACTGTTCATTGCCTTTTTGGTGGTCGCCGCTGTTGATTTTGCCTACACAGGAAACACAGTGGTGGGAATGAGTGGTTGGCCCGTCGAATTAAAAAAAAAGACTGTCCATGAGAAATTTAACGACTGCTTGCTCCAGAGATTTCTTAAAGACACAATGTCGCCGTGCCGTTTCGAGCAGGTCATGTCCCCTAAAACTGACCATCATTTGTAATCTAACGAGTTCAGATCTGGGCTAGACGAGAGCCAGTCTTCAGTTCTGTCTAGAGACCGGAACGTTGGTTTCGAGCCCAGAAAGTCCACGGTACATTTTTTAAAAGTGTACATAATTTTGTTGCTGACTGTACGTTCAATGGACATTATCAATAGTCTGTAACATTTATTCAATCTGAAGTCATTGGACTCGTACTTGTTGACCGTCTACAAAAAAAATGGGGTCACGGTTGGTCTGCGCGTAGCTTCCTAACGGCATCTTTCATAGACATTTTAGCATCCTTGCCACTCACTAGGCTGTGAGTGACGGAGGTTATGCCACACACTACACCGTGATGCAGTACCTCCATACCGGAAATCTCAGCTTTAAGGGAGGTAGGGATACGCCCTTAAAGCTTAAAGCTCCCCTACTTCCCTTAAAGCTGCCCCACTCAAGTATCTCTCACGCGATGCCATCTATGCTGCTAACACAGCTAACCTTAGGAGCTCACTCACCCGCAGCACCTAACTCTCTGGGGAATTGTTATTTGGCTGCGGATTTCCGTGAGGTGGAAGTGCTATCCAGACGTGATGCTTTGATGCGCGCTACCTCTCTTAAAAACACCCAGGCCAAGACAAACAGACATGTTCATGCACACAAATGTTAATCCCGTGCGGGAATCGAACCCACGAGCGTTAAAGTCGCTTTGTTTAGCTCTTTAAATGTCAAAATGTAATGTAAAGGAAAAAGCTATATAAAACATCTAGGCACTTTGTCGGGGTTGTGAACTCCAGTTTATTGCCTTACAAACACTAAGCTATTGACCTATGATAGATTCATCACTTAGATATGCTAAATATACTCGTACCAAAGTGCATTATACAAATAAGTACGCTGCAAGTTTGACACTTTGACCTTTCTCATGTAAGTAATAAGAGTGACATTCGTACTTAGAGTGTCGAGCAAGATGTTTTTTATACAACTAGATTACGAATCAGATTGTAAGCGGTCACCGTGGGCTATTGACGCTCGCAACACCACGGGAATGTTACTCGCGCGCTGCCAATCTTGTGACCTAAGGCTGTTTCGTCACAGTACCCAGTAAACTCTCTGCCATATCTCACCCTTCAAACCGGAACACAAATATAGCTGCCTGTGGTAGAAATAGGTGAGATAGAGGTACCTACGCAGACGACTTTTGTATAAAATCTCCCTCTGATAAAATAGATGTGGATCTGAATGTGCTCTTAGATGTACAAGAGATGTTCTTTTGTCGAATTGATATTATTATAACTAGCTACGCGCCCCAACTTCTGTCTTCTTCACTTCTTCACAGTCTGGAGACTGCCTGAAAATTTTATCAAAATCGGTCCACGTTGTTGCGTCGGCCCGCTTCCGCTGAGGCGTTCGCTTCCGATGAAGCCTTTAAAGCCTACCCGGCTAAATGCAGTCCCTAGGTGGTGATTAGTCAGTTAGAGTCTGACATAACTCGTGCGGCCGTCCGAAAGGATCCTCATGATAGTAAAGACGAGCTCGTGGGTTAGATTCCCACACAAGACAAACATTTGTGCGCATGAAAATGTCTGTTTGTCTTGGTCTGGGTGTTTTTAAGAGAGGTAGGGCGCATTCATTCAGCCCAACTGGGGAAGTACCGGCACCTCACAGAAAACCGCAGTCAAATAACAACTCCCAAGAGGGTTGTTGTGTTCCTGCGTGTGAGTGAGGTCACCAGTAAGCTTTCAAGGAGTTGCTGTGTAAGCAGCAAAGGTGGCATCGCGCGAGTGATAATTAATGTATTGCAAGCGTTAATGAGCTACGGTACCCGCTTTACATCAGGTGGGCCGTATGTTTGTATGCCTCCCGACGTAGTATACAAAAAAAGTATGAATTAGTCCTTCTTTATATGTCGTCGTTTACGTCGGGCATAAAACCAAAAAAATTGAGATCTACATTGCTGGAAGTACTTCCCCAGTAGAGATGCTTTGATGCGCCCTACCTCCTTTAAAAAGAACCAGACCAAGGACAAACAGACATGAATTTTAATGGGTGTATTAAGCAAATTAGTAACTTATATAATGGCTTTTAAAAGGTACACGAGCTGTGCCTTCAGACTCAAGTTTTTAATGCCAAGAATCTTTTCTAACGTTCCATTTATAATATTCACTGCACCCATGTGTACCTTCCATTCCTATCCTTTCAATCCCTTTTTATCTCATCTCATGAATGTAGCATACACGCGGTCAAGATGCGAGTATTGCGCAATGATGTAAGAAAGAGGGGTTGTCTGAAAGAGATTTTGGGCATTGAGATAGGAAGATGCATGTTCGGACATGTAGAAAGAAAGCAAAAGGAAAGAATGATGAAACAAGTACACAACACGAAAGTCGAAGGATGTAGGTCGCAGAATGCCATGAGTCACTTCTCATGATCGACTTGGTGGTTGTCAGAAGCCCTAGGAACCGTCGAACGTATACGAAAAGAAAATGCTGAAGAAACGAGCGAGGTACTGGATGGAGCCATATGGCATTCGATTATCTTTGCCTACCCCAACAGGGGTTTATCGTGAAGATATTGATAGATACATTAAAGAAGGTGGGATGTTCTGTTTTGAAGGTACAGCCGCAGCGCCATCTGCCTACGAAGTTATCTACAGTTTTAGCAGCCTTTACTTCCAAAGGCTCCATACCCACTTTGTGGAAGACAATCACTGTATCTAATCCTATTTTCTTTAAAACACGAAAAAAATATGTAAAACGGCGGGAAATCGAGAAAGTTTTTAACATAATAAACGTCTTCCAAATTCAAAACAATTAGAGTTAAACAAAAGAAAATTCAGGAGGCATACAAGCATACGGCCCACCTGATGTAAAGCGGGTACCGTAGCTTATTAACCTCCTCTGCTGCTTACACAGCAACTCCTTGGGAGCATAATGGTGACCTCACTCACACGCAGGAACACAACAACCCTCTAGGGAGTTGTTATTTGGCTGTGGTTTTCTGTGAGGTCTCCACCGTACTTCCCCAGACGGGCTGCTTTGATGCGCCCTACCTCTCTTAGAATATAATATATATCCTACTAATATTATAAATGTGAATGTCCGTTTGTTTGTTACGCATTCACGCGATAACTACTGAACCGATCATCATGAAACTTTGTACACATATTCTTGGAGGTATCAGAAGTAAAATAGGATACTTTAAAAAAAAAAAAAAAAATTATCAATGCGAGCGAAGCCGCGGGTAAAAGCTAGTATTATGTATATGAAACTCCGTAAATATCTCACCAGCAATGAGCACCATCCCGCCGGTGGTAGCTGCCGTGAAGAGCGAGCCTTCCGTGTCGGACGCGACGTATATCTCCCGGACTGCGGAACCACCTTTGTCCTTGACCCTGGCAGCCAGCTCGGAGTTGCTACTTTCTTGACCGCACCCGGACAAAGTCAAACCCTAAAACAACATTATACCTCTTTATTAACTAACTACGTGGATTAACTAACACTGGAACCGCAATGGTCGCGTACTGTGCGGCGCCAGAGAAGTTTTCTTCCGAGAACTCACAAGTTGTTGAATGAACACCCAGCCGAGGTTTTCCCAAGGGACTACAGTATGGGGTTTTTCCAGAAAGGCGTGAAGATATTTTTCGAGCGTCGGCAACACATGAGAGACCCTCCTGGTATTGCAAATGTCCGTAGGTTACGGTGACTGTTTACCATCAGGCAGGCCGTATGCTGGTTTGCCACCTTAGTGGTATAAAAAAGCTAAAAGAATGATGACAATTTTAACATGCTATGTATGTATGAAGTATCCAGTAGTAGAGGTAAAGTTGACCAACTATTTGTCCTGCAAATAAACTTGATTGATTGATATCTTTATTGCATAAAAAAATCGGCCAAGTGCGAGTCGGACTCGCACACGAAGGGTTCCGTACCATTATCTATAAAAACGGCAAAAAAATCACGTTGTATGGGAGCCCCCTTAAATATTTATTTTATTCTATGTTTTAGTATTTGTTGTTATAGCGGCAACAGAAATACATCATCTGTGAAAATTTCAACTGTTTAACTATCACGGTTTATGAGATACAGCCTGGTGACAGACGGACGGACGGACGGACGGACAGCGTAGCCTCAGTAATAGGGTTCCGTTTTACCCTTTGGGTACGGAACCCTAAAAAGACCCGATGAAACGATTTTGCGTAATAAATTAATTCACCGCTACGGGTCGGGCGAAAAGTAAATTGCGTCACTTACTAGCTTACTGGTTAAAATATCCAATCGGTCGTTATAGACTCATTTTGTAAAAAGAGTGATACTCATAATATAAATACTAGATATAAGCATAATCTTGTGATACATGCAAGCCGTCTCCACAAAATAAGTAATTCTTTTATGGGGCAATGTATACGGTTCTATAACAAACTTCCCAGCAATATAAGAGAATTGTCAATAAACAAATATAAAACTACTATTAAAGCCAAATTGTGTAGCAGGGCATATTATAAAGTATCTGACTATATTAATGATAAAAATGCTTGGGATTGAGTCGATCCAATTATAATGTAATTAATAAATTATGTAAATTTGTTTGGATACCAAAAGAGGGATGCCTGAGTTTTTTGGCAGTATTTTTATCAGTGCTCACCTAGTCATGAACTGCACGGTAGGGGAAAAAAATTGTGACGATTCCAAACAAATGTGGCCATTTTTACGGAATAAAAAGATTTTGACTTTGACTTTATAGGCTGGATCCTCTTGAGATATTAATGTGCTAAAATACTTAGTTTTGATTAGTGAAGAGGGCCTTCCAGTTAACCTTAATGTATTTGAGAGGATTGGAAACGCGCGAGATCGCAATATAATACATCACTACATATTATAAAACCAACTCCGCCGCGTCTGTCTGTCTGATCGCGATAAACTGAAAAACTATTGCACCGATTTTCATGCTGTTTTCACCAATGGATAGAGTGATTCCCGAGGTATATATAATTAGTATATAATTAGTTAAGTTTTTGTATACATTACCGATATTTGTTGGAGCTGTCGGCAAAAAATAAGCCGTCAGGGAGCTTTCAACGAAAACTCTGCCTAAACTCTTTGAGATATAACAAAATAATGTATGGTGGAATTGTCTATCTTATATAGGTCTACAGAAAAGGCCGCGATGGCACATGTCTATCTCTTAAGTTTAATAACTTTATAAAATGGGCAATTATTAAGCGGTAATTGGAAAGCTATTTACACAAATACGGAATTAATACTTATCATTTTAAATACGTTAGTTGGCTTGAGCATTTCATGAAGATTATTTTTTTCCATTACACCATGCAAATTAAATGAATACCTTAGGAGATATAGCAAAATTAAAATGTATGGTCGAATTGTGTATCTTTTGTGTATATGCCTACAGAAAAGTCAGCGATGGCATATGTCTATCTGTTAAAGATAACACACAGCATATATCCATTTTAGTACTTTAAAAAATTGGCAATTATAAAGCTGTAATGTAAAAGCTATTTGATTTTTTGTTTGTTACGATTTAACTCAAAAACTACTCAACCAATTTTAAATTTTACTACCCGGGCGAATCCGGGCGGGTCGCTAGTATTAATACATTTTACTTGTCTTCGAAACATACTACAACTTGTGCCGAATTTTTTTTTTATACAAAGTCAGGAGACAATCATGACCTACCATTTTTTTATGAAACTAGACTGGCAAACAAGCATGCGACTCGCATTAGATGGTAAGCGATCACTGTAGCCTATTGACGCTCGCAACACCTCGGTCATGTTACACGCACGCTGCCAATCTTGTGACCTACGGCTGTTTCGTCGCAGTAGCCAGTAATTTCTCTGCCACATCTCACCCTTCAAACCCCTGCTTCTCGGTAGAATAGGTGAGACAGAGGCACCCATGCAGAAGACTTTTGTACCCTCCCCTGATGTAAATTTGTCACTAGCCTATGAACGCTCGCGATATATTAAGTATCACTCGCGCGATGCCACCTCTGATGGTAACACAGCAACTCCTTAGGGAACATACTGGTGACCTCACTCACACGCAGGAACACAACGACTCTCTAATGAGTTGTTATTTGGCTGCGGTTTTCTGTGAGGTGGCGGTACTTCCCCAGACGAGCTACTTTGATGTGGCTCACCTCTCTTAAAATCTCTTTCTGATGATAATAATATGGTGATGATGTCACAAGAAATAGCGTGATACACGGCCCTCCCGTGACGAAAGGTCAAGGTCGCATTGCAATTCTTTTTATCAAACCATAGACAATACAAGGTGACAGTCATACATTAAGTACCATTCACTGTTTCTACTCATTCACTAAATGCATTCAGTTTCTAATAGCTGGGAATCAAACAATAGTCTATACGTATGGTAGTGTGTCAGCCAAGTTAGGAAAAGAAAAAGGTTAACATTTTGACGAACTCTGAAGTGGAGTCGTTAGCAATACTACTTAAGAGAGGTAGGGCGTATCAAAATATCCCGACGAGGGATAACCTCCTCATAGAAAACCGCAGCCAAATAACAACTAGCTAGTGCTGTTTGTTTTCAAGATTGAAGTAAAAGCAAAAAAAATGAAGGTGTATTTGTTTAGACGCTTTATCATTCCGGTGTCTCAATAAGAACATAACCATTATTTTATCTTTTTAAAAAATATTGATATCCCAACAAAATCAAATATGAAAACGGGTTAGTTTTGATCACAGTTGTATGAATGTACAACATTCGTCAACAATCTTCAATTTAATTAAAAATCAATTTGTTGCTGTCATTGGTACTGAATTTCTAACTGTACGTTTCAATTGTTAATAAATTAGGTTCGAATGTGACACCTCTAATTAGAAATATTCAATAACTAGTTAGTTTTGGTCATGTGGTATTTATTATACATTATAATTTCGAATAGATATTTATTAACAATTAAACCTTATGAAATTAGAAATTCCTTATCAAACAAAGTAATAAATTGATTTTTAATTGAATTGAAGATTGCCGTACATTCCGAAAATTATGAATAAAGGAACTTATAAACTGGCTTCTTTGAAAGGATACGAAGGATAGGTACGGATAACCTACTAACATTAACATGTCAGTGACGCGACCCCATAAGATTTCCCCTCTCAAAAATCGCTCAATGTTTATATGGAAGTTTTCACTTTATGAAAACTGCTATGGAACCAGCAAGATAAAATTCAATACTTTAATTGGCGACATTGACTACAACGAAGGTCGGTTCTGACGAACTTGGCTCCTTTTTCACATTTATATATTTTTTTGTGATTTCGAAAATTGATTTAGTTTCTGTTTTGATCACGAGATAATTACTATGACAGTATGGGTTTGTAGAGATTTTTTTTTATTAAATGGCGTTAAAATGTTAAATCTTTACAGGACTTGTATATTTTTTACACAACGTCGGGGGGCAAGCATACGGCTGACTTAACGTAAAGTAGTTACTGTAGCCCATGAACACATGCAAAACAGGAAGTGCTACTACTTGCGTGTTGTCACCCCTGCTGCTAACACAGCAGCTTCTTAGTAGGTTACTGCTAACACCATTCACACACAGGAACACGAAAACCCTCCAGGGATTTCTTATTTGGCTTCAGTTTTCTGTGAGGTGGAGGTACTTCCCCAGTTGAGCTATTTTGATTGACGCTCGCAATACCACGGGGATGTTACTCGCGCGCTGACAATCCTGTGATCTGAGGCTGTTTCGTCACAGTACCCAGTAATTTCTCTGCCATATCTCACCCTTCAAACCGGAACACGGCTATATAAATATAGCTGCTTCGCGGTAGATTTAGGTGAGACAGAGACCACGCAGTTGACTTTTGTACAAAGTCTCCCCTTGGTAAAATGATATGTTTAGCAGTCTTGGAGACAAGGATTTTTATGGACATTACGACGGACAGTCAACAGAGTACCAAGAGCGGTCCGTTTTTACATTTTAATATATGGAGTCCCAGAAAAAGCTTTCCCTCACCAAAGAATCTAAAGCTGTATCATCAGGTATGCCAGCATCCTTTCTAGCTGCGTGCAGCATCTTCACCAGTCTGCTGACACATTCCTCCATGCCCAGCGCCCACTGGTTGGTCCCTGGTCCTTGGGCCCTGCCCACCACCTTACCACTCTCATCACATATGATCATGTTGGAATGCGTTGCGCCCCTGGGAACAAAAATATAGTATTAAACCACAAATATATACAAAGCGGTATAGTTAGTTTGTTTGAACGCCCTACTCTCTGGAACTATACGTATGATTTGAAGAAATCTTTTTGCATTTGACAGATCAAGAGGAAGGTTATAGGCTATTCAATACCACGATACGACCCTTAGTCAAGGAAAAGAAAAAAGTTAAAAAAAAATGAATGCTTTAGACCACACGACCTGAAGTAAAACTTCTTTAGCTCCATAGTGATGGAGTATGCTCTAAACCCCTTCGGCTGATGGGAGACCCGTATCCCTGCAGTAGAACGAGCCGATAAGTACCACAACGTTGATCAGCCTATCCACGCTGCGCGTTCTACTTTACCCTCCGACCCATAGAGGTGAATTGAGTTGGCGCACGCAATGGCGGTCTCATCGGCTCTCCATAGGTTAATGTTAAAAAAAAATGAATGCTTTAGACCACACGACCTGAAGTAAAACTTCTTTAGTTCCATAGTGATGGAGTATGCTCTAAACCCCTTCGGCTGATGGGAGACCCGTATCCCTGCAGTAGAACGAGCCGATAAGTACCACAACGTTATTCAGCCTATCCACGCTGCGCGTTCTACTTTACCCCCGACCCATAGAGGTGAATTGAGTTGGCGCACGCAATGGCGGTCTCATCGGCTCTCCATAGGTTATATCCTTTGTGAAAATGTACTTGTCCATAATTATCTTTACGTGAAAACAAGGCAAATTAATTTTCCTCACAATGTCAGAAAACAATAAACACAATAAGTATTAACACACAGTGCTCGCTATCTCTGCCTCATAAACTAATACCCGCTGTAAACAAACACACAGACAAACAAGATAACGTACTGTTATGATGTATTATTTTCATATCGACGAATATTCGCAACATATTATCATCAAATTCGCGATAATATTTTCATTAGTGGGTTAAGCGATAACATATTGGGTATGAACTGTAAACATAGCTGGAGGTTGGCCAAATAAAGATTATAATGATAAACAATGGATAATAGATATAATGGAGAGTAGATAGAGAGATTTCGCCTCCCTTTGTGCGTTCTACGGATTGTACAATGGGTTGTGTTCGATATCATGCCAACAGCCTCGTTTACTATCTCATAGCTCGCCGACGGCTGGGAGTTCATCCTCATACACCGGAACCGCAATGGTCGCGTACTGTGCGGTTCCGGCACGTTTCTGGCACATGAAGGTAGAATAATCCACAGATAGGACGGATAGGGACGGACGAACAATAATAGACCGCTTGCAACATATAAGTATCACTCGAGCGGTGCCACCTATTCAACTCTTTAAGAGCTTCCTGGTGACCTCATTCACTCGCAGGAACGCTACAACCCTCTAGGGAGTTGTTATTTGTATTTGGATGCGGTTCTCTGTGAGGTAGAGGTAGGTCTTCCACAGGCAGCTTTGATGCGCCTACCTCTTCTGGTTTTAGGTCTTACGGCTCTCGGTTCTGTCTGCCTACTGTGCAAGGGACCTAGCGTGAAGATATACGTACATACACGTCTGCGTGTGTTTTCTGTTGATCTGACGTTGTTTGCAACTTACGAGAGTATTCCACAACCGTAAGTCTACAAGGGTGAGTCTCGATTGACGTCAGGGAAGGTGATGTTAGGGATCGCATTGGCGCAACCTGGCTATATTTAGTTAGTACGTACAGTCAAGGGCACAGATTATAGTGACATGTTATTTACTGTACCTACATGTTAAAAGTTAAAAAAAATCATACAACTTTATTATACATACAGGTATACGGCCTACCTAATGTAAAGCGGTTACCGTAGCCTCTGAACGTGCGCAATACATACCATTGCGTGATGCCACCTCTGCTGTTAACAGTAACTCTTTAAGAGCTTACTGATGGCCTCACTCTCACGCAGCAACACAACGACCCTACAGCAAGTTGTTATTTGCGGTTTTTTGTGAGGTGGAGGTACTTTCCCAGAAGGGTAGCTTTGATGTGTCCAACCTCTTTTAAATTTTTGACTCATTTGCCGTCGGACACTTGGAAACCCTCTTATGTTTTTCAAACAAAATCTTATTATAGCTTAAGTCTCATAATTTTCTGCCTGCTTTATGCAGACGATGCGGCAATAGCAGAATCACCATCCGAACTGCAAACACTAGTTACAACAATAAAAGATGATTGTATGAAGAAAGGCTTACAATTGAATGCGAAGAAAACCAATATAATGGTATTTGAAAGAGAGACAACCAGAACGAACACTAGGATTATGGTTGATGATGTAGTGTTGGAGCAAGTGAATGAGATTGTATATCTTGGAAGTGCTTTTAGCAGCAATGGAAGGTACACCGCTGATGTGGAGAGACGAGTGAGTGCCTGGAATAGGGTGAATGGAGCGTTGGGTAAACTTCTAGGCAGCCGAAATCTAAGCCAGAAGGCACAGCTCGCTGTACACAACGCGGTGCTAATTCCAACGCTTACTTATGGAAATGAGAGCTGGGTATTGCAGAGAGAGCATGAAAGTACAATAAATGCGGTCGAGATGCGAGCATTGCGCAAAATTTGTGGTATAACGTTTGCTGACCGCGTTCGTAATGAAGACGTGAGAGAAAGAGTTAGTCTAAAAGAGAGTGTCGGTGTTAAGATAAGAAAGGGCATGCTCCGTTGGTTCGGACATGTAGAAAGAATGCGGGACGAAAGAATGACGAAACAGATACAATGCAAAAGTGGAAGGATGTAGGAGCCGAGGAAGGCCGAGACTAACCTACCATGACCAAATTGGTCGTGTTTTATCAGAAGGTGATGTCAGACGCCCCAGGAACCGGCGAGCGTGCATGAAAAGAGCTATGAATGTCACAGAAGCGAGTGAAGTATGCAAGGACCGCGTCTTATGGCGCTCGGTTCTCTCTGCCTACCCCGCAAGGGACTTGGCGGGAAGATATACATACTCATAATTTTCATTTTCAGGGTTCAGGGTTCCGTAATTAAAAAGGACAAAAAGGAACCCTTATTCCTATAAGGCCCCACTTTGTTGCCGTCTGTCTGTCAAGACCCTTTTTCTCAGGAATATCAAGTTTGTCAAGACCCTTTTCAGGAATATTAATTTCCGTTTAATAGCTCCACAGGTTCTGAGAAAAATTTTCTCAGGAAGAGGTGGAGCTATCAAACTGAAATTAATAACAAATACTTAGTTCTGTAATCCCATGTCTTCAATCATTGAGCAGTGAAAAAATCAAACTTCTAAGTCAACGCAATCAAAACATACGGCTGTTTATGCCTCGTTTACGCGCATATTTTGACACTCGCAAGGGAATCAAAACCTAGAATGTACTTCCTGTTGACCTAGAATCATGAAATTTGGTAAGAAGCAATGTCATGTAGTACAAGTAAAGAAAAAAATCCGAAAACCGTAAATTTGCAGTTCCATTACAAAAAAAAAACTTTTTAACGACAATCATTTGTGAAAACATTCTTTTACGGAACCCTCTGAGCGGGAGTCGGACTCGCACTTGACGGCATTTTTTTTTAATTTACCACCATTTTTGAAAGGATCATTGGCGAAGAGAAGAAAGGTGAAAGAAAACGAATATAGGTGTTTTTTTCAAATCGTCGTTTAGATATCTTTGAAGTATCAGGAAGTGGGTAGAATAATACTGATGTCGGGCAGTAAAAGCAAATATAGTTCCAAATATTAAACAATGGTTGCCTGTGCGGAATCATTTCCAGATATTTTCGTCATCATATAACAAGACATGATTGAATGAGATACTGTAGTCATTTCTTAGAGCGGTGACAGATAGCACGGTGAACAAAGGACCGGTTCATTGACCAACAGGTCCCCGGTTCCACTCCCGGCATATGTACCACTAAATTTGTGTTTTCGAATTTATGTTACATATCTGTGATTATCACTTGGACAGCGATGAAGGAAAACATCGTGACGTCGAAGAAATAATATCTCGAAAGACGTGTGATCTAACGCAAGAAACCAATAGGAGGTTATAGCAGTCCGTCCATATAAAAAAATTGTATCTTCAATAAATCCTTAGTCTTAGAGGACCCCGCCAATTCTAATGGATTAGGAAACGGGATAATGCTAAGAAGAAAGCCTGCGGTAGTTTCTTATCGCCTGTCAACATAACCACAGTTTCGTAACCAGTTACCGTAATGTACACACACGGTTACGGTTACAGTAATGAGAAATAAAATGATCCGTGAACGAAACTGGTTACGAAGTTGTGGTTACGTTTGCGGCAGAACGGTTTTCCTTCGATACCCAGTAGGAGGAATCATAACTCAAAGGTTGACTGGAAGAGATTCCTTATACGAATAAGTTCGCCTTTGTACAATTATTGTGTTGCATTTTAATAATGTACGTTGTTATTGTACAATAAGCATATATCAAACAAATTGGTTTTGAAAAAGAAGCCTGTTTCTGTTTGATGCCGAGGCTCATGCAGGAAATAACCTATGAAGACCCAATGCAACAATTTTATGTAGTAAAGCAAGTCATCGATGTGGGGGGCTCTCATTGTCTAGTTTATGGACCATGTTTGCGTCCCTTGTCGGGGACTTATTGGTTCAAATATCCACTCATTGGTCAGCAGGCTCGAAACGCTGAGATATATATGAGCTCGATGGCTTAGTCGTGAATGACGCGACTTTGACACCGACGCTCGTGGGTTCGGTTCCCACACAAGGCAAACATTTACGTGCATGAACATGTCTGTTTGTCTTGGTCCGGATGTTTTAAGAGAGGTAGGGCGCATCAAAGCAACCCGTCTGGGGAAGTACCTACACGTTACAGAAAACCGAAGCCAAATAACAACTCTCTAGAGAGTTGTTGTGTTCCTGCGTGTGAGTGGGGTCACCAGTAAGCTCTTAAGGAGTTGCTGTGTTAGTAGCTGAGGAGGCATCGCGCGAATGATACTTAATGTATTATTACAAGCGTTGATAGGCTACGGTAACCGCTTTACATCTGGTGGACCGTATGCTTGCATGCCTTCCGACGTTGTATAAAGAAAAAAACCCTCCAGGGAGTTGTTATTAGATCTTCAGTGAAGTACCTCCTCAGTATCTAGCTTTATCCCCAACTCTCGTCAAATCTACGTTTGTTAATTAAAACGATGCTCCAAGTGCACGGATTGGCCTGGCTCCTGAAGACGCTGGAGTCACGGAAACCTCGGATAGTGGCCTTTTTCACTCGCAAAACAGTTTGTAAGAGGAAGTTAATAATCTATTGTGTACATCGCTATCACTCTCACGAGATAATAATTATTACAATGAGTATCAACTCGTCATATCTATTTATCGAGATAAAAAACATTAGTGAGAGGTATACTTCACTGCTGGCCGTACGGGGAAGCTCAAGGTCGCTCAGCGTGCTATGGAAAGAGCTATGCTCGGAGTTTCTCTGCGTGATAGAATTAGAAATGAGGATATCCGCAGTAGAACTAAGGTCACCGACATAGCTCATAGGATAAGAAAGCTGAAGTGGCAGTGGCCCATAGTTCGTAGAACCGACACCCGCTGGGGAAGAAAGGTTCTCTAATGTCGTCCCCGTACTGGTACACGCAGTGTGGTACGAGCCCCCACTAGATGGAGCGACGACCTCAAGAGGTTTGCAGAGAGTCGATGGATGCAGGTGGCACGATACACAAAACGAAAATAAAAGAATGTAGGAGTCGAGAATGACATACCTGCCAGAATCGAATTAATTGTCTCTTATCGGGAGCCAAAAGGACCGGTGAGCGTAAATGAAAAGAGCTATAAATGTTAAAGAAGGGAGCGTGATCCTTTGCGGAGTAGGTATTTCGACCTAATTAAAAAAAAAATAAAGAACCCTTTCTGCCTACTCGGCAAAGGATAGCCAGTATCCTGAAGTGAAGTTAAAAAATAGTATAATATAACCTGCAGCCCGCGAATTCGCCCGCATGTTTCCCGGTATACCGTGCGAACAGCTTTCTCCATTTTCCTTGTTTTTCCCCGGCTTTTAAGGGTAATATCGTGATATTAAAATAGCCTACCTTCCTCTAGAATTGGGCTGTCAAATGCAAAAAGAATTTTTCGAATCCCATCGGTAGTTCAAAATCTCAGCGCGTATAAACATACAAACTCTTGAAGTTTTTGCGTGAAAAGATAAATATTTACACAAATTAAAAAAAATCTTATTCGTAAAGCAGGGCAGGATGTGTGGGATGATGTGTCAGCAAGATCTTAAAGGTGACAAAGTGTTGTTCTTCCTCGATTACATCCTTCCACTTCCGCGTTGTCCATCTTTCTACATGCCCGAACCAACGGAGCATACCTTATCCGAATAAATAGAGTGATATAATTAATAATCGTATTTCTCAAATAGAGTATGTTTTGGATGATAGGTCAGAAATATTCATAGTTGGTGTGAAAAACAAAAAGTTAATTTCCACCCGAGAGGTTAATTTCCACCCGAGAGGAGTTGCGGACAGCTGCTAGTATTTTATATTGTTATACCATAGTATTTACTATGGTTATACTTACTCTTGATTGTTTGACACGTGAGTAGTATAAAAAAAATCGTTTCCCTTATTTATCTGCCATCGTAAGGTGGTACAATGTGATTACTTAATATTTAAGAGAGGTAGGGCGCATCAGAGCAGCCCATCTGAGGAAGTACCTCCACCTCACAGGAAACCGCATTAAAATAACAACTCCCTACAGGGTTGTTGTATTCTTGCGTGTGAGTGAGGTCACCAACTCCTAAAGAAGTAGCTGTGTTAGCAGCAGAGGTGGAATCACGCTGTTATTATTTTTTTATACAACAACGGGAGTCATACAAGCATACGGCCCACCTGATGTAAAGCGGTTACCGTAGCCTATGAACGCTTGCAATACATTAAAAATCCATGCCATCTCTACTGCTGACACAGCAACTCCATAGGAGCTTACTGGTGACCTCACAGAACACAACAACCCTCTAGGGAGTCGTTATTTGCGGTTTTCCGTAAGGTGAATGTACTTCCGCAGGCGGGCTGCTTTTATGCGCCCTACCTCTCTTCAAATAACCAATAGAAATGTTTGTCCTGTGTGGAAATCGAACCCACGAGCGTCAAAGTAACGTTACAGCGCGTTTCGCCTACGGCTACTTTCGGCTACGGTGACCACTTTACATCAGGTGCTCGTATGCTTGTATGTCTCCCGACGTTGTATAAAAAACAGCCTGTATGTATCCATTCAGAGAATTAGGTATTCAGTTGGAACGTTATCTGTTATCAATGCGGGTGATACCGTGCAATCAGAGGAAAACCTTTATCAATTTTGCATTGTTGGCCCCGGGTTTTGGTAACAATACTAGGCCAGCATAGTGACCCTGATCAAGGGATCAGGGTCACTCGACTAGAGACCCGCGAGGAGGTCGGCGGGAGGTGTATGCACGCGAAAAACTATACCTAATTATACGGGTCATACTTTAACTGGTAAGTTCAAATCTGGCAAGCTGCGGTGGCTAGGTGGAGCTGTGAAGGCCGCTGTCGCCCGTGGATGGACTGACGTAGTATGGGGAGGGAAGCTCGAAAACAGATAAAATAATTTCACCGGCGTTCAAAATGGGCAAATATTAGAATTTTAGAGATTAACACTGAAAGATGATGAATGAAAGAAGGAATTGTGGAAAGGAAGAAAGTATGATGTATGAATGTGATAATTTATATTTAATGTAATAAGTTTTAAAAATGTTATAAATAGATATTGTTGTCGAAATAGCCTTGCCCATGGCAGGGGTGCACGAATTTAATTACAAAAAAAAAAAGTCTGGCAAGCTCGGTGCCTCGGTCGTGAATGACGCGACTTTGACATCAACGCTCGTGGGTTCCATACCCACACAAGACAAACATTTGTGTGCATGAACATTTCTGTCTTGGTATGGATATTTTAAGAGAGGTCGGGCGCATCAAAGCAGTCTGGGGAAGTGCCTCCACCTCACAGAATACCGAAATAACAACTTCCTGGAGGGTTGTTGTGTTCCTGTTAGTGAGTGAGGTCACCAGTAAGCCTATAAGGAGTTGCTGTGTAAGCAGCAGAGGAGGCATCCCGCGAGTGATACTTGATAATTACAAGCGTTAATAGGCTACGATGGCTGCTTTACATCAGGTGGGCTGTATGTTTGTATGTTTGTTGTATTGTAGTATAAAAACTCGGCACGCCCGACAGAAGTGATAACTTAAACTAATCCACTGCCGTATGCGTGAGAGAAAGGGAAGCCAGAAAGACTGGCGCCGTAACGCGTTACGTAACGAAGCGGTTTACCCTCCCATAAGTTATCACTTCATAAAGTTCGATTCCCACAAAGGATACATACTTTTTGATCCTGGTCCGGTTGCTTTAAGACAGCATTAGGCTGACTGCTGTAATGTAAACGTTTTCAGGCTACTGTAACCACTTTCTATTCGACGGCCATTTGCTTGCTTTCCTTCCGGCGTTATATAATGTAACACTAAATGAACCGGTGACGTGCCCTATGAAAGATTGTACATAAGTATTGTTTGCGCTTTCCCAATCCAGCTGCTGACGCAGCAACTCCTCTGGAGTTACTTGCAGAATACATCTGCACTTCAGGGAAGTATTTATAGCTGTACTATATATTCTAATAGCAGAAGAGTTCATTCTACGGTAATCGTTTTACATCAGGTGGGCTACATGGTTGTATGTATGTCCTCCCGATTTCGAATTAAAATTAAAAGTCGATCACCGGTCTAGTCTTAATACAGGCAAAGGTGGCCTTGTGCAATACTTCGCCTTTGTTTTAATTAATAATTGTTTTAACGAAAATGTAAGGCCGGACTTGGCCAACCGTGTCCAGTAACAAATTAGTGTTAGTCTGCTAGGTTAAAGATGAAACATTGTTAATTTGCCATTGAGTCCTCGGGGGCACTTTTTTAGGGTTCCGTACCCAAAGGGTAAAACGGAACCCTATTACTGAGGCTCCGCTGTCCGTCCGTCAGTCTGTCACCAGGCTGTATCTCATGAACCGTGACAGTTAGACAGTTGAAATTTTCACAGATGATGTATTTCTGTTGCCGCTATAATAACAAATACTAAAAAATAAAATAAAATAAATATTTAAGGGGGCTCCCATACAACAAACGTGATTTTTTTGCTCATTTTTGCTCGATATAGATAACGGCAACAGGTAGATGCTTGAAATATTCACAGAATATTTAGTTATATATTCAATTTAAGAATAAATAATTAAATTAAAATAAAACAAATATTTAAGGGGGCTCCCATACAACAAACGTGATTTTTTTTTTTTGCCGTTTTTATAGATAATGGTACGGAACCCTTCGTGTGCGAGTCCGACTCGCACTTGGCCGATTGTTTTATACTACGTCGGGAAGCATGCAAGCATACGGCCCACCTGACGTAAAGCAGTTACCGTAACCTATTAACGCATGTAATATATTAAGTATCACTCGCGCGATGCATCCTTTGCTGCTTACACAGCAACTCCTTGGGAACAGGTGACCTCACTCACACACAGGACCACAACAACCCTCTAGGGAGTTGTTATTTGTATTTCTGTGCGGTGGAGGCAGTTCCCCAAACGGGCTTATTTCTTAAAACATCCAGACCAAGACAAACAGACATGTTCGTGCACACAAATATTTGTCCTGTACGGGAATCAAACCCACTAGCGAGCGTCGGTGTCAAAGTCGCGTCATTCACGACTTAGCCACTGAGCTCGTCAAAGCACTTAAATAAACGTGTTTGTTGAAATTACTAATATTTGTAAATAAATAGAATATTTGTTTAACTTTAATGTACGGCCGTAAGTCCATGTTTTCATGTCATGATTGGATTTATATACTTACTAGTGGACCCGGCAAACGTTGTTTTGCCATATAAATTATTCCTGTGATTATTTTAGTATTATAAAAATAGGGGTTGATGGTATAAGGGTGAAAATTTAGGGTTGTATGTATTTTTTAATGCCACATCATAAAAAAGTATAATAATAAAAAAAATTGTCCAAAAATAAATAAATTAAATTTGGGGTGGACCACCCTTATTACTTAGGTCCATGAAAAATAGATAGTAGCCGATTCTCAGACCTACTGAATATGCATATAAAATTTCATCAAAATCGGTCAAGCCGTTTCGGAGGAGTATAGTAACTAACATTATGACACGAGAATTTTATATATAAGATATTACATACATACTTACATAGAGCAATGATTGCCCAGTGGATAAAGAACTGGCCTCATACCACCTGGTCCCAGCTTCGAATCCTGTATGTATATTGGTACATATTTGTAACTAGCTGTGCCCGCGACTTCGTCCGCGTGGAATTTAACAAAAAAAAATATTGTTCAGTTCGCAGAGTTTACTATAACTTATTAATTCTGTATTTCCCGTATAGAAATAGGAAGATATTTCCCCCTAATTTTAACAGTTTTTCATATTTTACGCAGGAACCCTAAATATTTACGGGATAAAAAGTACTCTATATTGTGCTCTGAACAGTCGTCTACCTACCAGTGAAAGTCCAGTCAAAATCGGTCCAGCCGTTTCAGAGATTAGCCGAAACAAACAGACAGACAAAAATTGTAAAAATATTCATTTTGGTATATGTACCGTGTATATATCCATATGCATTTAGTAAAAAGCGGTTATTTTAATATTACAAACAGACACTCCAATTTTATTTATCTGTATAGATTACCACATGCATGGCGGTGAAGGAAATCATCGTGAGGAAACCATCACGTCCAAGAAATTATATTTCGTGGTGGTAAAACTTAATGTATTACAGGCGTTTATAGAGTCCGATAACCGCTTTGCTTCAGGCGGGCCGTATGAAAACTTGGCGTGTAGATATAAACAAGTTATTTATTTAAAGTTAATTGTGAGCACTGATGTATACTGGAGTAGGTAATTGTTAACATGCATTGTACATTGTGCCTACATTGATAACTAGAATACCACCAGTTCAATGAGACGTGACTAATTGTTTACAGTACAATAAACCCATGTGCTTATTATAAGTACATATTCTGTATTCTGAGAAGTACATATACATTATTAATTTATATATATCTTGTTGAATTAAACAATTTTTAACGGAAGTGTCACGTGTTTTATTTATTTTGTTGAGCCTGACGTTTCGAACGCTTTGCAGCGTCCGTGGTCACAGGAAGACTAAGGTGATATTCGTCTTACATTAGTTATTCAATTATTACATCTACCGACATGGATAGATTAATAATATATGTTCCGATTCACACAAAAATCGCTCACGGTGTCCGAACGTTTTTTAGTAGATCTCTGGGTTTGTGACTTGATTATTTTTAGGACTGGATCTCAAGCAGGTGGTACTTGCCAACCATCTTATCTATTGAAATTGGGGTATTTTCTTATTTCGATAGCCTCGCGTAACATTCTCGGCGTGTAGCGATTCTCCTTGGCGAGGATTTGTGGTTTATCGAATCGTATGTAATGGTTTGGCTGGTCCAGTGTATGTTTACATACTGCAGAGTTTTTATCACGCCTATTCTTCATGTCAGCAATGTGTTCTTTCACACGAGTACCTATGCTTCTCTTTGTTTGCCCTATGTATATATATAATAACTAATAAACCACATTTAACTATACACACACACTAATTTGTATACTCCTGCATCTTGTAAGGGGATATTACACTTGATAGGTCTTAGAAATTGACTGATCTTCTTATGGAGCTTGAAATAAGTTTCAAGTGAAGCTCGCCGTAAGATGTTGCCAATTTTGTCTGTGACTCCCTTTAAATATAAATAAAACACGCGATACTTCCGTTAAAAACTGTTTAATTCAATGTGTAACAATCGCGAATACCTAAGACAATTATTATATATCTTCTTTTTCCTAGCGTTGAGTAATTTCCTAATCCATTATGTTTGGCTGAGTCCATAGCCTAAGCCTAAGGAATTGGCAAAGATACAGATTTTTATATGGAGCAACTGCCGTCAAACCACAACCCAGAGGGAAAAGCAGACCTTTTTCGGGTTCTTCTCAATCCGACACTCTTGACAGAGTGGTCGTGGTTGCTGGTGGGTGTCCACGAATGGCGACGTTCACTATGCGTCTCCATTCGGCTCTATTGAATGAGGATCTATCCATCTGGTTGGAGAGCGACCACGGGATCTCTTGCCCTCCACTTTGCCCTGAACTATAAGCCGCTGAGTCTTCTTTGTGGATTATGTGTCCCTTCTGTGATCAGTATTCGCATTTGAACAGTCAACGATAATCTTTCTTTGATGTAAAGTCCTTTGAGGAATGATGCATTGATACGGTAAGCAGGCCATGGAATCCTTAGCAGACGCCTCCAGCACCACATCTCCAGTGCATGTCTTAGGTTAAGGCACACGTTTTCAGGAACACTGTTCCTATATGAATTCTATATGTTTGTCTGTGGTTTTTTTTCGAATATTCGAATTGTCACTTCAGATTCGGATTCAGCATAAAAAAGTAGAATAGGAATGTTCAGGAACACCGTTCCTATATCTTAAGGAACATGGTCCAAATGGCCAACAATTAAAAAAAACAAATTGTGAATTGTTATATAATTGACGAGCCAGATGTTCCTCTGGCAATGCAAGCTTACGCATTCTCAACTAGTTCTAAATATAATTTCTTGGATGTGCGGATTTCCTCACGATGTTTTCATTCACCGTGAAGCAAATCCGAATACACGAATTTAGTATAGATAGAATTCGAACCGGGTACCAATAGGCCCAAGGCAATAATTGGTTAAAAGGCCGCTTCTTAATTGAAAACTATCAATTCTGAACAATAAAAATCTGAAGCATAAAATATACCTATATTGAAACATATACTTATGTGCGATAGCAGCAGATCACGTTTGACGTTCGATTGTAACTCTTATTGCGCGCGGAATAAGGACATTACAACGTTTAAGTGTTAAGACTGACGTCCACTTATCAATACCTACAAATACATTGTCACAACACTTTCCACCTCACCCACAACCGGTGTGACAAGCAGATGCAATTTTTTTTTTTGGTTCTTTTTATCCCCGAGGGGAAAGGCAAAGGGATCTAGCCCATACAGCCACGTCATCAGTTTAGAACCATTTGAAAATCTTAATTCTATGTTCCAGCATCAGGAACTGTGCTCAAAAAATACTTGGGAAGGGTACTTCGACCCAATCAACCCAGTTTAAATACCACCCGTAAAACGATAGGAATTTTACAAGGTTTTCTTTATGAACTTATTCACGTCTTCCAAAAAGTGCATAAACGTGTTATATTTGAGTTTTTTCATTGTTGTATAATTGCAGTAGCACTTATGTTACAAAACACTATCGAAATTGTCACATAAAACTAACTTTACACTGAATTGTAAAAATTTCAAATATAAGAACAATGTCACTCGTCAAAAGCGCGCGAAGAACAAGCAGATGCAATACACATCGGCTTATAGTTTTATAACATACGTGTTTTAGAGCACCCAGTAAGCAAATGACATACGTCACGTTGACATTCACTTTCGTGCGATTCCCGCCAACAAAGAACATTTTAAATCCACCGATAAGGCGAAGGTTTCAGGCCACACGCTGCTTATAAACATTTGTTCATACCACGATTCATTTGTGGGACGTGAAATTAGTTTGGCGCGAAATTATTTTGGAATGTGAAATGTATTTAAACAAACGGGAGCAAGTTTTTAATCCGAATAGATTCAAAAGGCTGTATATTTCTTTTTCTTCTTAACGTTATCCTGTTTTGAAGTGATAACTTCTTATGGGAGGGTAAACCGCTTCGTTACGTAACGCGATATTTACATCGAGCGACGAACGTCACGCAAGAATCCAGAGCGAAAACCAGCCCTTTCTTTGGTCAGGACACATGTCTTTTGAAATATAATTTCTTAGCTGTGCGTGCTTCCCGCGATGTTTTCCTTCACGAGCATTGACAATTACACATTATGTATAAATACGAAAACACTAATTTAGTGGTAGATGGTCACACTAAGATTCAAACCACGTAATGAACTGTCAGTTTTTAGGGTTATGTAATTGGTAAAACCATTGGTGTATTTTTGTCCATCTGTCTGTCCGTCGGTCACAGTGTGCATTTCAGCGAAGTCTGAAATAATTACAGGTGATAAAGTCTACGAAAAAAAAACGATGTTTTCAAAAAACTATTTTTTAGAATCACGGGTGTTCCGGTCATTTGCGAAGCTTGCGATAGTATGGACCCAACGCGTAGAAGTCTCTTAGAAAAGATTGAAGTAGAATTTAATATGTATACACGTTCGCATTTGTTAAAATCAAAACAAATAAGTAATTATGTGTTTATCGTGTTGTTGGTTGAGTTACTCTCCATTTGTCCTACCGTCATTCCAGTACTGGGTGACACGAACGGGTATTAGTAGCATGAGAGAAAATCACATGGACAAGCCGAATTTCAAACGAGCAAATTAAATATATTTTTGGTACCATGGTAAAATTTTCCTTAGAAGACCATTGAATAGGCAAATATTTTCCCACAACTAATACAATTTCCTAGTTGTGTTTCTTTAATTGAGGTAACCTGCTGAGCTTTAAGGCAGCTTTTTAGGAAGATGTGTCAGCAGCTGAAGTGGCCACGCGCGATACTCCCATGTTTACCGATTGTCATCGAGTGAAATGTTTGTTTTTAATCCAAAACAGAAGAAAAGGTTTCACAAAACAAATATATCTACCTATATAATGTAATATATATATATATATTTATATATCTTAGAATTTTAGCGTTAGTGGTGTATATGAGCAAAAAGGTAAATTTGCACCAGTGTAGGACGGGTGGAACGAGGCAGAAGTACCAACTAGCCTTGCCAGTTAACGAATTTGCAATATCAAAATAAAAAAATAAAAAAAACGAATTCATTGAAGTCGACACCTGCCCAGTATTGTCTTAATTGGTGGCAGAAGCACACAAAGCAGGTTAGATCAAATTGCACAGTATTGTCTTCACAGACTTCACATGGATGTTTTCATCTAGGTTTAAAGTTCAGTAGCTTTAAAGTTATCAACGAGCCATATTTTAACCGACTTCAAAAATAGTAGTAAATTCTCAATTCCACTCACTGTTTACGCAAAACAGTCAACTCAATTTCGGTAGCGGGTGGAGGGGAAAGGTTCACGTGCGAGTGAGTGTTGTTTATATAGGTACTTCCTCCTAATAATGTATTATTTTACACTTATTTTATATTCCAAAGCGTAGACTGGCATAAAAACGGGACAATTCGCGGGACGCATCCTCTAAGACCCTGAAAACGGACATCCCTGGCCTTTTTCGGGACGGTTGACAACCCTAGTATAACAACGTATGATACTTTCAATAATGCAAACATTTATAGGCAATTAGCAACTCACAGAGTTTGGTTACATGGTTATTTCCATCCACGTGTGAAATAAACCGGGATTCCGTCAAAAATTATCATATCATGTGGACGAGCCCTAAAATGCATTATAATAGTCGCTGACATCGAATATTGTAATTCAAAAGTAGACCCCAATGAAAATTCAAGGCCGCCAACATAAAATTGTTTGAATTCCACACAAAAACGACGTAAGTAATCTTTAACTTTATTGCGTAGAGATTAAAGTCTATTATTCCTTTTGATTGAATTTTGTCGGCGTGTCTGACCCGCCGCACGTTTCGAGCGCTTTGATTGGTTGTTTTGAACAAACACGTGTACAATGCAAGTTGTTTATGTACATGTTGGCGATAGATATGTAAATCAGGAACATTGTAAACTGCCCGTACCCAACTTTTTTTGTACTACGGAGTGGCAAATAATCCACCTGATCTGTAGGCGTACATTGCCTCGAAACACCATATTGGAATAAAAATCTAAAAGTTTACACTCTAGTTGTACCAAGATGTGCATATGAGTGAAAACTTTTCGAATCCGTTTCGAATATGGATTGGAGGCAATGTGAATATCCCCACTAATATGGTCACGGTAGCCAATAGACGTTTGAATATTAGTATCGCTCGCTTGTTGCCACTAACGTGCACCACTTTAGGAAGTTTCTGGTGTCCGCACATCAGCCTTTAGGACATCTGGTAGCGGCATTCAGTAAATACACGCCTTTCTGTTACTTCTTATCTCAGTCATTACGTATTTCATATTGACGTGCCGGAATATGCAAGTTTTGGTCCTAATAACGACGGTTTGCGACGTATATTAATGTCATACATATTTAAGGGGGAGGCCAATGTTCAGCAGTGGACGTCTTTCGGCTCATATGATGATATTTAACATAATATTAGCAGTTTCGCATAAAGAATTCATATATTCATATTCCTACCTATAAATTCATCTCATGAGAGAATTTAAAGATTAAACAATACGACACTACAGCGCGGCGTGGGGCTTCGCTCGAATCATCTCTTATGCCATTTCGAAAGTATATACTCAACACTTATTTGCCGTAGTATCATTAAGGTTTACATCAACAGTTCTTTCAATATTTTCCTCGCCTCATTTCGTATCACCGGTGGAATAGCCTACCACTAACTACAAAAAATGTATAAAAGATAAAAGTCTTGATTTGCCAATGGGCCCTCGCGGGCACTTGGACCCGTCTTATATTTTTTGAAATATAATCTTATCGTATCTTATTCAATTCTCTTATGATACTATTTTCATTTTTTAATCTGCTAGCATTTCGGAAATGAGCAATGGCGAAAAAGAAAATAAACTTGCCTATACAGGTCTCTTTTAAAATTGTCAATTAGATATTACAATAAATTCACATTAGCATATCAGTAAAATAATTATATCAAATGAGAGAATTAAAAATGATTAAGGAAAGGTCGTCTGAATTGAATTATTTCCTGACATCTTTGTGAGTTATATATTCATCAATTCTACAATAACCCCTTTTACACTGAGTATTTTAAATGTGCATTGTCAGGAAAGGACAGAACTGTTTCAGGCAACATATTATAAAATCGAATACAATTTACAAGAAAAGATACCACCAGCTCTAGCAAGCCGATGTGCCGGCATACACAACATATTTCTACTTCTAATTTTTTCGCTGAAGTTTGAAAACGACTTTATTTTTTACGGACATACATTATGTTTTAATAAACATATTAGGGCGCTATCCGCGCGAGCTACCAATTTAACGCTTGCACTTAATTTAGGGTTTGCTTACGACACAATACGAAATATAAAAAATATAAAACAAAAAAGATTTAAAAAGTAGAAAATATAAAAGATTGCTCAATTTTAAGAGAGGTAGGGAGCCTTACGCAAAACCACAGCCAAATATCAATTCCCAGAATGGGTTGCTGTGCTGCATTCCCGCGAGTGAGTGGGGATACCAGTAAGATCCCAAGAAGTTGCTGTGTTTAGCAACAGGGGGTGGGGGGAATGTATTAAGCTAGCAATACTCTCTATATTGTACGCATTCATAGGTTACGATAACCACATTATATCATCTTCTAGTCTCATCTGGAATCCCATTTGATGTACCGCATGAATGGCAATCAAGCATGTAACCAAACTCATTGAGTTACCAATTGCCAATAGATGTTTGCATTATCAAAAGTAGTATACGTTGGTACTAGGGTTGCCGACTATCCCGCAATATGCGGAATGTCCCGTTTTAGGGTTATAGATATATAAGGATTTGGCTGAGATACTAATTTTGACATAGAGCGACTGTCGTCAAACCTTCACAACCCAGAGGAGAAACTCGACGTTTGTTAGGTTAAATCACACATATTTTGAAATATAATTTCTTGCACGTGCTGGTTTCCTCACGATGTTTTGTCTTTACAGCCGAGCAAGTGGCCATTGCATATAACGTAAATAAATCTGACCGATTACCCGGTTACCCGGACCGGTAAACTGACCCGACACCATACCGAAGATATCCCGGACATCAGTCTGTACGAGATTCGTATGGCTCTCAAACAGCAAATGGGAAAGCACCGGGTGAGGATAGAATTACGGCGGAGCTTTTGAAAGCGGGCGGAAAGCCGACATTTGTAGTCCTTCAGAGGCAATTCCATTCCGTCATACACTCCGGTGAAACACCGGAAGCGTGGAGTAGAAGCCTGGTCATGTCGTTCTTTAAAAGGGTGCTTCAAAAGGGTGATAACACCCTTTTGTCATCTAGGCAACTTCAAAAATTTGACAGTTGCTGTCGCTGCGCTCGAAGATACACAGGCAGTTCACGAAATGTCTGATTGTATTATTGTACAGCAACACTGACGCGCACTTTTATGGTATTCGTATGAAACCTACTCGATAAGTTTATTGCCTTATTCAAGCGAAAGTAGCCATATATAAATGCAAGTACATATTTAGCAATAAAGGTCGGTTAGGGAACTACCTTGTTACATCACCAAGCAAGCTTGCATAGTTCATTAATCATTACCATCAGCTAGATCCGTGCTTCCCGAAGTGATCTACATTGACCCCATGGGGTCAATCGCAAAACGTAAGGGGATCATCAGATTCAAACATTATTTAGGGAGGGGTTCTACGGAGACCAGAAAATATATAAGCAAGGGATCTCGCAATGGTCACGTGCTGTCCGAGAACTCAAGCCGTGGAATGAGCTCCCAGCTCCCCGCTGTTTTTCCTAGGTGCTTGGAACACTTCAAAAAATGCGTGTAGGAGTTTTTAGAGGGTCAGCAACGCACGAATTACACCCCTGGTGTTGCAAATGTCTATAGGCTACGGTGGCTGTTACCATCAGGCAGGACGTATTCTTGATTGCCGCCTTAGTGGTATAAAAAAATCTACGGGACATAAATGATTGGAAATCTCTGAGCTATAACTATCAAACAATAATATAATATATAATAATATAATATATTAATATTATATAATTATCAAAAGATAAGTATCACTGGGACTGTAACACCGGCCATGTCTCAACGGAATCAAAGGCCTTTTCGTAGTCCACATACGCCAGACATAATGGCAGATTATACTCCTCAGTCTTCTGTATAATCTGACGGAGAGTACGTATGTGGTCTACGGTGCTAAAGCCTTTTCGGAATCTGGCTTGTTCGCGAGGCTGAAATTCATTAAGTCTGCCGCACGCAGACTTAAGACGGTCTGTGATGTACAGTGATGTACTCTCGAAAACAGTACATAAAAGCGGCTCTGAAGCGATATCGGCCTATAGTTCTTCAAAAGGCTGTTTATCAACCTTTTCGAAGAACAATATAACGAGGCTTCTGCTCCACGCTTCCGGTGTTTCACCGGAGTGTATGACGGAATTGAATGGCTTCTGAAGGACTACAAGTATCGGCTTGCCGCCCGCTTTCAGAAGCTCCGCCGTCACTCGGTGCTTTCCCATTTGCTGTTTGAGAGCCATACGAATCTCGTACAGGCTGATGTTCGGGATGTCGTCGGTACAGTGTCGAGTCAGTTTAGCTCTTGGGTCGTTACTAGCACTGATGCCCGGTTGTAACGACGATGTGTACAGCTGTCCTTAGAACTTCTCCATCTCACTCAGAATCTCAGCCTTCGTAGAAATAATGGCTCCAATTAAACTGAACATCTAAAAGTTAAGTTACGATATACCCACTGCAATAAATGGACTGAAATGCCAATATTTTCTAAGTACATACATACACGAGAGTACACATACAAGCCATTAAGTAAGGACATAATACACTTCGACTTTAAGTACTATATATGTACCTTAAAGTTACTATATATGTAGTTATTTCGATTATGATGCTGAAGTACAGCGGCCACTGCTGCCTATGAAGAAATTTAAGGTAACCTCATACATCCGCAGGACTGCAGTCTAGGGAGGTATTATATGACTACATTATTCTAAAAGATAAAAAAAAAGATTAAATTCTTTATTTGGCATTGGGCCCTCGCGGGCACTTCGACTCGTCTTACAGTTTTTGAAATATAATCTTATTGTATCTTATTCAATTCTATTTCTCTTTTTTTAATCTACTAGCATTTCGGAAATGACTATTGACGCAGAAGAAATGCCGAAAGAAACTTGCCAATATAGGTCTCTTTTAAAATTGACAATTATATATTACAATAAATTCACAAGCATATTGGTACAATAATGATATAAAAAAAAGATTATTAAGGATATTCTGTGATGTAGGTAGTGTTTTCCAAATTGAACATCATGAGACTTATTTAGTATAACATAGTAATATTGACAATATATGTTCAACGTCTCTAATCATAAGTATTGTTATATATAACAGAGAATACTTACCATCAGGCAGGTCGTAAGTTTATTTACGACCTTAGTGGTATAAAATGTCTATCGGGTTCATTATTATAAACGATGAAGTCACAAACATCAAATTCTCAATGTAATCGCGTCTTTACCAACTCAACTTATAAATAATTTATTATTTAAAATCGAATCGATTCCCGCGTGTACAAGTTCGACCACTTTACAAATAAATCAAACAAATGTGTATTTATTTAATTGTTAGTCAAGTTGGACACCTAAATAAAAAACCAAAAGAGCGGGAAAAGCGGAAAAGCGGCAGCGAAACGGGACGGGATTTTTTGTAACATTCGTGCGGTGTTTGTATGCAACCTGTCACACAAACACGTATGTTACAATAAATCGCTGTTCTTTGCCCTTTCCCGCTTTTCCCACATTACATAGATTATTAATATGACCAGGATTTTACAATATACATGCTTTGATACATGACATTTTAGAGTACTTATGTTTACAAACTTATGACATTTACAACTTTGGCGGTAATGACAAATCAAGGACAATGTACGTCGTCACTTTTGACATATTTAACTTGTTATTGGATTGTTACATTATTATAGTATTAGTATATTATATAATTAATGGCAGTATGCTATATAATAGATATATGTATATATATATATATTAATCTTCCTCTTCCAAATCAAAAGTACCCAAAACCGAAGAGCATGCATGAAGAGGTTGATGAGTGTGGAAGAAGCGAGAGCGGTATGTTTGGATCGGTGCACCTGGCGTTCTATAGTCTCTGCCTACCGCAAGGGGAGACAGGCGTGTGATTAGGCGTATATGTGATATGTATTAATCTTATAAAATCACTCTATTCAATTCGATGCCAATAATTAAATATCATTGTATATTTGCATGTCAATTTATTCGCAATGATGCGGTTAGAAGCTGAGTCGGATGCACTTTCAGCACGGATGGCACCGCAGATGTGGAAAGGCGAGTGAGTGCTGGGAATAGTGCGAATGGAGCGTTGGGAAAACTTCTTGGTAGTAAAAACTTGAGCCAGAAGGCACAGCTCGCTATATACAATGCAGTGCTGGTCACAACGCTTACTTATGGAAGCGAGAGCTGGGTATGGCAGAAAGAGCATGAAAGTAGGATAAACTTTGACTTTTAAATATGTGTTGATAAAATAATAACATATAAAACATACAATTTCCAACATACCTAACCAATATACTCTAACCGAAGACGAAATATTGATATATTTTAATCAAGGTTCAAAAACAAATAGAATTAAACAAAACATTAAATATGTCCTTATTGTGTAAATATAATAAATATTGTCAATTCTATTTTTATGACAAAAAACTCCCATATTTTGTAGCGATAATCGATAGGTACGGTTACTCAATTACGGTTACAGAAGTATCCATATTAAAGAGTTCGAACTGCCCCTTAACTTATTTCTCTAGCGTGTAGGTATCTGTTATCTAAATACGAGAGTATCTACTTGCATAATAATTTCAATATTTGAAATTTTGTTACTCGTATTGTGTTCAAAAGTTGAACGTTTTCTTTTAACTAGCATCCCTCACCATCACCTCACACCTCACCTATTAAATATTACTTACATATCTATATTTACCGTAAAACTACTCTTTTGTTTTGTTTTGGAAAATTAAAAAATATCTAGTAAATCTAAAATAAAAATATATAGTTTTAGATATCGATGTAATCCGTCGATATCTAAAACGATATTTTTTTAACAGCATTCGATTAGCTGGAATCATTGATAACACTTTATACCGGCTAACAATTGATATTCCAGCCTCTAGATCTACTGTGATTGTGATTTTTAACCTAGTATGCCTGTTAAGCAGTTACCGTAACCATATGGGCTGGAATAGGGGATTCCAGAAAGAAGAAATTAATTTTAAGGCCTACGTACTTACTGACTAGTATATTAATATAAAAAATAAACAAAAAATTACGTTATGCGCTAAAAACAAGTAAACTAATAAAATAACTTTATGATGCATAAAAATTCAACACAAAAATTATTAGGTAAGTAAAACAAAACAATAATTAAATACACACTTTTAGGTTAATTAATAACAGTTGCGAAACAGCTAGGCAGGAATTCTCAAGGCGAACCTTTCCACTTTCGACGTGCTAGGCATTGTACGAAAATCTGCTAATAAATATAACAACAAATAACTTACCCTTCTACTCCTCCAAAATACATTTTGCTGGTCATTATTAAACTATATTCACTTTGTTATAACAAATATTAAAACGAGTTTGTTTTGATAACCCGTCGAATGTTTTCTTGATACAACTTATAACGAATCGATAAAAATTATACACACGTAAACAGTATGCGATACCGAACTGAACTGTTTATGGAAATTATTATTTCCTCGTGTACGATTGAACGAATGAAAGTTCAATGACATTAAAGAGTGAAGTTTTATTAGGGCTGTCGAAAACGATTTACTGCTATAATAATATAACGTTACTAAAATCCGTTATTACACTGCTGTTTAGCGTTTATAACTATTGCGTGCTGAAAGTACAGCAAATATTTTCTTATGTCTCACTTTCGATATAATATTTAGTAAACATGACGTTAATACCACTAAAAGGTGCTTGAATTTTTTTCTAATATCATTATCGTTTCACTTCGGAAGACAAAGAGTAAGTAAACAGAGTTGTCATGAGCACATTGTGTTCTAATAATGAACTAAAGGTAAAGGTAGTAGCAAAATATAAGAGAGACGCGGTGAATAAATCCGACTGTGGAAATGTCTCCGACTAACAGAAGACGCACCCAAATAATCACTCTTTGAAGGGTTGTTGTTTCTACTAGTGAGGTTACGAATAATCACCTGAGGAATTGTTGTATTAGCAGCGAGGGTGGCGAATTATACTCTTTGTATTCATCGTCATTGTGATCATTTCAGACCCCATTATCTCTCTCGCCCTCTCTTCAGTTCGTTGTTCCACCTAGTGGCGATCGTCCCACACTGCGTATACCCGTATTGGGGATACCTTGTATTTAAAACATTCATAGACTACGACAACTTCTTTACATCAGATGGGCCATTGACTTCCCGACTTGCATGCCCTGCTACTCGAAGTGTTCATAGGCTATTTGTGTAAGAAGAGATGCTCAGATGGCTGACAAGCATATTGTTCATTTGGTAGCGCAGATTAGTTTACTTGCTTTACTCCTAACACTAAGACAATATATCGGTAATACCAATACATTGTTAAATCCGTTACCAATCTGCCAAAACATCTTCTCAGAAATTCCAATCAGTTTTGGTCTTAATTCGGGATCGTGTGATTCAGCTGGGAATCTCGCTTTTCCTATTTATCGCCAGATTTCGTTCAGTAATTGTCAGTGTTATAGATTATTACTAGTTACTTATAGTGCACCAAATATTGAACAGTAATAGCCCAGTGTATAAAGAATAGGCCTATTGACCAACTGGTTCCCGGTTAGAATCCGGTGTACCTACCACTAAATTCGTATTTTCGGATTTATGCACATATTTGTAATTATTATTAGCTCGGCGGCGAAGAAAATCATTGGGAGGAATCCCGCGCATCCAAGAAATTATATTTCGTGAGACCTGTGATTTTATCTAAGAATTTTCCCTCTGGGTTGTTGAGGTATGACGGCAGTCGCTACATGTAAAACCAGTATCTTAGCCAAATCTTTAGGCTTAGGCAGCGAACCAAACCCAATGTATTAGAAAACACGAAGAACAAGAACATTCTGAAGGTACCATTGCAGCCATTATCGATACCATTGCACCCAACCCAAGCGGTTTGACTGAATAATAGTAGTAGAGTTACGTACACTCACATTTAATTACTTCTAAATTTGAATAATTTTTTTCCAAATCAGTTTTTTTACTACGCTGTACACGCCTGTCTATTATTTATATAAAGACATTAGGGTTCATTAAAACACATATAAATTGTAATAAACCGGTATTTAGTGAAAAGTTCTTAACAAGTTATTTTTATTCGTAGTACCATTGGAAAACAAGGTAATTCATAGGTACAAATTATTTTTACTTATCTCTTTCAAATAACTACACAAAATGACATGAACAATAACGAATTAATCCTGTGACTATCTAAAAGGTTTACTTTTTAAATAACTGAATTCGCATTTAACTATTGCCTGGAATATAAAATACGGTACATTTTTATATGATCAAAGGCCGAGGGTTAAGTCCGTTGATCTGACGAGGGCTAAGGACGCTGAATATTTTTCCAATCGCCTCACCCACTACCAGTATACCTAACTAGACGTGAAATTATTATTATTTCTTTTTTTAATGTTGCCCTTTTGTTTCCGATATTATTTTCAAATTACTGCGATTTAAAAAATAAGGACATCTTGTAGTCGGTTAACCTATATTAAAAGAGATTTAAATAAAACTCCAAAGTATGTAACATCTCGTATATTTATACATAATATATTTATATCGTTCACACATAAACATACAACACTCGACTAACGAATAATACGTTAAAACATCGAATACACAATCGAATAAATTTGAGGAACGTCGAGATCTTTGATTATTTAATTACTATTTAATTTTTATTTAGGGATACCCGTTTAAGCTATTTGTGGGTAGAAGTTTGTAATCCTATTAGTAATTGTAAAACGTGGTCATTTCACAACCATTTATTATCAAGCAACTAGAATAATTTTAAAGCATTTTTCGCGCCGGTAGTATTACAATGGGAGAATCTGAATAGAATTATCATCTTCATAAATACGAAAATACACAATTGCCATAATGCTTTAAAATTTATTATTTTATAAATTTAGTAATTTTCGTCTGTTATTCTTCTAAATTTAAAGTTACATATTCCGTAGATATTCAAAAAAATTATCTCTCGGCTGACAATGTCACGTACCCCTACGCTGCTTGCTCATAATGTAATGGAAATTATGTCTATAATTAAATGTGTTAACAAATTAAATTTTGAACCATAAATTCCCAAAATAGTATAACAACCCCAGCGACCAATGTCTACATGGAAGAGGATCGTTAATTTCATACATAGGAGGTTAGAAGAATAAAGAAAATATGCAAGCAAGGGGTCTACAGAATACAATTGATCAAATATCTCTAGGTTAGACATAAAACTTTACTGTTTTAATAAATTTAATTTATACATATAACGTTGCATTAAATACGCATAATCGTTAGTTTAATATTATCTAACTAACGAGCGTACTTCATACAATCATTATCGGCAATAACGACCACAGTTTACTAATACGATTCACAAACAGCTTCATCACCACATCTATTAGAGCTATTGACTATACAGTTCACTTACATAAAGAGGCACTGTCAACCACTTATCCTCTCTCTTTGATTTTCTTCTATAGCACATAAAAACAGTACAAATTACGTATTATTTGAACTTTTCAGTATAATTTTGGAAGCCGAGTACGTACCTTAAATTATTATTTTGTCTTTGATCTCCTTAAATAAGAATATATTTAGTACCATGAATTATATAAAACTATTATGAAGTAAATGTGTGTTTTTACGTCTATAGTGAGAAAATTTCTTGTGATACATCGTACTGGTTACAATAAAACACAATACTTATTGGACAGAGTGGTAAAAATAGACTAATATCACACTTTCTATTACAGTGTAAAGACGCTGGTATATATACATGCATTCAATTCGTGTTCGTATATTCGCATGCATAATAAAATGATATCACGCTGACATATTTTATGTATAGATCTGTAGGCATGTAAAGATACAAATAAGAATTGAACCCGTATATGAACTCGCAGCTCTAAGGATATTGACAATATTAATGAGAGCTGTAGGATAAATATTAATTAATTAGTATATGAATATGTAAGGAAGGGCAAGGAATTATCTATACTTTTAGCCTCAAAAGGCTACTAGCTTATCTACACGTAGGATATATTTATGGGACAAACATAGTACCAACTTTGCGAAATACTTGATACAGTGGTCAAGTCGACGAGTTTTTGGTGAAAAGGAAACAATATAGGTACATAATTTTTTTTAAATAATTTGAATTTTATAAAATAGTTCACCAATTTAAAAAAATATCATTGAAACCATATAACTTGATGTTTGGAAAAGTAATTCATTATGTGAAAACAAATACTTATATCTTTTAATTTTTTTGGCTTCTTCTACTTTTCTGTTCTCGCCTTCGGCTACGACTTAATAATGGTGCACTATACACTATGTGCATAAATTATGTCAAAATATTTGTTCGTGTGGTTGAATATCGAAATTGGAATATTGTATTTGTGTTATTTTTTCGGTTGAAAACACAATTTCATGAACATTGCTAATAAGATTTAGGGCTACTACTTGCGGTTGTTAATATACTCGTAAAACAAATGTCTTATCAGTAAAATCATTTTGAAACAAATATAACTTTCTTACACATTTTTCGACTTGTACGCTGTATGGAATCGCAAGCTCTTGACCAATTTAAGTAAATCTATGTATTAAATTTGCTCGTCATTTATGTACTCGTTAAATAACAACATTTTGCTATCTATACTATTATAATACAACAATTTTAATTCAGACAGTCTTTTCAATAAATAATCCACTTATTACCACTAATTGTCTGAAACAAACAAACAGTATAATTATTATAATAATTTATACTTGATTATTTCTCTACACATATATACATAAATTAGTAACTCTATATTTCATGACCTGTTATAACTATTGCTTTTAATATCTGGTTGGTATTAAAGAACCTCTCATCGAGTCATCAGACAAAATTATTTAAATTTCAGACTTGTGTGATGTTTTCATACACATGAAATGAACTCTATAACGAGTTACGTAAAATATCTGGTGAGGTTTAATTACAATAAAGTCATTGTTTACACGCACTAGAACATTATTGACTGTGTCTTTATATCTGTATGTACATGAAATCTTAATTCTAGCGTAACGAATATTTTTTATAACGTTATACCTTAACATGTTATAACGTTATGCGTTGTAAGTAACATTCGTTAAACACATGCGACGGTTGTTTGAAACTGTGGGTTCTGCCGTCGCATAGTTAGACGTCACCTGAAAAAAGAATAACAATTTATTTGATGCAATTTAACGATAACTGATAAATAGAATATATATATATACATACATATATAAATGTGTATACCCAGGAAAGCTACGCTACGAGCGACACAGCGAAAAAGACGGACTGTGCATATGTATACAACATTTTCCCCAAACAAACGGTACTTTTATTATTAGCCGTCTTCCACTTGGTGCTTGTCAAAGTTTTTCGTAGAATAGGTCCTATGCTCATCCCTAAGTCAGCTGTTAACGCGTGAAGTATGCAGAATTGCAGAATCTGTCAATGACCGGCACATCATGTATTGTTTTTGGATCTCACTCGTTTTCATGGCATAATGGCTACACATAAAACAGTTAAACTCCAAAATAAACCAGTTGAGAATGCGCAAGCTTGCATTGCCAGAGGAACACCTGGCTCGTCAATTATATAACAATTAAATTATTTTTTTTAAAACTTTGTCGATCATTTTGACCACGTTCCTTAAGAAATATGATATTGGTTTTTAAGACATTCCTATTCTACCTTTTAATTTAGTTTTCGAATCTGAAATAAATATTCAAATTTTTTTTTAATTTGTCGGCCATTTTGACCATGTTGCTTAAGAGATAGGAGGTTGATTTTTCAAAGAAGTCAATTATGAGTTAATCCTACTAATATTTTAAATGTGAATCATGTGAATTTCCGTTTGTTAGCTTTCACGCGATTCTTAGATGTATCAGAAGTAACATAGGATACTTTTTATTATATATATATATATATATATAATTAATGCGAGCGAAGCCGCGGGTAAAAGCTAGTTTACTATAAAGTGTAAGTATGTTAAATAGGGATGACAAAAAATAAGAATTAAAATTAACACTGCAGGCGGTCGACGGGTGCCGCGGTGGCACCTTTCGGTGCGGTGACGAATATCAGAATAGCCCGCCCGCTTCCTGCACATGCCTATTTTTTTATTAGTTTCGTAATCATAATTTCTTCTTCTTTTTTTTTTTATAGAACGTCGGGAGGCATTCAAGCATACGGCCCACCTGATGTAAAGCAGTTACCGTAGCCTATTCACACTTGTAATATATTAAGTATCACTCGCGCGATGCCTCTTCTGCTGCATACACAGCAACTCCTTAGGAGCTTACTGGTGACCTCACTCTCCCGCAGGAACACAACAACCCTCTAGGGAGTTGTTATTTGGCTGCGGTTTTCTGTGAGGTGGAGGTACTTCCCCAGACGGGCTGCTTTGATGCGCCCTACCTCTCTTAAAACATCCAGACCAAGACAAACAGACATGCTCATGCACACAAATGTTTGTCTTGTGTGGGAATCGAACCCAAGAGCATTGGTGTCAAAGTCGCGTCATTCACGACTGAACCACCGAGCTCGTCAGAATATGGAGTGAGACAATGATGATGTAAATTCAACAGTGTAATCACAGAATAACTAATAGTACTAGCGTACAGAATGCTCACTCTCGCACAAAAGTAAAGTTTAGGTATAAAAAATTGCCTATTCTTACGAGCTTGATCTGCTTGTACGCGAAATTAAGACTTATCGTGTGACACGAGCGTTCATATTCCGTTAGGCACCGCTGACTCGATACGATTTGGTGACAAGAGCTCAGGGTTCCCACTCGCCGATATATTTTGGACACTTTAACAAACATAATATGTAACGCTGCTTGTCGACCTACACGTGCTAAGCTACGGATTTTTGTATTGGCAAAACAAAACATGTCTGCCCCTAAAATTATATCTATGTAAGTATGTATATCTTCACGCCAGGTCCCTTACGGGGTAGGCAGAGAGAGCCCAGCGCCACAAGACGCGGTCCGCACATACTTCACTCGCTTAAATTATTTCCAACCAAGCAATTAAAGAATTTTATCGCTAGATAACTACAAAGATATGCAACTATTACTAGGTAGAAAATTAGAGTAGCAAAGAGAACCACCGGCCGCCGCTGAACGCGCTTCGACGTCTTAGTAGGTATGTTAAGTTAGTTTATGGTACAGAAGGGTGTGTAATTAGGTACTTCGAATTGAATAAAAAAGAGGTGAGTAAACAAAACGAATTTGTGTATTTTTTGTTACCAAATAATCTTATAATCGTTTTACTTGTAACTATTGTTTGATTCATTGTTTTCCCGATTTATATTTCGATTATTAAATATGAGGTTAAAAATTTACGAAGCATACAAACCACCTTATTAAATAGTCCATAGGGAAACGCAAGCATACCACTGTAGATAATTTAATTTCTTGTAGTAATTCAAACATTTCACTTCCAATATTACTGTGCAAATAGTGTTCAATATTGTGTGTAAATACTGTCTCTAATTTCTGAACATACTCTTAAACGTCTAAACTAAAAAGAACAAACTCTAATTTCTGAACAATTTGACGAGCTCGGTGGCTCAGTCGTGAATGACGCGACTCTGACACCAACGCTCGTGGGTTCGATTCCCACACAAGACAAACATATGTGTGCATGAACATGTCTGTTTGTCTTGGTCTGGATGTTTTAACAAGCAGACCTTCTGAGGAAGTACCTCCACCTCACAGAAAACCGCAGCTAAATAACAACTCCCTGGATGGTTGTTGTGTTCCTGCGTGTGAGTGAGGTCACCAGTAAGCAGAGTTGCTGTGTAAGCAGCAGAGGAGGCATCGATGATACTTGATATATCGCAAGCGTTAATAGGCTACGGTACCCGCTTTACATCAGGTGGGCCTTATGCTTGTATACCTCCCGACGTAGTATAAAAAAAAAACATTTATCTCATGAGAAATCTTTAGACTTCCATAAAATGATTTTCTTTTATCATAAGCATTGTAGTGAGTAAACCTACTATTGTCAATTCAGTGAAGAGTCAAAACTTCCAACTTGGGTGCTTTTTAGAACATTTGCTTCAGGTAAACTCACGCGATAATCAATTTCACCACTTATTTAATTACGTGCGACGAGATTAGCGTGTGAGCCTAGAATTGAGAGGCTACCTTTCCCCATACGCCTGCCCGGGAGGCACGCCGGCCGAACGTACCTAAACTGCGGAGTGACATCCCCTGGTGTAATCAACAGTTATCCAAGGTTCATTTTTACACAAAGAAATGGGTTGCAACTTGTAGTACGACATGGAAGAACGCTTGAACATTGGATGTAAAGTTGGGTAGGTACCTTAGCGACGTATCAAAAGGTAGACACGTTATACACCAACATTATTGTATTTTAAAATGGTACAAGTAGTACTATATCTACGTACAGTTATTTATTACGACACTTTGCTCTAACAGATATAGATAAATATATATCTTAAGACATTTATGCTTATAGCCGCGACGCGAGAGCGTGGCCGACTGAATGCGAGTTGGGCAATTACCTTACTTTCGTATTACCATTCTAGAGCGGGTACGACGTATCTACAACTATAAAAACATCTTAGACGTATCTACCTAACTTTTATTTGTTTTTTTTTATATCCATGAGACAGGTAGGCCCAGTTAATTGCACGTCAAGCTTGACACTTTGACATTTGTACCATTTGTAGGTCTTACGTAATAAGAGGTACAGGAGATACACTAGAACTTCAAATGTTAAGTGTGGTCTGCTCTTAGCTGTACTCTTACATTGTTTTATTTGCAATTGTGTTATGTGTAGTCTTTCGTAGTAAAAACATCGTGAGGAAAGCCGCACACCCAAGAAATTATATTTCGAACGACATGTGACCTAACTAGAGACAGGTCTGGTGTCCCTCTGGCTCATGGAGGTTTGACAACAGTCGCTTCAAGTAAAAAACAGTATCTTCGCCAAATCCTTAGGTGTAGGTAGCCGACCCTGCCAATCCTAATGGATCAGGAAGCAAGATAATGCTAAAAAGTAGAAGATTAAAAGTTTATCCAGTTTTCAAGTTTATCCAAAAATATCAATGTCTTTGGCTAATAGGCCAATCGAAATAATTGCTGGTAGCCTTCTGTGAGTGATCACCTCACCTTTCTGTAGCAGTGATAGGCTGGTCGTGCTCCTCCAGCGAGTGGGAGTGCTGGGCTGCGGCGAGTCGTGCAGCCCGCCGGGACCCGTCGCCGTCGGACTCGCGGCGTGTGCCGCCACTACCGCAGAAGCACTTGCAGATTATACGCTTAAAGGCAAACCTGTGTCAACAAAACATGTCTTTTAGAACCCACTCAATTGCAGACGACGCTGTGTGAAGAAAATTCACTAGCGTTCTCTGTCTTTATAATTTGTATTTATAAGTTGTATTCGTATTTCTCGTTAATACGAGTATAACGTATATTGCCTTATGGCGCTGTTCTTGAAAATGCATTTGTACTTTACATTTGACTGTATTTATTACATTTCCAATAAAAACATGGCAGCTCCTACTTGAACGATGCTTTTAATTTTACTCCAGCAATAATTCATCATCCACCGTGCAATATAACACCGCCCACTGTTCACCAGAGGGAGACTTTGTACAAAAGTCGACTGCATGGGTACCTCTGTCCCACCTATGTCTACCGCAAAGCAGCTATATTTATATAGCTGTGTTCCAGTTTCAAGGGTGAGATATGGCAGATAAATTACTGGGTACTGTGACGAAGCAGCCTTAGGTCACAAGATTGGCAGCGCGCGAGTAACATCCCCGTGGTGTTGCGAGCGTCAATAGGCTGCGGTGACCGCTTACAATCTAATGCCTCATGCTTGTTTGTCAATCTAGTTGTATAAAAAAAACTGTTTTATTAGCAGAAACACCAGATGAAATGCAAATAGTGTTTCCTATTGTCATTGTGTGTAATCAAAGACGATTGTATGGGGAAGGGCTTACTAATGAATGCGAAGAAAACAAACATAACGGTATTCAAAAGAGAAGAAATCAGAACTAATGTAAGGATTAGGTACAGTTGATGATCACGAGTTGGATAAGAATGTACATCTTGGATGTGCTTTCAGCTGGGATGAAGCACCGCTGATGTAGATAGAATGCTGGGAATAGTGTGAATGGAGCGTTGGAAAACTTTTTTGGCTGTAAAAGCTTGAGCACAGCACGCAATACAGCCCAGCGCTAATTTATAGAAGCGAGAGCTGGGCATAGCAGGAGGGCATAAAAGTAGGTTAAACGCGGTCGTAATGCAAGCGTTGCGCAATATTTGTCAGGTAACACTCGTAGACAGCGTTTGCGATGATAATATTAAAAAGAGTTGGTCTGAAAGAGAGCGTCGGTGCTAAAACAAGAAGCGGCATGCTCCGTTGGTTCAGATATGTAGAATGCAGGAAAATAACTACGAAACAGATATACCACTCGAAAATAGAAGCATGTAGGAGCCAAGAAGCCGGAGATTTACTTTCTATGACCAAATTGATCGTGTGCTATCAGAAGGTGATGCCAGGAACTCTAACATGGCATGCGTGCATGAGAAGAGGCTATGAGTATCAAAGACGCGAGCGAGTTATGAACTCCCAGTCGAAGTTTTCCCAAAGGAACTACAAAACGAGGTTCTTGTAACATAGCGTGAGATTTTATCGCAAAGGAACTACAAAACGAGGTTCTTGTAACATAGCGTGAGATCTATGAAAACTCTATGGTCAGCAATGCTCCATTGATATCCCTGGTGTTGCAAGTGTCTAAGCTACGGTAACTGTTTGCCTTCAGGCTAGCCGTATGGTTATTTGATTCAAAGGTATAAAAATATGAATGTGTTCACCTGAAATCCTTCGAGAAGAGAGCGTATATGAGGGGATTGATAGCAGAGTTGCAGTAGCCCAGCCAGAAGAGCACGGAGAAGACGATGGGGGTGACACATTCGCCGCAGAAGGCGCGCACCACGTACACGCTGAAGAACGGGAGCCAGCAGAACACGAAGCCCCCGACGATGATGCCGAGTGTCTTGGCTGCTTTCGTCTCCATTCTGAACCGCTTTACCTGGAATCAAAACATGTTGTGTGTGACTACTTGAGCGATTAAATTTTGGAGACCAAATGTGTCTTTTTATACTGCGTCGGGAGGTATAGGTACCGTAGCCTATTAACGCTTGTGATATATTAAGTATCACTCGCGTGATGCCTCCTCTGCTGCTTACACAGCAACTCCTTGGGAGTTACTGGTGACCTTACTCACACGCAGGAACACAACAACCCTCTAGTCAAGGGAGCTGTTATTTGGCTGCAGTTTTCTGTGAGGTAGAGGTAGTTCCCCAGACGGACTGCTTTGATGCGCCCTATCTCTCTTAAAACAGACCAAGGCAAACAGATGTTTATGCTCACAAATGTTGTCATGTGTGGGAATCGAAGCCACGAGCGTTGGTGTCAAAGTCGCGTCATTGACGACTGAGCCACCGAGCTCGTCAAAAAAGTTTATGTCTCACCTGTGCTTTTATGTTCCTCTTTCCCATCCTCCTTGTCGTTCTTGGTTTGTCGTCATACTCCTCATATGACAGTCCAGGAGTTAGGTGATGAGGTGGTCTAACCCTCAACCTGCTTTCGGTCAGTTCTCTGCCGTCCCGCTCGTAATGAACAGCGTACAAGGAGGGACTTGGAGATCTACTTGGTGATCTTGAGTTCTCCAGCGCCGGGCAGATTTGTTCTGATGATGGGTAGGACACGGAAATCTTCACTTTCTCGTGTGCTCGTCTTGCGCTCGAATGTCTGGAATTTTAGTAATTTGTGGATGAGTTTGTGACTGTGATACTATTGAGCAGGGAGAGCCAAGTGGAAAAAGAAACGGCCCATTGACCAACTGGTTCACGGTTCGAAACTTGGCATGTACCACTAAATTCATGTTTAAGGATCTGGATTATGACGAGCTCGGTGGCTCAGTCGTGAATGACGCGACTTTGACACCGACACTCGTGGGTTCGATTCCCACACAAGGCTACTATTTGTGTGCGTGAACATGTATGTTTGTATTAGAGTTGCTGTAATAGCAGCAGAGGAGGCATCGTGCGAGTGATACTTAATGTCGTAGGTGGGCCGTATGCTTGTATGCCTTCCGACGTTGTATAAAAAAATCTATGTACGTATATTTGTAATTATCACTTGTTTGGCGGTGAAGAAAAACATCGTGAAGAAACACGCACGTCTAAGAAAGTGTATTTCTAAAAATGCGTGACCTTACCTAAGAAAGGTCTGGTTTTTCCTTAAGGTGGTGGAGGTCTAACGGTTGTCGATCCATGTCAAAATCAGTATCTTTGTCAAATCTTCAATGATTAGGAAACGGGTTACCCCGTTTCTTCTAAGATGAAGAAGAAACTGTATTTGGGGAGACATTATCAAGAAAATAAGAAGAAATTGTGTTTTTATACCAGTAAAGTTATTTCTAAGTAAGCTTTGCCTGATGGTTAGCACACGCTAAGGGCTCTTGCAACGTCAAATGTGGCTTGTACGTTGCCGACCGTGTGGAAATCTCTACACGCTATTTTTAAAACCTCATGTTGAAGTACCTTGGGAAAACCTCCCTGGGAGGTTAAGTTTATTGCATAACTTGAAGAGTTCTCAAAAGGGAATATCTCTGGAACCGCACACTAGCCTATGGACGATTGCAACACCAGGGGCGTGATTCGTGCGTTGCCACGCCTTTCACGCTGTTTAGTACCCCACGCTTTAGCCTGTTGAAAAATCTTCGGTAGTGAGTTCATTGTACATCTGCACTGTTAACGGAATAAAATTAGCGTTGCAGCTTCTATCAGTTTATTTGTTAGAAACACAGTTTTAAAGTTCTTACAGTAACGATAGTGCGTGTGTTTAGCCTGCTCGCAACGTGCAAATTTTTTATATACTGTAAAAAAAATATACCTATATCAAAATTGTAAAAAATATATGCCTACATATAAATTAAATTTTCAAAAGTATTATATTAATTGTCGCCAGTTCAAGTATTCATTAATATTATAGAAAGATTTATCTAAAAGCGATTTTTTCAGATTTTCCTTAAATAGTGAACCATATCGTAATTTATGTAAAATTAGGGAAAGGTTCTGGTTGAGATTCTTCTGGAAGTAAATTATGATTGATTGACTGTTCACTGCTCCGTGCTGTGCAGTCCACCTACAAGGATTGCTCAGCATGTGTGCGAATAGAAGGCAACATGTCACCCTGGTTTTTTTTTTATACTACGTTGGGAGGCATTCGAGCATACGCCACACCTGATTTTACATCAGGTGTGGCGTTTGTTCGAATGCCTCCGCGGGTACAGTAGCCTATTAACGCTTGTAATATATTAAATATCACTCGCGCGATGCCTCCTCTGCTTACACAGCCACTCCTTGGGAGCTTACTGGTTACCTCACGCACACGCAGGAACACAACAACCCTCTAGGGAGTTGTTATTTGGCTGTGGTTTTCTGTGAGGTGGAGGTACTTCCCCAGACGGGCTCCTTTGATGCGCCCAAACAATTATATAACTCGTCTCGAATTATTCGTAATTGTTTAATATTTAATTCTATATTTTTATATTACGTAGGGAGCCAAGCCTCTGCTGCTGACATAACACCTCCTTAGGCGCTTCCTGGTAACATCACTCACACATCAACATGTCTGTTTCTCTTGGCCTGGGTATTTTTAAGAGAGGTAGGATGCATCAAAGCAGCCCGTGTGGGAAAGTACTTCCACCTCCCAGAAACCCGCAATCAAATAACAACTCCCTGGAGGGTTGTTGTGTTCCTGCGTGACAGTGAGATCACCGGTAAGCTCCTAAAGATTTGCTGTGTAGCAGTGGAGTATCGCGCGAGTGATACTTATGTATTGCAAGCGTTCATATACTGCGGTAATCATTCGTAACCGTTTTACATTAGGTGGGCCTTATGCTTGTATGCCCACCGACGTTATATAAAAAAAATCTGAGATGGAGGCACTTTGCAATCGGGAATTGCTTCCACCGCTACTATGTTGAGATCAACTTCTCTTAAAAACACCCAGGCCGGGAGAAGCAGACATGTTCATACACACGAAAGTTTGTTCCGTGTGGGAATCGAACCCCTTGTTATTAAAGGTGCATGATGTTTTATTTTTATACTACGCAGGGAGGCATGCAAGCCTCTGCTGCTAACATAACAACTCCTTAGGAGCTTCCTGGTGACACACCTACACTGTAAAACGAGAAGGTGAGATTATCTTTTTTCCTAAAGATGGTAGTGAGTACACCTCTAAAATCTTACCTTCTCAATCGTTCTGGTGAAGCGCTGAGTGAGGTGCTGGTGGAATGATTGGAGGCAGTGGACAGGGGGGAGCCGTGGGGTCTGGCAGAGCCTCGTCCCCGATGTATCCTCAGAGTGAGGCGGTTGTCATCGAAGCGGTTTCCCATTCCTGAAGCGCCTCCTGGAACCATGGACGAAAATAAAGTTACTATTAGTTTTTGATAACGGGGTTCCTGGCGGTTTTCAGGTTCCCTGGTTCGAATCCTGGTGAAAGTATAAAGAAAGAAAGAAATATATATATTACAACCAAACATTTTCAATGATACAGTATCCTGTGACTTCTAAACTAGGCTAAGCCTGTCCCAAAGAGAGCCATAAGAGCTATCTACTTGGTCCCCAGGAGAGCCTTAGAGAAAAATTCAAAGAAATAAATATTCTAACAATCGCATCGCAATATATCTATGAGAATCTTTTGTATGTCCATAAAAACATAGACTCATTTTGTAAAAAGAGGAGCTTTCTTACTCATAACATAAATACTAGATATAAGCATAATCTTGTGTTACATCCAAGCCGTCTCCACAAAATAAGTAATTCTTTTATGGGGCAATGTATACGGTTCTATAACAAACTTCCCAGCAATATAGAAGAATTGTCAGTAAACAAATTTAAAACTACTATTAAAGCCAAATTGTGTAGCAGGGCATATTATAAAGTATCTGACTATATTAATGATAAAAATGCCTGGGATTGAGTCGATCCAATTATAATGTAATTAATAAATTATGTAAATTTGTTTGGATACCAAAAGAGGGATGCCTGAGTTTTTTGGCAGTATTTTTATCAGTGCTCACCTAGTCATAAACTACACGGCGGGGAAAAAAATTGTGACGATTCCAAACAAATGTAGCCATTTTTACGGAATAAAAAGATTTTGACTTTGACTTCCCGTAGGAGTCACCCGCGTAGAATCAAACATATAAATTTGCAGCAATAAATCAGTTACAAAGTATAATAAAAGCCACTATTGTTGTAAGCATCAAAGGACATAGCAACATGAAACAGTATCGCAAGCAGAGTCAGGCAATGACTCGTCCACTATTTTCACTATACATTACTGCTTGTACGAGTATTACTGCACTCTGAATACCATTCGGAGGGTTACATGGGTTCCCCCATGCATGCGCTTACAAATTGCGTATATATAAATATTGTTTTCGGATTCATGTACATATTTGTAATTGTTACTTCCTCGGCGGTGAAGGAAAGCATCGCGAGGAAACCCGCACGTCCAAGAAGGTACATTCACGAAGATGTGTGACCTTCTAAGGGAGTTTTGATTTACCTCTTGGATTGTGGAAGTCTGAAGGCAGTCGCTGCATGTCAAAATTAGGTAAGTCTGGGGAAGTACCTCCACCTCACAGAAAACCGCATCTAAATAACAACTCGCTAGAGGGATGTTGTGTGTGAGTGATGTCACCAGTAAACACCTATGGAGTTGCTGTGTTAGCTGCAGAGGTGGCATCGCGCGAATGCAACCGCTTAACGTCAGGTGGCCGTAAGTTTGTATGCTTCCCGACGTTGTATAAAAAAAAAGTTATTCACACATTTCGTCTCCGCTCAGTTTCAATGTATACCACCAAGCGAAGATGTCTCATATTTGTATGGCACGATCGAAACAGACAAGTGAGCTGGGCGGCAGCACAAAGCACCCGCTTTGTGCTGCCGCCCAGCTGCGAGCTGTGCCTCGCAAGCTGGCGACGGCACGCAGCGGTGACGAGAAGACATGTGAACGGCGCCGTTATGCCTCCTCTGCATCGCATTCCTACACACAGTTACAGCATACATCTCCGCTCCAGCCAGCACACATCTTCGCTCCAGCCAGCACACATCTCCGATCCAGTATAGTATAGTATAGTGCGTTAATAACCGCTGCGCCACCGTGGTCGTCGTATGACGTAGTATGTTTATTTCTAACGGATAAAGTCAAAGAATTCCAAACCGATTTTAAAAACTGTCTCACATGTAGAAAGCTACTTTATCAGTGAGTAACATAGGCTATATTTTATTTTCAAAAATATAGATATTCCTTCGAAAATTACAAGAATGTAACCCACGGTATCAAAAACTTATATATGTATGATAATGAAATAATGTACAGTAAATAGATTCAGGCCTTATTTTGCGAAAGTCAAATTTACATGCAATTTGATCTAACCCGTTTTACGTGCTTCCGCCACCAATTAGTTCATACGGCCTAGCGCCGGCCGGCACCCACCCACTACTGTTAGTAGTGCAACATATGCCGACGCTGAGAGGCGAAACACGTTTCGCAGCGTCGACGAGGCCAGTCGTGGCAGCGACGGTGGTGGTGGGGGCATGCGGATTCTGTTCCAGATGACGGACGACCGCAGCAACCGAGGCAGAGACGGCCGGCGCTAGGCCACATGAACTAATTGGTGGCGGAAGCACACAAAGCAGGTTATATCAAATTGCATAAAATAATGTACCACATGTTGACGGTACTTACTCATCTCCTTCTTCTTTAAGAAGAACAAGCGTTATTCCGTTCCCTAAGCCATTAGGATTGGCGGGGCGCCCCGTATCTAAGCCTAAGAATTCGGCGAAGGTACTGATTCTTGCGTAGGCAGACTGCCGCGAGGCTTCCACGACCCAGCGGGAAAACCAGACCTTTCCTAGGTTAAGGTTAAGTCACAGGTTTTCGATATATAATTTTTTGGACATGTAGGTTTCCTCACGATGGTTTCCATCACCGCCGAGCAAGTGATAGTTACAAATATGTACATAAATACGAATTTAATGGTATATGACACTATTCGAAACGAGGACCTGTTGCTCTATAGGCAGGTATGTTGTTTATAGTACTCGTAATTATCCACAAAAAGTCTACGAGCAATATGTATAACTGTTGTATGTATGTATCTGACGAGCTCGGTGGCTCAGTCGTGAATACAATACAGTACACTATAATGCACCAAAAAAAAAAATACATAAAAACAAAAATAATAAAGTAGCAGTACAACGGCGGTGTTATCGCGACGCGATCTCTTCCAGACAACCTATGGGTAGAGGAGAAATAAGGAAACAAGGTAGGGCGCAAAGCAAAACTTAAGGAAAATAAAAGTAATTATGTATACATATACATAAATGAGTACATAAACATACATATATACATATGTTATAATTACTAAAATAAATACATAATTAATCTAAATGATATATACATTTTATAAATATACACACAGTAAATGGATCTAATGAGACTGAGGGGAAAGCCAGGAAGGATTAAGGTGATTACGTAATGTTAAGAGAAAGATAGTGAAGTTTTACAAGATGTTTGAAGGACCGAAGTGATTGAGCACTCCTTATACAAATTGCAAAGTATTCCATAGGCGCACTGCCTCGACAGAGAATGAGTTAGTATAGAAATCAGTGCACTGGTATGGTGTTTTAAGACAGAGTAAAAGTGCACTACGCAAGGTACGATACTGTGAATCGCTGTGAAACACAAAACGTTCCTTTAAATAGGTTGGAGTAGCAGGCTCAAAGAGAATTGAGTAAAGAAGGGAAAGGCTGTGCCAGTTACGACGAAGTCTTATAGGGAGCCACTTGAGCTGAAAACGAAACTCAGAAACATGATCATATTTGCGAAGTCCAAATATAAATCGTATGCAAAAGTTTTGAAGGCGCTCAAGCTTATTTAATTGCTCTTCCGTGATATCTAGATAGCAGGAATCAGCGTAGTCTAGGATAGGAAGGAGCAAGGTTGGTGTTACCGGAATTTTAGTGTCTACTGGTAGAAAATTTCGTAACCTTCTTAGCGAACCAGACGCAGCAAATAATTTCCTACTTACATCCGCAATCTTTGCTGACCAAGACAAAGAGTTTTTTTTTACGGGACAGGCCCACCACTCATACCCACCACTGTGTCTCCTGTGTAGCCAGAATTACTCGTAACAGCGGCGACCAACAAAAAGGCAATGAACAGTGAAGTTCACTGCCGTCCCGGGGGTTAAACTACAGCTGCCTTGGAACTCACAACGAATTTAATCAGAAGAAATTTGTAGGAGTAGGAAGTTTTGGAATTGAATTCCCCTCTTGGCAAAGTGAGAGACAGCAATATGACAAATAAGGCATTAAAAAACCTCAAAGAGATGGCCACTGGCCAGTCAAGAGAAGCTCAACTGCCGTGCATTACGGTTTATCAAATATCTAACACTATTGCGACCTAAACTGTGAGTTGTTACCTAACACATCGATTCCAATAATATAAATTGCAGAACCGCCTAAACGCCCGGTAATTCTCCCTTGTTGCCACCAAATCAGAACAGTATACTAGACTAAGACAAGAGTTATCTATTCCCAAAATATTCCCAGATAATTCACTTTGTCGCTGAAATTGATTGGTGTATCGTCAAATATATCGTCAAATAAAAAAACAAGGGATAAGATTCCAGACAATTTTCGATATGCGATGAGAACTACGAGTATACCTATAATAAAAGCCTGCGATTTTAAAGGATTGATGTAGAGGCCGTGACGCTTACTCCAGACAGACATACGCGCAAAAATGCGTTTTTTCGTAAAGCACCCATACCAAGACAAACAGACATGTTCATGCACACAAATGTTTGCCTTGTGTGGGAATCGAACCCACGAGCGTTGGTGTCAAAGTTGCGTCATTCAGGAGCCACCGAGCTCGTCATATATGTCTACCCGAGCTAAGCCGGGGCGGGTCGCTAAACATATACTAGCAGATAAATGATATCAAGGAGATACCTTGAAGATTAAATTGGTTTTCTAATTCTATCACCTGTTTAAACGAGAAACTTGAGTTAATTAACTTGCGGAACACATTCAATTATTCCTCTCTCTAGTAATTACATCGTAAAATAGTCCCGGCAACAAAATTACAGAGAGAGCCTAGTGGATAACGAACACTCGTCCCTGGTTTGAATCCTGGGGTGAGTAAGTACTAGTATTAAGTACCTATGTATCTCTAAATTATTAATTTCGGATTTATGTACATATTGATAATTATCGCTCAGTGGTGAAAGAATACATCGTGAGGTAATCAGCATGTACAAAAAAAATATTCGTTCGAAGACGTTCGGCGTAACCCAAGAGAGATCTGGTTTTCCTTGTGTGTTGTGGAGGACTAACTGCAGTCGTTCCTTATCAAAGTCCATGACTTCGCCAAATCCTTAGCCTTAGGTAGTGAACTCTGTCAATTTTAATCGAAATGGAATAAGATACTAGAAACGACGACGCTAGAAAGAAGAAGTAGACGTCTATATATCTGCTATATATATATACTTTTAGTTACAATAAGCTACCAGAAGGACACTTTGTACAAAAGTCGTCTGCGTGGGTACCTCTGTCTCACCTATTTCTACCGCCAAGCAGATATATTTATATAGCTGTGTTCCGGTTTGAAGGGTGAGATATGGCAGAGAAGTTACTGGCTACTGTGACGAAACATTCTTAGGTCACAAGATTAGCAGCGCGCGAGAAACATCCTCAGGTGTGAGCGTCAATCGGCTGCGGTGACCGCTTACCATTTAATGCTTGCCGCATGCTTGTTTCCCAATCTAGTTGTATGAGCAAAAAAATATTTCTTATTTTGAAGAATTAGTTCAAAACAACGTTTTGTTAGTAATTTGCCACATGACAGTTTTTGGGAAAGTCTTTTAAATCATGCAATTTGATCTAACCTGCTTTGTGTGCTTACGCCACCAATTAGTTCATATGAATTTGCAGTGATGGAAGCACACTAAACGGGTTAGATCAAATTCCATGTAAATTTGACTTTCAAAAAACAACCCCTGAATCTATTAATCTTTTGACACCTTCACCGCCGTGCGGTCCGCCGGCAGATCGCACCTTTTTCGTCTGTCACCAGGCTGTATCTCACGAACCGTGATAGTTAGATAGTTGAAATTTTCACAGATGATGGTGTTGTTGCTATTACCGCTATAACAACAAATACAAAAAAATAGAATAACATAAATATTTAAGGGGGCTCCTATACAACAAACGTGATTTTTTTGCTCATTTTTGCTCGATATTGATAACGGCAACAGGTAGTCGCTTGAAATATTCACAGCATATTTAGTTATATATTCACTTTAAGAATAAATAATTAAATTAAAATAAAACAAATATTTAAGGGGGCTCCCATACAACAAAAGTGATTTTTTTGCCGTTTTTATAGATAGTGGTACGAAACCCTTCGTGCGCGAGTCCGACTCGCACTTGGCCGATTTTTGAGTAATACACGGCACCTTAACCTGCGGTGAGTGAGTTTGCCGGCGTACTATAACTTTCGCGCCATAATCCAACAAAATTTGTCGGCACTATTTAAACAATTGCTGTAACTGTCACGCGACGATAGAACCCTACTTTTTTTTTATTGTAGAAAAAGAAGCAAAGAATTTGATATCTTTATTTTTCTGTAAGAGCAGGCGGCGCACGAAATAAACGGTATGAAATTGCGAGATCGTAGCGGAGCGCACGGCCTGCTAATAAAAACAATGAGTGAGTATGGCCTGCAGCACTCTTTACAAATTTTCTACCGCGGCTTGAATGGGCAAGACACGCGCGGACGACGGACCCGCTTGGCTTACTGTACTAGAAAATTTTGTACATAGTGTTATAATTTTCTAAAGTTCATTTTATATTTTTCACATTTATTTTTTTTCACTAAAAAGCATTATTTAATAGACGAAAATATATTTTTTCTTCCTTAAATAAAAGTCAACGGAGAAGAAAACGCTCACGTGACGTCATGAGATGTGACGTCATATTTCAATAAACAAACATTAAGTACGGTGCTCTGTATGTATTTGAAAGGTTAGTTTAAAAATATACACAGCGTTTTCACGGAAATTGTGGAATTGATAATGTACAACACTTGTGCCATCCTAATGTTTACATCTTAGACCTTTCAACAAAAGTTTTGTTTGTTGAACTTTGTTGAAAGGTCTAACGTTTAGACCTATTTAGCTAAGAGACCTAATTAGCTCGACAATTAAATATCCTGAGAAATTGTATACACGTTCCTGAAGGTCTAAAACGACGAAAGCCGTGGTTATATATTCTTGTCTGTCTGTCTATTCTTGTCTCGTCAACTTTATGTTGGGATGCAAACGCGCATTCGGCCCGCGAGATGTAATGCGACTGCCATCAGATCTCCATGACCCAGAGGGAAAATCATACCTTTTTTAGGTTAGGTCACATGTATTTCGAAATTACTATAAGTTGTGCAGGTTTCCTCACGATGTTTTTCTTCACCGCCGAGTGATAATTAAAAATATGTTCATAAATCTGAATACACGATTTTTTCTAGTTATTTTGATTTCAAATCCAAAGTGCTGAACCGATTTTGATAAAATTTCGACGCGATCAATCTAAAGGTATATTCGTTCGATGAAAATTATTTTTTTTCAATTCGGTATATAAATGACGGAGTTCTGAGCGAACAAACATAAAAAAAATTAATGGTAACCCCCTCCTTTTTTTAAATCGGTTAATAATTGAATACCCATTAGACGTAATATAAACCCAGCCTACCTTTCGTAGTTCTGAAACCCTGGTTGATGGCCTTGGTTGTTCTAACTGCAGCCTTGTAAATCCTCCAGTAGAAGAACAGCATCACGAACATGGGTATGTAGAAGGATCCCAGAGCTGAGTACACCACGTACCCGGCGTCGTTGGTCAGCTCGCAGGTCCAGGGGCAAGGTGGATTGGGCACGTCTCTCACTTCACCGTCTTCGGGCTGTGGGACAGGCGTTCATTCATTATGTATGTATTTATATATGTATATCTTCACGGCAGGTCAGAGCAGAGCGAACGGGCAGAGAGAACCGAGCGCCATAAGTCGCGGCCCTTACATACTTCACTCGCTTCTTTAACATTGATACATCTTTTCGATAAAACACGACCAAGTACGTAGGTTAGTGTTGGTCTTCCTCTCCTTCCACTTTCGCATTGTATATCTGTTTCGTCGTTCTTTCATCTTGCATTCTTTCTACATGTCCGAACCAACGGAGCATGCCTTGTCATTATCTTAACACCGACACTCTTTTTCAGACCTCTTTCAGATAAAAAATAAAATGGTGACATAAGAAAGAGAGTTTTCTTATGACGTCATTTTTTTTTATACAACGTCGGGAGGTATACAAGCATACGGCCCACCTGATGTAAAGCGGGTACCGTAGCCTATTAACGCTTGCGATATATTAAATGTCACTCGCACGATGCCTCCTCTGCTGCTTACACAGCAACTCCTTGGGAGCTTACTGGGGACCTCATTCACACGCAGGAACACAACAATCCTCTAGACTACTCTAGAGAGTTGTTATTTGGCTGCCGTTTTCTGTGAGGTGGAGGTACTTCCCTAGACGGGCTGCTTTAATGCGCCCTACCTCTCATAAAAGAATTACGATCGCGGTCAGTCATCATTCATTCATTAATTCAAAGTAATCCCAAAAAAAAAAAACTAAATAAAAAATATCATATACTAGATGTGTGATGGATTGGTATATAACTCCATAAAAACTCTCAATTAATCAAAATCATAGTCATACAAGCATACGGTCTGCTTGATGTAAAGCGGTTACCGTAGCCAATTAACGCTTGTAATACATTAACTAACACCAGCGTGATGCCACCTCTGCTAACTCAGCAACTCCTTAGTAATTGGTAACTGCACTCGCAGGTACACTACAACCCTCCAGAGTGTTGTTGAGCGGCAGCGGTTTTCTAAGAGGTGGAGGTACTTTCCCAGGGCTGCTTTGATGCGCCCTGCCTCTCTTAAAACCACCCAGAGCAAGACAAACAAATGTTTGTCCTGTGAGAGAAGCGAACCAGCGTTGCCAGATTTTTTTTTTGTCAAGTCGGGATTTTGAAACTTTTTGAGTGAAAAAAGCGGGATTCTTTCGACGAAAGCGGGACTTAATAAAAAAACCGTATATAATCGGAAGTTTTTAAATACTTAAGTACTTATCTTTTTCTTTGAGACATTTTTTATTTTTTCATTTCATTTTTTCATTCATTCATCATTAAGGCTTAATTCATCTTTAAACGAGTCTGATAAGTAAACTCCAATAATTTAAGAAAAATAAAACACGTAAAAATGCTTAAACTTTTGTTTGATTAAATTAAATTATGCACGCAACGCAACTCACTGCTTTCCAAGCACTAAAACAATAAGTATTCGTCATTTCTTCGTACGTAACCGTGCGTTTTCGCTAAATAGAAATGTATAAACAAATCGAGTTATCCCAGAAAAGCGGGACTGAGCCTGTCCCGCGCGGGACACTTAATTTTGATTTAAAAATCGGGACGTCCCGCCAAAATCGGGACGTCTGGCAACGCTGGATCGAACCTACGAGCGTCGGTATTAGCCCCTCTGCCACTGAGCTCATCTATTCCTCATCTAAGAACCTCATTTAGCTACCTCGTAATATTTCACCGGCTTAACTGACCTTCTTATCTTTCCATCCAACCAACGGCGGGAAACAAATCACGAACGACAGCACCCACAATCCAGCGATAAGCGCTTTAGCGCGCTTTCGACTCATAATGCTAGGATAGCTGACGGGGCGCGTCACGGCGACGTAGCGGTCGAGGGAGATCGCGCACAGGTTCAGGATGGAGGCTGTGCACATCCACACGTCCACGGCCAGCCACACCGAGCACCACACGTCGCCGAAGATCCATATCTGGAACATGGTGAAAGGCACAATACACATATATGTACGTATATCACGTTAGGTCCCTTGCGGGGTAGCCGAGAGAACCGAGCGCTATTAGATATGGTCTTTATACACGTCACTCGCTTCTTCAATATTCATAGCCCTTTTCATGTACGCTTGCCGGTTCCTAGGGTTCCTAACATCACCTGTCAAAACATAACAGTAATGATACATACGTACACATAAATAATCCCACTTTTAATGATGACGCAATTTGAAAAAAGTTGTGGAGGCGAGATCGTGAGATCAAAATGTTGGTATCATACACATTTAAACATTGTATTTTGCACTCTTCTTAAACTTCATTGACGAGCTCTTCGGGGCAGTTGTTACTTATACTACTTTGACACCAAAGCTAGTGGGCTCGATTCCCACGCAGGGCAAACATTTGTCTGCATGAACATGTCTGTTTGTCCTGATCTGGGTGTTACTTGGCTGCAGTTTTATGTGAGGTTGAGGTACTTTCCCTGACGAAATTTTTTGATGCGCCCTAACACTCTTAAAGACACCCAGACCAAGACAAACAGACATGTTCATGCACACAAATGTTGTCCTGTGGGAGAATCGAAGCCACGAACGTTAGTGTCAAAGTAGCGTTACTAACCATTACGCTATCGAACTCAATGCAACTCGTGATAATAAAAAGGTTTTTAAAATCTAATTAACTAATCATCTAGCAACCTACAACCTATAACAAGTTAACTCTTAACATGACATTTAGAAGTAATATGCATTTTGTGTGTTTTATTCGATGTTCTAAATACCTAAAAGCCGAATATCTATTTCATAAAGTACATTACAGCCCATTTCATGACAGATACCGCAAGATACCCATTAGCAGGACACCCTCATAAAACGGTGGCATACAAGGGTAGTTTTCGGTACCAAACCATTAAGTGTTGGAATTACATTCCACCACCACTACGGTTATTTATATCGAAATTTACATTAAATAATTTAGAGTTATCCAATATTTATGGGCTGGATCTGTTTGTACCGTTAGCTTTAGTTTTTTTTTACAACTATGTCGGGAGTCATTCAAGCATACGGTCCACCTGATGTAAAGCAGTTACCGTAGCCTATAAACGCTTACGATATATTAAGTATCACTCGCGCGATGCCTCCTCTGCTGCTTACACAGCAACTCCTTGGGAGCTTACTGGTGATCTCTCTCACAAGCAGGAACACAACAACCATCTAGTGAGTTGTTATTTGGCTGCGGTTTTCTGTGAGATGGAGGTACTTCCCCAGACGGGCTGCTTTGATGCGCCCTACCTTTCTTAAAATCTGTCTCTTTCTTATGTTAGATGATGTATATTATATATGATTTGGTCATGTCCACAGAATGTCGTTGAGTTTTTGGTAGATTGAGACATTATAAACCACGTCGATGGTAACATCATCAGCATCAGCATCTTTTTAGTATATTACCGTAAATATGTTTTGTCTGCTACAGTAGGCACTTTACGACTTTGGATGGTTCCCTTCAAGTACTCATTTATTTCCTATTTTCGCAGTTGGTCTGTTGCTGTAGCAAAATAATCATAGTTTTGTTCATCAGGACAAAACAAGGAACTGAGCTATAGCCATTTCGTGTTTCTGCTTTTTCCCCTGCAGTAGGTACATGTTTCTTTGTATAGCTTACATTTGTAAGTATATTTGTTACTCGTAACCTCTCGTAACATATTGTTTTTACGAACTCGGTGGCGCAGTGGTTAATTACCCGACTTTGTCACCAACGCTATTGTGTTCGATTTCCACACAGGACATACATTCGTGTGCATGAACATGTCTGTTGTATTGGTCTGGGTGCTTTTAAGAGAGATAGTGCGGATCAAAGTTCCCCCTGTGTTGAAGTACCTCCACCTCACAGAAAACCGTAGCCAAATAACATCTCTTTGGAGAGTTGTTGTGTTGCTGCGTGTGAGTGAGGTCTCCAGTAAGCTCCTAAGGGGTTCCTTTATTAGCAGCGGAGGTGGTATTGCGTGATTGATGTTTAATGTGTCACTAGTGTTCATAGGCTATGGTGACCGCTTTACATCAGGTGGACTGTATGCTTGTATGCCTCCCAACGTTGTATAAAAAAAAGAGTAAAATACGGTCTGAAGTACTCGGGCTGCACGGCGAGCGGCTCGCTGACTTTATAAAACTGGCATAAACAAAAGAATAAGTATATAGTGGGCTAGTTGAGACTCCGGGGCTCCATCTTTCTTTTTTTTATTGCCACAAATAACGAAGGTTTATTATGAAATAAGAAAATATCGGCCAAGTGCGAGTCGGACTCGCGCACGAAGGGTTCCGTACCATTATCTATAAAAACGGCAAAAAAATCACGTTTGTTGTTTGGGAGCCCCCCTTAAATATTTGTTTTATTTTAATTTAATTATTTATTCTTAAAGTGAATATATAACTAAATATTCTGTGAATATTTCAAGCGTCTACCTGTTGCCGTTATCAATATCGAGCAAAAATGAGCAAAAAAATCACGTTTGTTGTATGGGAGCCCCCTTAAATATTTATGTTATTCTATTTTTTAGTATTTGTTGTTATAGCGGCAACAGAAATACATCATCTGTGAAAATTTCAACTGTCTAACTATCGCGGTTCATGAGATACAGCCTGGTGACAGACCGACGGACGGACGGACGGACGGACGGACGGACAGCGTAGTCTCAGTAATAGGGTTCCGTTTTACCCTTTGGGTACGGAACCCTAAAAACTAACTCAATCAATTTTACTAAAGTTAAACTGGAACTTACCCACCAGAACGAGCTCGGTGGCTCAGTCGTGAAAAACGCGACTTTGAGACCAACGCTCGTGGGTTCGATTCCCACACAAGACAAACATTTGTGTGCATGAACATAACTGTTTGTCTTGGTCTGGATGTTTTAAGAGAGGTAGGGCGCATCAAAGTAGCTCGTCTGGGGAAGTACCTCCACCTCACAGAAAACCGCAGCCAAGTAACAACTCCCTAGAAGGTTGTTGTGTTCCTGTGTGTGAGTGAGGTCACCAGTAAGCTAAGGAGTTGCTGTGTAAGCAGCAGAGGAGGCATCGCGCGAGTGACACTCAATACATTACACTCGTTAATAGGCTACGGTAACTGCGTTACATCAGGTGGACCGTATGCTTGCATGTCTCCCGACGTATATACTCGTATATACATACGAGTATAAATAAAATTGAAGTGTCTGTCTGTGATTTCAAAATAAAGCCTTTATCTTAAGCTCATATTATTATTTTCACGTTACCAAAGCCTAAATACGCATTTTTAACATTTTTGTCTGTCTGTCTGTTTGTTTGTCCGGGCTAATCTTCGAAATGGCTAAACCGATTTTAACGGGACTTTCACTGGTAGATAGAGGACTGTTCAGAGCAGAAGCTTTTTATCCCGTAAATATATAGGATTCCTGCGTAAAAAATGAAAAACTTAAAATTAGGGAAAAATATCTTCCCCTTCGGGGGACTTTGCAATTTGATTTTTATTATTTTCATAGAATACGTATTTTTTGCAATATAAAGTAACTACGCATTTTTATGAAATATAAATAAAATACATATACGTTGGGTTTACGTTGTAAAGGTTAATAGATGGCGCTGTACGAAAATTGAATCGCTCTATGGTTGCATCTACGACCCTGAACTTTGTTCTTTTTTTTAAACAGGAACAATTTCATGTCTACAGAGAAATAAAGGCCAAATCTCATGCGTGCGAAGCCGCGGGCTTCTGCTAGTAAAAAATAAGAAGCTATGATAGCAAACTTCCAAATCTAGCGATTGTCGAAATAGCCCCTTCACAATTCACGAAGGTTATAAATTTAACTACCAATTAGCTCATAACAAAAGTGCCTAAAATAGGCGCGAAACCGTAACAGAAATGAATACGCTGTCTGCAGCCAAATCTAACTGACGCTATTCTTAGAGAATTCAGATTCAGCTTCTGTCTGACCATCTTATTAATAATTCGCGTCATTCCAACTCTGTAGCCTAAGTGGGGCTTTGATTAGGATTTTGTCCAGCTCGGTGGCTCAGTCGTGAATGACGCGACTTTGACACCATGCATGAACATGTCTGTTTGTCTTGGTCTGGATGTTTTAAGAGAGGTAAGGCGCATCAAAGCAGCTCGTCTGGGGAAGTACCTCCAACTCACAGACAAATATCAACTCCCTAGAGTGTTGTTGTGTTCCTGTGTGTGAGTGAGGTCACCAGTATGCTCCCAAGGAGTTGCTGTGTAAGCAGCAGGGTAAGCATCGCGCGAATAATACTTAATATATTATAAGCGTTAATAGGCTACGGTAGCCGCTTTACATCAAGTGGGCCGTATGCTTGTATGCCTCCCGACGTAGTAAAAAAAAAATCGGCCAAGTGCGAGTCGGACTCGCGCACTAAGGGTTCCGTACCATTATCTATAAAAATCGGCCAAGTGCGAGTCGGACTCGCTCACGAAGGGTTCCGTACCATTATCTATAAAAAAGGCAAAAAAATCACGTTTATTGTATGGGAGCCCCCTTAAATATTTATTTTATTCTATTTTTTAGTATTTGTTGTTATAGCGGCAACAGAAATACATCATCTGTGAAAATTTCAACTGTCTAGCTATCACGGTTCATGAGATACAGCCTGGTGACAGACGGACGGACGGACGGACGGACGGACGGACGGACGGACGGACGGACGGACGGACGGACAGCGGAGCCTCAGTAATAGGGTTCCGTTTTACCCTTTGGGTACGGAACCCTAAAAACGGCAAAAAAATCACGTTTAATGTATGGGAGCCCCCTTAAATATTTATTTAATTCTTTTTTTTAGTATTTGTTGTTATAGCGGCAACAGAAATACATCATCTGTGAAAATTTCAACTGCCTAACTATCACGGTTCATGAGATACAGCCTGGTGACAGACGGACGGACGGACGGACAGCGGAGCCTCAGTAATAGGGTTCCGTTTTACCCTTTGGGTACGGAACCCTAAAAAGGAACTATATGTATATCCCGATGCTAAGTCCCTTACGGAGTAGACAGAGAGACCTGTAGGCCAATACTATTAAAAAACTGCAACTGTACAAAATGCATACATATTGAGGTTTCTGACAGCAGCACTGCAGTACATCGCTCGCTATTCAGTCGAAGACATTGACTGCAGCTGTGCGCTTCATACAATGTATGTATTCTGATAAATTGTTTTGACATTAATGCAGCGGTGACAGAAGTTTTATAGAACTTTATTTGTTATTTTGTTGTATTTGCAGTATCGTTTTAGCAAAGTTAAATAAATTTAAATATATTTTTTTATATACAACGTCGGAAGGCATACAAGCGTACGACCAACCTGATGTAAAGCAATTCTGATGATACTTCTCTTTATACCACCAAGGTGACAAACAAGCATACGGACTGCCTGATGGTAAACAAACACCCTAGCCTATGGACATTTGCTACACCTTGCCACTCATGCGTTACCGACCCTCTAAACACCTCTTCGCGCCTTTCTCGAAGAGCCCCATGCAGTCCCTTGGGAAAATCTCGGCTGGAAGCTCGTTTCGCAACTTGAAAGTTCTCGGAAGAAAACTTCTCTGGAACCGAACAGTACGCGACCATTGCGGTTCAAGCGTGTGAGGGTGAACTCTCCGCCGTCGACGAGCGGTACGGTTATAAAAACTAGCTGTCGGCATCATTTCGAACAACTCTTCAGAACACAACCCGTTGTACAATCGGTAGAACACACAAAGGGAGGCACAATCTCCTCTTAAGGGTTCAATACCGTGTGTAAGCTTAGCTTATACTACTGAACAAGTGATTTATATTACAAAATATTGTATAGACGATAGTGTATAGACGAGCTCCGTGTCGCAGTGGTGAAACGCCTTGTTACGCTACTTTGACACCGACGCTCGTGGGTTTGATTCCCACACAGTACAAACACTTGTGTGCATAAACATGTCTGTTTGTCTTGGTCTGGGTATTTTCTATGTACGAGTATGATAAGTATGTATTTACAAAAAAAAATGTATTCACGTATGTTTATCAGTTGTCTAGTACCCATAACACAAGCTTCGCTTACTTTGGGGCTTGGTGGCGCTGTGTAATTTGTCCGACAATATTTATATATTTATTTATTGTTTTTGTTTTGGTAGATGTTTGTGGAAATACATGATTAAGGACCTTCCTCCTTTCAGTTGATTGGGTTTTGGCTTGGGCTTAGACTTTCATTAGACTTTTGGAGTCAAAATTTCAAAGTTAAAGTCCAAATTACTCGACTGAAACATGACAAGTGTTAAGGAGCTCCTTTCAGCAAAGCCATACGCACAGGTGCAGTTGCAGTGCTGATACGAGACTGCTGTAGTACAGTATATTTTACTAGAATACTCGTAAAATTTACTGTACACTGCACAAGTGTAAACGTACAGCTGCAGGTTTTTAGTAGAATTGGCCTACTGAGCGCCACAATCTCCGGTTTTTGTTTGTTTGTTTGTACAACTTCACTATATAAGTGTTTACGTTCGCAAAACACAAGAGTATGGTTTGGAAAGGCGGGTATACTCCTTCGAGGAATCTCTTCCAGCCTACCATACCAGTTCCTGAGCGGACTAATGAACGACGGTGGCAAATAAGAAAGGGTATGTGATGTTAATTTATCAATAATGTCTTAATTAATATATTCGCATATGAAGAGAGGAAAAACAAATATTTTGACAGGCTCAGTGGAGCAGCGATTAGTAACGATACTTTGACGCCAACGCTCGTGGGTTCGATTCCCACACAGAAAGCATGATCATGTATATTTGACTTGGCCCGAGTGTTTTTAAGAGAGGTAGGGCGCGTCAAAGTAACCCGTTCGGGAAAGAACTACACCTCACAGAAATCGCAGCGAAATAACAACTCTCTGGAGGGTGTTGTGTTCCTGCATGTGAGTGACGTCACAAGTAAGCTCCTAAGAAGCTGTGTTAGCAGCAGAGATGGCATCACGCGAGTAATACTCAATGTATTGTAAGCCTTCAGAGGCTACGGTAACCGCTTTACATCAGGTAGACCGTATACTTGTTGATCTCCTGACGTTGTATACAAAAAAACTGTGTGCCACATAACTCGGTTTTTCGTACACGCTCGCCGGTTTCCAGCTGTCCTGATATTAGCATTTGCAAAGCACCACTAATTTGGTTGTGATAGGTAAGTCTTCGTCTTCCTCGGCTCCTACATCCTTCCACTTTCACATTGTATACATTGTATACCTTTCATTATTTCATCCTGCATTCTTGCCCCATGCCCGAATTAACGGAGCATTCTCATCTTAACCCCTTTAGAGAGTGTCTCTCTTTTAAACCAACTCTCTTTCTTACATCACCGTCGCGAACGCGGTCAGTAAGCTTTATTAAATTTTGCACAATGCTCGCATCTCCATCGCGTTAATTTTATTTTCGTGCTATATCATATCGCCCTTTCATTTACATAAGATAGTGTTGTAACTAGCATCGCGTTGCGTAAAGCAAACTGTGCCTTCTGGCTATATTTCGGCTGCCTAGAAGTCTACCTATCGGTCCATTCACGCTGTTCCCAGCACTCACTCGTCTCTCCACGTCAGACTTGTTTAGGGAAATGTTAAAACCTGTTTTTTTTTAATACTCCCTATGAAAATATTTTTTCTACGACCTAGATATTTGGTCAAATCCCTGTTTTTATCAATCCCTTGCAACATCTACATGGGAACGTTGACGTCAATTGTCGTGAACGTCACGCCGCAGGAAACGTCAGATGGCAGCGTTATTAAATATAATTATCCCCACATTGACGTGTGCGCCGCCATTTGCGGTGACACGGTGTGTTCTGAATCGCTTAAAATTTAATTAAACCTAATATTTGCATGATTCAACCATATAGTAGGATTACGCACGATGGAGTTTTGATGTCTCGTCTGTCTGTTTGTTCGGCAGGAGTAAGAATGCTAGTTGCTGCCCCAGAAGAGAAAGCTGTTAATAAACAAAAGGAGAAGTTATTAAGCAATTTGTGGGCAGTGAAGAACATACTGCACGAAACCTTAGAGCAGCAAGTGTTAAATGACCACGAGCTCGGTGGAGCCATAGGTGGTGGTGGATTGGGTGCTTAATTCGCTTTCTGTAGTGGGAAACTCTTCGTTTACTATCCAAGGACTTTCTAATTATTACTAAGACGTTCTTCGATATGATGCCAACAACCTTGTTTTCCAATCGCACCGCTTACTGACTGCTCCGCACACACTGAAAGCGGAGTGGTCGCGTACTGTGCGATTCCCGAGAAGTTTTCAATCGAGAACCATTGTGAAATAAACTTCCTGCCGAGGTTTTAACTGTGGATTACAACATGATGAGGTTTTTGTTGAGAAACATGTATTGGTGCGCCTTGTCAATAAAATCGAACCGTATGCCGTGACGGAAAATGGCATGATACTCTCTCATGCCGTCATGCGTCAAAAGAGATTGATTAATTTTGCGGCATAATCGAACCGCATGCCGTGACGGAAAATGGCATGACGCTCTCTCATGCCGTCAATCAAAAATCAAAAGTTAATAAAAGCTATAAAAGAGTGTTAAATGAATAATGCATATACACGCTTGCAATATAAGAAGGATAACCGTTGCCACCCCTTCTGCTATACAAAACTTCTTAGGAAGTTACCGGTAACCTCACTCACTCGCAGGAACACAACATCCCAGGTGATTGTTATTTCGCTGCAGTTTTCATGTCATGAGGTGGTGATACTTCCCTAGACGGGCTGCTTTGATACGCCCTACCTCTCTTGAAAACAGCCAGACCAATGCAAAGAGACATGTTCAGCCACACTAATGTTTGTCATGTGTGGGAATCGACCCCACGCGCGTTCGTGTTAAAGTAGCATTGGTAACCACTCCACCACAGGGTTCGTCGAGGACACATTAATTAAACTTTGCTGAAACCACAGCTAAGAATTCCGTGATGGCTTGTTGTTGCGAAGGTCACAAAGAGAGATATTCTTTGACTGCAAGCGTAGATACTAAAATTGCCCCTTCTTTGTTTTATGTACCACATAGTTGGAAAACAAGCATACGGACTGCCAGATGGCACAGCGGTGACACTCCCTGTACGGTGAGCTTGCGCTGGCGCGTTTAACGCTAGGGTTGATACCGAAAAATTTGTATTAAAGAAAATGACATGTTAGTCATTCTTTTAGTAATATAAACTTGTGCAATTATTTAAGCATTCTTTGTATTGCAAGCGTTGGTATACTCCAATTATCCATTGTCTTCTTATGTACCACATAGTTGCGTCATGCCCTACTGCGCCACCGAGCTCGACAAAACTCAGCTTATAGCTGCACCCCTGCGACTGGTTGCGATCCCGGCATCCCGTAGAAACTGCTTTTTCTACAGACAGAAGTCTGTTTTCTCAGCTCTTGAGTCGTATCGTAATGTTCAATATATATATATATATGATAGTTCCAGAGAATTGTCGTACACAAAGTAAATTCGTCATGGAAAAAAGGATGTGTAAATTTGCCACCGTTCTATTTTTATGAAGTAAATTCGTCACATTTTAATTTGACTTATTGTATTTTCGTACATATACTGCTATCGGCACTTTATGCAAAAATCATGTAAAATGAACACTTGTGACGAATTTACAATAACTCTTACCTACCTGTAACGAATTTCCACATATTTTTTAATGTGAGTGGCCAATTTACTTACAATGTATGGAGTGTAAAAATGTGACGAATTTTTTACTTTGTGACGAATGTACAACAACCCCAGATTGCGCATTTAAACAAACAAACAAATAAACTCTCCCGCTTTACCTATATATTAGCATAGATGTATCCCTATCCCTTTGGTAAGAGTCTCATTTGTTAGTTGATAATATGAACCCCTACCAGGTGAGGTTGGCAATGAAGACTTACACCCCAATATATTCCTAAGGTTTCCTGCAAACTTTATCAAGCTCTGGGTAATATAACCGTATCATAAGTTGTCCATATTGTACACAAAGGTATGAGACATTAGACCCGGTAATTTACCCGTAATCGGGTCCCGGCCGGGTCTGTTTACATGGCGTCGAGTGTTCAGGCGTCACTTAACGTCCACCAAACCACAATAGAGAAATAAAAACAGTATCTCAACTTGGGATTAGATTTACTATAATCACTTTTAAGAAAGGTAAGACGCATCAAAACAGTCTGACACCGTCTACTAAGTACCTTCACCTCATAGAAAACTGCACTGAAATTTCTACGGGCGATTGACCTTACCAGTAAGCTCATAAGGAGTTGCTGTGTTAGTAGGACGGGTGGCAATGCGCGAGCCATAATTCCTGTATTACAGGCGTGGCAACTACATTACATCAGGTGCGCCGTATGCAATGCCTCTCGATATTGTAAAAAAAAATTGATATACCTACTACAAGGCTTTCTGATGTCACCAGTAAGCTTCTGTGTTAGCAGCAGAGGTCGCATCAGGCGGGAGATGCTTAATGTATTACAAGCGTTCATAGGCGTTCAATGAATCAATCAATCAAATAAATGTTAATTGATTGGTTGATTGATTGATAGGAAAGTGATCCTTAACTAAGAAAGGTTTGGTTTCCCCTCTGGTTGTGGAGGTCTGACGGCAGGCCTTTGTCTAGCCCAGATCTGAACTCCTTAGACTACAAATTATGATCAGAACGACACGCCATTGTGTCTTATAAGAAAGCTCTGTAGCAAGCAGTAGCTAAATTTCCCATGGAAACAGTGCGTAACTCCATAGATTCATGGGCAGATAAAAGGCCTGTATCAAATCCAAAGATGACCATTTCGAATAGAATCATTTTTTATTTTTTGCTGAGTCTTCCATAAATATGTACATATAAGTTTTATTAAGATTACCTTGCTTTATAAAAAAAAATGCATATATAATAATAATCTGCGAAGAAGATGCAAATGGGACTTGTTCGTTGTGCCCTTTTCGACTTACGTTTTTTATTTGTGCAAATTAACTCTAAACTCTTCGTTCGTAGCTACTCAGTGTCGCTACTACCCTTGTCGTGTATATTATGACAACATATTCGGTTGACGAGGGACCGCGTCACCGGCGCCCAATTAACTCACCGCTGTACACGCGACGGCGGACGTTAATTATTAGTTTAAAATCACGTGAGCATATTGATACAATTCACGCTTGTTACGGAACTGAGCATTTAACTAACTTTAGAAAATTGAGGTTTTGTCGACGTATATTTTTAATGTTACACCATATTTCCAGCGTTATTATTCTTTCCAGGGTTATCCCGCTTCCTAATTCATTAGGACTGGCGGGATCCACTATCTAAGCGTGAGATTTGGCGAAGGAACTGATTTTGACATGGGAGCGACTGCTGTCAAACCTCCGTAAACCACAGGAAAAACCAGACGTCTATTAGGTTAGATATTTCGAAATACAAAAATATTGTATGAAATGAGTGAATTCACTCAAATCACTTTGTGCACTACTAAAGATAAAATCCCGTCTAATAAAAAATCCGGCGTCTATAAGCTGTTCTGCGATGAATGTGAAAACTTTTATATCGGTCAAACTGGTCGTAATTTTCAAACACGTATCGGCGTATAAAAACAATCGCCCAGAAAGGTCGCACTTCGCCGAGCATCTCATAGACAAAGGACATAATTTGTTATTGACATAAGGACGTAATTTATCCCCCACTAAATAATACATATCAAATTTTACACACCATAGACAAAGGTTTAAAACTAAATATTAGGGAACAATTAGAAATTACTAAACATAAAATTCTAAAATTACTGTCATGAACAAACAGACGACGACTGACGAGCTCGGTGGCTCAGTCGTGAATTACGTGACTTTGACACCAACGCTCGTGGGTTCGATTCCCACACAAGGCATACATTTGTGTGCATGAACATGTCATTGTCTTGGTCTGGATGTTTTAAGAGAGGTAGGGCGCATCGAAACAGCCCCTCTGGGGAAGCACCTCCACCTCACAGAAAACCGTAGCCAAATAACAACTCCCTAGAGGATTGTTGTGTTCCTGCGTGTGAGTGAGGTCACCAGTAAGCTCCCAAGGAGTTGCTGTGTAAGCAGCAGAGGGGGCATTACGCGAATGATAATTAATATACCGCAATCATTAATAGGCTACGGTACCCGCTTTACATCAGGTGGGCCGTATGCTTGTATACCTTCCGACGTTGTATAGAAAAAAAAGCAGACTGATCTTAGCAGCTCCCCTCTATTAAATATCTTTTCACTAACACCATTTACCCCTTGGCACTTGTAGCATGTTATTCTAACGATTAACGTCTATAGCTCCTGAGGCATCCCCTCGTGGAGAGGCGAAACACGTGTCGCAGCGACGACCAGGCCAGTTGTGGCAGCGACGGTGGTGGTGGGGGCATGCGTTTTCTGTTCCAGATGGCGGACGGACGATGACTTTCGCATAATACGCCTGAATCTATTAACTACAAATATATTGGTCGCGCGGGTTTCCTTACGATCTTTTCATTCGACCCACCTATGTGGTAGATGCCTATACCAGTATTCTAACTAGGGGAGCTGGGCCTGCGGCGCATTGGCAGAGCTGCTTTTGCACAATAAGTAAATAACATCAAGCTGCGTAAGCAGAGCTGTTAACCCTAACCCTAACACTTGTGTCAATAAATATTTTGACAATTAATTTGACCCAGAATATAAATTTGCAAAACTTGAAATGAGCTCGCCATACGCGCTCCAATAGACTTTGTACTGGAACGGTTTTTGGGGCGATAACATCACTTATCGATATCCTTTATTGAGCTATTCGAAATTTAATCTATTTTAGGGGAATCTACAATACTTAAGGTACATTCACGTCGAACAATCAGCTCTCTAGCTTCTAAACTGAAGGAGTACTACGTGTAACAGTCGAAAGCCGCAAAACTGCAAAAAAGACAATTTTCTCGGTTATATAGCTTCGCTTTATAATCGCTTTATAAACATCTTTCTGACTCATCTTTCTGTCTCGAAAACGCCACGTTCTATGTTCATGATCCATTTGAGAATTTCGTACTACTTTTTGTTTTTTGTTATTTATGAGGTTAATAATATTTTGACAACGGCTTTATCGATTAGAACCAAAGATTATGCAACTAATGAATCGATTGGTACAGATGGTCAAGGAGATAAAAAGCAGACGTTAAGCATATATGTAGCACAACTTTCGGAGACGTGCCCCGGACCCTCAAGCTCTAGGAGCCCTCGGACCCCGACCAGCAAATTTCAAATTGAACCAGCAAAAAATACTTCCACCTTTGGAATGTAAATATAATAGGCTGCAACACGAGTCTAATCTGACAACTGATTGAAAGGAATATAAGAGAATTTTCAACAATTTTCGTATAAAAGGGTTGAAAAAAATTTGTGGCGAATTCCTTTGTATTCTAAAATAAATAGCATGGGGATCTGCTGTCAAAATTCACTGGCAGATCGGACACTAGGTACTCTAAAAAAATCGACTACGTGGTCTAGTAGGGTCAATACAATATATATTTAAGAGAGGTAGGGCGCATCAAAGCGGCTCGTCTGGGGAAGTACCTCCACCTCACAGCAAATCGCAGCCAAATAACAACTACCTAGAGGGTTGTTGTGTTCCTGCGTGTGAGTGAGGTCACCAGTAAGCTCCCAAGGAGTTGCTGTGTAAGCAGCAGAGGAGGCATCGCGCGAGTGATACTGAATATATCGCAAACATTAGCCTATGGTACCCGCTTTACATTAGGTGGGTCGTATGCCTCCCGACGTAGTATATAAAAAAAAACCTTGAGCGATTCGTCCTGCATTGCAAAAGTTCACTGTCTTCGACAACCAGTTTACATCACATGCGATGTTGTATAAAAAACTTTCTGCCTAGATAATACACAGACATAAAGAAATACATATTACCTACTCGTTCTAGACAAACTAAGCACCTATTACATTAAGAAAGGCAATAATATTTCCTCCACGTCTGCCAAATATGCCAGCGTTTGCCAAACGGCGCCATTAGCCTAGATAATGAAGGCAAAAGCGAAGTTACAATACTTTGCTAAGAAAATTGTGTCAGGCGTTTAGTTTGCAATAATAAATAGCATTTTGTTGACTGGAGTACGTTCTATTAATACATACAAAATAATAATGACGATTCTCTTTTTTACCCGCGACGGTCACGGAGGCGGTATATGCGTTTGGGGTAAGAGGCGTTTGTTTGTTTGTGTGTCTGTTACTATTTTTCTCGAAAACCGCTGAACCGATTTAGATTTTTTTTTGTTTAAAAGGTGACATGATCGGGAATTTTCTTAGCTACGATTTAAGCAAATCTGTTCAGCCGTATTTTAGGTCAGGGTTTTTTTAAATTTGTACGTGCATTATATATAAAACGGATTTTATTTATATATTATAGTCATATTATATTAGTTTAGTTTGTATAAATAGCATTTACTATTAAAATAAAAAAAAAAACCACAAATAAAACATTGGGTGTTATGCACGACGGCTTTTAATAATATTCTATATAATAGTTATTGTGATATTGTAATTATTAATATTTTTTCATTTATTGACTTTATTAATGAGAATTATATCTAATTGTTTTATGAATCCTATTACGCTAATGTAATAATTAATGTCGTGGGTTTTTGAAATGTTTGTATTTTTGTAGTTTTCTCCTTAAGAAACGATTTTAAGTTACAAGGCCCGGTACATACATTTTATGAGTAAAATCAAGTGAATGCGTTAACATAAAAACGTTACGCTCATCCGCTTAAAAAGAGATAAACATATGCATCTGTGGGATTTGACGTGTAAGAGAATGAGATAGAAGTGTCTATAGAGATAGTAGTGTAAGTAGGTATACTATAAGAATACATACACCTGATGTAAAGTCGTAAATGCCGCCTCTGCTGTTAAAACAGCTCTCCTTGGAAGTTAAAACCCGTCAGAGGTATTCTGTGAGTTTTTTTATACAATGTCGGGAGGCATGCAAGCATACGGCCCACCTGATGTAAAGCGCTTACCGTAGCCTATACGTAAACGCTTGCAACTATACGTAAACGCTTGCAACCCACTCACACGCAGGAACAGAAGAACTCTCTAGGCTGCGGTTTTCAGTGAGGTGGAGGCACTTAAGATGGGCCGCTTTGATGCGTTTTACCTCTCTTAAAACATCCAGACTAAGACAAACAGACATGTTCATGGACACAAATGTTTGTGCTGTGTGGGAATCGAACCCTCCGTGGGTTGGTGTCAAAATCGCGTCATAGACGACTGAGCCACCGAGCTCGTCAAACCTGCCGAGACCTGTTCAAGGGTAAGTCCTATTGATGTCTTCTAGAGCGGGTCACAACGGGAATACTACTACAATCTTCTCAACGGGGCCTCTACACGTTCGATTTATAACCCCTGGCACGCATATCGAATGACAGATATACTCGTGAAATAAGACATATAAATTATAAAAAGCTTTCTTGTTTGTCATCGTGTTTGGCGTAAATAAAGACGTTTTATTTTGTATGCAGCATATCTTTACCATCAAATGTTGCCCACGGAACCCTAACACAGTGGGTTATTTATAGGCCTGTTTACCAATCCCCGCTACCAGGGGCTAATCTCTATTAAACCACAATCAGAAATGAATTAGTGCGAGGGGGACGAATCGGCTTTCATTCCGATTTCGCTGTAGACATCGAATTAGTTTTCTTGTACATTGAATATAGTTTATTTTTAACTGGTAAGGTTTAAACATGGATGGAAACTAATTACCGTTGAATATGGACACCTGGCTTTCCCTGTGAGTTGTGTGAGTCTAATGGCAATCGCTCCATGTAAAAATTGGTGGTGCAGTGTTGAAATCCAGGACAAACATTTGTGTGCATGAACTGTTTGTCCAGGTGTTGAAGTACCTCCCACCTCACAGAAAACCGCATCAAAACTCCCAGGTTGTGGCGTTTCAGCGAGTGAGTGAGGTCACCAGTAAGCTCCTAAGTAGTTGCTGTGTCAGCGGCATAGGTGGTACGCGAGTGATACTTAATATTACAAGCGTTCGTAGTCTACGGTACCCGCTTTACATCAGATGTTTGTATGCCTCCCGACGTTGTATAGAAAAAAACCAAGATGCTTGCTTGAAGATAGATGGTTGCACCATTTGTGATTATCGCTAGTTCGGCGGTAAAAGAAATGAAAGGAAAAGTGTTTACGACACCGACATTTATAATCAACACCACGAAGTTGGTTGGTAAATCTCTCACAAGTTTTGTTTGTGACGGCCCACCTGATGGAAAGCGGTTAACGTATCCTGTGAACGCTCGCTGTACCTATACATTAAGTATCACTCGAGTGATATTACCGCTGCTGCTTACACAGCAACTCCTTGGAAGTTTACTGGTGGCCTCACTCACACGCAGGAATACAACAACCCTACAGGAAGTTGCTATTCGGCTGCGGTATCCTGTGACGTGGAGGTACTTCCCCAGACTTTGCTGCTTTGATGCGTCATACCTATCTTAAGACTCTTCAAACTATATTCAAGGTAGGTATTCAAAAACTTATTTATAAATTTACAACACGTGTTTAATATCAGTACAGATAAAATATCTACGTGGGACACTCAGAAAGTTTTGCCAAAAAAAAGTGTTCTATAGGTAAATATTTTTTTATGAAATCTTTTCAAAGTACTCTCCACCAGTCTCTTTACAAAGTTTCATGAGTCTGTTTTCGAAACACTTTTTCCAGTCCGCCCCAGACACCTCATCTACAGCCTGCTCGAACGCTGACAGCGCATCTTCCTGCGACGAAACTTGTATCCCTTTGATCTGACTATTATTTTCGGGAATAAAAAGAAGTGACTCGGTGCTAGGTCAGGGCTGTAAGGAGGATGATCCAGGAGTTTGCCGTGTGTTGTGGCGGAGCAGTAGCCCGCAGAGCCCTGTGTTTAGTCGCTTGTTCCTCGCAACAGAGATAACTTCTGCCAAGCATTTGGTAGTATATCATTCGGCGTTGATGCTTCTTTGGTTCTGTAAAGGAATTGACACCAGGTAGCCATTCAAATTAAAAAAACTCGTGATCAAAATCTTCCCCCCGCTTCTAGATTACTTCACTTTGGTAGGTGTTGATTCGCTTTGAAACACCCAAACCGTCAACTGATGCTTCGTTCTGGATCGCATCGATGAATCCAGGACTCATCACCTGTAATGATGTCGTAAACACACCGAGACGAGTCTGCTTCAAATTTGTTTATCATATCACGGCATCATTCCACCCGGGCCTGCGTCTGAGCAACGATGAGGTTGCGTGGCACCCAGCGTGAAACTATCCTACTCACGCGAAGATGCAAGTGTAGAATCCGGCGAAGGCTTCCCGATCCAATCTGCAGTAGGTGCTGAATCTCCTGATACGTAACTCGCATATTGTCTTATTAAATTTTTCACTGCTAGCACACGTCACGATTCTTGGTGAAGCATATAAATTTGTTAACCAATTTACTTTCGAAAATCTTGCCTTATTAACGAGTGAGCATGTACATTGCGAGGGTCGCGGGACACGAAAATAATTATGGGAGCACGCAAGGGTGCACTATTAGGCTGCGACTCGACTGACGCTAGGCGACACTTCGGACACTCCGTACTGATGTCATGGGACATGGGGCAAATCATGGAATTACATATGACTTTTTTTATACGACGTCGGGAGGCATACAAGCATATGGACCACCTGCTGTAAAGTGGTTACCGTACCGTAGGTGGCTTTGATGCGCCCTAACTCTCTTAAATTGCTATTGAGAGGTTGTAGTTCTTATGCGTGTCATTGTAACCGAATTGGCGGGTTAACCAACGTCGACTGCAGCCTGTCTGTGATTATCTATCTCGAGCTTCTTCGGAGGGCACGTTAAGCCGTCAGTCCCGGCTGTTGTCGATAGATGACTGTCGTTAAGCTAAGCGGTCTTTGCGCGGTTTGAAACCACTGGCTTCTGCCAATCCGCATTTGTGCAGCGTGGTGGAGTATGGTCTTTCGCTTGAAGCGAGACCCGTATCCTTGCAGTGGGATGAGAAATGAAATGAAATGAAATGAAATGTTTATTTGCTAGGGTCATACATTAATTTCCCGCCTCTTTACAATAGGCATGCAAAAATTTAATTAATTGTAGTAGAATTAAAATTATACAAATAAATCAATAAAATTGTTGAACATTACCTGTTAGTTTTTTGTCTCAAAGAATTCATTAATGTCATAAAAACTCTTATCAATTAGCCATTTAAATAATTTGCACTTAAATAATTCAAAACTAAGCATTTTCAAGTGGACAGGCAGTTTATTATAAATTTTTATTGTCATAAAATAACAATTTTTCTCAAACACTGTGCCTTTACATGAGTTAAGGTTGATGTAGTAAATGACTATTGTCATTAATTAAGACTGATGATAGGGGGTCATGTGCCAGAAGCGTGCTCGTTCGCGACCCCTGCCAATCGAGTAGATTGCAATTCTGGACCGAAAACGCACCGATGTGCGGATTAGGGCGTCCCCCGGAGGCGACGCGCACCGATCCGCCCCCGTCGGTGCGAACATAGGTGCATGCGGCGGTGGGGGCCGCCACCCACCACGCAGCGCCAATTCCGGCGGGTCGAAGAGAGCCGAGTGCTGCATAGGCACGTGGAATGTGAGAGGTGGACTGAGTGATAAGATGAATGAGCTGATGGACGTAATGAATGAGAGACGCTTAGATGCTTTATGTGTGACAGAGACTAAGCGCAAGGGGAGCGACACCGATGATCTGCCCGATGGGATGATGGCCCTATGGTCTGGTGTAGACCGGGACGATCATGCCAGTGCTGGTGTAGGTGTCATACTCTCCTCTCGCTTAGCCCCTGGTGTGAAAGATTACTGTTTGGTAGGGCCTAGACTTCTCTGGGTTCGTATTAAACTGGGCATCACGCGAGTATTTCTGGTTGCAGCATACGCTCCCGTAAGCTCAGCGTGTGCCCAAGAACTAGAGAAGTTTTGGGAGTCTGTGAGGGATGTTCTGGATTTAGCTGAAGGGAATGAAAGAGTGATTATGTGTGGAGATTTGAATGGATGGGTTGGGACCAATCGAGACGGCTATGAAGCTGCTCTTGGTCCCTATGGAGATAAGAGAGTGAACGAAGCAGGTAAGCCGATTCTAGATTTATGTATGGAACGAAACCTCCTCGTGTCGAATACTTTATTTCGTCACAAGGATATTCACACGTATACATGGAGACGGAATGACCAAAAAAGTGTGATTGATTTGATTATAATTGATAGACGTCTCCGAAATACTATAATGGATACAAGAGCCTTTAGAGGTCCCACTCTTGAAACGGACCACTACCTGGTGGTAAGCCGGTTTGTGGGACTTTTCAAGAAGTGGAGGCATTGGCGAGTGCGTATCCCTTTCGGAGATCATGAAAGGATAAGGAGTGAAAAATTGCAAGATGAAAGTGTAAGGAGAATGTATGTACATCTGGTAAGCGAAAGACTTGCAAATGCAAGTCTTTCCGGCACAGATGTGGATGATTGCTGGAAAGTTCTGAAAGAAAGTATGGTGGATAGTGCAAAAGAAGCATGTGGATGCGCAAAGAGGCATAAAACATTGAAAGGGGATGCCTGGTGGGATGCGGAGGTTGAATCCTCCGTAGCAAGAAAGAGGAAAGCGTGGCTGGATTATGTATCATCTTTGCCCTTAAATGAAAGTATGAGAGAGAAGAAGAAAGAAATGTACCGTCAATGCAAGAATGAAACCAAGGCTTTAGTGAAAGAGAAGCGTGAAAGACAAATTATGAATGAGGAAGAGAGGCTGACGAGAAACTTCGAGGCAAATACCAAACTCTTTTGGAGAGAGGTAAAGAAGTCTCGGGGTGGTTCGTCGGCATCCAGTATGAACAAGATTAAGTCTAAAGCTGGTATCATTCTTGCAAACACTCAGGAAGTGTTAGAACGGTGGAGTGAATATTTTGAAGAAATGTACGAATATGCCTCGGACGCTGACAATGAGAGTGAGTCTGATGCTCACTCCGCGTTGACGGCGTCCGATGAAGGTATAACTATGGATGAGATAGAATGGTCGATACGAAGTTTGAAAAATGGAAAGTCTGCGGGAATTGATATGATTACAGCTGAGATGATCAAACTAGGTGGCACTTACGTCCGGGACGCCTTCTGGTACTTATGCAACCTTTGCTGGAGAACTGGAAGGGTCCCAATGGACTGGGGACGCGCAGTCATCGTACCCTTGTATAAAGGCAAGGGATCACGCATGGACTGCGCCAACTATAGGGCCATCAGTTTGATCAGCTTAGCAGCAAAAGTATATGGAAAGATAATTGAAAGGAGAATGAGGGTGAAATCTGACGAAATGCTGTGGGAGGCACAAGGAGGATTCCGAAATGGAAGGGGATGTACGGATCAAGTTTTCTCGCTCCGCAATATCGTAGAGAAGCATCTGGCCACAGACCAGAAGGTTTTCTGCGGTTTTGTGGATCTTGAGAAGGCATTTGATAGGGTTGTGCGAAAGGAACTGTGGTGCATATTGCCGAGATATGGGATTGACGGCTCACTGCTGCGTGCTGTGCAGTCCACCTACAAGGATTGCTCAGCATGTATGCGAATAGATGGCAGCATGTCACCCTGGTTTGATGTCAAAATTGGTGTCAAACAGGGTTGCATGTTGTCTGCTAGGCTGTTTATTCTGTATCTCGATAGTTGTCTACAGAGAATAAGATCGACGAATGTAGGATTACGCATGGGTGACCTAGTGGTGAACTGTCTGCTGTATGCAGATGATGCTGTCCTGTTAGCAGAAACACCATCTGAGCTGCAAACACTAGTCACAATGATGAAAGACGAATGTATGAAGGAAGGCTTACTATTGAATGCGAAGAAAACAAAGATTATGGTATTTGAAAGAGAAGAAACCAGAACCAATGTAAGAATTACGGTAGATGATGAAGTGTTGGAACAAGTGAATGAGTTTGTATATCTTGGATGCGCTTTCAGCAGGGATGGAAGGTACACCGCAGATGTGGAAAGGCGAGTGAGTGCTGGGAATAGTGTGAATGGAGCGTTGGGAAAACTTCTTGGCAGTAAAAACCTGAGCCAGAAGGCGCAGCTGGCTATACACAATGCAGTGCTGGTCCCAACGCTTACTTATGGAAGCGAGAGCTGGGTATGGCAGAGAGAGCATGAAAGTAGGATAAACGCGGTTGAAATGCGAGCGTTGCGCAAAATCTGTGGTGTAACGCTTGCAGACCGTATCCGCAATGATGAGGTTAGAAGCAGAGTTGGTCTGAAAGAGAGCGTCGGTGTTAAAATAAGAAGAGGCATGCTCCGTTGGTTCGGACATGTAGAAAGAATGCAGGATGAAAGAATGACGAAGCAGATATACAATGCAAAAGTGGAAGGATGTAGGAGCCGAGGAAGGCCAAGACTTACCTATCATGATCAGATTGGTCGTGTTCTATCAGAAGGTGATGTCAGGAGCCCTAGAAACCGGCGAGCGTGCATGAAAAGAGCAATGAATGTGAAAGAAGCGAGTGAGGTATGTAAGGATCGAGTCGCGTGGCGCTCGGTTCTCTCTGCCTACCCCGTAAGGGATTTGGCGTGAAGTTATAGATAGATAAGACTGATGTTTCTGCTGATTTTGAGTATTTTTTTGTCTCTTTATTTAGTAGTGGCTACACGCCGACTTCCCGTTGTCTTGTAGGAACCCATTTTGTCTAATATGTTTCTTTTCCCTCAGCTTCTTAAGCGTCGCATCATGATGTCGAATAGTCCATAACCTTCCTCAAGAATTGGGCTGTCAAATACAAAAAAATTTCAAATCCCCGTTTATTCTTTTCGTATCCCCGATTAACCCGTTCAAACAAACAAACTTTTCCGCTTTATATACTCGTATTAGTATAGATAAAATCTCTTTTGACGAGCTCGGTGGCTCAGTCGTGAATGACGCGACTTTGACACAAACGCTCGTGGGTTCGATTACCACACAAGACAAACATTTGTGAGCATGAACATGTCTGTTTGTCTTGGTTAGGTTGTTTTAAGAGAGGTAGGGTGCATCAAAGCAGCCCGCCTGGAGAAGTACCTCCACCTCACAGAAAAACGCAGCCAAATTACTACTCCCTAGAGGGTTGTTGTTCCTGCGTGTAAGTGAGGTCACCAGTAAGCTCCCAAGGAGTTGCAGTATAAGCAGCTGTGTAGGCATCGCGCGAGTGATACTTGATATATCGCAAGCGTTAATAGGCTACGGTACCCGCTTTACATCAGGTGGGCCGTATGCTTGTATGCCCACCGACGTAGTATAAAAAAAACATGAGATTAAGATTGTAGATCAAAGGGAGGTAGTGGTTCGACATCCAAAACGACATATCGATATTTCGTAAGTGACTTTACTTCTTCTTCCCGTTTCGTAATCCATTGACGAGCTCGGTGGCGCAGTGGTGAAACGCGCTGTTACGCTACTTTGACACCAACGCTCGTGGGTTCGATTCCCACACAGTACAAACATTTGTGTGCATGAACATGTTTGTTTGTCTGGGTCTGGGTGTTTCCTATGTATAATAAGTATGTATTTACAAAAAAAAATGTATTTACGTATGTTTATCAGTTGTCTAGTACCCATAACACAAGCGTAATTTGTGCGACAATATTTATATTTACAATATTTATTTATATTTATCATTAGAATTGGCGGGGGTCCGCTTCCTGAGTCCAAGGATTTGCAAAGATACTGGTTTTTACATGGAACGACTACCGTCAGACCTCCGTAACCCAGGGGGAAAACTAGACCTTTCCTAGGTAAGGTCACACGACTTTCGATAATTTCTTGAAAGATCTGGTTTTCTCTCCGGGTTGTGGATGTTTCACAGCAGTCTGTCTGTCAAAATCAGTATTTTCGCCAAATTCTTAGGCTTAAGTAGCGGACCCCGCCGATCCTAATGAATTACGAAACGGAATAACGCTAAAAATAAGAAGAAAATTGAACGTGGTTTTTTTGCACGATTTTTGAAGTAAAACTTCTTTACGCACGCCTAACTTGGGGAGTAAGCTGGTGAATGCGTGACGAGAGCGTTACGAAAAGGGTGATCGGGCGAGGGCAACGGAAGTTGAGAGGGATATATAAGTTAGTGATAGAAAGAGAGAGAGTTACGTTTCGTATATTACTGTGGAAGTGAGAGAAAGAGCGGTGCGAGTGCGGTGGTGGTGCACACATTTTCATTCTCTCATAGCCAGTTACGTTTCGTATATCTATGACACAGTGCAGGCCTATTGTCTGTAAGTTTTACTTCAGTCGTGTGGTTTTAAGCACTCGTATTTTTTTATTAGTCGAGTTTCGTACATCGAGAATAATAAACAAGTAGTGTATCGTTTTGATTTCGATATAAAACAATAGACCTGTAATCCGCACCAGTTTGGTCGTACACTAATGTTACCAGTATTATGTAAAGGCAGGCGAACTGATTAATCACGCGCCGTAAACTTGGACCGTGAATAAAGTGGTACCATACGATCGTTACATAAGTTCACAAGAGTTTTACGGTACCTGCCGAGGGTTTTGGTACCAGAGGTTACACAAATGGAACTTACCTATTTTTTATACAACGTCAGGAGGTATACAAACATGCGCTCCTTATGTTATAAAGTTGTTACCGTAGCCTATGAACGGTTGCAATACAAGTTGCCATCGCTGCTGATAACACAACAACTCCTCAGGAGCTTATTGGTGACTTCACTTATTAGCAGAAAGACAAACCCGTCAGGGAGTTCTTATTTGGCCGGGGTTTCTCTGGATGTTCTCATCAAGTAGGCTGTATGCCTTTCGACGTTGTATAAAAAAATGATTATTTTAACAGTATATTTTGTATATCGGTGTAGGTATAGGGGTACCTTGTGGGATAGGGAGGGAGAAACGCCATAAGACGCCGTCGGTACACACCTCACTCGCTTTTTTAACATTCATAGCTCTTTCCATGCACGCTCGCCGGTTCCTGGGGCTCCTGACATCACCTTCTGATAAAACACGACCAATTTGGTCATGGTAGGTTAGTCTCGGTCTCGGCTCCTACATCCTTCCACTTTCGCATTGTATATCGGTTTCGTCATTCTTTCATCCTGCATTCTTTCTAGATGTCCGAACCAATTTTCAATTTTTTTTCAACCAACTTTTACATACTCGTATATTGATAGATAAATTATATTTTAATACCTCATACCCCCTTAAAATATAACACGAAACCCTCATTTAAGTAATTAGACGCTTGTGTTAGTACGACCACAGATGCTGCGAAGGGTTAGATATCAATTTACAACGTACAACCTAAACTTGAACTTACCACTAAAAGTTTAAAATAGAATTTACTTCGACTGAAAATTTAATATCACTTAAATTTAACTTTAAGCTCTATTTCCTGCCTACCCAGAGTTTATTTTACATTCATACGTACTGAAATAGCAACATTCAGTATGGATCCGGTACACGAGAAGAAAGGTGATTTTGAAACTTATGACGAAAGCAATAATGTTAGTTTTCGCTCGTGCAGTTGGTTCAGTGAAATGTTATTTTCAGGGATCTTTTGTCCACCTGCATTGAGGCTTTTAAAGACGGTATAAAGTAGTACAATCCGGTAGTTTCGAGTGGGTCTGGTATTCAAGCGAGCTTATTCCTTAATATCTGAAGAGCAGAGTCGAAAGTTCAAATTGAAAAACTTATTTACTTCAAAAGTTCAAGTTGGTTTTTCTTTTGCAATAATACGATGCCAAACAAGTGTGTGGCCTGCCTGATGGTAAGCAGTCAGTGTGGACTGCTTGCTTGCGTCACCACAGCATGATTCTTACCGGTACAGTCAAAGCCATCACACCTTTTTTGAACTTGGCAAAATCTCTGCAACGTGTTTATTCTACAAATTAAGTGATTATTATTGAAAACTTATTTGAATTTGCACAGTATGTGACCATTGCGGTTACGCCGCGAGGATAAATTCTCTGCCGACAGGAAGTGGTGTGGTGACAGAAGGAAGCTGCTCGCGACATGTCGGATGTGGTAAAATTAAATAAATATTATGGCGAATTATGCTTATACCACTATAGTGTTTTTTTTTGTAATATCAATGATTTTAATTTAGACCAATATTGGCAAGTTTATCTTGCGACATATCTTCTTCGACAATGAACTTCTTCTATCTATCAATCTATAACTTCACGCCAAATCCCTTGCGGGGTAGGCAGAGAGAACCGAGCGCCACGTGACTCGATCCTAACATACCTCACTCGCTTCTTTAACATTCATGGCTCTTTTCATGCATGCTCGCCGGTTTCTAGGGCTCCTGACATCACCTTCTGATAGTATAGATCTAATTTGATCATGGTAGGTAAGTCTTGGCTTTCGTTTAGCTTCGTCATTCTTTAATTGTGAAATACAAAAAGATTTCATTTAAGAAATGCAAGACGTGTCTAAATGCCGGTGAGTATACCCTGTAGCAAATGAAGAAAGAAGAATTTGTCTTTTATCTTCTTGGACAACTCCTCGAAATACAACTCATTCTACAATCAGTAGAAAATACAAAGGGAAGAAAGCTCTTCTTAAATTCAAGGGTATTACAAGCGTGAATAGACGGTAACCGCTTTACATCAGGTGGTCCGTATGCTTGTATGCCTCCCGACAAGTAGTATAAAAAGACCACGTGTGAGCTTAGGATCGGCCATGAACAATTGTTACAGCTCGTCTGTCCCCATCGCAGCATGACACCAAGCTGGTGTCCAGGTCTCCCGCCCAAAGGTACGGTGTGCGGTCTGATTTGAGACTTTTTGACGAGCTCGAGGGCTCAGTCGTGAATGACGCGACAAAGACAAATGCACAAGACAAATATTTGTGTGCATGAGTGCATGGCTATTTTGTTCGGTTTTGTCTTGGACTGGGTGTTTTTAAGAGATGTAGGGCATATCAAAGCAGCCTGGGTAAGAACCTTCACAACAGAAAACCAAAGCTAAATAACAATTCCCTAGTCCTATAGTCGGTGGTGCAGAGGTGAACCGCACCAACGCTCGCGGGTTCGACTCCCACGCAGGACAAACATTTGTGTGCATGAACATGTCTGTTTGTTTTGGTTTTTTAAGGGAGGTAGCATTAAAGTCTGGGGAAGTGCCTCCACCTCACAGAAAAGCGCAGCCAAACAACAAATCCCTAGATTTGTTGCAAAGCAGCCCGCCTGGAGAAGTACCTCCACCTCACAGAAAAACGCAGCCAAATTACTACTCCCTAGAGGGTTGTTGTTCCTGCGTGTAAGTGAGGTCACCAGTAAGCTCCCAAGGAGTTGCAGTATAAGCAGCTGTGTAGGCATCGCGCGAGTGATACTTGATATATCGCAAGCGTTAATAGGCTACGGTACCCGCTTTACATCAGGTGGGTCGTATGCTTGTATGCCCACCGACGTAGTATAAAAAAAACATGAGATTAAGATTGTAGATCAAAGGGAGGTAGTGGTTCGACATCCAAAACGACATATCGATATTTCGTAAGTGACTTTACTTCTTCTTCCCGTTTCGTAATCCATTGACGAGCTCGGTGGCGCAGTGGTGAAACGCGCTGTTACGCTACTTTGACACCAACGCTCGTGGGTTCGATTCCCACACAGTACAAACATTTGTGTGCATGAACATGTTTGTTTGTCTGGGTCTGGGTGTTTCCTATGTATAATAAGTATGTATTTACAAAAAAAAATGTATTTACGTATGTTTATCAGTTGTCTAGTACCCATAACACAAGCTTCGCTTGCTTTGGGGCTAGGTGGCGCTGTGTAATTTGTGCGACAATATTTATATTTACAATATTTATTTATATTTATCATTAGAATTGGCGGGGGTCCGCTTCCTGAGTCCAAGGATTTGCAAAGATACTGGTTTTTACATGGAACGACTACCGTCAGACCTCCGTAACCCAGGGGGAAAACTAGACCTTTCCTAGGTAAGGTCACACGACTTTCGATAATTTCTTGAAAGATCTGGTTTTCTCTCCGGGTTGTGGATGTTTCACAGCAGTCTGTCTGTCAAAATCAGTATTTTCGCCAAATTCTTAGGCTTAAGTAGCGGACCCCGCCGATCCTAATGAATTACGAAACGGAATAACGCTAAAAATAAGAAGAAAATTGAACGTGGTTTTTTTGCACGATTTTTGAAGTAAAACTTCTTTACGCACGCCTAACTTGGGGAGTAAGCTGGTGAATGCGTGACGAGAGCGTTACGAAAAGGGTGATCGGGCGAGGGCAACGGAAGTTGAGAGGGATATATAAGTTAGTGATAGAAAGAGAGAGAGTTACGTTTCGTATATTACTGTGGAAGTGAGAGAAAGAGCGGTGCGAGTGCGGTGGTGGTGCACACATTTTCATTCTCTCATAGCCAGTTACGTTTCGTATATCTATGACACAGTGCAGGCCTATTGTCTGTAAGTTTTACTTCAGTCGTGTGGTTTTAAGCACTCGTATTTTTTTATTAGTCGAGTTTCGTACATCGAGAATAATAAACAAGTAGTGTATCGTTTTGATTTCGATATAAAACAATAGACCTGTAATCCGCACCAGTTTGGTCGTACACTAATGTTACCAGTATTATGTAAAGGCAGGCGAACTGATTAATCACGCGCCGTAAACTTGGACCGTGAATAAAGTGGTACCATACGATCGTTACATAAGTTCACAAGAGTTTTACGGTACCTGCCGAGGGTTTTGATACCAGAGGTTACACAAATGGAACTTACCTATTTTTTATACAACGTCAGGAGGTATACAAACATGCGCTCCTTATGTTATAAAGTTGTTACCGTAGCCTATGAACGGTTGCAATACAAGTTGCCATCGCTGCTGATAACACAACAACTCCTCAGGAGCTTATTGGTGACTTCACTTATTAGCAGAAAGACAAACCCGTCAGGGAGTTCTTATTTGGCCGGGGTTTCTCTGGATGTTCTCATCAAGTAGGCTGTATGCCTTTCGACGTTGTATAAAAAAATGATTATTTTAACAGTATATTTTGTATATCGGTGTAGGTATAGGGGTACCTTGTGGGATAGGGAGGGAGAAACGCCATAAGACGCCGTCGGTACACACCTCACTCGCTTTTTTAACATTCATAGCTCTTTCCATGCACGCTCGCCGGTTCCTGGGGCTCCTGACATCACCTTCTGATAAAACACGACCAATTTGGTCATGGTAGGTTAGTCTCGGTCTCGGCTCCTACATCCTTCCACTTTCGCATTGTATATCGGTTTCGTCATTCTTTCATCCTGCATTCTTTCTAGATGTCCGAACCAATTTTCAATTTTTTTTCAACCAACTTTTACATACTCGTATATTGATAGATAAATTATAAATAAAACTAAAAGTTTAAAGTAGAATTTACTTCGACTGAAAATTTAATATCACTTAAATTTAACTTTAAGCTCTATTTCCTGCCTACCCAGAGTTTATTTTACATTCATACGTACTGAAATAGCAACATTCAGTATGGATCCGGTACACGAGAAGAAAGGTGATTTTGAAACTTATGACGAAAGCAATAATGTTAGTTTTCGCTCGTGCAGTTGGTTCAGTGAAATGTTATTTTCAGGGATCTTTTGTCCACCTGCATTGAGGCTTTTAAAGACGGTATAAAGTAGTACAATCCGGTAGTTTCGAGTGGGTCTGGTATTCAAGCGAGCTTATTCCTTAATATCTGAAGAGCAGAGTCGAAAGTTCAAATTGAAAAACTTATTTACTTCAAAAGTTCAAGTTGGTTTTTCTTTTGCAATAATACGATGCCAAACAAGTGTGTGGCCTGCCTGATGGTAAGCAGTCAGTGTGGACTGCTTGCTTGCGTCACCACAGCATGATTCTTACCGGTACAGTCAAAGCCATCACACCTTTTTTGAACTTGGCAAAATCTCTGCAACGTGTTTATTCTACAAATTAAGTGATTATTATTGAAAACTTATTTGAATTTGCACAGTATGTGACCATTGCGGTTACGCCGCGAGGATAAATTCTCTGCCGACAGGAAGTGGTGTGGTGACAGAAGGAAGCTGCTCGCGACATGTCGGATGTGGTAAAATTAAATAAATATTATGGCCAATTATGCTTATACCACTATAGTGTTTTTTTTTGTAATATCAATGATTTTAATTTAGACCAATATTGGCAAGTTTATCTTGCGACATATCTTCTTCGACAATGAACTTCTTCTATCTATCAATCTATAACTTCACGCCAAATCCCTTGCGGGGTAGGCAGAGAGAACCGAGCGCCACGTGACTCGATCCTAACATACCTCACTCGCTTCTTTAACATTCATGGCTCTTTTCATGCATGCTCGCCGGTTTCTAGGGCTCCTGACATCACCTTCTGATAGTATAGATCTAATTTGATCATGGTAGGTAAGTCTTGGCTTTCGTTTAGCTTCGTCATTCTTTAATTGTGAAATACAAAAAGATTTCATTTAAGAAATGCAAGACGTGTCTAAATGCCGGTGAGTATACCCTGTAGCAAATGAAGAAAGAAGAATTTGTCTTTTATCTTCTTGGACAACTCCTCGAAATACAACTCATTCTACAATCAGTAGAAAATACAAAGGGAAGAAAGCTCTTCTTAAATTCAAGGGTATTACAAGCGTGAATAGACGGTAACCGCTTTACATCAGGTGGTCCGTATGCTTGTATGCCTCCCGACAAGTAGTATAAAAAGACCACGTGTGAGCTTAGGATCGGCCATGAACAATTGTTACAGCTCGTCTGTCCCCATCGCAGCATGACACCAAGCTGGTGTCCAGGTCTCCCGCCCAAAGGTACGGTGTGCGGTCTGATTTGAGACTTTTTGACGAGCTCGAGGGCTCAGTCGTGAATGACGCGACAAAGACAAATGCACAAGACAAATATTTGTGTGCATGAGTGCATGGCTATTTTGTTCGGTTTTGTCTTGGACTGGGTGTTTTTAAGAGATGTAGGGCATATCAAAGCAGCCTGGGTAAGAACCTTCACAACAGAAAACCAAAGCTAAATAACAATTCCCTAGTCCTATAGTCGGTGGTGCAGAGGTGAACCGCACCAACGCTCGCGGGTTCGACTCCCACGCAGGACAAACATTTGTGTGCATGAACATGTCTGTTTGTTTTGGTTTTTTAAGGGAGGTAGCTCTGGGGAAGTGCCTCCACCTCACAGAAAAGCGCAGCCAAACAACAAATCCCTAGAGAGTTATTGTGTTCCTGCGTGTGAGTGAGGTCACCAGTAAGCTATTAAGGAGTTGCTGTGTTAGCAGCAGAGGTGGCGTCGCGCGAGTGATACTTAATGTATTACAAGCGTTTATAGGATACGGTAACCGCTTTACATCAGGTGAGCCGTATGCTTGTTTGACTCCCGAAAAAAAAACCCTGCAGTGAGGGAGTAAAGGTTGGTATAGTTACTTACCTCAAAAACCTCCCTGGTAGCTGAGAAGGGCAGTACAGCAACCCCCACCAGCAGGTCTGCCACGGCCAGCGACACGATGAACAGGTTCGTCACACTGCGTAGTTTGGACGAGCAGAGCACTGCCGCTATCACCAGGCAGTTTCCTGGAGCAAAGAAAAATTGTGCTTGAAGGTGACTTTTTGTATACTACTAGATTGTAAAACAAACATGCGGCCCGCATCAGATGGTAAGCGGTCTCCGCAGCCTATTGACGCTCGCAACACCACGGGGATGTTACTCGCGCGCTACCAATCTTGTGACCTAAGGCTGTTTCGTCACAGTGCCCAGTAATTTTTAACAGGGCATGGAAACTTTACGGCGAAGCTCTTTTCATTTAGACTTGTGTCATCGCCTTTATGTGAGTGTTCTACGACAAATCATGAATTCGAGCAAACAGCACATCATGTTCTCTGGGAGTGCGATCTCTGGCATCAGGAGCGGGACGATATGTTAAATTCCTTGCGTGTCACATCCGGGGTAGTATACTATTCTGATTTGGTGGCAACAAGGGAGAATTACTGGGCGTTTATAAACATAATTTATATAATATAATATAGATTAATCTATATTATTGGAATCGATGTGTTAGGTAACTCACAGTTTAGGTCCCAATAGTGTTAGATATTTGATAATCCGTGGTGCACGGCAGTTGAGCTTCACTTGACTAGCCATCTCTTTGAGGTTTTAAATGCCTTATTTGTCATATTGCTGTCTCTCACTTTGCCAAGACGGGAAGTCAATTCCAAAACTTCCTACTCCTACAAATTTCTTCTGATTAAATTCGTTATGAGTTCCAAGGCAGCTGTAGTTTAACCCCCGGGACGGCAATGGACTTCACTGTTCATTGCCTTTTTTGTGGTCGCCGCTGTTAATTCTGGCTACACAGGAGACACAGTGGTGGGTATGAGTGGTAGGCCTGTCCCGTTAGTACCCAGTAATTTCTCTCCCATATCTCACCCTTCAAACCGGAACACAGCTATACAAATATAGCTGCATGGCGGTAGAAATAGACGAGACAGAGGTACTTTTTTTTTTTTTTTTTTTTGATTTTCGCCCAAGAAAGTTGAAGACCCACAAAGGAAGGACCAACCCACACCCGGGTGTGCATTGGTCATTCCTCCGTGAGGGGCACCCTCCGGAAAACGGGAGGGAGGAGGTGAAATCTTTCAAAGATACCAATTCGTGCGAACGAACTGATTATGTCGGATTTCCACCGACTAAAACACCCCCTGGGACTGCCTTTAGCCGGGAGGCTACAAAGGCTTCAACTGAAGCGATCACCCCTGGGGAACGGGGTGACGCAAGCGACAGAGGTACCCACGCAGACGACTTTTATACAAAGTCTACCTCTGGTACGGTGACTGGAGGAACATTGGAAATTTTGTGTATATTTATATTACATATATTTATTTAGTGCATGTCGCGTGTGAAGTACATTGCACCGTTGTGTATATAAAAATAAGACTCTTAGTACGATTGAAGACGCTGGTAGAAGCTAGTAGACTTTCAATGCCACCATTGGTTACCACTTCTAAATACCCTTCTCGAAAAGTTAAACAGGCGAGCGTCTGCCTACACTTGGAGACATATATATATATATATATATATATAAGATAGAATACACTTTATCTGCATAATACAGATTTTAGAAAAAAAATACATTCAAAAAGATTTAATTAGAGAACCATATTATGCGACAACACGGCCTTATCTTAAAGCTATCTTTTCAAGGTAACCTTGAGGTAGCGAATCAGTATACAATATAAAAGGTAGGATTAAGTAAAAATCTGATGACGTCGGTGGTGCAGAGGTGAATCGCACCAACGCTCGCGGGTTCGACTCCCACGCAGGACAAACATTTGTGTGCATGAACATGTCTGTTTGTTTCGGTTTTTTAAGGGAGGTAGCATTAAAGTCTGGGGAAGTGCCTCCACCTCACAGAAAAGCGCAGCCAAACAACAAATCCCTAGAGGGTTATTGTGTTCCTGCGTGTGAGTGAGGTCGCCAGTAAGCTCTTAAGGAATTGCTGCGTTAGCAGCAGGGGTAACATCGCGCGGGTGATACTTAATGTATTACAAGCGTTCATAGGCTACGGTAGCCGTTTTACATTAGGTGAGCCGTATGCTTGTATGCCTCCCAAACTTGTATAAAAAAAGAAACCATCAACCCAAGTACTAGTCGACCGTGTACCAAAGTTTTTCGATCAAACGAAACTTCACGTCTATTCGAGTTTCATTTCTCGTTAACTAGCTGTTCAGGTTTTGAGCGGTCGTGACTTATGAGGAAATGGATATGCAGGGAGTTGCGTCGGCGAGTGTTCACTGGTTGACGTGATATGTAAGACAAGTCGAATTATTACTTAGAAAAAAACCTCCCTTTACTCAGGAAGTAAAGAAGCATACGGCCCACCTGATGTGGAGCCCTTTAAACCTCTTCTTCTTACCGTTATCATGTTTCCTAATCCATTAGGATTGGCGGGGTCCGCTACCTAAGACTAAGGATTTGGTGAATGTACTTTGACGAGCTCTGTGGTTCAGTCGTGAATGACGAATAACTGACACCAACGCTCGTGGGTTCGATTCCGACACAAGACAAACATTTGTGTGCATGAACATGTCTGTTTGTCTTGGTCTGGATGTTTTCAGAGAGGTAGGGCGCATCAAAGGAAGTACCTCCACCTCCCAGAAAACCGCAGCAAATTACCACTCTCTAAAGTCTAGAGATACTTAATATATCGCAAGCATTAATAGACGACGGTACCCGCTTTACATTAGGTGGGCCGTATGCTAGTATGCTTCCGGACGTAGCATAAAAAAACAACCCATATGGAAAACCAGACTTTTCTTATATTAGGGGAACCACCTTTTGAATTATAATGTCTTGGATATGTTTCCTCGTGAAATTTTCGTCACCGCTGAGCAGTAACAAATATGTACATAAATACGTAAACATGAATTTAGTGGTACATGCCAGGATTCGAACCTGAAAAGGGTCCTGGTCAATACAGCAGTTCCTCATCCACTGGGCTGTCACTGTTCTGACAACCTTGAACTGGAACCAAAAAATCAGCTTTTGTTTGAGACATCAACGTCCTCTGTTTTCCCACTGACTGAAAAGATATTATAAATAATAAATATTTGCGGACAAATTCCACAGCGCCATTAAGCCCCAAAGTAAGCGAAGCTTGTGTTATGGGTACTAGACAACTGATAAACATACGTAATTTTTTTTTTTTGTAAATACATACTTATTAAACATAGAAAATACCCAGACCAATACAAACAGACATGTTCACGCACACAACTGTTTGTACTGTGTGGGAATCGAACCCACGAGCGTTGGTGTCAAAGTAGTGTTTCGCGCGAACAACGCGTTTCACCACTGCGCCACCGAGTCATATTCAACAAAAACAGTAAATAATATCTTCTGTAAAATTAGCATTTGGCTGATTACCGGCTTATTGCTCGGGCACGTCGTTGTATACTTCGATTTTTTAAGTATATATATAAAACTCCACGCCCGATCCCTTGCGGAGTAGGCAGAGAGAACCGAGCGCCACGTGACTCGATCCTTACAAACCTCACTCGCTTTTTTAACATTAATTACTCTTCTCGTGCACGCTCGCCGATTTTCTAAGGCTCCTTACATCACCTTCTGATTGAACAAAAAGTAAGTGACATACAAAATTATAATGTTTAAATATTGTCAACTTTATTTATTTAAATAATTCATCTATCAAGGAATTAAATCGTTTTTTTACGTGGCACCGACATCAAAATTTTATAAACTAATGTTACTTTTGTAACTCTTGAAGTCGGTTTTTCTTTTTTTTTTATAGTTAATCTTTTTACAATTTTCCGTAATGAGTAGACCTGCTAAGAATGTTGCTCGAATTAGGAAACTAAGGCTAGTTGAAACGATGCTTATGAATCTTCTATTTTCTCAATGATCTTAGAATACATGTCATGTCAATAGATGTCCAAGTTCATGTTGAGATCTACCTAGTTGGAAACACTATTGAGGTCATTGAGCATATAGCTAACTAAGGTTCTGTAGAAATTTCGCTATGACCTCAATAATGCTTCCAAGAGTGCGGTGAAGAATTTCGGCATATAACTTCGCCCGGGCCCTCCCTTTTGGCACTTGGGTCGGTTTCGTAATCTGGTCCTGTTCTGGGATACACGTTTTTGCCCTGCAATACAAACACTTCTGCTCTTCGATGTGCCGATAGTCAATTTGGCATCGCTGGAGAGACTGTTGTACCTTCCATATCTCATTCAAAAGCTTTGTCATAGTCCACATACACCAGATATAAAGGTAGACTATATTCCTCAGTCTACTGTCTGTTTACAGAAACCCGCCGTAATACCGTCTTCGACCGGTGCTTTCCATTTAAGCTGTTTGATAGTCATACGAATCTCGTAGAGATTACTGTCCTGGATATCTTCGGTAGTGTTGGGTCGGTTTAGCTCTCAGGTCGTTACTAGTTCTGTTTCCTGGCTATAAGGACGACTTGTACAGCTGTTCATACAACTTCTTCACCTTACTCGAGAATCTCAGGCTTCGTAAAAAAGTCGAGTAGAATTACAAATATTTTGAATTACAACGTCACAATTACACAAATAGTCATCAGTTTAATAAAAAACCTAAAAGCTACAACGTCGTAATTACATTAACATGTCGTTGTTCCAAAAAATAACAATAATTACACAAATGTGTTGTTTCGTGTCATAATTACCGTTACGACAATGTAGCACTAAAACACGTTCAGACTCTACGGGCCCTGCCGCGCAACTGACCAATGATACGATTTGTCCTCAGAAAGTCCACCATTTAGTGTAAATAACAGTAATGTCATCTAGCGGAAAGTATAGGAAATAAAGCTCAGTCGATGTTTCTCCGAATTTCACCAACCTTTCCGCGTGTTTCGTCCTACTTAATTATATTCTGACAAAAAGTGTAATTGCGTCATTGTTGCACCAAATGAGCGATATTACTATAGATTATAAAGGGGATTATAATAGATTATAAAGGGGAGTAAGGCGTCTCTGGAATTTTTTAGACCAAGAACTTGCTGGTGTGTCTTCATTAAGGAATATTCCTTTGCATTTTCTATTCCGCACAGCCAAGCAAAATATATTTGCAGGATAAAACCTAGATCAAGTACAATCGGAAATTATTAGGGTCCCGATCAAATATATCGTAGGATTTTATGCTGGCTTCATTGACATCAAAAAGTGATTTTATTATACTGCTTGCTAGTTGGCTTATTTGTATAAAAGGGGAAATTGGAACCTAAATAACCGCTGATATAATTAATATAATTTCTTGGAATGGATTTCCTTCACCGTCGAGTAATTATTACAAATATGTACTTACGTAAATCTGAAAATACGAACTTAAATGCCCACATGATTCGAACCAGTGACTGGTTGGTTAATAGACTCACTAATCCACTGAACTGTCACTACTCTCAAGTAACTACTTTATATCAGTACGCCAATTCTGCTAAATAACTGCAACTGCATGTTTACTTCTGTCACTTTCGTCGTGCAGGAGTAGGTAGTGCAGCGCCTATACGTGTATTGTATTAAAATTTCCTGCACTGCAACTACGCTGGAAGTGTGCGTATCCTGCAAATATAACCATATTTCAATCTAATAAATTGGATTTTTACTTAATGTTAACTCCTATAGTATCGCACCGGATTGCCTTTCGTTGCCGGTGGCTAGATTTATTTATTTATTTATTTTATTTGGGACAAACAAACAGCTGATACAATATAGTATATGTTAACATTAGTATAGAGCAAATAAGTTTGAGCTATTCTACAACCAACATCGTTATCCACATATTAATAATTACTTATATTATTTAGTATGGTGATACAAGTTACAAAAAAGAAAAAATAATGATGAAAATTTCAAAGACAATGAAGACCAATTCTAATGAGGGTTAATATTAATTTAGTTACAAAGTAATTACAACAACCGATGATGAAAACGATGATGATGATCGGTGGCGCAGTGGAGAAACGTGCTGTAACATTACTTTGATACCATCGCTCGTGGATTCGATTTCCACACAAGACAAACATATGTGTGCATGAACATGTCTGTTTGTCTTACTCTGGATTTTTTTAAGAGAGGTAGGACACATCAAAGCAGCCCGTCTGGGGAAATACCTGAAGCTAAAAAAATCACAGTCAAATAACATCTCCCTAGAGGGTTGTTTCTGTGTGTCAGTGAGGTGACTAGTAAGCTCCTAAGGAGTTGCTGTGTTTGCAGTAGAGGTGGCATAGTGCGTGTAATACTTAATGTATTGCATCAGGTGGGCCGTATGCTCGTATGTCTCCCGACGTTGTATAAGAAAAAGACGTACCGTAAGCTTGCTTGTTACCCGATGTTTTATACACATTAAAACCAACGAAATAAAGGCTTCCGTTCCGGTATAATTTTATAACTGGTATCCTTGGGTATCAGTATAATTTAAAAGACGTCCCGCTTCTAAAGACAGTTCCGAACAACTGCAGTAACTTCAAATCCTCGACCATTAAACCTACATTATAAACCAATCTCACCGATCATCTGAAATACAAGTTTTTCAATATAAATTTGTTGTTCGCAAGTGAGTTAAATCGATTCGGTTTTTTACCGGAGAATGTTTTCTGACGACAGCGCGTGGGAGTATCGATTTCAGACCGACGTGTCAATCACTCGTAGTGTTGTGCTTATACAACGGTTATTATTTTTCCATTCTGGGGGTATGTCGTTGTGATTGCCGGTCGGTATTCCATTTTTGATGTGAAAACTTCATTAGAATCTTGATTTGAAACTCGATGGAATGAAAAAAACGAGTGTGCTTTAGACTACACGACTGAAGTAAAACTTCTTTAGCTCCATAGTGTGATACAGACAATAGGCCTGCACTGTGTCCGAAACTTCACTCGCTATGAGAGAAAGAGATAAAGAAAATGTGTGCTCGCACCTTTCTTGCCCTACAGTAATATACGAAATGTAACTTTCTATCTTCACTAACTTATATCTCCCTCTAAATTTACGTTCGCCTCGCCCGATCACACTTTTCGTATCGCTCTCGTCACGCATTCCCCAGCTTCCTCCCCAAGTCAAGCGTGCGTAAAGAAGTTTTACTTCAAAAGTGTCAGTGCAAAGAGACACCCACATACGTCTATAGGATTTAACGTGCGAGAGAATGAGATAGAAGGCATTATACAGTTTTTATTACAGGGTCCGAGCGTTGTATGTGTGTGTTCGTGCCTGCGTATTATAAAGCTTGAGATAAGGCGTCATAATATCCGTGGTGTATTGTACATAAATATTTTATAATTTTAATAAAATCATTTTACAAGTATGCCGAAAACGAATGCAGAATATTGTTGTGATTATTAAGTTTACATTTTTGAAGTTTTGACTTGTATCGCGTGTGAACTGCATACATATATATTTTGTTGATTTGGTACGTGAATGATTTTCGGTCGCATGATGAAGGAGCTCGGTGAAAGGGATCGGTCACATCGTGTCTACGAATGAGTCTCTCAGAACTGCTTTAAGTTTGCCCCTTTTTTATTTACAATTATTTGTCAATTATACTTAACAAATAATTTTATTTTACATATTATTTCACCATGAATTATATTTGCTAATTTAATTTATTCATCGCATAATTATTAAATCGTCTATTTTATTATTTTCAATTATCTTATATTTTATTTGTAACAACTCAAGCAGATACGCACTCGTACCCGCTGCAGGCTGCAGCTGAAAATCAGTGTTTTGCGTTTGAGCAATCTCACCACTGAGCTGTGGCCCATTCCTGTTGCTGCAGCACACGCATACCTTTGTGCATAATGATTATTATATTATTGGTTTTAGACTTGTTCTGTATTACATTTGTTTGTGAGTGTTAGTCAGCAGTCGAATAAACGTTTTATCTATCTATCTATCTATATACGTCGGGAGTCCCAACTTATGTAAAACAGTCACTGCCTATGAACGTTTGGAATGTATTAAATATCACTAGTGCGACGGCACCTCTGCTGTTAACATAGCACCTTACTGATGTCCTCTCACTCTCAGGAATGCAAAAACCCTCCAAGGTGTTGCTATTTGGCTGCGGTTTTCTGTAACGTCAAGGCGCTTTCTCAGATATGCGCCCTCCATCTCTTAAAAGCACTCAGTATAAGACAAACAGGCATGTTTATGCACACAAATGTTTATCCTGTGTGGAAATTGAACCCACGCGCTTTGGTGTCAAATTAGAGTTATTAAGCATTGCGCCACCGAGCTCCTCAGATCGTTTAGTTATTAACGTAAATAACATAGAACCCATCAACGCAACGCGACTGGGGAAGTACCTACCTCTAAAAACCGCCGCCAAATAAGAGCTTTCTAAATGGTTATTGTGTCCCTGGAAGTGAGTGTTACCAGTAAGCTCTACAGAAGTTGCGGTTTATCATCGATGGTAGGAGTACGTGGTCTCCTTGTAAAGCAAGTATCCTTATATACATTCTTTCTTGCAATATATACGGAGAAAGTTACAAAAAAAAAAATTATGTACAAAGGTGAGCTTATCTTTAAGAGATTTCTTCCAGTTAACCCTAACGTGTGTGTTTTGGCTTGGAGTTAACAGTTATGCGAAATTAAATATAGTAAACTTATGTAAAGAAATACATACATTTCAAGAGAGGTAGGGCGCATCAAAGCACCCCATCTGAGGAAGTACCTCCACTTCACAGAAAACCGCCCTTTTATTCCTGCGGTTATTGCGTTCCTGCGTGTGAGTGACGTCACTAGTAAAGGAGTTGCTGAGTTAGCAGGAGAGGTGGCACCATGCGAGTGATACATAATGTATTTTTCTACATCAGATGGACCGTATACCTCCCGTCGATATATAAAAAAAATCCTGTTCCATACAATTCAGTTAAAACTTTATTTATTGCAAGCAGTTTTCAAGAAAGTTACTTTATTTGAGAAGCAACACCGAACATATAACCTCCTCGTTTCCTGAAGTCAGATAAAACATGATCTATAGTCCAAAAGAGTCCCCCCGGACAATCAGAGCTTCATAACGGCGCCAGATGCCCGCGACAACGGCGGAAATATTGAAAAACTTCTGAATAAATAAGAAATCAGGACAGGGCCGCACTCGGTCGCCCGGATTATTTTGCTTGTCTGGGCAGCGGGGGCGATTGACGACTATTATAAATGCGACTTATAGTAATCATTGTACATTTTAAGGTAGGTAAATTAGGTAAAGCATTAGAGATGCCTCTAGTCTTGCGTTTTCGAATTATTCTATTCGATACACATGTTCGCTAAGCCGGCAAATAATTATCAAGCCTCTATGGTGATAAGCAGTTCGGAGACTTATTTATTAAATAAATTAATATTCACTGAAAATTTACACACCGCACTCTAGTTTGAAAATAAGTAATGCTTGTATCACGGGTACTAGACTAATGATAAACATTCGTGAATATTTTTTTGTAAATACATGCTTATAATATACAGACACCCAGGCTGAGACAAACAGATATGCTCCTGTACATAAATGTCTGCCTTTTGCGGAAATCCAAATCAATCACCCCAAGCAGTATGCAACTTTTAGAAACTTACAAATAATGATAAAAACAATGTATTTATAATAGTGGCTCAGAATCATTCTGTACAATCTTTATTAATGAGATCTGCGTAAGCTTAGGGTTCATTAACAGAATATTAAACTTCTACTATACAACTTATAACAACATACAACAATTTAATAACACTTTGAGCTGGTTTTTATCGTTAAAGCTGTATACAAGCTACATTTTGCATGGGATCACTTACTTATTACAGCTCTGAGTGTTGTTATAGTATTATTCGATACTCGTTTTAGTATAAGCAAACTCCGTTCTGAAACTTATTTTGGCGTAATTGTAGGTATACGTAATTTTCAGTTCTAAATCACTCTCATTGCGTTCGCAAAACCACTATATTTACAAGAGCATACAATATCGCCATAAAAATAGACGACAGCAAGACAGAGTGATCGGAATATTGGTTATTGTACGTATTTTTAAAGAGCATTGTATGTTATGTAATAAGAACTAACATACAGGCTGAGTATTAAAAAATCATTCTGAAGCTGATCAAAAGCCAATAGTTGCATAATAGTATCCATAACTTATGTAGTACAGCTACTAAGACTACAATACGCTCCAAATATCCTTTTCCTTGTGAACATAAACAAAATTTAAAGTATAATTAAAATAATATTTAACATTATGCGACAATTATCATCATAATGTATCATGATTATCAGCCAAGTAATATTATACCGTAAACCATACACAGGTTTCCGATAAAATTTAATATTTTATGGATGAATGGAAGAACTCCCTGGAGGGCTGTTGTGTTCCTGCGAGTTAGCGAGGTCGCCAGTGAGCTCCTAAAAGGAGTTGCTGTGCTAGCATCAGCAACAGCAGAGATAGCATCGCGCGTTCACTTAATGTATTTCGAGCGTTCATAGGCTACGGTTACCGCTTGCCATCAGGTCGTATGCTTATAAGCCTCCCAACGTAGTATAAACAAAAAAAAATGTTAGTAACACAGTATTAATGAGGGGGCAACACGCTAGCGATACCTTTTTACACTGCAAACACCCATTGGCTCATACAAATAATCATTTAAGACGTATGCTTTTTGTTAGCCGATGTTATGAAAAGGGCACGTTCCCGTTGCCACCACAGTGGGATAAAGTGCCTGCGACTTTCCTCGCGCGTATTTCTTATCCCGAGGGAACCGCTTTTATTTACTTTCATTGTTTTTTCTCAACTTGTAAGGGTCCTACTGTGATGTTGAATGGCCTAAAACTTTCCACAAGAATTGGGCTATCAAATGTAAATACATTTTTTTCCAATTAAGTTGGTAGTTTTTGAGATTAGAGCATTCAAATAAACAAATTATAAAAAAAAACTAACTATATCTGTAATTTCGCGCCAAATCCCTTGCGCTGTAGTCAGAGAGAACCGACCGCCACATGATCCTATCAAACCTCACTCGCTTTAATATTCATTGCTCTTCTTATGGATGACCCTGACATCACCATTTGATAAAACACAATCAATTTGGTCACGGAAGGTAAGTCTCGTCCTCGGGTCCTACATCCTTCACTTTCGCGTTGTAAATCTGTCTAAAACTAATTCTTCTGCTTTACATATTAACAGTGTCTAAGAATGAATGTGAAATTGCAACATGAAAGAATGACGAAGCAGATATACAACGCAAAAGTGGAAGGATGTAGGAGCTGAGGAAGGCCAAGACTTACCTACTATGACCAAATGGGTCGTGTTCTGTCAGAAGGTGATGTCAAGAGCTCTAGAAACCAGCGAGCGTGCACGAGAAGAGCAATGAATGTTAAAGAAGTGAGTGAGATATGTAAGGATCGAGTCACGTGGCGCTCGGTTCTCTCTGCCTACCCCGCAATGGATTTGGCGTGAAGTTTTAGTGGTAGTAGTAGTATCTAAACCTATTTCAGAATGTTTTTTTTCGATGTTTCCGTGAAGTCCGTCCCTGGGTGGACGGCAACCTCCCAAATGGGGCAGACCCTTGTTAGGAAGGAGTCCAGTATTGACGCCAGTTATATTGACTTAAAGATGTTATATCCTAAAATGTCTCCAAGGTCATTGAGAAATTTCACAGGATTTTTTTATACAACGTCGGGAGGCATACAAGCATATGACTCACTTGATGAAAAGCGGTTACCGCAGCTTATAAAGGCTTGTAATTCATTAAGTAAACCTCTATCGATGTCACCTCTATTGCTAACATTGTAACTCATTGGGAGCTTACTGGTGACCTCACTCTCTCGCAGGAACACCGAAACCCTCCAGAGAGTTGTTATTTGACTGCGGTTTTCTGTGAGGTGGAGGGACTTACACAGATGTGCTGCTTTGACACCTCTCTTGAATTTTTACGTAACATTCGGTAAGCTTAACTTACTGATTACCATAGCTTATAGACGGCAGTCATTTACGGAGTATCGGTAGACGTGGCAACGCAGTCAATCTTCTGGAGCTTACTGGTGACTTTTTTTTCCATTTTGAAGTGAAAACTTCTTTAGAATCGTTGTGATATGAAACGAAAAAGCGACAGTAAAAAGAGACAACCACATACATCTATAGGATTTAACGAGCGAGAGACAGAATGACAATGAGAGATGAGTTAGAAGACATTATAAAGTGTTTATTACACGGTCCGAGCGTTCTACGTGTGTTAACACGCATGTGTGCGCGCCAGCGTGTTACGAATCTTGGGATAAGGCGTAACAACAACCGTGGTGTATTCTACACGAGTATCTATACAGATAAATAAAATTGGAGTGTCTGTTTGTAATATTGAAATAACGTCATTTTACTAAATGCATATGGATGTATACACGATACGTATACCAAAATGAATATTTTTTCAATTTTTGTCTGTCTGTCTGTCCGTCCGTTTGTCTGTTTGTTCCGGCTAATGTCTGAAACGGCTGATTTTGACGGGACTTTCACTGGCAGATAGCTGATGTAATAAGGAGTAACTTAGGCTACTTCTATTTTAGAATTTTATTTATTTTTATTAATATACATAAATAATTTTCCACGCGGACGAAGTCGCGGGCACAGCTAGTTGTTTACATAAATAGTTATCTTTTTTAATAAAATCATTTTTCAAGTATGACGAAAACGACTGCAGAATATTGTCGTGATTATTAAGTTCACATTTTTGAAGATTTCACTTCTATCGCGTATAGACACATAGTTTTGTATTTTTTTTATACAACATCGGAAGGTATACGGCCCTCCTTGTTCAAAGTGGTTATCCTAGTCGTTATAGTATCACCCGTGCGATCCAACCTCCACTGCTAACATAGCAACTCCTTATTAGCTTACTGGTGACCTCGCTTATACCCAGGAACACAACAACCGTCCAGAAAGTTGTTATGTGGCTACGGTTTTCTGCGAGGTGCAGGTACTTCTCCAGATGGACTGCTTTGATACGCCCTACCTCTCTAAAAACATCCAGACCAGGACAAATAGACATATTCATGCCCACAAATGTTTGTCCTGTGTAGAAATCGAACCCACGTGCGTCGGTGATAAAGTGCGACAGTCGGTGTGTAAAATTATTATCGTCGCCTAATCCTTAGGCTTAGGTATGCAAGACCGACAATCCTAATGAATTAGGAAACGGGATAACGCTAAGAAGAAGAAGAAGGCAATAGTTTACGGTATAGGTTACTGCACAAGTGGATAATTTGAAACTTTCACGGTTATTTTCGTCACTATACAAAGTACGAAACTTATCGGAACTTGCAATTTGATCTAAGCTGCTCTTTGAAACCTCCACCAATTAGTTCATGAGAACTAGCGTGGGCCGGCATCCACCCACTACCTTCAGTAGATGCAACATGCCGTCGCTGCCATGGCTGCTCCGGTAGTCTCTGCCTCGACTGCTGCGGTCGTCCTCGCGATTGTCCGCCATCTGGAACAAAAACCGCATGCACCCGCCACCGTTGCTGCCGTGACTGCCCTGGTCGTCTCTGCACGAGTCTTCAGGCGCTGTAGATGTTAATAGTCAGGATATCATGCTGCAAGTGACAAATCTTATAATGTATATTTAATTTGACGAGCTCGGTGGCGCAGTGGTGTAAAGGTTGTTACGCTACTTTGACACCAACGCTCGTGGGTTCGATTCCCACACAGTACAAACATTTGTGTGCATGAACATGTCTGTTTGTCTTGGTCTGGGTGTTTTCTATGTATAATAAGTATGTATTTACAAAAAAAAAATGTATTTACGTATGTTTATCAGTTGTGTAGTACCCATAACACAAGCTTCGCTTATTTTGGGGCTAGATGGCGCTGTGTAATTTGTCCGACAATATTTATTAATTTATTTAACTATTGTTCCCTAATACTTAGTTTTGAACCTATATATATATATATATATATATATAGATATAACTAAGTATTTATACGTATTAGTGGGGGATATATCATCGCGACTTGTTTTAGTTTTTTTATTTTCATAATTTTGAATTTCGGCGACATTGCAGTCGCCATGTTTTCCACGAAATACAAAAACTGATCACGGCAAGCCATACTCACTATCGCAATCACAGAAATAAGTACTTACTGTGATCTGAGCTCACAATCGTGATACTATAGAAATTGCTAACATGTGTCTATGTCCACAGAGTGTTAGCTAAATAATATATACCGGCAGCTTGATGCGGTATCCGTATCGCCCGGATCCGGCCATGACGGCGGTTCGGCTACAAGCAAAGCCGCCAGATCATATCAACATCTCCATGTTCTAGCCGCATATACTTCAGTGTTCCACAAAGCCCAGCTAAAGGTCGTGCCAACGAATATGTGTGTGTGTATGCAAGATTTTGGGTAAAAACTTATTACTAAAAGATTCACCACGCGCATTAAATAAATCTTTAATATCACCCTTTAACGTCATTAATATTGTACCGTGGTATAATTTATTATGATGTCAATTGATATGACAAGTCTTTCTTTCAATTTTTCTTCTTCGCCAGTGGTAAGTTTCGCAATGACTTTCACGGTCAGGTAAAAAAAGGGAAACAAAAAAATATGAGAAATTAATAGAATACAGTGAGAATTTGTTTAACAAATGTAACACATGTCTAAGTGCCCGCGAGGGTCCAGTGGCAAATGAAGAAATGTTTATATTTATCTTTTACTAGTTGCACAGCGATTTGATCCGCGCGTTTTTTCTCAGCTTCTAAGGATCGTATCGTGATGTTGAATTACCTTTTTCAAGAATTGGGCTATCAAATGCAAAAATATTTTTTTAACCCGACCGGTATTTCCAGTGATTATCGAGTTTAAACAAATAAATAAACTCTTCAACAAAAAAACCAAATATACTGCAAGAAATCTTCCCAAAAGCCACTATTTTCTGGCAGGCATTACTACTAGAAAATACGTCTACACATTCCGACTAAGTTCATAGTTCCTACGATCGCACGACGAGAATCATAGAATTCACTATCTATACACGTTGCAGCTTTCATGGCAAATACTGAATTCATAATTACTCGTTTCGACGTTGCACCAGAGACTAAACAAGCTCTATGCTACTCCTGAATCGAATTAACATTTCGCAGGTATGTAGTTATTATTTATTTAATATATATACCGCTATCTTATTATAGACATACAAAAAGGTTGTTTTGTCGTGGTGGAGCAGTAGCCCATTGTAAATTATGCAAGTTACAAAAACAAACACGCTAAAAGATATAAAACTGTCAATATCCAACCTAAATATAACAGAAATAGAGCTTTTTCCGTCCTCAAACAGTGATACCACTAACACAACAAAACCACAATGGCGTTTCCACATAAGAGAGTTTTCCTTAATCCTCTATCATTCTATTGAGAGCACGATTTCACTCAAGCACCGTATATTATAAATAACAACGAATCTAGCAGCCATGTTTCATTATAATGGCTATCAGTTGTGTTAGAGCATTGTGGGACGGATTTTTGACAAGAAAAAGTATTTCTTTACATTCGAATATTAACCTTCGTTGATAGGGAATATACTGTTTAATAAATTTAATATAAATGATAGGTCAGTAGGTAACGAATTATATTTTTATCGACAGGTCTCTGATTCGAACGGTGGTGTGGGCACGTACCACTAAATTTGTAATTTGAGACTTGAGTATTATCGTCAATTACTCGGCGGCGAAGGAAAACATTCAATAAATATCGTCCATAAGTCTTGGTCAGAAGTTAAACTTACTTTAATACTATTTATAATAAAGGTTATTATAATTTAATTGAATTTTCTAAATTCTTTCTATTTCCTCGGCTTCAAAGCGTCGTGCCATAATGTCGAATAGCCTATATAACCTTTCTGGAGAATTGGGACCCAAAATTTACAAGATCCCGTCTATCTAATGAAGAGAGCTTTTCGTTCATTATCACTTTTAAAATTTTCATAAAACTTGAAAACTTCACACAGAATAAGCCGCTTCGCACAGAATTTAAACGTGGCATCAAAAAACGTGCCATTTACGAAGCAGTCAGATCACAAACCGACGGCCATGCATTCTGTGTTATATAACGATTTGCGCGTCAAATAAAAAAGGAAATATAAAAGGTGACAGCCCGCGCTGTCCTCTCAGTCCACCTCCCTGCACATCCAGTCAGATGTAATCTGCTAATGGACTCGCGCCAGGCCCGCGTTTCGAATAAATGAATACGGAACCAATGGAGCTATTTTTATACTGCGGACTAAATACGAGTAATAACAAAATGTGAATAGATGAAAACGATTTGTGTTCTTCCTACACCTATTATTTGGAAAGAATATATTTGTGTGCATTTATTTATTAATAAGTGATGTTTGGAATCTGTATTTTCACGCCAAGTACCTTTTGGTTGTACAGTTAAGTGCAGCTCAAGCTTTACACTTTGACCTTTGTACCGTTCTTATGCCGTTCGTGATAACAGTTACAATCGCACTTTGAGTGTTAAGCGTGATTTGCTCTGTACGTGCATCCTACCTAAGGTTGCACGTACAAACTGGAAATCCACTTGACTACGTATGAAAGCATCCCTCCAACCCCTCGCTCATAAAAATGTTGCGTTTAGCACTTAAATATCTCAGCGATGGAATCTCCTAACCTATTGGAGTAAATTTTATCCAATAAACCTTATGAGTGACGCGGGAACTATTCAGTAAGAGCTGCGCATCCTACTTTACCTCCGACCTGTAGTGGTGAGTTTAGTAACATCGGTCTGATTGATTCACCATAGGTTATTTACGTCATGGTCGCAGGATAGGTAAAGATAACTGAGCACTACAAAACTCGGTCCTTATACTGGTATACTATCTTAGTGATTCCATAGAATATGTATTTACAGGAAAGATATCAAATGTACTATAATAGGAACAGTCGCTAGCGTGCCAACACTAACTATTCCAGTTACATTTTAAGTGAACCTATATATATATATATATGTATAATCGGAACAGGACAATTGTAGAATATGAGGTTGGACAGGTAGTGTGGTCCGATATAGAAGGAGTATCCCCCCCGGATACTCCTTCTATATCGGACGCCTCGAGATTTTCGCGCAGAAACTATCTCCTAGGTACGGAAGCGTAGGAACACTCGAAGAATTTCTTCAGTGATTTATGATTTTACAGAACTTCGACATTGAGAAGCCCTTGGATCGGTGGCACATGTAGGACATCCCAAAGTGTGAACCACCGAATGGTTGAATTGTATTCTGATACATTACACATCTCATTCTTCTATATTAGAACAGCTAACAGCCTATCTATATATATGTGTATAACCTAACCTAAGCGTAATAAATAGTGAAACGAGATTTTGCCTTGGAGTACGGAGTATAAACCAAGTGCTAAATGGACTCGTTTCTGTGACATTCATAGCTCTTTCTATGCACTCTCGCCGGTTCCTGGGGCTCCTGACATCGCCTTGATAAAACACGACCAATTTAATGCATCTACTAACGATAGTGGGTGAGTGCCGGCCGGCGCTAGTTCGCATAAACTAATCGGTAGCTGAAGCACACAAAGTAGTTAAGATCTAATTGCCGTAACTTTAAATAAACCGAGTGAAGTATGTAAGGACCGCGTCTTATGGCGCTCGGTTCTCTCTGTCTACCCCACAACGGACTTGGCGTCAGTGAATAACCAGACATTAATTGATATGTTTTTTCGACATACATCGATTGTATTATCGATGGTTTGCTAATGTATCTCGTGAATAATCGCTGTGAACTTTGGTGAAATCTTACTTGCCAGAGGGAGGCTTTGTACAAAAGTCGTCTACGTCGGTACCTCTGTCTCGCCTATTTCTACCGCCAAGCAGCTATATTTATATAGCTATGTTCCGGTTTGAAGGGTGAGATATGGCAGAAAACGATACATGTGCTGAATCATAACCAGACATCTCTGTCAGCCAGATATTCATCGATTCTGTAGTAATCCTTCTTACATAGAGTATTTTTGATGTGCCTTTTCAACTATTATGTGGATACTCATGTGCCAGCAGTGGAACGGGTGTGTGGCAACGGTGGCGGGTGCATACGGTTCACATTCCAGATGGCGAACACTCGCAGAGACTACCGCAGCAGCTGAAGCAGAGACGACCGCAGCAGCCACGGCAGCGGCGGCATGCATCTATTAACGGTAGTGCCGGTCGGCACTAGTTCGCATAAACTAATCGGTAGCGGAGGCACACAAAGTAGTTTAGATCTAATTGCCGTAACTGTAAATTTGACTTTCAGAAAATAACGCCTGTATTTATTAACTATTACATTCAAGTACCCAGTTAATATAGAATAATGTTAGATAACTTCACTCGATTATATCGTATGGATTCGGAAACACAAGAATTAAATGTTTGTGTCCGGAAACTGTAGCAAATACAAGAATCCTTTTCAGCGAAAGCCAATAATGTCTTACATTCACAAAAGCCAGTCACGTAGCCCCGTAGCACGTGCTACGCCGTAGCTCCGTAGCTCTGTAGAACAGGTCAAAAGAGTTTGGTGGATAAAGGACTGCTAATCTGTGTGTTTTCGAGGAAAACTCTCCACTGAAAGATAAAATTTTCAGGTATTGATCGAATGAAAGCACTTTCAGGTTACCGCTAAGGCTTTTGTTTGTGAAACTCGAAAATACAGAGTTCGTAATAAGTACAAAGGTTGAAAAGTTTATTATGAAGTTTTAAATCGACAAAGTTTATATTGTGCAAGGAAGTGAGAAAGTGTAACTTTTTGTATACATGTATAAGCACCGTCGGGAGGCAAACAAGCATACGGCCCACCTGATGTAAAGTGAATACGTAGCCTAAGAACGCTACTAATACGTTAAGTATCAGGATGCCAACATTACTCCTCGGAACTAACTGGTGACCTTACTTACTCGTACAAATACAACTTCCAAGGAGTTGTCATTTTGCTACGTTTTTCTATAAAGTGAACGTACTTTTACTTTGACGAGCTCGGGGGCTCAGTCAGCTCAGTTAATGACGGGATTTTGACACCAACGCTCGAGGGTTAGATTCCCACACAAGGCAAACATTTGTGTGCATGAACATGTCTGTTTGTCTTGGTCTGGATGTTTTAAGAGAGGTAGGGCGCATCAAAACACCCCGTCTGGCGAAGTATCTCCACCTCACAGAAAACCGCAGCCAAGTAACAACTCCCTAGAGGGTTGTTGTTTTCCTGCGTGTGAGTGAGGTCACCAGTGAGGTCCCAAGGAGTTGCTGTGTAAGCAGCAGAGGAGGCATCGCACGCCTGATACTTCATATATCGCAAGCGTTAATAGGCTACGGTACCCGCTTTACATCAGGTGGGCCGTATGCTTTTATGCCTCCTGACGTAGTAAAAAAAACTTCCCCAGTCGGCTTGCTTTGGTGTGCTTGGACCACCGAGCTACTTAAAACATGGTTTCCTATCATCGTCTTTACAGTCAAAGCGAATGGCGCCCGCTTGTGGTGCAGCCTGCTAATTATGATTTATGTAGGTACTATAAATATAAATAAAATAAATAAATAAATATTGTCGGACAAATTACACAGCGCCATCTAGCCCCAAAGTAAGCAAAGCTTGTGTTATGGGTACTAGACAACTGATAAACATACGTAAATACATTTTTTTATCATACATAGAAAATACCTAGACCAAGACAAACAGACATGTTCATGCACACAAATGTTTGTATTGTGTGGGAATCGAACCCACGAGCGTTGGTGTCAAAGTAGTGTAACAACGCGTTTCACCACTGCGCCACCGAGCTCGTCAACTAACAAACTAACAAACATTGTGGAACCCACACGCCCAGGAAATTATATATCGATAGAGGTGTGACCTTATCTAAGAAAAATCTGATTTTCCCTCTGGGTTGTGGAGGTCGGACATTAGTATCTCCATGTCCATCCATCATCTATCATATCCATCAACTGCAAAAAAGACCTACATTGCCAAGTGTCTTTCGATATAACTTCTTCGCCAATGGCCATTTTCGAAATTCCGGGAAATAATAAAACGAAAACTATGAGATTTAATATTATACAATAAGATTCCATTTAAAAATATGAGACATATCTAAGTACCGACATAGGTACCCACGGGGGCCCGATGGCAAATAAAGAATTTTTATCTTTTTTCTATCATTTCCAAAGCATTTAATCAAAGCAACGCAAGTGAAAGTGCCTCCATCTCACAGAAAACCCTAGCAAAATAACAACACTCCTGTGTTGCGAATCAGTGAGGTTACCAAGGTAAGCTTCTTGGACTTAAGGTCCTTCCAATTGCTGTGTTAGCAATTCTCTGTATCTTATACTTATCTGTACAGATTGTATGAACGGAGTGAAATGTCCTCTCGAGTCGTCGTAGGTGACTCGGGTTGACCGCCGTCTGCTCTGAAACGCGACTTACTACAAGCAAGCAAAAGCATAATTATAATTGGTCACACGAGAATGCAGTATGCATATTAGTAATCATTGATGCTGTGATGCTATATGATATAAATATATTATTCCTATTTATATAGGCACATATGTACAAAATATTGAGAGCTCGATGGCGTCTATGGATGGGTTGATCTACCTCGAGTTTCTCCGTGCTTCGAAGGACACGTTAAGCCGTCGGTCCCGGTTGTTGTCGATAGATGACAGTCATTATGCTAAGTCGGTGGCCCTCGGGCGGCTTGAAAATACTGGCCTCCGCCAATCCGCATTAGAGCAGCGCGGTGAAGTATGGTCTAAACCCCTTCGGTTGAAGGGAGACCCGAATCCCTGCAGTGGGATGAGTAAGGGTTGGTATACAAAATATCCCAGCTAAGTGTACTTCTAGAGTTATTGTTTATAACGTCGGAGGGGATATATGCATACTACACACCTGATGTAATGTGGAAATTGTAATTTATAAACAGATAAGTTTATACACATTAATGTTTGTGCTGTGTAGGAATCGTACCCACGAGCGTTGATGTCAACGTAGCGTTACTAACCACTGCGCTGCCGAGATCGTCAATAGTCGTGTCATCAAAACTGAAATTCCGTGGCCTGATGGAAACAAATCTTTAAGTGTATACCTTCGCATAATACCTATCGCGTCATTCTTTGTCTACTTTATTCTGTTAACATGCCCGAACGAAGCATGCCTCTTCTTCTCTTAATACTGATTCTCTCTTTCAGTTCCATTCTGTTTCTTACATCATTATTATGAGCTCGGTCTACAGTCATTACCCGTTTCTTGACCTCCTTTATTTAGTTTTCATGGTCTCTCTGGCGTACTCATTTTTTGCTTCTAGACCTTATCGCTGGTATAATCATCGTGTTTTTGTGGGTCAAGTTTCTACTACCACGAAGTTTTCTCAACGCTCAATTCACGCTATTCCCTGCACTCACTTGTCTCTCTACATCATTGGTGTTACCTTTTTGCTATTAAAGGCGTTGTCAAGATATACAATCTCATTCACTCACTTCAACACTGCACCATCGACTGTAATACATTCATTTGAGTAGGTTTTTAAGACTGTAAATCTTAGAACTCTTTTGGTTATAAAACAGTTGTCAGATCTCATGTACAACAAAGTATTTAACTCTAACTAGGCGGCCTAGCACTACTGGCCTCATTTCTACAAGTGTTATATCTTGGTCAAAAATAATGATTTGATAGTTTCGTGACTAACGCATAGACACCTTTTTACTTGGCAAATTAAGCCACCGTTCTTTAACCGAAAATAAAGGTGTACGTATCTTAACGCTAGGTATAGATAATGATAAAACATATTTATTAGCTATCACTTCGCGGGCATTTAGTCAGTCACATGTTACATATCAAAAACAATCAAATCTCATTGTATTTTATTAATTTCTCATAGTTTCGGTTTTTTTGAATTACCAGTATTTCGAAAATGACCATTAGCGAAAACGAAATGTCGAAAGAAACGTGCCTATGTAGGACATTTTTAAATTGATATTACGATAAATGTATATCGTTATATATGTATAACGTATATCCATGCTCAATCATTTTCATCGACCTTTGTCAGTTTGATATTTACAATTATTTATAACAAGTTATAGAATTGGTAAATATAAAACTGACAAAGATGTGTGTTCAAAGGCACATCAAAAATACTCTTTGTAAAAATGTACAAAGAGTATTTTTGATGTGCCTTTGAACACATTGTCAGGATAGGACAGAACTATATCCGGAAATTTATAGACTCGAATATTTACAACAAAAGATTTACCAGTCTTAACAAGTCGATGTACTGTAAAAGGGAACACTTCCGGTCTAAACTTCTACAAGTATGAATGAGAAATCAACAATATTCTAAAGTTTCGAAATTTTATTCGAGATGAGTCTCCGTTTCCGTCCAGTGAACTGGCAAATAGCAATGTCCGAAATAAAAGAGAATAAAACCGCTACGTGGTCGCAATCTCACATTTTTCAAATCGTCGCAATGACAAAGGCTATCGAATTCAACCCCTACAGCTTAGTCCGCCGATTATATATAATTTATATCGATTTTCTATTTCCTTGACAAGGGTATGTTGTTGTTCTGTGTATTGAATTAAGATGTTTACTTGTTTAATTGGTCGCAAAGGTTGTTGGAGTACTACTTGAATAGTAATTTGAGGTCATGTTTATTAAGAGAGGTAGGGCGCATCTAAGCAGCTCGTCTGTGGAAGTACCTCCACCTCACAGAAAACCGCAGCCAAATAACAACTCCCTAGAGGGTTGTTGTGTTCCTACGTGTGAGTGAGGTCACCAATAAGCTCCCAAGGAGTCGCTGTGTAAGCAGCAGTGGAGGCATCGCGCGAGTGATAGTGATAATTAATATATCGCAAGCGTTACTAGATTACGGTACCCGCTTTACATCAGATGGGTCGTATGCTTGTAGGCCTCCCGATGTAGTATAAAAATAAAAAAAAATTAAAATGTTTTAGTTCATTAAAATCATGTTGTGGGGCATTTTACCGAATTGAAACATTGTCGAAAAGTTTGCGTTGCTTCAAGATACTAGTATTTCGACTACGCGTGATTTCGACTCCACGTACATCCTACCGCCTGTTGATTGAGAACCGAAGCCGGAAAATCATCAAACTTAATCGTGGAAAAATATGATTCTGAAAAGATCTGTGAAGCATGTAAAAAACAAAAATAAGATTTACTTTGATTTTAATAGATATTATTCTCGAAGCACTTACATGTATGAAAATTTTCATAACCTATTTAAAATGTACTTTCAAATTATAATAAAACCACTTTAGATTTTATTTTCACTTATTATAATTTAAAAGTAAAATCTAAGTATGAAAATTCAGCACTCTCTCTTACGTTGTCATTATGAACGCGGTCTGCAAGTGTTATTCATCAAATTTTGCGCAATGCTCTCATCTCGACAGTATTTATTCTACTTTCATGCTTTCTCTGCTTTTACTTCCATAAGTTAGCGTAGGCATTAGCGAGCTGTGCATTCTAGCTTAGATTTTGGCTGCCAAGAAGTTTAATCAATGGTCCATTCACGCTATTCCCTGCACTCACTTGTCTCTCCACATCAGCGGTGTACCTTCCATTGCAGCTAAAAGCGCTTCCAAGATATCTAATCTCATTCACTTGCTCCAACACTACATCATCAACCGTAATCCCAGTGTTTGTTCTGGTTGTCTCTCTTTCAACCTTGGTTTTCTTCGCATTCAATTATAAGCCTTTCTTCACACAATCATTTTTCATTGCTGAAACTAGTATTTGCAGTGCGGATTTTTTTTTTTTTTTTTTTTTTTTATTTATAGTAGTTCAGCATAGTGGCCCCTCTTTGCCTGATGGTAAGCGAAAGAGGAGCCCAAATCGCAACTGCAACTGACAATATACTACATCCCGTATCCTGTCAGTTGACGCTGCCATGCTGACCCGCAAAATGCTTCTTCACGCTTCGTTTGAAGGATCCCATATTGTAGGAAGGAGGGAACACATGTGCAGGCAAGGCGTTCCACTTTTTAATGGTACGACAAAGATAGGAGTTGCCGAACTTTTTGGTACGCGAAGAGATCTCCTCAACCGTGGAACTATGACATCGCAAGCCCGCACGTGTGGTTCTATGACGGAAGGGTGAGGGTGGGATAAGGGAAAACAGTTCTTCAGAGCACTCGCCATGGTAAAGGCGGTAAAATACGCTTAGAGAGCCTATGTCCCTACGGAGTTGAAGAGGTTCTAGGTTTTTGGTGACCTCTTCGTCGTCAATTATGCGGATAGCCCGTCGCTGCAACCTATCGAGAGCCTCAAGAAGATACTGTGCGGAGCCGTCCCAGAGATGCGAGCAATACTCCACGCAGGCCCGAACTTGTGTCTTATAAAGCAGACAAAGTTGGTCCGGCGTGAAGAACCGGCGCACCCTGTTCAGGACTCCGAGCTTTCTTGAGGCTGTTGAGATGAGGCTCTCGATGTAATAACGCTGGTTAAGGTCGCAACGAATACCCATACCCAGCATATTCAGGCTATCACGCATACTGAGGGAAGCACCCTGAAGACTGGGAGTGGGAAGGAAGGGGGACATTTTTGTTGTAAACGCGCAAACCTGAGTTTTCTCGGCATTAAACTCAACCAGGTTATTGGAACCCCATTTACTAATGAGATCCAAAACCCGATTCAGTTCAACGACAAGACTCTCACGCCTCTCACCGATTTCTGTCCGACCAGCACCAGGCCGACCGAAATATCGCCCATGGACCGTACTGTCATCTGCATAGCAATGAATATTACCAAGTGGCAGCATGTCATTGATATGCAGAAGAAAGAGGGTGGGCGATAGAACGGAGCCCTGTGGGACACCGGCATTCACTGACATGAACCGCGAAGCGCATCCATCTGCAAGGACGCGGATTCTACGCTCATGCAGGAAGCCAGCAATCCAATTACATAGCTGGAGGGGCAGACCGTATGCCGGAAGTTTGGAGAGAAGTGCTTTGTGCCAGACCCGATCGAACGCCTTGGCGATATCTAGGCTGACTGCCATGGATTCGCCATATTTATCGATTGCCTCCCCCCAGAGGTGCGTCACATACGCTAGAAGATCACCCGTTGATCGTTTCGGTCTAAAACCATACTGACGATCATTGATTATGGAGTGATCTTCTAGGTAACGGATCAATTGATTGTTAAGGATCCGTTCCATGACTTTGCACAACACTGAAGTTACGGCAATGGGGCGGTAATTCGATGGGTCAGAACGGTCTCCCTTTTTGGGGACCGGCTGCACATTGGCCTCTCTCCAAGCATCCGGAACAGAACCGGTCGAGTACGAGAGGCGGAAGAGGCGCGTCAGCACCGGAGACAACTCCGCTGCACATTTTTTGATGGACCGGATGGTGATTCTGGTATTAATACCGCGTCGTCTGCATAAAGCAGGCAGTTGACCACTAGGTCACCCATGCGTAATTCAACATTCGTCAATCTTATTCTCTATAGACAATTATCGAGATACATACACAATACTCTAACAGACAACATGCAACACTGTTTAGCACCAATTTTGACTTCAAACCAGGGTGACATGTTGCCATCTATTCTGAGCAATTCTTTAAGGTGGACTGCATAGCACGGAGCAGTGCACCGTTAATGCCATATCTCGGCAATATATCCCTCAGTTCCTTATGCACAACCCTATAAAATGCTTTCTCAAGATCCACAAAACCGCAGAAAACCTTCTGGTCTATGGCCAGATGCTTCTCCACGACATTGCGGAGCGAGAAAATTTGATGCATACATCCCCTTCACTTTCGGAATCCTTCGCCTCCCACAACATTTCATCAGATTTCACCCACATTCTCCTATCAATACCTTTCCATGTACTTTAGCTAAGCTGATCTGATGGCCCTTTAGCTGGCACAGTCCATGCGTGACCCCTTGCCTTTATACAAGGGCACGATGACTGCGCGTCTCCAGTCCGCCGGGATCCGTCCAGTTCTCCAGCATAGATTATTTAAGTACCAGAAGGCGTACCGGACGCAAGTACCACCTATTTTGTATCATCTCAGTTCTGATCATATCAATTCCCGCAGACTTTCCATTTTTCAAGCTTCATATCGACCATTCACCCTCATCCATAGTTATACCTTCATCGGACGCCACCAACGTGGAGTGAGCATCAGACTCACTCTCATTGCCAGCGCATATTCATAAATTTCTTCAAAATATTCACTCCACTGTTCTATCACTTCCTGAGTGTTAGCAAGAATGACACCTGCTTTTATTGGTCCATTCTGGATGCCGAAAAGCTTTATAATTTCTAATAATGCTTTATAAGCATAATATAAGAGAGTTCGTTTGGAAGTCCGCAACCAATTCGTTCAAGGTCTGGCCGGCATCCACGCACTACTACTACGATAGTAGACACATGCACGCACTATAAGCAACTTCGACCGCATACTGTCTAAGCATGGATTTATCTATCTCGAGCTTCGTTAAGCTTAGTGACATTCTGGCGGCTTTAAAACGCTTGTGTTAAGCTTGAGGAGACTGTCAACTTTCTCAGTGAAGGAGACCCGCATACCTGCAGTTGCATGAGGAAGGGTTGCCGTGCAAACGATCTCATACAATTCTCGAAAGCGATACAGTTTATTGGCCTCTATTTTTATTTAACATTTACGACAGTTGTCTATCAAGCGTGGCCCCAAAAGTTTCATTATATTTTAAATACTAATTAACGAACAATAATCAAGTTTGGCGACTTAATTTCTGGACATCTAGGATCGTGCTTTCGTTGCGTTGTTGTACAATGGGTTATGTTTCGAAGAATTATTCGGCAACGAAACGAAAATTAAATAATGTCGACAGTATCTTTTTCCAACCGCACCGTCCGCTCGCCCGCCGCGGAGAATTCATCCTCACACGCTCGTACTTTGCGGTTTTGTGGTCGTGTATGTCATAATATATATGCGTATCTTAATCTGGGAAATTTAAGAGAGGTAGGATGCATCGTGGTATTTTGGCGCTAAACTCAACCTGACGGGAAAATAGAATTTCATCTTTAGAAAGAACCCAGTTTTTGGGCACTGAATATACTTATAAAGATCATAGACGTGGATATGCTACACAAAACAATGGGAATGCAGGATGAGTAGCGTAACATTCAATCGAGATGGAGTACAATCGATAGTAATCAATAAACATAGATAACATTTTACTGTTGGTGATATAAGTTACAAGGATGAATTTACCGAGTATGAAATTCTTTATATCAAATGACAATTAAATACGTTATAGATTATAAACTGTTTTTTACATCAGATGCTATAGTGGCATATGCTTTTATGCCTCTTGTCGTTGCATAAAAAATACCAAGGCTCTTCTCTTAAGTCAAATCTTTTCATTTGATAGTCATATCATGATGGTAAACAAGAAAATTATATCCGTCATTTGGCATCATTTATTTTACGTACTCTTCTCTGCAAACCCTTTCATTTGATACCCATATCTTGATGGTAAATAAAAAACTTTTTTTCGCCATCTTGGGGCATCCGCCATATTGAATTGTGTGACTTCGCTTTATTTTAAAACTCTTCTCAGCATTTGATATAAATATCATGGGAATGAGAATTTCAGGAACAGCATAGTTTTTGGTCAAAGGTTATCATCCCGCGGTTCAACCTGGCCAACGGACTAGTTTGGCTAAATGTTCCTCTCAAAACTGCTCATCGAACTGTTCTTTTAACGTTTTGAGAATCTACCGGTCAAATACTACACACCAACATGCATCATAAATCTAAGGACTGTGAGGGCTTCATAATATACAGTGTTTTTAATGCCTATCGAGCATCTGATCTTTAGTCCGTATTTTACTATTTAATATTGAAAAATAATCTCTAAGCAGATTATATTCAGTGTTAATTAACTATTCATCATAGATATGATTTCAGAACAAGCCCTTAAATACGACATCGAAATTATCTGTATAAGCAGGGAAATCGACCTATTCTGTAGAGTCATCGTAAAGCCGAAATTGGACGGTTGATCAAAAGTGATTCATTTTTGCAGTGAATAGTGAAAGATGAACAGTGAATTCCGTCGTTTGTACAACGCTTCACTTTCGATGAAAGCTATTATTTCATTTCTTGTCGAATACTCGCATGAACAGTGTCGAGTAGTTAAATTAAAATACCTAATTATGTCGCGGAAACAAGTCGTGCACCGTGGCGTTACTTTGATTGTAAACCATTTACGAGTAAAAGAGTTAGAGGAAAAAAAAAGAAAAGGAAACGTCGACATTGGTGGATCCGACCTTGCTTTGATTAAATAAATAAATAAATATTGTCGGACAAATGACACAGCGCCATCTAGCCCCAATGTAAGCGAAGCTTGTGTTATGGGGACTAGACAACTGATAAACATACGTAAATAGATTTTTTTTTTGTAAATATATACTTATTATACATAGAAAATACCCAGACCAAGACAAATAGACATGTTCATGCACACAAATGTTTGTACCGTGTGGGAATCGAACCCACGAGCGTTGGTGCCAAAGAAGCGTAACAACGCGTTTCACCACTGCGCCACCGAGCTCGTCTAATTGCAGGAAGGAATCATATAGGAGCTCTAAATACTTTATTGATTGAATTAGTAGAAGAAGATTCATATACAAATCATCTGCGAATGAATGAACAACACAACGCGCGCAGTGGTAGTGAAAAAATAAACTGTAAATGAGCTGTCTCTGTAGACGTTTCACTTGTCGTTCATTGCCGATGAATGATGACAGATGCTAGTGAAAACAATCGGGAGCCGGAAGCTTTCATCGTAAAGCCACATTCGGATGAACGTCAATTTAGACAATTCATTTTTGGTCATTCATCGACGAAGCATCGAAAATGAAAGCAAAAATGAACCGCCTAATTTCGGCTTAAAGGGATATAAAATCATTTACGTACTCTCCACCACCGCTCAGATATTGACTTGTCAGAAAATAACATTGCATGACACTGAAGTTTCACTCACGTTACGTGGTTCTCACATGTCTTAATCCATTGTTATCCCATCCTAAGAAGGTCACAGTTTCAGACTTTTGTAGTATTTGTACATTATAGCTACTATACCATGATTTATTGCTTAGGTTAAAGAAGTTTATATATTTAGTTAGAGTGATTAGCTCTATCACAAAATTAACAGTTTTATAGATTTCTATCTCACGATTTCTAATATTTTTTTGTTTCGTCTGTGACAATAATGGAGATGTTGTCGGCAAATATTTTTTTTTTTGTTGCTTAATGGTATCTGATAGTTTATTAATGTATAACAGTAATAACAGTGGTCCTAGTGCACTTCCTTGAGGAACACCAAATTTACTACATCTGGATTTTAATCTAATTCATTCCGTAATGTTATATTAATTTATTTTTTAACTTCTACCCGTGGTTGTCTATTTACTAAATAATTTACCGTTGCAATAATGTATTGCAACGATAAATTATTTAGTAATATCGCTCCCGTAATGATCTCGCCTCTGCCAACAGTTTCTGCTTTGCTACAGTACAGTCATATTTCAATGTTTATACATTAAAAATATAGTCCCTGGGTTCGGGATACTAATAATATACGTAATTTGTTCTATCCCATTAACGAGATACACACACTAATCACTATTATCTGAAAACAAGAACGGTGGGAGATTGTTACTATAGGCAGCCTTTGCATCAATACTTTCAATCGGCGGGAGATACGTTTAATAAATTATGCTGAAGGACTTCCCACACAAGTCGCTCTCTCGCCGGCCTGCACCCACGCGTGATCTTTAAGGAGATCCGTTGCTCAATTTTTAACTAGGCATAATAACTTTTTCAATTTAAACTTGAATCGTGTCACCTCAATACGAGTGTTGAACTATGAAATTGATCAGTTTTTTGTCATCATCACGTTCTTTGGTTATGCAGTCTTCGATATCGGGGGCGTAATGAAACGCTGACTTCCTTGCACCTCACATCTTGTGTGACGTACTATTCTAATCTACATTAAATGATGGCGCAATCTATATTACTGAAACTCACAATGACAGGTTCCCCACAACCTTACATTATAATAATCAGTGGTAGTCTAATAAGAAGGCTAGTCAGGCGTGGCTCAACCGGCATCTGGCAAGTGACATGACACATTGGCATCAGATATTGTGTCAAGTCACTTCGCCGAGGAAAGATGTCAAACCTCAAACTCACAATTTCTACTTATAAAATCCATTGAGAGTTTCCAGGCCCAGTTGTACCTGAGGTACAGCAATTCACGGTTAATTGCTTAACATGGAGGCACAGCTATGGGAATTAATGGCAATTTTGTTCCAGTAAGAGGGAAAGAAACTTTATTATACAGCGCACTACAACACTAGAAACATTACAAAGGAACATTATGCTTCATCAAACATCAGTTAACAATATTGCAACACTTTTATACATTCAATGTCAAGCGTGTCGCAGTGCCCTTAAAAGACCTTACTCAGCATGAGCCATGGCGCAAGCCAGGCGCTGGTATTCTGCGAGACCTTATGTAGATATTTGTCACGGACAGTCATGAACCGCGCAGAATCAACACAAGATTGAGTACGATGATTAGATGGTACCTGCAATGACTAGGACGTCGATCAGCGCGAGCACGGCGAGGCTCACCAGGCTGACCGGCTCGTCCCAGCGCACGTCGTCGAGCAGCGCCGCGCACGCCGACTCGTTCAGCGAGCGCATATTACGCGCGTCGGCTGACGCAGCGCGCGGGACGCCGCGCGGCGCATTGCCCGTCTGCGATTATATTGCTAATCGCATAGTGGTGCGGCCGCTCCTGCCCACAAAACAAAAACATATTATGAGAAAAGCAAGAACAAGAAATATACGTATTTTTTTTGTCAATATGTCACCGGCTCGAGAAACATCTGCTATAAAAAAATGCTGTAAGTACAGCGCATTTGTTGTATATGTTTGTAAATAGGTTTACTTAGGTATGTCAACATTATCGCATAAACGTAACATTAAATATATTTTATAAATCTAAGAAAATTTCGCAAAAAATCATAATAGCTTGGCTGGCGCCGACTCCAAGAACAACAATACCTATACTATTGTCTTAACACATTGATTTTATTGTGAATATTGTCTCTATACATTGATTTTATTGTAACTATAGTCTAAAAATATATTTCTAATTTCTGTTTAAGTATAATAATTAAGTATAAGTATAATTAAGTATAAAGTATAATGTTTGTTTATAGTCATTTAAAGGAATAAAATAAGTATTTTGTACCTTTTAGTGCATTTTTTTCATAGATGTTTTAGGAGTCGGTATTTTATTTGTAAAAAAAATATATAATAACTTAGCACTACAGTCTTTTGTCATTTGTTGAAATTTCTATGTAAAACTTGTGCAGACTTGTGCATGTTCGTAAGTACTTCGTCGGCTTTTTCGGCTAACAACTTAACAGTATCCACGGTTTCCTTGACGGTCGTAGGACCTTCACGATTATGGTCATTCAGAGGAACACCACCACGCTGGTACTTTGCTAAAGGCAAAAGTTTTTTAAGACGGATAGGAGGATAATTGCAGGGAAAGAAAATTTTAAAATCGTATAATCACATCGCCGGGAAATCTTTTCTCATTGAATTAAACAATTTTTAACGGAAATATCACGTATTTTATTTATTTTGTTGAACCTGACGTTTCGAACGCTTTGCAGCATCCGTGGTCGCAGGAAGAGTCTTCCAGCGACCACGGATGCGATATTTCCGTTAAAAATGGTTTAATTCAATGTATAACAATCGCGAAAACCTAAGACAAATCTTTTCTCATTAATTCCATTTTCACGACGACGAATATTAAATAATGGGTGTGTGTATGTTCCTATTGGTCTCGAAAACGGCTGCACCGATTTTGATAAAACTTATTGGGAATCTTTAGATTAGACCAGCGAGTAATCCTGCGAAATTTGGTGGCTGTGTGATAAAAATAATTGATAATTTTCTGTCAATTTAAAGAAAGAAACATTACTTCGTGATTAAATAAATAATATATAATTCAAACAGTTAAGACAGGTTGAGAAAAATAAATTGTTGTGTGACAATGATGGTGGTGAATGTGCGGGTGACACCAGTCTAGAATACCTGGGTATTTCATACTCTTTACTAGGAAAGCTGACGATTTAAAAAATAAATATAAAAATTAAATATTGTCGGACAAATTACACAGCGCCATCTAGCACCAAATTAAGCGAAGCTTGTGTTATGGGTACTAGACAACTGATAAATATACGTAAATACATTTTTTTTTCAAATACCTACTTATTATACATAGAAAACACCCAGACCAATGACAAAAGACAAACAGACATGTTCATGCACACAAATGTTTGTACTGTTGGGAATCGAACCCACGAACGTTGGTGTCAAAGTAGCGTAACAACGCGTTTCACCACTGCGCCACCGATGTAATGTAAGAAAGAGATTTGTCTGTAAGACATAGTCAGTGTTAAAATAAGAAGAGATATGTTGAGGAGCTCGGCGGTTGAGTAGTTAGGTATGCTACATTGACACCAAGGCTCATGAGTTCGATTTCCACACAGGACAAAAATTTGTGTGCCTGAACATGTCTGTTTGTCTTGGTCTAGACGTAGAGCATATCATAGCAGCTCGTCTGGGGAAGTACCACCTCACAGAAAACCGACTTCAAATAACTCACTCCCTGGAGGTATGTTGTGTTCCTGCATGTGAGTGAGGTCACCGTTCCGTTGGTGTCAAAGTTGCGTTATTAACCGCGACGGCACCGAGCTTGAGCGGTTAGTAATGCTGCTTTCACACCAAGGCTCGTGGGTTCGATGCCCACACATCATCAACATTTGTGTGTAATACGAGTAACATGTCTGTTTGTCTTGTACTGCCGACACCGAAGATCTGCCCGGTGACAGGATGACCCTGTGGTCAGGGGTGGATCAGGACGTTCATGCCAGCGCTGGCGTAGGTGTCGTGCTTTCATCTCGCTTGGCCGCTGGTGTGAAAGATTACGATTTAGTAGGTCCAAGACTTCTCTGGGTTAAGATAAAACTGGGGATTACGATTTTTAGTTGCAACATATGCTCCTATGAGCTCTGCTGATCCCCAGGAGCTCGAGAAGTTTTGGGAGACTGTAAGGGGTATTCTGGATTTAGCTGAAGCGAAGGAACGGATCATTATGTGTGGTGATCTAAATGGATGGGTTGGGACCATGCGAAGCAGTTATGAGGCTGTGCTTGGTCCATACGGAGATAAGAGAGTGAACGATTTCTTCTGGCAAGTTACTTTTAGACGTATGTATGGAGCGAAACCTCCTTGTGTCGAATACGCTCTTCCGTCACAAGGTTATTCACATTTACACATGGAGACGGAATGAACAGAAAAGTATGATTGATTTTATTTTGATAGATGGACGTCTCCGAGAGTCGTTAATGGATACCTTCTTAAGAGCCTTCAGAGATCCCACTCTTGAAACGGAGCTCTATGTGGTGATGAGCCGGTTTGTGGACCTTTTCAAGAAGTGGAGACACTGGCGAGTGCGTATTCCTTCGGAGATCATGAAAGAATAAGGAGTGAAAAATTGGAAGAAAGTGTAAGGAGTACGTATGTACGTCTAGTCAGTGAAAAACTTGCGAACGCGAGTCTTTGCGACTCAGATGTAGAGGAATGTTGGAAAGTTCTGAAAGAAAGTATGGTGGACAGTGCAAAAGAAGCAAGTGGATGCGCAAAGAGACGTAGAACACTGAGAGGAGATGAAGAAAAGAAATTAAGAAAGAAATATACTATCGATGCAAAAATGACACCAAAGCTTTAGTGAAAGAGATGCGTGAAAGACTTATGAGTGAGGAAGAGAGGCTGACGAAGAACTTCGAAGCAAATACCAAACTCTTCTGGAGAGTCTCGAAGTAGTTCGTCAGCATTCAGAATGGACAAGATAAGATGTAAAGCTGGTGGCCTTTTTGCTAACACTCAGGAAGTGTTAGAACGGTGGAGTGAATATTTCAGAGAAATGTAAGAAGAAATATTATCCATGACGCTGGCATTGTGAATGAGTCTGTGATTGACTCGGCAGTGCCAGCGTACCATGGAGACATTACCATGGATGGGATTGAATGGTCGATATGAAGTTTGAAAAATGGAACGTCAACGGGAATCGATATGGTAACAGCTGAGATGATCAAGCTAGGTGGTACCTACGTTAGGGACGCCTTCTGGTTTTTGAGCAAATTATGCTGGAGAACCGGAAGGGTCCCGAGCAATAGGAGAAGCGCAGTCATCGTACCCTTGTATAAAGGCTTATGTATGGATTGCGCCAACTGTAGGGCCATCATTTTGATCAACTTAGCAGCTAAAGTGTATGGAAAAATCATTGAAAGGAGAATGAGGGTGAAATCTGATGGAATGCTTTGGAAAGCACAAGGTGGATTTCGAAGCGGCAGAGGATGTACGGATCAAGTTTTTTCATTCCGCAACATCGTATAGAAGCATCTGGCTTTAGACCAGAAGGTTTTCTGCGGTTTTGTGGACTTTCAGAAAACATGAGGATTGTACAGCATGTGTGCCGGTGGACGGCAGCTTGTCGCCCTGGTTTGATGTCAACATTGGTGTCAGACAGGGATGCGTGCTGTTGGCTCGGCTATTGATCCTGTATCTGGACAGTTGTCTTCAGAGAATAAGAAATATGAATGTGGGAATGCGAATGGGTGACTCAGTGGTCAACTGCCTGCTTTATGCAGACGACGCGGTATTAATAGCAGAATCACCATCCGAACTGCAAACACAAGTTACAACAATGAAAGATGATTGTATGAAGAAAGGCTTACAATAGAATGCGAAGAAAACCAAGATAATGGTATTTGAAAGAGAGACAACCAGAACGAACACTAGGATTATGGTTGATGATGTAGTGTTTGAGCAAGTGAATGAGATTGTATATCTTGGAAGTGCTTTTAGCAGCAATTGAAGATACACGGCTGATGTGTTGAGACGAGTGAGTGCAGGGAATAAGCTGAATGTAGCGGTGGGTAAACTTCTAGGCAGCCGAATCTAAGCCAGAAGGTACAGCTCTCTGTACACAACGCGGTGCTAATCCCAATGCTAACTTATGGAAGTGAGAGCTGGGTATGGCAGATAGAGAGCATGAAAGTAGAATAAATGCGGTCGATGTGAGAGCATTGCGCAAAATTTGTGGCATAACGCTTGTTGACCGCGTTCGTAATGAAGACGTGAGAGAAAGAGTTGGTCTGAAAGAGCGTGTCGGTGTTAAGATAAGAAAAGGCATGCTCCGTTGGTTAGGACATGTAGAAAAATGCGGGACGAAAGAATGACGAAACAGATATACAATGCAAAAGTGGAAGGATGTAAGAGTTGATGTAAGATCAACAGAACAGAAGATGTAAGAGAAAATTGTTCGTGCTTTATCAAAAGGTGATGTCAGGAGTTTCAGGAACCGGCGATCATGCATGAAAAGGAGCTATGAATGTCACAGAAGCGAGTGAAGTATGCAAGGACAGCGTCTTATGGCGCTCGGTTCTCTCTGCCTACCCCGCAAGAGACTTGGCGTGAAGATATACATACATACAATAAATTAATCTTTCATATAGAATCCTAAATTTCATAAGAAATAGCAAGAGAAACATTTCTAAATCATTTTTTAATCTAAGTCTTCTTGGATTATTAAATCTACGTTTAGTTTCATTATAAAATATAAAATAATTTACTTTACTTAAGCGGCTTAGCAAACAAATAATAGATGAATGAGAAAGGTTTTTGAAATATGGATTTATTTTAACAGTATTTATTTATTTACCTATCGACAGTTAACAGAATACAAGTCTTTGTATTGATGATCAAATTTGGTGTTTAGTGGCGCAGTAACTCCACTTTGTCACCAACGCTCATGGGTTCGAGTCCCCCACAGGACAAACATTTGTGTGCATGAACATGTCTGTTTGTCTTGGTCTAGATGTTTTAAGAGAGGTAGGGTGCATCAAAGCAGCCTGTCTGACGAAGTACCCCCATCTCACAAAAAGCTGCAGCCAAATAACAATTTTCTGGGCGGGGGTTGTCCTTTTGTTGGGTCCCGCGCAGAATGTGCACTTCGCAAAATGAGCACTCACCTCAAAATACACTTTTCGCAGAATGTGCATTTCTCACAAGGGGCACTTCGCAAAACGAGCATTTCGCAAAATGAGCACTTCGCAAAATGTGCACTTCGCAAAATGTGCACTTCGCAAAATGTGCACTTCGCAAAATGTGCACTTTTCTAGGATATGACTAAAATGTGCTCTATGTAATAGTAAGGATTAGTCCTAAATTAAAAAAGATATGTACTGTATCATATGGGTACTGGGTATTGAAAATAAAATAAACACTTTTACAAAGTAATCATTTCTTTTTATAAGACAAGTATTAATTAAGTCCAGACTAGGTTACGATCGTCAATTAAATACCCTAAATATAGTTTGTACGTATAAGTAAGTATTTGTATAAAAGATACGTTAAACGTATTTGAATTATACCTATACATTATCCTTACAAAAAATAATTACTTATCATAAATCAGAAACATTTGCTTTCTTATATTTTTTTCTCGTATTTTTACTCCGAAGCACGGATAAACTTGAGATATATAAACCCATCCACAGACAGGCTGCGGTCGATGTTGCTTAACCTGTGTGTTCGGTATGACACGCGCAACGACGCCATCGAGCTCTCTAACGTATACAAACAGTTGGTATGCGCTCATAAAATTAATATAAGTATAGTTAGGTATACTAGGTAGGTAAAGTACTGACACTTACATTTTTTTTGTAAGTGTAAATATTACTCTCTGAGATGAGGTCTGTTGTGGTGGGTGAGCCCACCACAACAGACCTCATCTCGCAAACACTATTATAGAAATATGTAGGACCAAATACCTGGACCGTCCCGATAGACAGACACCCCATTGATATATAATTATAAGCAATTTGATCTAACCTGCTTTGTGTGCTTCCGCCACCAAGCACAAGCACACAAAGCAGGTTAGATCAAATTGCATGTAAATTTGACTTTCGCAAAATAACGCCTGAATCTATATAATTATAACAAATGACTGTTAGATGAACTAAAAAGATGTAGATATTGATAGTTTTTAATGGATTACGTCTGCTATATGGGCTTTGTATGTGTATAGATAAAAGATAAAAAATCTTTATTTGCCATTGGGCCCTCGCGGGCACTTAGACACGTCTTACATTTTTTTTTAATATAATCTTATTGTAACTTGTTTAATTCTCTTATTTTACTTTTTTCCTGTTTTTTAATCTACTAGCATTTTCGGAAATGACCATTTGCGAAGAAGAAATGCCGAAAGAAACTTGCCAACGTAGGCCTGTTTTAAAATTGTCAATTAGATATTACAAAATAAAATTACATAAGCATATTGGTACAATAATGATATTAAATCGTAAAATTAAAGATTATTAAGGACAGATAGTCTGCGCTGAATTATTTCCAGACGTATTTGTCAGTTAAATATTCATCAATTCTATAATAAGCCCTTCTACAGAGAGTATTTTAAATGTATTTTTTGAATACATTGTCAGGAAAGGACAGAACTGTTTCAGGCAATTTATTATGAAATCGAATACAATTTACAAGAAAAGATCTACCAGTCCTAGCAAGCCGATGTACCGGTATACACAACTTATTTCTACTTCTAAGTTTTTCACTGAAATTTGAAAACGACTTTAAATTTTTACGGGCATACATTTTGTTTTCATAAATATATTGAGAAGTAACAGTGAGGATATTTATTTCTCTGAACAGTTCCCTGAGGGATTCTCTGGAGCCCATGCTATAAATAGAGGAGAGGGTGTCTATACATAAACGCTAAAAGCTGAGGGCTGACTAAAGGAATGCTAAACTAAGACTGGGCAGTGACTCCGAAGGGAGCTAAATGACTAAACACGTCGAGTGTTGGACGTACACTAATTTAATTGTTTCCACCAAAATGAATAACTATTCTATATAGTTGCAACAGTGAGTGCATATTGCAAGCTCTGTTAAAAATATGTAAATCATATTCTTATGTGTATGTAGGTGTATATGTGTGCGGTAGCCCTTACAGTATGATGTCTTGGTGTGCACACTCCGCGGACGAAGGTATACGTCAGCCATTGATATTCGCTGACGTCAAATAGCCTATTGTACTCGGAGGAAGAATACTAATCTAACAACTCATTCTTCAAAATCGGTTAAGCCGTTACAGGATGTCACAATGAAAAGAACTGTATACATATCTACATACATATATGTACGTGAAAAACATTACCGTCCTTTTGAATCAGTCGGCAACGCATGAGTGACGCCCCTGGTGTTGCAAATGTCCATAGGCTACGGTGACTGTTTAATATCAGGCAGGCCGTATGCTTGATTGCCACCTTAGTAGTATAAAAAAAAAAAAAAAAAAAAAGTCGGATAAAATTTATGAGAACATAATGTATGCTCGTAAAAATATAGTCATTTTCTAAATTTATTGAAAATCTTAGAAGCAGCAATAGATTACGTATGCCGGTACCGCGGCTTGCTAAGACTAGTAGATCTTTTATTGTAAATTGTATTCGATTCTATAATAAATAACCTGAAACAGTTCTGTCCTTGCCTGACAATATGTTCAAAAGGTACATTAAAAATACTCTGTGCAAAAACGGTTATTATAGAATCGATGAATATCTAACTGACAGGGATGTTTGGAAATGATTCAGCACATGTATTAATATTTCTCTAATTGTACCACTTTATTCCACTATATGTACACTCACATATATTTATTGTAATATATATTAACGATGAAAGAAAAGACCCATATTGGCAAGTTCCTTTTGGCATTTCTTTTTCGCCAACGGTCATTTTCGAAATGCTCGTAGATTAATAAAGAGAGATTAAAAGTAAAAAAAAAACTATGGAAAATTATCAAGATACAATATGATTTCATTTAAAGAATGTAAGACGTGTCTAAGTGCCCGTAAGAGCCTATTGGCAAATTAATGATCTTACTTTATCTTAAAAACTTATTTATATAGACAGATAGTTGAACAAACATCTACTGGTAATGACAAATAATGTGTTTTTGAAGGTACTCGTATAAAATAGTTCGTCCATCACCACCATGCCATCTGATAAATGAAAAATAACAACAACTCGTCGTCATCCGAGTGCCAATCTCGGTCGCATCCTACGCTTTCCTTGGAAGCTCAGGATCCGCTTTCCGAATTCTACGTCTTCACTTCGCGCGATCTTCAGCGTTACCTCCGGTCCATGTAAAAGAGAAAAATAATCTTGACTTGAATCTTACAAGGATTCCGTTTTTCCTTTTGAGATACGGCATCCTAAAAAGATTGTTTGAGTCGCGTAATCGAGCTCCTCCATCAATCTGAGAAGACAGTTTCATTCCAATATTGCCTATTAATAATCCTTTATAATACTTCCAAACTCCTGCAAGCAGACCCCGCGACCGCATCAGTTAGCTTTCGGAATATTGATGGTGACAACTTTCCAGCTTCAATTTATATCTGAAATTTCTATGAACTCAGTGACAGTTGCGTGGGCTGGTAGAGTCACAATATTCAGTAAGCAGTATCCACAGTCCAAAGAAACAAGTGATAAATTCCACGGTAGTGGAATTTACGAACCGCCGAAGCTGAACGCTCAAAAGTTTACGTTTATGTGACCAATTTAAATTTGAAAGTAAGAGCACAGTTCAGAGTTATTGGTATTGTTAGATTAGAAGAGTATGGTTACGGGTAGAGAGAGAAATGAGCTGCCAAGATCGCAACAAGTATTTGCTTTATTTGGGTTTATATTAATGGAAATGAGAAAGATCGCCAGAAGCGTACAAAGTTATTGCGTTAGCAGCGGGGCTAGCGACCATTGTGAAGATTTGAAGATTTTTTATTTGTTACATGCATTGTAATTAACAATTTCTCATTATCATTCTTAGTTTTATTTATGATGTGATTTTGGTTGTCTTCTCGTTTTCCTGTGATGATTTTATCTATTTTAGATAAGATTTAATTATTTGACAGTAAACTTTATGGTATGAAATGAAAACTTTTAAATAAAAAGTGAAACTCAAATTGTCGAAGCCGACATCGGTAATAATTAACAGTAAATATGTGAATAGGCCTCAAAGAAGTCAATTTCATTGTTTATTAAAAAAAAAGTTTATATCACCCTCACTTCTAAAGACAAATTTTTATAACATTAAAATTACCAATCCGAAACAGCTGCCGAGTTGTTTCAAATTGTGATCTATACGATATCCACTTTTTCTATGAAGTTACGATACTGTTCGATAATCTTATAATATTAGAAGATTAATGACGTCATAGCATCCGAAAATAGGTGATATCGATTTCATTTAATAGATTATTTAAAGTGAACTGATATGATTACAAGTCGCTAGACAGTTCGTAACTGATTACAATAGTGATTGACGTATCTGCAAATAGCGGGTAATCGAACGGCAGCTCACTATTTTTTCGGCCTTTCATTGACAGTATACCATACACCGTAATCCATCCTAACTTTGGCACCCACCCAACTATAGGCATCTTTACATTTATAGATAAATAACAAAATTTCAATACTGTGGATAGAATGTGCTATAAGAGAGGTAGGGCGCATTAAAACATCCCGTCTGGGGAAGTATCTTCATCTCACAGAAAACCGCAGCCAAATAACAACTCCAGTATGCTCCCAAGGAGTTGTTGTGTAAGCAGTAGAGGAGGCATCGCGCGAGTGATACTTAATGTATACATACATACATAGAATCACGCCTCTATCCCGTAGGGGTAGGCAGAGACCACTTCTTTCCACTTGCTACGATCCTTACATACTTGTTTCGCTTCGTCCACTCTCATTATTCTCTTCATACATGCTCTTCGGTTTAGGGTACTCTTGACCTGGCCTTTTTTCAGGACGTCCCTGATTTGATCTCGAAACGTCCGCCTAGGTCTACCCCTTCCAACAATTTCATTCACACTCGCCTTATACACTTTTTTCGTCAATCGTTCTTCGTTCATTCTCTCGACATGGCCAAACCATCTCAGCATACCTTTCTCAATTTTTGTCACTACATCTTCTTTCAGACCACAACGTTTCCTTATCTCACTATTTCTTATCCTGTCACTCAGTTTAACTCCTATCATACTTCTTAACGCTCTCATCTCAACTGCATTTATTCTGCTTTCATGTTTCTTCTGCCATACCCAACTTTCACTTCCGTACATGAGTGTCGGAACCAGCACCCCCCCATGCACAGCCAAACGAGCCTTGTTAGACACCTTCCGACTGCTCATAAAGGAGTGCAAAGCTCCATTCACCATGTTCCCTGCATTCACTCTTCTTTCAATATCACTCTCACACTTTCCATCTCTTGTACACTTTGAACCCAGATACACAAACTCATTCACCTGTTCGATTTGTTCATCTCCAATCACGATATTGCAGTCTGTCACTGCCTTATCTCTTTCAAACACCATCACTTTCGTCTTCTTTACATTCATCTTCATTCCCTTTCTAACAAAAGCTCCACTCATAGCAGTTACCATCTCCTGCAACTCCTCGGCCGAAGACGCAAGTAATACTTGGTCATCAGCATAGAGAAAACATTTGACGAGTAACTCATTCATTCTTAACCCATTTTCATTCACTTTTAAATTAATGTATTACAAGCGTTAATAGGCTACGGTACCCGCTTTACATCAGCAAATTAATAGTACTAGTAGAATATTATTATTTAAAAAAATAAGGAATTTTTACTTAAAACGGAAAGTCTGCAACTTGCCAATAGGGAAGCTGTTTCATTTTTTTTTATTTCGATAAATTCTGAACAGATTTTGATTTGTTATTACAAATAATCTTAGCCAGAGTTCCAGAGTGCGTGTTATTTAAGTTTGGCGGAGAGTCTGATAATTAATGTTAATTATTAATTAAAAACTTTACTCTCATTTTGGCTGAAATTTCTTCGGTTCGTGATCAATTTTTAATTTAAATATATAATTATGCGCCGCAGGTTCGACCTCATATTCTCTGTAATAAATTGGGGGTCTGAAACATTAGGGTTTTGCACACAGAGAACCTATAGTTTATTCGTAAACCTTGCAATTTCCCCCTCAGGCTATTCCAGCCTTATAAAGGGTTGTGATAAACAATCTACACAAACAGCGATATTTTTATACACAAAGTCGTTGTGCGTTTTGTTTAAGGCTTTTATCTCTCTCCCCTTCGCTGGTAATGCAAGATACATATTGGATAAGGTAAAAACGATAGTACACTCGTCTGTCCATTGTCGATCGCAGCTTCCCTTAATGTATATTTTATAAAACACTAGCTGACTCGACAGGCTTCGTACCGCCTCAAAATCAATAAATGCTGTGTTAACTTATTAGATGAATTAAATTCAGTTTTTTATTGAGACAAGTTTTCAGTCAGTCTCTCAATATTGTCGGTGTCATATGCTTCGTTCGCTATCCAGGGGTTTTCAAATCCGGCCCACTACGATAATTCTAAGCTGTATTAGGCATCATTTACGGATGGAGGCGTGCACACGCCTCCATCAGTAAATGATGCCTTACTTAGGGGTGTGATCCTAATTATGATTTCCAGTGCTCAGGTATCACGGAGAATGGATACAGAAAATTGGGTGGTCGTAAGTCGTCGTAGCGCTGTCCAGAGTGTAAAAATGCGCCTTTGTCGCCCAAATCTCTGACGCGTGAGAGTCTAACTTACATAAATCACATGGCAGCAAAGCATTTGCTTTATAGAAGCGAACGAAAACATTCGCTTACCATATGGCACTACCCTATATTAAGCTATTTGCTGGATGGGTTGTATTCGATTCCCTTCATTGAATTGACTGCCGAGCAAACTTTCAGTTGTAAATTGTGCGGGGGCAAGTTTGGCTGATCCAATGACTTTAAACATTCCGTAATGTTGTGTAGGTTGTTGCTTCGTCTTGGTTTGTTACATAGTCTGTAACTTTTAAGGAACACAGTAGACTAACGACTTAATTATGAATAGTGAAGTTTAACTGTTCTACATTTTTGTTCTTTGCCGCAAGAATTACTCGTTCACTCAATCAATTTGATTGTGTGGTTATCAAAGTTGCTTGAGAAGAAGTTGCAAAATTCAGTGGAAACGAAATCAATTCATTAGATTTCTCGACAGAAATACGCCTATACCGATAGTTGGTAATTACTTGGAGAAACCTGCGGCAAATGGATCGTTTAGTAATGCAACTCAACTCGCATGTTTATCGTCAGCTGATGTTTCAGTTCACAACGCCACTGAGTCGATGATTTGAAGCAAGCATTTATTTCACCTGCAGCGGTCCTGAAATGGCTGTGAGTATTTGGCGGAGATCGCCAGGCAGTAGAATCATCAGCGCCTCCAAAACACTCAAAACCGAAGATCATGTATGGTTGATAAGTGTGGAAGAAGCGAGAGGTGTATGTTTGGATCGATGCACCTGGCGTTACATAGTCTCTGCCTACCGCAATGGGAGACAGGCGTGATGTATGTATGTAATGTGAGAGCTTGATCACGTCGTAGCGCATGCCTTTTTAACCGAACACGCAAGTTAAGCAACGTCCACCGCTGTCTATAGATGGGTTTATACATCTTGAGTCATGTACCTCAAGCTCCTTCGAGGTCGGAGGGTACGTTAAGTCGTCGGCCCCGGCTGTTAAGTCAGTGGCCTTTGGACGTCTTGAAGCTGGCCCCCGCCAATCCGCAGTTTAAGGTGGTTGAGTATGCTCTAAACCTCTTCAGCTGAAGGGTTCCGTATCCCTGCAGTGGGATGAGTTAGGGTTGGTGTAGTAGCAAGGTAATAAGGCTACCCCTTCTATATTTATAATTCATTACGGGCGTAAATGTTTTCCCTTACTAAGTTTATACTACACAACTTTGAGCCAGTGCTCAGCAAGTACATTACCATATTATCTTTTGATTTACATACTTAATCGCTGCTTTCATATTTTGTCGAAAATAATTAAAATCCGTTTTGTACAACATTTAAAACCCACAGGGGCGGGAGAAGCGGGAAAGCGGCAGCGATCCGGGGCGGATTTTTTGTAACATTCGTGTTTGTATGCAAGCTGTCACACATAAAGCGGCAGCGATCCGAGACGGATATTTTGTAACATTCGTGTTTGTATGCAAGCTGTCACACATAAAGCGGCAGCGATCCGGGACGGATATTTTGTAACATTCGTGTTTGTATGCAAGCTGTCATACATAAAGCGGCAGCGATCCGGGACGGATATTTTGTAACATTCGTGTTTGTATGCAAGCTGTCATACATAAAGCGGCAGCGATCCGAGACGGATATTTTGTAACATTCGTGTTTGTATGCAAGCTGTCATACATAAAGCGGCAGCGATCCGGGACGGATATTATGTAACATTCGTGTTTGTATGCAAGCTGTCATACATAAAGCGGCAGCGATCCGGGACGGATATATTGTAACATTCGTGTTTGTATGCAAGCTGTCATACATAAAGCGGCAGCGATCCGAGACGGATATTTTGTAACATTCGTGTTTGTATGCAAGCGATCGCGCCCGCTTTATGTGTGACAGGTGTTAGAAAAAATCCCATCTCGGATCGCACCCGCTTCTACCGTTTGTGACTTTCAAGAGAGGATATCAGGAACTAAGTACCATTATAATAGTAAATAGTTGTATAAATCATTTCACCAGATTCTATTGACAACTTTTGTGCCTATGTAACATTAAACAGAGTGAAAACTTCTTTAGGCACGTAAGGCGTTAATGGGATGGGGAAAAAACACTGAGCTCGCGTGACTGTCTCACTGAGATACATATTCATGTATAGATGTGTGGGAAAAAGTGCCTTGTTGTTATAAAATTTTATAAAACTGATATAAATTAGTTTTTTTCCAACAAGAAATACTAGCTATTCATCAAAAATATTGAAATACACATCACATTATTGATTTGATGTGCATTACAGTATTTTTAGATGTCAACATAGTATTTTCGAAGGTTATCTTAAGGTTAGTATGTTGACCAAATAAATACAATCCATTATTTTTCATGAAAGACAGCGCAATAAATGAAAATTTTATTACTACGTTAATACGTCGTTAAAAATATCACCGCTCTCCTCGCCATCATGGTTATCTATTCAAATTGAACCCCAATTCCGACGTGTGTCTACGGAATCCAAGCAATCAGTGCCTCTAAATTTGACCAAACTAATCTGTCCGACCAAAAACTGATCCGCGAACTAATTAGAAAGCTAAACAAAAGCACCCAGCCCCTGGGACAGTTAATTACTGGAGTGAGTCACTTGGAGACCGCAGTTAGGGTCTAACTTACGACTGAACACTGGATTTCCTTTTCTGTCGGTATAATATACAAAACTTGCGAGATTTTTGTGTCCTTTTATTGTCTAAGAAATTTGGTTACTGTAACATGATGCATTAAGTATCACTCGCGCGATGCCATCTCTGCTGCAAACAGCAACTCTTCAGGAGCTTACTGGTGACTTCACTCAGATGCAGGAATACGACAACCCTCTTTGGAGTAGTTATTTGGATGCGATTTTCTGTTAGGTGGAGGTACTTCCTCGGACAACTTACGTATTTGCAAATGAGAATCTGACGACATATGTACTATTTCAATCACCTTTAGGCGGGAGCACCTGGATTTCGGTAAGGGATTCGATTCAGAGACGAGCTGTGAGAATTGTCGATGATTCTAAACCCGTCTTAGGATAAAAAAATATATATTTGTTCCTTAACTCTATTTCTAATCTCAAGTCCATGCCAGTCTTCTTCACCTTCTTCCTAGCGATACCAAGAACGACACTAAAATTCGAAAGGAAAAGGATGTAGCAGCCGAGGAAGACCAAAATTCACCTTGAGAGGTAGAGCACATGGAAGCGGCCGGTATGGGGAACTACGGGTACGGTTTTCGTGTTCCGGCGAGTGAGTAAGGTTACCAGAAAGCTCCTAAGTAGTTGTTGTGATCGCAGCAGAAGTGTCATCGATACTTTAAAAATACTTATTTGCCACTGTAGCGTCGCGGGCATTTAGACACATCTCAAAATGTTTAAATAAAATGTTTTTGTATGTTTTCAATTTTCCATAGTTCCAGTCCAGATTTAGGGTTTCTTTATTAATTTACCAGCATTTAATGTGATGATAAAAAGATTTAAGTAGATATACAGTCTTTGCTTATGATAGTATGGTGGATACTAAAAAAAATATTATAGTAAAGCAATATATAGCGTCTGCCATATTTAGGGGGTTATGTCATTATCACCACGCTTGGAAGGCGGGTTGGTGATCGCAGTTTGAGTCAGTGCACGAGACGACGCTGCTGCCCGTCATCCGATTGTGTGTTTCCCTCAGCCGACTCCTATGGCACCCACGGAACGAGAGGGGGAATTCTATGCCAGCACCACACGGCAGCACGGCACAGCTCTAAGGATCAGCAAGCTGAAGTGGCAGTGGGGAGGCCACATAGCTCGGAGTACCTATGACTGTTGGGGCAGAAAGGTTCTCAAATGGCGACCACGAACAGGAAAACGCAGCGTAGTACCGCCCCCGACACGATGGACACACTGATCTTGTCGTTGGATGCAAGCAACACAAGACCGATCGCTGTGGAAGTCTAAAGGGGGGCCTATGTTCAGGAGTGGACGTCTTTCGGCTGATATGATGATGATGAAAGCAATATATTTGCGCAATGGTGAATGACGTAACTTTGACACCAACATGTTTGTTTGTCCAGGCCTGGGTGTTTGTAAGGGAGGTAGGGCCCATCAAAACAGCCCGTAGCCATATAGCTAACAGCAACTTCCTAGAGTTGTTGTGTTCCTGCGTGTGAGTGAGGTCACCAGTGAACTCCTAAGGAGTTGCTGTGCTAGCAGCAGAGGTGGCATTGCGCGAGTCATACTTTTATATGTCATAGGCTACGGTAACCGCTTTACATATGTGTGCTGTATGCTTGTGTACCTGCGGACGTCGTATATAAAAGAAATAGAATGAAGTCCAACCCGCTCGTGCCTTGTCCCACACGCCGCCCGCGAGCCGCACATGTTTCGCCGCGCGTTTGATCCCGACCAATATTAATTGTACACCCAAACCCAATTGGAATTTACACAAATCGATCAACTAAACAGGGGTACGATTAGCAATACCTTTCTCATCATAAAAACGTATGTACAAGCCAGGAGCAAATAATATCTTTGGGATATATATATATACTCGTATATATATATATGTATAACTTGACGCGAAATCCCTTGCGGAGAGGGAGAGATGCGAGCGCCTAGCACACTTCACTCGCTTCTATAATATTCATGACTCTTTTCATGCACGCTCGCCGGTTATTAGGACTCTTGACATCACCTTCTGATAAAACACGACCAATTTGGTCATGGTAGGTTAGTCTCGGTCTTCCTCGGCTTCTACATCCTTTTACTTTTGAATTGTATATCTGTTTCGTCATTCTTTCATCCTGCATTCGTTCGTAATTCAGAGCATGCCTTTTCTTAACACCGAGATTCTTTCAGACCAACTGAATTCTTCTTCTTCTTAATGTCTTAGGTAATCATTAGGGATGCGGTCAGCAAGCGTTACGCCACAAATTTTGCGCAATGCTAATCTTTGGGATCAAGATAAATAAATTGCTATTAATTTGTTTACCTGAGCCAAAATACTTTAATTGAATGTCTAATTATAATACGAAAATAAAAGGTAGGGTGCATCAAAGCAACCTTGGGGAAGTGACTTTTTTTTACAACGTACAAGCATAGGGTGTAAAGCATGAAATATTAAGTATCACTCGCACGATGCCTCCTCTGTTGCTAACACAGCTACTCCTTAGGAGCTTACCGGTGACCTCACTTACACGCAGAACAACAATATTCCAGCGAGTTGTTATTTGGCTACGGTTTTCTGTGAGGTGAGGGTACTGCCCCAGACGGACTGCACTGATGTCCTCTGTCTATCTTAAAAATATAAAGACAAACATAATATGTTCACGCACACAAATATTTGTACTGTATGGGAATCGAACCACGAGCGCTGGTGTCGTCAAATTGAATTATAATCCTGACTAATATTATAAATGCGAAAGTATGTATGTTTGTATGTATGTTGCGTTTTCACCTTTGATACTACACCTCATAAAATAATAGGATATTTTATCACCTAATGAGTGAAGTCAGTCTCTTTCCACCCTGTATAGGCTACGGAGATCTCCAGATATCAGACATCCTTGTTTGCCACCCGGTGTAGTATAAAGTAAAGTAATTCCAGGCTTTGAGGTCGATATTCATTTAGAGGTCGTAAATAGGGGCTGGTGCACTCGTTGACTCGAATCAATCACTTTCGACTTCTGTTTTACTGCCCCCGGACCGTGCTTCCAATTGAATTGAAATTGCGGCTCTTTTTACTGCCAGATCTCTCTGTAGTGTTCGAAGTAAAATGGAAAACATGAAAAACTTGTGGCCTCGACTACAAAGGAAAAATAAAATACTTGACTACACGACTGTACGAAGGAAGGCTTGCAACTGAAAGTGTAAAGAACGCAAGAAAGAGGTTGATGATGCAGTGTTGGAACAAGAAATTGTAATTCAAAAAGACGTGATATCTAACCTAAGACAGCTTTTGACGCGCTCGGTGGCTCAGTTGCGAATGAAGCGATTATGACACCAACGCTCGTGGGTTTGATTCCCACACAAGACAAACATTTGTGTGCACGACCATGCCTGTTTGTCTTGGTCTGCATATTTTAAGAGAAGTAGGGCGCATCAAAACAGCACGTCTGGGTAAGTACCTCACAGAAAACCGCAGCCAAATAACAGCTCCCTAGAGGGTTGTTGTGTTCCTGCGTGTGAGTGAGGTCACCAGTAAGCTCCTAAGGAGTTGCTGTGTAAGTAGCAAAGGAGGCATCGCGCGAGTGTTACTTAATATATTACAAGCATGTTAATAGGCTACGGTAACTTCTTTACATCAGGTGGGCCGTTAGCTTATATACCTACCGACGTTGTATGAGAAAAAAACGAGTGTGCTTTAGATCACACGACTGAAGTAAAACAACAGACAATAGGCCTGCACTGTGTCTTAGATATACGAAACGTAACTATGAGAGAAAGGAAATGTGTGCTCGCACCTCTCATTCTCTTGCCCCTACTGTAATATACGAAACGTAACTCTCTCTCTCTTTCTATCTTCACTAACTTATATCTCCCTCTCAGCTTCCGTTCGCCTCGCCCGATCACACTTTTCGTAAGGCTCTCGTCATGAATTCACCAGCTTACTCCCCAAGTCAAGCGTGAGTAAAGAAGTTTTACTTCAAAAGGTCTGGTTTTCTGGGTTGTGGATATCTGACGGCAGACGCTTCATGCCAAAATTGGTATCTTCGTCAAAGACTTAGGGTTAGGTAGCAGATACCGTCAATCTTAATGAATTAGAAAACGGAAACACTAGGTAGAAGATTCAACATAGATAAGCAAATAACCAATAAAACCGATACCCTGGCGAAGTCAAAAGCCCGCCCTCTCTAATGTCGTCGAGGAGTTCGCAATCTTTCAGTATTTAACACGTTATCCTCTGTAATGCAGATAAGGTACGGCGCAGCGCACTTTACTCCCGATATCGGCCGTTCGAGAGGCACCCGTGACAATTCAATTCCATTAATAACGTCGAATGGGGAATCGATTGCCTTTTGTCCTTTGAATTATTCGAGATATCTTTTTCAGCTTTTTATTCAACAGGTAAATGGTAAGAGAAGTTTATTAGCATAATGAATAATAGGGGAGAAACGTTGAATTGTTTTCATTAAGGTTCTGCCTGGGTTCGCCATTTTGAAGGTATTCTTGCTAAGATAATCTAGTATTTGGGCTTCGCGAGAGGACCCGCTCAGGAGGCGGAGCTGTTCGGGGACCCGTGCGATGTAGCTATGTTTCTGCGTTGTTGAATCTGCGTAGAAGACAACCTCAATTGTCGTCTGTACCTCGGTGCATCGGTTATTTTTTTTATACAACTTGATTGGCAAAGAAGCCTGCAGCCCGCATCAGATGGTAAGCGGTCACCGCAGCCTATTGATGCTCGCAAAACCACGGGGATGTTACACGCGCGCTGCCAATATCTCCCCCTTCAAATCGGAATACTGCTATATAAATATAGCTGTTTGGTGGTAGAAATAGGTGAGACCGAGTTACCCACGCAGACGACTTTTGTGCAAAATTATATGACTCGACCATAACGTAGAAGGTTTTAATTTTGCTGAGAGTTCGGAGAAGTATGCCAACATAACATTTTCTGAAAAACTATTTGCTTTTTTCTCTTCTCTCCACGCAATAAATTCGTCGTGTGTTTTTTATTCTACTTTAGCCTATTAACGCTTGCGATATATTAATTATCACTCGCGCGATGCCTCCTTTGCTGCTTACACAGCAACTCCTTGGGAGCTTACTGGTGACCTCACTCACACGCAGGAGCACTACAACCTTCTAGAGAGTTGTTATTTAGCTGCGGTTTTCTGTGAGGTGGAGGTACTTCCCCAGGCGGGGTGCTTTGATAAGCCCTACGTTTCTTAAAAAAAACATCCAGACCAAGACAAACAGACATGTTCATGCACACAAATGTTCGCCTTGTGTGGGAATCTAACCCACGAGTGTTGGTGTCAAAGTCGCATTATTCACGATCAATCGTGGTGGTGTGTTTGCATAAATTCTGTTAACAAGACAGCACAAGAAGACACCATGGTCTACTAACCCATGGTCTACTAACACAGATGAAAAGGCGAGCTCGGTGGCTCAAGCCACCGAGCTCGCCTTTTCATCTACCACCACACACACATTATTCCAAAATAAGCCCGCCTTTGCAAACCAAATTCTTTTAAGGTCAAGAATGTTAAGATTAATTTTAAGAATGTAAACAAAATTTTTTAAATCCCAGCCAAAATAAAATTACTGCACACACGCTACGGCTAGCTGGAAGAGATCTCTTAAAGAGATAAGCTCACCATTGTACACTATTTTTAATGTAACAAAATCTATGTATAATGTTATGCAATAAAGGATACAATTATGCAATAAAGTTGTACAAAAAAATTTGAGATTCTAGATATCTAAGGTAATTGTAAGTGTATCGTGTCTAACAGTAGGGTGTCGACACTAGCACAAAATGTTACGTGTAACATACAAACTGGCCGTACATCGCCTTCGTTTTTCAAACTTGGCCGACACTCCGCCATGTGTATAGATTATTTGTCTTGTGCGGGTGTCGAACCCTAAATCCTTGATACTAGTAGGCATTGCTTGAACAACTGTACTCGTCATTTTGTAACATAACGATACGGGACAGGCCCACCACCGTGTCTCCTGTGTAGCCAGAATTAACAGCGGCGACCACCAAAAAGACAATGAACAGTGAAGTTCATTGATGTCCCGGGGGTTAAACTACAGCTGCCTTGGAACTCACAACGAATTTAATCATAAGAAATTTGTAGGAGTAGGAAGTTTTGGAATTGATTTCCCCTCTTGGCAAAGTGAGAGACAGCAATATGACAAATAAGGCATTTAAAAACCTCAAAGAGATGGCCAGTCAAGAGAAGCTCTATTGGGACATACATTGTAAGTTGTTACCTAACACATCGATTCCAATAATATAGATTGCAGAACAGCCTGGTAATTCTCCCCTGTTGCCACCAAATCAGAATAATACACTACCCGGGATGTGACACGCAAGGAATTCAACATATCGTCCCGCTCCCGATGCCAGAGATCGCACTACCAGAGGACATGATGTGCTGTTTACTCGAATTCATTATTTGTCGTAGAACACTCACATAAAGGCGATGACACAAGTCTAAACGAAAAGACCTTCGCCCTAAAGTTTCCATGCCCAGTTAAAAATTGCGCAACGGGATGATCGACTTCTAATCACTCTTTGTTTAATCTGTCTCGCACTGATTGAAAGAACAGATACAAGTGGCGTCCTTTAGTAGAAGTTTCCCATCTTTCTTGCCATTCAGACATCAAAGTTTCAAGTACCTCCTCAATTGGTTTGAACAATCTAAGTATTTTGTTATGATCGCGGTGTTTTAGAAAGTCAGGGTAAATGTTTTCAGAGGTGTAGTACATTGAAGCGCGTCGTTGTATTTCCAAGTACTGGTAACACGGCTGCCAGCAGTGGTAGTGCCTCGGTGATCACAGTTCTATACGATTTACATAAGAATATTGAAGCAAGACGCTAACTTTGCAGCAACTTACGACGCGCAGCACCTAAGATAGCCCTTTCAGCCCATGCCCATTTGGCTGCGTAAATAATTTTTAACGTTTTATGATTTGTAACATAACGATAGTGAAACATAAAATAGGGAACAAGATATTGTTTATTCGCAGTTTAGATGCCCTTCGATTAATTAAATTTGTCGACGTCAAATTGCCTGTCGCTACCTGACTGTTTATAATTGTTTAATTAATTAAATTAATTTCTCCTTGCCTCTGTATTTGGGTTAAAAGAGGCTTTGAAAGCGGACGTCATTATGTATTTGAAAAAATATAATTTTATTTGAATAATTTTGTGTTCGATTTTTTTATACAATGGATTGTATGTCAAGCATACTACCCACCTAATGTAAAGCGGTTACTGTAGCCTATGAACCCTTATAATATATTAAGTATCCTCTTCTTCCTAACGTTATCCCGTTTCCTAATCATAAGTATTGACGGGGTCGCTACCTAAGCTTAAAGATTTGGCGAAGATATTGATTTTGACATGGAGCGACTGCCGGCAGACCTCCAGAACCCACAGGGAGAACCAGATCTCTCTTAGGTAAGGTCACATGTCCATCGAAACATAATTACTTTGATTTGCGTGTTTCCTCACGATGTTTTCCATCAGCGCCGAGCAAATGATAATTACAAATATGTACATAAATACGAATTTAGTGGTACATGCCAGATTCGAACCGGGGACCTGTTGGTCAGTAGCCCGGTTCCTTATTCACCGGGCCATCACTATTCATACAGTACATTAAGTATCATGTCCGCTTATTTGTCTCCATTGTGTAAGAAAAATATGGGTTAGTAGACCATGGTGTCTTCTTGTGCTGTCTTGTTAACAGAATTTATGCAAACAGCTTCATTACATACTTTCACGCGGACATGACGAAATCACAATCATCACTCGTACACAAACTCTTTCACAAACCACCATTTTGTCATACAAACACACGAGTCATGTTAATAGCAAGTGGCCAAGGATTACGCAAGTTGGGACGAGCATAACTATATGTCACTTCATTTATTATCAGACCAGGATGAGTACATGACCACTCATTGAGTATACTAAACCACTGTTTTGCTTATTCTATGTTGAGATAAGTTTACGTAGGTAATCAGGTAACTTGTGGTATCTGCCACAATTGTATAGGTTGCTTTGTCTTTTAAAAATTGTCTCGTATTTTTATAGAAATCTTATGGTAGCTTATTCTTAAGATTTCAATTGAACTTGTAAGCTTTTATGATGTAGGAATTGTTTTAATTTTGTAACTTATAACCACGGACAGTGCGACTTGGCTACTGTCTCATTTTCCTAGCTGGCCTCATCACTGTAGCCAAGTCTGTTTGTTTTATACCCATAAATGTGACTATTTTAAATGTTAACTTGGTCCAAAGGCCTCCACGAGACAGGCTTGACCTAGTGTGGGGACCGCCAGCAAATCTGTAAAATCTAATGTTCTTTTTGTGAAATAAATTTATTCTTATTCTTAAAACAAGCACTAGATAATTTTATTTATTTATTCTTTGGAAGACCAACAGCTTTTTAAATCATATTACATTAAAAAAAACTTATAAACAACAGAGAGCCAATAACAAGTCTTCACTTATAAGATTTGAACTAAATACACACAACACAAACATAAACAATACACAACTTAATAACATTTTTCTTTTATCTTTTTTTATCCACCGTTTTTCGATCTACCGAGTTTATGGTATATAGCTAGTAGATTAAAAAAATTAAAATAAGAAAATTAAATAAGATACAATAAGATTATATTTCAAAAATGTAAGATGTGTCTAAGTGCTCGCGAGGACCCAATGGCAAATAAAGAATCTTTATATTATCTTTTATATAAGATTTACATTATAGAAAGGTACACATATTACAATATACTACTACATTACATATACATTCTGTGTACTAAGTATCGGGAATTTGTCAATAAAACAAAAAATACAAATTATTCATCTAAATTTATTTTATCGCCTTCAAAGTAGGCCCCATCGCTTGCAATACAACATCTCCACCGCTTCACCCAGTCTTCCATACATTTTTCATAGGCTATTTGCGGTATGGCCTTTAGCTCATTCAGCGAATTTTCTTTTATGGCTTCTATCGACTCAAAACGTTTTCCTCGAAGTGGTAATTTTAACTTGGGAAATAAAAAAAAGTCAGACGGAGCCATATCAGGTGAATACGGTGCTTGGTCGAGAACTTTTGTTGAATTTTTCGCTAAAAACTCTTTCACTATAATGGCTGTGTGTGATGGTGCATTATCATGGTGCAGCATCCATGAGTTGTGTTGCCACAAATCTGGACGTTTTCGGCGGATACTCTCACGCAAACGCTTCATGACGCCTAAATAATATTCTTTATTCACTGTTTCTCCCTCTGGAAGGAATTCGGAGTGAACCACACCACGGTAGTCAAAAAAAACTGTCAGCATCACCTTGATTTTGGAGCGACTTTGCCGCGGTTTTTTGGGTTTCGGCTCGTTTTCGAGACGCCATTCTGAAGACTGTTGGCTTGTTTGCATGTCGTACTCATAAACCCATGTCTCGTCGCCAGTTATTATACGTTTCATAAAGGTCGGATCCGTAGAAGCTCGGGAAACCATGTCTTCAGCGACATGCTTTCGCTGCGCTTTTTGAACAAAATTGAGCTCTTTTGGAACTAGTCGAGCGGCGACGCGTTTCATGCCTAAAATGTCAATGAGAATGTTGTGGACGGACTTAAAAGATATGTTCACCTCACTAGCCAACTCTCTCAGACTCATACGTCGATTTTCGAGCACTAGCTTCTTGATTCTGTCGATGTTTTCTCTGGTCGTAGCGGTTGAAGGTCTACCAGAACGAGGCAAGTCTACTACTACTTCTCGGCCTTCTTTAAAAGCCTTATACCATTCATAAGCCCTTGTTTTCGATATACACGATTCGCCGTAGGTATTTCGCAACATTTTTAGTGATTCACCACATGAAATATCATTTGAAACACAAAATTTAAGGCACACTCTTTGTTCAACAATATTTTCCATTGTAAAAATCGCCGAGGACTCAAAACTATGACCAACAAAAAGTGTAGTTTAAAACAAATTAAATGACAGATCCCGCTCAAATTTTGCGCGCTAAATCAGTACAGTGCTACCAACATGCAGTAAAAAAATTAGAACGACCTCTTTTACGCGGGTCTTTTTATTGACATATTCCCGATACTTTTTACACAGAGTAGTACATAATGTGTCACTCCATTTTTTTAGGGTCAAGAAAATAATACCGATTAAAAGAGAAGAAGAAGAAAATAATAAATAAGAGAGACTTTACACATGCAGTTCTTCAGACGTGAAGAGCTTTTTTCCAGGGTCGACAACGCGCGATCCATACCTATGGTGTTGCAAGCGTCCACTGTGATCAATGAACTTTTAAATGTAACGCCACGCGTATTTATAGACTTTTATGACAAACTCGGTGCCGCAGTCACGAATGACGAGACTTTGACACCAACGCCCGTGGATTCGATTCCCACAGACGACAAACGTTTGTGTGCATGAACATGTCTGTTTGTCATCAAAACAGCCCGTCTTGGGAAGAGTACCTCCACCACACAGAAAACCGCAGCCAAATAACAACTTCCTAAGTGGTTGTTATGTTCCTGCGTGTGAGTGAGGTCACCAGTAAGGAGTTCCTCTCCTAAGGAGTTGCATTAGCAGAAGAGGTGACATCGCGCGACTACTACTTAATGTATTACAACGGTAACCGCTTAAAATCAGTTGGGTCGTATGTTTGTATGCCTCCCGACGAGACTGAGAGCTTTACAATCAAACATCAATTTTGTATGGAACCGATCGGATGCTGAGACCTACCTAACAAAAATAGAATTTTCAAATTACGAAGTCGAAAGGGACTCCTTAATATAATTATAGTAAATGCCTAAAGCGTCAATTCCAACAGGCGCTCTGGAGAGAGTGTCGGCAACCTAAATCTCAGAACCTTTCCTCTGTACTACGACTATATCAAAACCGAATTGGGACAAACTTAGCGCCCATCTAGTTACGACATACGACCCGTAGATGACTTTAAATTAACTAGTCACTTTAAACTACTGTGATCAGTATAAAGTTTGGTTCCAAAGGGAACCATGAATACAACACTGCGAAATTATAGCAAGGAACTAAGTAGACGAACAACATTATAACATATCATCTTCTTCTTAACAGATGACGCTGGCAGTACCGACATTGGTAAATAACATGAAAATGGGGTTTGCACCGTTCCAGATTAAAAATAGATTTCTGAGATTTGATGGAGTGTGATTATGTAGCTATTCAGAGTGGGGTGTGAAGCCGACAGAGCGTGGCTCCTGTTACCGAGGTTTAATTAAACTACACCTCGTGTCAGGGTTTCAGCGCTTGATTTTAATATTTACCGATTAACTGGGAATGTCTAAAGCTTGTTGAACACCGTGCTTTAACTTGGTGATGTAGAGATATTCATCGTAGGATGACCCTTACGTTGAAAGCAATGGCGAGAGTTTGCGAGTTATGCTGTGGTGAAATTCAATGTAGATTTATTGTATACATTGTATTATGGTGAGTATGGTTTAACAGCGTGTAACAGTGAAATAAACAGTGCAACTGTGTACCGCCTCATGGACATACAATGTGTAGGAACACATTGTATCAGCGTTATTGGAATATTGCTATCGTAATGACGTAAGACCAACTCTCTGGTCTGAAAGGGAATGTCGGTGTTAAGATAAGAAAAGGCATGCTCCGTTGCATCGGACATGGAAAAAGAATGCGGGACGAAACAATGCGAAAATGGAAGGATGTAGGAGCCGAGGAAGATCAAGGCTAACCTACCAAATTGGTGACCAAATTGGTGTTTTAACAGAAAGTGATGTCAGGAGCCCTAGAAACCGGCGATCGTGCATGAAAAGAGCTACGAATATTAAAGAAGCTAGTGAAATGTATAAGGAGCGCGTCCTATGGCTCTCGGTTCTCTGCCGTGGCGTGAAGATATCCATGATGTTAAGGAGCGCGGGAGTCGCCAGGCAGTCGCTTCCAGAAAGCTCACTCGTAACCTCGCATGGCTGTAATACATTCGTGTCGGTGATGTAACTGAATTGTTATATAGTGAACGCTAATAATTTGCTTTTTTCTTATACTACGTCGGGAGGCATTCAAGCATACGGTCCACCTGATGTAAAGCAGTTATATTTTTTTAATAGCCTATTAAAATTTGTATTATACTCGTATTAAGTATCACTCGCGCGATGCTTCCTCTGCTGCTTACACAGCAACTCCTTAGGAGCTTACTGGCGACCTCACTCACACGCAGGAACACAACAACCCTCTAGGGGGTTGTTATTTGGCTGCGGTTTTTTGTGAGGTGGAGGTACTTCCCCAGACGGGCTTCTTTGATGCGCCCTACCTTTCTTAAAACATCCAGACCAAGACAAACAGACATGTTCATGCACACAAATGTTTGCCTTGTGTGGTAATGGAAACCACGGGTGTTGGTGTCAAAGTCGCGTCATTCACGACTGAGACACCGAGGTCGTCATGCAGATAGTCCAGAGTCCAACTTTCTCGAGATAGAGTCACTGGACTTAATCCAGTCACTTTAAAATGAGAATGTGTTTACAGGAGCCGAGGTAGACCAAGACTCATCAAGACTCATCTGCCATGATCAAATTGAACGTGTTTTATCAGACGGTGATGTCAGGAGCCCTAAAAATCGGCGAGCGAGCACGACAAAAGCTATGAATTGTAAAAAAGCGAGTAAGCTGTATTAGCCCTACCTACCTGCCTATACCGCAAGAGATCTGGTGCGAAGATACGTCATAAAATTGCAATAATCAGCCCGTCTGGGAAAGTACCTCCACCTCACAGAAAACCGCAGCCAAATAACAACTCCCTAGAGGGTGAAAGAACCTCACTCACACGCAGGATCACAACATCCTGCGTGTGAGTGAGGTTACCAGTAAGCTCCTAAGGAGTTGCTGTGTAAGCAGCAGAGGAGGCATCGCGCGAGTGACATCTGTTACAAGCGTTAATAGGCTACGGCAACTGCTTTACATCAGGTGGATCGTATGCTTGTATGCCTCCCGACGTTGTATAAAAAAAACGATAACTCGTATTTGGTTAACGATGCATCGATAAACTGAAGCTTACTCTCGAATCCTATTAACTTTCTCTCTCAGTGCTTTTATAGGAGAATTATATGAAAATAGCGGTGGATGGCGGAAATCTGAGAAAATTATGTCACAACTTCCAGCAAATTCAATCTTTTAAGTTTATGCTAGCAATTGGTTAGTTACACTTAAATATACTACTATAGTGGCAAACACGGGAATAGCCTGCCTATGGGTGTATACCCATGTATTGTCCGTACCTCTTAAATTTGTTCGAATATCTATTTTAGGCCCCCTTAGGTAACTTTTCAAACATATATAATATATATATATATATATATATAATATCAGTAACCATGCCTGTGTAGGTGTAAGTACGATTTTTTTATACATCATCGGGAGACATGCAATGACACGGCTCACCTCATGTGAGAAGAACGCTTGGAACACATTAAGTATCACTAGCGCGATGCAACTACTGCTGCTAACACAGCTACTCTTTAGGAACTTACTGGTGATCTCACTATGGAGTTATGTGAGGTGGAGGTGCTTCCCCAGACGGGCTGCTTTGATGTGCTCTACCTTCCTTAAAACACCCAGACCAAGACAAACAGACATGTTCATACACACAAATGTTTGTCCTGTGTGGGAACCGATCCCACGAGCGTTGGTGTCTACTCTATCGCTGCAATATGCGATTTAGGGCTATCGTATTTTTCGCTTGTCGTACCACACTGCGTGCACCAGTATGGGGAGGCCTTCGAGAACCTTTCTTCCCCAGCGGTTGTCGGTTCTACGAACTATATGATCGGCCCACTGCAACTTCAGCTTACTTATCGTTTGAGATACGTCGGTTACCTTAGTTCTACTGCGGATATCCTCATTTCTGATTCTATCACACAGTGAAACCCCGAGCATAGCTTTTTCCATAGCACGCTGAGCGACCTTGCACTTCCCCATACGGCCCGCCACATACCTAAATACACAGACCAAGACAAATGGGCATATCCATGAGCACAAAAGTTTGTCTTGTATGGGAATCGAACCCGCCTTAGTGTTATGTAGCCATTACCATTCCAATACCGAGCTTACCTGTAGATTTGTGGTTTAGGTAAAAAAACCTCAAAGGGAAAACGCGAACCGTCTTCGGGTAGCTGAAAATTAATGTCCCTTAAAACCCTCCCTTTCAATTAAAATGAAAGGTTTTTCAGACACCTCTGAGCGGCTCTCGGCTTTCACTTTACGCGCGACGTGTACGCTTTGAAACATGAAATGTAAAGCCACAAAACGGGGAGAGCACGGTAGTGAAGCTTCGTACAACGCGCACTCACACCGACGCACACATATACGACTACAACGAGATTTAAGCGGGTCATAAACATTCTAAAGGAATAAAATACAGTTATACAGTATTAAGAGAGGTAGGGCGCATCAAAGCAGCCCGTCTAGCCAAATAACAACTCCAAGGAACACAACAACTCTAGGGAGTTTGGCTGCGGTTTTCTGTGAGGTGGACGTGCTTCCTCAGACGGGCTGGTTTGATGCGCCCGCTCACCCAGGCCAGATATATACTATTGTTTTACGATATTGGTATACAATGCAAAAAATAATTAAAATTACAAATAAAAAAAATATTCAAGAATTCATCCACCAGATATTTCTATGTATTGCGATGAATGTATTGCTCGGGGGATGGTGAATTTTGTTGGATTAAACTTAAAAGAGTCGCTCAATTAAGAGGTGCCATGATTTTTAATATTGGAATATATTACAGACAAGACAAACGTCATGTACAAATACAATAGACGTTGTGACAAACGTCAAATAAAATACAACAGACGTTGTGACAGATGTCAAGTACAAATACAATAGACGTTGTGACAGATGTCAAGTACAAATACAATAGACGTTGTGACAGATGTCAAGTACAAATACAATAGACGTTGTGACAGATGTCAAGTACAAATACAATAGACGTTGTGACAGATGTCAAGTACAAATACAATAGACGTTGTGACAGATGTTAAGTACTCGTACAAATACAATAGACGTTGTGACAGACGTCAAGTACAAATACAATAGACGTTGTGACAGATGTCAAGTACAAATACAATAGACGTTGTGACAGATGTTAAGTACTCGTACAAATACAATAGACGTTGTGATAAATGTCAAGTACAAATACAATAGACGTTGTGACAGATGTTAAGTACTCGTACAAATACAATAGACGTTGTGACAAATGTCAAGTACAAATACAATAGAGGTTGTGACAAACGTCAAGTACAAATACCATAGACGTTGTGACAGATGTCAAGTACCAATACAATAGACGCTGTGACAGATGTCAAGTACAAATATTATACATTTTTATTTGGCAATACCATGCGGCATTTAATATCATGTCATCTAACATTTTATCTGTTAGTCGATCCTGATTTTCTCCGCGCTGGAATGCGGACTTTGTCCAAGCGGAGTTGTAGTTGGTACCCCTTGGGTAAGAAACTTAAAAATAAATATTATGAAGCTTGATTTGGCGCCAATCGAAATTCTGTTGTTCTTCTCGTACGTTGTCGATGACCCGTGTGCGTTGCATGCATACGTTATACGAAGGTTAACTCACATAAACCTTTTTTTATAAGAGTGTGCAAGTATATAGTGCTTCAATTTAAATATGATTTACGGCCGGATACGCTTTATTTGCACTATAATTTCAGACGTTAATACAGAATTAAAATGACCAAGAAATAGTAAAATTTTATTGATTTTTGAATAAATATCTTAAACTAAGCCTGAAACAATGTGTTAAATAGCCTGTTTTAATTGATACCTTATTTGATATATTAGTACAGATTTATTTTTTTCACATCCCTCAAATTTTTCAAACTAAGCAGAAATTATGTCCTTTTGTATTGCTATGAATTTTTTTTGTCATATTAGTATTTTTGAAATATTAAGTACAGTATGCAATACTTGGATATATTCTTTTACACAACGTCGGAAGACATACAAGCATGCGGCCCACGTGGTCTAAAACGCTTACCGTGGCCTATAAACACTTACAACACATATTAAGTACTAGCTGAAGCCCGCGGCTTCGCACGCATGATATTTGGGCTTTTAGTAGCCTTTATTTCTCCATAGACCTCAAATTGTTTCTGTTTAAAAAAAACAAAGTTCAGGGTCGTACATGCGACCATAGAGCGATTCAATTTTTATACAGCGCCATCTATAGACGCATGGCAGGCAACGTATATTTATTTTATTTTTATAACATAAAAAATACGTACTTATTTTATGTCACAAAAATATGTATTCTGTGAAAATAATAATAAAAATAAAATCGCAAAGTTACTGATATTTCACCCTAATTTTAACAGTTTTTCATTTTTTACGCACTAACCCTAAATATTTACCGAATAAAAAGTAGCCTTTATTCTGCTCTGAACAGTCCTCTACCTACCAGTGAAAGTCCCGTCAAAATCGGTTCAGCTATTTCGAAGATTAGCCCGGACAAACAAACAGACATACAGACAGACAAAAAAGTTAAAAATGCATGTTTAGGGTCTTGGTAACGTGAAAATAACGATATGAGCTTAAGATAAAGGCTTTATTTTGAAATCACAGACAGACACTTCAATTTTATTTATATGTATAGAGTATAGATTACTCGCGCGATGCAACCTTTGCTGATAACGCAGCAACTCCTTAGGAGCTTACTGGCGACCTCACTCACACTCAAGAACACAACAAGAGGGGAGTTGTTATTTGGCTGCGGTTTTCTGTAACGTGGAGGTACGTCCCCAGACGGGCTGCTTTGATGCGCCCTACCACTCTTAATACATGCAAACCAAGACAAACACACATTTTCATGCACACAAATGTTTGTCTTGTGTGGTAATCGAGCTGAGCGTTGGTGTCAAAGTCGGGTATTTCTTTTTTTTGTACTTGTGTCAAAGTCGCGTCATTCACGACTGAGCCACCGAGCTCGTCAATATGTATTTGTATGTTAAAATACATATATGTATATTATGTGATTACACTCAGAAACATATGTATAATTTTGTTTGTGGCGCTTAAAAGAGTACGTATACTAGTATAATATTTACTTCACTGACGAGCCTATAAGTTTTCGTTAATAATAGATATGAGTGGGACGTAGATGAAAACTTCTGTAACAATAACAACTCCCTGGAGGGTTGTTGTGTTCCTGTGTGTGAGTGAGGGCACCTGTAAGCTCCAAAGGAGTTCTTGTATTAGCAGCAGAGGTGGCATCGCGAGAGTTATACTTAATGTTGTGAGTTATACTTATTGGAAGCGTTTACATCCGGTGCTTGCTTGTATTGTTGCCTGACCTCCTGTAGTATAAAAAAATCCCTCATTATACAGCAGTTGCATAAATAACTATAACACCTTTTCTTATATCCCTGTTCTTCACCGTACGCACGAAAATAATGAATTTAATATTGTGAACACAATGAATATTTAAATGAAGTTCATTAATATCATTCGGTAAGTTGACTGCACGGTGCTGAATGGAATAATGTAAAATACGCGGCCATTTTGAAATATTGTTTTAATTAAATGGTAATTGCGAGGTAAGGATGTGCCGTAAAATTAAATGCCGTAATGCCGGCTTACTGCGATTGGAAACTCGGCAGTATGTTATTACAGTAATTCGTTGGTGCTTCAATTAACTTTATGACACTTCTAGGTTATTATTGGGAATACATGAATATATAGGAAAACGCGAATGGACAATTTGCGCAATGAATATATAATAAGAAGTGTGAAAGTGGCGCCTGTGAGGGAAGAATAAAAAATGGGGGCCCCACTTTTTAGGAACGGAACCCTATTACTGAGACTTCGCTGTCCGTCCGTCCGTCTGTCACCAGGCTGTATCTCACGAACCGTGATAGTTAGACAGTTGAAATTTTCACAGATGATGTATTTCTGTTGCCGCTATACAACAAATACTAAAAAATGGAATAACATAAATATTTAAGGGGGCTCCCATACAACAAACGTGAATTTTTTTGCTCGTTTTTGCTCGATATTGATAACGGCAACAGGTAGACGCTTGAAATATTCACAGAATATTTAGTTATATATTAATTTTAAGAATAAATAATTAAATTAAAATAAAACAAATATTTAAGGGGGGCTCCGATACAACAAACGTGATTTTTTGCCGTTTTAATAGACAATGGTACGGAACCCTTGGTGCGCGAGTCCGACTCGCACTTGGCCGATTTTTATTCAACTTCTTGAAGTATAATTGTGAGTGTAGCCACAGCCTATGGAAACTTGCGTTAGCAGGGGTATCACTAATGCGTTGCAAGTCTTGTAAAATACGCTTCACGCCTGTTTTTTAAAAACTTCATGCTGTTAATCCCTAGGAAATTCTTCGGCAGAGAATTCATTGGCTTAAGAATAGAAAACATCTTTGGAACCGCACAGTACGCGACCATTACGGTTCATGTATGTGGGGATGAATTCTCTATTTACTGCGAGCGGTGCGATTGTGGAACGAGGCGTGTGAATTTAGGGCCATAGACAAATCTCACAGCTCGTCTTTGTCACAAGGTCTTAGCTGATATCAGGTTCTCCTGCCCAAAGGTGACAGTACTCCGTGGGCGGTCTGACTTGAGGCTTGTACCATAAAACTCTTTCACTACAATTGATGAAGGAGATTTCGCTCAATTCAGCATTCAAAGTTTCTTAATGCCTTTTGCCAGGTTGACCTTTTCCTTCCGATTACTTAAAAACAAAGTGTAAAACATAACCCCTTTTCAAACTGTAATCGAGTAACAATGAAATCCAACATTACGACAACACGAAACAAACACAAAGTAACATTTAAGCAACTAAGTTATGTCATATATGTTAAGTGGACTGCTTCATTGCTCTGAGGAACTCAAGTTACAGAGAAATTGCCCCAAGTTACTTTAAAGTTACCCCCTAATGTAACACAATACTAAGTTGTATGTATTTTAACCTTACTATTGACTAGCAACGTCCAGGGGCTTTGCCCGTAATTCTATTTGTCTATCGATATCTTCAAGCCAATTTCCTTGTTGAGTTGGCAGAGAAAACCGAGCGCCATATGACTTGGCTTTTGTTAATTTCTGATACTTTTCGTTTTATTTTTAATTAGGTACCAGCATTTCGGGAATGAGAATATACACGCTACAAATTTTGTGCAACACTCGCATTTCTGCCGCGTTTATCCTACTTTCATACTCTCTCTGCTATATCCAGCTCTCGCTTCCATAAGTTAGCGTTGGGATTTTTTTTATACTACGTCGGGAGGCATACAAGCATACGGCCCACCTGATGTAAAGCTACCTACCGTAGCCTTTAACGCTTGCGATGTATTAAGTATCACTCGCGCGATGCCTCCTCTGCTGCTTACACAGCAACTCCTTGGGAGCTTACTGGTGACCTCATTCACACACAGGAACACAACAACCCTCTAGGGAGTTGTTATTTGGCTGCGGTTTTCTGTGAGGTAGAGGAACTTCCCCAGACGAGCTGCCTTGATGCGCCCTACCTCTCTTAAAGGGATAAGGGCTGTGTTCTGTATACCGTAGCTGTGCTCTCTGTCTCGAGCTTTTACTGCCAAGAAGTTTTACAGTGCTGTATTCACGTTATTCACAGCACTCGTTGTACAATTTGATACACTGAGAAAAGTTGTCTATTTAAATATATCAATTTGCCGGAATGGGTAGATAATTTGTTATAAATTGTATCCGATTTTATAATTAATTGTATGGAAGAGATCCTACCTTGTCTGAAAAGGAGTTCAAAAATCCCGTAAAAATTGGCAAAACACTTATTTTAGACTCCATGAATATTTAACTAGCAAAGATACTACTCGATCTCACAAATTGTTATATTGACACACTTCCTCTTCTTAGCCTTATCCCGTTCCCTAATCCATTAGGATTGGCGCGTAGGGGGTCATGTGCCAGAAGCGTGCTCGTTCGCGACCCCTGCCAATCAGTCGATTGCAATTCTGGACCAAGAGCGCACCGACGTGCGGATTAGGGCGTCCCCCGTAGGCGACGCGCACCGATCCGCCCCCGTCGGTGCGAATATAGCTGCATGCGGCGGTGGGGGCCGCCACCCACCACGCAGCGCCAATTCCGGCGGGACGAGGGGAGCCGAGTGCCGCATAGTCACGTGGAATGTGAGAGGTGGATTGAAAGATAAGACGAATGAACTGATAGACGTAATGAATGATAGACGTTTGGATGCTTTATGTGTGACAGAGACTAAGCGCAAGGGGAGCGACACCGATGATCTGCCCGGTGGTATGATGGCCCTATGGTCTGGGGTAGACCGGGACGATCATGCCAGTGCTGGTGTAGGTGTCGTACTCTCATCTCGCTTAGCCACTGGTGTAAGAGATTACTGTTTGGTAGGGCCTAGACTTCTCTGGGTTCGTATTAAACTGGGCATCACGCGAGTATTTTTGGTTGCAGCATACGCTCCCGTAAGCTCAGCGTGTGCTCAAGAACTGGAGAAGTTTTGGGAGTCTGTGAGGGATGTTCTGGACTTAGCTGAAGGGAACGAAAGAGTGATTATGTGTGGAGACTTGAATGGATGGGTTGGGACCAAGCGATACAGCTATGAAGCTGTTCTTGGTCCGTATGGAGATAAGAGAGTGAACGAAGCAGGTAAGTCAATACTAGATTTATGTATGGAACGAGGCCTCCTCGTGTCGAATACTTTATTTCATCATAAGGATATTCACACGTATACATGGAGAAGGAATGATCAAAAAAGTGTGATTGATTTGATTTTAATAGATAGACGTCTCCGAAATGTTTTAATGGATACAAGAGCCTTTAGAGGCCCCACTCTTGAGACGGACCACTACCTGGTGGTAAGCCGGTTTGTGGGTCTTTTTAGGAAGTGGAGGCACTGGCGAGTGCGTATCCCTTTCGGAGATCATGAAAGGATAATGAGCGAAAAATTGCAAGATGAAAGTGTAAGGAGAATGTATGTGCATCTGGTAAGTGAGAGACTTGCAAATGCAAGCCTCTCCGACTCAGATGTGGATGATTGTTGGAAAGTTTTGAAAGAAAGTATGGTGGATAGTGCAAAAGAAGCTTGTGGATGCGCAAAGAGACGTAAAACAGCGAAAGGAGATGCCTGGTGGGATGCGGAGGTTGAATCCTCCGTAGCAAGAAAGAGGAAAGCGTGGCTGGATTACGTATCATCTTTGCCTTTAAATGAAAATATGAGAGAAAAGAAGAAAGAAATGTACCGTCTATGCAGGAATGAAACCAAGGCTTTAGTGAAAGAGAAGCGTGAAAGACAAATTATGAATGAGGAAGAGAGGCTGACGAAAAACTTCGAGGCAAATACCAAACTCTTTTGGAGAGAGGTAAAGAAGTCTCGGAGTGGTTCGTCGGCATCCAGAATGGATAAGATAAAGTCTAAAGCTGGTGTCATTCTTGCGAACACTCAGGAAGTGTTAGAACGGTGGAGTGAATATTTTGAGGAAATGTATGAGTATGCCTCGGACGCTGGCAATGAGAGTGAGTCGGATGCTTACTCCACGTTGACGGCGTCCGACGAAGGCATAACTATGGATGAGATCGAATGGTCGATACGAAGCTTGAAAAATGGAAAATCAGCGGGAATTGATCTAATCACAGCTGACATGATGTCTGATGCTGACATGATCAAATTAGGTGGCACTTACGTCCGGGACGCCTTCTGGTACCTATACAACTTATGCTGGAGAACTGGAAGGGTCCCAATGGACTGGAGACGCGCAGTCATCGTGCCCTTGTATAAAGGCAAGGGATCACGCATGGACTGCGCCAACTATAGGGCCATCAGTTTGATCAGCTTAGCAGCAAAAGTATATGGAAAGATAATTGAAAGGAGAATGAGGGTGAAATCCGATGAAATGCTGTGGGACGCACTAGGAGGTTTCCGAAATGGAAGGGGATGTACGGATCAAGTTTTCTCGCTCCGCAATATCGTAGAGAAGCATCTGGCCATAGACCGGAAGGTTTTCTGCGGTTTTGTGGATCTTGAGAAAGCCTTTGATAGGGTTGTGCGAAAGGAACTGTGGGACATATTGCCGAGATATGGGATTGACGGTTCACTGCTCCGTGCTGTGCAGTCCACTTACAAGGATTGCTCAGCATGTGTGCGGATAGATGGTGGCATGTCACCCTGGTTTGATGTCTAAATTGGTGTCAAACAGGGTTGCATGCTATCTGCTAGGCTGTTTATCCTGTATCTCGATAGTTGTCTGCAGAGAATAAGGTCAACGAATGTGGGATTGCGCATGGGTGACCAAGTGGTGAACTGTCTGCTGTATGCAGACGATGCCGTGCTATTAGCAGATACACCATCTAAACTGCAAACACTGGTCACAGCGATGAAAGACGACTGTATGGAGAAAGGCTTACTACTGAATGCGAAGAAAACAAAGATAATGGTATTTGAAAGAGAAGAATCCAGAACTAATGTAAGGATTACGATTGATGATGAAGTGTTGGAACAAATGGATGAGTTTGTATATCTTGGATGCGCTTTCAGCAGGGATGGAAGGTACACCGCAGATGTGGAAAGACGAGTGAGTGCTGGGAATAGTGTGAATGGAGCGTTGGGAAAACTTCTTGGCAGTAAAATCCTGAGCCAGAAGGCACAACTCGCTATACACAATGCAGTGTTGGTCCCAACGCTAACTTATGGAAGCGAGAGTTGGGTATGGCAGAAAGAGCATGAAAGTAGAATAAAATGCGAGCGCTGCGCAAAATTTGTGGCGTAAGGCTCGTAGACCGTATTCGCAATGATGATGTTAGAAATAGAGTTGGTCTGAAAGAGAGCGTCGGTGTTAAAATAAGAAGAGGCATGCTCCGATGGTTCGGGCATGTAGAAAGAATGCAAGATGAAAGAATGACGAAGCAGATATACAATGCAAAAGTGGAAGGATGTAGGAGCCGGGGAAGGCCAAGACTTACCTACCATGACCAAATTGGTCATGTTCTATCAGAAGGTGATGTCAGGAGCCCTAGAAACCGGCGTGCGTGCATGAGAAGAGCAATGAATGTTAAAGAAGCGAGTGAGATATGTAAGGATCGAGTCACGTGGCGCTCGGTTCTCTCTGCCTACCCCGCAAGGGATTTGGCGTGAAGTTATAGATAGATAGATTGGCGCGTTCCGCTACCTAAGTCTAATTTTCGAAGGTACTGATTTTGATATGGAGCGACTGCCGTCAGACCCCCACACCCCAGAGAGAAAAACCAGACCTCTCTTAGATTAGGTCAGGTCTAACGAAATATAATTTCTTGGACGTGTGATAATTACAAATATGTACATAAAGCCGAGAACATGAATTTAATAGGCCTTTCCTTATCCACTGGCCTATCACTACTCAGCTTCTGTCTGTTATATTGATATACATGTGTATATATTTATTATATTATATATGTTAAGTCTACTACTACTGATAATACTGGAGTTGCTGTTATTGAGGATATTTTAAATTGTACTTGTAAAGATATAAAAATGCTTTCGGAATTTTTATGATCTTTTCAAAGCTTTTCATAGTGTTGATCATCAGACGCTACTAATTAGGGCAATTCATTATGGAATGAAAGGGAAGACATTAAACTGATTACATCTTATTTAAATGAGAGATTGTAGTTAGTTGTTATCAGCGAAATAAAATATCATAGTATATCATATAAACACGTGGCGTGTCTTAAGGATCAATTTTAGGTTCAATTCCATTTTCAATATATGTATATAACTGATCTGTCCCAAATAACTTTTTTTTAAATAATGTCAAAGGCAGTTCTTTTAAACAATATGGCAATTGGTTGTAAAGCACGGGCGCCGTACCGATAACATTTTTTTACATTAATGCAGTATTATACCCACCAACTTTTAGAGCGTTTTTGTACTGAGCCCGTGTTCTTGACTGAGTCTTGGTCCTTTTCTTAGGGATGCAGTAAATTATGAAGGTGTAAAGCCCACATCTTAAGCTCAAAATGAATCTCCTTTGTACTTACATCAGCAAATTTATTTTAACATTTTCTTTTCCATCAATGGTTTTTACAAGCCAACCAAATCATTTAAACGAAGTCATAAACACTCGCAATATGAAAAGTAGAACTTGCGCATATCGAATGGTTAGCAATGACCACTTTGTCACCAATGCTCGTGGTTTAGAATCTCACTCAAGACAAACGTTCGTGTGCATAAATATACCTGTAATATATCTTAGTATGGGTATTTTAATAGAAATAGGGTGCATCAAAGCAACTTGTCTGGGAAAGTACCTCCACCTCACTGAAAGCCGCAGCCAAATAACAACTCCCTGGGGAGTTGTTGCATTCCTGAGAGTAAGTGCGATTGCCGGTAAGTACCCAAGGAGTCGCTGTGTTAAGCGGTTATAGGTTACGGTAATCACTTTACATAAGGTGGGCCATATGCTTGTATGCCTCACTATGTTGTACAAAATAAAAGAACGACCAAGTAAACCCCTCTGAAGATAGCAAATCCAAGAAAAGCCTTTTACAAAGTCAAATCCAACGTCTATAAAGCCGCTGAATCAGCGGAACTATTTTATCCTTCAATAAAATAGGCAAAAACAATAAAGGAGCTACATTACTCTACAATAAAACCCAGTACCTACTTACCTACTTGCAATAAAAATTACATTTTCCAACTCATTGCTGGAGATCGTAAATTCAAATGGTATTCTAATGCTATGCTGTAAGGCTCGCACACCACTGAAGTATAGCTTCGATGGATATATCGCTAACAGGAACGCTATTTCTAAACAAAGTGTATAGCGTTTCTTTTTATTTTATAAAAAAATAGCGACCCGTTTTCGCTTGAGTACATACATAGAAAGTAAATTATTTTAACAGATAGAACACAACAATAATTACTTGTGTTAAGTTTTTTAGTTAGTTGATTAATTTAATTGGTTAAGGATTGATATAATTATATCTAGCCGCGCTTTGATTGGCTAATTAGAACAAAGACGGTTATTGTGACTTGACTACAATAATTGTACAAATAGCCTCCATGACCTTTTTTATGGGTACTATAAATATATCGTATAATATTTTATGTACCATCTATAGTTTTCGCAGCACGCGCTAAATTATTAGCAGACAAATTTTTGATACCTTGAGTTACATTATTGCAATTTTTGTGGGGATATACAAATTATTTGAAAACATAATATAGCATGTTACTCGCTGATAATGTAACTTTCTATACGTGAAATATTTAAAAAAATCGGTTAAGTATTTTTTGAGATTATCCATTACAAACATAAACAAAAGATAACATCTTTTCTATTTATAATATTAATTTAGTTAACATAAAATACAGTAAACCATATTACTATAAACACTTAATGCTAGTAAAAATCCTCGTAAATAGGCAACTAAAATAACTTCTCATTATATGAAATAACTTGTTTTTATTCTTGGAGTATAAAAGTAAGTTGTTATCAAAGAGGTCAAGAACAACAGCAACTGTTGTCCATGTCGCTTGCACGAATTAAAATCGTATTTTGCCATGCAGTTAGCCGCAGCAAAGGATGTGTGTACACATAGCGACAAGTTATTTTAGACGCTTGCAGCAACATTTTTCCTCCTATTGCGTGCGCCATAACAACGGTACAAAGGTCAAAAAGACTAGCTGAAGCTTTTTTATAACTAGATTAGCAGACAAGTATACGGCCAGCATCAAGTAAGCGGTCACCGCAGCCTATGGACGCTGGCAACACCACGGGGATGTTACTCGCGCGCTGCCAATCTTGTAATCTAAGGCTGTTTTATCATTGTACCCAGTAATTTCTCTGCCATATCTCACCCTTTAAACCGGAACACAGCTATATAAATATATCTGCTTAACGGTAGAAATAGGTGAGACAGAGGTACCCACGCAGACTACTTTTGTACAAAGTCTCCCTCTGGATAAAAAGTCTAGTTAAGAGGTGTTTCGCTGTATGTAGGTGTACTGATTAGGGTAATTTTATTATAGGCAAAATCAATATATACAGTAAAGTTGGAATACAAGCAAGTCTGCATGTCTTGAAATAGTTATCTTTCGTAACTCTTATTTTTTTTATACAGTCTGAAGGACTGCGTAATAATGAGGAGTTGTTAGTCCATGCCACACCAGGCGTATCACTTGTGTGTTGTATACTCGTATATTAGCCCGTATTAGTTGGACAGCTGAAATTACACACAGTGGGTGTTGACCACCAAATTAACAAATTAATGTTAAAAAATATTACTTAAAAACTAAACCCCTCTACAACAAAAATGCTCGCAAAAAAGATACGAACAATATTTCAATGTAGGTACGAGTACTATTAATAACAAAATGATAATATTATAATTGACTACCACACTACATTACAATAATCTATTAACTCTTATTTATAGACAAAGCACTAAGCGTACAAGTTACTTAAACTCTCTGTTTTCTTGACACTGACTATATTTTGTAGTTGTCGCCTGTGGGCTGTTACTACGTCACCGGATGGGAGAGGTGGGCGTGAGGCGTTACAGCCTGAAAAAGTAAAAAAAAAAAGAAAAGGGCAAAAGGAAAAAGTCGAAGTACGGTGTGCGTAGCCTTTTTATAACTCCTTGCCGCGTCGTGGTGAGGCGCGTAGAGTAGGGCTAGCTCATGTGTCATCGTGTTGGCCAACCGTATAAATGTATGTCGCCAACAGTTTATTTTAAAATTTAATTGATAAATATAAAAAAATATATTAGTTTTGTACCGCCCAAGTGACATGTTGTTACTAAAAGACATTGTTGGTTTCAATCTTATTTTTGTTGTACAGAAATGAAACCGACTGCAATCTGTAAGTCTTCGACTATTTATTCGAATATTAATAATTGTTTAGAAATAGCTCCGGTTTACAAGAAAAACGATAATAAAATTCTTCGTTTTGGGTTATTTTTAACCGGTAATATCACCTACATTATTCGGTTGGATTATAGATAGCTGCTATATATAATGTATTTGAGACATACATAAGTAAATAATTTTATTCTTCGACTTCGCACGGTAGCAGAGCATGTTACGCTTCCAGAGTCAGCATTATTTTTTTCGAAATCTTCAACAGTCATCGTCATAATTCAGGCATATAAAATATATAGTTATTATATGATTATTTGACATTATTATTGCATTTCGAGTAGCTCAACTCGACGACAAGAAATATGAAATGATATAAAGCAATCAAACACGGGCGAAATAAGCTATAGGTACCTATACTTTCGCATAGAACAGAACGAAAGCGGAAACATCAAGCATATTTTATATTTGCCAATTTAAGACTCCCATCAATGTTGCCGTATATTCAAACGAGTTTCTCGATTTTTTTACTTCTTCTTCTTTTAGACACGTATGTAGTGAAAATATACATACATCAATTGTCATCGAAATATACGTAATATGAATAAGTTTTGTGCAATAAATAGTAATTAATTATAATAATTATTTTACATTAAAAGTTTATCTCTCAGAAAAATCAACATTCATCCATAATTTCAACTACTCTTTCACCATCATCATTACCAGCATCATCACCGCAAATCTCTAAAACTCAAACACACACGCACACTCGCGAAAGCGCCCTGCGCCGCTTAAATCAAACAGCGATGGTGATAAACTACGTTGAACGAAACGCGTAAGCGACAAGAATTTCATGGCGTTTACAACGTTTTGCTCGCGAGAAAATAACGCCCTATGAACGATCTAGCACTTCATGTTTTAATTGTTTAATTAGATGTAACTAATATTTTAGCGCTGCAGCGAACTTAAGTTCTAATTCTCACCAAAATCCTACGCTCAGTGTCACGTGTCCTGACGCGAGTTTAACATTTTGTACTCATCCCAAAAAGTGCACAACACTGCTAAAGAAATTTTCACTTCAAGAAACAAAACAAAACTGTCGTTATAAAATTTATAATGTGCAAATTGTAAGTGATCTAATATTGTATATAATTAGTTATCATTTATAATTTAAATTGTTAAAATCTTGGATAATCGTGTGACCTGACCTAAGAAAGGTTTTCTCTCCAGGATGTGAAGGTCTCAAAGCAGTTACTTCATGTTAAAATCAGTATCATCGTCAAGTCAAGTCAAGGTTTAGGTATGGTTTCTTCCGTATTTTTTTATCTACGACGGATAGCAGTTACCGTAGCCTATGAACGCTAGCAACAGAAAGAATATCGCTAGCGCATTGCCACTCCCGCTATCAACACAGCAACTCCTCATGGTGACCTCACTTACTGGCAGGAACACAATAACCCTCCAGGTAATTTATTTGGCTGTTATTTGGCGTCTTGCCCTACCTCTCTTTTGCCAGAGCTTTGTCTGTTGATATGCAAGGTGCACCACGCTCAGGTGAGGTTGGCTTTGGCTCTAGAGGTGACATTGAGCCATTTACACCCCTATAATGTTGTCAGTTTATGCGTAGCTCGCTGTCAGTGTACCACCGCCCTTATTCTTCCTGCGTATGTATAATTCAGTAGTGTTGGATCGAGTGGAGTATCGATTGAGCGACCTTCGACGTCATCGGTGGCCATTAGAAGGTTATGACTTATTAATGCCCGGCATAGAATTGATGCCGTGGCGTAAATATATTATAATGTCCTCCGACAGATCCCTTCTGATTCGCGGACAAATTGTCTCGTCCCACCAGCGGTGGGACCATCGGTAATAGGCTCATATCATCTTTGGTGTTGAAGCCAATTTTCACGCAAATATTGTATCCTGCTAATTAACAAGGGAGGCTCTGGCGATAGTTAACAAAAGAGGTAGGGTGCATCAATACAGCTACTCAGGGGAAGAACGTCCACCTCGCAGAAGACAGCTTCCAAATCACAATTCCCTGTCATGTTCCTGTGAGTGAGTGCATTCACCTAGCTCTTGAGGATTTGCTGAGTTAGCAGCGGTATACTCCTTGAATTGTAAGCATTCAGAGATTTTTTATTCGAACGTATATGTACAATATGTACATATCGCTCGCGCGATGTTAACTCTAGTGCTGACTGCAACAACTTCTAAGGAGCTTTTTTTATACTACGTCGGGAGGTATACAAGCATACGGCCCACCTGATGTAAAGTGGGTACCGTAGCCGTAACGCTTGTGATATATTAACTATCACTCGCGCGATGCCTCCTCTGCTGCTTACACAGCAACTCCTTGGGAGCTTACTAGTGACCTCACTCACACCCAGCAACACAACAACCCTCTAGGGAGTTGTTATTTGGCTGCAGTATTCTGTAAAGTGTTCCCCAGACGGGCTGCTTTGATGCGCCCTACCTTTCTTAAAACATCCAGACCACGACAAACAGACATGTTCATGCACACAAATGTTTGCCTTGTGTGGAAGTCGAACCCACGAACGTTGGTGTCAAAGTCGCGTCATTCACGACTGAGCCACCGAGCTCGTCAAAAGTTTGCTGGTAACCTCACTCACTCGCAGGAACACAACAACACTCCAAGGAGTTGTTATTTGACTGTGGTTTTCTGTGAGGTGGCGGTAATTCCCCAAAGGGGTTGCATTAATGCGCTCCACCTCTATTCAAAACACGCATACTAAAACAGACATTTCCGTGCACACAAGAATCTTGTGAGAGAATCGAACCCATGAGTGTTGCTGTCAAAGAAGCGTTATTAACCACTGCGCCATGGAGCTTTATGTCATTACGCCATGAAGAAGAAAAATACCATTTTAATGGTATATTGAATGTGAAAAATAGTCTAAACAAAAGTTCCGGAGCTTTTCCCACCTCATCATTTACAAGAAACAGATCCATCGCTCCAAATCAAAAGTATCGGCTCCGCCGGGACTCACCGCAACAAATGGAGTACTTTTCTTTCAGCATTATTAGTTTTTTTACTGCGTGATATTTAATGCTACCCGTATCATAGGTATAGTAAAAACTTTTGTATACAGCGGCAAACAACTGCCTTCCTGATGAACCCTTGTAACAATGTAATCTCTTCAATTATTTCAAGAACGTTATGCGTTTTTTGTTTAGTATAGATACTATTTATACCAGTAATATGGTAAACAAACATATGGAATAGTAAGCAGTTCAATATTTCATCATCTCCCGTACTCGTCCACTGCTGAACGCCCCCTCTAGAGTGCCACTCGTCTCGATCCTGTGCCACCTGCATCCATCGACTCACTACAAACCTCTTGAGGTCGTCGCTCCATTTAGTGGGGGCTCGTACCACACTGCGTGTACCAGTACGGGGACGACATTCGAGATCCTTCCTTCCCCAGCGGTTGTCGGTTCTACGAACTATGTGGCCGGTCCACTGTCACTTCAGCTTGCTTATCCTTTGAGCTATGTCGATTAACTTAGTTCTTCTGCAGATATCACCATTTCTGATTCTATCACTAAGAGAAACCCCGAGTATAGTTCTTTCCATAGCACGTTGAGCTTGACCCTGAGCTTCCTCATATGAGGAAGATAAGCAGCCATAGCTCATTCCAACAACAGGGAAGTCCTGCTCTGGTTATCCTTTCCCCCTTTCTTGAACGCCCTCATGCCGTAGTACCTCGTGATAACCTCAGCAGTGTGTATCAAGTACCAGTAAAGAATTCTAGAAATTAAATCCTATGAAATCGTGGTTCCAATGCACCTGAATGTATTCCCTGTCGATGAAAAGCTGCCCATTAAAAGCAGGCATCATCCAGGCAGGCACACCCACTTTACAGTAAATCGCTGCCAAATAACATGTCCTTAGAGGGTTGTTATGTTCCTGCGAGTGAGTGGCGTTACCAAGAAGCTCCTAAGGAGTTGCTGTGTTAGCAGCGGGGCTAGAAACTCAATCATCACGCAATGTACGATACCAGAGAAGCTTTATTTCAAATTAACTCCAGAGGTAAAGACTTCACACCCTTTTTTACAGGCACAGCAACGCACGCCCCTCGTGTCGCAAGTAACTACTTACCATCAGGCGGGTCGTATGCACGTTTGCTACATTATTGACATAAAAGTATCTATAGACTATAACCACCGCATCACTACAGGCGTGCACTTGTTTGGTACTTGATATTATAAATCTATTACGTTACCATTGACACGCAAAGAAATTCGACTTTATCCAGATAAATCGTCGAATGTAATCCACTGCGGAGCTGTCAAAGGCAACCTACAGACAAATAGGAGCCGAAGATTCCCACCAGTGCCGTAATTAACCGAAGGAATTCCACGCTGGCTCGATTGTGATTTCAAAGGCGCCCGGAGCAGGCGACTTGACGGGAATGTCAACTAGCTCGAGGCACACCGCTCTACAGTTTGGCCAACTTACATTTTTCTGAAGCGAAAATAATTATTTTGTTAATATGTAATACTAAGGTAGCAATCAAGTTTACAAGGGAAATAAAGAATATTTATTAATATTCTTTATTTCTCTTGTAAACTTGATTGACATGACACGGTTAACATACGAATATATATATATTTTTTGTAAACACATACTTATGATACATAGAAAACACCTAGATCTAAACATACAGACATGTTCATCATTCATCAAATATTTTTCCTGTGTGGGAATCGAACCCGAAGTGTTGGTGTCAAAGTAGCGTTACTAACCAATGCACCACCGAGCTTGTCATCTGGTAAGCAGCTACTGTAGCCTATGACGTTTGTAGCACCAGAAGTACATCGATAGGGAGTTCATTTCGTAGTTTAAGTGTTCGTGTCAAAAAACTGCATTTGAATTCTTATATATGAGAACGAATTCTCCAGGTAATTATATTAAATACTTTACTAATTAGAACAAACCTCACTATGCATTATGCATAGAACACATAAACAGAGGTTAAGACTTTAAGAGAGCTTATACCATGTTCAAGCTTGGAATCGTTAACAAATCTTACAGCTTCTGAATAGAGTCAATAAGTTTATGTTTGCCAGCTTACCTTAGCTTAAATACCTGTAGACGCTCCCGTCTGAAGGTGAAAAGAATTCTCTATTTTTTTATATACAATTAGATTGGCCAACAAGCATGCGGCCCGCGTTAGATGGTAAGCGGTCACCGTAGCCTATTGACGCTCGCAACACTACGGGGATGTCATTCGCGCGCTGCCAATCTTGTGACATAAGGGTGTTTTGTCACAGTACTCAGTAATTTCTCTGCCAAAATATATATGCAGTTTGATTTGAGATTTGTAGAAGCAAAAGCCTTTTCAACAATCTTAAGGTCATTATTTAAACGAGTTCAAGAGCACACTAAAGCTTTTAGATGCTAATTTAACCTTATTTTGCTTGACTTCAAAGCTGAATATCGTTGAGTATCTAAACTCCAAGATTCTTAATTATGGCGATGTAGGTATGTGAAGCAGATGGGGTTAAATCTTTAAAGCAATATCAAACCTTACATAGATGTGGTACACCTATTAGAAAATGTGGCTGTGATGAATGTGAACGACTGTGAAAGCGCCCAATATGGAGCTTGAGAAATAAAAAATGAGCTCAAAAATCGGCATTAAAATAAGAAAATATTTCAATTACTTTGTTTATGTTCCGGTGAGACTGTGTGTCACGTAAGACCTTTTCCCATCGCGCACCTCTCTGCAGTAGTCTACAGTTATAGTTTGTTACGTACGGTAGTTTGGCACATTTTCCGAACCGAATTGAAAGAATTTGTATTGTACACAACTAGAAATGGAGAAATTGACTAATTTTTTCCACTTTAGAGTTAGAAGAGAGTGAAGTGTGTGATGAATTAGTTACATTCATAGCGGGGGTGACAACGCAGTACACTCAAATTCAAATTTATAGGCTACGGTAACCGATTCACATAAAACAATAAACCATTTGACTGTGCAGGGCACCCCGCGCTCACAAAACGTTATGTACTAGAGACTAAATATGTCAGCGATTCGAGCCCTTCCATCATTCGACCAATGGGAGAATATTTTAACCAATCAGTGGTTAATGACGCGATTTTGACAGCAACGCTAGTGGGTTCGATGCTCACATAGGATAAACATTTGTGTGCATGAACATGTCCGTTTGTCTTGGTCTGGGTGTTTTTAAGAGAAATAGACAGCATCAAAGTAGTCCGTCAGGGGAAGTACATCCACCACAGAAAAACCGCAGCCAAATAACAACTCCCTGGAGGGTAGTCGCGTTCTGGCGTGTGACTGAGGTCATCAGTAGACTCCTAAATGGTTCCTGTGTTAGCAGCAGAGGTGGTATCGCCACTTAGGCTACGGAACGGCCTTACATCAGGTAGGCTAAAAAGCCCATCCCTGTACGGATCCCTAAAACTCCAAGATCCCCTCATGTGTCAGCCCGCGACTCATAAAATTACATTACAGCGATAACAGTGCACTACTTTCAGCTGAAAGTGGAATTTCATGATTCTTTATGAGGGCACGCTATTTTTTATGAAAGTTTTTGTTCGGCGACTTTGTCCGCCAAAAAAATATGGCCGCCGTAATATTTTGTTCATTACTATCGTCAATTTTTTTACATACACAACGTAGAGGGGCATATGAATGATATACCCATTTGATGTAAATGGCTACGAACGGTTGCGTAGTCCATGAACGTATGCAATACAAGTATCACTCGTGCGGCTGCACACAGCCTCTCCTTGGCCTCTACTTGCGAAGGGATACCTTCTTTTCGCTTATTTTTTTTCCAAATAACCCTACATCGCACATCAACCCTTACTCATCCCACTGCAGGGATACGGGTCTCCCTTCAACCGAAGGGGTTTAGAGCATACTCCACCACGCTGCTCAAATGCGAATTGGCGGAGGCCAGTGTTTTCAAGCCGACCGAGGGCCACTGACTTAGCTTAACAACTGTCATCTATCGACAACAGCCAAGACCGACGGCTTAACGTGCCCTCCGAAAAACGGAGAAAGAAACTCGAGATAGATAAACCCATCCATAGACAGGCTGCGGTCGACTTTGTTTAACCTGCGTGTTTGATTAGAATGACATGCGCAACGACACCATCAAGCTCTCTCCTTTCCAAATACACTTTGGCATAAATATTTTGGCATCATTATCTTTTAGGCAAATTAGTTTTGGCATATAATTTTAATTCTGGACTATTAGCCTAATATATGTGTAATGTAGTGTATCACTAGGTTAAGATGCGGCTGCCTCTAAGCCACCAATATGTTTTACATACGCGTAAGTACATATAACAAAGGAGAATGTCCATTGTTGTATGGAGTTTGGTTATTATCTTAGTTGTGCACAAATAAAACCGGCTGCAATCTATTGGGCTTCAACTATCTATTCGAATAAAAGTGACATTGTTTATAAATAGCTCCGGAATTACGAGAAAAACTAGATAATAAAATTCTTAATTTTAGGTTATTTTGGACCGGTAATATCACCTCCATTTTTCGGTTAGATTATAAGTAGCTGCTATATTATATAAAGTATTTGAGGCATAAATAAGTAAATAATTTTATTCTTCGAATTCGCATGGGTAGCAGAGCGTATATGTATCTCTCAGAGTCTGCATATTTTTTTTTTCAAAATCTTCAATAATCATCGTCCTAATTCAGCCATATAAAATATATAATTATTTGACATTATTGTTATATTTCGAGAAGCTCAACTCGACGACAAGAAATATGAAATGATATAAAGCATTCAAACACGTGCGAAACGAACTATATGTAACAGAACAGAACGAAAGAAACATCAAACATATTTTACATTTGTCAATTCAAGGCTCCTATTAATGTTGCCGTGTATTAATCAAACGAATTTCTCGATTTTACGATTGTACGTAAGAGTTCGAGCGCCGCCGCGCCGCTGCGCCGCCGCCGCGCGTCCGCGTCGGAGAGCTTGCGCCTGAGCTTTTAATGCTAGGGTAACAGGTAACAGGTAATAAAAGATAAGAAATTATTGACTATAGATTGTTATTATATATAGGTATATAATAGATTATACCTATACATAAAACGTGTGCGTCTCGGGACGCCCGACAGAAGTGATAACTTAAACTAATCTACATATAATTATAGTTGCCGTATAGAAAGGGGGGCCAGACCTGGAAGGGGGGTTTACCCGTTCATAAGAAGTTATCACTTCAAAAATTTGTTTATCTGATATGTATTAATTAATTAATTGATATTAATTATTAAAATGATTGGACATATTTTATTTACATTTTTTTTATACAACGTCGGGGGTCATGCAAGCATACAGTCCACCTGATGATGTAAAGCAGTTACTGTAGCCTATTAACGCGTGTAATATTTTGAGTATCACTCGCGCGATGCCTCCTCTGCTGCTTACACAGCACCTCCTTAGGAGCTTACTGGTGACCTCGCTCACGCACAGGAACACCACAACCCTCTGGGGAGTTGTTAGTTGGCTGCGGTTTTCTGTGAGGTGGAGGTACTTCCCCAGATGGGCTGCTTTAATGCGTCCTACCTCTCTTAAAACATCCAGACCAAGACAAACAGACATGTTCATGCACACAAATGTTTGTCTTGTGTGGGAATCAAACCCACGAGCGTTGGTGTCAAGATCGCGTCATTCACGGCTGAGCCACCGAGTTCGTCAAAAAGTTTTGAGAACTTTGATTGATCACTGCATGTGATGTATTTTATGTCAAAAAATTACATACCTGTACTACAGGTGAAATTTTGCTTGTTCATATGTACACATATTTTAAATAAGATCTTCGTTACCCATATTTAAAGAATTGAATGAATTCATTTGAAATATTAATTTGATGACATTCAGTGGTTGTCTTGATAATCCATAGTAGCACAGCGTATTATGTATAGGGTGCACGCAGCAGCGTCGTCATGCGAGGCCAGCCACTTGGACATAAAGCCGAGGCTCAGGTGGGCTCTCGAGCTTATTGTGAAGGCCCGTGCTCCGCTATTTCCGCCGCGCCGGCGATGACGACGCCGGACTAATATTAGTATACTGAGCGTCAAAGAAAACGGCTGAATGGTTTTAAGGCTTTCATTCTAATTATTAAGACTAGTCTTATATAACAATTATGTGCGTATGGCGGCAGAGCAGAGGGCATTGGACACTCTAGGCAAGGTGATCAGCGGCTAGTCTGCGTGCAAGGCATGGGTTCGAATAAGTTTGCAGGCCAAGAACCAGGAAGGCAATAATTAGTCTGCTTCAAAGACAACATATAGAAGAAAGAAAGGGCGCCACCTGATTTAACCTAAACCTATCAGGAAGGTAAGATAAAGCAATGCACAAATTTATATAAAGAGAATTTATTCATGTATTTATTCTTTACAGTTGCTTTCAGACACGATTATTAGAAAACACAAATTAATTTTTATATATTTATATCGTACATGGCATATTTAAATGTAAATAAAGAAGAAAATATATTTTCTTTCATATGGACAACATATATTTACATACTAAAAAAGTTACATACTAAAGAAAAAATCTTTTACTATTTGGCCCGCAGGCATAATTTCCGTTTTTCTTTTTTTTTATACCGCGTCAGGAGGCATGAGCATTCTTTCTACAAGAATTGAGATTCTTGGCGTTATGATCTCCAGCGAGGTGCAGTTCCGAAATCGCCAGGAGAAAAAGGTTAGGCTGGCGACGGAGAAACTTGTTGTGCTCGAGGAGGAAAAAGTGCTTCAACTCAAGGCCAACACTTATGTTGTACAGGTCTCAAGTCAGATCGCACATGGAGTACTATCACCTGGGGGCGGAGCACCCGGATATCAGCTAGGACCGTGTTGTTCAGTTCAGAGACGAGCTGTGAGAATAATGGACGATCCTAAGCTTACACACGGTAGTGAGCCTTTGAGTTTAAGAAAAGATTTTGCGTGTTCAACGTATTTTGCAATGGGTTGTGTTTCGACGAGTTATTTGATATAATGCCAACCGATTAATTCTACAACCGCAGTGCTTGCCGTCGGGAAATTCATCCACACACACGGAAATAGCAACAAATCGTTTATCAGATTCGAGAAGTCATAAGGAAATTATAAGATTTTCAATGTTGAAGGACAAACGACAGCGCCATCTACCCCAAAGTAAGCGAAGCTTGTGTTATGAATTCTAGACAACTGATAAACATACGCATATACATTTTTTTTGTATAAATACATACTTATTATGCATAGAAAATAACCTACATCAGAACAGACATGTCCATGCCTACCAATATTTGTCCTGTGCGGGAATCGAACGCACGAGCGTTAGTGTCTAAATAGCGTAACAGCGCGTTTCACCACTGCGCCAACGAGCTCGTCAAGTTATGAATGAGTGTTTTAAGTGTCTAGAGGGGACGGTAACCTACAGTACTGTAGTGGAGGTGGTACCGTGCTTAGATTATTTGTCCTGTTTAGGGTTCCGTACCCAAAGGGTAAAACGGAACCCTATTACTGAGGCTCCGCTGTCCGTCCGTCCGTCTCATGAACCGTGATAGCTAGACAGTTGAAATTTTCACAGATGACGTATTTCTGTTGCCGCTATAACAACAAATACTAGATAATGGTACGGAACCCTTCGTCGGGAGGCATACAAATACGGCCCACTTGATGGAACGCGGTTACCGTAGCCTATGAACGCAATACATTAAGTTAGTACAGCAACTCCGTTACTCCTTTTAGACTCCTAAGGAGTTGCTGTGCTAGCAGCAGATGTGGCATCGCGCGAGTAAGACTTAATGCGCTCATAGGCTACGGTAACTGCTATCCATCAGGTGGGCCGTATGCTTGTATACCTCCCGACCTTGTATATATATATATATATACACAATTATATATATACAATTTTTTCTTGTTATATATATATATATATATATAACGTTATATATATATATATATACTACTCTGTGTAAAAAGTATCGGGAATATGTCAATAAAAAGACCCGCGTAAAAGAGGTCGTTCTAATTTTTTTACTGCATGTTGGTAGCACTGTACTGATTTAGCGCGCAAAATTTGAGCGGGATCTGTCATTTAATTTGTTTTAAACTACACTTTTTGTTGGTCATAGTTTTGAGTCCTCGGCGATTTTTACAATGGAAAATATTGTTGAACAAAGAGTGTGCCTTAAATTTTGTGTTTCAAATGATATTTCATGTGGTGAATCACTAAAAATGTTGCGAAATACCTACGGCGAATCGTGTATATCGAAAACAAGGGCTTATGAATGGTATAAGGCTTTTAAAGAAGGCCGAGAAGTAGTAGTAGACTTGCCTCGTTCTGGTAGACCTTCAACCGCTACGACCAGAGAAAACATCGACAGAATCAAGAAGCTAGTGCTCGAAAATCGACGTATGAGTCTGAGAGAGTTGGCTAGTGAGGTGAACATATCTTTTAAGTCCGTCCACAACATTCTCATTGACATTTTAGGCATGAAACGCGTCGCCGCTCGACTAGTTCCAAAAGAGCTCAATTTTGTTCAAAAAGCGCAGCGAAAGCATGTCGCTGAAGACATGGTTTCCCGAGCTTCTACGGATCCGACCTTTATGAAACGTATAATAACTGGCGACGAGACATGGGTTTATGAGTACGACATGCAAACAAGCCAACAGTCTTCAGAATGGCGTCTCGAAAACGAGCCGAAACCCAAAAAACCGCGGCAAAGTCGCTCCAAAATCAAGGTGATGCTGACAGTTTTTTTTGACTACCGTGGTGTGGTTCACTCCGAATTCCTTCCAGAGGGAGAAACAGTGAATAAAGAATATTATTTAGGCGTCATGAAGCGTTTGCGTGAGAGTATCCGCCGAAAACGTCCAGATTTGTGGCAACACAACTCATGGATGCTGCACCATGATAATGCACCATCACACACAGCCATTATAGTGAAAGAGTTTTTAGCGAAAAATTCAACAAAAGTTCTCGACCAAGCACCGTATTCACCTGATATGGCTCCGTCTGACTTTTTTTTATTTCCCAAGTTAAAATTACCACTTCGAGGAAAACGTTTTGAGTCGATAGAAGCCATAAAAGAAAATTCGCTGAATGAGCTAAAGGCCATACCGCAAATAGCCTATGAAAAATGTATGGAAGACTGGGTGAAGCGGTGGAGATGTTGTATTGCAAGCGATGGGGCCTACTTTGAAGGCGATAAAATAAATTTAGATGAATAATTTGTATTTTTTGTTTTATTGACAAATTCCCGATACTTAGTACACAGAATGTATAACAAAAAAAAATTGTATGTATGGTATTGTATATATATTTTTTGTTATATATATACATATATATATATATATATATATAACAAAAAAAATTGTATATATGGGAATCGAACCCGCGAGTCTCGGTATCATGTCACGCGATATCTTTTCTAATTTCGAAACGATTTCCATGACTTCACTTTTAATTAAAATGGTTCATGTTCTCTGAGGGTTCCGCTGTAAATTCAATCAGAAGCCCGATGACCTGGAAGGCTTCTACAAATGAGGGCACATTTTTTTCTCTACGACCGATAGCTAACCGAAAGCTAACAAGCGTACGGTCCGTCTGATATAAAGAGGTTACCGTAGCCTGTGAATGCTAGCAATGAAAAGAATGTCGCTGGCCCGTTGCCACCCCCGCTGTCAACACAGCAACTCTTCATCTTCTCGTGACCTCCCACACCCGCAGGAACACAACAATCACGCAGGGAGTTGTTATTTGACTGCCGTCTTCTGTGAGCTGGAGGTGCTTCCCTAGTCGGGCTAACGTCGTGCCCTACCTCTCTTTCGCTAGAGCCTCGAATGGTGATAGGCAGGGTGCACCGTGTGCGGGTGGGGTTGGCTTTGGCTCTAAAGGTGTCATTTAAACCATTAGGATGCCTATTAAGCCTTTGATGAATAATGAAAAATTAAGTACATATATTTACAATTATTCCCAATGTCCGGAGAAACAGACATGAGGAATATATTCAATAAAATATATTTGTCCAAAAACAGTAAAATGTATGTATGTATATCTTCACGCCCTTGCGGGGTAGGTAGAGAGAACCGAGCGCCGTAAGACACGGTTCTTGTACACATCACTTGTATCTTATCAGTTTTTTCACTGCGTCAGCTAGGCTTACAAGCAGACGGTCCACCTGATGTAAAGCGGTACCGTAGCCTACGAATGCTGGTAATACATTAACTGTCATTGGCGCGACGTCACCTCAGCTGCTAATAGAGTAATTCCCTAGGAGGTTACAGGTGACCACGTTCACACGCAGGAACACAACAACCCTCCGGGAGTTTGTTATTTGGCTGTTCTGTAAGGTGGAGGTATTTACCCAGACGGGCAGCTTTGATACGCCCTGCCTCTCCATATACAAGAACTACTCTTTTGAAGCAATAGTATATCTTCAGTAGTTAAAATATTTCAATCAACATATTCCAAGCAATTTGATCTAAACTACTTTGTGTGCTTCCGCTCCCGATTAGTTCGTGCGAAGTACTGCCGGCCGGCACCCACCCACTACCGTTAGTAGATGCATGCAGCCGCTGCTATGGCTGCCCCGGTCGTCTCTGCGACATCATCTATATCTATAGCGCCTGAAGATGCCTCGTGGAGGCGAAACACGTGTCGCAGAGACGACCGGAGCAGCCAGGACAGCAACGGTGGCGGGTGCATGCGGGTCACATTTCAGATGGCGAACACTCGCAGAGACGACCGCAGCAGCCGAGACAGAGACCACCGGGGCAGCCAGGACAGCAACGGTGGCGGGTGCATGCGGTTCACATTTCAGATGGCGAACACTCGCAGAGACGACCGCAGCAGCCGAGACAGAGACGACCGGGGCAGCCAGGACAGCAACGGTGGCGGGTGCATGCGGGTCACATTTCAGATGGCGAACACTCGCAGAGACGACTGCAGCAGCCGAGACAGAGACGATCGGAGCAGCCAGGACAGCAACGGTGGCGGGTGCATGCGGGTCACATTTCAGATGGCGAACACTCGCAGAGACGACCGCAGCAGCCGAGACAGAGACGACCGGGGCAGCCATGGCAGCGGCGGTATGCATCTACTAACGATAGTGGGTGGGTGCCGGCCGGCAGTAGTTCGCACGAACTAATCGGTAGCAGAACACAAAGTAGTTTCGATCAAATTGCCTGTAAATTTGACTTTCGCAAAGTAACGCCTGAATCTGTTAACAACATATTCCGTTCCTGATAGTTTTCCGAGCATGATCAGATTGGTGCTTGAGCTCCATGATGAGTATTTCCCTAGAGTATCCAGGAGATTACGGCACAGGACTTTCAAATATATCGAAGAGTCACATTTGCCGGAGGCTACCGCGCGGTTGATGTACCTTAGTATAGAAAGCACAGTTAGTGCTTACATTAAGCTTATTAACTTAACTGTAGCAAGTTGTAGCATTAGGCTAATAAAGCGTCTTTGACACAAACGCTCGTGGGTTCGATTCCACACAGGACAAACATTTGTGTGCGTGAACATGTCTGTTTGTCATGGTCTGGGTGTTTCTAAGAGACGGTTGTTGTGTTCCTGCGTGTGAGTGAGGTCACCAGTAAGCTCCTAAAGCATTGTTGTGTTAGCAGCAGATGTGGCATCGCGCGAGTGATACTTAATGTATTACAAGCGTTCATAGGTTACGGTAACCGCTTTACATCAGATGAGCCGCATGTTTTATAAAAAAATGTACTACAGATTATTATACAATCGTGTAAATCATTTATTTTAACTGTGTAGATCATATTTTTTATTCTAAAGTTGATTGAGACGCTGAGTGGACCCGCATATTACCTCATAAGAGAAAAGACTTAAGTGCGATAGTTGACCTACTCCGTCTGTCTCCCGCGTGTGTACTACAAGATAAGGCTAAAATGTTTTTATATCCAAACAACGCGCACAGATAACGTAATATTTTTACGATCATATGAGCTATTTACCGGGGCTATATATCTGTGATGGCACATCTGGGAACCGTTCGGTACTCCAGTTACCTCCGCCCTGTGATGGATCAAGTTTTTATTGTTATTGCTTAGGGGTTTAGTTGATAATAACTTGTAATAGGTTTTGTTAACGCAATGTATTTGAAGTATCGGTTACTTTTGGTTTTGTTACTTTTTTATTTTAGTTCCGCATAGTGGTTCTGCTTTGCCTGATGATAAGCGAATGAGGTGCCTGAGTCGCAACTGCAACTGACAAAAGACTACACAGTGTCCTGTCAGTTGACGCTGCCATGCTGGCCCGCAAGATGCTTCTTCATGCTTCGTTCGAAGGATCCCTAGAACAATGACATCGCAAGCCTGCACGTGTTTATTTTTTATGCTACGTCGGGAGGCATTCAAGCACACGGACCACCTGATGTAAAGCGGGTACCGTAGCCTATTACGGTACCCGCAGCAACTCCTTGGGTGCTTACTGGTGACCTCACTGACACGCAGGAACACAACAATGCTCCAGGGAGTTGTTATTTGGCTTCGGTTTTCTGTAAGGTGGAGGTACTTCCCCAGACGGGCTGCTTTGATGCGCCCTACTTGACAACCAGACATGCACACAAATGTTTGCTTTGTGTGGGAATCAAACCCACGAGCGTTTGTGTCAATGTCGCGTCATTCACAACTGACCCACTGAGCTCGTCATGGTTCTATGCTCTCAGGTTCTATGAGGTAAATGATAGGGTGGGATAAGGGAAAACAGTTTTTCAGAGCACTCGCCATGGTAAAGGCGTCTCTATATGCCGTCTATGAGCCAAGAAATAGGTGTTGGAGATACGCTGGCAGTTTACGAGCCTATTTAGATGAACCATTTCGAGCCACTTACTCTTCTGCTTCTTAGTTAGTTATCCCGTTTCCTAATCCATTAGGATTGGCGGGGTCCGCTACCTAAGCCTAAGGATTTGGCGAAGATACTCATTTTTTACACTGAACGACTGCCGTCAGACCTCCAGAACCCAGGGGGAAACCTGATCATTCGCGTGGTGAAACGCGCTGTTACACTACTTTGACACCAACGCTCGTGGGTTCAATTCCCACACAGTACAAACATTCGTGTGCATGAACATGTCTGTCTTGGTCTGGGTATTTTCTATGTATGATAAGTATGTATTTACAAAAAAAATGTATTTCCGTATGTTTATCAGTTGTCTAGTACCCATAACACTAGCTTCGCTTGCTTTGGGGCTAGATGGCGCTGTGTAATTTGTCCGACAATATTTATTTATATTTATTTATTTGTGCCAGGCTTCGAACCGCGGACCTGTTTGTCACTAGGGCAGTTCTTCATCCACTGGGCTATCATTGCTCTTACTGTACCTACTTACCCCCATGTTAAGTAACAAATGAGGCTTAAAGATATGGGACGCATTAAAGTTGTTCGACTCTAGAAGTACCTCCATTTTGCAGGGAGGTGGAAGTACTACCATGGTGTTGTTGTGTTCCTGCGAGTAACTGACGCTACCAGAATGCTCGTGAAGAGTTGCTGTGTTAACAGCGAGGGTGGCAACGGTCGCGGTAAGTGTGTTCATATGCTACGGTGACCACTTTCGTGGTGGACTGTATATTTGTTTGCCCCAACGTTGTATAAAAATCTTTTGATCAATACCCATTATGTACATCTATAAGGTCTAACACATTTAACCCTACAAACATTGCAGGGTTTATGTATATCTTGTACCAACTACGATTATAATATAAAAATTAAACATTTAATATTGCAGACTTTTTAAAAATCCTAACTTAAAAATTGAAATTTGCGAATTGTACCATTATGCACAACCGGTTTACTGTGAACAGACTTGTTATTACTACATAATGGACGCCGCGGATGGAGAGCCAATCATCTGGCGGAAGCCAAAGGTCAAACTACATCTATCTCTGTCACATTAGAAAATAGCTACTTTGTGATAGAGATAGCACTATGCACGGAATGATTGACGGAATGATCTCTTTTATTTATATATGAATTAAAGCAATGTTGCCATTGTTAAAGATATGGACAAAACGAAGTAAGTCTATTATTTTCTAATTTAATCATCGCACGGATTTTATCGTTTTTCTAAAAAAAATCAATTTATAGAAGAGCTTTTTTTTTTTTACTTTATTAATTAAGTCATGAAGATGTAAATGGCATGGCGTTTTTGTCGGGTACATTTTGTTGCACCCTATATCCACGTCAAGTTTTTGCGGTGTAGGCAGACAGCAAAGAGCTCTTCTTCATTCACATTCCTGGGACTTCTGACACAATCTTCTTTCGATCAATACACACATATATTTTGATGAACCCGGTGGCGCAGTCGTGTACGACGCGACTTTGACCACGCTTGTAGGATCGAGTCCCACACAGAGGTAGCGCGCATCGAAGCATCCGTCTGGGGAAGTACCTCTACCTCATATAGGTCATACCTCGACCTCTCAGAATACCGAAGCCAAACAACTCCTAGCTGTATTAGCAGGAGAGGTGGCACTGCGCGAGTGATACTTAATGTGTTACAAGTTTTCATTGATTACGGTAAAGTCAAAGTCAAAATCTTTTTATTCCGTAAAAATGGCTACATTTGTTTGGAATCGTCACAATTTTTTCCCTACCGTGCAGTTCATGACTAGGTGAGCACTGATAAAAATACTGGCAAAAAACTCAGGCATCCCTCTTTTAGTATCCAAACAAATTTACACAATTTATTAATTACATTATATTTAATTGGATCGACTCAATCCCAGGCATTTTTATCATTAATATAGTCTAGCGATACTTTATAATATGCCCTGCTACACAATTTGGCTTTAATGGTAGTTTTAAATTTGTTTATTGACAATTCTCTTATATATTATAACTGGTAACTGCTGTACATCAGGTGGGACGTGTGCTTGTATGCCTAGCGACATTGTATAACAAGATGAAACATTTGAAGTACCCAAAGATCCCAAAGCGTAAAAGTTATTGAAATTTAGATTTTGTCTTTAGATTTAGATTACCAGCCATAACTATAATTAGCCCAAAATTGAGGATGAAAAAATATATATTGTCATCCAAAAAATGTGCTCCACCATTGACTTTATTCTTAAATAGGTCAAAAACGCCTTCAAATTAGCGCAAAAAGATGAACAAAAGATAATTACATCACAATCAGTGTCACCTTGTCTCGATCAAAGATAGGAGCCTATTGTATGCGAAGGTTTTATTGGATTTAGGGGTCCCTGGCGAAATGACAAGGAAATCCTCAGGAAATTCCCATGAAGATGTTAGAAAGTTGGTCTGAAAGAGCGTATCGGTGTCAAGAAGAGTCATGTTTTGTTAGTTCGTACATGAAGAAAGAAAGAAAGAGGAAATAACTTTTGACGAGCTCGGTGGCTCAGTCGTGAATGACGTGACTTCGACACCAACGCTCGGGGGTTCGATTCCCACACAAGGCAAACATTTATGTGCATGAACATGTCTGTTTGTCTTGGTCTGGATGTTTTAAGAGAGGTAAGGCGCATCAAAGCAACCCGTCTGGGGAAGTACCTCCATGTCACAGAAAACCGCAGACTAGAGGGTTGTTGTGTTCCTGCGTGTGAGTGAGGTCACCAGTAAGCTCCCAAGGAATTGCTGTTTAATCAGCAGAGGAGGCATCGCGCGATTTGCCTTAATAGGCTACGGTATCAGCTTTACATCAGGTGGGCCATATGCTTGTATGCCTCCGGATGTAGTGTGAAAAAGAAACAGATATACAACGCGAAAGTAGGAGAATGCAGGAACCGAGGAAGGCCTTGAAGGTCACATATTCGCCTACCATGACAATGTAGATCGTGCGTTATCAGAGTGTGGTGTAAGGAGAGGTCGATGGGCGTGTCATTCTAACCGAACACGTGTGTTAAGCAGCGCTAATCGCATCCTATCTATGGATGGATTTGCCTATCTCCATCTTCTCCGTGTTCGGAGAGCACGCTAAGCAATCAGTTCCGGCTGTTGTCGATAAATGACAGTCGTTAAGCTAAGTCAGTGGCTTTCGGGCTTGAAAACACTGGCCTCCGCCAAGCTGCAGTTGAGCAACGTGATGGAGTATGCTCTAAACCCCTTCGGTTGAAGGCCTCTTTCGTCTCTCGTACTCGACCAGTTGTATTCCAGAGGCTTGGAGAGAGGCAAATGTGCAGCCGGTGCCCAAAAAAGGAGACCGTTCTGACTCATCAAATTACCGCTCCATTGCCGTAACTTCAGTGTTGTACAAAGTCATAGAACAGATCCTTAACAATCAATTGATCAGCTACCTAGAAGATCACTCCTTAATTAATGATAGTCAATATGATCTTTTAGCGCATGTGATGCACCTTTGGCGGGAGACAATTGATAAACGTGGCGAATCTATGGCGGTCAGATATCGCCAGGGCATTTGATCGGGTTTAGCATAAAGCACTTCTCTCCAAACTTCCGGCTACGATCTGCCCCTCCAGCTTTGTAAGTGGATTACTGGCTTCCTGCATGAGCGTAGAATCCGCGTCCTTGCAGATGGATGCTCTTCGCGATTCATGTAGTGAATGCCCGTGTCCCACAGGGTTCCGTCCTGTTGCCCACCCTCTTTCTTCTTCATATTAATGGCATGCTGCCATTGGTAATATTCATTGCTATGCAGATGACAGTACGGTACATGGGCGATATTTCGGTCGGCCTGGTACTGGTCGGACAGAAATCGCTGAGAAGCGCGGCAGTGTTCTTGTTGATCTGAATCGGGTTTTGGATCTCATTAGTAAATGCGATTCCAATAACCTGATTGAGTTTAATGCCATGAAAACTTTGGTGTGCACGTTTGCAACAAAAATATCCTCATTCCACCCCACTCTTAGTCTTCAGGGTGCTTCCCTCAATATGCGAGAAAGTTCTGGACATGGATATTCGTTGCGATCTCAACCAAGGAAATTACATCGAGAGCCTCATTTTAACAGCTTCAAGCTAAAAAACTTGGAGACCTGAACAGGGCGCGCCGGTTCTTCACACTGGACCAGCTTGGTCTGCTTTATAAGACTCAAGTTCGCATCTTAGGGGCAGTTCCGCACAGTATCTTCTCAAGGCTCTCGATAGGTTGCAGCGACGGGCTATCAGCATAATCGACGACCAGCCATGCAATTCTCTAAGCGACTCGTAATGGCTGTGTGCGTCGCTGTGATCACAGATGTCACAGCTTTGACATCGTCTACTGCGATCACGGCTTTTTATTTGGTATCCTATAAGGCCGTAAGCGTACGCGAGGCTGTTTGCCTTATAGAATTCAAATTCCAAACGTAGCTTTGCGGCGCTAGTGTCGCACAACCACAAAAGCGACACTAAGGAGCTGCAATTTTGTGTTCAAGGCTATAACAGCCGATGTTTCCGAGGATGTGAGGATGTTTGCTCAGAATTGCATGGCAGGAGGTCACCAAAAATCTAGAACTTCTGCAACTACGTAGGCTGAGACATGGCTCGCTTAGCATATTTTACCACCTGTATCATGATGAGTTCTCTGAAGAACTGTTTTCCCTTATCCCACCCTCTTCCTTCCGTGATAGAACCACACGTACAGGCTTGCGATGTCATCATTCCACTGTTGAGGATATTTCTTCTCGTACTAAAAAGATCTTTTCACTAGTTGGCCGTTAAAATTAGAAACTAGGAAGCAAAATGCTTAGTGCAGATAAGTGCCATATTGCATGACCAAATGTCATGCAATATGGCATTGCACTTATATACGTTTTCGTAAAAGAAAATACATTTTATACGTTCGTTGACTATTACTCGTTAACCTGTAAAGACTGCTTAGCCGTGATACTTTTCCTTCTCTATTCACTGTATGGACTGCTACGATGATTTTTTTACACTTCTAAATACAACAGTTTCGCTGGCATGAGGAGGGGGGGGGGGGGGGGACGACACTTTACTCTAACAAAACACACACTTTTTTCAAGATTTTATCCTACCGCTTTGACAGCATAGTTAATATGTATATACATTCAAAACTATTGCTTTCTAGTATCAAGCGTCTCTGAGCTTGGCCGATGGACAGACGGAGAGACAGACGAACATGGCGAAATTATGTAGGTTCCGTGTTTACTAAGGATCCCTAACAAGGTAAGATAATCCATAGGCAGGCTGTAATTGACATTACTTTTGCCTATTCGATTGTTCGACGTTGAAATGACGCCATCGAGCTCCACGACTTTGTAACATGTAGATGTGGTGAAATTCGATAAAAGATATCGAACAAGATAAAAACATCAAACGAAGTTCCCCTAAAACTGAGAATGTCACGTACCAAATTTTATGATAAAATTTGCGTAAGCGAAAATCAAAGGCACAATGCATAATTTAACAGTACCGCATTGTTATATACCCTGTTTTTACGCGCAATTTTTAAAAGGAAAAGCTTTGTTGGTAGAAAAAAATGTTACGGTGTTATGTGACTCGTAATACAGTGTAGCATATAATAATATATAATCTAGTGTAATATATACCTAATTAAGTACAGCATTACTATACTAGTAAAAATATGCATGCAAAAGGTATTTAAATAAAACTTAACATGAAAGATCATTGTAAATGCGGTAACAACATTGTACTATTAACAGATTTTGCCTCCCTTTGTGTGTTCTACCGATTGTATAATGGGTTGTGTTCTGAGGAGTTGTTCGACATCATGCCAACAGCCTCGTTTTACAATCGCACAGCTCGCCGGCGGCTGGGAGTTCATCCGCACACACTGGAACCGCAATGGTCGCGTACTGTGTGGATAGAAACAGGAATAAACACAAATTGTGCAATTATAAAAAAAAACTGTTTAATTCATTTTATTAACGAGCTCGGTGCCGCAGTCTTGAATGACGTCATTAGACCTCCACAACTCAGAGGGAAAACCAGAGCTATCTTCAGTAAGGTCAAACGACTCTCGAAGTATTATTTCTTGGACGGGCGGGTTTTCTCACGATGTTTTCCTTCACAGTCGAGGATATGTACATAAATCCGAAAACCTATATATAAAATGTAAATATATAACCTATATATAAAATGTAAGTTTTGACGATCTCGGTGGCTCAGTTGTGAATGACGCGACTTTGACACTAACACTCGTGGGCTCGATTCCCACACAAGGCAAACATTTGTGTGCATGAACATGTCTATTTGTCTTGGTCTGGATGTTTTAAGAGAGGTAGGGCGCATTCAAGCAGCCCGTCTGGGGAAGTACCTCCACCGCACACAAAACCACAGCCAACTAACAACTCCCTTGGGGATTGTTGTGTTCCTGTGCGTGAGTGAGGTCATCGATAAGCTCCTAAGGAGTTGTTGTGTTAGCTTTAGCAGAGGAGGCATCGCGCGAGTGATTCTTAACGTATTGCAAACGTTCACATGCTACGGTAACCGCTTTACATCAGGCGGGCGGGCGGGCATAATAAAGTTGTATAAAAACCTTTTTAAACAATAGCAGAGAAAACATATAATGATGTTAAATTTTCCAATAGTATTTAGAAAATTTATTACGTTAGAAGTTTTTGGATTTTTGGAACAATCCTTTACAACAAACTTTAGGCCAACTAGTTTTTGTGCAGAATAATAAATCTCAGTTGGCAAACAAAGCACTACTCGACCGATAATCGAGAGGCCGGGGGTCAAGTGTCGCCCAGTGCCGCCGGCGAGCCGGTCATTTTTGTTTGACAGTACTTGAGATCAAAACTGAAGGAATACATGAATTTCGAACAAATAGTTACATACCTAACCAAAATCTACACTTAAATAAAAATAATTGCATCGAATGATAAAGGCCGGGCGGAGTTGGATATTTTCAGGAACATCGTTCCTATATGAAATCTATATGTTTGTCTGTGCGTTTGTCTGTGTGTTTGTCTGTCGTTTTTTTTCGAATATTCGAATTTTGACTTCAGATTCTGATTCAGCATAAAAAAAGTAGAATAGGAATGTTCAGGAACACCGTTCCTATCTCTTAAGAAACATGGTCAAAATGGCCATCAAATAAAAAAAAAAATTGAATTGTTACATTATTGACGAGCCAGGTCCTCTGGCAATGCAAGCTTGCGCATTCTCAACAGTTTTTTTTACATATTTGTATTAGTTAACATATATTCGTCAAAGAAAGAAAAAATAATGATATAATCATTTATTTGCCATTAGGCCCTTACTTAGACACGTTTTCACATACACACATTCATATATCTTAATAAATTTCCACAGTTTTTTTAGTTTTAATCTCTCTTTTTTAATCTACCAGCATTTCGAAAATGACGTCATCAAGAAAAACTAAACAGACTATTTTAAATCTTCTTTTTCACGTTATGACATCCATTAGTATTGGCGGGGTCCTCTACCTAAGCCTAAGGATTTGGCGCAGACTCTGTTTTTTACATGGAGTGACAGCCGTCAGACCGCCCACCAATCAAGCCAGAGGCAAAACCCAGGTCTATCTTAGGTTACACGTCTTTCGATATATAATATCTTTGACGTGTGGACGATGTTTTCCCGCACCGCCGAGCAAGTGGTACACGCCTCCGCCAAGATTCGAACCGGGAACCATTTGGTCACTAGGGCGGTTCCTTATCCACTGGGCTGTCACTGCTCCACTTCAACCTTCACTCATCCCACTGCAGGGATACGTCTCTCTGCAACGGAAGAAATGTAGACCTTACTCCACCACGTTGTTTAAATGCGGGTTGGCGGAGGCCAGTGTTTTCAAGCCGTCCGAGGCCCACCGACTTAGCTTAACGACCGTCATCTATCGACAACAGCCGGGTCCGACGGCTTAACGTGCCCTCCGAGCACGGAGAAACTCGAGATCGAAAAACCCATCCATAGACAGGCTGCGGTCGACGTTGCTTAACCTGCGTGTTTGGTTAGAATGACACGCGCAACGACGTCACTCAAGCAAACTATTTTAAATGTATAGTCATGATCACCACTCCGTTCCACGCATGCGCAGGGGTTGTAGCTATTTCATTCCAAAATACTCAAGGATTGTGAATATTGGTGCTCGGTTAGATGCTTAATATGGAATACCGGAATATGAAAAATGGAATAAAATTCAAAGCCTATAGATTATATTATGTCTATTATTATTACGGTCCAGTCCGTGGCGATATGAACTCAAACCAGCGCTGTGCCAAAACTTGCTGTGCTGCAGCATTCTCTGAGTGGTCGCCACATTAACCCTAAAATTAATATTTAATTTAGGTTAATACCTAATAATTCGCTGACATATTCCTTTGTGGATTATGCTTATAAATGTCTTTTCTTGCTTTTTTTACGAGAGTAGTGTTCCTAAACATTACAAAATTTGGGTGACTAAAAGTGGCTTCCTCTATGAGATTATATATGAACTAGCTTATACCCGCGGCTTCGCACGCGTAGTTTTTGGAATTTCGACAGTTTTACTTATTTTTATTTTACTTCTTATTTTTTGGTACAGTCAGCATTATATAGTTAGTAAAAGTACCAAATATTCGTATTTGTGTAGTAATGAAGATATGTCACGATTTGTTCGGTTTTCATCAACTATTTGATATTGACTGAATACACTCAAAAGCACCTCTTTGTTAAATACACAACATTGCATATTTTAAACACATAACTGTAGAAAGTCACTAACTTCAAAAGATATTTCTACTCCATACAAAGTGTCTACCCCCTTTTCAGCCACCTAAGGGTTCGAAAAATGCTGAAATTACTTTTTTGGTGTTTTGGTTCAGAATATATTTACCAAGCCTAAAGTAGCTCACTTTAAAAAAAAAGCAATCCCTTAACAGTTCAACTTTTAATTCAAGAAATACTTTTGACCCCCATTATACACTTTAAGACGTGGAATTTTTGAAAACGCTGAAACCACTTTTTTTTATTCTAATAGAGAGTATCTGTACAAAGTTTCAAGTTACAAACTTCAAAACCTATTTCTACTCCATACAAAGTGTCAACCCCATTTTCAGCCCCCTAAAGGTGGAATTTTGAAAAACACTGAAATTACTTTTTTGATTTCTTGATTGAGAGTATACTTACAAAGTCTAAAGCAACTCACTTTAAATAAAAACAATTTCTTAACAATTCAAATTTTAGTTCAAGAAATACTTTTGACCCCTCATTACACCCTTTAAGGGGTGGAATTTTTGAAAACGCTGAAATTACTTTTAGATTTGGTTCATGACTTTCAATGAAACACCTTAATATTGAATTTCAATCGAATAACTTCAAAAACGTAAAGTTTCATACTAACTTTGCATCCCCGTTTTACCGCCCTTAAGGGATGCTTTTTGAAATAATAATAAAGAAAAATATTTTACTCGTATTTCATGCCTTTCAATTAAGAACCTTCATGCTGAATAACTTCAAAAACGGCAAAGTTTCATACTAACTTTACGCCCCCGTTTAACCCCCTAAGGGATGAATTTAGAAAAAAATATTTTACTCATGTTTCATGCCTTTCAGTAAAGAACCTTCATGCTGAATTTCATTCGAATAACTTCAAAAACGGCAAAGTTTCATACTAAATTTGCACCCCCGTTTTACCCCCTTAGGGGATGAATTTCCAAAAATCCTTTCTTAGTGCTCCCCTACGTTATAAAAGGAACCCCTGTGCAAAATTTCAAATTTCTAACCCTTATAGTTTAGGCCCTGCGTTGATATGTCAGTCAGTCAGCTTCTCCTTTTATATATATAGATTTAGAGAATCCAGGGGAGAAAATTTAAAGAGCAAAAAGTACACAATACATCAGTAAGTAGATGGGAGATTATAGAAGGGGAACAGTTGAATAGAAAACTAGTTACAATCTTGAAGTTTTCATACTGACTGACAGAAATATATCCTATCTATCTATAACTTCTAGCCAAATCCCTTGCGGGACGGGACCATATGTCTTGAACCTTAACCTTCTCGAGCATGTTCACTGGTTTCTAAGGCTCCTGACAACATCTGATAAAACACGATCAATTTGGTCATGGTAGGTAAGTCTTGGGCTTCCTCGAAATAGAAAGAAATATCTTAATCATATAATACTTAAATAAGATTTACAGCTCATTCACCGTGTCGGTAATCCACTAGTGATGCCCCTGGTTTCATGTCTAAAGAGTTCTTACCGTCATCCTGTACACTTGCTTGTCACCTTAGCGGTTAATCATGTGCGCTCATGACGTAACGATTGTTGACCTTGCAATGATGATGTAATAGAGCCGACCGAAAAATGCGAGTCGTTATTAAGATTAGAAAAGACATGCTCCGTTGGTTCAGGCATGTAGAAAGAATATGGGACTATGTTAAGAACATGTTAATATAAGAAAGATGGTGGGTTCAAGGAAGACTAAGACTTACCTCACGATCAAATTGGTCGTTTTTCATAAGATGAAGCTCCAGGAACCGGCGAGGATGCATGAAAAGAGCTGAGAATGTTATAGAAGCGAGTGAGGTATATAAGAACCGCGTCTTATGGCGCTCGGTCTCCCTGCCTATCCCACAAGGGACATGGTGTGTGGATATAGATAGAAAATTTATAAGCGAAGCTGGCGCGGTTCACAATAAGATAAGGTACTGTAAGTTTGTTGTACTGTGACAAAAGTTCTGTTATTCTCACGCAAAATGGCGACGGAAAATTATCATCTTAATAAAATTCGATTTATATTCATCAAGCGAGGGGAGATAATTACGAATTAATTTTCCACCGCCAATCAATTAATGGAATTGGAGGCTGCTGTGAAGACCCAAATATATTACACGACTTCAAGGTTTTGTTCTCTTTAAGAGAGGCAGGTGATGCTCGGTGGCGGAGTTAGCCTGGCTTCTTTATCACCAGCGCTCGTTGTTTCGATTTTCAGACAGGACTAATATTTGCGAGCGTCAACCTGTCTGTTTGTCTTGGTCAGTTTGAGAGAGGTAGGACATCAAAGCAGCCCAACTGGGTAAGGACCTCCACTTCACACAAAACCACACTCAAATAACTACACTCTTATTTTTTTATATAACGTCGGGAGGTATATAAGCATACGGTCCACCTGATGTAAAATGGTTACCGTAGCCTATCGGTTTTAATACATTGAGCAGTCAGAACCCGTTATATACGTTTTCCCGTACATTTCGCGGTCGTATACGACCACCCGGGTTTCGAAGGGTTAAGTATCACCCGCGTGAAATCACCTTAGCTGTTAACACAGCAACTCCTTAGAGCTTACTGGTGACCTCACTCACACACTGGAACATAACAACCCTCCAGAGAGTTGTTATTTGGCTGCGGTTTTCTGTAAGGTAAAAACAGCCCGACCAAGCCAAACTGACATGTTCATGCACACATATGTGATGTCCTATGTGGAAATCGAACCCACGAGCTTCGGTAACAAAGTCGCGTTACTAACCGCTGAGCTACCGAGCTCATCCGCTCCGCCCCCGAGCTTGTCTCTGGAGGGTTGTTGTATTCCGAGTGAGTGAGGCGTCAAGTCAAGTCAACGTCAATCATTCCTATTCTACTTTTTATGCTGAATCCGAATCTGAAGTCAAAATTCGAATATTCGAAAAAAAAAACACACACACAGACAAACGCACACACAGTAAAACATATAGATTTCACATAGGAACGCTGTTCTTGAAAAAAGTCATACATAAAAAAAATGTTATTGTATTGGATGAGAAGTAGATTTAGAATTAATGATATTTTTAAGAGAGTTAAGGGGCGTCAAAGAAGTCCGTCTGGGGAAGTACCTACATCTCACAGAAAATCACAGCCAAATAACAACTCTCTAGAGAGTTGTTGTGTTCCTGCGTGTGAGTGAGGTCACCAGTAAGCTCCCAAGGAGTTGCTGTGTAAGCAGCAGAGGAGGCATCGCGCGACTGATAATTAATATATCACAAGCGTTAATAGGCTACGGTACCCGCTTTACATTAGGTGGGCCATATGCTTGTATGCCTCCTGACGTAATATTAAAAAAAAAAGATATATGGCTGCCTGGGCCGAATCATTTCCAGACGTCTTCGCAAGATATTCATCAAGTAATTTGAGTCCTTTTTACAAAGTTTTTTTGATGTGACGTCTGAAGGTTTGTCAGGCAAGGACGAACTGTTTCAGGAAATTTATTATAGTATCGAATACAATTTACATGAAACGACTTACCAGAGTTACCAGTCCTAGTAAGCCAACATATTTTTGCCCTAAGATTTTCACTTAAGTTTAAAAACAATATTTTTCCAAGCATACATAATGCTGCCTGCTTTATGTAGATAACGCGGTATTAATAGCAGAATCATCATCCGAACTGCAAACACTAGTCACAACAATAAAAGACGATTGTATGAAGAAAGGCTTACAATTGAATGCGAAGAAAACCAAAATAATGGTATTTAAAAGAGAGACAACCAGAACGAACACTAGGATTACGGTTGATGATGTAGTGCTGGAGCAAGTGGATGAGTTTGTATATCTTGGAAGCGCTTTTAGAAGCGATGGAAGGTACAGCGCTGATGTGGAGAGACGAGTGAGTACAGGGAATAGCGTGAATGGAGCGTTGGATAAACTGTTTGGCAGCCGAAATCTAAGCCAGAAGGCACAGCTCGCTGTACACAACGCGGTGCTAATCCCAACGCTAACGTATGGAAGTGAGAGCTGGGTATGGCAGAGAGAGCATGAAAGTGGAATAAATGCGGTCGAGATGCGAGCACTGCGAAAAATTTGTGGCATAACGCTTGCTGACCGTGTTCGAAATGATGACGTACGAAAGAGAGTTGGACTGAAAGAGAGTGTCGGTGTTAAGATAAGAAAGGGCATGCTTCGTTGGTTCGGACATGTAGAAAGAATGCAAGATGAAAGAATGACGAAACAGATATACAATGCGAAAGTGGAAGGATGTAGGAGCCGAGGAAGACCAAGACTTACCTACCATGACCAAATTGGTCGTGTTTTAGCAGAAGGTGATGTCAGGAGCCTTAGGAACCGGCGAGCGTGCATGAAAAGAGCGATGAATGTGAAAGAAGCGAGTGACGTGTGTAAGGACCGCGTCTTATAGTGCTCGGTTCTCTCTACCTACCCCGCAAGGGAGTATTGGAAGGAAACATTAGGGATATTTATGTCTTTAAACAGTTCCCTGAGCGATCCCCTTGAGCCTATGTTATAAATAGAGTGGATTATTTATAAGACACAAATTGTCAACCGCCATTCTGCACTTCATGCCATATGACATAATGTTGTGAAAGTACTTGCAATAGACTAAGCGCGCAGTAGCCATGTCCGTCAATCATCTGTTTTTTTTTATACAACGAGCTTACTGGTGATTTCACTCACACGTAGATACACAACAACCTCCTAGAGCTTTGATGCGTCCTACCTCTCTTAAAACATCTAGACCAAGATATGACAGACATGTTCATGCACACAAATGTTTGTCTTGTGTGGGAATCGAACGCACGAAAGCCGGTGTCAAAGTCGCGTCATTCACGATTGAGCCACTGAGCTCGTCATAATCTGAGTCTCCTAATACTGGCAAGTTTATTTATGTAGGGATACATACCTATATATTATCACGTCTGTCTACTACCGGGGTACGCAGAGACTATGGAACACCATATGCAAACATACCTCTCTCACCTCTTCCACACCCATCAACCTCTTCATGCATGCTCTTTGGTTTTGGATGCTTTTGCTTTGACCATTTTTAACATTACCAATTTGATCTATATGTATGCATGCAATTTGATCACGTACAGTCGTGGCAGCGACGGTGGTGGTGAGGGCATGCAGATTCTGTTTCAAACGGCGGACGACCGCAGCAGCCGAGGCAGAAACTACCGGAGCAGCCATGGCAGCGTCGGCATGTTGCAAGTACTAACAGTAGTGGGTGGGTGCCTGTCGGCGCTAGGTCGCATGAACTAATTGGTGGTGGAAGCACACAAAGCAGGTTAGATCAAATTGCATGTAAACTTGACTTTCGCAAAATAACGCCTGAATCTATTAACTACATTTATGCATCTAGGGCGCCCCCTACCGATTTTTTCATTCACTCTGCCTGATAAAACTTCTTTCGTAACTCTTATACCATTTATGGGATACAGCATATTAATGTATTCGTAACTTTAGAATAAGCATGTATCCTCCTTTATAGGAATACGTGAGTAAAATAACAGACGTAGTAAATTAAAATATAGCAAGTATACGGAAATTATAAGCACCAAACATCACGTTGAGATGTCCAGATCAATATCCCTTTGTTATAGTAATATTTCTTTGTTGTGTTAAATATATATATAGACTGTTTATTATTATGTAAGTTAGTCAGTCCATAGACGACAGAATATACATACGTTCCTGAAAACACTGGTCTTATTCTAAATCCGCAACACCATTCATTTTTCTTCTTTTTTAATTTATGTTGGGATCTTACTGTAATTTGGATTCTACTGTAAATCCAATAAATACGGTATCATCAACAAATTCTAATTTATTATTCTCAAAAAGAACTATATTAGCAGAAGTTACATTTATAAGGCTATTTTTGATACATTTGGTTTTAGCCAAGTTTATCAAAAGATTATTGTGACACGTGAATAACTTTAAAATAGCTTACAGAACAGTAATTTGCTTAATATTTTCACACTGGCGGGCCACATTGATAAGGTATCATCAGCAAATAGTATATCTGCCATTTTCTTCAACATGCATATTGTTAACGTTCGTAAAACAATTCTATCCTATTCTGTCATTATCTTCAAAATACACATCAAAAATACTCATTACAGAAGAGCTTATTAGAATTGACGAATATCTGGCTGACATAGATTTTTGAAAATTACCAGTTATCGCTTGATAACTTTATTATTATCGTATTATTCTGACATATAACTGTAATATCAACAGTCTAAAAATATACCTCTCACCTTAGGTAAGGTTCAAACGTCTAAGTAATAATATAAGTCTCATCTTTAAGATTCGTATTGAAAACAATTCAACTTAGTAGCTAGATGGCGCTGTGCCGCGACTTTACAGTGATACTAGAAATGAAAAAAATCGCCGTTATCAACGACAATCGACAGATCGTAGGTTCGAACCCCACTAAAGCGACAGATAATTTTTTCGATTGTAAAAATATTCAAAATATACCTTCTCCTTTTGAAATAATTTGGGGCTAATTAATTATATAATGAAACGTAGTCTCCTTCCTTTTTGTATTGAAACCCAAGAAACTCGCGGACCACAAGTTAAAACTCCTGTCAAAACTAATAACCACACAACAATCCACCGAAGGAAACTCCCTTATCTGTTCCCATTACTCTGAAGTGTTCCAGTAATGGCGAATTCGCAAAAGATTTCCTCGCAAATTAAAAGTTTCCCGGGCAGCCATAGTGAAAGTAATCTATTCGGAGTCAGCGATGTGCTATCCTTTTTCAGGCCCAATTTTAACTCATGACTTGCTATAAAATGAACATATCCATCGTATATGATGGGGAGGGCCTGGCGCAAAACTTGAGTTGAAGCGGATTTACTTTTAACGAACAATTCTTGCATTCAAAATTAAACAGTGTATATAAAATAAATAATATACTAATTTGCGTAAATAAATATGTAATGTACTTCTAGATATCGTTATAGGAACACCGATGGCAATGACTGAGCACTCCACAGAATACTCGTATCCAAAAAAAGCAGCTGAGAATGCGCAAGCTTGCATTGCCAGATGAACACCTGGCTCGTCAATTATATAAAAATTTAATTATTTTTTTTTAAAACTTTGTCGGCTATTTTGACCATGTTCCTTAAGAAATATTATATTGGTTTTTATTTAAGACATTCCTATTCTACTTTTTAATTTACTTTTCGAATCTAAAATAAAAATTCAAAATTTATTTTTTTAATTTATCGGCCATTTTGACCGTGTTCCTTAAGAGATAGGAGGTTGGTTTTTCAGACATTCCTATTCTATTTTTTTATGCTAAATCCGAATCTGAAGTAAAAATTCGAATATTCGAAAAAAAGCGACAGACACACACACAGACAAACATATATATTTCATATAGGAACGGTGTTCCTGGAAAACTAGATTATGAACTAGGCTTAGCACTTGTTAATACTAACTTTTTAGAAGAGAATTAATAAAATCGTTGAAAGAGATTTTTTTTTTCTCTTTGAAGGAAGTAATTAACTTACATAAAAAATGTATAGCATGCCAAAGGCACTGGCAAAATATGCTGTACGACTAATTTATTGCACTAAGCACTTGTATAACTGAATACAGAATCATTTATTTGCGTCAAATATAATTATTTGACGCAAATAAATTCTCTTTTAATCCTTGTATCTCAAGTAATAGCGTTCTTAAATAATAACAATTTACAACAACAATAGGGCTCCGTAACTGAGTAGACACATAAGCGAATATCTCTCTATTTATCTATAACTTCACGCGAAGTCCTTTCCATAGGCATATTAACCAAACGCTACATGACCTGATTTTTACACTTCTAACACGCTCCTTTAACGTTCATAGCTTATTTCATTCACACTTGTTGCTTCTCAGGGCTTCTTATCCCACCTGTTTAGAACAAACAACCAATTTGGTCCTGGTTGGTGACTTTTGGCCTTCTTCGACTCCCCACAACCACAACAGTATGCCATACGACTTAATGCTATAAAAGTAGCTGAAATAGACTATGCCATTTTCATCCATTGTCTAATTCTCCTAACAGTATATGCGGCGAAGCTCAGCTCGCGGCCCAGTTTATACATGTAGGGGCCCATTGCAATTTATAGTCAAATTTCATTCCAAGAAATACTTAATAAAATAATTCATATTTCTAACTTAACTTCTTGTACATTATTGTCATGGAGAACTCCTATGTAACATTTGGTTTTAGTTGAGTTTAATAAAATATTATTACACGTGAACCAATTTGGAATAGTAGATTTATTTATTACACCAGTTTACATAAACATTTTATAAAAACAATATTAATGCATTTTATAAACCACTGAGGTTTGACACCTAATGCAATGATATCACTACATCAAGACACAGACATGTAATAATAACCTACAATGTAAAATAAGAATAGTATAGAATAGTGCGTACTTAACTACAACAATGAGATTCATTGGTGACCGGGCAAGTACGTTCGAAGACATATATTAGGATATAACATAGATTATTTTAGATAGAACATTATTTACCTTGAATTAAGCAATTTTTAACGGAAGTATCGCGTGTTTTATTTATTTTGTTGAACCTCACGTTTCGAACGCTTTGCAGCGTCCGTGGTCGCAGGAAGACTCCTTTAAAAATTGTTTAATTCAATGTATAACAATCGCGAAAACCTAAGACAATATTATTTACCTTGTCAATATTTTCGCACCGGCGAGTAACATTAAAATTTAAAGAAGTATCATCATCAAATAGTAGAGCCTAACATAATACGATCATAAGATATTTTCGACAGAGATGAAAGCGACATTCTCTTAAGATTTGGACCACAATTTAAAGGTGCACACGTGACGTCCGCACGGAAATAAGGGTCGCGGGCTACGCTCGCTACTCGACCGGCGGCCACGGTTCGTTACACGCCGCGAGGGCACACTCGGACCCTCGCCACATAAATATATGGTGTCATTATTATATCCCACTCCTAATTAAAGAGTCTTGAAGTCATCTCAGATTTTTAACAACATACAACCATGCAGCCCTTCTGCTACCTAGCGTTATCACATTTCCTAATTCTAATAAGAGAGTTAGTATGAATGAGAGTGTTGGTGTTAAGATAAGAGAAGGCATCTCCGTTGGTTCGGACGTATAGAGAGAATGCAGTATGAAAGAATAACGAAACAGATATTATACAATGTGAAAGTGAAAGGATGTAGAAGCGGGGGAACACCGTAGAACGGAGGTTCCGTACCCAAAGGGTAAAACGGAACCCTATTACTGAGACTTCGCTGCCCGTCCGTCCGTCCGATTAGGTATTGTATATATCTATATGTTTACGCCAAGTCCCTTGCGGGATAGGCAGAGAGAACCGATCACCATAAGACGCGGTTCTTACATACTTCACTCGCTTTTCTAACATTATAGCTCTTCTCTTGCAATCTCGGTTCCTAGGGTTCCTGACATTAGCTTCTGATAAAAAATCGGCCAAGTGCGAGTCGGACTCGCGCACGAAGGGTTCCTTACCACTATCTATAAAAACGGCAAAAACTTCACGTTTGTTGTATGGGAGCCTGCCTTAAATATTTGTTTTATTTTAATTTAATTATTTATTCTTAAAGTGAATATATAACTAAATATTCTGTGAATATTTCAAGCGCCAACCTGTTGCTGTTATCAATATCGAGCAAAAACGAGCAAAAAATCGGCCAAGTGCGAGTCGGACTCGCGCACGAAGGGTTCCGTACCATTATCTATAAAAACAGCAAAAAAAATCACGTTTGTTGTATGGGAGCCCCCTTAAATATTTATTTTATTCTATTTTTTAGTATTTGTTGTTATAGCGGCAACAGAAATACATCATCTGTGAAAATTTCAACTGTCTAACTATCACGGTTCAAGAGATACAGCCTGGTGACAGACGGACGGACGGACGGACGGACGGACGGACGGACGGACGGACGGACGGACGGACGGACGGACAGCGGAGCCTCAGTAATAGGGTTCCGTTTTACCCTTTGGGTACGGAACCCTAAAAATCCAAGTTTGTTGTATGGGAGCCCCCTTAAATATTTATTTTATTCTATTTTTTAGTATTTGTTGTTATAGCGGCAACAGAAATACATCATCTGTGAAAATTTCAACTGTCTAACTATCACGGTTCGTGAGATACAGCCTGGTGACAGACGGACGGACGGACGGACGGACAGTGAAGTCTTAGTAATAGGGTTCCGTTTTACCCTTTGGGTACGGAACCCTAAAAAATCACGTTTGTTGTATGGGAGCCCTCATAAATATTTATTTATTTTATTCTATTTTTTAGTATTTGTTGTTATAGCGGCAACAGAAATACATCATCTGTGAAAATTTCAACTGTCTAACTATCACGGTTCAAGAGATACAGCCTGATGACAGACGGACGGACGGACGGACAGCGGAGCCTCAGTAATAGGGTTCCGTTTTACCCTTTGGGTACGGAACCCTAAAAACCAGACCTCTCTTAGAATTCCTTGGACATAGCTATGGGTTTCCTCACGGTGTTTTCCATCACCGCCGACTACGTCATAATTACAAATATGAGACGAGATCGGCGGTGCAGTCGTGAATGATGCGACTTTGACACCGACGCTCGTGGGTTCGATTCCCACACAAGACGAACATATGTGTGCATGAACATGTCTGTTTGTCTTAGTCTGGATGTTTTAAGAGAGGTAGGGCGCATCAAAGCAGCCCGTCCGGGGAAGTACCTCCACCTCACAGTAAACCGCAGCCAAATAACAACTCCCTAGAGGGTTGGTGTGTACTCAATTATGTTTAGTTTACCCGCCATTCCATTTATTAAATCCCATTAAAATTTAATAATATGTTAATTTACTACAAGAAATTTAAATTAAATACTCAATTTAAAATACTCAATAAATTCAAATGGTGACTTAGGTGCTACCATAAACAAAGACTCTTTATTTATTTATGGTATGTTTTTTTATACTACGTTGGGAGCCATTCAAGCATACGGCCCACCTGATGTAAAACGGGTACCGTAGCCTATTAATGCTTGTAATATAGGTATTAAGTATCACGCGCGCGATGCCTCCTCTGCTGCTTACACAGCAACTCTTTGGGAGCTTACTGGTGACCTCACTCACGCGCACGAACACAACAACTTGTTATTTAGTTGCGGTTTTCTGTGAGGTGGAGGTACTTCCCCAGACGGGCTGCTTTGTTGCGCCTTACCTCTCTTAAAACATCCATACAAAGACAAACAGACATGTTCGTGCACACAAATGCTTGCCTTGTGTGGGAGTTCGTCACAAGTGTTCAGCTCCGCGTAGTAGCAAGTTATTAAAAATGGGATAAGAATTTGTTTTGCCTTACGAGAGGTGTGCTGGCTATGTCGGTTTTCTTTATAATTTTGTTCTAAAAAGGGGATCATAGCGTTAGAAGAACTGTTTTAAAGATTCGTTTCTTAAGCTTAATATTATACTCAGGGGAGTTGAGTACAATTTTATGCGTTGATAGTGCTGCGTACAATATATATATTCATCTGACGCTCAAGACTACCGTTTCTCATCATCATAGATTGACACGGAAGGGGAAATTGATAGTGCTCTCTCAGAAGGTGATGTCGCCTTCTGATAGAGCACGATCAATTTGGTCATGAAGGTAAGTCTTGGCCTTCCTCGGCTCCTACATCCTTCTACTTCTGCGTTGTATATCTGTTTCGTAATTCTTTCTTGCAGGAAGAACGAAGTACGAAACAGATATATTCTTTTCAGATGACCGAACCAACAGAGCATGCCTCTTCTTATTTTACCACTGACACTCTCTTTTAAAACAACTCTGTTTCTAACATCATCAAATTTCGACCGTGTTTATCCTCCTTTCATGCTCTATCTGCCACATCCAGCTCTCGCTTCCATAAGTAAACGTTGGGACCAACACCGCATTGTGTATAGCGAGTTGTGCCTCCAGGCTCGAACTTTCCCTGCCAAGAAGTTTTCCCAACGCTCCATTCACACTATTCCCAGCAATCACTCGTCTTTCCACATCAGCGGTGTACCTTCCATCGCTGCTGATAGCGCATCCAAGATATACAATCTCGTCTACCCGTTCCAACACTTCATCATCAACCGTAACCGTTTTCTTTATTGTGACCACTATACATCAGATGCGCCATATATTTGTATGCCTTCCGACTACAATTCTACAAACCTCTTGAGGCCCTCTCACTCACCAAAACGTAGCGAAATATCTCTGCGGTTCAAGCCTAACTATCAATAGAAAGGATATTTTAACCAATAAGCCGATAAGTGACGCAATGTTGATCCATGGACTAGCCAATAAGAGCTGTGCATTCTACTTTACACCCCGACCCGTAGCGGTGAGTTGAGTTATTATGCAAAATCGTGTCATTAGGTCTTTTATAAAGGGTCAGGCCTACCACTCATACCCACTACTGTGTCTCCTGTGTAGCCAGAATCAACAGCGGCGACCACCAAAAAGGCAATGAACAGTGAAGTTCATTGCCATCCCGGGGGTTTAACTACAGCTGCCTTGGAACTCACATCGAATTTAACCACAAGAAATTTGTAAGAGTAGGAAGTTTCGGAATTGACTTCCCCTCTCGGCAAAGTGAGAGACAGGAATATGACAAATAAGGCATTTAAAAACCTCAAAGAGATGGCTAGTCAGGTGAAGCTCAACTGCCGTGTTTTTTTTATTTTATTTTTTTTATACTACGTCAGGAGACATACAATCATACGGTTCACCTGATGTAAAGCGGGTACCGTAGCCTATTAACGCTTGTGATATATTAAGTATCACTTGCGCAATGCCTCCTCTGCTGCTTACGCAGCAACTCCTTGGGAGCTTACTGGTGACCACACTTACACGCAGGAACAAAATAACCCTCTAGGGAGTTGTTGAAGTATGGTGAGTGGAGGTACTTCCCCAGACGGGCTGCTTTGATGCGCCCTATTTCTCATAAAACATTTAGACGAAGACAAACGATCATGTTCACGCACACAAATGTTTGTCTTGTGTGGGAATCGAACTCACGAGCGTTAGTGTCAAAGTTGCGTCATTCACGCCTGAGCCACCAAGCTCGTCTAAAGTATATTTTAACCAATAAGCCGATAAGTGACGCAATGTTGATCCATGGATTAGCCAATAAGAGCTGTGCATTCTACTTTACGCCCCGACCCGTAGCGGAGATTTTAGTTATTATGCAAAATCGCAAAATAAGAAAAGTTATGCTCCGTTGGTTCGAACATGTAGAAAGAATGCGGGACATAAGAATGACGAAACAAATATACAATGCGAAAGTGGAAGAATGTAGGAGCCGAGGAAAACCGAGACTAATCTACCATGACCAAATTGGTCGTGTTTTATCAGAAGGTGATGTCAGGAGCCTTAGGAACCGGCGAGCGTGCATGAAAAGAGCTATGAATGTGAAAGAAGCGAGTGAAGTGTGAAAGGACCGCGTCTTATGGCGCTCGGTTCTCTCTGCCTACCCCGAAAAGGATCTAGCGTGAAGATATACATACATACATATACATAAAAATCCCAAAGGAAGTTAATTCTTCTGTTGTGCTTTTAAGAGCGGCGCCCACGCGGCGTCTGACGGGACCGATAATGGATCTCGGAATAATCGCACTGGAAAGTTATTTTTGAACCTTACATAAGAAATTTCATTATGTAATAACATATTTTATTTGAAGAGAGATAGGGTGCAAAAAGGCATCATTTATCTATGTGTCTGGGGAAGTACCTCCACTCCCTGGAGGATCGTTGTGTTCTTGCGAGTGAATGAGGTCACCAGTAATTCTAAGACGTCGTGATGTTAGCAGCAGAGATGGCACCGGGCCAGTGATACTTATGTTGTAAATTCATATCTATCTATCTATAACTTCACGCCAAATCCCTTGCGCGGTAGGCAGAGGGAACCGAGCGCCACGTGACTTGATCCTTACATATCTCACTCGCTTCTTAAACATTCATTGCTCTTCTTATGCACGCTCGCCGGTTTCTAGGGCTCCTGACATCTCTTCTGATACAACGCGACCATTTTAGTCATGGTAGGTAAGCCATGGCCTTCCTCGGCTCCTACGTCCTTCCACTTTTGCATTGTAAGTTCATAGGCACAGTAATCGCTTTTCATCGGATGATCCGTATGGTTTTATATATAAAAATAGTATCAAGGAGCTCATCGGCATTGAGACGCGTGTCACTCTAATCGAGCATGCAAGTTAAGTAGCATTTGCTGTAGCCTGTCTATGGATGGGTTTAGTCGTATCAAGTTCCTCCATACTCGGAGGGTATGTTATGCCATCGGTCCGGCTATTTAAAAAAGAACGTGTAAGAATGAAACTGAAGATCAGCTCGGTAGCGCAGTGTTTAATAACGCTACTTTGATACCACTGCTCGCGGGTTCGATTCCCAAACAGGACAAACATTTGCATGAACATATCTGTTTATCTTGGTCTAGGTGTTCTCTATGTTTTTTTCTTTTTTTTTATACTACGTCGGGAGCCATACAAGCATACAGCCTACCTGAAGTAAAACGGGTACCGTAGCCTATTAACGCTTGCGATGTATTAATTATCATTTGAGCGATGCCGCGTCTGCTGCTTACACTTAGGTAGGAGGTACTTCCCCAGACGGGCTGCTTTGATGCCCCGTACCTCTCTTAATATCATAAGTATCTATGTATCATAAGTATGTATTTACAAAAGTAAAATGTATTTACGTATGTTTATCAGTTGTCTAGAATTCATAACACAAGCTTCGCTCACTTTGGAGGTAGATGGCGCTGTGTAATTTGTTTATATTTTTATTGCTGTTCCAAATATGAGGAGTTGGGGATTATGTCGACGACATTTTTCTTACTCGAATTCTAGAACTAGACCCGTACTTCCCAAAGTGATCTATATCGACCCCATGTGGGGTCGAATACACCAGTTAAGGGGTCCATCAGATATTAGTCAGGCAGGGGCAGCAAAAAATATATACACAACGGGTCTACGAGACAAAAATGATTGAAAATCTCTGCCTTGGAGTAACATCGAGGAGTTTGATGATGCAGGTTGGAGGTTTTATCTATGTGATCTCTTCTAATTTTGACGAGCTCCGTGGCACAGTGGTTAGTAATGCTACATTGACATCAAATCTGGTGGGTTCAATGCCCATACAGGACAAATATTTGTGTGTATTAAGATGTCTATTTGTCTTTATGTGGGCGTTTTTAAGAGAGGTAGGGCACGTCTAAGCAGCTCGACTGTGGAAGTACCTCACAGAAAACCGCAGCTACATAACAAGTCCCTAGAGGGTTGTTATGTTCCCGCGTGTGGGTGAGGTCACCAGTAAGCTCCCAAGGAGTAGCTGTGTAAGCAGCAGAGGAGGCATCGCGCGAGTGATACTTAATATATCGCAAGCGTTAATAGGCAACAGTGTCCGCTTTACAACAGGTAGGCCGTATGTTTGTATGCCTCTGGACGTAGTATAAAAAAAAAGAAACCGGCGAGCGTGCACGAGAGCAATGAATGTTAAAGAAGCTAGTGAGGATTGTAAGGATCGAGTCATGTGGCGATTCCCTCTGCGTATCCACGCAAGGGATTAGGCGTGAAGTTATGGATAGACCGATTGAGCATGTAAACAATACGGCTTGATATGCAAACATAACAGCATATAGGACACACAACCCAAGCCCATAAAGTAAATTTCACCATCTACGACTCATTTCCGGCACATGATGTGACGCGAAACGGATTTCCGGCGTATATATGACGTCACACGACGTGAATGAATGGCTTTGTGAGATAATTTGTGTGCTATTTCAGTATTAATAACTTTGAAAGTATTATACCGCCGCGGTGGCATACATTTATTGTGACACGAGTATCAGTTGAGGATTTCAAATACCTTGAACGATAGATTCGTGATTATAGAACCAGCTGGTCGCTGGGTCGAGTCCTGCTGTGGGCATGTAACCTCGGGAGGCATACAAACATACGGCCCACCTGATATAAAGCGGTTACCGTGGCCTATAAATGCTTACAACATAAAATAATAAATATCACTCGTGCGATGCTACCTCTGCTGCTAACACAGCAACTCCTTAGGAGCTTTCGGGTGATCTTATTACCACGTAGGACCACAACAATCCTCTAGGGAGTTGTTACGTGGCTGCGGTTTTCTGTGAAGTGAAGGTACTTCTCCAGACTTTCATGCTCTCTCTTCCATACCTAGCATAAGTTAGTGTTGAGACAAGCTTTTAGCTCAAGCTTTTACTGTCAAGAAGTTTTCCCAAGGCTCCATTCACACTATACTTATACATTTTCTTTATATTTTTAATAGATATAGGGCGCCATCTTGGGAACTACCTCCGCCTCACAGAAAGCCGCAGCCAAATAACAACTCCCTAGAGGATTGTTGTGTTACTGCGTGTGAGTGAAGTCACCAGTGAGCTCCAAAGGAGTTGCTGTGCAGCATCAGAGAAGACATCGCGCGAGTGATACTTAATGTAGTACAAGCATTCACAGGCTACGGTATCTGCTTTACATCAGGTGGGCCGTATGCCTTCCGACGTTGTATAAAAAAATCCCATTTAAATCCTATGGATAGTTCTATCTCATTCTCTCGCTTGTTAAATCTTACAGATATATATGTCCTCTTTTTAAGCGGACGCGCGTAACAGAATCATTTCTTGTTAACGCGTTCACTTGATTTTACTCCTCATAAAATGTCCATACCGGGGCGTTATAACTCAAAATCGTTTCTTAAGGTATTTTTTTTGGTCCTATACTTAATGCTAATAAAACTAAATTATTGCACATCAAATGACCATACTTAAAAACCACGTTAGTGACTAAAGTTATAGTAGCTCATGACCATACGTGCTTACATAGCTCCAGTAGTAGAGGATGCTGTTGCCCTACCATAGAACTTGCTGATTCGCATACACTCCTTGGGCTAGTAATTGACAATACACTAAATTGGAAACTTCACATTAATGAAGTGTGTAATAAATTAAGACTTTTTCTTGGAAATATAAAGATCTTAAGCCGTCGTATTCCATATCGCGTAAAACTATTACTTTATAACTCTCTAGCTGAGTCCCACGTACAATATGGTCTGAGCAGCTCCGGACGGACATATAATACATACTTAAACAATATACATTCTGTGTACTAAGTATCGGGAATTTGTCAATAAAACAAAAAATACAAATTATTCATCTAAATTTATTTTATCGCCTTCAAAGTAGGCCCCATCGCTTGCAATACAACATCTCCACCGCTTCACCCAGTCTTCCATACATTTTTCATAGGCTATTTGCGGTATGGCCTTTAGCTCATTCAGCGAATTTTCTTTTATGGCTTCTATCGACTCAAAACGTTTTCCTCGAAGTGGTAATTTTAACTTGGGAAATAAAAAAAAGTCAGACGGAGCCATATCAGGTGAATACGGTGCTTGGTCGAGAACTTTTGTTGAATTTTTCGCTAAAAACTCTTTCACTATAACGGCTGTGTGTGATGGTGCATTATCATGGTGCAGCATCCATGAGTTGTGTTGCCACAAATCTGGACGTTTTCGGCGGATACTCTCACGCAAACGCTTCATGACGCCTAAATAATATTCTTTATTCACTGTTTCTCCCTCTGGAAGGAATTCGGAGTGAACCACACCACGGTAGTCAAAAAAAACTGTCAGCATCACCTTGATTTTGGAGCGACTTTGCCGCGGTTTTTTGGGTTTCGGCTCGTTTTCGAGACGCCATTCTGAAGACTGTTGGCTTGTTTGCATGTCGTACTCATAAACCCATGTCTCGTCGCCAGTTATTATACGTTTCATAAAGGTCGGATCCGTAGAAGCTCGGGAAACCATGTCTTCAGCGACATGCTTTCGCTGCGCTTTTTGAACAAAATTGAGCTCTTTTGGAACTAGTCGAGCGGCGACGCGTTTCATGCCTAAAATGTCAATGAGAATGTTGTGGACGGACTTAAAAGATATGTTCACCTCACTAGCCAACTCTCTCAGACTCATACGTCGATTTTCGAGCACTAGCTTCTTGATTCTGTCGATGTTTTCTCTGGTCGTAGCGGTTGAAGGTCTACCAGAACGAGGCAAGTCTACTACTACTTCTCGGCCTTCTTTAAAAGCCTTATACCATTCATAAGCCCTTGTTTTCGATATACACGATTCGCCGTAGGTATTTCGCAACATTTTTAGTGATTCACCACATGAAATATCATTTGAAACACAAAATTTAAGGCACACTCTTTGTTCAACAATATTTTCCATTGTAAAAATCGCCGAGGACTCAAAACTATGACCAACAAAAAGTGTAGTTTAAAACAAATTAAATGACAGATCCCGCTCAAATTTTGCGCGCTAAATCAGTACAGTGCTACCAACATGCAGTAAAAAAATTAGAACGACCTCTTTTACGCGGGTCTTTTTATTGACATATTACCGATACTTTTTACACAGAGTAGTATATAGATTACAATTAAAAATACTAAAGTCGATTGTATCCACTCAAGTTAAATTACAATATCAGAATGATGATTTGAGTCTTTTTAAACACTGTAAAATTTTACCAATTCACCTAAAAGTACACTATACTATGTTAAAAGAAAATTATTTTAAACTTGACTTTCTTCGAAAAGTGGAATGCGCTGTATTCACACGAGCTATAGCTCAAAACCGGCTGAAAAACATCACGCGCCACCGACGTGTACGGCGAGAGAACGACGCGCTACATTGTACCGCGCTTAACCCTTCGAAACCCGGGTGGTCGTATACGACCGTGAAATGTATGGTAAAACGTATATAACGGGTTCTGACTGCTCAATTAATAAACTACCACCCGATTTAAATAAAAATCTTGTTAGGAATAATTCAAAACATAAATTAAAAAAACACTTTTTGGACAAATTAAATAGCCAAAACAATTTAATTTCACTTAAGAACTTGAAAACAAACTAATTATACTACATGATTATTATTATTACCTGCAATAAAATAAATCTTAATTAAATAATAATTGATATTTACCGTATACTTAGTTGCTTATTGTATGTATTATTTATGTTACTCACTTATATCCTAATATATGTCTTCGAACGTACTTGCCCGGTCACCGATGAATCTCATTGTTATAGTTAAGTACGCACTATTCTATACTATTCTTATTTTACATTGTAGGTAATTATTACATGACTGTCTTGATGTAGTGATATCATTGCATTTGCGTCAAACCTCAGTGGTTTATAAAATGCATTAATATTGTTTTTATAAAATGTTTATGTAAACTGGTGTAATAAATAAATAAATGAATAAGGATTAAATTTCAAAAGATATCCAGCACTCTGTCTTTCCACATCAGCAGTCATCATCATCAGCATTCATATAGCCTTCCTTATATAGTTTGTACGCTCGTAACAGTTCCTCGGAGTCTCGGCAATCAAGTTTGTAAGTACCACAAGGAGTACGGTATCAGTATGCTGATGCCGGAGTCAAGTTATAACTAGGACGGCGGGGTCGTAGTCCAAGTTTAGATTCGATTTTAAACTGGAAATCAGCCCGAGACTCCATCCGATCATAGACTACTTATCGACATTACTTAATAGACCGCGCGTTATAATACACTAACAAAATTTGCTCCATTTATTTATACGTCTATAACTTCACGACAAATCCCTTGCGGGGTAGGCAGAGAGAACCGAGAGCCACGTGACTCAATACTCACATATATCACTCGCTTCTTTAACATTCATTGCTCTTCATGCACGATCGCCGGTTTCTAGGGCTCCTGACGTCACTTTTGAATTGTATATCTGCTTCGTCATTCTTTCATCCTGCATTCTTTCTACATGTTCGAACCAACGGAGCATGCCTCTTCTTATTTTAACACCGACGCTCTCTTCAGACCAACTCTGCTTCTAACATCATCATTGCGAATACGGTCTACAAGCGTTACGCCACAAATTTTGCTCAGCACTCGCAGTTCCACCGCGTTTATTCTACTTTAGTGCTCTTTATGCCATACCCAGCTCTCGCCTCCATAAGTTTTTATACAATGTCGGATGCACTAACTACAAATTAGATTGCGCGTGAAGGCACCCCATTCACATAAAAACATTGTGTTTTAGCGCATAAACTCGAATCGAGCCTATTGACTAATGAAAAAATATTTTAACCAATCTCCCCAATTTGGATAAGTGACGTAGGCAACAAGCGTTTGCGTGTTCTACTTTGTTCTCCGACGCGTACCGGTGAAATGAGTTACTACGTAAAATCGGTTCCATAGTTTCTCTACATATTATTCCCTTCATGCATTAGGCATCAGGCATCACTCGCGCGATGCCACCTATGTTGCTAACACAGCTACGGCTTTGACGAGCCCCGTGGCTCAGTTGTGAATGACGCGCCTTTGAGACCAACGGGTTCGATTCCCATACAGGACAAACATTTGTGTGCATGAACATGTCTGTTTGTCTTCGTCTGGATGTTTTAGAGAGGTAGGGCGCATCAACGCAGTCCATCTGGGGAAGTACCTCCACATCACGGAAAACCGCAGCCAAGAAACAACTCCCTAGAGGATTGTTGTGTTCCAGCGTGTCCGTGAAGTCACCAGTAAACTCCTAAGGAATTGACGTGTAAGCAGCAGAGGAGACATCGCGCGAGTGATACTTAATATATTAGAAGCATTAATAGGCTACAGAAACTACTTTACATCACGTGGGTCGTATGCCTCCCGACGATGTATATATACTACTCCTTAGTACGAGTAGCTCACTGGTGACTTCACTCACTCGCAGGAACCCAATAACCCTCCGTGGAATTGTTATTTGGCTGCCGTTTTCTGCGAGGTGGAGTTACTTCCCCAGACGGACTGTTTTGATGCGCCCTACCTCTATTAAAAACACCCACATGAAGACTAACTGATATGTTCATGCACACAAATGTTTGCCAGGTGTAACTATGGAGCCCACGATCCTAGGTTATTAAGTAGCCATTGCTAACCATTTATAACACATTCATTTGCAAAGAGCGATTATGATGATTTGAAACTATGGATGTTAAAGAAGCGAGTGAGGCGTGTAAGGATCGCGTCTTGTGGCGCTCGGTTCTCTCTGTCTACCCCACAAAGGGACCTGTCATGAAGATATACATACATGAACATTCTGTAAATTTGTGTGGGAATTGAACCCACAACTTTTCGTTATCTTGCGCTAACTCGCTGCGTTCAAGGTAACTTGCTTAATATCAGCCATGCTATAAGCTTGATTGCCACATTACAATAGTTAAATAAATGAAAAAACACTGCTAAAGAACCACAGCAGCAGCTTAAATTTCAACGTTGAAGGAATCGCAATTTCTGGGCTATCGATGTCATTTTTTTGTTCATTAGCCACGCAAATGGCGAGCAAAGACTCTGTGACTATACAGCCTCGACTTTATTTTTAATATTTCTTCATTTTTATCCCAGCATTAAGAACGCTGCCGCAAAATTATCGTGGAAAGGATCACGTTAAAAATGATTTTATAAATGGCGAAACCTCTATACTGATTTTGACGATTTCCTTAGATAAAAAGATGAAAAATATTTATTTGACATTAGGCCCTCACGGGCACTTAGACAAGTCATACATTCTTGAAATCAGTTTATATTTTGTATTATTAATTTTTTCATATTGTACCTTATTAAATACTCAGTAATCTCTTTTTTTTAATCTACCATCATTTCCAAAATGATCATTGGCGAAGAAGAAATGCCGAAAGAAACTTGTTAATCTAGGTCTTTTTTCAAATCGTCAATTTTTATTACAATAATGTATGTAGGTAGAGACTAGTCTCAGTTTTTGTATCTGCTACCCCAATGGGAGACAGGCGTGATGATGTCATATCAAGTGGTACAATTAAAGATATTAATGTATGCACTGAATCATTTCCAGACTTCTCTATCAGTCAGATTTTCGTCGATTCTGTATGTAATAAGCCTTTTACATAGAGCATTATTGATGTGCCTTTGGAACATATTGTCAGGCAAGAACTGTTTATACGAGTATAACTGTTTCAGGTAATTTATTATGGAGTCAATTACAATTTACAATAAAAAATCTACTAAGCTAGACTAGTAGATGCTTACTTAGGCATACGCCGTCTATTCCTGCTTCTAAGAATTTCACATAATTTTGAAAATAACTATATTTTTACGAGCACACATTATGTTCTCAAAACTATAATAATATACTGAGAGGTAACAAAGTAAGCGACGTTTTTTACTATTAAAACTAGATTCTACTAATATCATACTTTGTATTTATCACTTTCACTGTAATTACAAGATTGTATCTACGAAGCAATGTAAAAAATACCAAATTATAAAAAGTTCCTCTAAACACGCTCGCGCTTCCAGGAATTCCCGCCAAAGATCTCCTGTCAGTGTCAACTCTGTTATTATTCCGACATCAATCTGGTGCAAATTACACGGCGTTGGATTACAGTCCCGGCTAATTACTGCTCGATTGATCCCCGCTGTCTCCAATAGGTTTGTTGACAGTGAATTGTAGCCATATAGATTTTTGTGTATTGTTAAACTATGAATTTATAGAAATGAGTGAAACCACTAGTATTTTTTAATAAAAGTAGGCTTTATGAATGGGTGTTAGTAAAAAAAAGCGGCCAAGGAAAATCCAACATAAATCTTTGATCGAAGATTTTTAATTTTTATCTGTCTATAACTTCACGCCAAATACCTTGCTCGGTAGGCAGAGATAAAAGAGCCTCATGATTTAGTCACACCTTCTAGCTTATTTGACATTCATAGCTCTTCTCATGCACTCACGCCGGTTTCTATAGCTGCTGACATCACCTCCTGATAAAACAAGATCAGTTTTGTAATGGTAGGTAAGTATTTGCCTTCCTCAGCTCCTACATCCTTCTACTTTTGCGTTGTATACAAACATTTAAAAAAGTCTTATTTATACATTACTAGCTGTGCCCGCGATTTCGTCCGCGCGGAATAATTAAGTTTTATTATTTATTTACATTATATTAATAAAATAAAAAAAAAATCTAAAATAAAAGTAGCCTAAGTTACTCCTTAATACATCAGCTATCTGCCAGTGAAAGTCCCGTCAACTTCGGTCCAGCCGTTTCAGAGATTAGCCGGAACAAACAGACAGACAGACAAAAATTAAAAAAGAAAATATTTTGGTACATGTACCGTGTATACATCCAAATGCATTTAATAAAAAGCGGTTATTTTAATATTACAAAAGACACTCTAATTTTATTTATCTGTATAGATTCCCAAAGGATTATTCGAAAGTGAACTAACTCCATCATAAGGCAATCAATTCGTAATATCCAAATTATACGATGTTATTAACACTGACCTTGTGTAAGCTCAGGCAGTCCTGAGGGAAATTATAAATAATGAAGGTTTTTTATACAACGTCGGGAGACAAACAAGCATTCGGCCCAAGATTAAGTATTTACCATAGCTTATAAACGTTTGTTGTAAAAGAAATATCGCTCTCGTGTGCCATACCGGGTGATAACTAACTCCTCAGGAACTTTCTTTTTTTAACCTATGGAGAACTAATGATACCGATTTTACGTAGTAACTCTATTGACCACTATGCGTCGGGGTGATAAAGTGCAACGCGTTGCTCTTATTGGCTAGTTCAGGGATCAACATCGCGCAACTTCTCAGCTTATTGGATAAAGTATTCTCCCAGGCTTGAATCGCAACCACAACGTTTTGCCTTCATGCGCAGTCAAGTGGTTTTTTGGTTAGCGTGGTAACCTCACTCACTTACAGAAACCACCCTCCAGGGAGCGTTTATTTGTCTGTGTCCTTTTGTGAGATGAAGTTTCTACCCCGTCTTGCTGACCGATGTGACCTGCTTCTCTTCGCCAGGCCCTCGTTTGGACCATGGATACAAAAATCTCATACTCCTTATGTTGGAAGGATGGCTAATGTTATACAAGGTATTTACCACTGCGATTGGCGAACGAGGCTCTGTAGTGAAACAACTACCGTAGGCTATGGACCATTGTAATACTTGTAGTATCGGTTTCATGCAGCCACCTTCGTTGCTAACACAATTCTTTACCAGTTCCACGAAAACTTTACTCACTAGCAGGACAGTTCTATAAAGAATTGTTATTTGGGTATAATTGAATAGGGGAAGTGCCTCCACCGCAAAACTGTAATGAAAATATTTTTCTTGAACATGAGAAAACCGATCGCCAAAAGCAATAGACTACATATTTTCACGTCCGGCCTCGATAAGCAAGAGTGAGCCAAAAGGCAAACGCCACTAAAAATGGCATCCGAACGTATATGTAACAGGAAGGGGAATAAAAATGTTTTTTTATCATAGACATAAAATATCTGGACTCGTCAATAAATATCAATTCACCAGAGGGTGACTTTGTACAGTCGTCGTCTGCGTGGGTACCTCTGTCTCACCTATTTCTACCGACAAGCAGCTATATTTATATAGCAGTGTTCCGGTTTGAATGGTGACGTATACCCGCGAGTAAAATCGCCGTGATATTGCGACCGTCAATATGCTGCAGTGACCGCTTACCATCTAATGCGGGCCGCATGCTTGTTTCCTAATCTAGTTTAATAAAAAAAAGCGAGTGTGCTTTTGAGACCACACGACTGAAGTAAAACTTCTTTAGCTCCATAGTGTGATCTTAGATACACGAAACTAAACTCGCTATGAGAGAAGGAGAGAAAGAAAATGTGTGCTCGCACCTCTCCCTTTTGCCCCTACAGTAATATACGAAACGTAACTCTCTCTTTTTCTATCTTGACTAACTTATATCTCCCTCTCAACTTCCGTTCGCCTCGCCCTATCACACTTTTCGCAACGCTCTCGTCACGCATTCACCAGTCAAGCGTGCGTAAAGAAGTATTACTTCAAAAAAATATCACGAACATGCATTACATGAAAACACAGCTTTACGAAGAATGTATTAATATTTAGACTTTGTAAATGGTGTTCTGCTAATTAACAAACGAGACTGGAGAAAGAGCGGTATTAAAGCGTTTAACAGCAGGGGCGGTGACATGCGGGCGATGTTCTTTGATGACAGTCGTTAAACATTGGAGACGATCTTGGAAACTAAAATTTTGACGAGCTCAGTGGCGCAGTAGCAAACGCGATGTTACTTTGACACTAAAGCTCGTGGCAAAGTCCACACAGGGCAAACATTTGCGTGCATGAACATGTCTGTTTATCTTGGTCTGGGTATTTTTAAGAGAGGGTGGATGCATCCAAGCCCATCTGGGGAAGTACTTCCACCTCACAGAACAGCGCAGCCAAATAACAACTCTCTAGAGGGTTCCTGTGTTTCTGCGTGTGAGTATCACCAGTAAGGAGTTGTTGTTCTAGCAGCAGAGGTGGCATCGCACGAGTAATACTTAATGTATTGCGATCATAGGCTACGTTAACCACTTGACATCCTTTTTAGGGTTCCGTACCCAAAGGGTAAAACGGAACCCTATTACTGAGACTCCGCTGTCCGTCCGTCCGTCCGTTCGTCCGTCTGTTACCAGGCTGTATCGCATGAACCGTGATAGTTAGACAGTTGAAATTTTCACAAATGATGTATTTCTGTTGCCGCTATAGCAACAAACGTTTTTTTACTCGATATTGATAACGGCAACAGGTAGATGCTTGAAATATTCACAGAATATTTAGTTATATATTCATTTTAAGAATAAATAATTAAATTAAAATAAAACAAATATTTAAGGGGGCTCCCATACAACAAACGTGATTTTTTGTCGTTTTTATTGATAATGGTACGGAACCCTTCGTGCACGAGTCCGACCCGCATTTTTATGTTAACTATAAGTACGTATTCGTACTCTTAATCAACTTCAAAAAAGGAGGTTTCTATCACGATAAATGGTTAACATAAATTAAACTGTTGACCTTGTGAAGTCTTTTCACCTAACAAGTGTCCGTTAACCAAAGAGTAGAAATTAGTAAAGGTTGTTATGTGACTGCCAGGTACGCATACACTGACAGATACACATTTTTTTTACCTTACCAGAAAACTCCTGCAAAGTTGCTGCATTAGCAGCAGAGGTTCGTGGACTACAGTAATAACTTCAATATTAGGCGGTCTGTATGCTTACTTGCGTTCAGGCGCGCTTACAAATTACATAAATTATATATATATATATATATATATATATATATATTTATATAATACATTTAGTTATATATTTGAAAAGGTTATAATAAAATGAGATTCAAACGGTCGTACGAGAAACATGTCATCGAAATCAACATAATTCGGGTTCAGTAAACTGATTAATTTAAACACAGCTGTTTGATTGCGAATCCATTATTTTATATCTATGTGTTGCCTTTTCCATATGACATGAACAACCATCGACAGGTTAATAGCTTAAGCAGGGATCACCCAATCAGGTTTGAGTGTAATTTGAACCGACCAATAAGGGAGCGGTATGTTGAGTAAACATTAATGGCTAAAACATAAAATGAAGATTAGATTTTTTTGATCGAAAAAGCCAGGAAGTGTTCGATAGGTGAAGTGAATATTTTGAGGTGTACGCGATTATTGCGAGTGAGTTTACAACTGCCTCTGCGGTATCTGCGTGTGACGAAGACATTACCATGTATGAGATTGAATGGTCGATACGAAGCCTGAAAACTGGAAAAATACCAATGAATCAGAAATGTTCTAATGGATTAGAGAGGTGCAGATGCAGATACCTTTGATTGCCATTGCTCTTGTCTTCAGATTTATCAACTTAGGGGCAAAAGTGTATGGTGAGTAATTAAGAGGAAAATGAGGGTGAAATCTGAAGGAAATATGTGGAAGGCACCGTAGAATCCCAAAATAGAAGAGTATCTAAGGATCGAGTTTTGATACTCCGCAAAATAGTGGAGTGTCTGACGCTAATGTAATATATACTGCTGATGTAAAGCGGTTGCCGTAGTCTATGAACGTTTGTAATACCTTAAGTGTACTCGCCCGCGTAGCTACCTCTGCTGCTAACACACCAACTCCTTAGGAACTTACTAGTAACGTTACTCACACAGCTGAGCACACCAACCCTCCGGAGAGTTGTTAATTGGCTACGGTTTTCTGTGTGGTGGAGGTACTTCCCCAGATGGGCTGCTTTGATGCGTCCTACCTCTCTTAAAACACCCGGACCAAGGCAAACAGACATGTTCATGCACACAAATGTTTGTCCTATGTGGGAATTGAACCCACGAATGTCTGTGCGCTACAGAGCTCGTCAAAATAAAACCAAAACATTCTTGCATTTTATTGGTTTCACTCTTGCCTGTATCAAATTCACGAATGAACCAAATGCAAACAAAAGATTATTACTTTTTCCAGAACATGTACAAAATTTTATATCGTTTATGGATGCGTCACTTTTAAAATATAATACTTCTTTTTTTATACTACATTGGGAGACATACAAGCATACGGCCCACCTGATATAAAGCGGATACCGTAGCCTATTAACGCTTGCGATATAAAGTAACACTCGTGCGATGCCTCCTCTGCTGCTTACACAGGATTTCCTTGAGAGCTTACTGGTGACCTCACTCATACGCAGGAACACAACAACCCTCTAGGGAGTTATTATTTGGCTGCTGTTTTCTGTGAGGTGGAGGTACTTCCCCAGACGGCTGCTCTGATGCGCCCTACCTCTCTTATAAATACTTTTTAATATCGAACTTGAGTGTAATCATCTTCTTATAGGTATATATAAAATCGATGTGTGTGTTTCCTATGTTTTCCGAAACGGCTTTGGTAGCGATCGGTCCATCTGTGCGAAGTCGGGGCGGGTCGCTAGTATATACAAAGGCCGAAAATCAAAGACGCTAATTTACTTTCATATGTACTCGCTGCAGTTTACTGCTACGAAGTATACGCCATTGTCTGTTGTTTATGGATAATTAAAAAAAACGACATTTAAAAACTTGGGGTTACCATTTTTGGCGCGAGACAATAACTTGAAAGTTTAGTCGTTTTATGTCAAAAGTGTGGTCAGACTGTACTGTAAGATGTGAAACAATTTTGTATGAGATATAATGATAACAAAATATGTAAACATGTTTTTATGGCAACTTTATATGTATATATATATATATATATATATATATAAAGTACGTTATTCAGTTCAATGCCTAATTTTCCTTTGTTTGTCAATAGCTTTATTGGTTTGTAACTACTTAAGTGGTGAGAAATGCGAGGAAACCTTTTAAAACTAAACTTTAATTTAAATCGATCTTTAATCTTCCGCCTGGCGTAAAGCGGTTACCGTAGCAATACTTCTTTTTTTAAACTACATCGGGAGACATACAAGCATACGGCCCACCTGATGTAAAGCGGATATCGTAGCCTATTAACGCTTGCCATATATTAAGTATCACTCGTGAGCCACCTCTGCTGCTAGTATATCAACTCCTTAGGAGCTTACTGGTGACCTCACTCACACGCAGGAACACCACAACCCATTAGGGAGTCGTTATTTGGCTGCGGTTTTCTGCGAGGCGGAGGTACGTCAGACGGGCTGCTTTGATGTGCCATACTTCTCTTAAAAACATCCAAACCAAAACAAACAAGTACGTTCATGTATACAAATGTTTGTTCTGTATGGGACTCGAACTCACGAGCGTTGGTGCCAAAGTAACGTAACCGCGCGTCTCACCACTGCGCCATCAAGCTCGTCAAAGAAAACAGACTGACTTATTATTAAACTAATTCTTTTCACAATGTGCTACAAAAATGTTTCGTTAGCAAATCAATGCGTGGGCCGTACGGGGAATATGCACTCTGGACTCTGCCACTGGACAAAACTGCCTCGAGGGTTATCGTGTTTCTGCGTGTGGGTGAGGTCACCAGTTAGCTCCGAGGGAGTTGCTGTGTCAACAGCAGAGGTGGCATCGCGCTGGTCATACTTAATGTATTACAAGCGTTCATAGGCTACGGTAGCCGCTTTACATCAGGTTTGCCGTAAGCTTGTATAGCTCACGCATAAAAAAAGATTTAATTGCAATTTGGCCCTCGCTCACTTTACTCATGTTTTGCAGTTTTATATTATAATTCTGTTTCGTTACTATTTTTCTTTTTTAATCTGCCCGCATTTTGGAAATAATCATTGGCGAAGAAGAAATGGCAAAGAAAACTTGCTAATATAGGTTTCCTTTCGACAGTTTCATATTAAAATTAATTTATGCCAGCATAATATAATAATATTCTTTATTGCGCACAAATAGTACATAATAATCAGTGATAAATACGGTGTACAAAGGTGAACTTATCTCTTCAAGATATTTCTTCCAGCCAACACTATAATATATAAACTTCATCAGAGGGAGACTTTGTACAAAAGTCGTTTGCGTGGGTACCTCTGTCTCATCTATTTCTACCGCCAAGCAGCTATATTTAGCTGTGTTCCGGTTTGAAGGGTGAGATATGGCAGAGAAATTACTGCGTACTGTAACGAAACAACCTTAGGTCACAAGATAGGCAGCGCGCGAGTAACAATCCCGTGGTGTTGCGAGCGTCAATAGGCTGCGGTGACCGCTTACCATCTAATGCGGGCCGCATGCTTGTTTGCCAATCTAGTTGTATAAAAAAGAAATATAATGTCAATTGATAGAATTGAAGATTTTTGAGAAATGTTTGCCTATGCTGAATTATTTCCAGACATCTTTAATACGTTCATCAATTCTAAAATAAGCGTTTTTACAAACAGTGTTTTAAATGTACTTTTTATTGTCTAAATTATTGTTTCTCTCACCATAATTTCATATATCGCAGATGATTACGGGTCAGAGAGGTCCTCCAACTCCAAGGTGTTACAGTGAAATGTATGTCGTCATCTCTCTAATGTACTGTAGTCATCTCTGGGCGGGGTCACCTGGTTACCAGCTAGGACCTTGTGACTCGGTGCAAAGACGAGCTGTGAGAATCGTCGATGATCCTAAACTCACACACGGTATTGAGCCCTTGAGTCTTAGGAGAGATTTCGACTCCCTTTGCGTGTTCTACCGATTGTACAATGGGTTGTGTTCTGAGGAGTTGTTCAATATCATGCCAACAGCCTTGTTTTACAATCGCACTGCTCGCCATCCTCATACACTGGAATCGCAATGGTCGCGTACTGTGCGGTTCCTGCGAAGTTTTCTACCGCGAACTATTAAGTTGTGGAATGACCTCCCTGCCGAGGTTTTCCCAAGGGACTACAGCATGGGGTTTTTCAAGAAAGGCGTGAAGAGAGACGTTCTTACAGGGTCGGCAACGCAAGAGTGACAGCCCTGGTATTGCAAACGTCTATAGGCTACGGTAACTGCTTGCCATCAGGCAGGACGTATGCTTGTTTGCTACCTTAGAGGTATAAAAAAGTCTTTGTATTCGGGCACTCTTGGCAGAGTGGTCGTGGTTGATAAGATGGTCTGCGGCGAGCACAGATCTAGCAATGGTTCTCCATTTGGACCGGATCATCGCATTGCGAGCCAGATGATTTTATTTTGCATTAATACTCCCAAACAGAGAGGAGAGAAAGAAAAGACTCATCGCAGCACAATCACTCACAGGAACACAATAATCGGAATTTTTGTTTGACTGCAGTCTTCTATGAAATGGAGATCTTCCTCAGTGTGCTATCGCCTGATTTTGACTTTTACACTTCAAAGAGTTTTTTAATAACTGAATATTTGATTTATACAACGTCAGGAGGCATACAATCATACGGCCCACCTGATGTAAAGCAGTTGCGGTAGCCTATTAACGCTTGTAATATATTAAATATCACTCGCGCGAAGCCTTCTCTGCTGCTTACTCAGCAACTCCTTAGGAGCTTACTGGTGTCACACGCAGAAACACAACAACATTCTAAAGAGTTATTATTTGGCTGCGGTTTTCTGTTAGGTGGAGATACTTCCCCAGACGGGCTTTGATGCGCCCTATCTCTCTTAAAAACATCCAGACTAAGACAAATAGTGTTAAAGTCGCATTATTCACGACTGCGCCACCGAGCTCGTCAAAACACACACTTCACCACTACACCCTGTATATTATATATATATATATATATAATAATATACAGGGTGTAGTTATAATTAAAGCGAGCCCTGAGATGGTAACTCACGATACAGCCGTCGTTGGGTTCAAAGGCGGGCGTGAAACTTCCGCAGCAAGGCCGACGCGCCTTATCGAACAAAGGCCGAACTTGGTCAGTGAGCGGCGAGCACAAAACGCAACGTTTGACTCATTATTGTAATGAAGTAAATGCTTTCACTTGATTCAATGGAACACTCGTGTCAATGAACTATGTAAAGGAAAACTTTATCCAAGGGCGACTTGGACACTGTAAGTACTTAGCTTCTAAATTGTTCTTTCTTGCCGCCTTAGTCAATAGAAGCTAATGTTGTACATTTGACGAAAAACGGAAAAAACACCACTAGTGATGTAACGGATTAATGTTTTCTTTTTTTTATAGAACGTCAAGCATACAGCCTACCCATGGCTACAGCGAAGCGGTGACCGTAGCCTATGAACGCTTGTAATAAATTGAGTATCACTCGCGTAATGCTACCTCTGCTTTTAACACAGCAACTTCTTGGAAGCTTACTAGTGGTTTCACTTATACGCAGAAACACAACAACCCTTCAGGGAGTTGTTATTTGGCTGCGGTTTTCTGTGAGGTGGAGATACTTCCACGGACGGACTACTTTGAGGCGCCCTACCTCTCTTAAAAACACCCAGACCAATGCAAACGGATATGTTCATGCACACAAATATTTTCCTGTGTGGGAATCAATCCACAAGCGTAGTTGTCAAAGTAACGTAACAGCGCGTATCGCAACTGCTGGCGCATTTCCAAGCCCGTCAATAAATACATTAGAGGAACAAAGTAGAGTATAGTACAAGTACGGCAAGGTTCAGCAATCCTCTCCATGTTCATTTAACAAGACAAGACAAGACATCTAGATAAACAATATAAACTACGCAGACGATATGGTTTTGCTGAGCCTCTCGATTGGTAGTTTATAAAATTGTTCATTGTCTACGAGTTATTTATTGCGTCACAATTCAGGGGTAAAAATAAAGAGGGAAGCGGCACAGTTCAGATATACACGTGGTGAATACACCCCCGAGTTCGTCTGAAAACTGTACTGCTGGCTCGTGTTTCACCGTTTAAATATTTTTTTAAAGTGAAAACTTCTTTATCGGCGTTGTGTACTTTTTAGGATGAGTAAAAAATGCTAAAGTCGCATCAGACCGTCTGGACACGTGACTCTGACCGTAAGTTTTTGGTGAGAATTAGAACTTAAGTTCGCTGCAGCGCTAAAACATTAGTTCCCTCTAATTAAACAATTAAAACATGAAGCGCTAGATCGTTTTAAAGGGCATTATTTTCTCGCGACCAAAACGTAAGCGCTATGAAATTGTTGACGTTTACATACGCGTTTCGTTCAACGTAGTTTATCAACATCGCTGTTTGGTTTAAACGGCGCAGGGCGCTTGCGCGAGTGTGCGTGTGTGTTTGAGTTTTAGAGATTGGAGATAATGATGCTGGTAATGATGATGGGGAGTCGTTGAAATTATGGATGAAAGTTATTTTTTCTGAGAGATAAACTTTTTAATGTAAAATAATTGTAATAGTTCTGAAGTGTTAAATTTTTAATGTAATATAAATTGTCATGTTTGTGTACGAAAGCGCAATAAATGAATATTGTATTTGACCACATACATGATAGTACTTTTATACTGATAAATAAAGCAATTTGTGCGAAATTATTCCCTAACCATTCCGAAATATTCAAAAATGCACAACGTTAATGTTCAAGTGTTCACTTCTGCCGGCACTCCCGGAGTGCCACCCGTTTTTTTCATCATATTCTTCCTATCGTTTTCCCGTTTTCTATGAATTATTCTCGTAATTAATTTGAGTTGTCAAACTCCGCTACGGGAGCCTAAGAATTTGGCGAAGACACTCATTTTGATAGAGTCCCCTGTCAAGAATATAGAAAGAATAATAATTGTATCAACCTGGTGCACCAAAACATTCAGGGGATGATAGGAAAGGAGTTAGAATTGGAGTTGTTTATGAATTGTAGCAATATTGATATTTTATGTCTAACTGAGCACTGGCTAAAACCCCATCAATTCATTTTCAGCTTCAATAACCACCAGGTTGCAAGCTCATTTATCAGAGATAACTGTATACATGGTGGCTCCTTAATATTATTAAATAAGTTGCTTAAATTTAAAGAAAGGTGTGACATTGTGAGCCTCTCTGTTGAGCGAGTTGTAGAGATTTCATGCATTGAATTGGAACGATTCATTGTTATGAACCTGTATAAACCTCCTAGCACGCCCTTTGAAACATTTTCAAATATCATGGAGGATGCCTTAAATAAATTATCTAATAGCCATAAAACTGTTATAATTTGTGGAGACTTTAATATAAATATCTTGGAGAAAAATACTGTTACCTACAACTTTTTAAATTTATTTAAATCAAACAATTTGCATCATATTTTTACAGAGCCAACAAGAGTAACTGCTACAAGTGCTACATGTATTGACAATATATTTAGCAATGTAAAACCTTCATATCAATCTATAATTAATAAAGTTCAGTCAGACCATTCAGGTCAATTGGTTTCATTTCCAAATTCTTCAAAAATGCAAAGAAAGCAAATAAATTACATACCATTTAGTAAAAGCCGCTTAGAAAGATTTAAGTCTAATATAGCAGAAAAAATTGTATTGTTGCCCTGTCACGGTACTCCGGACCACTTGTACAGTTCATTATTTAGCTTAATTACTAGTGAATTTAATGCAATCTTTACTCCAAAACAACTGTCTGTAAGTGACCGTATGACATTCAGTGATTGGGCAACTCCTGGTATTTACAAAAGTCGGAATAAATTGTATGAACTTTATGAAGAAAGGACCTGTAATCACAATCCGACTTTTCAAGAACTTGTAAAAAATTATGCTAAAATATTTAAACGAGCCTGTTCCAATGCTAAGTCTATATATTTAAGAAATAAAATTAATGGTTCAACAAATATTATTAAATCTGTTTGGAATATGATAAATAATGAGACGGGTAGAGCGAAAGTACGTAGTCGAGACTTTCAGTTAAAGATAAATGATATAGATATCAAAAATGATGTAGAAATTGCGACTGAGTTTGAAAAATATTTTTCTAACATTCCTCTTATTACTACGAGAAATCTTAGGTTTTCTTCTATAGCTGCTGAACTCGTTCTCAAACAGAGCGTGGTAGAATGCGACACAATATTTGAATTTTCAGCTGTGAGCCCAAAAGATGTTTTGAACGCTTTTAAATCAATAAATATGAAAAACACTAAAGATCTGTGGGGTCTATCTGTCAAAACCATATCTTCTATTAATATTTCAATCGCTCCACATTTAGCTACAATTTTCAATTGTTGTGTGGCATCTGGTGTATTTCCTGACTTGATGAAACATACTAAAATCATTCCATTATTTAAATCTGGTGATAGTTCGGACCCTTCGAATTTTCGACCTGTTTTCATACTGCCCATTCTCAGTAAAATTTTTGAAAAACTAATGCTTAGCCAGTTGCTTAGACATTTTAATACACATAATTTGCTTCATAGGAGACAGTTCGGATTTACGAGAGGTTGTTCAACTATAGACGCAGGGATTCATTTGCTTAAAAGTATATTCGCGGCATGGGAAGGTTCGCAAGATGCCTTGGGAATTTTCTGTGATCTGTCTAAAGCGTTTGACTGCGTGCACCATGACACTCTTGTCAGAAAATTACACCACTACGGTATCAGGAACAAGGCTCTCGAACTTCTGTCTTCTTATCTGGGCAATAGGATACAGATGGTCGATGTTAATGGTAAAATATCTTCGGGGTCCCCTGTAGTCATGGGAGTCCCACAAGGGTCAATTCTAGGTCCATTCTTATTTTTAGTATATATAAATGACTTACCTTATTATGTAAAGGATAAACATGAGATTGTATTGTTTGCGGATGATACCTCTTTGACATTCAAAATTAATAGACAGTTAGGTAATTATGACGAAGTTAACGATGCTCTCTCTAAAGTTATGCATTGGTTTAATGTTAATAATCTGCTTTTAAATGATAAAAAGACTAAAGTAATTAAGTTCTCAACACCTAATGTAAGACAGGTGACTACCAATGTACATGTTAATGGAACTAATTTAGCCCCTGTGGAGACAACTGTGTTCTTGGGTATAACAATTGACTCCAAACTACAATGGGGCCCACAAATTGAAAAATTATCAGGAAAACTAAGTTCTGCAGCCTATGCAGTGAAAACTATTAGACGGCTCACTGATGTTGATACGGCTAGAATAGTTTATTTCAGCTACTTTCATAGTATTATGTCATACGGAATTCTTCTTTGGGGTAACTCCGCGGACATTAACACCATCTTTTTATTGCAAAAGAGAGCCATAAGAGCTATCTACAAACTTGGTCCCCGTGAGAGCCTTAGAGAAAAATTCAAAGAAATAAATATTCTAACAGTCGCATCGCAATATATCTATGAAAATCTTTTGTATGTCCATAAAAACATAGACTCATTTTGTAAAAAGAGCGATACTCATAACATAAATACTAGATATAAGCATAATCTTGTGTTACATGCAAGCCGTCTCCACAAAATAAGTAATTCTTTTATGGGGCAATGTATACGGTTCTATAACAAACTTCCCAGCAATATAAGAGAATTGTCAATAAACAAGTTTAAGAGTACTATTAAAGCCAAATTGTGTAGCAGGGCATATTATAAAGTATCTGACTATATTAATGATAAAAATGCCTGGGATTGAGTCGATCCAATTATAATGTAATTAATAAATTATGTAAATTTGTTTGGATACCAAAAGAGGGATGCCTGAGTTTTTTGGCAGTATTTTTATCAGTGCTCACCTAGTCATGAACTGCACGGTAGGGAAAAAAATTGTGACGATTCCAAACAAATGTAGCCATTTTTACGGAATAAAAAGATTTTGACTTTGACTTTGATATCGATGAGAGCAGTGACAGCCCAGTGGATAAAGAACCGGCCTTGTGACCAACAGGTCCCTGGTTCGAATCCTGGCATGGACCACTAAATTTTCTTCTGCCTAGTCTCATCGAGTGGATCTTGGAAAAATAAGCCATTTCCATCATCAATTGCCTTCGTTAACGCATCGCACACTTCTTACTGTTGGGGATTCAGCAGTGGTACATTCACTCCTATCGATTGGTTCAATGCATTCGAACATTTCCAACATATGCACGTTCACATTCCAATTCTCGACTAAAAGCGACGTTCATTCCACAATTTGGTAGTATCATTCTTAAGCCCTAACTGTCTTAAAACATCCAGACCAAGACAAACAGATATGTTCATACACACAAATGTTTGTCCTGTATGGGAATCGAACCCACGAGCGTTGGCGTCAAAGTAACGTAACAACGCGTTTCACCACTGCGCCACCGTAAATATAATACTTTTTACTCTTCTCTTCTCTCTATATTTTCTCTCTTCGTTCGTTTATTTAACATTCATGGCTCGCAGCAGGTAGTTAACCGCTTTACTTCAGATGGGCCATATGCTTGTATGCCTTCCGTCGTTGTATAAAAAAAAGTTATTTGCAGGTAAGGAACTGTTTCAGGCCAGTTATTTTAATCAAATTTGAATCGAGAATATAATTTACAACAAAAGATCTACCAGTCTAAGCAAGCTGATGTACCGGCCATACCTACGCAACGTGTTCCAAGCTTCTAAGACTTTCTCAAAATTTAGAAAACGACTTTCCATTTTACGAAAAAAAAAAAAGTGTACTAACTTATTTTATCCTATTTATTTTCCGTAATATTAATTTATCTGTTTTTGTTTACAACCAAATCATTAATGTTATATATTATTAGATTACTTTAATATAAGGGAATTTAAAAAAATAAAATTTACGAGAGTACATTATGTTTTCATAAATATACTGAGAGGTAATCCTGAACGTATTTATTTCTTTGAAAAATTCCCTGAGAGATTCCCTGGAGCCCATGTTATAAACAGAGCGGATGACTCTCTTTATGAGATAAAAATTGTTTTAATAAAAGCCACATTTCTCTGCAGCAGTATACCATGAGACGTAATGATGTGTTTATGTACTAAAGTTGCTGAAGAAAACTTCTGTCTGATGATTCTCAGAACCGCATATGCGGCGGAGCCGAGCTAACAGGCAAGTTTCATTTATGCTCTTTAAATAGTCCCTGGTTGTATTTTTTTTTACGAAACTAGATTGGTACACAAGCATGCGGCCCGCATTAGATGGTTAGCGGTCACAGCAGCCTATGGACACTCGCAAGACCACGGGGTTGCTCGCGCGCTGGCAAATCTTGTGGCCTAAGGCTGTTTCATCCCAGTACCTCGTAATTTCTCTGCTATATCTCACCCTTCAAACCGGAACACAGCTATATAAATATAGCTGCTTGGCGGTACAAATAGGTGAGACAGAGGTACCCACACAGACGACGACTGTACAAAGTCTTCCTCTGGTAATTTCTACTTATAATTAATAGATGACAATAAATTTTTTTTTATTTCAGACTTGCTTGTGTACCGTTGCCATTTCTTAGTCTTTAGAGACACGACCTATTCCGTATTTGCGATGATATAAGAATAGGGAAAACAAGTCGAGCTCGGTGGCGCAGTGGTGAAACGCGCTGTTGTAATGATTTGACGCCAACGCCCGTGGGTTCGATGCCCACACGGGACAAACATTTGTGTGTATGAACATGTCTGTTTGTCTTGGTCTGGGTGTATTTAAGAGATGGTAGGCGTAGTAGTCTGGGGAAGTATCTCCACCTTGCAGAAAACTGCAGCGAAATAACAACTCCCTGGTGGGTTGTTGTGTTGATGCGTGTGAGTAAGGTCACCAGTAAGCTCCTAAAATGAGTTACTGTACTTGCAGCAGAGGTAGATTCGCGTGATTGACTGAGGTCGCATACAAGCATATGGTTGTAAAGCGGTTACCTTAGACTACGACCGCTCGCAATACATTAAGTATCACTTGGACGATGCCACCTCTGATGCTGACAACACCTGTATAGGAGCTTCCTGGTGATCCTTCCTGCGTGTGAGTGAGGTCACTCACACGCAGGAACACGACAACCATGGGGTTGTTAATTGGCTGAGGTTTTCTGTGAGGTGGCAGTACTTCCCTGGACGGGCTACGTCTCTTAAAAACACCCAGACCAAGACAAACTGACATGTTCTATAAACAAATGTTTGTCTTGTGTGGGAATCGAACCCACGATCGTTGGTGTCAAAGTAGCGGTATTAACCACTGCGCCACCCGTCTAAAGCATCTATGGATTCGGTAACACCATCTGGCGGGCCACCTTAGTACTATAAAATATTAAACTCTCATACACGTATCAGCCTAAAAACATAACGCTCCTTTTGTGTGCAGTTGTGTAAAAAGATCGAATCAACACAGGCCGTGATTTCTAAAGCCTCCGGCCTCGATAATGGTCATCCAATTCCCGCTCTCGTTTCTATCTCTAATTGTTGTGTAGATTGCGTGCTCGCAACCACTTCAGATATAATTAGCCTGTCAGAGAAGGCAGTCTGAACGGATACGTCCGGTTGTATAGGAAAGGTCGTGGGTTCATTGTGCGGTTTAATTTTTAATTCGTTCTTCAATTCACTTTTGGCAGCTTTGCGTGAGAATACTGTAATTAATGAGCAGCCTATGACAACTGAGAGGTAACATAGTCTAATTGGGGAAAGACCAAATAATAACTTCTTGAATGATTCTGCTGTCACCAGTGTGTTTACCTGTACTGTGGAGTGGTTAGTGAGGTTGGCAATGTATGAGTGATACCCATTGTTCTACAAAAGGTTCTAAAGATTAAGGTTTGTTTAATACCACTAAGGTGGAAAACAAGCGCCTGATGATAAGCAGTTACCGTTGCCTTTGGATATTTGCAACACCAGGGATGTCACTCATGCGTTGCCGATGCAGTGAAAACCTCTTCATGTGTTTATTGAAGAACCCCATGCTCTACTGTAGAGCTTTGGTCGTGTTCGTGAGTGTGAGTGATGTCACACGCACGAATATGACCACACTCCAGGGAGTTGTTATTAGGCTACGGATTTCAATGAGGTGGAGGTACTTTCCCAGACGAGCTGCTTTGATTTTAAGAGAGGTCCTCTCTTAAAATTTGGATGAAGTTGGGCTTATTGAAGCAGCCGGACTGGGAAAGTACCTCCACCTCACCGAAATCAACACGCAGCCAGTCGGCTCTTTAGATGGTTGTTGTGTTTCTACCAGTGAGTGAGGTTACCCGTGAGTACTAATTAAGTTGCTGTATTAACAGTGGGGGTGACAACACGCGAGCAATAGTCCTTGTATTGCAAATGTGCGTAGCCATGCAACCATGTCACATTCTTGTTGGTTGTATGCTTGTATTTCTTCCGACCTTATATATTTTTTTATACAACGTCGGGTGGAATACAAGCATACGGCCCACCTGATGTAAAGCAGTTACGGCAGCCTATGAAGCAAGATATTAGGTATCACTCGCGCGATACCACCTTTGCTAACACATCAACTTCTTCGGATGAAAGACGGCCGGTGCTAATTCGTATAAACTAATTGGTAGCGAAAGCAGAAAAACATTAAACTTGCATATAAACTAAAACCTAGATCTGCTGGAAATAGTATATTTTATAGATCTTTGAAGAAGCATACCTTTCCAGCAATATAACCTCAGGCTTGAAGATGTGTGGGAGTTGTTCGAAATATCCCAAATACCCTGGAAAAAAGAATAATAAGTTTTAGTATAGAAAATATAGAATTAGTATAAAAAAAATCAGTTAAGAGCATGTCGTATATCGTATGACATTATGACGAGCTCGGTGGCTCAGTCGTAAATGACGCGACTTTGACCCCAACGCTCGTGGGTTCGATTCCAAGGCAATCATTTGTGTGCATGAACATGTCCGTTTGTCTTGGTCTGGATGTTTAAAGAGAGGTAGGGCGCATCAAAGCAGTCCCTCTGGGGAAGTACCTCCACTTTACAGAAGACCGCAGCAAAATAACAACTCCCTAGAGGGTTGTTGTGTTCCTGCGTGTGAGTGAGGTCACCAGTAACCTCTCAAAGAGTTGCTGTGTAAGCAGCGGAGGAGGCATCGCGCGAGTGACTTAATATATTACAAGTGTTAACAGGCTACGGTACCGTCTTTACATAAGGTGAGTCGTATGCTTGTATGCCTCCCGACGAAGTATAAAAAAAAGCTAGGGCGCATCATGAGAGAGCCCTATGTCTCCCCTGCTGCTGACACAGCTATTCATTGGAATGTTACTGGTGTTCTCACTAACTCGCAGGAACACAACAACCCTCGAGGAAGTTGTTATTTGGCTGCGGTTTTCTGTAACATCAAGTTACTTCCTCAGACGGCCTGCTTTGATTCGCCCTACCTCTCTTAAAACACCCAGATCAAGACAAACAGACATGTTCGAGCATACAAGGTTTCTCCTGTGTGGGAGTAGAACCCACGAGGGTTGGTGTCAAAGTTACTACCACTGCCGTGCCATGCCTGTCGTCAAAACAAGCTTTACATGTTATGTGTAAACAAGTTTGCAACCCGCCTGAATGTATAGATATAATAATATGTAGATATAATTGATTAATCCCTGAAGGAACCTCGTGTGTTTTCGGTCGTTTCCGTGTTCTATCGCTTCTAATCACTACGTCACGGAGCTGATCATAAATATTTCGCGTATCTCAGAAATAAGCTCTAGCGATTCGGATCAAATGTCGTATATATATATATATATGTTTTGCTTTTCAAGAACACCGTTCCTATATGTCACGATCATTTATACAAGTGGGAGATATTTTTGTTATCTGGCAACATTAGGCGATTCCGCCGCCCCACTTTACACACTGGTTGAGTGAGTTGTTGAGTGGGGCGGAAGGGGCGCTTTTGCGGGCGGCAGATTCTGCAGAGGGCAGACGATACTGTAGCACTGATACGGATTGACGTGTCTAATGATATACGCCACATTGTGATCTGCAAAGACATACCGATTGTAACTGTGTAATTAGAGTTCTAATAAATCGTGTATTATTGGAAGTGAAGTTTCTTTTATACTTCAGAAGTGGTATTACCAAGGTATGTACGTCCACAACTTTATTTATAAGGTTATAATAACGTATATTTTATTATTATGATTATTTTTAACTTCTCGTTAGTACCCTCTTTAGTGTAAAATATTGTGATTTTACGTGATGCGTTTTGAAGACGACATCCTAGTACAGACATACAGATAAAAAAAAAAAGAGAAAATTAGTAATAATGTGCTTGATTGAAGCTACCTTTTGACACGTTGACGATAGCACTACACACAACATACGCATGTATGCAAGGCATGCATTGCATACTTTACTCCACCTGAGCAAGGTTCCTAGAATCTTCGGCCATAACTATTTGTATATATTCATATAGATAAACACTATTAGGCCAAATCTGTACAATCGAGTTATCGTAATTATAACCTTGTTAAAAACTCGTGCATCATGCACGTGGCCATTATTTTTTTTCTCTCTTTTGAATAGATATAATATATGAGATTATCTAATGGTTATTGACCGACAATGAAAGTTCACTGGATTATTTATTTATTTAGAGTGGACAATAAATGGTCACTGGATTATTTACTTATTTATTTATTTGGAGTGGGCAATGAATGTTCACTGGATTATTTATTTATTTTGAGCGAACTATGAATGTTTGCTGGATTTTATTTATGAGTGGACAAGGAATGTTCACTGGACTATTTATTTATTGTGAGCGAACTATGACTGTTTGCTGGATTTTATTTATGAGTGGACAAGGAATGTTCACTGGACTATTTATTTATTGTGAGCGAACTATGACTGTTTGCTGGATTTTATTTATGAGTGGACAAGGAATGTTCACTGGACTATTTATTTATTGTGAGCGAACTATGACTGTTTGCTGGATTTTATTTATGAGTGGACAAGGAATGTTCACTGGACTATTTATTTATTGTGAGCGAACTATGACTGTTTGCTGGATTTTATTTATGAGTGGACAAGGAATGTTCACTGGACTATTTATTTATTGTGAGCGAACTATGACTGTTTGCTGGATTTTATTTATGAGTGGACAAGGAATGTTCACTGGACTATTTATTTATTGTGAGCGAAGTATGACTGTTTGCTGGATTTTATTTATGAGTGGACAAGGAATGTTCACTGGACTATTTATTTATTGTGAGCGAACTATGACTGTTTGCTGGATTTTATTTATGAGTGGACAAGGAATGTTCACTGGACTATTTATTTATTGTGAGCGAACTATGACTGTTTGCTGGATTTTATTTATGAGTGGACAAGGAATGTTCACTGGACTATTTATTTATTGTGAGCGAACTATGACTGTTTGCTGGACTTTATTATGAGTGGACAATGAACTGGATTGTTTATGTATTTATTTTGTGCGAACTGTGGATGTTCGCTGGATTTTACTTTTGAGTGGACAATGACTGTTCGCTGGATTAATTAATTAATCATTTTAGAGCGAACTATGAATGTTCGTTGAGCTTTATATTTGAGTGGACTGTCGTTACTGCTTTATTATCTAAATTTAGGTTATTATTATAGGAGCGAGTATATATGCGTATGCGTATGTATATTGTGATTAAGTTATTTTACACAAGTTTAAACCAAATTAGAGTATTTATTATCACCTAGGCGTGAAATAAATTGTGACATAGCTTATTAGCGATTTAAGCATTGTTATGAACAAAAGCTAGTCGAAGGAATTTATTACATTTCAGTCATGACACCAGAAAAAGACTATGATGGGCGAACTCCTCCAAGAACTCCGCCAAAGAGACGGTCGAAAAGGAGAAGAAGGAGAAGCAGTCCGTCCACAAGTTCTTCTAGTGAAAGAAGCGCACCAAGGAAGACTCGCAAAAGTTCGAGCCGAATGAGTACGGATGACGTTCTGAAGCTGTTGGCCAACTTCAGAGGAGAATCAAGTAGGAACTTAATATTCAACAATAATTTAAATAATGTCGTACCAGAGTTTGACCCATTGAGCAGTACTCAAACCATTGATAGTTGGCTAAGAAAGGTCAATGAATGTGCAGGCATTTACGGGTGGGACGAAAAACAAATTGTTCATTTTTCTCTTCAAAAGCTCACCGGCTTAGCAAAGAAATGGTTTGAGGCCCTGCCAACTGTAGTTTTCTCATGGAGTGAATGGCAGAATAAACTCCGAAAGGCGTTTCCTAGTGAGGAAAACTATGGACGTCTTCTGGAGGAAATGTTAAGCCGAACATCACGAAATGAAGAAAGCCTTCGAGAATATTTCTATGATAAACTTAGTTTATTAAACAGATGCGAGATAACTGGCAAAAAGGCTGTCGATTGCATTGTCCACGGTCTAAGTGATAAATCCATAAAGAGTGGCGCGCAAACGTTGAATTGCACAGAACCGGAAGGCCTATTAAATTTCCTCTGCTCGCAGAGAGCACAGCCACCTAGTCAGAATAAAATTCGCGATCGAAATAATCAAAGAAATGGGATTCAGGGCGCGATGACCGCAAATACTACTGATTATTCCTTGACATGTTTTAATTGCCGCTCGAAAGGCCATCCCTATTTCAAATGTCCTAAACCAATTGTTAAATGTAAAAACTGTAACAGAATTGGCCATGATAACGACAGTTGTAAGTTGACACCGTTGCAACGTCATTCGACACAATCGCGAACCGAGAACGTCCCTGAAAAGAAAACTTTAAGAATAGACGTATCGATTAAAGCTAATGAAAAGTTTTTTAAAACTGTTACGGTAAATGATCGAAGTTTAGCCGCGTACGTAGACTTCGGAAGCGAGTGCAGTCTTATTCGAAGATACGACGCGGAAATCTTACAACTAGTCCAAAATTATGATTCGATTCCTATAGTAAGGGGCTTTGGCAACTCATTTGTTAAACCTTTGTACAAGTCGTGTGTGTTCGCGAAAATTGATGAGGTAGATGCACTTATCGAAGTGCTTGTAGTTCATGATGAGTTAATGCAGACGCCCTTGATTATAGGGCAAAATTTCACAGAACTTCCCTTTGTAACAGTTCTGAAAGATAGCAATCAGTTAACTTTTTATAAGAGCCCTACGTCTAATCCGTTCAATCTCGAAAGTAATGAAGGACCACTTAAACTCTATGTTGCTAACTCAACTCGAATCACCCAAACTAATATGTTGTCTGTTTTTGCTGACAACCCTAATTTTTCTGGAGATGTTTATGTGGAAGGTTATTGCGCTGTAGAACCTGGAAGGGAATTCAGTTTGTTGCAAGGTACCTATAAACTTTCTCATGGTAGAGGTGACTTACTAGTCACAAACATGGCAACCAGTGACATAACTTTTGAACCTAATGTATTAATAGCTAGAGCCATGCCTTTTAACGAACGAGATACTAATCAGATCAATAGGATCTCTGGAACAGAGAATATTTCATTGGAACCCTTGAAAGAAACTGATATTAAGGTCGGAGATAATTTAAGCTATGATAATTGTAAGAGATTATATGAGTTGTTGCAAAACTACCGCGATTGTTTCGCATCAAATTTAAATGAATTAGGTTGTGTCAAAGAGGTAGAGATGCATATCGAACTCACAGATAACAAACCTATAGTTTATCGCCCCTATCGGCTTTCACATGCAGAGCGTGATCAAGTTAGGGTGATAATTGACGAGCTTCTCCAGAACGACATAATACAAGAGTCGACCTCTGATTACTCTAGTCCTATTCTCATGGTTAGGAAGAAAACTGGCGAACTGAGGCTGTGAATTGATTTCCGAACTTTGAACAATAAGACTGTTAAAGACCGTTTTCCCCTACCAATGATTGACGATCAGATTGCCAATCTTAGTGGGAACTCCTTTTTTACAGCCTTAGACTTAGCCTCTGGTTATTACCAAGTCCCAATGTCAAAGGGAAGTCAGCATCTTACGGGCTTCGTCACGCCTGATGGGCATTACGAATTCAAACGTATGCCTTTCGGCTTGGCGAATGCCCCGGCGGTGTTTCAAAGGATGATAAATAAAATTCTTGGTAACAAGCGCTATGAATATGCCCTTGCCTATCTTGATGACGTACTGATCCCTTCAAAGAACACCGAAGAAATGTTTCAACGGGTAGAGGAAGTTCTTAAGCTTTGCAGACAATATGGCCTGACTCTAAAACTTTCCAAATGTCGCTTCTTTGACACCAAAATCGATTATCTGGGATACGAGGTTTCAGGAGAGGGCATTCAACCCGGTAGGGCAAAAGTTCAGGCTGTAGAGAAATTTCCCACACCTCAAAACGTCCATGAAGTCCGCCAGTTTCTTGGGCTGACCGGCTACTACCGAAAATTTATACAAGGCTATGGAGAAATTGCTCGTCCAATGACATCTCTCTTGAGAAAGGACGCAGTCTGGCAGTGGTCAGATGAGCAAAACAAAGCGTTTGCTCATCTAAAAGAAAAACTAATTAGTCGACCGGTCTTGGCCCTGTATGACCCTAAACTTGAAACGGAACTTCATACAGACGCCAGCGCTCTTGGTATTGGAGGAATATTAATGCAATGGCAGCGAGACACTCGGGTATTAAAACCTGTTGCCTATTTTAGTAGGCAAACAACGCCAGAAGAAAAACATTTACACTCCTACGAACTTGAGACGCTGGCCGTTGTGTGTTCTCTAAAGAAGTTTAGGGTATATTTATTGGGCTTGAATTTTAAAGTTTTTACGGACTGTGCGGCTTTGAGAACGACATTAACAAAAAGAGATTTACTACCAAGGATAGCGAGGTGGTGGCTACAGATCTCTGAATTCACATTTGACATTGAATATCGACCTGGAGTTCAAATGTCACATGTCGATGCTCTCAGCCGAAATACCACGCTATCTGCGGAAAATGATGATAATCCCTGTGTTGGTATATACCATATAGAGCAAGACAGTTGGATCCTTACGCTACAGTTAGCGGATCCAGATATTTCTCGTGTGTTTAAAATTCTTAAACCAGAAGAAGATGAAGAGTGTAAAGAGATAAAGAAAAATTATATAGTAAAAAATCGTACCGTGTATAGAAAAGTAGAGGAGGGTTTGCGTCTAGTAGTTCCACGAAACGCTAGGTGGCAAATATGCAAAGCAAACCATGATGACATGGGACATCACGGCTTTGCTAAGACCTTGGAGAAAGTCCAGAATCAGTATTGGTTTCCAAAACTCAGGCGATTCGTAAAAAAGTACGTATCCGCTTGTATTGAGTGCGCTTACAATAAAGATGATGTATCAAGGCGGAAGACTGGGCATCTCTTTCCAATAGAAAAGGTAAATATACCATTTCACACAGTCCATATAGACCACCTAGGACCGTTCGTGAAAAGCAAATATGGCAATACACACATACTGACGATCGTTGACGGATTTACGAAGTACTTGTTTATTAGGGCTGTAAAAGATACGAAAACCAGAAATACGATTAAAATACTTCAAAATATTTTTTATGATTTTGGAGTACCGGCCAGACTCATATCGGATCGCGGTACGTCCTTTACTTCCGCGGCTTTTAAAACGTTCTGCAGCGAACACGGTATAAAACATATCTTGAACGCAGTCGCTTGCCCCAGAGCCAATGGTCAAGCTGAAAGATATAACCAAGTTATTCTCAACTCGCTTGCGACACAAAACTTTAATGGCAATGAACGTGACTGGGACAAGCGACTGGGACAAATTCAATGGGGAGTTAATAACACTGTGAATTCCACAACACGTAAAACGGCTACTGAAGCGTTGTTTGGTATACGAATGCGTGATGACTTGACGAATAAACTAAATATCGAGAACGACTTAAATAACGATAGTTTAGGGTCTATAAGACAAATTGTTAGTACGAACATACAAAAGGATCAAATAAAACAGAAAAACAGACATGATGCAAATAGAGCTCCAGCTACTAAGTATAAAGTAGGGGATTTAGTTAAAGTATCGCGTAATAACTACAATAATCACGGAAAGAGTACCAAACTTTTGTCGAAGTTCATCGGGCCACAAAAGATTGTAGAGGTTCTTGGAAATGATCGTTATAGAGTATCGGATGTGCCAGGATTCCCCAGGAAAGGCAAATCGCGTGACTCTGTGATTGCATATGACAGGATTAGACCATGGATTCACATAAAGGCATTGGAAGTCCATGACAGTATTACTAGCAATTCTAGTTCGCTCAACGATAGTGATGAAAATAACGAATAGGTTATGTTTGTTATTTAATGTAAATAATTATAATATAAAATCAAATTCTGTGTCTGTTGCCGGTTCTCTCTAATATCTGGTTTGTTCATAATTAACATATTTATATATATTTTATTATTAAATAATAAAATATGATGTTATGATAATAAATGATTAAAAATATGATTGTCGTTGAATGACAGTTGGTTGCAAAATACTAATGATCTTAGTATAAGATAAGTAAATGATAAGCATATATATATATGTATGTTGTTTAAAGTCGTAACTGTTGTATCAAATCGATCTAGCGTGGATAAGTGTTAATTACTACTCGACAGATATATATGTCTATTTTCATATTGTAGCAATTAATGTTTGGAAAGTCATGATTTTGTTTTATGTAAATGTTTAATATAAGTGGAAAAGTAAGAATAGACCGGTCAATTCTAGAGTGCGACCGGGTGGTAGCACTTTTTAGGATGGCCGAATGTCACGATCATTTATACAAGTGGGAGATATTTTTGTTATCTGGCAACATTAGGCGATTCCGCCGCCCCACTTTACACACTGGTTGAGTGAGTTGTTGAGTGGGGCGGAAGGGGCGCTTTTGCGGGCGGCAGATTCTGCAGAGGGCAGACGATACTGTAGCACTGATACGGATTGACGTGTCTAATGATATACGCCACATTGTGATCTGCAAAGACATACCGATTGTAACTGTGTAATTAGAGTTCTAATAAATCGTGTATTATTGGAAGTGAAGTTTCTTTTATATATATGAAATCTATATGTTTATCTATGTGTGCGTTTGTCTGTGTGTGCGTTTTTTTCGAATATTCGAATTTTGACTTCAGATTCGTATTCAGCATAAAAAAAGTAGAATAGGAATGTTCAGGAACTCCGTTCCTATCTCTTAAGGAACATGGCCAAAATAGAAGACAAATAAAAATAAAAAAATTGAATTGTTATATAATTGACGAGCCAGGTGTTTCTCTGGCAATGCAAGCTTGCGCATTCTCAACTGGTTTATTTTATATTATACAATAAAAAAAAACCTAATTTAATATAAAAAATAAAGGAGGAGGAGCTTTGTATCTATGTTTTACAATGTTTATGTTTGTCACAAGCATGTTGTTTTTCTATCATGAAATCGGATAGAAAAACAGCATGCTTGTGACAAACTAACATAAACACAGTAAAACATATATACAAAACTTAGCATAAACACGGCTAATAGTGTTGTGCGATGTAACAAAATGGTCTAGACTCAGTATGTTGTCGAAGCCTGTGTAGCAGACCCGACACGGATTTTCAGTCTAGACCAGTCTTTTGTGACACCGCGGACGGATCAACACTAGCTGTGTATATATTGTTGTTCAGTGTTGTGTTGTGTACAAATAAATGTGTTTCTTTCTTTCTATATGACATACACATACCACATATGAGCGTTGTACGTGTGTTACAGGTCTGTGTGCACGCCTGCGTGTTACGAAGCTTGTGATAAGGCGTCACAACAACCGTGGTGTACACGTGTGTTATCTACATAAATATTTCACTATTTTAATAAAAACTTTTTATCAAGTATGATCAATATCATCATAAATAATCCCTACAATTATCTTACGCCTGTAATTCAACATTCGTCTTATTATCTTGAAGTTCACATGTTTGAACGTGTCACCTTTCTCGCGTGTAAACAGCACATATTGTGTTTTTGTTCGGACTAAGTTGGGAGGAGTTGGTTTCATTGTTAGCGAGTAAGTTGAGTCGATCCACTCTGATATATTTTTCTCTCGTGAGTACCAACTACCCACCTGATGTAAAGCGGCTACCGTAGCCTATAAACGCTTACAACATATTACTCATTTATCACTCGCGCGGTTGCTAACACAGCGACTACTTACTAGCTTACTGGAGACTTCACTCACACGGAGGAACACAATAACCCTCTAGGGAGCTGTTATTTGGCTGTGGTTTTCTGTGAGGTGGAGGTATTTCCCCAGGCGAACTGCTTTGGTGCGCCCTACGTCTTTTGACTGAGTACCTTTGAATAGTTAATAGATTCAGGCGTTATTTTGCGAAAGTCAAATTTACATGCAATTTGATCTAACCTGCTTTGTGTGCTTCCGCCAACAATTAGTTCATGTGGCCTAGCGCCGGCCGGCACCCACCCACTACTGTTTGTTGATGCAACATGCCGAAGTTGCCATGGTTGCTCCGGTAGTCTCTGCCTCGGCTGTAGCATGTAGCACTCGCTTGTAGCATGTTGTACTTACGATTAACATCTACAACGCCTGATGATGCCTCGTGGAGAGGCGAAACACGTGTCGCAGCAACGACCAGGCCAGTCGTGGCAGCGACGGTGGTGGGGACATGCGGATTCTGTTCCAGATGGCGGACGACCGCAGCAGCCGAGGCAGAGACTACCGGAGCAGCCATGGCAGCGTTGGCATGTTGTATCAACTAACAGCAGTGAGTGGGTGCCGACCGGCGCTAGGCCGCATGAACTAATTGGTGGCGGAAGCACACAAAACAGGTTAGATCAGCGAACTTAAAAGTTAAAGAACTTTTTAAGTTCGCTGGGTTAGATCAAATTGCATGAGTACCTTTGTTTTAGCGTATTGAAATGAAGCACCAACGATGTATTTCTGTGAAACTGCAACAGTTATCATATACCAAAGTAACAAAATAAGACATGTAAACTAAATTTTTAACTAACCGACTAACTGTAAAGCAAGTCACAAAGTTCTTCAAAGGAACGTAGCGGTTACTGCGCGCCGATGGATTTTCTTTAGCTAGGTTACTAACTATTTTTATTTTTGTTCAATGGTCTAACTTTGTTCTTAGCTTTATCCCATTTTCTAATCCATTAGGATAAGCCTAAATCCTAGGCTAAGTTTTTGGTGAATACACTATTTTATACATAGAGACCTCCACAACCCAGAGGGAGAACAAGATATTTGTTACGTTAGGTCACACGTCTTTCGAAATATAATTCACCAGAGGGTAAATTATATTTGTATTATTTTATTTATTTTTGTATTCTTTGTACAAAAGTCGTCTGCATGGGTAACTCTGTCTCCCTATTTCTACTGCCAAGCACCTGTATTTATATAGATGGGTTCCGGTTGGAACGGTGAGATATGGCAGAGAAATTACTGGGTACTGCGACGAAACATCCTTAGGTCACAAGATTAGCAGCGCGCGAGAAACATCCACGTGCTGTTGCGATCGTCAATAGGCTGCGGTGACCGCTCGCCGTCTCATGCGGGCCGCATGTTTGTTTGCAAATCTAGTTGCATAAAAAAAATCTTGGACGTGTGGATTTCCTCACGATGTTTTCCTTCACCGCCAAGAACGTGATAAATGTGTATATAAAACCGAAAACACGAATTTAGTGGTACATGCCTGCGTCAGTATATATATATATATAAAATATTAGAAACATCCAGACCAAGAAAAACAGCCATGTTAATGCACACAAATGTTTGCCTTGTGTGGGAATCCAACCCACTAGCTTTGGTGCTAAAGAAGCCAACGCTAGCTAAAGTGGTCAAAAGAAACAAGTCGCTTGAAAATCATTGACATTGTCCTGTATTACGTACAAGTTTTAACAAGTGTAAGCTCTTCATAGACACAATATAAAGCTGGGGTCAGCATTCATGTGGAACTACACAACTTCAAAAGTCGAGTAATCCAATTTACGGGCATCCATGTGACGCGATCGGCCCACTGCCTCCGGTGTGTCCCAGGGCTGTGCCGAGCCGACGCCCAAATAATATTACCAAGTTTTATTATGAAAAGATAGGCTCGTTTATTGCGGACATATCATCTAGCTGACACCCAGCGCGTTGTTGCTGCAGAGGAAAGAATTGTGGTAATATCATTTGCATCAAAGAATTTTCATGTTCATTTATCTATCTATAACATCACGCCAAATTCCTCGCGAGGTAGAGAGAGAGAGAGAACCGAATGCTACAGGACTCGGTCCTTACACATCTATCTACGAGTAGCTTCTTTAACATTGATAGTTCTGCTCATGCACGCTCGCCGGTTTTTAGGGCTTCTGATATTAACCTGATAAAACACGATCAATTTGCTCATGCTAAGTAAGTTTTTTTTATACAACTAGATTGGCAAACAAGCGTGCGGCCGCATTAGATTAGCGGTTACCGCAGTCTATTGACGCTCGCAACACCACGGGGATTACTCGCGCGCTGTCAATCTGTGACCTAAGGATGTTTCGTCACAGTACCCAGTAATTTCTCTGCCATATCTCACCCTTTAAACCGGAACACAGCTTTATAAATATATCTGCTTGGCGGTACAAATAGGTGAGACATAGGTACCTATGTAGACGACTTTTGTACAAAGTCTCCCCTCTGGTCAACGGTCAAGCTTCGCGTTGTATTCTTGTTTCTTTCTACGCAGCCGAAGAGTGTCGATGATAAAATAAAAAGGTCATACTGTCTTTTTATTGCTCTGTTTTCAACATTGTCCGTTGTCATTCTTAATTAGGATTCATATAAAGAAGCCAATTTATTAGGAAATTAACGGCTGTAATTTATTCCTATGAAAACATGTTTAAACAAATAAATAATTAGTTCAAAATTTATTATAATACGTTTTATTGATTGAAAAGTCGCTTGAAACATATAAATTGTGTATATTATTGCGAGTACCTTTGAAAACTATTTATTTTGAGACCACACTTGAAAGGTTCATTGCAATATTGCATACATAATCCGCCATATTTATTTTGTTACCGCTAGTGAATATTTATCTCGTCGTTCGTTGTTTATCTCGTGTCACGGCAGCGTCTCTCTTCAATCGAATAGGTTTAAAGCATGCTCTCAAAAGCTGCTCAACTGCGAATTGGCGGAGGCAAGTGTTTTCAAACCGCCCGGAAGCCACTTAGCCACTGATTTAACTAAAACCTGAAGGGGTTTTATTGAGTGTTTTGAGGATTTCGACATTTAGGTATCTATAAAGTTACAATACGATAGATCTACTACGACTTTGTTTTCTAATAGGTCGATGTCATAGAAAGAGAGCGGCGTTAGCCCAGTCGATAAAGAAGCATTCTGTAGATCTACTAGTCTCCGGTTCGACTCATGTGAACATACCCATAGACCAGCCAAACCATTACATGCGGTTCGATAAACCACAAATCCTTGCCCAGGAGAATCGCTACATGCCTAGAATGCTACGCGAGGCTATTGAAATAAGAAAACACCCCAATTTCAATAGAGAAGATGGTTGGCAAGTAGCATCTGCTTGAGATCCAGTCCTAAAAATAATCAAGTTACAAACCCAGAGATCTTCTCAAAAACATTCGGACACCATGAGCGATTTTTGTGTGAATCGGAACATATATAATTAATCTATCCATGTCGGCAGATGTAATAATTGAATAACTAATGTAAGACGAATATCACCTTAGTCTTCCTGCGACCACGGACGCTGCAAAGCATTCGAAAAGTCAGGTTCAACAAAATAAATAAAACACGCGATACTTCCGTTAAAAATCGTTTCATTCAACGTTTTCTCATGTTAGGTCACACGTCTTTCGAAATATAATTTCTTGGAAATGCTGGTGTACTAACGGTGTTTTCCTTCACCGCCGAGCTAGTGATAATTGTAAACATGTACATAAATACGAAAACAAGAATTTAGTGGTTTACCACTTACGCAGGAGTCGAACCGGACTCTAACTCTAACTAGTAGATCTACAGAGTGGGCTATTACTGCTCTCTTTCTATGATCTATTAGAACACAAAGTCGTAGTAGACCTATCGTATTCTAACTTTATAGATACCTAAATGCCGAAATCCTCAATTTACACTTAAGAAAACCCCTTCAGGTTTTAGTTAAAACTTACTCTCTCCTTCCTTATTTCAAACTTTCGGTCTAGTAATTTCCCAAAAACTCGCAATCCAATTTGCGAGGTCCGTACGACTGATTAGCTGGTATTACGTAGGGTTGCCGCTAGTAACAAGCTACAAAATGTTAATTAAATATTCAATTGACTTGGAATGCAATCTGAACGTTGTGGTAGGTAAATCCAAATTTATTTTGGTTATTTTAGGTGGTTGATTTATTGAATTTAGTTGAAGCTAATGATTGTAAATTTGTGAAACTATTTAAATTGTAGAATGTGATTATGGAATTAGTAATTCAAAACATGTTATTGATATTATCTAAATTACTAAAATATCTAATTACATGTACGTACATGTATAAAAACATCATATAATTGTGTCTGAATACACAATTATATGAGTGTGGGATGTCTAGTCCATATAGTGGGGGCCCCCACTATATGGAGCGGCGACGTCAAGAAGTTTTGTAGGGAGTCGCTGGATGTTGGTGGCACAGGATCGAGACGAATGGCACTCTAGAAGGGAGGTATGTACAACATCGGGGGGCATTCAAACATACGATCCACCTTAGCGGTTACCGTAGCCTAAACACTTGCAATATATTAAGTATAGGTAGTACTCGTGCGATGCCGCCTCCTTAGGACCTTATTGGCGACCTCATTCGGTCGCAGGAACACAACAACACTTCAGGGTATTTGGCTGCGGTTTTCTGTGATATGCGGTATTTCTGCAAACGGCTTTTATACATTCTACCTCGTAGCAGTTATCGTCAGTAAAAATTAAATTAAGATTACATTTTCGTTTGAAACTTATTTTCAACTCATAAATTATATTACAATAATATTACGGACCTTTCAAGTGTATGCGTGTCTCTTATAAACAATATTTCTGGAATTACCACCCAAATTAAAATTTGCGAAGTCTGGCCAAATTAAATAAATACTTGGTTGGCAGCCCTGCAGTCTTGACAGACGAGAACAGTCTGAGTCAGGCCGCAGAGGATACTGCGGCTTAAGACTTGGCCCCACTTTATAGTTTCAAATTGCTTCGCTCCGACTGCCACTGGTTGTTAACGATGTGTACCGATATATACAATGTTTTGTCTCTTTTTTATGGTTCCGTACGTAATAGGTACCAAGAAAACCCTGTTACTAAGGTTTCTTTTTTTTATACAACGTCGGAAGGCATACAAGCATACGGTACACCTGATATAAAGCGGTTATCGTAGCCTATGCACGCTGGTAATACATTAAGTATCATTCGCGCGATGCCACCTCTGCTGTTAATACAGCAACTACTAAGGAGCTTTCTGGTGACCTCATTCACACCCAGGAACACAACAACCCTCCAGAGAGTGGTTATTACGCTGCGATTCTCTGTGAGGTGGAGGTACTTCCCGAGACGGGAATTGCTTTGATGCGCTCTACTCCTCTTAAAACAACTAAACATGTTCATGCACATAAATGTTTATGCTGGTGTGAGAATCGAACCACGAGCGTTAGAGTCAAAGTCGCGTTATTAACCGCGGCGCAACGCAAAGAAAGCGACACCGTTGATCTGCCCGGTGGGATGATGGCCCTATGATCTGGGGTAGACCGGTACGATCATGCTCGTGCTGGTGTTAGTGTCGTACCTTCATGTCGCTTAGCCACTGGTGTAAGACATTACTGTTTGGTATGGCCTAGCCTTCTATGGGTTCGTATTAAACTGGGCATCACGTGAGTATTTCTGGTTACAGCATACGCTCCCGTAACCTCAGAGTGTGCTCAAGAATAAGAGAACTTTTGGGAGTCTGAGTCTGAGAGGATGAGGATGTTCTGGACTTAGTTGAAGGGAATGAAAGAGTGATATAATCATTCTCTCATTCCCTTCAACTGTGGAGATTTGAATGGATGGGTTAGAACCAAGCGATACAGCTAAGCTGTTCTTGGTCCATATAAGAGAGTGAACGAAGCAGGTAAGTCAATTCAAGATTTATGTATGACTGCGCCAGCTGTAGGATTGATCAGCTTAGCAGCAAAAGTATGTGGAAAGGGGATTAAAAGCAGAATGAGGGTGAAATCCGATGAAATGCTGTGGGAGGTACAAGGAGGATTCCGAAATGGAAGGGCTCCCCTTCAATTCAAGATCAAGTTTTCTCGCTCCGCAATATCGTGGAGAAGTATCTGGCCATAGACAAGAAGGTTTTCTGCGGTTTGGTGGATCTTGAGAAAGCATTTGATAGGATTATGCGAAAGGAACTGTGGGACATATTGCCTAGATATGGGATTGACGGTTCACTGCTCCGTGCTGTGCAGTCCACTTACAAGGATTGCTCAACATGTGTGCGGATAGAATAAGGTCAACGAATGTAGGATTGCGCAGGGGTGACCTAGTGGTAAACTGTTTGCTGTATGCAGATGATGCAGTGTTATTAGCAGAAACACCATCTGAACTGCAAATACTGGTCAGAATGATGAAAGACGAATGTATGGAGAAACGCTTAGTATTGAATGCGAAGAAAATAAAGATAATGATTACGGTTGATGATGAAGTGTTGGACAAGTGGATGAGATTGGATATCTTGGATGCGTTTTCAGCAGGGATGGAAGGTACACCGTAGATGTGGAATGACGAGTGAGTGCGGGGAATAGTGTCAATGGAGCGTTGGGAAAACTTCTTGCCAGTAAAAACTTGAGCCAGAAGGTACAGCTCGCTATACACAATGCAGTGTTGGTCCTAACGCTAATGTTAGCAAAAATACAACGCAAAGGCGGAATTCTGTAGGAGTCGCCGGCATGCCAAGACTTACCTACATGACCAAATAGGTCGTGTTCTATCAGTAGGTGATGTCAAGAGCCCTAGAAACCCGCGAGCGTGCATGCGAAGACCATGAATGTTAAAGAAGGGAGTGAGGTATGTAAGGATCGAGTCACGTGGCGCTTGGGTCTCTCTGTTCACCTCGCAAGGGATTTGTTATGAAGTTATTGATAGCTAGATAGAACCGCGGCGCCATCGAGCTCGTAAAAATACATATTGTAGAATATCATTACCGTAGAATCCTTTGGAGTCATTCATTCGGAATATCCTCCTACTGTCATATAATACAATCATTATGCCTATCTCTACAATAATGGAACATGATGAAGGCTTCCGACATGATTGAACATATCCAATATTATGATTATTGATTCGCTATTGTTCTCCTCCCATATAAATTATATTTGTTATGTGATTAACTATATATACCTCACACCAAGTCTCTTGCGGGGTAGACAGAGAGAACCGAGGTTAGCATAACTCCGTCCTTACACACCTCACTCGCTTCTTTAACTTTAAAAGCTATTTTCATACATTGTGGTCGTTAAGAACTCCTTTTTACCCGATGTAAAGTAATAATAGGACATCAGGTGGACCGAATGCTTGTATCAGCGATCGAGCTCACTAACCTCTAACCAGTCAGTCTAACCGACCACGTATGGTAAGCAACGTTGACCGCTGTCAGTCTATCGATGCATTTACCTATGAGTTCCCGAGGGCTGGACAGGCCATCTGTTGTCGATAGATGGCAGATGTTAAGTCGGCGGATTACGGGCGGCGTGACAACACTCACCTCCAACACGCAGCGTGAAGAAATAATGGGGGGGGGGGGGGGGGATGAATTGATTCAATTAACATTATTTATGAACATGTCTGTTTGTCTTGGTCTGGGTGTTTTAAGAGAGATAGGGCGCATCAAAGCAGCCCTTCTGGGGAAGTACCTCCACGTCATGGAAAACCGCAGCCAAATAACAAACGCCCTAGAGCAGTGGTTCTCAAAGTTGTCTGCGCTACGACTCATCTAATATAAGCTCCCAAACTCGGGACCCACCTATAGGAAATTTAACCGTTACTAATATACCTAAATAAAGGACTTTTCAAATAACATACAAGGCAGGGCCCACTCAATGTTCGCTCGCGACCCACCACTGGGTCGCGACCCATAGTTTGAGAAACCCTGCCCTAGAGGATTGTTGTGTTGCAAATGTGGCTCGTGCGAGCGATAATGTATTGCCTCCCGACGTTCTATAAGAAACCATTAAGGATCCCTAAAAGCGTTGACAACAATTAGTTGTCGTTGTGTATATTCATAATGAAGCTAATTTACTCCATTCAAAGGATTTAGTAAGCTTTGTCCGCAAAGGAGTGGAAAGAGCAAAACGCAGTGCCGGAGGCTGAGAAAGGTTTTTAAAGCACTTTCAACCATTACCACAAACAAGCTTACTAGTTAAGTATAAAAGATTAATAATCAGTTATAAAATTTGTGGAGTAATGCTTGTAGACCGTATTCGTAATGATGATGTTAGAAGCCGGGCTGAAAGTGAGCGTCGGTTTTAAAATAAGAAGAGGCATTCTCCGTTGGTTCGGACATGCGAAAAAATGCAGGAAGAAAGAAGTACGAAACAGATATACAACGCAAAAGTGGAAGGATGTAGGAGCCGAGGAAGGCCAAGTCTTACCTACCATGATCAAATTGATAGTATTTTGTCAGAAGGTGATGTCAGCAGCCTTAGAAACCGGCGAACGTGCATGAGAAGAGCAACGAATGTCAAAGAAGCGAGTGAAATATGTAAGGATTGAGTCATGTGGCGCTCGGTTCTCTCTGCCTACCCCGCAAAGGATTCGGATGAAGTCATAGATAGAATGTACTCGTACATGTTGTACCCACTCTAGTTATAATTGAGAGTTTCGCCTTTGAAGTTGTTGATGAGTATGTCTACCTAGGACAAACAGTCCAAATAAATATTGAGCAGCTCCCTGAGTGATTTCCTGGAGCCCACGTTATAAATATCCTTTGGTATCCTTTTTTTGTAATATAAAAATCATTGAAGCTTTTCCCAACAATAGATAATATAATAACATATTATTATGCTATGAAAGTAGCTGAATTAGACTAAGCGCGCAGAAGCCACATCCATCAATTGTCTAATTATCTATACTGCATATACAGCGCAGCTGAGCTTACTGGCAAGTTTATTTATGTGCGAGACCCCTTCGGCATTTGAGTTTACTGTATTTCCAAGAAATAATGTATCATTACCTAATTGTAATTCATTATTGTGAATGAGAACTTCTCTGTTGCCAGAAGTTACATTTGGTATACTAATATTAATTTTAATTGAGTTTAATAAAAGATTATTGCATACTTGCAGACATCTCTAAACCCAGTTTGAGGAGGCATCGCGCGAGTGATACTTAGTGTATTACAAGCGTTCATAGCCTACGGTAACCGCTTTACATCAGTTGGGTCCTATGCTTGCACGATTTCCGACGTTGTATAAAAAAAGTTGACATTGCGCTGCCTTATACTCCGTAAATGTACACTATCTGTGTTGTTTTAGAAGTCTTCACAAGAATTCACCACATTTCGTTCACAAGAATCATTGCTTACACTGCTGACTGTACGTCTTGAAAGCGTACCGTCAGCAAAAACATTTCAAGCGGTAAAACACACTTCGTTTTGTTGACAGATCGTGTACTTAAGTATTAGGGTGCGTCTCTAATGTCGATATATAAACATTTAGACAATGGAAATGTATATTTAAATTGGTTGATTAGCTTTTTTATACGACGTTGGAAGACCTACAAGCATACGCCCCACCTGATGTAAAGCGGTTAACGTAGTCTATGAGCGATTGCAATACATTAAGTATCACTCGCGCAATACCTCCTCTGCTGCTAACACAGCAAGACCTTAGGAGCTTACTGGTGACCGCTATCACACAGCACAACAACGCTTTAGGGAGTTGTTATTTGGCTGTGGTTTTTTCTGTGAGGTGGAGGTACTAACCCAGACGCGATGCTTTGATGCGATCTCTCTAAAAAACATCCAAACCCAGACAGACATATTCATGCACACAAAGTTGGCGCCAAAGTCACGTCATTTATGACTGCGCCACCGAGCTCGTCGAAGCTCATGACGGACATTCGGACATGTAGAAAGAATGCAGGATTAAAGAATAACGAAACAGATATACAATGCGAAAGTGGAAGGATGTAGGAGCCGAGGAAGACCAAGACTAACCTACCATGACCAAATTGGCCGTGTTTTATATGAAGGTGATGTCAGGAGCCCTAGGAACCGGCGAGCGTGCATGAAAAGAGCTATGAATCTTAGAGAAGCGAGTGAAGTATGTAAGAACCGCGTCTTATGGCACTCGGTTCTCTCTGCCTACCCCGCAAGGGACCCGACGTGAAGATATATACATACAATAGTCTCCCATTAGTCAATAGGTTCAAATTGCTGAGATATTTATATGCTAAGAAAACTCCATTTGCTGTGGTTCCTAAATTCCAGAACACACCTCTTAGCTTCACCAAAAGTATTAGGATGCTTGGCGTCGAGATATCCAGTGATGTGCAATATCGAAATCACCTGGAGGGGAAGGTTAAGCTGGCGTCTAAAACACTTGGTGTGCTCAACAGGGCTAAGCAGAACTTCAATGCAGGGCAAAGACTTATATTATGTAAGTCTAAAGTCAGGCAGGCCGTATGCTTGATTGCCACTTTAATGGTATAAAAAAAATGCTAAAACACAACACAATGTTTTGTTCCCTCACAAAAACATTGTGGTTGTTCTTTTTTCACACACACAATGTTTCTTTTTTTTTTGTACCACGTCGGGAGGCATATAAGCATACGGCCTGCCTGATGTGAAACTATTACCATAGCACATGAACGCTTGCAGTATATCAAGTCTGATAAACACACCAATCTGCAGTAAAAGTCCTTTTATCTTTTAGCACAGCACTTTTATCTGTCGCGAAATGACTCCATCGTCCAAAGGAAATCAAATTTTTCTCTTGACTTTCCGTCCAAAGGCTGTCTTCATCATCAACATCATCTCTTTCTCTTGACTTCTGCCCTTCTTTACTTTTGTTGGCAAATCTTCAAAAGATTACATCCATTGGGCAGATTGAATTTTGATTTCAGATTAGGAACAATATATCCAACATTCACCACCCGTGGCAATGTCGTATACAGCATTTGATTCACCTCTGTTCAATTATATCGCGGCATCAATCCAAAAAATATCGTTTTTGATTTTCCGTCAAATTGTAAAGAAATCGTCTAGTTCTTTTTGTACGTGACTCGTATCAATGTCTAAAGTTGCCCGAATTAGTGAATGTATCACTCTTTTATCAGCATCTAGGCCGCACGGCACTCACGTTATCTTCAGTGGTCGCCGTCGAAGGACGACCTTCGCGCAAAACATCAGTGAGCTTGCTCCGACCGCGATAAAACTCACCAAACTAGTTATAAACATTAGTATAGGACGTGGTTGTCATCGTTACAAAATACCAATCCAAGTCTATCATAACGTTTTTGCTTTTAAGACTATATACCATAGAGGGAAAATTTTCTGTAACAAATTCAATTCGACGTAAGTATGACACGCTTTTCAAATTGCAGCCAATTTTTGAAAACAAATAATACATACATGCAATGTATATTTAGAGATTTGGAAAGAGTTATTTTCTTACTTGGCTACATATATATTTTATAATGTAATAAATTTATTCAGGTACAACAAATATATTTATGTTAAGACGCACCATATTTTTTGGGCTCCTGTCATCAATTTCTTTTGGTTTAAGAAAAGGTGATGACAGACAGAACATGAACATGAACGAATTAGGAAAATTTGACTCTTGGTTTTTCTGTCTACCCTACAAGAAACTTGGCATGAAGTATTACAAAATAGAATATATACAAAAAAGTAAAATTCAATACATGATAGAGACGCCAAACTCAAAGGATGGTTGTCAGAAATGTCTAAGTTACTATTATATCCACAATACCTATTTGTGAAAGGACGTTATCTGTTATTGAATTTATAAAATAGTCATGTTCTCCCAATAAAATCTTGTTTGGCATTCGCGTCGCGTCCGGTTTAACAAAAAACAAAAGGCAGAAAGCGGGCGGTACCGTCAATATTAAATTATGTTCGTTTGAGTGGTTTTGTTGGGAACAAATATCGAGTTATAACTATTTATTTTTTAAGTAGGCACGCACGTCGCCAGAATAGAAATGCCTTCACAAAAAAAGTGCGTATAATGAAGTGAGTGTGAGTCTAATGCTCACTCCACGTTGACGGCGTCCGACGAAGGTACGAACGCCGTCAACGTGGTAACTATGGACGAGATCGAATGGTCGATACAAAGCTTGAAAAATGGAAAATCAGCGGGAATTGATCTGATCACAGCTGAGATGATCAAATTAGGTGGCACTTACGTCCGGGACGCCTTCTGGTACTTATGCAATCTATGCTGGAGAACTGGAAGGGTCCCAATGGAATGGAGACGCGCAGTCATCGTGCCCTTGTATAAAGGCAAGGGGTCACGCATGGACTGCGCCAGCTATAGGGCTATCAGTTTGATCAGCTTAGCAGCAAAAGTATATGGAAAGGTGATTGAAAGGAGAATGAGGGTGAAATCCGATGAAATGCTGTGGGACGCACAAGGAGGTTTCCGAAATGGAAAGGGATGTATGGATCACGTTTTCTCGCTCCGCAATATCGTGGAGAAGCATTTGGCCATAGCCCAGAAGGTTTTCTTCTTTTCTGGATCTTGAGAAAGTATTGGTTAAGGTTGTGCAAAAGGAACTGTGGGACATATTGCCGAGATATGGGATTGACGGTTCACTGCTCCGTGCTGTACAGTCCACTTACAAGGATTGCTCAGCATGTGTGCGGATAGATGATAGCATGTCACCCTGGTTTCATGTCAATATTGGTGTCAAACAGGGTTGCATGCTATCTGCTAGGCTGTTTATCCTGTATCTCGATAGTTGTCTGCAGAGAATAAGGTCAATGAATGTGGGATTGCGCATGGGTGACCTAGTGGTGAATTGTCTGATGTATGCAGGCGATGCCGTGTTATTAGCAGCAACCATCTGAATTGCAAACACTGGTCACAATGATGAAAGACGAGTGTATGGAGAAATATTGAATGCGAAGAAAACAAAGAGAAGAAACTAGAACCAATGTAAGGATTACGGTTGATGATGAAGTGTTGCAGCAAGTGGATGAGATTGTATATCTTGAGTGCGTTTTCAGCAAGGATGTAAGGTACAACGCAGATGTGGAAAGATGAGTGAGTGCTGGGAATAGTGTGAATGGAGCGTTGGGAAAACTTCTTAGCAGTAAAAACTTGAGCCAGAAGGCACAGCTCGCAAATATATACATATATCTGTAAATAAGAATTTAATGGCACATGGCCGTGTGGCATGTGCCACTAAATTCCACCCGCAAGACGATCACTGCAATCATTCAGTGTGTAAGGACAAAATCGTAGATCATCATTTCATGACTGTATTTCAGTAACGACGACACATACATATTCCAGGAACCGGCGAGAGTGCAACAAAAGAGCTATGAATGTTCGAGAAGCGAGTGAAGTAAGGACTGCGTCTTATGGCGCTCGGTTCTCACTGCCTACCCCGCAAGGGACCTGGCGTGAATACATACATACATTTATTCAAGTTTTAATGGCCAAACTATGACACTTGTATAAAAGTATTCAAATCGACTTCGTTAAAGCTCGCAACAAGTTAAGTAATCCTATAAAGGAAGATTATAAGTCTGTACTAATAACTTTCTTACAAAGGAATTGTTGTGAAATATTTTACTTATAATAGCATCAGACAAGACCTAACATGGTTCATTTGAGATGTGGAAAGAATGCACGATGAAAGAATTACAAAACAGATACACAACGCAAAAGTGGAAGGATGGAAGAGCCGAGGAAGGCCAAAACTTACCTACCACGATCAAATTGATCGTGTTCTAACAGAAGGTGATGTCAGTAGCCTTAGAAACCGGCGAGCGTGCATGAGAAGAGCAATGAATGTTAAAGAAGCGAGTGAGGTGTGTAAGGATTGAGCCATGCGGTGCTCGGTTCTGTCTGCAAGGGATTTGGTGTGAAGTTATACATTTGTTTTCAATTTCAGAACATACGTCTTTATATGGTAGTACTATAGTTCGCTATAAATATATATATATATATATATATATATGTTGCAGTATAAAGAGCTCGATGGCGTCGGTGCGCGTGTCATTCTAACCAATCACGCAGGTTAAGAAACGTCGACCGCAGCCTGTCTATGGATGGGTTTATCTATATCGAGTTTCTCCGGACTTTAGGAAGGCACGTCAAGCCGTCGATACCGGCTATTATCGATAGATAGACAGTTAGACAGTTAGACAGTTAAGTTTAGTCAGTGGCCCTCGGGAGGCTTGAAAACACTGGCCTCCGCCAATCCGCATGACCAGCGTGGTGGAGTATGCTCTAAACCTCTTCGGTTGAATCGGTCCCTGCAGTGGAATGAGTAAGGGCTGATGTGGTGGATATCTTCACACCAGGTCCCTTGCGGGGTAGGCAGAGAGTGGAGCGCCATAAATTGCTGTCCATACATTACCTCACCAGCTTCATTAACGTTCATAGCCATTTTTATGTACGGTAGCCCGTTCCTAGGACCACCTTATCGCCTTCTGATAAAACCTGACCAATTTGGTCATAGTAGGTGAGTCTTGGTCTTCCTCGACTCCTACATCCTTCCATTATCGCATTATTTACACTTTAAATTGAGCGGACCGTATAATTGCATGCCTTCAGACATTATGGAAAAAAAAAATTGGTACGCTATTTTAAAGGGAGTTAGAAGACGTAGGGTTGTTGCGATTCAACGAGTGAATGAGGTTACCAGTAAGTCCTTGAGGATTTGTTGTAACAATGAGCGAGCATTAACACTTGTGTTGTATGCTTAGTTTGCCTCTGCAAGTAACATAAAAAGTAACAGTCAAGCCATCGGAGTGTTTAAATCTCCCCAGTATTTCCGCTGCGATCCGTTTCACACAAAATCAAATGCCAAAAGCTCGTATATGTTTTTATTGAATTACAATTACACGGTTGGAGGTTTTATCCCAACTCGCAATGGTATTGATTCGGTCGCCACGTAGTTCGACTGCTGACATAAACAAGAACGTAATATGTCGAAGTGGGAAGTACCCCATTTTTACTGATTCTGTGGCAAAGATGTACACGGCCCGCCTCATTTGAAACCTTTTTTCATTTTTATTTAACGTCGGGAGGCATACAATCATACGGCCCACCGGATGCAAAGCGGTTACCGTAGCCTACGAACGCTTGCAAAACATTAAGTATACCCGCGCGATGCCACCACAGCTGCTAACACAGCAACTCCTTAGCAGCTTACTGATGACCTCACTCACACGCAGAAACACAACAACCCTCTAGAGAGTTGTTATTTGGCTGCGGTTTTCTGTGAGGTGGAGGTACTTCCCCGGAGGGGCTGCTTTGACGTGCCCTACCTCTCTTAAAATTGTTCTTGTCATTTTATCAATACTTTTTATTTCAATATTTCAAATCATTATTCGTCCACAAGTATTCTTTGGATAGTAATTTCTCTATTTCTGTATGGAATTCATACATTTTTCTTTAAAATCTATTTCACCTAAAAACTACTACTAAATACTACATTTTTATATTTTCTTTTGTTTTTATACGCTTCACATCAAGACGGCTACAAGAATACGCCCCACCTGACATAATTATGGTCGTTACCGTAGCCTATAAAGCCGTATATTATATATGCTTGCAACACAGGGAGTATTGCAGCAGGGGTGCTACTAACACTGTAACTCCTTAGGAGTTTATTTTTTTTACTACGTTGGGAGGCATACAAGCATACGGCCTACCTGATGTAAAGCGGGCACCGTAGCCTATTAACGCTTGCGATTTATTTACTATCACTCGCGCGATGCCTACTCTGCTGCTTACATAGAAACTCCTTGGGAGCTTACTGGTGAGCTCACGCAGGAACACAACAACCCTCTAGGGAGTTGTTATTTGGCTGCGGTTTTCTGTGAGGTGGAGGTAGGTACTTCCCCAGTCAGGCTAACGTCGTGTCCTACTTCTCTTCCATCTGAGTCTCGTCTGCTGATAAGCAGCTTGCACCACGTGCCGGTGAGGTTGGCTTTGGTTCTAAAGGTGACATTGAGCCACACCAATTGAAAAAGGAGTTGATACTGGGAGGTTGAGGTACTTCCTCAGACGGCCTACTTTGATGCGCCCTACCTCTTAAAAACACAAATGTTTCTCCTGTGTGGGAATTGAACCCACGAGGGTTGGTGTCAAAGTCGCGTTACTAACCACTGCGCCACCGAGGTCATGTAACGAGGTGGAGGTACTTCCCCCACTGGGACTGATTGCACTCACGTCCTTTGCAATGTAGCTAATCAGTACTTCTCATGGTGTGTAAGGACCAAGTCACGTGTCGCTCGGTTCCAACTGCCTACACGGCAAGATACGCGACGTGAAGATATATATTTAGAAATAACTACCTGCACCCTTACATCCGCGCGTATCCCGATATCCCGTAGCAACAGACTTTCCCCGCTTCTAAGAGTAGTATCGTAATGTTGCAACAGCATATAACCTTCCTCAAGAATTGGGCTGTCAAATGTGGAAAGATTTTTTCAAATCCGACTGACGGTTCCAGGGATTAGCGCATTTATACAAATAAACATCAAATAAACAAACTCTTTCGCTTTGCAGATATAGGGTCGGCAACGCACGAGTGACACCCCTGGGTCCATCTACTAACTGAACCCCGCGACTTCTTTTTTTTATACTACGTCGGGAGGCATACAAGCAAACGGCCCACCTGATGTAAATCGGGTACCGTAGCCTATTAACGCTTGCGATATATTAAGTATCACTCGCGCGATGCCTCCTCTGCTGCTTCCACAGCAACTCCTTGGGAGCTTACTGGTAATCTCACTCACACACAAGAACACAACAGCCCTCTAGGAAGTTGTTATTTGGCTGCGGTTTTCTGGAGGTGGAGGTACTTCCCCAGACGGGCTGCTTTGATGTGCCCTACCTCTCTTAAAAGAAGAAAGACCGCGAGTATCCCGATATCCCGTAGGGATAGCGCTTTTTCTATCTTCGTATCATGAAGTTGAACAGCTATAACTTCCACAATAATTGGGCTATCGAATGCAAAAAGAATTCTTCAAATCCGACTGATATTCCCAAAAGATTAGCGCCTTCAAATAAACAAACTATTCCGCTGTATATATATTATAGTATAGATTTCTCAGCAGTCAATAGATTCAGGCGTTATTCAGCTAAAGTCAAATTAACATGCAATATGATCTAACATTGGAAGCACACGAAGCAGGTTAGATCAAATTGCATGTAAATTATTTCTCGGTTTGAAACTCTGCTATGATGGTAATATATCTCCTAGCGGCTAGGAGTAATTTAAGGCGATGATTTAAGGGCGGGAGTGACCTCGCGCGCGCCTCCTATTTCGCACTCCGCTGACTTTTATACCACCCGCGATAATGATAAATCTCGTTGCTCATACGTCGGATCCGAGCCGAGGCGGGCGCGAGCCACGAGCGACCGCGGACATTAAACGTGGCTACGACCTAGATCGAATCTCTATAATCTTATTGCTTTCTACGATCGATTCTCTTATACGATTTGAATATTTGTATTTAGATAAAATTTAGCTTTTTCTATCTATCTATAACTTCACGCCAAATCCCTGCGAGATAGGGAGAGAGCATCGAGCGCCACGTGACTGGATCCTTACACACCTCACTCGCTTCTTTAATATTGATTGTTCTTCTCATGTACGCTCGCCGGTTTCTAGGGCTCCTGACATCACTTTGTGATAGAACACGACCAATTTGGTCATGGTACCTTCTACTTTTGCGTTTCAGTGGTATGCAATATGATCTAACCTGCTTTGTGTGCTTTCGCCACCAATTAGTTCATGCAGCCTAGCGCCGGCCGGCACCCACCCACTACTGTTAGTGCGTGCTACATGCTGACGCTGCCATGGCTGCTCCGGTAGTCTCTGCCTCGGCTGCTGCGGTCGTCCGCCATCTGGAACAGAATCCGCATGCCCCCACCACCACCGTCGCTGCCACGACTGGCGGCTGGTAAATATAACAAATATGAAAACTGCGTTACTAGCATTAAATGATTGGTAAATACGACTATAACTACACTGCGTTACTACGAGTAGCATTAAATGATGGGTAAATATAACTACATGCAACTGCATTTCATGATTACGTGGCTTCTAGCCTCCGATATGAAATTGTGCTATGGGAGAATTCGGTAGATTTTGATAGAGATTTCATTGCTCAGAAAAGTTGTGAGGTCCTTGTATGATGCATCTCTAGGAACAAGCTGTAAACCAGAATTTAAAAAATAAAATTGTTAACGCTCCCATAAATTTATATTTATGAAATGTGTCAGTTTCTAAGAGCATACATTTATTTCGAAGAAATTGTGATATGGTAATTATTTTGTTTTTTTTTTTAAATTATAGCCGTAGATGCCCAAATAAGCTTGTGTTGCCCGTCATTTCCACAACCTTATATGGTCAAAGCTGTTACCCGATGGCATTTTGTTATTTTTACATGCAATGATTTGAAGGATTTGTTCGTGCCATCATTTAAGAGTAGACTGAGAAACATTCTTATTGATAAATGCTATTACTCTGTACAAGAATATTTGACAGAAAAGTTGACTAATTAGTAATATGAAATCATCTACACTAAATTATGTTAATGTTGCAATTATAGTAAACTAGCTGCTGCCCGCGGCTCTGCCCGCGTGGAGTCAAATAACGTAGCCTATGTGTTAATCCAGATCATAATCTATCTACGTGCCAAATTTCATTCAAATCCGCTCAGCCGTTTAAGCGTGAAAGAGCAACAAACATCCATCCATACATACAAACTTTCGCGTTTATAATATTAGTAGGATTGTATAATTTTGTAAAATCGTATATCATGTATTATAGCCTATAAATGATAGAGAGCAGTGATAACCCAGTGGAGAAGACACCGGCCCGTGATCAACTGGTCCTCGGTTCGAATCCTGGCAGTGGCATGTACCACTAAACTCGTATTTTTGGATTTACGAACATATTTGTCTCTGCTCGGCTGTGAAGGAAAACATCGTAAGGAAACCCACACGTCCAGAATTATATTTCGAAACATGTGTGACCTAACATAAGAATGATCTGGTCTTCCCTCTGGGTTGAGGAGGTCTGACAGCAGTCGCTTCATGAGAAAATCAGTAATCGAACTCCGGCAATCCTAATGGATGATGAAACGAGATAACGCTAAGAAGAAGAAGTTTTAAAGCCTGTAACTATGATATTAAAAAGAAATTAAGTAGATACATTTAATATTTACATGCCTGTAGAAGTTAAGATTGAATGACTTATATAGGTAATATATATCAACTAACTACTTTATGATATGAACTGATGATAAATAATGACATCAACACGTCATTTATTAGTTTAATTTTAACAAACTTTCCCTATTACGGCAGCTCATGGATTATTAATCCATTATGCTTGATTTGTGGTCAACATTAAAGCTATTATTTAGGGGACTTTGCCGAGCATATTTTTCTGTATCAATTTCGATGTACGAAGGTAGGGAGTATCAAAGCCCAACTGGGGAAGTACCTTCACCTTACAGAAAACAGTAGCTCTGGAGTCGTATTCTTCCAGGCGAGGTTACCAACTTATAAGGATTTGCTGTGTATGCAGCAGGGGTGGCAACGCGCGAGTGACAATTCCTATATTGCACGCGATTATTGGCTGCGGTTACCACTTTACATCTAGTAGACTGTATACTTGTATGCTTCCCGACGATGTGAAAAACAAACGGGGTGTCTGTGTCGCGGACACGCCATGAGTTTTACGAGAACACATCCTCGTTACGGATAAACGGAAGTAAATTATACTAAAAGGAAATTATATAATGTAGTCAAATCATCTCAAAATTACGACACTTTCCCTCAAGTAGTGCGCGATACGCCACAGTCCTCACTTAACGTAATGAACTCTTTGGTTCTTTAGCTATCAAGTGCCGTAATTACATTTTGGATGTAAACGAAAGATATGTAGCTACAACGCCAAACTGTATCGCTCAATTTTTTTATCATTAGTTTCTCTGAATTGCCTTCACGTAATAATATTTTAGTGCCGAAAATACGATAGAAAAGAAAAATGTCTTTAGAAAATCTTTTATAACTTGGACCATCGGCTATATGAGAGACATTTTTATCAATTTACGAGAACAATGTCACCTTCTCACTGCGTTACGTGCCCGTGATAAGTGGATGGAAATAAATAATGGAGTTTTGGATCTTTGCGCTGTCAGTTCTGACCTGGAATGGAAATGAAAATATTATTCAGAAATAAATAAGCGACAATCGCACCGGCCCAAGAACGGAGTGTTTGCGTTTTCAACTCACGTAATTGAATTCCGCTTTCTACCCAAAATTTATTGCGTTTTCGACCCGTATTAATATTAATTCAGGTTCTAACGGAAACAGTTATTCGTTTTTAGACCCATCCTGAATTTTGTACTGTTGATTTCTATATATTAGCGGCAATTCTATTGACCTTTCACATATACATAAAATTCGAGGTGAGTGGACTCCAAATCGGCAATATTCATTTTTGTATGGAGCTTGGGTCCACTCTTCAATAGTAGATATAGATAGGTATAGGATAGAGCTTTCCATACATATATAATATTCATATAGATCATTCGTTGGTATCAAAAAGTTAAAGTCTGTATCTTCAAATTGACATAGTCATATTTTTTTATGTTTAATAAATAGTAATATCTACCTAAAGAATTGCTCTCTCGGAGAGCTGGTGATAAAGCAAGGGAGGTTCGTAGTATTACAAGTTCCATGGGTCATAAGTTTCTCTCAAATCTTTAGTCATTTTATCATGAAACGCTAGATTACGATCACAATCTTCTACCTAGCGGTATTCTGTTTCCTAGTCTATTAGGATTGGTGGGATCCGCTACATAAGACTAAGGATTTAACAAAGATACACATATTTACATGGAGCGACTGCCGTCAAAGCTCCACAAACCAGAGAGAAAACTAGACCCTTTTCAGGTAAGGTCACACATCTTTCACTTTCACTTGAGTTTACTTCTCATAAAATTTCCGTACCGGGCCTTATATCTCAAAATTAAGGTAACGTTTCTTAAAAATTAAACTCCAAAAAGAATGTTGTAGGCATAAACTTAAGCATAAACAATACCCGTAACTCATCACAAACAACATTGTCGTGCTGGAAATCCTGACTAGATCCTGGAAGATTACATTCAGCACCGGCCCTGCCAGCCCCTGATCAGGATAGAGCGTGATCGTCTTTCAGCTCCCTTTGGTCGATATTATCGTAAATTTTACTTTCGTTTATGGACTAGCTTCAAGGCAAGTCTAGCCGCTCTATCGGTCGGATTTAGATTTTAAAGAGGCTCTAGGTCTAAGGTTTTATCTAGAGGCAATAATTTCAGATCTGGTGAAACAAGGGCACTGAGTTTTTAAAAATTCGTAGATTGCCTCTCAAAAAAAAAAGAGCTCGAAATTGTTTTTCGCATTTAGTTTTTTGGCGCCCCTTGCCAACCGGTGCCTAGAGCGACCGCTCTTGTTGCTCTACCCCAGGGCCGGCGCTGATTATATGAGTATTCCACTAAACTAAATCAAACATGCCCATTGAATCTTGAATCAAATTATGGCGATTGCAGGAATGCCCTTGCGAGATTGACATGGAAGTAGACGCCAACGAGTCTCAATAGTGAGATACTTCACGCGACGACTCCAGAGGAGAGCAAATGTGTGGAGCTTTTGGGGAGCTTGGTCTTTGGATCCTTAACGCAACGAATGTCCCTTTGAACTGTAAGGCAAGTTAAGACAATTTAGTAGCGGCATGGCTACTAAATTGAATACAAGTAACTTCTTTTCTGGGGCAGATCTGACATTTTGTTCCCATATGTGTGGAACTCTTGGAGAGCTGGGTCTACGTATACTCAACGCAAAGGACGTCCGAACCTTTGAATTGATTGATTGGCGGGCTACCTAAACATAAGGATGTCCACGTCAGACCCCACAGGCCCAAAGTAAAATCATACCTTTCTTAGGTTACGCCACACGTCTTTCGAAAATAAACTTCCTTTATTCACCGCTGAGCAAATGATAATTACAAATGTTGATACTGTTGATGGTAGGCGCTTGGTGGATGATTCCACGTCACAATTTTATTTATTTATTATTTTTACCGACCGGTTTCGCCTTTACGGCATTATCTTTATTATTTGAAAAAGTACCTTGATAATACCGTAAAGGCGAAATTGGTCGGTAAAAATAATAAATAAATAAAATTGTGACGTGGAATCTGTACAAGTGCGAGTGTTAACATTGACGAGATAATTACAAATGTGAACAGAAACCTGAAACCACGAATTTAATGGTACATTCCCCAGGATTCGAGCTAGTCGATTAATAAACTCCATATCCAATGGGCTATTACTGCAAACAGGTCTGTTATTCTATTGTACTGTGTCACGTCAAGTAGACGTGGTTCAATAAAATGTAGACCTGTCCGTGTACAAATAACACTTTTAATTCAAAGGTAACAGGCTTATATACTAAGGTTTAATTAGAAACAGACGTTATCTATTTTTATGTCTCTCTGATAGGCTATCGTAATAATATCGTGTCTTTATACGCCGACATCACGTACACGCATATTTTTACGTAAAAAATTTATATTGCTGCTCAGGAAGCAACAATATATATTTTTTTCTTAAGTGTGAATTTGACTGGATAGAATAGAGCCTTTTATTGGATCGTGAACCTAACCATTTTTGTCGAGTTCGTTTGCCACATGCTGATTCGGAGCTATCACTTAGTGCGTGCTGTGATACGTTTCGTGTTGTGTCTTCTTCGTGATCATTGAGTAGGAATGTGGGTTTTACACGATCGACAGATATGCAGGTTGACCTTTCACCGATTTGAATTTTGAAAAGTTTGTCTGTTCTGTCTAACACTGGGTATAGTCCCTCATATAGCGGGCTTAAACTCTTTTTTACGCGATCGTTTTCTATTCCCATTATCCTAGAGAGCTGCGATAAGATTTCTGATTCAAATTGACCCTGGTCTGTGCTGATTCTTTCTGGTGTCCCGAATCTTGTTATCCATTCGCTGTATATAGTCGACGGTTTCGGCTGTTATGTCTGCAATGGAAATGCTTCTGGCCAGGACGTACAATAATCGACTATTGTTATTATTATTATTTTCCCTCGCGAGGTTGGTAACGGACCGGTTATGTCCGTATGTATATGGGAAAACCGCTGAGCAGGCCGTAACGACCCAAGCAGTGATATAGTGTGTCTAGTTACTTTGGCATTGTAAGCATGAGTCACGCCATTTATTTATATTCGAGTTCATTTTCGGCAAAATGTATTTATGTGTGTATTAATTTCCTGGTAGTTTGTTTTTCAGGATGACTAGACTATGTATGTTATCGAATATAGATTTTCTCATTGATTGGAGAATATAAGGTCGATATATTTCTGTTGAGGTGTCGCAATAAAATTGGTTTGGATAATTTTGTGGCTGCAGGCACTTAATTTTGAGGGCTTTTCGTTTCGTTAGAGTGCTTCAAGTTCAAAGTTCGTCTTCTAATTTTCTGCTAAGAGCTTGAACTTTACTGGAGATGGGAATGAGATGTCTTCGACGACTCTCGACAGAGCGTGTGCTATCACGTTTTGTGAAATGAAATCTAATTGCCTTACCCTACACGGAGTATCATTTACTGATGTTTTTTTGAAAATGTGTGCGTAAGAGGGTTGTGGTTAGTGAAAATTGTGAGTTCTCTCCCTTCTAACAGTCTTTGGAAATGTTTGACTGACATATACACCTAGCCGCTCCAGATCGTATATTGAGTATCTTGTTTAGATTTCACTCAAACTTTTCTTTTCGTTTTTGAATGGCGGAAAACGGTGGTGTCATCTTGTGTCTTTTCCTTACATTTTTGGAAAGCTTGTTCGGTTTCTTGCGTCCATGTAATTGGTGTTCTATCATTTATATATGAGTTGTGTAGATACTTATTTAATAATGCTTGGTGTTTCGCTGCCACTGGTATTCTGTTGTGATAAACATTTACTATTCACAAGAACCTCCTTAATTCCTTTACTGTTAGGGGTTTGGGAAATTCTAATATACTCGTAGCCTTAATTTTTTCGTTGGTGGGAGAGTTTCCCTGGCTCCGTTATGTGATAGCCTAGAAAATTAAGCTCTGTTTTGTTGAATTCGCATTTATCAAAATTGATCGTTACTGTGTGTTTTTGTTGGTGTTCTAGAATTATATCTAGGTGTCTGAAATGTACTTCTTCTGAAGTTGAGGCACACAGTAGGTCATCGACGAATCGTAGACTAAATCTAAATCTCTAAATATGGAGTTAATAAATCATCATAGGTTTCTATGTGATGTTCGACTCTGTGCTTAGACTTGTTTTCTAATAAAAATGGTCTGTTTACGTCTTCGTATTTTTCAAGCAAGTGCCTGATTTTATGCTAACTAGAAATGGTTGCAACACGTGGTTGTTTTGTTCTGATACTAGTTACAGGCGTTGTCAGCTTGGTAACCTTGTCGATCAGCTTTCTTCCATCTAAGTCGCAGAGTAATTTGTGATTCTGCAGGAAATCAGCGCCAATTATCTACATGTTTACGTCGGCTATGACGAAAATCCATTGTAATGGTCGTCGTAACCCCAAGTTTAGCGTTGTCTGTTCACCGTAAGTACCCATTCTGCTACCGTTTGCTGAGTACAATTTGTAATCTGTAGCATGTGTCTGTTTGCTTGGTTTTCTTTTTAATACTGATATATCTGCTCACGTGTCGATCAAAAATCTTTCGCCACTTTGTCGGTCGGCTAAAATAAGGCTGTTATACGGGTGAACAGCACAAGTTTCCGCCCTGACTTGTGCTAATTGAAGTTTCCCTGACGTTGTGATTGAGACTCTACTCGGTTATTATATGTGCAGGGTTGTTGACATTTGTACGCTCTGTTCTTGAATTTATTATAAAAATAACAAAGTCTAATTCGGCTCTCTGACCTAGATCTAGATCTAGACCGATCATACGCACGGGTAGAATAACAATTTCAATTCGCTAGTCAGCCATTTGATTTGTCAATGTAGTAATCAAATTTATTTCGCTCACCGAAGCCAAATTCGTGTTGCTATATTTAGAACTATACATTATTCTGCCGGCTAACTCAATTAGCTTTTCGATGGTTACATCTTCTGTTATTGCGAGAACTGTGGTGATCCAGGAAGTTGTTTAAGACACAGCATCCGGATGGCATAGTCGTTGAGTTTCCACTACACAGCTCTTTTATTCGTCTCACAAGCATTCCCCGGCTCCTAAATCCTTCCACTTTTGCGATGTATGTCTGTTTCGTAATTCTTTCTTGCTGCATTCTTTCGACATGTCCGAACCAATGAAGCATCCCTCTTCTTATTTTAACACCGACGCTCTCATTCAGACCAACTCGAAGAAGCAATCAGAAGCGAGTGGATTGTGCGAGTCATGCGGTGCTCGGATCAGTCTGTCTACACCGCAAGGGATTTGGCGTGAAGTTATAGATAGATAGTTATTATCAGATATTAGCAGATATCCTATGCGTGGAAAATGTCACGCGGGACACCAATTGTTTTTTGTATTTAATATAGAATGCAGTGCGTCAATATATGCATTCAATCTAGATTTGAAAACTAAACCGAATACATATTGTAACGCAGTGCCGCCCATAGTCGCCTATATTTAGTTTAAAACTACACCAATAGTTAATTGAATCCCTGCAAAGCGGCTTCAAGTTTTATTTTTATACTACGTTGGGAGACATACAAGCATACGGTCCGCTTGATATAAACAGATTACCGCAGCCCTATGAACATTTAGTATCACTCGCGTGGTGCCACCTCTCCCGCTACCACAGCAACTCCTTGGGAGCTTCATTCACGTGTAGGAACACAACAACCCTACTGGGAGTTGTATTCGCTGCGATTTCTGTGAAATGCAGGCACTTCCCCGGAGGGGTTGCTTTGAGGCGCCCTACCTCTCTTAAAAACACTTAGACCAAGACAAACAGATGTTTTCTGGCACACAAAATGTTTGTAGGCAGACAAACCCAGCATCACATGTCTCGTTAAATACCTCACTCACTCTTTTAACATTTCTAGCTCTTTTCCTGCTCGCTCAACTGTTACTATGGCTCCAGACATCTTTTGATAAAACACGGTTAATTTGATCGTATTAGGTAAGTCTTGGCTACCCTCCTTTCCTACATCCTTCCACTTTCGCTTTGTATATGTTACGTCATTCTTTCCTCCTGCATTTTTTCTACACATCCGTATCAATACATCATGGCTCTTCTTATGTTAACACTTAAATTCTCTTTCAGATTGACTTTTTTCTTACATCAACGACGCAAACAAGCAAGTTGTTCAGCATGCAGTAATATCCAACACAATAATGGACTCAAATAACTTGCTCATAACAGCAAATTAGTTAACAAATGAATCGAGTCGAGAATCGAATGGGTGTAAAGTATAAAAAGGAAACTAAAATATTAACAATTTTCTGTTTATTGCACTAGCGCCTTATTTCTATTAGTTATCATAAGTAAAAAAGCCAACTACGCATAATCTTTCAAATTACACGAAGTTAACACGACTCTCTATATGCGCTCTCCTGTAATGTTATTATTTTGCAGATACCTCGTTTTACTTTGCACCGGTAGATCACAAATATTTTTAATATATGCTCTCCTTTCAAGTTACATTTTGCAGATACCTCATTTTGCTTTGCACCCGTCGAAATTGTCAAGTGACAGACGTACAACACGTGATAAACCGTCACTAATTTTCTATCCCCCAAAACAATAGGTCAATCTACACAAAACCATGCAAATTCCACTTTTATTGCTACGACATAAGAGACACGGGCGTGCAGCTCGATCGTTGTCTGTACATACGTTACGAACGCTGTCGACACGTGGGTTATTTATTATTTTGATTTCAACGAAGCCTTCGACACTCTGGATAATTTATTTGATGATATTGTCGCACACGACAACCGATTCATGAGTACTACTAGAGAAGTTCTATGGTGTTGTTTTTTCACTCTAATCGAATACGCAAGTTAAGTAGTGTCCACAGCAGCCTGTCTATGGATTAATGACGTCAAGCTGTCATTCTCGATTGCTTTCGACATATAGCTCCGTAAGGGTCATGGATGTTTTAGGAAGCGTTTGAGCGAGATGAAATGTTGTGAGAGCAGCATATGTATGAGTGATGAGAGTGAAGAGGAGAGAGATCACGTAGGTACTGTAGTTCTGTCCTAGGTACGCCGATCTGCCGCCCGTCAAAGCGGGCCGACTGGAGAAGTAGCTCACAGATACCGTAGACAAATAACAACTCCTCGCAGGAATCCTTTCCGGAGGTGAGAGGAGTTCTTGTTAGCGATATTTCCTGTGTTGCAAGCATAGATTACGGTAACCAATTTACATCAAGTGGGTCGCAAGCTTGTATAAAACAAATCATAACGCCATTGACCTGTTACAATACAATACAATACATTAATTCTTTATTGCACCAAATAAAAATTGTAAACAAACGATACTTATAAACTATAGTACAAATAGGAACTCATATCGACAACCTTAAGATAAGAGAGGACTATAATTGTAATCCTACTAATATTATAAGTGCGAAAGTTTGTATGTATCGATGGATGTTTGTTGGTCTTCCACGCTTAAACGGCTGAACGGATTTGAATTAAATTTGGCACGTAGATAGATTATGATCTGGATTAACACATATGCTACGTTATTTGACTCTACGCGACGCGGGCAGCAGCTAGTAACTAATAATACAGGTAGGTGGTGCATAGCAAACTGTACGAATTAAAACAATGTTATCACATGCTTGAAAAACCATTGAAAGCTATTGTAGTTACAATAATTGAAATTGTAATTTAATATTAAAATCTTTTCTTTATTTTATTTATTTATTATATAAAATACAATAATGTTAGTACCCAACCTATGTCCGTTATACAATTTGAAACCATTCATCCATGATTCTTCTGGGTTATATTCAACACATTACCGAGACGGTTCAGAAATGAAAAAAAGGTAAAAAAGAAAACGCTTAGCGAAGCGGTGCCGAGGACAGCTAGTATATAATATATGTAAAAATAATTATATTATATAATTTATATAGAACGAATGATAAAGACCATTTAATGATTGTTTCCATGGGACCGCTTAAAACAATACACGTGGCGTTTAACGAGCCGCAGATAATAAAAACACGGGCGTTTTCCAAAAAAACACCCGCATTTTTCAGCGGCCATTTTTTTCTATTTTCATTCCACCTCGCGCCGCCGCGACATTTTAATGGGCTGCGTGATATATTGTCTTGTTAATTTGTGAAGAAAAACACACGAAATTATTGTTTGTGGCGATGATTTATTCCACGCGAGAAATGATATGAATAATAACTACAAGCAAGTTTCTTTTGGCATTTCTTCTTCGCCAATGGTCATTTCCGAAATGCTGGTAGATTAAAAAAGAGAGATTAAAATTAAAAAAAAACTGGAAAATCATTAAGATACAATATGATTTAATTTAAAGAATGTAAGACGTGTCTAAGTGCCCGTAAGGGTCTAATGGCAAATAAATGATTTTTATCTTTTATCTACTATAGGTTTCGTTTTTCTTCGCTTCTATCGATTTTTGATATTGGAACATCTTCTCCTTGGCGATTTCCGTTTCCTAATCCATTAGGATTGGCGGGATCCGCTACATAAGGCTAAGGATTTGGCGGAGATACTGATTTTTACATGGAGCTACTGTCGTCAGACCTCTGCAACCCACAGGTCTAAAACCAGACCATTCTTAGGTAAGGTCACACGCCCTTCAAAATAATATTTCTTGTGCGTGCGGGTTCTCTCACGATGTTTTCCTTCACCGCCGAGCAAGTGATTTTTTTTTTAACGGGACAGGCCCACCATTCATACCCACCACTGTATCTCCTGTGATTCCCCTCTTGGCAAAGTGAGAGACAGCAATATGACAAATAAGGCAGGCTCTAAGAGATGGCTAGTCAAGTGAAGCTCAACTGCCGTGCACCACGGTTTATCAAATATCTAACACTATTGGGACCTAAACTGTGAGTTGTTACCTAACACATCGATTCCAGTAATATAAATTGCAGAACCGCCTAAACGCCTGGTAATTCTCCCCTGTTACCACCAAATCAGTATAGTATACTACCCCGGATGAGACACGCAAGGAATTTAACATATCGTCCCGCTCCCGACGCCAGAGATCGCACTCCCAGAGAACATGATGTGCTGTTTGCTCGAATTCATGATTTGTCGTAGAACACTCACACAAGTCTAAACGAAAAGAGCTTCGCCCTAAAGTTTCCATGCCCTGTTAAAAATTGCGCAACAGGATGATCCAATTCTAACCACTCTTTACTTAATCTGTCTCGCACTGATTGAAAGAACAGATACAAGTGGCGTCCTTTAGTAGAAGTTTCCCATCTTTCTTGCCATTCAGACATCAAAGTTTCAAGCACCTCGTCAATTGATTTGAACAGTCTAAGTATTTTATTATGATAGCGATGTTTTAGAAAATCGGGGTGCATGTTTTTAGAGGTGTAGTACATTGAAGCGAGTCGTTGTATTTCTAAGTCAACTGGTAACATGCCTGCCAGCACTGGTAATGCCTCGGTGCTTACAGTTCTATACGATTTACATAAAACAGCGATGTTGATAAACTACGTTGAACGAAACGCGTAAGCGCCAAGAATTTCATGGCGTTTACAACGTTTTGGTCGCGAGAAAATAATGCCCTATGAACGATCTAGCGCTTCATGTTTTTGTTGTTGTCTTCATTAGAGGTAACTAATGGTTTTGCGCTGCGAACTTAAGTTTTAATTCTCACCAAAATCTTACGGTCAGGGTCATGTATCCTGACGCGAGTTTAACATTTTTTACTCATCCCAAAAAGTGCACAACGCCGCTAAAGAAGTTTCTACTTCAAAATACATAACATCATCGTGAATATTATCATAGGATTATTAAAGGCATAAAATACGCTCATAAATACATTATTATCGGATCGAATCGGTAACTGCGTCGATAGTGCATCGTAATGTACCGATTAATCGGATACTTGAGCGTAATATATCGGTTTCAATTGGCCAATTTGGCAACAGTGTGTAGATGTTAGAATGCAGCTGTTTCAGTTCGAAATGTACGCGGGATCACTATGATAAACAACTTATTTACCAACAATGGTATTTGTATCATGCTTTTTGATGTAAATACGTGTTTAAATTTGCTTTTGTAGTGGAAGGAGATTCAGAACTGGTGATTACAGAATCGGGGGATGAAGAGCTCAGTGGCGCAGTGGTAAACGTGCTGTTACGAGTACATTATTTTGACACCGACTCTCGTGGGTTCGATTCCCACACAGGGCTAACACTTCTGTGCATGAACATGTCTGTTTGTCTTGGTCAGGTTTTTTAAGAGAGGTAGGGCGCATCAAAGCAGTCCGTCTGTAGAGATACTTCCACCTCATAGAAAACTGCAGCCAAATAACAACTACCTAGAGGATTATTGTATTCCTGGGTGTGAGTGAGGTCACCAGTAAGCTTTTATGGAGTTGCTGTGTTAGCAGCAGAGGTGGCATCGTATGAGTGATGTATTCCAAGCGTTCATATTCTACGGTAACCGTTTTACATCAGGTGGGCCGTATGCTTGTTTGTCATCTCATTCGTATAAAAATGAATTTACATGAAGGATGCATGTAATTACTCCCATTCCTGACCAAGGTCAGTTTCCTCCCTCATTAGCTGGCAATGAATCTGGCGCGCTTCGTCGGACGGCCATTAGGGAGAACGGGCCGTGAATATCTTACAGCTTCCCGGAAACTGATGGTTCAACTACATTATTAAGGCAGTTGTGTTGCTCAGTGGATGAAGAGCTGGCCTATTATTCCACGGTACTGAATTCAAATTCCGGCATGTACCACTAAAATTCCTATTTTAGGATTTATGTACATATTTGTAATTTACAAGCAATTTGATCTAACCTGCTTTGTGTGATTCCGCCACCAATTAGTTTATGCGGCCTAGCGTAGCACTTACTAATAGTAGTCGGTGGGTGCCGGCCGGTGGCGGAAGCACACAAAGCAGGCTAGATCAAATTGCATGTAAATGTGACTTTCGCAAAATAATGCCTGAATCTATTAAATATTTGTAATTACCATTTGCTCGGCGGTGAAGGAAAACATCGTGTGAAAATGAAAGACTAACCTAACCAACGAAAGGTCTGATTCCCCCTCTGAGTCATGGAGGCCTGACAGCAGGCAGTCGCTCCGAGGAACAATCAGTGTATTTGAAGAGTCCTTTGGTTGAGGTAAGAAAAGCTAGATCTACGGCTTCTTGACAAACTTTTTTATTATGCTAGTGACTATTTAAATCATTAACACTAATATAAGGTAAATAGCAACTCGACCTGACTTCGCACGGGTGATCTAATCGTTACCAAACTTCACAGGATCACCTACTGGACTAACTTGAAGATTCACTGAAAATTTCATCAAAATCTGCCCAGCCGTTTTCGAGTCCACAGAGGACATACAGACAAACATTCATTTTTATATATATAGATCGTGCACGGATTCATTATACTAAGATCCCAATTGACATTCTTTGCGTTTTATCTGTGTATAATTATTTTGTTCATGACCATAGATTTAATAAGCGTTATGACATTTTCCATAAATACCTAAGTGCCTTGTAAGCAATTTAATTGAATATGAAAATTTTTATTAACAGACCAGATACAGTTACATAGTATACAAAAAAATTCATTAATATATGTTAACAAAATGTTAATTGCTGAGTTAATACAGTTCGAGAGTGACAAGTCCGGCTGTGGGGAGGAATATCAATTTCGTTACCGGTGATACCCAAACTACAGTGAATCTGTATCGTGGAATCTGTATCTATACGAATTGCCTAAAGTTTACTAATTTATTATTTTCCATGTTTAAATATTATGTTAGTATTAATAGACAGAAATCAAATAATATTTGCGTGCCATCTAATATGGTTAAATAGGTTAAGGCACCTAAAAAATTTGAGTACCAACATTATATGTATCAACCCTATTATGTGTAAATTAAGAACATACTATTTATATAATAAAGAAAGTAAATAGTTTACTTTTACTTTACCTAGAGTGTTGTTTTGTTCCAGCAAATGTACAAGAACAGAATCCACATCAACCCTTACTCATCCCACTGCAGGGATACGGGTCTCCCTTCAACCGAAGGGGTTTAGCGCATACTCCACCACGCTGCTCAAATGCAGATTTTCGGAGGCCAGTGTTTTCAAGCCGCCCGAGGGCCACTGACTTAGCTTAACGACTGCTATCTATCGACAACAGCCGGGACAGACGGCTTAACGTACCCTCCGAAGCACGGAGAAACTCGAGATAGATCAAACCCATCCATAGACAGGCTGCGGTTGAAGTTGGTTACCCTGCGTGTTTGGTTGATATGACACGCGCATCGACGCCATCGAGCTCTCAAGAAGAGCAAGGGTCAAAGCAGCTCGTCTGGGGAAATACCTTACTCTTGAGGGTTGTTGTGTTCCTGCGTGTGAGTGAGTGGGAGTGGGCCGTATGCTTGTATACCTTCCGATGTTGTATATATAAATAAAGACACTGCTAATATTTATTTAATATATTAAATGTATAAAATAGATAAATATCTTTAATATCTTTATTTCCTCTTACAAAAAAGGCTTATAAACTAATCTTAAGTAAACATTATGTTGTATAACAATAACCAAGCCCAAGCCACTTAAGTAAGAGGCTGGTGCCTGTGGTAGATTTTGGAAAAAACCTGTGATACTGGTACGGTACAGATAATATGAAAGAGCGCAGTTATCCTAATACAAGTATTTTATACTTACTTGGAAACTTCGAACATTTATTAGTGTAAACGATTTGTGAGTGTAAAATACATTTTTTTTTTGTATTTACAAGTGAGTGGAGCTACCAGCTAGGTCCTTAGAAAGTTGCTCTGTTAGCAGTAGGGATGGCAACGCCTGAATTAATTTATTAATGTTTATCGCTTTAAAATGACACAAAGGTAATAAAGTCTCGTAAAGTCCATTTGTTCTTACTTGGCAAAAGATGTAAACAAATATGGCGTCCTGAGAAAAATAGTGTTGGAATCGTTTAATAAACTACTCTTTAGGTTACTATTTCCCACTACGTTCATTCATGAATGAATGTAGTGTCATAAAATATATTATGCAATTAATTAAAAAAATGAATAAGTTATAATTATGAATGACAAGATTGTATAATTACCCTTGCAATATGTTTTAAGTAACTAATGAAATTTTTGAAATGGAAGTGCCAGAACAGGGTGTTTTTAGTTTTTATCATATTCGACACTTTCAAAAATGCCACAGGGTGAAATGTATATTCTTTGAAAATAATTTTACTAGTATGGTATGGAGTGAACCTGTGTGGAGTCCCATAAACATGTCTTAAAATACACCTACAGTTTGAATAATATAACTCTGGAAAAAGAAAATAATATAAAAGACCTTGGAGTCTTCTTAGATTCGAAACTACATTTTGACTTTCATATTGATTATGTAACAAACAAGGGTTTCCAAATGTACGGGTTTATCATGCGCGTGTGCAGTCCCTTTAAGCGAACTTCCTCGTATCTTGCTCTTTTCAAATCATTGGTTAGAACTCAACTGGAGTATGCAACAGCTGTATGGAATCCTTTCTACTCTAAATATGGTGATCAACTTGAGTCTGTACAGAAAAAAATCCTGCGGCTGTGAATTATCGTTGCCACCATGCAAAGTCATCATATCGGTCAATTCTTACTAAGTTCTCATTAACTTCGCTTTCTCACAGGAGATCCCTTATGGATCAAATGTTATTCTATAAGATATGCCATGACAAATTTGATTGCATACAACTCACCAATCTACGTAAAAAATATATCTACGTGTTCCAAGTGGTCTCCAGCGTATACGTGACTGTGAAGCCGTGCGTTTATTCGCTCCAAAATTTTGTAAAACTAATGCAGGGGAGCGTGCCCCCTTACATCGTCTAATGTCGTCATACAATTTCGAATTCGGAGATATATATATATTATCACTCTCACAAGCACTGTTCAAAAAACACATAAACGATAAGCTATCTAATATTACTTAGTTAAACTGTGTTAACGCCAAATTTTGTCAATAATTTATGTTTATATTGCTGCGTCTATTATAATTTGTCCTATTGATTTTAAATTACTTTTGTCGATAACGGTGCTGGTTGTACTATCATTTTATGTTTCCTTGCATGACTTTAGAATTTAAGCATTATTGTACAATTGTTTGTTTTCCTCAATAAATAAAATAAAATAAAATAAATTAACTTTTCCGTTTATTCTGCATATTTGATTAGGTTTATTTACTCAATTTGCTCATTTAAATTTGAAAAACCTGTGTTTTTAACACAAATAAGAACTGAAACCGTCTTGAACAGTTCTTTCATTCATATAATCCCAACCGTATAATGAAATGCTACACTGACATGATGTCATTATAATTTGTGGGAGACTTCTTCCCACGCTTTTGACAAGTGACATTGTTGTTATACAGGATGGTGCAATAGAACGTGCATATTTAAAAAAAATATTAAAGAATAAATACAAAAGGTATAATAAAAATAAAAATGAGGCATTGTAATGTTATAATTGAAGTTTATTTTTTAAAAATTACATCATCCAAATGATGACCCTCTCTACGACGGCACTCCTCTAACCGCAAACGGAAATTTTTGAAAACTTTCTTCAATAATGTTGGTGTAATTGCTGCCATTTCACCACGGATATTCTCTTTGCGCTGATCGATGTTCTTCGGAAACCACTGCATAGTCCTAAAGTGACAGTATGGGCCGCAATCTCTGGCAAAGGAATAATTGGTCCTTTTTTCTTCGAAAATGCGCGAGGGAAAAAGTCACTGTTAATACAGAACGCTATGTTGCGATGTCGGAGGGTTTTTTGACTCCAGAACTTGAAAATTATCAAGAATACCTTGTAAAAATCACTATCGTTTTACGGGTGGTATTTAAACTGGGTTGAATGGGTACCCAAGCATTTTTACAGCGCAGTTCCTGAAGCTGGAACATAGAATTAAGATGGTTCTAAACTGAAGACTTGGCTGTATGGGTTATATCCCTTTGCCTTTCCTCTCGAGGATAAAAAGAACCAAAAAAATATATAATCTGTGGTCAGGAGCTCCATCGAAATTACGTTTCTCGTAAATTATTTAATTTTGTGTAAAGTAGGTATTTATAGCTGTTTTCAGTGGAAATCAATGTTTTGTATTTAATCTAGTGTCCATATCGTATTGTAGTAACCTGCATTGTGTGATTCATTCGTAATATCGTGATTTGTGATCGAACAATGTTCGTTTACATCTTTTGTCAAGCAAGAACAAATTGACTAATACAGTTTGTCACAGTTAGTCATCGCTGGCATTCAACAGCTATAGTCCACAGGCTACGGTGACGACTTTATATTAGCTGCGTGCATATAATAGTTCAAATATCTACCTATTAATAGTTCAAATACAGCTCTGATACAGACAGACAGACACCGGAGTCTTAGTAATACGAGCCAGTCGGCACACTTTGGGTACCAAGTTTAAAAGGAAAACTTTTGATGCAATCTCGTCCGTCTGTCTATCACAGATACCATCCCCCTTTGCTATCTCTGAACTTCGTAAAGCAAAAATAAACAACAGTATAGTAGGCAAAAGTAATTATAAATTGGTTTAGGAGAGGTAAGGCACATCCAGGCCGTCTGGGTCACGAAGAATCTCCACCTCATAGAAAACCAAACATATGTGAGCATGTCTGTTTGTCCTATCAGAGTGTTTTTAAGTGAGGTTGGGTACATCATAGCAGTTCTGGGAAACCTCCACCTCCAAATAACGTCCCTTCCCTCCCTGAAGGGTTGTTGTGTTCCTACGTGTAAGTGAGGTCACCAGTAAGCTCTTAAGGTGTTGCTGAGTTACCAGCGGGGATGGTATTGCGCGAGTGATATTAAAAATACAACGTTCGGAGACATACAAGCATACGGCTCCTCTGATGTAAAGTGGTCACCGTACGTTTTGATCGCCAAGTACCACTCGCGCGATGCCACCTCTGCTACTAAGACAGCCACTATTGTGGAGCTTACTGGTGACTTCACTCACACGCAGGGACACAATAATACGGGAGTTGCTATTTGGCAGCGGTTTTTTGTGAGGTGGAGGTCAAAAGAGGAGCTATAAATCGCACTATTTACAACTGTGCCACCGAATTCGTTCATTCAATGCAGCAGTCAGAACCCGTTATATACGTTTTCCCATACATTTCGCGGTCGTATACGACCACCCGGGTTTCGAAGGGTTAATGCATTATTACAGGCGTTCATATGCTACGCTAACTACTTTACATCAGGTGGGCCGTATATACGTCGGGCTAATGAAGGCAACGGGATAGCTGTATATATATATATTACCTTTGCCTTCATTCGTCCGACGCATTATTCCGGAAATACAGTTTTTAATTGGACGCTATCCCTTTGTAACCCCTTTATTTTGCGAAATAAAAGTACAAAGCAACAGTCTGACAGACAAACAGAATGATTATTTAATCTTCAAAGTGTACTGTTAACTTTTAATTATAACTGAATGGCGGAAAACGTTTGGGAAGCACCCGCATGTGATATCATCCTTTGTTTACTCGCCAAATTAACATGATAGCATACCTAAGTTTTTTCTGCCTTCTGGCCTATGATAAACCATATTTACAGCACGGCTGCTTGTTTAGGTTTAGGTTAGAAAATATACACTTTATTATACACTGAAACAATACTGTCCTTGCCTGACAATATGTTCAAAAGGCACCTGAAAAATACTCTATGTAAGAAGGGTTATTACAGAATCGATGAATATCTGACTGGCAGAGATGTCTGGAAATGATTCAGCACATGAATTAATATATCTTTAACTGTACCACTTGTCACCATTGTACACTGTTATACATTTATTGAAATATAAATTGACGATTTGAAAAGAGCTCTATATCGGCAAGTTTCTTTTGGAATTTCTTCTTCGCCAATGGTCATTTTCGAAATGCTGGTAGATTTAAACTATGAAAAACTAATAAGATACAATATTGAAAATAGCTGTGCCCGGGACTTCGTCCGCGCGGAATAGTTATTATTTTATTATTTATTTATATTAATAAAAATAAATAAAGTTTCTAAAAAAAAAGTAGCCTAAGTTACTCCTTATTACATCAGCTATCTGCCAGTGAAAGTCAGCAGCACAAATGGGGAAGTACCTCCACCTCCCAAAAACCGCGGCCAAATTACCGCAGTTGTGTTTCTGCGAGAGGGTGGTATTGCCAGTACGCACTAAGGATTTGCTGTCTTAGAAGCAGAGGTGACAATTGCGAGCAATGCTCCTTAAACTGCCAACATTCATCGGTTGAGGTGAAAACTTTATATCAAATGGTCCGTGTGTTTGTTGGTTTGCCGTTGTATAAAAAAATAGACTTCCAACTTATCATCGAGTCCGAAGCGGCCGCCGGAAGTGAGATCAGTTAAGAGCAGATCACTCTCGACACTCACTCGATTGTAACTCTTAATACGGCATAAGCACGGTACAAAGTATCAAGGTTGATGTGCACATGACTGTACAACATTAAATTCGAATTGACTGGGTTAACAACTACGAAATGATCATCGGACGACGCCGGCAATGGTTGGCTAATTGCCAACATGACCAAAATGTCGAGTGCGGCTGCCCACTCATTGACGGAGCTTTGATGTTTGTAATCTTCAAACAACACATTTTTGAAGATTATGATATTCCATCTTCACAGAGACACATAAAGAGAGTTCTCATATACGAAAAGAATATTCTTCCTAACATTATTTCCGTTTCGTAATTTACGAGTATTATGATTGTTGGGGTTCGCTACCTAAGCCTTAGGATTTGGCGAAGATACTTATTTTGACACAGAGCTGCTACCGTCAGACCTCCATAACCTAGGTATATATACTATATACATATACTACAGTATAAACCATACAGCAATAAATAGTAGCGGACTCGATAGAAGGAAATAAATTCCCAGAATTCGATTGCATCATCATCTGCATACATACATACAGAAGAATTATATATCATATAAAGATATATATATTCTTATCATTCCAATGAAATGAGAGTATGACGGTTTCAAGCTTAAAAACATTAAATAAATTGCACCTAACTCCCTTACCACCAAAAAATAAAGGTGCCCGCAAGCGTCACTGCCATACTCCGAGATAAACCAGTCGGTTTCACCGCCTCCTCGTAATCACAGCGGGTAAGCCAGCTTCCTGTTCTCCATGCGTGATATCAACACACCCACCCTGTGATGAACGGATGTTAGGCCCACTGCAGCGACAATATCCAGATCCCGACCTTAGATAACATTGTGTACCAGTATATAAACTGTATTCATTTCAAATTATATTCATTCTGGCCATTGCACAGTTAAAATAAGGTGTATATCAGAAGATCACGCCAGGAGCCTTAGGAATCGGCGAGTTTACATGAAAAGAGCTATGTATATTATAGGAGCGAGCAAGGTGTACACGAACCGCCTGGTAGCACTCGGTACCCTGCCTACCCCTCAAGGGACTTGCCATGAAAATATAGATAGAATAAGGTACTACAGATAGAGTTAACAACTACTATAAATGTGAAGGGGAAGGTCAAGGTCGCTCAGCGTGGGTAAAGAGTTTTGCTCAAAGGTCCATTGCGTGATAGAATCAGAAGTAACGATATCCGCTGTAGAACTAAAGAAGCTGACATAGCCCAAAGAATAAACAAGCTGAAGTGACAGTGGTTCAACCACATTTCTCGTAGAATCGCTAACCGATTAGGAAAACAGGTTCTTGAATGGCGTACTTGCAAGAAATGTAAGACCCCCACCACTTGATGAAGCGACGATCTGAAAAGGTTTGTGTGTTCTCCATAGATACAGGTGGTTCAGGATCGAAGTTAGTGCCTCTCTAGATGGGAGGCTCATGTCCAGCAGTCCACCAGCTGAAATGATGACGATGATAACATACTGTTATAATTTTTTTATCAAGCAGAATTCTGATCGTTATCTGGCGCCCAACGTGGGGCCTTATTAAAGTTTCGCGGATGTGCGGATCTAAACTAAACCATGATAATCTCTTCAAATACTTCTTCGAGTTTAAAATATGCTCCTCAGCACAAGCACAGATATTGATATATTTAACAGCGAAAGGTCGCTCATAGACTAATCACGAAATCTTGAAAACTATACGAACTATGAAGGTAATATCTTGCAAGTAGGTAGTTTACAGATAGGAAACGACAGCTAAAAACGAATTTTTGAAAATAAACATTTTAAGTTCAAGGTGTGTGAAATTTCCATTAAACTTCGACACCTCATTTCCCGGAACGGGATAAAATACGGCAATGAAGTTTGGATGACAATTTGCAAAGGAGAGGAAATTTATACTTTAAGGGGGTAAGTTGGGTGTTGACTTCATATGATACTTATTGAGAAATTGTGTACAAATATTGCTTATTAAAAATAATGAGACATGTTCCACGGTTTTTTGTTTGTTCCAGTCGCAAAACGGGGTAAGGGCTGGATGCAGGGTGAACTTTCATGGAGCATTTTGCATATATTGGATAGTTCAAAATTTTGTACGGAGGTCACTTTTATCATGTAGTCGAGATTTTTTTATACTACGACGGCTACTAAAGCGGGTACCGTAGTCTATATATATACAGATATATTAAGTATCACACACACGATGAATCCACTGCTGCTTACACAGCAAATCCATGGGAGCTTACTGGTGACCTCACTCAGACGCAGGAACACAACAACCCTCTAGGGAGTTGTTATTTGGTTGCGGTTTTCTGCGGAGGTACTTCCCCAGACTTTGATGATTATTTTATTATTATGATACTTTGATGCGCCCTACCTCTCTTAAAACATCCAGACCAAATGAACCAGAACAATCAAGAAAATGTACCTTGTGTAGGAATCGAACCCACGAGCGTTGGTGTCAAAGTCTCGTCATTCACGACTGAGCCACCGAGCTCATTATAGAATACAAACCCCAAAAATTTTTCAAATGTCGACAGTCGCAGGGGTAGCGGGATACGAACGAACGAAGTTCCCGGGGCCCACTCGTATATGTGGTATAAAGTCTATGTTGGCTAACTTCTATGTATCTAGCTGTATATTTATGCTAAATACTCATTCCTTACGGGATAGGTGGGGATACCCGGTCGCCACAAGACTTGGTCCTCCCACACCTCAATCATACGGAATTCTTCTTTGGGGTAACTCCGCGGACATTAACACCATCTTTTTATTGCAAAAGAGAGCCATAAGAGCTATCTACAAACTTGGTCCCCGGGAGAGCCTTGAGAAAAATTCAAAGAAATAAATATTCTAACAGTCGCATCGCAATATATCTATGAAAATCTTTTGTATGTCCATAAAAACATAGACTCATTTTGTAAAAAGAGTGATACTCATAACATAAATACTAGATACAAGCATAATCTTGTGTTACATCCAAGCCGTCTCCACAAAATAAGTAATTCTTTTATAGGGCAATGTATACGGTTCTATAACAAACTTCCCAGCAATATAAGAGAATTGTCAATAAACAAATTTAAAACTACTATTAAAGAATTGTGTAGCAGGGCATATTATAAAGTATCTGACTATATTATGGATAAAAATGCCTGGGATTGAGTCGATCCAATTATAATGTAATTAATAAATTATGTAAATTTGTTTGGATACCAAAAGAGGGATGCCTGAGTTTTTTGGCAGTATTTTTATCAGTGCTCACCTAGTCATGAATTGCACGGTAGGGAAAAAAATTGTGACGGTTCCAAACAAATGTAGCCATTTATACGGAATTAAAAGATTTTGACTTTGACTTTGTATCGTATCTTTAACATTCACAGCTCTATATCGTATCTCATACACCCTCGCCGGTCACTAAGGCTCCTGATACGACCATCAGATAACACGCGACCAATTTGTCGCGTGTTATCTGGAAGGTGAGTTTTGGAGAGCTCGATGGTGTCGTTAGGCGTGCCATTCTAACAGAACACGCAGGTTAAGCAACATTTAACGAGTCGTGAATGACGCAACGTGTGAACTAATTCTCTTTCTGACTGGATGTGTGGTGTCGTGTGAGGATCTTCATTGTGACGAAGCGTGAAGAAGCGTCTTGCGGGTCAGCATGGCAGCGTCAACTGACAGGACACTGTGTAGTCTTTTGTCAGTTGCAGTCGCGATTTGGGCTCCTCTTTCGCTTACCATCAGGCAAAGCGGCTGAATTTATACAAATGAATGTGCAAGCTTGCATTGCCAGAGGAACACCTGGCTAGTCAATTATATAACAATTTAATTTTTTTTTTAAACTTTGTCGGCCATTTTGACCATGTTCCTTAAGAAATATGATATTGGTTTTTAAGACATTCCTATTCTACTTATTAATTTACTTTTCGAATCTGAAATAAAAACTCAAAATATATTTTTTTAAATTTGTCGGCCATTTTGACCATGTTCCTTAAGAGATAGGAGGTTGATTTTTCAGACATTCCTATTCTACTTTTTTATACTGAATCCGAATCTGAAGACAAAATTTGAATATTCGAAAAAAGCGACAGAGACAAACATATAGATTTCATATAGGAACGGTGTTCCTGAAAAGAACTCTACAAGCGTTACGCCGCAGATTTTGCTCATCCCTCACATCTCAACGGCGTTAACTCTAATTTAACGCTATGTCTCTGTCCATAACTTCCATTCGTCTCTTAACATCAGCGGTAACTTCCATCCCTGCTAAAAGTGCATCTAAGATATCCAATCTTCACTTGTTCCAACACTACATTGTCAACCGTAATTCTTGCTTATGTTTTGATTTTTTCTCTTTCCAATGCCATCATCTTTGTTTCGTTCATATTCAACTGTAAGACTTTCCCATACAATCGTATTTCACTATTGTGATTAGTTTTGCAGACCCGATGGTGTATCTTCTGGTATCATGGTATCGTCTGCATAAATCAGAAATGATAAAAGATAAACTATAATTATTTGCCATTGGCCCCTACAGGCACAGGCACATTCTTATTCGTTTCTCATGAATAAACTCTTGAGTTGGAACAATAACTTCTTAGGAGCTTCGACAAGCTCGGTGGCGCAGTGGTCAAACGCATTGTTACACTACATTGACACCATAGATAACAGAAACAACGGGAGATGTGACGAGGGGCGTGGTTGGTGTCGCCGCAATATGCTCAAAACGAGAACGTTGCCAAGAACAGTTAGTTAGTTGCAATCAAGTTCGATTGAGATACGTTGCTCCTTGTTTTAGCAAAATGCCAAGTTGTGCTGTTGCCTTTTTGCAAAAATAGAAGTGCAGTGGTTAACTTTAAATCAAATGGAATCACTTATCACCTATAAGTACAAATAATATTACGTTTTATAAGCATAAATACAGAATTAATTTCAAAAATTCTCTGACGCCATTTCTACCAGGGCCTTACCACGATACAAATTATAAATATCAAATTTCTCATTCTTAATCATACATTGCTTTTCTACCATTACGCAGTCTCCACCGCTCGTTATCAACACGCAATGTAAAGCGAGTAATATTATTCGTTCACTGTGTGTACAGTTTCGAGATATGGCCGCTTGTTTCTGCCGCTTTATAAATGTAGTAGTGCGTGCTTACTTGGGTATTATTAATATTCTTTATTCAACATAAACGAAACTGAGTACAAAAATGATCTTATTCTAATTGTACAATCTTATTAAAATTGGTTACTGAGGCTATGCGCCTATTTGAACAAACAACATAATGGTACACACTGATGAGAACATTAATAACAGTAAAGGTTTATCTTACACGTTATGAGGTACATACATTATGTGAATCTTCGCTGGAACTCACATTTTAATTACAATATTCGCAACACAATCACTTTATTTTTAAAATAAATTATTTAGATTTACTAATTTCAATATATAAAAAAAAAAGTAAGTAGGTAGGAATGAATAAATGAATACGGTTGGATCAACCGGTCAGCCGGTAAGCGAGCCATTGTTAGCTACCGAGAAAATAGTGATGGGGCAACCTGTACCTGTTGTACGTTTGTCGATATGGTAACGATACCAATCTACATTGGCCTATTGATGAGATTAGAGCATTTTGGTGTATAGGATTTTTGTTTATGTAAAAATTATGCGACAGTTTCAAAATAAAGTTTTTAATTAATGGATATCTAATTTTTTCATGTAGTTTTTTTAGGTTTGTGCGAAAAGGGGTGTTATAGGAAATCTTAATAGCTTTATTCTGAACAATTTGTAATTTGTTATAGTTATTATCGGTTATACTGCTCCAGACGGGTGCCGCATAAGTCAAGCATGGTCTGACTAATGTACTGTAGATTTGTAACTTGGTTTTCGGGCTAAGGTTAGAATTTCGATTGAGTATGGGTCTTAACGCATTAAGTGCCTTGATACCCTTTTCACTTAGAACTGAAGTATTAATACTCCAATTGAGTTTGTCATCTAGCACACAACCGAGGTATTTAACAGTACGGCTCCAAGGAATTGAATATCCATTAAACTTAACCACTCTTTTTGGCAACGATCTCTTTCTGGTGAAGAGAATACTTACAGTTTTGGTAGTATTTAGTTTTAACTTCCATTTTGTGAAGAAACCAGATAAAAGTTCCAACGACAGTTGAAGGCGCCAGATGACGATATCAACGTCATCACATGTTGTGTATGTTGCTGTGTCATCAGCATACACCGCCAGTTGAGTGTGAGGCTGCTTTGGAATGTCGTTTGCGTATAGAAGGAACAGGTACGGCCCGAGTATGGATCCTTGTGGGACTCCAGCAGGGACTACCACGGGCTGAGATGATACAGTACCTATAGTGACTGAGAAGGATTGCTCAGTCAAGTAGTTCTGGACAAGTTTCACGAGTTCCAGAGGGACTTTACTAACCATCAGTTTGTGGATTAAGCCAGAATGCCAGACGGTATCAAAAGCTTTCTCGATATCTAGTAGAATCATACCTGTAGTTTTGTTTTCGTTGAGGCCATGAGCTATATGTTCAGACAATCTTGCCAGCTGTTGAACAGTAGAATGTGTTTTACGAAAACCAAACTGTTCTGGTGCCAGAATATTTTCTGTGATTTTTGATAAGCGAGATAAAATTAGAGATTCAAACAACTTTGCCAACCCTGGCAGCAAGCTGATTGGACGATAATTAGTTGGAACAGTACCTTCCTTGCCAGGTTTTTTAATAGCTATTATTTTAGCAAGTTTCCATGAGGACGGAAAATAAGCAATAGCGAGGCAGCCATTATAAATTTTTGTTAAATAAACGATAGCCTTTTGGGGTAGGTTTTTTAAGATGATGTTTTCCAATCCATCCAGTCCAGGAGCTTTGCGAGACTTCAGTCTGTTTATAGCTTTACGTACTTCTTTCGGCCTTATGGGATTTGAGAGTACGGTCATCTCGTGTTTGCCTAGTTGATCGAGTGATTGCTTAACGGCGTTTTCTGTTGTAGAATCGCTCTTCCAGTGAGTAGTTAAGCTCATGTTGTCAAGAAATGCAGCAGATAAAGTTTCACATTGCTCCCGAACTGAAGATGTTAGCGTCCCGTCTGAGGTCTTGAGAGGAGGAATTGTAGGGGGCCTGTAATTTACTGATTTAACAATCCGCCACAGATCAGAACTTGTGTTGTCAACCTTAGCTAGTTTGTTGTCCCATAGGTTATCATTGAATGTTTTTATGTCTGTCTTAATTTTAGTCTGTAATAGGTTTATTTTTGAAAATAGAACTTTTCGTGTTGCTGAGCATGTTTCTTTTAATGCAGACCTACGTAAGCTGTTTTTAACCCTAATTTCTTTTAAAATTTGTCTTGGAAGTTTAACGCTTCTGGTATTCGTTATAGAGGGGATGTTCGAATTTCGCGCATTTAAAATTGTACTAGTAAATTGATCAATAGCAGCATCTATCTCTTCACAAGTATTAAATGTTGCACTAGTTAATGTAATGTGGCGGTTCAAATACTCTCTGTAACCCTTCCAGTTAGCCTTAGAGTAATTTAATCTAATGGTTGAATACCTCTCGACTTTTCCTCCCATCGTAAATGTAACAGGGAGGTGATTTGAAGATAACCGAGGTAATGTTTCCAATTCCGAAACATTGTGAAGGTTTTTAACCAAGACAATATCTGGAGTGGAGGGAGTATGTGAACTATGATAGTGTACTAATGTGGGGGTAATAGGAGCAAGAATATCGTAATCATTGCTAATCATATGATCGTATAGTGTTTTGCCATGGACGTTTGAGTTATTGCAGTACCAATAAGCATGTTTACTGTTCAGATCACCCATAACAATCGTTTTATTGTTATTTTTTAAGAGCAAGTCTAAGTCTGTATCTAACATTGTTAGGTTTGGTGACTGGTACGCAGAAATAAAGTTAATATGATGGTGAGACATTGAGAGTTGTATACCTATGCATTCAAGATTTTTTGTTTTCGGTAATACGATAGACGTATGTAGTATATTAGATCTAATTAATATAGCAACTCCCTGCCCTCTTCCATCAGGACGTTTGTCTTGTCTGTAACAGGTGAATCCTGGTAAATCGAGGTTAATGCGCGAAGAAATTCTGGTTTCAGATATGGCAATGATATCTATAGAATGCTCGCTTACCAGCTGTAGAAGCTCCGGGATTTTGGCACGAACACCATCAGCGTTCCAATATAAGACAGAAAGATTATCAGCACTAAACATAGTGACCTTGATGATTTAAAATAAGTATCACTTTGTCCAACATATTGTTACATGCTAGAAACTGGTATTTGATGGATTTTATTATGTTGAGAATAGTTAGCATGTCCGTCGTAGCTTGATCATGTTCAGCAACGGTGTTTTTAAGACTTGTCTCTTGCAATTGGGTACTATTGGATGCAGTTTGGCTCCTAGTCGCTGCCACCACATTCCACGCTCGCTCATTCACAGGGTACGGTTGTGCAAAGGTTTTCGCAGCAGTCTGAGTATTTTTAAGTTTTTCTTGGCGATTTCGTACAAGGTTCAAATATTTTTGACGTACTTTGCACTGTCGGTAATTGGCTGGGTGACTTTCAGAACAGTTACAGCATTGGGCTGGTTGTTCTTTGTTTTTCTTCTGACATTCTGAAGTGGAATGAAGCTCTGTGCATTTAACACACCTTGGGGGTAGATTGCAGTTCCTCGAAGTATGACCGAAACCCTGGCATCTATAACATTGTGTCCCATAGAGATTCTTGGGCTCGTATTTGCGGACTTGTACCACGCAGCTGTTAAGGTACCTTATTTGTCGAAACTTAACAAAATCGCTGCCTGGTTGAAGCTGAACCAAAAATGGCGGAGAGCTGGAACTCTTTTCTGCAGTGGTTTTCATTTTGCGGACAGACACATCCTTGAATCCGAGTGACGCCAGTTCATCTTCAAGGTTCTCTTCAGCATAGTCGGGAAGCCCAAATATGACAGCTTTGTACATCTTCTCATCTTTCCTTGAGAATGTGTGAAAGGGTATATTTTCGGATTGAAGTCCAACCTTCAAAGCTTGATGACTTTCAGGCGAGTAGCATATGACTGACACCTTATTGTTGCCTTTATATTGCAAGTTGAAGTTCTTTGTATACTTTGTCATTATTTCTTTAAGTGACTGATGGGTCCACGAAGATGTTAAATCCATTATTATAGGAGGAATGCGGCTGATTCTTTTCTTTGCAGTGGAGGCATCGCGTAGACGTATCGCAGTGGTGTTGGCTTACTTGGGTGTTGTTTAAATAAACATCCAATGACAGCGTCTTAACAAATGTGTGTCGTTGTACTTGTGTGCGTAGAATGATATTTTTTATTTATTTAAGTGTGTGAGTGTTTTATGGTGGGGTGAAACTCGGCGACAACCGTCCCTGTGTAAACTCGCGTGGTATGTCACATCTCCCATTGTTTCTGTTATCTATGATTGACACCAACGCTCGTGGGTTCGATTCTCACACAGGATAAACATTTGTGTGCTTGAACATGTCTGTTTCTCTTGATCTTGATGTTTAAAGAGAGGAAGGGCGCATCAAAGCTGCCCATCTGGGGAAGTACCTCCACCTCACAGAAAACCGCAGTCAAATAACAACTCCCAAGAGGGTTGTTGTGTTCCTGAGTGCGTGTGAGTGAGGTCACCAATAAGCTCCTAAGAAGTTGCTGTGTAAGCAGCAGAGGAGGCATCGCGCGAGTGATACTTAATATATTACAAGTGTAAGTGTAAGCCTATTAGGCTACGGTGCTTTACATCAAGTGGGTCATATGCTTGTATGCCTCCCAACGATGTATAAAAAAAAATTAGAACGCGCAGCCCTTATTGGCTAGTTGTTAGATCGACGTCGCAGTACTTGTCGGCTTGCGTTGATACTGTTGATTGTTGGTGCTTGGTCGAATTCTGAAGACATCCTCTACTTCAACACTTGTGCAGATCACTTGTACTTCTCTTATTTTTGTTTTCACCGACTGGTTTCGTCATTAAGAGCATTATCAAGGTATGGAATGACCAATCGAGATGAATTATTATACACTAGAACTGCAATGGTAGCGCACTGTGCTTTCTACCGAGAACTATTAAGTTGAGAAATGAGCTCCCTGCCGGGATTTTCCCACGGGACTACAGTATGGGGTTCATCAGGAAAGACTTGACGAGGTGTTGCAAGTGCGCATAGGCTGCGGTAACCGCTTGCCATCAGGTGGAATGTACGCTTGTTTGCCACCTTAGTGGTATATAAAAAAAACGGTTTATTTGTTAAAATATCCTCCCATTTGTCATTAGGCTCAAATCGCGGGGTGTGTCCAGGCACAGTTGAGTGATGTATTAGTTTGTTCGAACCTACGTGCCTTGGTGTTCTATATCCATTGCTAACCGATGTGGGACCGGGCTCTGCAAACTATATATTAAAAAAAACGTTAAGTGCGAGTCGGACTCGCGACGAGTCCTTAAAAAAATATTTCCGAAATTTTTTTTTGTGATGTGACTACAAATTTGCAGTTTTCAGATTTTTTTCCTTTACTTGTGCTACATGACATCGCTTCTTACCAAATTACATGATTCTAAGTCAACGGGAAGTACTCTATAGGTTTCAATTCCCTTGCGAGTGTCGAAATATGCGCAAAAGCGGGTCATAAACGGCCGTATCTTTTGATTCCGTTGACTTAGAAATTTGATTTTTTTCACTGCTCGAAGGGAAAGCGGACCTGAGCATTTGATATTGATTTCAGCTTGACAGCTCCACCCGTCCCTGTCAAAACGATCTTGACAGACAGACGGACAACAAAGTGATCCTATAAGGGATGTGATGTAAAATAACATCACCCAAACAATAATGTAAAAGTTAATTCACGCGACAAAGATGTTAACCGACAACATTGTATTTCAAATTGTTCATCCAAGTTTTATATGCCATTGTTCGTTTGTTTACGACTCACTCGTAATAAACACACATAAATCTGCCAAACTGGGAATCGAAGCACGTGTTGGCATTGTCAACTTTTTTACAATCCTCCTTGCGACTGCGATGCTACCTTCATGCAAAAGTCATATTTACATGCAATTTGATCGAACCTGATTTGTGTGCTTCCACCGCCAATTAGCTCATGAGAACTAGCGTCGGCCAACACCCACTCACTACCATTACTAGATGCAACACGCCGTCGCTGCTATGGCTGCTCCGGAAGGCGAAACACGTGTCACAGCATCTGCAGCTACAGCGCCTGAGGATGCTTCGTGGAGAGGCGAAACGTGTCGTGTCGCAGAGATCACCAAAGCAGCCAGGGCAGCAACGGTGGTGGGTGCATGCCGTTTCTGTTCCAGATGGTGGACAGCAGCCGAGACGGAGACTACCGGAGCAGCCATGGTAGCGTCGGCATGTTGCATGTACTAACGTTGGTAGGTAGGTGCCGGCCGGCGCTAGTTCGCGTGAACTAATTAGTGGGGGGTGTACACAAAGTAGGTTAGATCGAATTTCATGTCAGGGAGTTAAGACAATTGTTATTTAATAAATAGGGGAGGGTACATATTTGAAATTGTATTGCTCGGCAGTAAACGAAAACGTCGCGTGGAAACACGCACGTCCAAAAAGTTTCAGAAGACCTAACCTAAGAAAGGCCTGGTTTCCTGGAGACGCTGCAGTTGAGGAGTAGCAAAGCCGCTGGTATATGGAAATGAAGAGGAATGAACTCCGACGATTTTTCCCGGATATTATCGTTTGGTCCAAGGTAACCAGCATAGGAACTTTGTCGCTCTACGCGGGTTCCCTCATGCCTGGCAGATGCGGAGAACAGCGGAGGAGTTTGCCGAGTGAGCAGCAGCACGCGGAACAGGAAGGCTGTCCATGGACGGCGATGAAAGCGCTGCGTGAAAGTCGCTGCCCTAGTAGGAAGTCACGATGGAAGAAACGACGCTTTGTGGCATAGAGCTAAATAATTGGTGGGGTGGCAAGCGTTGCCCACAGCATGGAACAGAATGTCGATTCAGCTCATTTGACAAAAAGGTCGGTGGGGCCATGGAATGGAGATGAGACGAGTTTGATGGCGCAGTCGTGAATAGCTCGACTTTGACTCCAACGCCCAGGTGTTCGATTTTCACACAAGAAAAACACTAATGTGCAGGAACATGACTATTTTTCTTCGTCTGGATGTTTTAAAATAGGTAGGGAAGCATCAAAGCAGTCCATATGGGGAAGTACCTCCACCTCACAGAAAACCGTAGCCAAATAACCACTCCTTAGAGGGTTGTTGTGTTCCTAACTGTGAGTGTGGTCCTGAGGAATTGCTGTGTTAGTAGTAGAGGATCGCATCGCGCGAGTGATACTTAGTGTATAACAAGCGTTAATTGGCTACGGTAACCGCTTTACATCAGGCCATATGCTTGTATGCCTTCCGACGTTGTTTAGAAAAACAATGGAGCTGGGACTATGTGGGTTGTGAAGGTTCTCCAAGTTCTTACTTACGCAGTGGACTCCGCCGATCCTAATGGATCAGGATAGAGGATAACGGTAACAAAAAGACATAATTGTCTTTCGTACATCAGAAGACTATATATTGGATGACCTTGTGATTCACTTCAAATGTCTGTTTGTCTAGGTCTAAGTGTCTTAAAGGGAAGTAACTCCACAGTGCAGGTACCTCCACTGCACTGAAAAACACAGCAAATAACAAATGGTTTTTTTATACCACGTCGGGAGGCATACAAACATATGGCCCACCTGATGCAAATTGGTTACCCTAGCCTATAAAAGCCTACAATATAATAAGTATCACTCGGGCGATGCCACCTCTGATGCAACACAGCAACTCCATAGGAACTTACTGGTGACCTCACTCACGCGCAGGAATAACTACGATCTTCCAGAGAGTTGTTATTTGCGTGAGGTTTTTTATGACGTGGATGTAGTTCCCCTGTCGGGCTGCTTCGATGCGCTCTACCTCTCCTAAAAATACCCAGACTTGTTCATGTCCACGAATGTTAGCCGTGTGTGTGAATCGAACCCACGAGCGTTGGTGTCAAAGTCGCGTCATTCACGACTGAGTCACCGAGCTCGTCGGCAGACGTGGCATCACGCGAGTGATACTTTATGTATTACCGCTTTACATAGGTGGGACAGTTCACAGATTAGGTCCCAATAGTGTTAGATATTTGATAAACCGTGGTACACGGGAGTTGAGCTTCACTTGACTAGCCGTCTCTTTGAGGTTTTTTAATGCCTTATTTGTCATATTGCTGTCTCTCACTTTGCCAAGAGGGGAATTCAATTCCAAAACTTCCTACTCCTACAAATTTCTTCTGATTACATTCGTTGTGAGTTCCAAGGCAGCTGTAGTTTAAACCCCGGGACAGCAATGAACTTCACTGTTCATTGCCTTTTTGTTTGTCGCCGCTGTTAATTCTGGCTACACAGGAGACACAGTGGTGGGTATGAGTGGTGGGCCTGTCCCGTTTACATAGGTGGGCCATATGCTTGTATTCCTCCTGCCTCTCGACGCTGCGTAAAAAAAAAATTAAGAAAAGACTTTATATTTATAAATTACATAATTCTTGCTTTTGGTACCCACACTAGGTTTGAGAAACCTGTCTTGTGGGAGCCAAATTCAGAAAAAAATCTAGGACAGACATAGCTTAAATAATTAAATGTTATTGCTTCATGCATAATCTGATGTTTGATAGTCCAATATGATTGTATGTGTGAGTGTGTGTGTGTGAGGCAGGGTGTGTGTGCGTGTAAGGGTGAATGCAACTCATTGGCAAAAATGCGAAAAATTGTAACTAATGCCAATGCCGAAAAAAAAGCAATCAAAAAGCGTTTATTGGGTTGTAAAATATTTACTGCGTGTGGATGTTAGTACGCACGTCCGCTTTATTTATGGGGCTCGCTAATAGCCGCCCTGGAGCACGGACTGAGTGTAAAGCGAATGGCGGAAGGAGTGAACATTAAAGAGGGCAAAATAAAATCCGGGATTGTAAGTGATAACGCTTTAAATACTCAACATGGTTACTTTTAAATGTTTAAGCGAGTGAGATGTGTAAGGACTGAGTCTTGTGGTTCCCTCTGTCTGCCCACAAAGTATTTGGCGTGAAGATTTAGTGATATAAGCTATGGATGGTTGGATACGATTGTTACACGATTAATTCTTAATGGGCTGACCTCTCGCATTGGGTCGTTCATATATCGGCAATAATGGATATGACTCAGCGATCTTGAATTTGATCAGAGATTTTGAAAATTCATACATAGAAAACACCCCGAATAAGACAAACAGGCATATTCATGCACACAAATATTTGCCTTGTGTGGAATCTACCGAACCCACGAGCTTTGGTGCTAAAGTATCTATCGCTAGCTATTCCACCGCCGAGCTCGACAAATGTTTGTCTTGTGTCGAACCCACGTACATTAATATTAAAGTAAAATCACTGCCCTTGAAAAAAAAAATAGAAAAATCTGTGACTTTTTAACAGACAGTGGCATCATTAAATAAAGAGGTTACCTCTTACAAATTTTCATTTTATACCAAGCATTTACAATTTATTCCAAAGGTTTACATGTGTAGCACGTAATTAAAGCGCCATCTGGTACAAAACTGTTCAACTACTTAACGATCACATCTGCTACCTACAAACTTAAAGCACAACAATACAAAAGCATACTTCGCTATAGTGCTTAAAGAGCGGTTTAGCGGGCAGCTTCAACCTGTTACTTTTGTATTACAGTAATGCGCGCGCATCTTAAAATTTCACTCTCATCATTATTTCATAAAGCGCCTAAAGAATATAACTTCAAAAATCCATAATCTTGCATAGTTATGTAGCTAGAAAACCTGCTTTCAAATAAAAATAGTCGCATTCAATACGGTTCACCCGTTTAAGAGCTACGGCACCATAGACATACACACACACACCCTCTTTTTTGCATCAGGAGTTAAAAACACGTCATAACATAGGCGCTTCTCAACCCAAAGGGCAATATCACCCTGAATCAAATTGCCCTCCGATCGCTTTTCACTTGGGCCACCGCCGCCATAAACCGCGGCGGGCCATTAACTCCCGAACGGTATCAATTATTTCAGTCGACTCTGTTACCAAACTGTAATTTACGCTGGTTACGCATCTACACATAGAATCTTATGTACGGCCCGATGGTCCAGTGGTTAGCAATGGATACTTTGACACCATTGCTCGTGGGTTCGATTCAGACAGAACAAACAAACATGTTTTAGGAGAGGTAGGGCGCATTAGAGCAGCCCGTCTGGGGAAGTACCTCCACCTCACAGAAAACCGCAGCCGAATAATAACTCCGTAGAGGGTTGTCGTGTTCCGTGTAAGTGAGGTCACCACTGAGCACCTAAGAAGTTGCTGTGCTAGCAGCAGAGATGGCATTGCGAGTAATACTTAAAATATTACAAGCGTTCATAGGCTACGGTAACAGCTTTTCACCAGGTAGGCCATAAAAAAATGCAATGCATGGTAGCCTAGAAAAGTGTTCCTCACTGGTATAGACAATGTAGTCTGGTGTTATTTCTCGATTGTCCATACGAACTAGCGCCGGCCGGCACTCACCCACTATCGTTATTATATACATGCCGTCGCTGCAATGGCTGCTGCGGTCGTCTCTGTGTCGCTGCTGCGAATGCCCACTATCTGGAACGTGAACCGCATGCGCCCGCCAACATTGCCCTCCTGGCTGCTGCGGGCGTCTCTGCGACACGTGTTTCTTTAGAGGTTGCCGATGTTAGTCAACAGAATGAATGCGAATGAATCATCTTGATTTGAATGCGCCCTACATCTCTTGGGGCGTGTTACGATCATCAAATGAACTTTTGTAATTTTAAACTGCTATAAAAGTGGAAAACTAGGAAAATCATTTATCCCCATCTCCCCAGCTGCCCTCCCCACGCACGGCCTTAGCTCCAGACGACACAAAACAAATACACTCCGATGCAGTCCAATCGAGTCGCAATCACGGCGTCATTCCGATCGGGCCGATTCGATTAAGCTCGAACGAGCTACGTTGAATCGAGCCATCGATTGGGGAAGTAGCTACACACTAGCTACTGGGACTTTTGTACGACGTGGTCAATTAACAAATCACTTGGTGTGAAGTGGTTGTAGAAGTTTTCGACTGCAACATAGCGTTTTCTGTTTCTTGGTAGGCGTGAAGAGGTCTCCACGATTGCCATCTCCGGTGTTACATGTGTCGATAAGCTACGGAAAATACTTAACATCAGGCAGGCCGACATTAGTGTAATAAAAAGCTTACTAATACCTCACTCACTCTCACGAACAGTATTGCGGTTTCATGCGAATGAAACTACAAAAATATCTTGATATATAAATGTACGATTTTGTGTGACTGTATTCTTGATTGCCACCTTAGTGGTATAAAAAAAAATACGAATATTACCAATTTGGTTAAGGAACGCTTCTGCCTCACTTCGCCTTGCATTTGACCGTCTTTTACACGACTGCTGCCAAAAAGGAGTGTAATGTTTTCACATTCACGTATGTTTGTGAGTCTATTTGTTCAACAACAGCTACTAAACGCCATAACCGATTCAGATGTACAAGGTATCGTTAAAATCCTTACGTTGTCACATCGAACGTAGGCTAAATGAAGTCATAATATATATGGCGGCTCATGTACTTAATATTATGCAGACTGATGAAATTTTACCAAACAATATTTTTCCAAACAAATCCTAATAGAGCAGTTCGAATCGTCGGCGACCCAGTGACTCCGCTCGGCTGGACACGCTTTGTACACGAAGAGACGTTCCTTCTTTGTGTGCTGTACAATTGTATCATGGGGAGTGTTCGGAGGAGCTGTTCAACTTAACGCCAGCCGCTGATTTCCACTGTCGCACCACTCACTCGCCCCAAACTTAAATTTCACCCTCACCATCTCGATGAGAGGCAATTCACAGTACGCTTTTTGAGGCATTGTCTACCACGTACGGTGAAACTGTGGAATAAACTACCCTCAGCGGTGTTTCCGAAAAAATACGATATGGGTCCTCCAAGAAAAGAGCCTATGTTTCCATAAAAAGGCTGGCAACGGATCAGTGACACTTTGGTGTTGCTGATGTCTATGGTGGTGATCACTCACCATCAGGTGATCCACATGCTCGTCTGCACCCTTCTAATATAAAAAAAATATAGCGGAATATCAAAATGATGGGTTCACAAATGTATTTTTTTAAATATATACAACAGCCCACCTGATGTAAAGCTGTTACCGTAATCTATGAACGCTGGCAGTGCAGTGCAGGCTCAGTCCTGAATGATGCGACTTTGACACCAACGCTCGTGGGTTCGATTCCCACACAAGGCAAACACTTGTGTGCATGAACATGTCTGTTTGTCTTGGTGTATCCACAGTATTAAAAGAGGTAGGATGCATCAAAGCAGCCCCTCTGGGAAAGTACCTCCATCTCACAAAAAACCGCAGCCAAATAACAATTCCCCACGGGGTTGTTGTGTTCCTGCGTGTGAGTGAGGTCACCAGTAAGCTCCCAAGGAGTTGCTGTGTAAGCAGCAGAGGAGGCATCGCGCGAGTGATACTTAATATATCGCAAGCGTTAATAGGCTACGGTACCCGCTTTACATCAGGTGGGCCGTATGCTTGTATGCCAACCGACGTAGTAAAAAAAAATACTACATGGATGTGTGGTGATAATTCGCAAATAACTCTGGTGCCATCGCTAGCAATAATGTAGGTTGGGGTGACAGTTTCACATCATGCATGTTTCACACCCGTTAGCGTTAAGAAGTTAAATGCCCCACGTCGGAGCTTATGCTTGTTTCTCACCGGAGCGATTAAAGCCACGCCACAAAATACAACGAGCAATAAAAAGCAAATCCTAAGGGAACAATAGGCACACCACAAATCATTTCAGGAAACGTACAATATTTCTTTTTATTGCTTGGCAACACGGAAGGGACGTCATTCGAGTGCTCGCCAAATCGATACGGCAATCAAACTTGTAATCGATACAAACTTAGTCTAGAAGATAGACGTTTTGTTTAACCTCATTTTGAGGAGTGTGGGATCGTATCGGTTTAGTCGCAAACAGCGTCGATCGAAGTTTGTCTATGAAGGGGTTTAACCTGTGAAGGTATGAGACCCGATATTACGCAGTAAGTCCGGGGGGGTTGGTTTCCCAACCAACAACGCGGCACGTATCAGCATACACACATACATATCATCACGCCTGTCTCCCATTGGTGTAGGCAGAGACTATAGAACGCCAGGTGCACCGATCCATACGAACAGAAGAACTCTTTTGTCATTCATTCTATCTAAATGACCAAGCCATCTCAGCATACCATTTTCAATTTTTGTCACTACATCAACTTTTATTCCACGTTGTTCTCGTATCGTGCTATTTTTACTATATCAATCATTTTCACTCCACACATACTCCTCGGCGCTCTCGTTTCTACGTCGTTCACTCTGCTTTCATGCTTCTTCTGCCATGCCTATGCTTCTTCTGCCATGCCCATGCTTCTTCTGCCATGCCCATGTTCCACTGTCGTACATCAATGTCGTCGTTAATACACCCTGAATAACAGCAAGGCAGCTTTGCTCGATATGTTGATGTTAACGTATCACCTTATTGGTTAAAATATCCTCCCATTGGTCAGTATTCTCGAATCGCTGATATATTTAGGTGCTAAAACACAAGATTTTTGTGAGCACGGGTGCCTTGATACGGAGTCAAGTGACTTATTACTTACTCTGGAAGGCCCGTTGGATAATGCGTCTGGAGATTTTTTGATATGTGACAATCGATAAGTTAACCTACCTAAGGTAGGGTGCATTGAACGCTTTTTTATACTACGTCGGGAGGCATACAAGCATACGGCCCACCTGATATGAAGCAGCTACCGTAGCCTATTAACGCTTGCGATATATTAAGTATCATTCGCGCGATGTCTCCTCTGCTGCTTAAACAGCTACTCCTTGGGAGCTTACCGGTGACTTCACTCACACGCAGGAACACGCAGGAACCTCTCTACGGTGTTGTTATTTGGCTGCGGTTTTCTGTAAAGTGGAGGTACTTCCCCAGACTTGTTCATCAGAGGCAGTATCACGCGAGGGATACTGTATTGCAAACGTTTATGAGCTATGGTTATCTTCCTTGCTTTGATGTGCCCTACCTCTCTTAAACTTTAAAAGCCTTTTTTTATGCAACGCATACAAGCACACGGCCCGCCTAATGTAAAACGGTTACCGTACCATATAAACGCCTACAATACATTAAGTATAGCTCCACCTCTGCTGCTAATACGGCAAGTCCTTACGAGTTTACTGGTGACCCCAATCACACGCAAGAACACAGCAACCCTATAAGGAGTTGTTATTTGGTTAGGAAGTTGTTTTCTGTGAGGTGGAAGGTACTTCCGCAGCCGGCCTGCTTTGATGCACCTTACCTCTCTTAAAAAACACCCAGACCAAGACAAACAGACACGTCCATGCACACAAATGTTTGTCCTGTGTGGGAATCGAACCCACAACCGTTGGTGTCAAAGTAACGTAACAGCGCATTTCACCATTGCGCTACCGAGCTCGTCACCGAGTCGAGTCTGACTGGGGAAATACTCTAGTAGAAAACCGCAGGCAAATAACTGCTCCCTGGAGGCTGTTGTTCTGGACTAAACTAAAATATTTATCGGAGCAACACTTTCTGGTTGAATGTCCAACACTTGAAAGTATAACGAGCTCGGTGGCGAAGTGATTAGTACCGCTACTTTGATTCAAGGCTTGCCGGTTCGATTCGACTGTTAGTTTTTATCTGGATAATTTTAAAAGAGGTAGGGAGCATAAAACCAGCCGGTATGCAGAAGTACCTCCACCTCACAGAAAATCGTAGCCAAAGAATTCTCTGGGGGGTTATTGTGTTTCTGTCAGTGAACGAGGTAAGCTCCAAAGGAGCTACTGTGTTAGCAGCAGAGGCAGTATCACATGAGGTATACCGTATTGCAAACGTTTATGGGCTACGGTAACCACTTAAACATAAAGTGGACCGTATGCTTACGGCTCCCAACGGTATACACAAAAGTTGTTACTTAAGATAGTTTAAACTTTTTAAGAGAGGTAGCGCATATCAAAGCATCCTGTCTGTGTAAGTATCTACACCTCGCAGAAACCGCAGCTTTGGTATAAAACTAAGGGGCGCCCTCATATTTCTTGAATAAAAAGTAGCTTTAAACACTTAAGCTTTATATATTTAAGATTCTTCTTTAAAGAATGCAGGATGAAAGAACTACGAAACAGATATACAATGCAAAAGTGGAAGGATGTAGGAGCCGAGGAAGACCGAGACTAACCTACCTGGGTCGTGTTTTGTCAGAAGGTGATGTCAAGAGCTCTAGGAACCGGCGAGCGTGCATGATAAGAGCTATGAATGTTAAACACGCGATTGAGGCGTGTAAGGGCCGCATCTTATGGCGTTCGGTTCTCTCTGCCTACCTCGCAAGGGACGTACTTGGTGCGAAGATACATTCATACATCTTTAAAACCCCTTTCTTTCGATACCCCACTCAATATATCTGGAACACCCGAAATACCTTTATACCAGAGGGAGACTTTGTAAAAAAGTCGTCTGCGTGGCTACCTCTGTCTCACCTATTTCTACCGCCAAGCAGCTATATTTATATAGCTGTGTTCCGGTTTGAAGGGTGAGATATAACTGAGAAATTATTGGGTACTGTGACGAAACAGCCTTGGGTCACAAGATTGGCAGCCCGCGGGTAACATCCCCGTGGTGTTGCGAGCGTCAATAGGCTGCGGTGACCGCTTACCATCTAGTGCAGACCGCATGCTTGTTTGCAATCTAGTTGCATAAAAAAAACCAATTCTTTTCTACGCACTACTGAATACATAATCCGCCATATTGTTAAACTACCTTCGAGATGTAGAAATGCCTACGACTCAATTAACTACGACCGAGTAAAAACAAAATATTTCAAAGATTCAGCCGTTATTTTGCAAAAGTCAAATTTACCTGCAATTTGATCTAAACACGAACTAGCGGCCGACACCCACCCACTACCGCTAGAGCTGCTTTGATGCGACCTACCTCTCTTAAAAACCCCAAGACAAACAGACATGTTCATGCGCACAAATTACATGATAATAAAAGCTGCGTTAAAAATAAACTTTAATTCTTCTGTTCTGAAAAGTTTCTGTACTTTGCCCGATTTATCAAAATTGAGGTTAATTTATTTCGAGAGTATGTATTTCCGTTCAGTTGTAACCTTCGCTTTTATCAAGTTATACAGTCAACCGCTTAAGTTAAAATGTCGGACAAGAACTGACAAAGGGAGTAGGGTAATGTAATTTTGAATTATCACTTATTGTGTCATTATGCTAATGGTAATTAGCTAAAAGCATCCTACTCTCACTAATTCCTTGTGATTAAATTTGTTGTGAGTTACATGCCAACCGTACTTTTATCCCAGACCCACAACAAACTTTTCCATTCATTATTATTTTCGTTGCTGTCGCTACCAATCTTGTATACACAGGGAGATTTATCTGAGAGATATTTTCTTTTTTTTTATAACTAGATTGGTAAACAAGCATGCGGCCCACATCAGGTAGTAAGCGGTCACCGCAGTCTATTGACGCTCGCAACACCACGGGGATGTTACTTGCGCGCTGCCAATCTTGTGACCTAAGGATGTTTCGTCACAGTACCCAGTAATTTCTCTGCCATATTTCACCCTTCAAACCGGAATACAGCTGTTGGCGGTAGGAATAGGCGAGACAGAGGTACCAATCTTCCTAGCGTTATCCAGTTACCTAATCTATTAGGAAGGACTGACGTTAGGTCTCCACAACTAAAATAGAAAACTATCTATCTATATATAATTCTAAATCTATACTAATATATAAAGTTTGTTTGTTTGTTTCAACGCGCTAAACTCGAAAACTAGCAGTCGGATTTCAAAAGTTGTTTTTGCGTTTGACAGGTCAATTCTTGAGGCAATTTTTAAAGAGTGGTAGGGCGCATCAAAGCTGGCCGTCTGGGGAAGTACCTCTACCTCACAGAAAACCGCACCCAAATAACAACTCCCTAGAGGGTTGTTGTGTGTGAGTGAGGTCACCAGTAAGCTCCTAAGGAATTGCTGTGTAAACATCAGAGGAGGCATCGCGCGAGTGATACTTAATATTACAAGTGTTAATAGGCTACGGTAACTGCTCTACATCAGGTGGGCCGTATGCTTGAATACCTCCCGACGTTGTATAAAAAGGAAGGTTAAATACAGCTTCAACATCACGATACCGACTGCCGACGCGATCTTCAAGTGTGTGCTCCCAGTCAACGCACACATACACAGACGCAGCCCATCGACGAGGCGTAGTGCGCGACGCCTCGCTCGGCCATCAATTTTCGAAATGTGCACATCTATGTAATCTTGTCAAAATAAAATAGTACAAAAATTACCGAGTGTGGTCACTTCACAAACCCCCGTCGAGTCCGCCGTAACACCGACGATCGGATAAAGAAGGTAAGAAAATGCAGATCCGAGGGGATTAAGAGGGTGCACAAAGCTAAGTGGCGCCCTCATTTTGTTTTTATTAATAACGCTGTATTTAAGACCAATTCCAAAAAAAAAACGCTCTATAGGGCATTGAAGAACCATATTTATGTTTTTGAGACATATAATGTTTTTATTATTTATGTAGAATTAGTCATACTTTTGATATTGAAGTGGACACAATAAGCAATAATTAAAATTTTGGTTAAATGGTGGTCATAGATAATAAATACAAGATATGTTTCAAAAAAATGTAAATATGGTTCTTGAGTGCACTATAGAGCGTTTTTTTTTTGGAATTGGTCTTAAATACAGCGTTATTAATAAAAACAAAATGAGGGCGCCACTTAGCTTTGTGCACCCTCCTCAGGAATACGCGCGAACGAAGTAGTGGACTGCAGCTAGTATATTCGTAAACACAAGAACACGAATGCAGGTATATGTGTATGCCTACGCAGAATTCGAACCGTGTACCAATTGGTTAGTAAGCTAGTTTTCTATCCCCTAAGCTGTCATTGCTACATTTGTGAGAATGAAAATGAACTTAAGAGGGCGTATAAAGTTAAGTGGCGCCCTCATTTTGTTTTCATTAACATCGATGAATTTAAGATCAATTCCAAAAAAAAAACCGCTCAATACCGGCACTATATGTATATGTGTGTATATCGTCACGCCAGGTCCCTTGCGGGGTAGGCAGAGAGAACCGAGCGCGATAAGATGCGGTCCTTGCATACTTCACTCGCTTCTGTGATATTCATAGCTCTTTTCTTGCACGCTCGCCGGTTCCTGGGGCTTCTGACATCACCTTCTGATAGAACACGACCAATTTGGTTATGGTAGGTAAGTCTTGGCCTTCCCCGGCTCCTACATCCTTCCACTTTTGCATTGTATATCTATTTCGTCACTCTTTCGTCCCGCATTCTATCTACGTGTCCGAACCAACGGAGCATGCCCTTTCTTATCTTAACACCGACACTCTCTTTTAGACCAACTGTTTCTCTCACGTCTTCATTACGAACGCGGTCAGCAAGCGTTATGCCACAATTTTTGCTCAATGCTCTCATCTCGACCGCATTTATTCTACTTTCATGCTCTCTCTGCCATACCCTCTTTAAATTCATCATTGTTAATGAGAACAAAATGAGGGCGCCACTTAGCTTCATACGCCCTCTTAAGTTCATCTTCATTCTCACCGATGTAGATTAGTGACAGAGCACTTAGAGCACTATTGTTTAAGCTCTTCGCTTAAACAATAGTCCTGTAGATTTTATTTCATTAAGTATATTTAAAAAGTTATTTATTTCATTTTTCAATTATTCTCATAATTGAGAAATTTATGTAAATTTAGAATCATTATTATCAATCAAGATTTGACAACTGACGTATTGTATTCCGGAAGTAGCCTTACATTTTTAATGAATTATAGTCGTTGTTTTGATTTATAAAGAAATATTCTATTGCAAATCATTCAGTATCAGTGATTTTTTAGGTTCCGTAATTCCAAAGATAAACCAACTAAAAGGTGTTCAGTCAGTATAAGTCTGATATAACATGTACGGCCGACCGCGGGGGTACATTGAGCGTTCACCTATTCCATCTCATCTGGTTTCAGAGGGCGAAGAATGACTATGCTACGTATTTCTTGTAGCTCAATTCTTCTTTTCTGGGTTGCCGTTTACATCTGGGTTAGCATTTTCATATCGAATTAATATATAAGTTAGCAATAGTTAATTAATATTAAAAAGCTTATTTTAGAAGGGGAGACTTCTCTAGTATCATTGTGATTTGAAATTCCATGAAACAAAAAGCGACTGTAAAAAGAGAGAACCACATACACCTATAGTATTTAACGTGCGAGATAATGAGATAGAAGGCATTATATAATGTTTATTACAGGGACCGCCTGCATATTATACATGTACCTGCGTATAACGAAGCTTGGGATAAGGCGTCATAACAACAGTGGTGTATTGTACACATAAATATTTTATTATTTTAATAAAAATATTTTTTCAAGTATGCCGAAAACGAATACAGAATATTGTCGTGATTACTAAATTCACCTTTTTCAATGTCTCACTTTTATCGCGTGTGACCTGCACACATATTTTTTATAATATCACTGATCAATTACATACATTAATATGAGATATTGGACACGTATGTATCCCCTTAAGACTGTCTAAACATTGTATAGACCCTAAATATAGATCAGCCTCGAGTCAGTTGCGGCAGCTGCTGTCGTATCAGGCTGGTGATGAATGTATTATAATGTAGATAATCCTCCAGGTATTAGCGGTGAGACTGTACCAAGTACAGTGAGCCTTGTCTGTTCAGGTGGACAATGAGAGAACTAACAAATTTATTTTATATATATTTGACGAGCTCGGTGGCGCATCGCGAATGACGCGCGATGTTCGACACCAGCGCTCGTCGGTTCGATTCCCACACAGGACAAACATTTGTGTGCATGAATATGTCTGTCTTGGTCTGGATGTTTTTAATACAGGTAGGGCGCTTTGATTGCAGCCCCCTGGGAAAGCCACGCCACAAAACCGCAGCCAAATAACAACTTCTTATAGGAAGTTGTTGTGTTTCTGTGTGTGAGTGAGGTCACCAGCAACCTAAGGAGTTGCTGTGTTAGCAGCAGAGAATGTAGTAATGAATCGATCTGGAATAAAGATGTTCATCTGTAGTACCGCATTATATGTCTGTAAAAATATTTAATAAATGACCGTGGAACATAAAAAGGAATTGTTTCAATTTTTTAATAATTTATTTACAAAATATTTTAAAGAGAGCGTCGGTGTTAGAATAAGAAGAGGCATGCTCCGTTGATTCGGACACGTAGAAAGAATGCAGGATGAAAGAATGACGAAGCAGATATACAATGCAAAAGTGGAAGGATGTAGGAGCCGAGGAAAGCCAAGACTTACCTACCATAACCAAATTGGTCGTGTTCTATCAGAAGGTGATGTCAGGAGCCTTAGAAACCGGCGAGCGTGCATGAAAAGAGCAATTAATGTTAAAGAAGCGAGCGAGATATGTAAGGATCGAGTCACGTGGCGCTCGGTACTCTCTGCCTACCCCGCAAGGGATTTGGCGTGAAGTTGTAGTAGTAGTAGTAGTACAAAAATGTTTCACTGGCTCATAATCTATAATAATTAAACATTTTAAATCGTAATAATATAATGGTATGACAAAGAGAGAGTATGAAAGTAATAAACGTGGGTTAACGCGGTCGAAATGAGAGCGTTGCGCAAAATTAGTGGTGTAACACACAAACACTGAAACAAATATACGCATGGGTTCATGTACATTCAATGACAGACACAACTATACAATACCATGTAACTTTCACTTTAACTGCTACGACATAAGATACAAAGCTTAACAGGTTGTCTGTACGTACGGCCACGGTAGGAAACAATATTTTCGAATCGTGGGCTAATTACAATAACTAAACCTAATAAAAAAAATTGTAAAAACAACTTTGAGATAACTTTGTTAACTTGATATTCACGAATAGCCTCTTTACTTGTTTATTTTTTGGAGATAACAAACCTTAAGCAATCAATATCTCAGAGCGCTGAACTGTAAATGGCCGGTCTAGTAGGCAGACTTGAAAGGGAAACAGTTTTTTTTCATGTGACCTAGAACAGAATCTACGTCAACCCAGTGTTTTGTTTTTTTATACGACGTCGGGAAGCATACAAGCGTATCACTCGCGAGATGCTACCTCTGCTGCTAATATACCATAGGAGCTTACTGGTGACTTTACTAACACGCAGGGACACAATAATTCTCTAGGGAGTTGTTATTTGGCGACGGTTTTATGTACTTCCACGGCTGCTATGATGCGCTCTACCTTACTTAAAAACTTAATTGTTTTGTACAGATACTAATGCTTTTATTATATTTTTGCATTGCAGTGATATCCTTGGGATAAAGTACCCACCTATTAAATTACTTAGATGCAATGTTCCTGAGCCTAAATTCAACTTTAAATTCAAACCCATAACCGCTGCCACAATACTCAGAACTTTTAAGTCCCTCAAATTGAAAAAGTCTGAAGATATTGGGCAATATCTGTAGCTATACATACTGGGGAATATTATAGACGACATTGCATCTGACCCCGCACACATCTTTAATGAATGTATCAAAATTGGAGAGTTTTCAGATTCAATGAACGTTAGTACATAAACTTTTGTTACTGTTTAAGAAAGGTTGCAAAAATTACCCTAACAATTTTAGACCAAAATGCATTTTACCCCCTTTAATTAAAATTTTTTGAAAGGGTTATTTTGGATCCCCTGATATCTTACTTTCAATCAAACCAACTGTTACGAGTACATCCCTGCCAATATGGTTTCAGGAAAGGCTAATCTGCTACTTATGCTGCAACTACGTTACTACACGTCTTCTTGGAAGCTTGGCAAGACAAGAAAAATGCAATTGGTGTCTTTTGTAACCTTTTTACAGCCTTCGACTGCGTGAATTTTTTAACGTTGATTAAAAAGTTAAATTTTTATGGCATCGATAATCATATTCTCAACATCATGTCTTCGTATCTTGAACGAAGAACCCAGAAAGATGGTATAAATAGCGAGTTTTCTGAGGGAAGTACAGCGAGTCTAGGCGTACCACAAGGCTCAATTTTAGGACCATTTCTATTCATGGCACAAGAGCTTTGTGAGATTATATTATTAGCTGACGACACCTCCTTAGTTTTTAAGGTTGACTGGAATAAAGATAACTCTGACTATGAAAATAATACTCTGTCGCGTGTTCATCAATAGTTTACGCCAAATAACTTAGCATTAAATGCTAATAAAACCAAATATGTCATTTGTTTCCCAAATGTTGCTCAAAAACTTTTATCCCTACTTGTACTGAACTACAAAAATGACCAAAACTACTACTTTCTTAGGCATTGTGTTAGATGAAAAATTACAGTGGCATCTCCACATCTAAACATTGGGTAGTAAATTGAGCGCCGCCGCATATGCTGTAAAGAGAATTAGGCAGTTCTCTGATGTTCAAATGGCCAGATAGGTTTATTTCAGCTATTTTCATAGTATACTGTCTTATGGAATTCTCTTATGGGACAATGCTGCAGATATTGGATCAATTGGCAAACTAGCATACGGCCCACCTGATGTAAATCATTTACCTCAACCTATTAACGCTTGTAATATACTAAGTATCACTCGTTTTATATATTGTATATCTGCAAGCTCTAACGCTTGCCAACTTTCCTCAGTCTGTATTTGTTTTAAGAGAGGTAGGGCGCATCAAAGCAACCCGTCTGGGGAAGTACCTCCACCACAAAAACCAAATAACAACCCCCTAAAGGATTGTTATGACCATTAAAGGTATGTTCTGTGACCTCACTCATACGCAGGAAGCGTGTAAATGACGTCACCAGTAAGCTCCTAAAGAGTTGCTATGTAAGCAGCAGAGGAGGCATCGTGCGAGTGATACTTAATATATTACAAGCATTAACCCTTCGAAACCCGGGTGGTCATATATGACCGCGAAATGTATGGGAAAACGTATATAACGGGTTCTGACTGGTCACTAGGCTATGGAAACTACTTTAGATCAGGTAGGCCGTATACTTGCATGCCTCCCGACGTTGTATAAAGAAAAAAAGATCAGATTTTTCCTGCCAGTCCTGGAGGTCTGACGTCAGTCGCTCCATGTCAAAAAGCAGTCAACTAATCCTAATGAATTAGGAAACTGGATAACGTTGGGAAGTTTCATATATGTATTTAGATTACATACATTTTGTACAATCTTAATTGTATATAATTAACAAATTTTAACGGACCAAAATTGATCTATCTATAACTTTACGCAAAATCCCTTGAGAGGTAGGCAGAGAAAACCGAGCGCCAAGACTCGATCCTTACACACCTCACTCGCTTCTTTCAGTGCTCTTTTCATGCACGCTCGCCGGTTTCTAATGCTCCTGACATCACTGATAGAACACGATCTACTTGGTCATGGTAGGTTAGTCTCGGTCTTCCTCGGGAACTACCAAAATTGGTAGTTTTCAAATACAACCCATCCTCGTATAATCGACATCCTTCTTCAGATGAGTAAAATTTATTTGCTCTGTAATGGTACATAAAATATCTAGTAAAATAAATTGCATGCGAAGAGCAATGAATGTTAAAGAAGCGAGTCAGGTGTGTTCTCATAAATAGTTAGACACCTCTTTCAAAAACTCCTAGATCAAGAACAGACATGAAATGTTTGGCCTGTACGGGAATCGAACCTACGAGCGTTGGTGTCAAAGTAGCATTGCTACCCACTCCGCCACTTGGCTATAACTCGACCTATGAAATACCCATCTGCAAATTTAGCATATATCTAGATATTATTCTGTAGCTTGTGTACGAAAACTTAGTTAGCATTGATTTGCATAAGTTTGCGTTACATTAGATTCATGCATACTTTATGAGGCGGAGTGTGAATATAATAATAATTATCTAGTTAGTTTGCAATCATGGTAACCTTATAAGTCTTAATCATAATCATTTCATTTCATAACAATAAATTTGTTTTGAAAATCCATGCATTTACACCTATCCAAATTACAATTAATATATTCAAACGTTACTAATTGCAATAAAAGAGAGGTAGGGCGCATCAAAGCAGTCTGAGGAAGTAGCTCCATCTCAACCGTCCATCATCAAACCGCAGTCGAAAAACAACTCCATGGAGGGCTGTTGTTTTCCTGCGTGTGAGTGACATCACCAGTAAGCTCCTAAGGAGTTGCTTTGTTAGCAGCTGAGGTGGCATCGCGAGAGTGATATTGAATGTATTACAAGCGTTCACAGACTACGGAGTTGCAGCAGGAGTTGGGAATGCGGGCCACCGAAGAAACGGTCTCCGAAATAGTGGTAGGGAAAACGCGGGCAAAATTTTTAAAATACTGCGTCAGTCTAGCCACGGCTGTCATAGATCGTAATAAGCTGAGCAGCTCCACCTAGGACTAATGCTGTATACCTCGGCTATATTTTGTATAGCCGATGGGATCGCGGTGGCTAGGTGGAGCTGTGAAGCTCGCTGTCGCCCGTGTCTGGACTGACGCAGAATGGGGAGGGAAGTTCGAAAACAGATAAAATAATTTCACCGGCGTTCAAAACGGGCAAATATTAGAATTGTAGAGATTAATACTGAAAGATGATGAATGAAAGAAGGAATTGTGGAAAGGAAGAAAGTAAGATGTATGAATGTGATAATTTATATTTAATGTAATAAGTTTTAAAAATGTTATAAATAGATTGTTGTCGAAATAGCCTTGCCCATGGCAGGGGTGCACGAATAAATTAAAAAAAAAAAAAAAAAAAGAATATGCTGCCCTGAGGCACATCAGATTTAAAGTCGAATATGTTCCTCTTTCACACGTATTTTCATACGCATTTGATCTGAGCTAAACTTTTTATTACTTATATACGGCTTGAAATGTTGTAATGCTTTATCTCTTTGCTCTCTTGCAGTAGTGGCTCTGTTTATTGATCAACAGTTTATGGCTTACGATGTTAAATGCAGAACTTAGGGTAAGTTTCATACATGGAGTACTGTAGTCACCTTTGGTCGGGAGCACCTGGATGCCAGCTAGGACCTTGTGATTCGATTCAGGGACGACCTGTTACAATTGTTACACACGCTATTCAGGCCTTAAGTTTAAGGAGAGATATTGCCTCCGTTGGAGTGTTCTATCGATTGTATAACGGTTGCTCGATATGACGCTGACAGCTTGTTGTTTTAACCGTACCGCTCGCCGATGGCGAGAAATTCACCTTCACACACTAGAACCGCAATGGCTGAGTACTGTGCGGTTCCAGAGAAGTTTTCTCTGAATGAGAGTTCTTCTGTGAATTCTTAAGTTGTAGAATAAACTCAGCCGAGGGCTTCCCAAGGTACTGCACCATGAAGCTCTTCAAGAAGTGGTGATTAGTAGGTTTGAAGTACATACATAGGGGGTGTGAAGAGGATTTTACAGGGTCGACACGATGCACGAGTAACACCCCTGGTGTTGCAAATGTCCATAGGTTACGGCAACTGCATACCATCGGGTAGGCCGTAGGCTTGTTTGTCATATTAATGGTAAGTATAAAAATAAATAGTGCCCGTAAACACCGCTGTATGATATATTTTTCTAGTTATTTTGATTTAAAACCAAACTATTAAATCGATTTCGATAACATTTCTATGGGCACAAATTGTAGGTATAACCTTTCGATTAAAAAAAAAACAATAATTGTAAATCATGGAGTTCTGAGGTAACAAACGTAAAAAAGTACATCTGAATTGATAACCTACTCCTTTTTTAAGTCGGTTAAAAACAACTAAGATTGCCTTTAATTCGAATGATGCATAAAGCATATGAATCTTTTATTCAAACAGCCTTCTATAGTTTTATCTTTTCTTCATATTCTCTTTTAATTATTTTTAAGTTCCCTTTTTTAAATTTTAATAAAACTTTACGCTGTCCATCTTGATCATCATCCAGGTTCAGAGTTGGAGAGGCTGAGATCTGTCATACAGGTTCTCCTTGTACCGACGCCAGTCTCTCACATAGATGACTAATTAATAAGATACATTGTAATGTACGTCTAATTATAAGGCATAAACATATTATACAAATCAGTGTGAGAAATTATCTTATATTATTATACTGACGAGCTCGGTGGCGCAGTGGTGAAACGCGCCGTTACGCTACTTTGACACCAACGCTCGTGGGTTCGATTCCCACACAATACAAACATTTGTGTGCATGAACATGTTTGTTTGTCTTGGTCTGGGTATTTTCTATGTATTCTAAGTAAGTATTTACAGAAAAAAATGTATTTACGTATGTTTATCTGTTTTCTAGTACCCATAACACAAGCTTCGCTTACTTTGGGGCTAGGTGGCGCTGTGTAATTTGTCCGACAATATTTATTTAACTTTTGACAGTGACAATGCGAAAGAGATAGAATGATCTCTCAAAAGTAGCTTAATAAAATGGACGCAGTATAGTTTAGATACCAATGTCAGCATTAGCTATATGTAACTCTAAGTTTTAAATTTGTCTATTGTTTCTTTCATTTCATTAATTTTGCAGTTATTTTTGACAGTTGAAATTTTCACAGATGATGTATTTCTATTGCCGCTATAACAACAAATACTAAAAAATTGAATAAAATAAATATTTAAGGGGGCTCCCATACAACAAACGTGATTTTTTTGCTCGTTTTTGCTCTATATTGATCACGGCAACAGCTAGATGCTTGAAATATTCACAGAATATTTAGTTATATATTCACTTTAAAAATAAATAATTAAATTAAAATAAAACAAATATTTAAGGGGGGCTCCCATACAACAAACGTGATTTTTTTTGCCGTTTTTATAGATAATGATAAGGAACCCTTTGCGCGAGTCCGACTCGCACTTGACCGATTTTTTTAGCTGATGGTTTACTGGCCGGTAAATATTAACAACAACAGGAAGTGAATTCTTAAGACGTGCTCTAAAACAAACTGGTTTGTCTAGGGCCGAGCAGATTATTTTGAATTATTATATGAAGATCCACAATCCACGTGATGATGTAAGAAAGAGAGTCGGTCTAAAAGAGAGTGTCGGTGTTAAGATAAGAAAAGGCATGCTCCATTGGTATTTGACGAGCTCGGTGGCGCAGTGGTGAAACGCGCCGTTACGCTACTTTGACACCAACGCTCGTGGGTTCGATTCCCACACAATACAAACATTTGTGTGCATGAACATGTTTGTTTGTCTTGGTCTGGGTATTTTCTATGTATTCTAAGTAAGTATTTACAGAAAAAAATGTATTTACGTATGTTTATCTGTTTTCTAGTACCCATAACACAAGCTTCGCTTACTTTGGGGCTAGGTGGCGCTGTGTAATTTGTCCGACAATATTTATTTAACTTTTGACAGTGACAATGCGAAAGAGATAGAATGATCTCTCAAAAGTAGCTTAATAAAATGGACGCAGTATAGTTTAGATACCAATGTCAGCATTAGCTATATGTAACTCTAAGTTTTAAATTTGTCTATTGTTTCTTTCATTTCATTAATTTGTCGAGTGGTTATTATTCCATGCGCAGTTACATTAGGTAGGCTTTGATAGATGAATGGAAAAGCATTGTTTAGAAATGATCCATCATGTTGTAACATATTCGTACGGGGTTGTTTACGCAATCTTCCAAAATTTTATCCGACTTGCCGCAGGATGCCATCTCAGAGCTACCACCATATGTAATAGCCACCAAATTCGCATGAATATTCGTATTTTTATATCGCTTTGTTCTTTTAATAGTCACCGCTTATGTTTTTAACTTAACCATACTTTTGTTGAGTCTTTAAATTACTGTATCCAGCTGCAGAATGAATGTCAGAAGACACTGTTTTATCAACAACGTTCCTTAAAAAGACCACGGCACCAGCCGAGGTTTGAATTCAGTGCCAGTGTCTTCAAACAAAATAAACGCATTTCACTCATTCACCATGATACGATTGTGAGTACTCCTTGTAATTTAATGAATTTCACCCGCCACCGTCGCTGCCACGACTGACCTGGTCGTCGCTGCTTGTTTCGCCTCTCCTGAGGCACCCTCAGGTGCTGTAGATATTACTCGTTAGAATAACATGCTACAAGTAACAAATCCATCATAGTGCCGTCCCTTATATTGAGTTGAGGGTGGGGGTGGATGGTGTGAGTGAAAAGATATTCAATAGATGGGAGTTGTTAAGGTCAGTCTGTTTGTTCATGTCAGTAATTTTAGATTATTTATGTTTAGTAATTTCTAATTATTCCCCGATATTTCGTTTTAAACCTTTGTCTATGGTGAGTAAGATTTGATAAGTATTAGTGGGGGACAAATTGTGTACTTTGTCTATGAGATGATCGGTGAAGTGCGACCTTTTTGGGCGATTGTTTTTATACGCCGATACGTGTTCGTGGAATCGTGTTTGAAAATTACGACCAGTTTGACCGATATACACGTGTTCACATTAATCGCAGAACAGCTTATAGACGCCTGATTTTTTATTAGGCTGGTTTTTATCTTTAGTGATTTTTTGTGGGGTTTAAGTGCAAGGCGTATGTTATTGTTTCCAAATATGTCAACAATTTTGTCGGTGATTTTTCCCAGGTATGATAAACTTGCAGTGTATTTATTTGTCCAAAGTAAATAATGCCAATGGAATTACAAACGTTGAATAAACATTACGTAATGAATTCATATCTTGCAAATCAAATGAATAATGTCAGATGTTAATTATTATATTGAAGCATTGGTGTCAAAGTACAGTATTAACCAAAAAACATATTAAACATATTATTTCAGAGAGCAGAAAACCACAGCCAAATAACCCTCCCCTCTCTAACTCCTCTTAACGTAATCCCGTTTCCTAATCCATTAGGAGTGGCGGAGCCCGCTACCTAAGCCTTAGGATTTGGCGAAGATACTGATTTTTACATGGAGCAACTGCCGTCAGACCTTCTGACCAGAGGGAAGACCAGGTCATTCTTAGGTAAAGTCACACGGCTTTAGAAATGTAATTTCATGAACGTGCGGGTTTCCTCGGCGGTGAAGGCAAACATCCGAGGAGGATAATTATAGTGATAATTATAAATTACAAATATGTATGTAAATCCGTAAACACGAATTTAGTGGCATACGTCAGGATTCGAACCGGCGACCTGTTTTTCACTAGGCCGGTTCTGTAACCACTAAACTTTCACTTCTCTTCAGTACATTGGTGAACATGGTGACAAAATAGAAAATACAAAAGTGACTTCGAACGAATATCACTACAATGGCGGAGGAAATTTCAATTTAAAGATACCAATCGGCGGGTGCGGCGAGCTGGGCTTTGTGCGAGCGCTGCACATGACCCCAATAACGCGGGGCAAGCACGCTCGCTGACAACTGTTTTTAAAATATACACTCTTGGATCCCGTAACTCGTAAAGTTTGACGAGTTTGGTCGATCAATGGCTCTTTGTACATCAAGGGTTCGATTTCCACATATGACAAACTTTTGTGTGCATGAACATCTGTCTGTTTGTCTTGGTCTGTATGTTTTAAGAGATAGGGAGATAGATACATCAAAGCACGAGGAAGTACCGACACCTCACCGAATGAGAATAAAAAATCTAGAGGCTTGTGTTTCTGTGAGTGAGTAAAGTTGGCAGTAAGCTCCAAAGTGTAGTACCTGTATTAGCAGTGGAGGTGGAGTGAGAGTGTGAGACTTAATTGCAAGCATTCATAGTCTACGGTAACCGCTTTACATTAGGTGGGCCGTATGTTTTGTAATTTTCCCGACCTTGTATAAAAACAAATATTGTTATGTAATGTTTGGTTTCCACTCTGGCGGAAACAGTTAAGGGAAGGGATGTTTGTGATTTAATTTTCAATTACATATTAATTATTTTGACGAGCTTGATGGCTCAGTCCCGAATCACGCGACTTTGAGACCAACGTTCGTGGGTTCGATTCCCACACAAGGCAAACATTTGTGTGCATGAACATGCGCATCAAAGCAGCCCGTCTGGGGAAGTACCTCCACCTCACAGAAAACCGCAGCCAAATAACAACTCTCTAGAGGGTTGTAGTGTTCCGGCGTGTGAGTGAGGTCACCAGTAAGCTCCCAAGGAGTTGTTGTATAAGCAGCAGAGGAGGCCAGGTTCTTTCGCTTTAAATCCGAGCCCATTTTCCCGATATTTTCTCCATCAGTTTCTTTAAGTACCATTTTTGACCCACTTTTGTGTGTATACACACATGTCCAAGATATTATATTTCAAAAGCCATGTGACCTAACGTATGAAAGATCTGGTTCTCCCTTTGGGTAGTGAAGGCAATCGCTCCATGTCAAAATCAGTATCTTCGCCAAATCTTTAGGCTTAGGCAGCGGACCCTGTCAATCCATCCAAAAAAATGGATTAGAAAACGGGATAAAGCTAAGAAGAATAATGGTAGGTTAGTTAAAATCACGTTTGAAGGCTCATTTTTTTAAACAAATGTTACAAGAAAAAAAAGAAATATATTTATGAGAGACGGCGTCGCGCGAGCAATGTATTGCAAGCATCCATAGGCTACTACTGAGAGTTCGATGGCGTTGTTGCGCGTCTCAGTATAACCAAACACGTAGGTTAAGCAGCGTCGACCGCAACCTGTCTATTGATGGGTTTATCTATCTCGAGTGCTTCGGTGGGCACGTTAAGCAGTCGGTCCCGGTTGTTGTCGATAGACGACAGTCGTTAAGCTAAGACAGTGGCCCTCGGGCGACTTGAAAACACTGGCCTCCGCCAATCCGCATTTGAGCAGCGTGGTGGAGTATGCTCTAAACCCCTTCGGTTGAAGGGAGATCCGTATCCCTGCAATGGGATGAGTAAGGGTTGATGTGGAACAAAATAGGCTACTACAATCGTTTTACATCAGCTGTGCCTCCTGACGTTGCATAAAAAATGGTACACAAGTTTATTGCCTATTGTACAGTCGCGTGCAAACGTCACATCTCGCGATAGTCACGGTAGCCTTTGAGGGCCGATCGAACTGTTGCCTAGATTAAAGCCTAGATGAAGGTTTGCATCTAATTGTAGTACAACTACGCATACTAATTATTATTGAAGTCAATACTTTTACTATTGTTGGAAAATTTGACGTTCGCCAACGCTCGTGGGTTCGTTTCTGTTTGTCTTTGCATGGATGTTTTAAGAAAGGTAGGGCGCATCAAAGCAGCCTGTCTGGGGAAGTACCTCCACCTCACAGAAAACCGCAGCCAAATAACAACTCCCTAGAGGGTTGATGAGCTCCTGTGTGTGAGTGAGGTCACCAGTAAGCTCCCTCACATAAAACATCCAGACCAAGACAAACAGAGATGTTCACAATGCACACAAATGTTTATTTTGTGTGGGAATCGAACCCACGAGCGTTGGTGTCAAAGTCGCGTCTTTGACGACGACTGAGCCAGCATTCTAACATACAATCGCAATATAAATGTGACATACGTATATATAGGTATATATTCTAGTTTTGTACACGAGAAAAGTACTTAAGTATGTATCAAGAATCAAAATATTTAATAATTTATTAGAATATATTAAAACACTAGGTGAATACTTTAACAGAACTGTATAGTTCGATGAAATAGTTGTACATATTAAACAAATAATTCGAAAAACTAATGATAACGAATAATATAATGAATGAATACGTAATGATGACATACGAAAGAGAGTTGGTCTGAAAGAGAGTGTTGGTGTTAAGATAAGGAAAGGCATGCTCCGTTGGTTCGGACATGTAGAAATAATGCAAGGTGAAAGAATGACGAAACAGATATACAATGCGAAAGTGGAAGGATGTAGGAGCCGAGGAAGACCAAGACTGCCCTACCATGACCAAATTGGTCGTGTTTTATCAGAAGGTAATGTCAGGAGCCTTAGGAACCGGCGAGCGCGCATGAAAAGTGCTATGAATGTGAAAGAAGCGACTGAAGTGTGTATGGACCGCGTCTTATGGCGCTCGGTTCTCTCTGCCTACCCTGCAAGGGACTTGGCGTGAAGGTATACATACATACAAAGAATAATATATTGTACGTCCGAAATGGGCGAATTGTTGAGACTATGATACCACATGTATGAATAACCCTTGTTAATACAGTTGGCAATAAATGTTTATCTTATCTTTAGAAAGGGGATAACGAAATGTTTAGAAACACACAGATACAACCGAGCGCTAGAGAACTCTGTTATTATGTACGTAACTCGCTTCTGTAACATTCACAGCTGTATTGATGCACGCTCGCTGGTTCCTAGTGCCACCTCCTAACTTGGTGACACACTCCTAACACGACTAATTTGGTCGTAGTAAGTGAGTCTTGGCCTCTCTCGGCTCCTGCATCTCTTTATTTTCGTGTTATTTATCTATTTTGTCATTATTTCCTTTTGCATTTAGTCTACTTCCATTTACAGTAATGGAGTAGAAATAGAAATTTCTGTTCCATTCCTAACGCAAAAACCTTTCCAAATTTGTTGAATTTCTAAATATTCAAATGGGGGAAAAATAAATTTAAAATAAAACAAGAATATAAAGGATATGTAATATATAATATGTTTTCTAATTTGTGTAAAGGAAATTATATGATGCAGCGAAAGGATCTCGAAATGGAGGCGCTTTTACAACCGCCCACGATGCGTCACAGTCTTCAGTCAAACAAAGTATTGTATTCTTTGATTTTTAGCTATCAAGTGTAATTAAATTGTAGTCTATAATCAGCAGAATATATCCTCCGATTTCATCATCAGTTTTCTGAATTTCGGAGTCAAATTTAAAGACTTATTGACGTATGTATTGACGTCAAATTTTTCTTTTTGAAATTAAATATTCGTACCATCATATATATCCTCAAACATATTAGAAATAGCTATTGGTGGAGTACTTCCCGCGCTTTCGACTAGCGACATTTTAAAGGTGTCGGGAAATATTTCAGCACAGACAACCGCTTCTTAATAATCTTTAATTCAACCATTTGATATAGTTATTGTACCAACATGCCGACATGATTTTATTAAATAATTGAAAATTTAAAAAAGACCAATTTTCTTTTGGCATTTCTTCTTCGCCAATGGTCATTTTCGAAATGCTAGCAGATTAAAAAAATAAGATAGTAACATAAGAGAACTGAATAAGATACAATAAGATTATATTTCAAAAAATGTATAATGTGTCCAACATAGACGTAATCTATGGTGTCGAAGTAATTTATATCGTTTTTTCCTTTTATTATTAAAATTTTTACTTTCCGGTACAAAATTGTTTTTATGTGACGGTTAATTAATTCAGGCGTTATTTTGCAAAAGTCAAATTTACACGCAGCTTTGTGTGCTTCCGCCACCAATTAGTCCATGCGGCCTATCGCTGGCTCACACCCACCCACTACCGTTAGTACATGTAAATCGTGGAGAAGCGAAAAAAGCAGCGACGACCAGGCCAGTCGTGGCAGCGACGGGGGTGGGGGCATGCGGCGTTCCAGTTCCATGCGAGTGAATTAATACAATAATGAAAAAACTTTAATGTAACATGTTTATACAATTTTGAGGAACACGTGAAAAAGCCCATGAATATAACATTGTTAAATTCACTATTGTTTTATGGGTGGTATTTAAACTTCAGCATTGGATCTAGGAATCCTTCCCAAGTAATTTTTCAGCAGAGTTCCTGAAGCTGGGACATCTAGACTTAGAAATATTTTGAAACGGTTTTATACAGAAGGCTGTATGGGCTGAGATTCCTTTGCCATTACCATCGGAGATAAAAAGAACCAATAAAAAATGTCAATTAAGAATGCCACTAGGTCAAGCCGTCCATTACAAAGAACCTGCGTGATTAGTACAAAGTAGGTACTATTAGAATTTACAATAGGATACCTGAATGGATTAGAGAAATACCACTCAAATGATTTAAGACTTGACATAAGACTATATATACATAAGAATTATTAAGTTAATATTATATTCTAGTTAAATAAATAAATAAATATTGTCGGACAAATTACACAGCGCCATCTAGCCCCAAAGTAAGCGAAGCTTGTGTTATGGGTACTAGACAACTGATAAACATACGTAAATACTTTTTTTTTTTTTTGTAAATACATACTTATTATACATAGAAAATACCCAGACCAAGACAAACAGACATGTTCATGTACACAAATTTTTGTACTGTGTGGGAATCGAACCCACGAGCGTTGGTGTCAAAGTAGCGTAACAACGCGTTTCACCACTGCGCCACCGAGCTCGTCACAGTAAAGTCACGTCACGTCAAAGCAAAGAGTTACAGAAAATGTGATAGTTAATTGATTCAGGCGTTATTTGTGGGTTTCCTCGCGATGTTTTCCTTCACCGCCGAGCAAGTGACAATCACAAATGTGTACATAAATCCGAAAACATGAATTTAGTACTACATGCCTACACGAGCATTCTTTAAAGAGATAAAGGATAAACAATATTTATTTGCCAATAGGCCCTCACGGGTACTACATTTAGATCACTTCATATTGTATCTTATTAATTTTTCATAACTTTAGGCGAAGAAGAAATGCCGAAAGAAATTTGCCAACCGATTCGAATCCGGGACAATCGGATAATGGGTTCTTCATCAACTGAGTTATCATTGCTCTAGCTAAGTCTGTGACGGGCATAAAGTCGATATTCTAACATTTACTGTACTTTACGACTAGAAAATTAAATGAATTCTAAGTTAATAATAAGAAACTTCTTAAATCACCAGAGGAAGCCTTTGATTTTTTTTATACTCCATCGGGAGGCATACAAGCATACGGCCCACCTGATGTAAAGCGGGTACCGTAGCCTATTAACGCTTGCGATATATTAAGTATCACTCGGGCGATGCCTCCTCTGCTGCTTACACAGCAACTCCTTGGGAGCTTACTGGTGACCTCACTCACACGCAGGAACACAACAACCCTCTAGGGGAGTTGTTATTTAGCTGCGGTTTTCTGTGAGGTGGAGGTACTTCTCCAGACGGGCTGCTTTGAGGCGCCCTACCTCTCTTAAAAGTCTTTGTACTAAAGTCGTCTACGTGGGTGCCTGTCTCACCTATTTCTACAGCCAAGCAGCTATATTTATATAGCCGTGTTCCGGTTTGAAGGGTGAGATCTGGCAGAGAAATTACTGGGTACTGGGCAGCGCGCCAGTAACATCCCCGTGGTGATGCCAGCGTCAATAGGCTGCGGTGACCGCTTACCATGTGATGCGGCCCGCATGCTTGTTTGTCAATCTAGTTGTATAAAAAATATTCTCTAGCGGTTAGATTACTATTGACCGAGTAATCTGCAAAAACGGTTCTAACTAGAGAACCCGCTGTGAAATGTCAAATTTTAACGTTTAAGTTTATGTGTACTAAGTGAGCAGTTAGTGGTCATAAAGTAGCTGTTAGGTTTAAATTTATCTTTATGGCTGGTCAGTCCGTTAAATAAAACTAAACTTAGCTAACTCTACAAGTTACATCTGTATGATATTTAGAACTTCATAGTAAGTATGTATGTGATATACTACATACAATGAAGTTCACGCCAGGTCCCTTGCGGTGTAGACAGAGGGAACCGACCGCTATAAGATGTGGTTCCTTTTGTTTTTACACAACGTCGGGAGACATACAAGCATACGGCCTACCTGACGTAAAGAGGTTACCGTTGCCTATGAACGCTTCTAATACATTAAGTATAACTCGCACGCACTCGCACTCGCACCTCTATTGCTACCAACTCTTTGGAAGCTTACTGGTGACTTCACTCACACGGAACACAACAACAACCCACTAAGAAGTTGTTATTTGGCTACGGTATTCTATGAGGTGGAGGTACTTCCCTATATGGGCTGCTTTGATGCGCCCTGCCTCCCTTAAACATTATAGTTATTGTCCTTACATACCTCACTCACTTCCTTAATATTCATAGCTTTTTCATGCTCGCTCGCCGGTTCCTAAGTCTCCACATCACCTGATAAAACACAACCAACTTGGTCATGGTAGTCTCATTCTTCCACTTTTGCATTGTATATCTGCTTCGTCATTCTTTTATCCTGCATTCTTTCTACTTGTCACTCGTTAAGTTCATTCTGCCTTCAGAGAACTTTATTCTATGAAGAATCCTTCTTACTTCTAAAAGACCTCTTACTCCCTTAGATTAAAGGGAGTAAGAGGTAGGTTTAAGAGAGGCGCATCAAAACAGCCCATCTGGGGGGACCTCCACCTCACAGAAAAAGGCGCAGCCAAGAACTCCCTGGAGAATTGTTGTGTTTCTGCGAGTGAATGAGGATACCGGTAAGGAGTTGCTGTATTAGCGACAAAGATGGCATCGCGCGAGCGGTATTTAGTTTTTTGCAAGCGTTCATAGGCTACGGTAACCGCTTTACATCAGATGGGCCGTATGCTTGTATGCCTCCCGACGTATAAAAAATAAATGAAGTATCGATAGCATAGAAATTTCGTACTGCATAGAACATCACTTTAAAGCCCTATACCATAGATAATAAAATTTCTTACCACAACTGATCGGAGAAATACGGGCGCTCAATAGCTTGCCTCTATTTATTCTAAGGGCTAAACGAAAATAGGCTGATCAAAGATGACTGTTTAAGTAAATTTTCATTGAATGAAAATTATTTTCTGCTAAAAGATAGGATAAAAAAGATAAAAAAATATTTATTTGCCATTGGGCCCTCGCGGGCACTTAGACAACTCTTACATTTTTTGAAATATAATCTTATTGTGTCGTATTCAATTCTCTTATTTTACTTTTTTCCTTTTTTTTTAATCTGCTAACATTTCGGAAATGACTATTGGCGAAGAAAAAATGCCGAAAGAAACTTGCCAATATAGGTCTCTTTTAAAATTGTCAATTAGATATCACAAAAAAAATAAGAAATGGTAAAATTAAAGATTATTAAGGACAGGTAGTCTGTGCTGAATTATTTCCAGACATCTTTCTCAGTTACATACTTATCAATTCTATAATAAACCCTTGTACGGAGCTATTTTAATAAGCTATCACTACGATTCTGATGTAGGAGTCGAGGAATCCCAAGACTTACCTACCATGACCAAATTGGTCGTGTTCTATCAGAAGGTGATGTCAGGAGCCCTAGAAACCGGCGAGCGTGCATGAGAAGAGCAATGAATGTTAAAGAAGTGAGTGAGGTATGTAAGGATCGAGTCACGTGGCGCTCGGTTCTCTCTGCCTACCTCACAAGGGATTTGGCGTGAAATTATAGATACGATTCCGTTTTAACGAAATAAATTGATTTAAAAAAAAAATATTCGGTGATTTTCATTCTTTTTGTACATACATGTATACGGCCCACCTGATATAAAGCGGTTACCGTAGCCTATGAACGCCTGTAACATAACAAATACCAATAGCGCGATGCCACCTCCGCTGACAGCAACTTCTTAGGAGCTTGCTTGTGTTCTAACTCACGCGCAGGAACACAACCCTCCAGGGAGGCGTAGTTGGCTCCGTTTTACTGTGAAGTGAAGATACTTCTCCAGATGGGATGCTTTGATGGGTCCTACCTCTCATCATGTATTAACTTAAGCTAGCTAGTGTTCCACGGGAAAAAATAATACCCATGAAATTGTAAACAATTCTAATTGCACGCAAACAAACCTCTGTTAGACTGCTAATATTCATTGCAACTTGTAAACATAAATCATTGACAATGAAAAGGCATCGAATTCAATTAAATCTGTTCCCTTTTTTATTTAAAAGTATTTACCAAGTAGGTTAAATATAGAACACGGCCCAAAAATTTACATTTATGCTCGGGCGGTATTAAATTCAGGGCTGCCGCAAACTGAATTGGGCGAACTAATTAGATTAGAGTCCGCAAGTACGGTCTGCAAAAATACGAGGGGCGGACTGATGGGCGTAACTCAGTTATGGTGTTTAATTTGTGTATTGTTTGAGTGCCTGTCCGTTTTGAGTACAAAAAACCGCCCAAGTGCGAGTCGGACTTGCGCACGAAGGGTTCCGTACAGTTACCTATAAAAATGGCTAAAAAATCATGTCTATTGTATGGGAGCCCCCCTTAAATATTTATTTATTCTGTGTTTTAGTATTTGTTGTTATAGGGTCTATAGAAATACATCATCTGTGAAAAATTAATTTGTCTAACTATCACGGTTCATGAGATACATCTTGGTGACAGACGGACGGACGGACTAACGGACAGCAGAGTCTCAGTAATAGGGTCCGTTTTACCCTAGGGGTACGAAACCCTAAAAAAGAAGTGGTCAAGTCTACAAGCAATTTGTTCTGAACTACTACGTGTATTTCCGCTGTCGATTAGATCATGTGGACTAGTGCCGGCCGGCCCTGCAACCGTTATTAGATGCATGCCGTCACTGCCATGGCTGCTGCGGTCGTCTCTGCGAAGGCCCGCCATCTGGAACATGAACCGCACAAATCCGACACTGTTGCAGCCCTGGCCGCTCCGGTCGTCCCTTCGACACGTGTGCCTCACCGCGAGGCATCCTCGGGCGCTGTAGATGTAAGTTTTTAAGAGAAGTAGGGCGCATCAAAGCAACCCGTCTGGGGAAGTACCTCCACCTCACAGAAAACCGCAGCCAAATAACAACTCCCTAGCGGGTTGTTGTGTTCCTGCATATATCTATGAATTATTTACTGATCAAATATAAGTCAGCCCTGGAGACCAGCTAAGAGCTTGTGTTCAGTTCAGAGACAAACTGTAAGATTTGTCGACTATTGGCTGTGTTTCGAGGAGTTGTTCTTCGCCTTCTTGCGGTCAGCGAGAAAATTTTACTTGTTATAACCGCACCGCTCGCCGACGGCGGGGAGTTCACCCTCACACGCTTGAACCGCAATGGTCGCGTACTGTGCGGTTCCAGAGAAGTTTTCTTCCGAGAACTCTCAAGCTGTGGAATGAGCTCCCAGCCGAGGTTTTTCCAAGGGACTACAGCACGGAGTTCTTCAAGAAATGCGTGAAGAGGTTTTTAGAGGGTCGGCAACGCATGGGTGACGCCCCTGGTGTTGCAAATGCCCATAGACTACGGTGACTGTTTAACATCAGGCAGGCCGTATGCTTGATTGCCACCTTAGGGGTATTAAAAAAATATATTTATATACTAGAACCGCAATGGTCGTGTACTTCATGGTTCCAGAGACTTTTCTATCGAAATCCTTATATGGCGGAATGAATTCCCTGCCGAAGTTTTCCCAAGAATCTCTAGTACGGGATTCTTTAATAAGGCATTGAGCTTTTACAGGCATTTTCAAGGTCATTGAGTAATTTAATATTGCAATTACCAATGGAATACCTACCTACGGTAACTGCTTACCATGTGGCAAGTTATAAGCTTATTTAGTTGTATTTCCTTATCACTAAGGAAAGTAGTATAAAAAATACGGCCAACTGTATGAAGCAGTTACATAGCATATGGACGCATGCGACACCAAACATATCACTCGCACGTTGCTGACGCTTTAAAAGCCTCTTTATATTTTTTGACAAACCTCTTCGTGTAATACCTAAGGAAGACATTGGTAGATATTTCATTCTGCAATCTAAGAATTTTTTAACAAAATGTTTGTGGAATTGCATAATACAAGACCATTACGACTTCAGTGTTTAAGAGTGAACTTCCCGTCAACGGCGAGGGGTATGGTTGTAGCCGGAAGCTGTGGGCATCATATGGAACAAGTTCTCTGAACACTGTCAATCGTACAATCGGTAAAGCACACAAAAGGAGCCAAAGATTCTCTTTAAATCTGTTGAAACTCTCTGAAGTAAACCACAAGGTCCGACCTGGTAACCAACCGAAGACATTAGAAATAAAAAAGCGACGGGGTGGCAAGCGCATGTATTTGTGTCGTCGTTTTTACCTGGGTCGTTCGCGTCTGATGGAACCTCGAAAACCTTTCCAGCTAAAAGAACTTGGAGTCGGTAAAAGTCGACTTTATCATCGATTCTTCGAGCTACTAAGTCTGTCATCGATTCTTCGAGCTACTAAGTCTATTATCGGTTCTTCGAGCTACTAAGTATATCATCGGTTCTTCGAGCTACTAAGTATATCATCGGTTCTTCGAGCTACTAAGTCTATCATCGGTTCTTCGAGCTACTATCTAAGTATATCATCGATTCTTCGAGCTACTAAGTCTATCATCGGTTCTTCGAGCTACTAAGTCTATCATCGGTTCTTCGAGCTACTAAGTCAATCCTCTTACCAGAGCTTGCTGATCCTTGTTCTTCGTATGTACTCATAACTATTCGTATACTGAATTCAAATTGCTTCATCCCATTTCGACTTTCTATACCTACATACGTTTCACATACCGTGCACAAACACACACTCACGTTAATACATTCAGGCGTTATTTTGCGAAAGTCAAATTTACGTGCAATTTGATCTAACCTGTTTTGTTACATCGCACAACACTGTTTGCTATGTTTATATTTGTTATGTTATGATATGCTTAGTTTTGTATATATGTTTTGCTGTGTATATATTGTTGTTCAGTGATGTGTACGAACAAATGTTTTTCTTTCTTCTTTCTTTCTTTCTTTCTTTGTGTGAGGCAGAGACTACCGGAGCAGCCATGGCAGCGTCAGCATGTCGCATCTACTAACGGTCGTGAGTGGGTGGCCGGGCGGTGCTAGGCCGCATGAGCTAATTGGTGGCGGAAGCACACAAAGCAGGTTAGATCAAATTGCGTACACACACGTTTCATACGGGCGACAAAGCTTCGCACGTTTTTTTGTGCAAAGTAGCGCTATATCAGGAAAACAGTTTTATAGATAAAATTAATATTCAAAATAATTTATATGCATAAAATAGGGTAAAACAGTTGTTTGTATGTTTGTATATTATAGTTAAATGTCACAGTTTAATTTAACCATGTAAATTGTAAAATAGCATGCGAATGTCAATTACACAATATAATTAGTTATATTACACTCATTGATCGTTATTAGTACAGCGAATGACGCGATTTTGACACCAACGCTCGTGGGTTCGATTCCACACAAGACAAAAAATTGTGTGCATGAACATGTATGTTTGCCTTGGTCTGGATGTTTTACGAGTAAGATAGATAGGGCGCATCACAGCTGCCCATCTGGGGAAGTTTTTGTTTCGTTTCGTTACTTTATCTCACACTAAGGTTATTAAATACTGTTGTTATTAACCAAAAAAGTCATTTAAAAAGCGATCCCTTATCTAAATACAAAATGTTATCTAAACCGTTACAGCTATTTCCGAGATACACGAAATAAAGTAACACGATAAATCAATAAACAGTATTCACACGGGTGGTAAACCAACATTTGAATTAACTGGAATTATTTCATTGGTAATTTTTCAGTTTATCGTTCGTTATCTCTATCTCATTAGAGTTATCCCGCTTCCTGATCCAGCAATATTGGCGACAGCAATTACCTAAGCCTAAGAATTTGGACGTTCATTTGGCTGAGACACGGATTTTTTTACGGTTGTCAGACCTCCAGTACCCAGAGGGAAAACCAGATGTTTCTTATGTTAAGTTACACGTCTTTCGAAATATTTGCGAAAGTCAAATTTATATGCAATTTGATCCAACCTGCTTTGTGTGCTTCCGCCATCAATTAGTTCATGCGGCCTAGCGCCGGCCGGCACCCACCCACTACTGTTAGTAAATGCAACATGCCGACGTTGCCATGGCTGCTCCGGTAGTCTCTGCCTCGGCTGCTGCGGTCGTCCGCCATCGGGAACAGAATCCGCAAAATCCGCCCTTACGACCGTCGCTGCCACGACTGGCCTGGTCGTCGCTGCGGCACGTGTTTCGCCTCTCTACGAGGCATCATCAGGCGTTGTAGACGTTAATCGCAAGAATAATGTGCTACAAGTCAAGTCAAGTGACTTGTAGCATGTTATTCTTACGATTAACGTCTACAAGTCACCAGGCCAGTCGTGGCAGCGACGGTGGAGGTGGGGGCATGCGGATTCTGTTCCAGATGGCGGACGACCGCAGCAGCCGAGGCAGAGACTACTGAAGCAGCCATGGCAGCGTCGACATGTTGCACGTACTAACAGTAGTGGGTGGGTGCCGGCCGGCGCTAGGCCGCATGAGTTAATTGGTGGCGGAAGCATACAGAGCAGGTTAGATCAAATTGCACAAAAAGACATGTTCATGCACGCAAATACAGTGAAGTTCATTGCTGTCCCAGGGCTTAAACTACAGCTGCCTTGGAACTCACAACGAATTTAATCAGAAGAAATTTGGAGTTTTGACGAACTCGGTGGCGCAGTCGTGAATGACGCGACTTTGAAACCAACGCTCGTGGGTTCGATTCCCACACAAAGCAAACATTTGTGTGCATGAACATGTCTATTTGTATTGGCTCGATGTTTTAAAAGAGGTAGGGCGCATCAAAGCAGCCCGTCTGGGGAAGGTGGAGGTCCACCTCACAGAAAACCGCAGCCAAATAACAACTCCCTATAGGGTTGTTGTATTCCTGCGTGTGAGTGAGGTCGCCAGTAAACTCCTATGGAGTTGTTATGTAAGCAGCAGAGGAGCCATCGCGCGAGTGAAACTTAATACATTACAAGCGTAAATAGGCTACGGTAACTGCTTTACATCAGGTGGGCCGTATGCTTGTATGCCTCCCGACGTTGTATAAAAAAAAGATCTGGTTTTCCCTCCGGGTTGTGTAGGTCTCACGGCAGTCGCTTAGTGTAAAAATCAGTGTCTACGCCAAATCCTAATGGATTAGGAGATAAGACGACTTAAAGAAGAAGAAGACAATCTGTTCGAAATCCCGAACCCGTGTTAGGTCTCTCCGATTCACAGTAATCACAGCAATAAGTTACAATGAAGTCCAGACATCGGGCTGGCAGAAATGAAAGACAAACAGATCCTACACTCCTAGGAAACCATCAGCGAAGACAAGACGGATACAAATATCTATCTATTTATATCTTCACGCCGAGTCCCTTGCGGGGTAGGCAGAAAACGCCCCTTGAATACGTGCTTACACCTCTCGATCGCTAATTTGACAATCATACATCTTTATTTCTAGTGTGATTTAACGAAGTGTTAACGTAGGAAGAGGCATGCTCTGTTGGTTTGGACATGCGGTAATAATTTAATGAGATGCGAAATGCAAGAGGAATATTTGACGAAACAAACAACGCGAATGTAGAAAGATTTAGGAGCAGAGGAAGATCAAGCAATATTCACCTGAGTCTTGGTCTGGGAGTTTTCTTAATTCTATGTTCCAGCTTCAGGAACTGTGCTGAAAAAATACTTGGGAAGGGTACCTAGACCCGATCAACCCAGTTTAAATACTACCCGTAAAGCGATAGTAGTGACGTAGGGTGAGTCAAGGCAGCCCGTCTGGGTAAGTTATTCCACTTTAACGAAAACTGCAGCCAAATAACAATTCGCTAGAAGGTTGTTGTGCTCCTGCGAGTGAGTATGGTTACCAGTAAGTTCCTAAGGATTAGCTGCATTAGCAGCAGAGGCGGAATCGCACGAGTGATTCTTAATGTATTGCAAGCGTACATAGGCTGTGCTAACCGCTTTACTTCATGTGGACCGTATACTTGTATGCCTTCCGATGTATATATAATTGCAAAAATGTATTTCCGTATGTTTATCAGTTGCCTAGTACCCACAACACAAGCTTCGCTTACTTTGAGTCTAGATGGCGCTGTGTAATTTGTACTACAATAAATATTTATTTACTTATTATTTATTCATAGTTGGTAGCCACTTCACGTCAGCTGAGCCGTATGCCTCCCGATGTAGTCCCGAAATTCCTGGAGGATTGTTGCGTTCCCACGAGTGAGTAAAATTATTACGGAGCTCCTGAGGTGTTATATCAGCAGTAATGGTGGCAGCGTTCTTATAGTATATTTACCGTTAATATTCAGGTTGGATGTACTCTTGGTACACTCAACGTGGTAAAGCAAATTCTTTATACAGGTAAATCAAGGTATTCGACTCATAAAAATCCCCGACAAAAAAAAATATGGTCGATTAATGTAAATCTATACAGATAAATAAAATTGGAGTGTCTGTTTGTAATATTAAAATAACCGCTTTTTATTAAATGCATCTGGATGTATACGGTACATATGCCAAAATATTTTTTTTTACAATTTTTGTCTGTCTGTCTGTTTGTTCCGGGTAATCTCTGAAACGGCTGGACCGATTTTGACGGGGCTTTCACTCGCAGATAGCTGATGTAATAAGGAGTAACTTAGGCTAGTTTTATTTTAGAAATTGTATTTATTTATATCAATATAAATAAATAATAAAAAATTACTATTTCGCGCGGACGATGTCACTGGCACAGCTAGTTTCTTATAAAATTCATAATAATTCTTCAGTAAGATTATTTAGTTAATAATTATTTTAATCTCATTTTTTAACTTAAATTACTTATATTATTTAAAAATTGAAATGATACAATCTAAATTAAGTTTCAATCATAAAGATTAATCTAAAATTATTTAATTTATAACCAAATACACGTGAATATTGTTATGTAATAAATATTTGTTAAGAAAAACAAGCATACCTCTCAAATGTCCTCCAAATGTCGAAAACCAATGCACAGTCACACAAAAAAAAAACAATATCACTAAAACAAAACACTGGCACTATAGAACCGGCTGAAAAAAATAACTCAACACCAGAGACAATTTTCAAATTAAGAACTTTTGTATTTAATTTATTCAATTGAGAGTCTATTCAGCCAGAAGTATTTTGGTACGAATTAAGACGAACACTTTTCACAGTTATTCTTTTTTTAAGCAAAGTAACAGAGTACGATACGGCCGAAACTTACTTCGATAGAAAAGGCCAGATCGCGACCGAGTACAAGCGTTTCGCTCCAACACCATTGGATCACTGAACGCGGTACGGTTTGCACGCATGCGTTGTATGTTTGTCATATCTTGGGACTTTGCATATAATAACTATTTGAATTATTATATTTAAATTATATTAATTTTAGGGTTCCGTACCCAAAGAGTAAAACAGACCCTATTACTGAGACTCTGCTGTTCGGACGGAGGAACGAAATTTTCACAGATGATGTATTTCTGTTGCCGCTATAACAACAAATACTAAAAAACAGAGTGAGTAAAGTAAATGTTTAAGGAGGCTCCCATACAATAAACGTGATTTTTTTTTTGCTCATTTTTGCTCAATATCGAGCGGCAACGGATAGACACTTGAAATATTCACAGAATATTTAGTTATATATTCACTTTAAAAATAAATAATTAAATAAAAATAAAACAAATATTTAAGGGGGGCTCCCGTACAACAAACGTGAATTTTTTGCCGTTTGTATAGACAATGGTACGGAACCCTTCGTGCGCGAGTCCGACTCGCACTTGGCTGGTTTTTTGTAAATTGTATACGATTCTATAATAAATTACCTGAAACAGTTCTGTCCTTGCCTGGCAATATGTTCAAAAGGCACATCAAAAATACTCTATGTAAGAAGGGTTATTATAGTATCGATGAATATCTGACTAACAGAGATGTCTGGATATGATTCAGCACATGAATTAATTTATCTTTAATTGTACAAGTTGTTACCATTATACACTGTCATACATTTGCTAAGTGTGAGTCCGTCCCGCGCTTGGCTTCGCACTCGCACTTGGCCGGTTTTAATATATGACGAGACTGGTGGTATAAAGGTAATAGTATATTAAAAAAAATAATAAAAATAAATATTGCCGGACAAATTACACAGCGCCATCTAGCCCCAAAGTAAGCGAAGCTTGTGTTATGGGTACTAGACAACGGATAAACATACGTCAATACATTTTTTTTTTGTAAATATATACATATTAAATAGAAAATACCCAGACCAATACAAACAGACATGTTCATGCACACAAATGTTTGTACTGTGTAGGAATCGAACCCACGAGCGTTGGTGTCAAAGTAGCGTAGCAGCGGGTTTCACTACTGCGCCACCGAGCTCATCAAATAGTAATTGGTAATTTAAAACAAAGTCTCGCGGGTTCGTTGTGTGCGTGAACATGTCAGTTTGTCTTGGTCTGGGGGTTTAAGAGAGGTAGGGCGCATCAATGAGCCTCACCGGACGAACGTGCGTTATCGTGTGTTATTTAACTTTTTTTATACCACTAAGGTAGCAAACAAGCGTACGGCCTGCCTGATGGTAAACAGTCACCGTAGCCTATGAACATTTGCAAGACCAGGGGTGTCTTTGCGTTGCCGACCCTATTCTTAACTATTGGCGACGAGGAAAAACGAAATTATCATTACGTCTATTGGAAAAAAACTGGATTTTGTAATGGAAAAAGGAAATTGGAGCGTATATATGGAACGCCTGAGGATGTATTTCATTGGCAAACGCAATAAAAGAAGTTAAGTTGCTCGTGTTGATAGCTGTCATAGGGATGCTGCTTATGAATTATTAAGTACATTAGCGAGTCCGAAAAAATCTACACAACGCTATGAACAATTGCAATATATTCAATATCACTCGCGCGTCGCCACGTCTGCTGTTCACACAGCGTCTCCTCGGCACTGGCGACTTCGCTCACTCGCAGAAACGCAACAACCATTCAGACAGATGTTATTTGGCTGCGGTTTTCTGCGACGTGTAGGCCTACTTCCCCAGATGGACTGCTTTCATGCGCATCTCAATGCTGTATGCTTGATTGTAAGATTTTATTTCACCGGAGTAACTAAAAGCCTGAACGGATTTAGATGATTCGAAATAGTAATTCATTTTTTCTTCTTTCTTATACGACTATATTGGCAAACAAACATGCGACCCGCAACAGATGGTAAGAGATCACCGCAGCCTATTGACGCTCGCAACACCACGGGGATGTTACTCGCGCGCTGCCAATCTTGTGACCTAAGGCTGTTTCGTCACAGTACCCAGTAATTTCTCTGCCATATCTCACCCTTCAAACCGGAACACGGCTATATAAATACAGCTGCTTGGCGTTAGAAATAGGTGAGACAGAGGTACCCACGCAGACGACGACTGTACAAAGTCTCCCTCTGGTGAAGTTTCAGTCAAATAGTGCTGATCGCCGTACAGAAGGTTAATTTAATTCAGAAATTCAAAAATCCAAACAATCTTCTTCTTCAATCTTTAGTAGTTCCATCGATCTCTATATATACAAGATGTAATGCTGACAGACACAATTCCTAGCTCACGTACAAAACGTATTAAGAACCATTGTAGATATACTCGACAAGTTATATTTAAACTCTCAAGGTATGACAAACGGACAACGCACGCGCGAAAATCGCCTACAGTGAGATGCTAAAGTGGCATTGCCAATTGCTCCGCCATCGAGCTCTTCTTAATGTACTCTCGTTAGATTTCAATGACAAAAGTGGTCAATTTACCGGATAATTGAGAGTAATTAACATGCGATGTGCTAACTTGAAAATAAAAATGTTTCTGAATTAGTTAACTGTATAGTGAAGTCAATATTTCCCTTTGACATTGTAAATGTGGCTCAGTATATATATATATATATATATATGTGTTTTGTCGAGCTCTGTGGCTCAGACGTGAATGACGCGACTTTGACACCAACGCTTGTGGGTTCAATTCCCATACAAGACAAACATTTGTGTGCAGGAACGTGTTTTATTGTCTTGGCCTGGATGTTTTAAGAGAGGTAGGGCGCATCAAAGCAGCCCGTCTGGGGAAGTACCTCCATCTCACAGAAAACCGCAGCCAAATAACAACTCCCTCGAGGGTTGTTGTGTTCCTGCGTGTGAGTGAGGTCACCAGTAAGCTCCCAAGGAGTTGCTGTGTAAACAGCAAAGGAGGCATCACGCGAGTGGTACTTAATATATCGCAAGGGTTAATAGGCTACGGTACCCGCTTGACATCAGGTGGGCCGTATGCTTGTATGCCTCCTCTTCATGCAGTATAAAAATAAAATACGGTCCACCTGATGTAAAGCGATTACCGTAGCTCTTGAATACTTGCAATTCATTAAGTATTACTCGCGCGATGCCAGATCTTTAGCTAACACAGCAAACTTAGGAGATTAGTAGTGACCGTGTGAATGATCATACGCAGGAACACAACAAATCTCCAGTTTTTTATTAGGTGGAGGTATTTCCCCTCCTGTTTTTATACGCCCTACCTCTCTTAAAAACACCCAGCCATGTTTACGCACACAAATGTTTGCCCTGTCTGGGAATCGAACCTACGAGCGTTCGTGTCAAAGTAGCCTTATTAACCACTGCGCCACCGAACGAGTAAAAGTAAAGTATATGTCCCGCAGTAGAATCTTCCACGGTCTGAAGTACCTTTGTAAAGGCGCCGAGAGCTGCGGCAATCACACGTCTCACCAACTACAAATTGACTACAATTCAAGTCGGCGACTACAACTCACTATATACGTTGAATTAAACAATTTTTAACGGAAGTATCGCGTATTTTATTTATTTTGTTGAACCTGACGTTTCGAACGCTTTGCAGCGTCCGTGGTCGCAGGAAGACTAAGGTGATATTTGTCTTACATTAGTTATTCAATTATTACATCTACCGACATGGATGGATTAATTATATATGTTCCGATTTACACAAAAATCACTCACAGTGTCCGAACATTTTTTAGATCTTTGGGTTTGGGACTTGATTATTTTTAGGACTGGATCCCAAGCAGGTGGTACTTGCCAACCATCTTCTCTATTGAAATTGGGGTGTTTTCTTATTTCAATAGCCTTCACTTCACTATATACGTCTTGGAGACGATAGAACTCATTTTTAGAGTGACAGGAATTCTTGCACTGATCATCATCAGCCTGTATCTACCCATTGTTGGGTTTTTTTTAATACTACGTCGGGAGGCACACAACCATTCGGCTCACCTGATACAAAACAGTTACCGTAGCCTATTAACGCTTGTAATATATTAAGTATCACTCGCGCGATGACTCATCTGCTGCTTACACAGCAACTCCTTGGGAGCTTACTGGTGACCTCACTCACGCGCAGGAACACAACGACCCTTTAGTGAATTGTTATTTGGCTGCGGTTTTTGTGTGAGGTGGGGGTACTTCCCCAGACGGGCTGCTTTAAAGCGCCCTACCTCTCTTAAAACATCCAGACCAAGACAAATAGACATGTTCATGCACACAAATGTTTGCCTTGTGTGGGAATCGAACCCACGAGCGTGGGTGTCATAGTCGAGTCGTCCACGACTGAGCCACCGAGCTCGTCAACATATATATAGGGCATCCCTAATGCCTTCCATCATATGCGATCCTCAGCTTTCCGCAGCCAACGGCTTCTGTCTCTAATTCTATAGAAAAAGTTGTGTGTATTCATACCGCATCCAATTCTATCCTAACCTATCAAATCCTAACTAATATTGCAAATGTGAACGAGTTTTTTGTTTGTTCGTCTTACACGGCTAAAGCGCTGAACCGATTCTGATGAAATTTTGTATGGAGATAATTGTTGAAGAAGTACATAGGCTACATTCGCGAGCTCCGGATGTGACAGTGTGTTTGTTTGTTTGTTCACCTTTCGCGGATAAACCACTGAACCGATTTTGATAAAATATGGCATGCAGATAAGTAGTTGGAAGCCTGGAGAATGACGCATCAAAGCAGCCCGTCTGGGGAAGTGCCTCCACCTCACAGAAAACGGCAACTGAATAACAACTTTCTGGAGGGTTGTTGTGTTCCTGCCTGTGAGTGAGGTCACCAGTATACAATCAATCAATTTATTCATGAACTATTTTACAATTGCATTTGAATGTCACCAAGATAATAATATAAACATAATACATTGCTAACAAATCCATGAACATACAATAAATAATTAAAAAGGAACAATAATCAAAGCAATAAACAAAAATATGTACAATCAAACAGAAAACTAATTAACTATTAAATTGTTAAATTATTGTAAATATTATTAAAATATTCTTCTGAATCGTAAAAATTTCTTTGTACCAGCCATAATTTACTCCTAAGGAGTTGCTGTGTTAGCAGAGGTGGCATCGACAATCGGTGCATTAGATAATTTGCAGCCATAAATGATCAATTCATTTTGGTGAGATTATTTCTTGTACAACTAATTGATGCAGTAAGACATGTTTTTAAAGAACAGTAACGCGTGGGAAGTCACTCTCGCTAATTATAATCATTACACTCTCCTTAATTGGGAAGTGATTAATTATTCATTGAAATCCTAATTTAGTTCACGTATACCTTTGATTTGAATCTCGAGGCTTAACCTGTCTATTTTAAATACACACGCTCCCACTGCCGAGAGAGATCCCCTTTTTCTCCATTAAATAAAATAAATAAATAAATATTGTCGGACAAATTACACAGCGTCATCTAGCCCCAAAGTAAGCGAAGCTTGTGTTGTGGGTACTATACAACTGATTAACATACGTAAATACATTTTTTATTTGGAAATACATACTTATTATACATAGAAAATACCCAGACCTATACAAACAGACATGTTCATGCACACAAATGTTTGTACTGTGTGGGAATCGAACCCACGAGCGTTGGTGTCAAAGTAGCGTAACAGCGCGTTCCACCACTGCGACACGGAGCTCGTCATTGGACACATCGTATAAATTATATATATATTTTTATAACTTCACGCCAATTCCCTTGCGTGGTAGGCAGAGAGAACCCAGCGCCACGTGACTCGATCCATACAACCCTCACACGCTTCTCTTTGCTTTGAGAGCTGGCTGTGACAGAGAGCATGAAAGTAAATGAGGTCGAAATACGAGCGTTACGCAAAATTTGTTGCGTAATGCTTTTTTATACCACTAATCTGGCAAACAAGCGTACGGCCTGTCCGTTGGTAAGCATCTACCTAGCCTATTGACGTATGCAACACCAGGAGAGTCACTTATGCGTTGTCGACCCTGTACAAAATAGAGCTGAGTTCTGAAAGACAGTGTCGGTGTTAAATAAGAAGAACTCCGCTGGTTCGGACATGTGGAAAGAATGCAGGATGTAAAAATGACAAAACAGATATACAATGCGAAAGTGGAAGGATGTAGGAGCCGAGGAAAACCGAGACGTACCTACCAAGACCAAATTGATCATGTTCTATCAGAAGGTGATGTCAGGAGCCTTAGAAACCGGCGAGCGTGCACGAGAAGGGCTATGAATTATATTAGAATATAATATTATCTAACCCATGGTATTTCCACGCCACGGCACCCGTCTTCTACGTGTCAAATCAATGTGTGCCAAGCTTGTCTGGAAGAAATTACATATCAATAAGATATCCTTTTTAACCGACATCAAAGTACAAAGTTATGTCATTTAGATCATCGCGTATGATTTTGTTACGTTTGTTTGCCGATATCTCAATTGCTATTGAGTGATGGCAGGATGACGAACCAGCTTATTAACCAACTGGTCTCTGGTCAACTGGTTCAAATCTTAGTGTGAGTATGTAGCACTAATTAGTATTTTTGGATTTGTGTACATGTTTGTAATTATCACTTGCTCGGCGGTGAAGGAAAACATCGTGTGAAAACTCGCACATTCAAGAAATTCTATTTTCAAAAAATTGGTTGTCTTTAAAGTCGGTTTACGGACGGCAATTTTACGTGATAACGTCATAAGAAAACATTCAACAGTTGATGAAACAGTGTAGGTTGTGTGCTGCCGCTGTCTCTCTTCTACTCGGACGCATCGGCCGATGGAGTGGAAGAGAGATAGATGCGTCACAAGCCGAACTCTATCGCTTGTTCCGCGCTCTCGCTTGCACGCTCGGCTCACGCGGAACGTGACACTTTTTCGTGCATGCTATGCAAAGCATTGTTCATCGATTTATAAACCGTTATCACGTCAAAACGTGTGACCTTACCTAAAAATGACCTGGTTCTCCCTCTTAGTTGTGGAGGTCTGACGGCAGTCGTTTCACGTAAAAAACAGTGTCTTCGCCAAATCTTCGGGCTTAGGTAGCGAACCCCGCCTATCCTAAAGGATTAGGAAACGGGATAACGCGAAGATAAAGAATAAAGACGCTACAAAGCCAGCCATCTGAGGAAGTACCTCAATCTCACGGATAAAACTGCAGCCAAATAACATCTCTCTGGAGGGTTGTTGTATTCCTGCATGTTAGTGAGGTCACCAGTAAGCTCCTAAACATTACTGTGTTAGCAGCAGAGGTGGCATCGCGGGTGTAACCGCTTCCGATCAACTGGTTTCCGGTTCGAATGCTGGTGAGGGCATCTACCACTAATTCGTACTTTCGGATTTATCAGAGATAATGACAATTACAGATATGTACAATATTAGTAATTATAATTATCTCCTCGGTGAAGGAAAACATCATGAGGACCACACATTCACGAATTTATATTTCGATAGATGCGTGACCTGACCTAAGAAAGGTCTAGTTTTCCCTCTGGAGGTCTGATAGCAGTCATTTCATATAAAAATCATATCGCTTATCTTCACCAAATCCTTAACTTTAGGTAGTGGACCCCGCCAATCTTAATAGATTTGGAAACGAGTTAACGCTAGGAAGAAAAAGAACATCTATAGAAGAACAAAATGTTTTATGTGGAGAGACGAGTGAGTGCAGGGAACAGCGTGAATGGAGCTTCGGGTAAACTTCTAGGCAGCTCAAATCTAAGCCAGAAGACACAACTTGCTGTACACAACGCGGTGCTAATCCCAACGATAATTTATGGAAGTGAAAGCTGAGTATGGCAAAGAGAGCATGAAAGTAGAATAAATGCGGTCGAGCAGCGAGCATTGCGCAAAATTTGTGGCAAAACGCTGGGTCAGCAAGCGTTAGGCTAAAAATTTTAGGCAATGCTCGCGTCTGCGTTCGTAATGATGACGTAAAAAAGAGACTTGATCTGAAAGAGTACTAGAAAGACTTAGCCTATGGACGTATGCAACACCAGTGTCACTTATGCGTTGCCGACCCTGTAAAAAACAGAGTTGGTCTGAAAGAGATTCTCGGTGTTAAAATAAGAACACCGTTGGTTCGGACATGTGGAAAGAATGCAGGATGTAAGAATGACGAAACAGATATACAATGCGAAAGTGGAAGGATGTAGGAGCCGAGGAAAACCAAGACTAACCTACCATGACCAAATTGGTCGTGTTTTATCAGAAGGTGATGTCAGGAGCTCTAGGAACCGTGCATGAAGAGAGCTATGAATGTTAGAGAAGCGAGTGAAGTATGTAAGGTCCGTGTCTAATGGCGCTCGGTTCTCTCTACCTAGCGTGAAGATATATATACAAAATGTTTTAATTTCTAAGTGGAAGCTATTACTACTCGTACTTAGGAATATTGATAGCAAATGCTTGTTCTGTTGACGAATTTTAAAGGAATTCATTTTTGTAACACTTTTATTACTTATTTAATTAAATAATATCTATAAATGAATGAGTACTAACTGTAGTTAATAAACTATCATTAGGTTATTAAGTGTTATATTAACTCTAAGGCAACTTAACTCTTGTAACCCATTATCAAAGGCAAACATGTGGAATTGTATTGGATTAAATAACTAACATCTAATATAACCTCTGTTTAGCAAGGAATTAAACAATTGAATTGAACAAGTTAAAATTCAAAATTGATGCGGGCGGACCCGCGGGCAGCTACTAGGGGCCAAACAAGGCTGGGATATTAACTCCAGAATTGGCTATAAATTATACAGTGAGAACACATAAACCTCGAAATTAAGCATTTATGGGATAAACAAGTTAATTCGAACAAAGTTACACATATTCACAAGACTTTCACTTGAGTCTTGATTTTCGTGAGTGTAATGTTATGCTTTGTTTCCTTAACATCGATTGGGATGGTTTGTGGTCAAAATGACCTATTAACTACGTAATAGTCTGCTGTGATGTTAATAATGACATGCTAGTGAATATACAAATAACTCTCAGAGTTTCTTTGTTTATATTAGTAAGCGATCACTCCGTAATTGCGAGCAACCATTGATTATATTGTAACCGCTAAAATCAGGCGGGCTACATGTTTTCTATTGAATGTAGCATAAAATACCTCTAACATGGCAACACAGACCAAATTTAACCAAATCACGTACGTACCAACTCGCGATTGTAAATTCGGTTACGCGTCGTAACGCGAAGTAAGGGTAAATCAATCCCGAATTGAAACCACGTAGCCTCTTATTTTCAGAAGGAAAATATGAGTTAGGTATTATTTATTGAGTAATGGACTTGGGGAGTTTACGTTTCTGTATTGACGTGGGTCATTCTTTACTTTCTGTGATCATTTTTCATTTTACGTAACTTTGTTAACATTGTATAAGATAAATCCATAATCTTGTACAATTATGTCATACATGGGTGTTTCAAATGTACCACATATGTGTCAAAGTAAATACCCATTATGCATCTGAGATCCCTAAACTTGACGCACTAGACTGATGAGCCAATTAGACTGCTAGACTGTTCACACGGCAAGTCTAGTGGGTCAACCACTAGACTTACTGTGCCAATTAGACTACTAAACTTGACCCACTAGACTTACAGATTCAATTAGACTGTTACACTGTTGACACAGCAAGTCTAGTGAGTCAACCACTAGACTTTCTGTGCCAATTACACTACTAAACTTGACCCACTAGACTTGCCGTGCATTAAAGTCTGCCAAATTCGGGCACAAGACAAGCTTTTGTGTGCACGAACATGTGTTTGTCTTCTCCTATACCCTTGTAAAAGTATCTACGAGGTTATTGGAGGTGTGTACTACACTATGCAAATAAAAGGGATATACTGACAACCACCCGGTTGCCGGCCGGCGCTAGCTCACATGAAATAATTGGTGGCAGACGCACACAAAGCATTAGATCAAATTGCATGTAAATTTGACTTTCGTACAGTAACACCTGAATCTATAAATTTAACGTGTTATACTTAGGACATAATGATACAAAACTATTAACAAAATAATTACATTAAAATTAATTAATAATATAATATATTAATAAGTTATGACTCTGTTCCGATTGTGAATTGCAGTATGGTTTGTATTTTTATAAAATACAATACTGCTCTGTTCCCTTTGCCTACCTCGCAAGGGACCCGGCGTGAAGATATACATACATACATACTGCTCAGTATGTTCAAAAACTAAACCGTTCCGGTGACGTAGTGAAGGCTCACTGGGCCCAACTACGTAGTCAGTGCAAAAAAAAATGAAAAATTAAAAGCCTGCTAAACAGGGTCCCTATACATAGGTAGTCAGTACGAGTCTGACATAGCTGTTACGGCCGGCCGAAAGGTCAATCATGAGAATTCACCACCTCCCTCTCTCGTTTAGCCCGGAGGGTGTCTCCTTCAGAAGAATGGCTGACGCACAATTTTAGTGGATTAGTCCTTCTTTGTAGTTCGTCGTTTACATCGGGCATAAAAAGAAAAAATCAATCCACAAGGGCCAACTGCATAGTCAAGTGTCAAAAAAAAAAAATCATAATTAAATTTGTCATTGGAACTATATCGTTTTGTTTTTGCGTAAAGATAAAAAGATAAAAATCATTTATTTGTCATTAGGCCCTTACGGGCACTTAGACGCGTCTTACATTCTTTAAATTAAATCATATTGTATTTTAATAATTTTCCAGTTTTTATTTTTACTTTTGATCTCTCTTTTTTAATCCACCAGCATTTCGGAAATGACTATTGGCGAAGAAGAAATGCCAAAAGAAACTTGCCAATATGGGTCTTTTTTTTCATCGTTAATATATATTACAATAGATATATGTGAGTGTACATATAGGGAAATCAAGTGGTACAATTAAAGATATATTAATACATGTGCTGAATCATTTCCAAACATCTCTATCGGTTAGATATTCGTCGATTCTATAATAACCCTTCTTACATACCTGGAGTATTTTTGATGTACCTTTTGAACATATTGTCAGGCAAGGACAGAACTGTTTCAGGTAATTTATTATATAAACGAATACAATTTACAATAAAAGATCTACTAGTCTTAGCAAGCCGATAAACAGGCATACGCAATCTATTCTCTTCTAAGAATTTCACTACATTTAGATAATGACTCTATATTTTTACGAGCATACATTATGTTCTCATAAATACGAGTATACTGAGAGGTAATCGTGAAGATATTTATTTCTTTAAATAGTTCTCTTGGAGATTCCCTGGCGGGCGGCTGTTATAGAGCGGATGGCTCTCTTTTGTAGTGTAAAAATCGTTTCAATGTCAGCCGCTTTTCCGCACAATAGTATACCATACGACATAATGCTATGAAAGTAGCTGAAATAGACTAAGCGCGCAGTAGCCACATCCGTCAATTGTCTAATTCTCCTAACCGCATATGCAACAATACATGCCCTTGCGATAACGCATCAATTCAGGACCTAGATCACTTAATTCAAAAGTGCTCCATATTCATGAATCACAGATACACCCATAAAATGACATGCAACAATCTTGGAATTGACCCATATAATCTCTTGGAAATAATATGCAAAGAACAGTCTGTAAATACTTATGTACAACATATAAATAATATAGTTTATAATCTTAAAAAGGAAATGTAACTTTTGTAAATATCTAAACATTAATTATTACTTAATTCCATGTATCTTTATAAAAATACCTGTATCAAATAGCATGTAAAAAAAAACCGCATATGCGGCGGAGCTGAGCTTACTGGTTAGTTTTTTTACGTAGTGTAGTGCAAACCTCCTATAACATCGTAAATACTTTTACAAGGGTATAGGAGATAACAAACACATGTTCGAACACACAAAAGCTTGTCTTGTGCGGGAATCGAACCCGGCGTTAAAGTAGTCACTCGCCCACCGAGCCCATCGTCACCGGGCTGTACAATTTGTATTGTATATATTTCTAATTTGGTTGAAATCTCACGCCTTTAATTGAATCGTGACAGGATCCATTGTTCATTTTAAAACTAATTACTCCGTTTTATTTCAATACGACGAAAGACGAGAAAGAGCTATCAACAAGTTTCAGAATTCAATTTGACTGAATGTCTATTATACTAAACGTGATCTGGCACACTTGAAATTAATCAAAGTTAAGGTGAACTTAAATTATTACTTTAAGAGAAACATCTTGATTTAAACAGCTTATGAAGTTAGTCTCAGAATTTAATAAACTAACCTGGGGTATTTGAGCACTGCAAGTTAAGATTGTCCGACTCCAAGTGAAGTCATCAAGCAGTATCTCCCTGTCGGTAAATTTAGCAGGCTTTAACGTACGGCAAGTACAGTGGGTCAACCAGACTAGACTTGCTGTGCCAATTCGACTACTAAACTTGTGAAATGTGATCATTTCATCCAGCATGCAGTACCTCGCCATACACAGGATGGACCCCCCAATTTCTTTTTACATACAACGAGTCTCACTAAAAAGTATCACTACCTCGTTGCCAATACTGCTGATAACACAGCAATTTCTTAGGAGCTAACTAGTAATTTGACTTACTCGCACGAACACAGCAACCCTGCAGGGAATTATTTGGCCGCGGTTTTCTATGAGATGGAGATACGTGCCCAGTCGGGTTGTGCCCTACCTCTCTTTAAAACCATTCAGACATAGAAAACAGAAATATCCTTGACAAATGTTTGTCCTAGACGGGAATCAAACCCACTAGCGTTGGTGTTAAAGTACCACTCAGCTACCGAGCTCTTCAACCCACAATGCCAGAACGTACGGCGACACCGGTGTGAGTGACTCAGAGTGTCGAATCCGTGTGCTTATTATTAGAATCTTTCTCTAGAATTATTAGTTACCACAGCCTAACATTAACGGTAAAATCACTGTATGAATGTATATGTATGTATTCATATCTTCACGCCAAGTCCCTTGCGGGGTACGCAGAGAGAACCGAGCGCCATAAGAGGTCCTTGCATACTTCACTCGCTTCTGTGACATTCACAGCTCTTTTCATGCACGCTCGCCGGTTCCTGGGGCTCCTGACATCACCTTCTGATAATACACGAACAATTTGATCATGGTTGGTTAGTCTCGGCCTTCCTCGGCTCCTACATCCTTCCACTTTTGCATTGTATATCTGTTTCGTCATTCTAGTGCATGTAAAATCACTCCGTAAAAAATAATACGTGTGTAGAATCCTCTCGGTATATTTATTTACCAGAATTCATACAGAGATCTATACAGTCTGTTAAAAGAATTGCAGTCAGGTAATTAATTATCAAACGTATTACATATTCAAATATAATTAATGATTAACCAAGTATGTATGACGTAGATTTTTGACATTGGCAATTATTTTATTAACATCTGCTTTCCGGAGAAGTCTTTGTTCACGAAATATTCCAACACTATAATGTTTCGAAGCCTTAAGTATCTCCTTTCTTGTTTCTAGGGTTATCCCGTTTTCTAATCCATTAGTACTGTCGGGGTGTCAGGGCCTGGCTGGGTGAATTTTTCAATCTCTTTTTTATACTTTTTTTTATATACTACGCATAGGAGGCATACAAGCATACGACCCACCTGATGTAAAGTGGGTACCATAGCCTATTAACGCTTGCGATATATTGAGTATCACTCGCGCGATGACTTCTCTGCTGCTAAAACAGCAACTCAATAGGAGCTTACTGGTGACCTCAGTCACTAATGCGTTGCTACCCCAGCTGATAACAAAACAACTCCTTAGGAGCTAATTGGTAACCTCACTCACACGCAAGAATACAATAACACTTTAGGGAATAGTTATTTGGCTTCGGTTTTCTGGGAGGTATTTTCCCAATTGAGCAACTTTGATACCTCACTTTAAATTCAAATAGACATAAACAAATTTTCATGCGCACAATTTTTTGTCGTAACTGGGAAACGAACCTGCGAGAGTTAATAGTAAAGTATCATTCTTAACGACTACACCACCGTCAGAGCACCGAGCTTTCTACCGGTGCAGCGTGGATCTAAATAAAAACTTCAAATTAAAAAAAAACATGTTTCAATCTACGTGTAACTCGATATATATTTGTAATTCAGTAGAGCTCTTTCAGTAGAATTTGAAATCCGATCGCAAACTTTATTTTTTACGACATCGGGAGGCATACAAGCATACGGTCCAGCTGATATAAAGCAGTTACCGTAGCCTATTAACGCTTGTAACATATATTACTCGCGCGATGTCTCCTCTGCTGCTTACACAGCAACTCTTTAGGAGCTTACTGGTGACCACACTCACATGCAGGAACACAACAACCTTCTAAGGAGTTGTTATTTGGCTGCGGTTTTCTGTGAGGTGAGGCACTTCCCCAGGCGGGCTGCTTTAATATATGGTGCCCTGTTGCTGGCAGATCCGGGGCACCACACCATCGCGGCCGATGGCAATTCGCGGGGTTGTTTAGTGGGTATACCGACAGCCGACGGGGAGTCCCATACTACCACCGGAGGCCACCCAGGCACCGGTGGTGTGCGTAAAGCATTTCACCCCGCGACACAAAAAAAAAATCGGCCAAGTGCGAGTCGGACTCGCGCACGAAGGGTTCCGTACCTATATCTATAAAAACGGCAATAAATCACATCTGTTGTATGGGAGCCCCCCTTAAATATTTGTTTTATTTTAATTTCATTATTTATTTTTAAAGTGGATATATAACTAAATATTTTGCGAATATTTCAAGCGTCTACCTGAGCCCCCTTAAATATTTATCTTATTATATTTTTTAGTATTTGTTGTTATAGCGGCAACAGAAATACATCATCTGTGAAAATTTCAACTGGCTAACTATCACGGTTCATGACATACAGCCTGGTGTCAGACGGACGGACGGACGGACAGCGAAGTCTCAGTAATAGGGTTCCGTTTTACCCTTTGGGTACGGAACCCTAAAAAAAAATCGCCCAAGTGCGAGTCGGACTCGCACATGAAGGGTTCCGTACCATTATCGATAAAAACGGCAAAAAAATCACGTTTGTTGTATGGGAGCCCCCTTAAATTTTTATTTTATTCTATTTTTTAGTATTTGTTGTTATAGCGGCAATAGAAATACATCATCTGTGAAAATTTCAACTGTCTAACTATCACGGTTCATGAGATACAGCCTGGTGACAGACGGACGGACGGACGGACAGCGGAGCCTCAGTAATAGGGTTCCGTTTTTACCCTTTGAGTACGGAACCCTAAAAAGAAAAAAGGCGGGCTGCTTTTATGCGCCCTACATCTCCTAAAACAAAAAAAAAACATGAATCACAGCAAAACGAAAATAAAAATAACTGTTTCAATTATTTTATGCTGTGGTTAAAATACAAAATGTAGGTGTTCGTTGACAATATTTATGGCAAAGATTCACGCGATTCCGCGTAAATTATCTTTGGATTTTAGGCACCCCCCTCGCTTTGTAGATTATTGGCGGTTATGTCGACCGGTTTCCGTTGCCATTGTTTTCTTAACATTATTAACAGGGAGGGTGCGACGAGATCGGTGGCGCAGTGATTAGTAAACACTACTTTGATATCAACATTTGGTTCAGTCCGTCTGGAGAAGTACCTCTATCTCACATAAAACCCCAGCCAAATAATAACTCTTTGGAGGGTTGTTGTGTTCTTGCGTGTGAGTGAGGTCACCAGTAAGCTCCTAAGGAGTTGCTGTGCTAGCAGCAGAAGTGGCATCGCACGAGTGATATTTAATGTATTGCGAGCGATCATGGGCTACGGGAACCGCTTTACATCAGGTGAGACGTATGCTTGTATGCCTTCCGACATTATATAAAAAAGAAGTATATACCTAGTCAGGTCATAAGCTCTGTGAAAAACTTTTGATGTAATTAATAATTCACTTTTTAATAATTATGTAAAAGTTATATATTAAATGAAAGGTCATTAAATGTACAATAAAAATTATTTACTTTATTCAAAATGCCCTCCTCCATTTTGAATACATGCCCTTAATCGACACGGCCAGTCATCGATCGCAGCACGCACCACATTTATATCTATTTCTGCCGCTGCTTTAATCAGAGATGCTCGGAGAGACTCCAAATTCTGTTGAGGTTAAGCGCAAACTTTCTCTACAAAATGTTGCCATATCTTGTACTCCAGTGGATTTAAATCTGGACAAGAAGAGGGCCAGTTTTCATGCTGGATGAAGTCAATTCCACGGGCGGTCAACCAGTTTTGAGTGCTTCGTGCCATAAGGCATAAGCTCATAAGAGCTGGTACAGAGTCCTGTTGGCTTATCCAGTGTCTGTTTTTGAACATTGTTTGATAAAGTGGTTCTACTATGTTTGTTTGGACGGTATTTTGGTAAACCACGGCACTGGTTTTCACACCTTTTTCACAGAAAAACACTTCAGTTAAGCCTGAATATGAGACTCCAAGCCAAATCATGATTTATGAAGGACAATGGCCACGCTGGACCCTCGGAATATGCGCGCTCGCTTCTTCACAACTGTGGGCATACACGTTATCATTTTGTTTGTTGTAACTTTCTTTGATGGTAAAAAAATTCTCATCCGAAAACAAAATTTTTCTGTGACCTCCCTTTGCGTACCGCTTCAGTAATTGTTTCGATTTTACCACCCTATTCTTTTTAAGAAATGACCTCAGTTAAGAAATGACCAGTAAGTCTCTTATAGGCTGCAAGTCCTAAGTCATCTTTGAAAATACGCGACGTGGTTCTAGGTGCTATCTTCATCTCCCGAGATAAAATCTTTTACTTTCGGACAGGATTTCTTCTAATTGTTTCCCTTACTGCTTTGACCACCTTTTTCGTACGAACACTACGTGGACGACCAGATCTTTTTCTGTCATAAACAGAGGAGGTCTCATTGTACCTATTAATAGCCCGGTACACAAACATTTTACTAATACCAAACGTATAGAGAGTTTTAAAAATTGTATTTGACTCCATACCTACTTTGTGTAATGCAATCACAGCGATTCGGTTCTCTTTATCACCCCACTCCATTTTAATATCGCAAAATATTGTACAATGTATTGGCGCCAAAATGAGAAAACTTAATGAACAATCATATAAAAATGACAGATTCCAAATTCAAATGTAATATTTTGTTTATTTTTAATTGTAACAGTATTTATGGCCAGACTAAGTACATACATAAATACATTATTTGTTAGCGTTTTCTACAGATTTATTAAATATGATCTTAATTTGCTGTGAGAGTCAATTAAATTTTCTGTACTTCGAGATTTGACCTTTTGGATTGATTGACTTACATTTGAACCAAATGTTTTTGAGAAATAGACAGATAGACGGTCGTGCGAGTTACCGTCCAAGGATTACAACACAAGGCGTACCGCTCGCACGTCCACCTCCACTGCTAACTTTACTACTTTATATCATCATTTTTTTTTATACAACTAGATTGGCAAACAAGCAAGCAGCCCGCATCAGGTGATAAGCGGTCACCGCAGCCTATTGACGCTCGCAACGCCACAGGGATGTTACTCGCGCGCTACTAATCTTGTGATCTAAGGCTGTTTCGTCACAGTACCTAGTAATATCTCTGCCATATCTCACCCTTCAAACCGGAACACAGCTATATACTCGTAAATATAACTGTTTGGCGGTAGGAATAGGTGAGACTTTGGTGAAACAAATAAATATTATATCATGACTTTTGTACAAACTCTCCCTCTGGTAAATTATCGTATTGCTACGCTGGTATGAATGTATTGTAGTATCAAATTCCTTTACTTTTTATGGATATCAAAAAAGACCTATATTGCCAAGATTCTTTGAATTTTCATAGTTATTTAATTAAACTTTATTTACTAAATCAAACATAATTTAATTTAATTAAACTGCTTGTAGGGTACAAAGGCGCAGAGCAGTGTAGCCCAGTGGATAAGAAACATGCTTATCGAGAAACAGATCTCCGATTCGAATCCTGGCAAGTACCACTAAATTCGTGTTTTCTGATTTATGTACATATTTGTAATCATCACTCGCTCGGCGGTGAAGGAACACATCGTGAGGAAACCAGCACGTCCAAGAAATTATATTTCGAAAGACGTGTAACCTAATATAAGAAAGATCTAGTTTTCCCTTTGTGGTGGGTGGGTGCCGGCCGGCGCTAGACCGCATGCACTAATTGGCGGCGTAAGTACACAAAGCAGGTTAGATGAAATTGCATGTAAATTTGACTTTCGCAAAATAACGCCTGAATCTATTAACCATTAGTAATAAATCATGGTTTAGGCAGATTGTCCAGTAAGTAGTAGATTTTTCTTCTTAAACCAAAGAAAATTAGTTCGAAATACCTCTGAGTGAGTCGGACAGCGCACTCCAGACACGTGTAGCTTGTAATCTTAAGGAGTTTGACATAAGGCCAGAAATGTGAAGAGGTGCAGACAACTTTAGATAACCCTCAATTTTAGCTGAATAAAAAGAAGATAAGGAGTTTTTTTGTATAAAACGTCGGGAGGCATACAAGCATACGGCCCACCTAATGTAAAGCAGTTACCGTAGCCTATTATTGTTTGTGATATATTAAGTATCACTCGCACGATGCCTCCTCTACTGCTCACACAGCAACTCCTTGGGAGCTTTACTGGTGACCTCACTCACACACAGGAACACAACAACCCCCTACGGAGTACTTACTTGGCTGCGGTTTTCTGTGAGGTGGAGGTACTTACCCAGACGGGCTGCTTTGATGCGCCTTACCTCACTTAAAACATCCAGACCTCTTGGTCAAACAAACAACAACAAACAGATATGTTCATGCACACAAATGTTTGTCTTGTGTGGGAATCGAAACCACGAGCGTTGGCGTCAAAGTCGCGTCATTTACGACTGAGCCACCTAGCTCGTCAAAATTTATTTGCCATTAGACCCTCGCGGGCACTTAGACACGTTTACATTCTTAATATTGAATTTCATTAATTTTTCATAGTTTTGATTTTTCTTCCAAATTGAAGAAATGCCAAAAGAAATACTAAGAAGAAATAGAAATAAAAGAAGACTAAGAATGACCTGGTCTTCTCTCTGGGTTGCGGAGGTCGGACGGCAGTCGCTTCATCTAAAAATCAATTATCTTCGCCAAGGATCTGGCTGTTTAGGCAGCGGACCTCGCCAATCCTAATGGATTAGGAAACGTGGTAACCGTAAGAAGAAGATTGTATTTACTTAGTAAATGCAAGACGTGTTTAAATGCCACAGAGAGGGCCCAACGGCAAAAATTTTCAGGAACACCATTCCTATATGAAATCTATATGTTTGTTTGTGCGTTTTTTTCGAATATTCGAATTTTGACTTCAGATTCGGATTCAGCATAAAATACAATACAATACAATACTCTTTATTGCACCAAAAGAAAAATACATAAGAAAAGAACATTAACAAAGTATCAGTACAACGGCGGTCTTATCGCGATGCGATCTCTTCCAGACAACCTTAGGGTAGAGGAGAAGTAAAGAAATAAGGTAGGGTGGCGCAGAGCATAACTTAAAGGAAATAAAGTAATTATATAAATAAATACACAAACGTACATAACTACATATGTTATATATAACAAGTTCACATGTACACACAATTTATCAAATTGATTAATACATTGAATAAAATATACACACACTAAATGAGACTGAGGAGAAATACAAGAAAATAATGCTAATTACGTAATGTTAAGGGAAAGATAATGAAGTTTGACAAGATGTAAAATAGTAGAATAGGAATGTTCAGGAACACCGTTCCTATCTCTTAAGGAACATGGTCAAAATGGCCAAGAAATTAAAAAAAAAAATTGAATTGTTATATAATTCACGAGCCAGGTGTTCCTCTGGCAATGCAAGCTTGCGCATTCTTAACTAGTTTTTTTTACAACGTTTCGTACATGGCAAACATGACACGACCCACGTGATGTAAACCGTACCACGGCCTATGAATGTTTACAATACAATAAGTATCTCTTGCACGTTGCCCCCTCCACTGCTACAGCAACTCCTCAGGAACAAAGTAATAACCTCACTCACTTGCGAATCGTTCCCCAGTGTAGTTCTACTGGGGAAGTATTTTTTCATGCTGTCCTTTTTCGTATTTCTCGTATTAACTACGGGATCCTAAAAATTCAAGTAAACAGGGACGAGTAATAATATAACTCCCAGAGACAGGGAAGCCCCGCGAGGCACGGCCGTCGGGATTGTAGGGGCTCCAATAATTTAGATATGGGCCCACGGGACCCGGCCATCTCTTCTGGAGAAAAAAGATTTCTCTGTTTCAAAGTTGGTTTGAACTTGTATTTCCCGAATGTTTTTAATTATAAATTACGTGTACAGTTGTTTTATTAAATAATTAGTTTTAATGCTCCAAAGTTGTATGGAAAGGTAACACCTATTACAATATAACGAACTGCAACAATTACGAATTAAACAATGCTATATGTAATTGGTTAAACTGTTATGACTATGACTCGGTGGAACAAATATTTTTAAACTAGTGGTTGTTGAACTTAGGTCACCAACCGATCCCAAGAGTAAACTCGTAGGGCTAGTACAACCATACAACTACATATATACATAACACACTATTCACACTATACAATTCCTTACACAACCTACACTATACATTCACATCACACAATGAATGCTGGCGTGTGTATCTCTCATACAACACCCACACATTATGTTTTAAATGACGTTATAAACAGTTATTGACTGTTTTTTAGTATTCTTTTGCTATTTACAATTATACAATAATGTATGCGGCTGATTATTTGAACAAGATTGTAAGATATGGAAGACACTTTGGCCTGTAACACAGTTGTATAACTACCACAGGCCTCAGGATCACATGGAAACCTGTAATTCATATGTCATGGTAGCAAAATTAAAGCATTTATTATTATTATTAACATATAGAGAGAGTGCCGGTTTTAAAATAAGAAGAGACATGCTCCGTTGGTTCGGACATGTAGGAAGAATGCAGGAAGGAAGAATTACGAAACAGATATACAAGGCGAAAGTAGAAGGATGTTGGAGCTGAGGAAGTCCAAGACTGCTATGACGAAATTGATCGTGTTTTATCAGAATGTGATGTCAAGAGACTTAGAAACCGGCGAGCGGGTATAAGTAGAGCAATTAATGTTAAAGAAGCGAGTGAAGTTTGTAAGGATCAAGTCATGTGACGTCCGATTCTCTCTGCCTACCCCGCAAGGGATTTGGTCGTGTGCTATAAAAGTGTCTGAAGCCCTTGGAACTGAGGAGTGTGTACGGTAGTCAATCATGGATATGGCAGAAGAAGCAGGAGTATGTGCGGAGTTAGAGTGATTGATAGAGTAAGAAATAGAACAGTGTGGAATGAAAGATGATGTAGTGGCAAACATTTCAAATGCTGAGATGGTTTAGACATTTGGAAAAATTATAAGAGTTACGAAAGAAGCAATTACGTCAAGCAAAAGTGGGTGGAGATATCGGCAGGGGCCTCTATAGACGCACAGACGCTAGACGCTAGATCAAATAGCTGATGTGTTGAAAAAGGGCCAAATCAAGAGTCTCGAATGACTATACATCGAAGTCACTGCCATCTCCTGACAGCGACTTCGCCAGTTGTCTTCAGCCAATGCCTGATCGACCAAAACTCACTTCAATCGCTTCTTTATCGTTCATACATACATATCATCCCACGTGTCCCCCATTGCCGTCGGCAGAGACTATGGAACGCCAGGTGCACCGTTCTAAACATATCTCTCTCGCCTCTTCTACACCCATCAACCTCTTCATGCAAGCTTGGGGTGATCTATATGTTAGTTGGTTAAATTTTGATCTACACGTGTGTATCAAGAACGACTTCTGTCGATTTCTCCACTCACTCTTGACGGATACACTTATGCAACTCTTGTTATTAATTCTTTCTAAATGTTCAATCTATCTCAGCATTTCCCATTTAATTTTTGTCACTACATGATAACTATTTACTTATTCCTTACTCTATTGAAATTTTAACTCCACGTGTACTCCTCGGCGCTCCACATTTCTTCTTAAAGATAAAGATAAAAAAATATATTTGCCATTGGGCCCTCGCGGGCACTTAGACACGTCTTACAGTTTTTGAAATATAATCTTATTGTATTTTATTTAATTCTCTTTTTACTTTTTACCTTTTTTTTATCTACTAGCATTTCGGAAATGACCATTAGCTAAGAAGAAATTCCGAAAGAAACTTGCCAATATAGGTCTCTTTTAAAATGGTCAATTAGATATTACAAAAAAAAAATACATAAGCATATTGGTACAATAATGATATCAAATGGTAGAATAAGGACAGGCAGTCTGTGCTGAATTATTTCCAGACATCTTTGTCAGTTACATATTCATCAATTCTATAATAAGCCCTTCTACAGAGAGTATTTTTAATGTGCTTTTTGAATACATTGTCAGGAAAGGACAGAACTGTTTCAGGTAACTTATCATAAAATCGAATACAATTTACAAGAAAATTGCACTGAAAACTTCAGCGTTCGATCATGATCATAACAATCACTATCCTACATAATGTTTAAGAGGGGTAGGGCGCATCGAAGCAAGGGAAGGGAAGTCTAGGGAAGTACCTCCACCTCACAGAAAACCGCAGTCAAATAAGTTGTTGTGTTCCTGCGTGTGACTGAGGTCACCAGTAAGCTCCTATTGAGTTGCTGTTTTAGCAGCAGAGAAGTCATCGCGCGAGTGATACTCAATGTATTGCAAGCGTTTATAGGCTACGGTGACCGCTTTACATCAGGTGGACCGTATGCTTGCATGCTTCCCGACGTTGTATAAAAATTAAAAATAAAATAGTTAATAGATTCAGGCGTTATTTTGCGAAAGTCAAATTTACATTCAATTTGATCTAACCTCCTACCTAACCTAGATCAAATTGCGTGTAAAAATAAAGTATTTCTTAACGAACATTCTCCGAAATACTTGAAATTTTTACGTTACTTACCTTCTTCTTCTTTGCATTGTACCGTTTCCCAATCTATTATGATTGGCGGGGTCCGCTACCTAAGCCTAAGGATTTGGCGACGATACTGATTTTTACATGCAGCGACTGCCGTCAGACTTCCGCATCTCAGAGGGAAGACCAGATCCTTCTCAGGTCAGGTCACACGTCTTTCGAAATATAATTTCTTGGACGTGCGGGTTTCCTCTCTGTGTTTTTCAAGCAAGCAAGCAAGTAATTACAGATATGTACATAAATCCGAAAATACAAATTTAGTGGTACATGCCAGGATTTGAACCGGGGACCTGCTTTTCTTTAATTTTCCTAACAATCATTTTCCAAAGTACTTGAAATTTTACATTACTTACTTTCGTCACCCATAAACTTTCATTGATACGTGAATGTCATATCATGTACTTTCATCGATGGTTAATCATTATATTATTTTCGCAGACAGTTTAACGTAACAGCACGCACTTGTAATCAAGTGAAACTCCTACTTGTGTGGACTAGTCCTTACTTAATGTAAAGAAAACGAAACGAAAATCGAAATTATACGGAACGCTCGGAGCGAAACAATTACCTTTTGAATATTCACTCTTTACATTTAATTTCAATTTGATTACTTAATGGGTTTATGTTTGTCTGTTGTCGCAGATTGTTGGAGGTATAAACAGTTTAAATGATTATGTTATTTGAGCGTATTTATATTACGAATTATAGGCATAAGCCTGCTTAATGACGTGAAAATGTCTTCAAATTTGCTTTCATAGTTCAGAAAACTAATGATAAGAATATCGGGGAAACAGTTTATTGTTGTTAATTACACCACTTGATGGCTAATGAATATAATAATTCGTTATGTTGAGAGTGAGGACTGTGACGCATCGCGCGGCAGGAAAGCGCCGCTATTTTGTGATCATTTCTCTGCATCATATAGCTCCTTTTTGTATAACTTACTTCTGTTTAGCCGTTACGAAGAGGTACGCACGTAAAACTCACGGCCGTGTCCACAACACAAACACACCCCATTTATTTTTCACACGATTTCGTCTATTACCTTTGAAATCATAAGATATATAGTCCAAAGATTGAACCGTTGCTAAAGGAGCAGCATCATGCCTAATCTGCATATTCTGAATCTTAATAAATTGCATAATTGACGAAGTCGGTCTCGCTGCGGTTAATAACGTGACTTTGACACCGATCCCGATGCTCGTGGCTTCGATGCCCACACATAACAAACTGGGCGATGATTGTATTGCTACAGAGATGGTGAATTTTTGTTGGATTACAATTAAAAGTGTCGTTCTCATTGGAGCTGTGACGTTTAATTGGAATAAATCACTGACAAGTCCAATGTCAAATACAAATACGTTGTGACAGATGTCAAGTATAAGTATTATACACTTTATTTTAGCAATACCGTGAGATATTTAACATCTAACAAAGTGCAAAGTAGACAGTTGGTTATAACGTTACAAATTAAGATAGAGAGCCCTGAAGTGCGGATTTTATCCACAAATATTCGTGTACATGACCACAGCGAACTTAAAAAGCTTTTTAAGTTCGCTGCATGACCATGTCTATTTGCCTTGGTCAAGGTCTTTTTAAGAGAGGTAGTGTTGACTTGGTCATGGGTCATGATCGTGACTCGCTGAATTTTGCGGTGTCCTGTGATGGAGGACTGATCCGAAACCATCACGTCGGAATAGTTGTTTATTCACTGACTAAGCTGTGACAATTTGTCTGATTACATGAAATAGTTATAAGACTTTGATATCACCGTAGCATTATGCGAGCCCTACCTTTATATTATACGTGCATATAACGGGGAAATATATTTGCTTCGACCATATCCACCCTTACTCATTCCACTGCAGGGATACGGGTCTCCATTCAACCGAAGGGTATATTTGCTACACAATAAGTAAATGTACAACACAGCATCGCACGTTACCGGAAGGACGCGCCAACAACACTTCCTATTACCTCGCTAAATCCCAATAATATATTTTCCTTTGCTCGACAGCAATAAAAATACCGCGTTATTTAATATGTAAGTCAGTGTTCTATTAGCTACAATATATTTTTTTTACAACGTCAACTAGGCTCATTGAGTCATTCCGTAACAGTTGTGTACACCTATTAACAGATTGACAATGCTGAATCGTGATAAGATGAAAAGGTATTGAATGTGTACGACCGCACCGCGCGGAGGATACCTGTGATCTATGACTGTTATTGTCCATAGAGGCGATTTAAATTACATGGCCCTGGCTACCCGCCCTTTGACTACTGTTAATTTTCAATTAATAGGTAGGGCGGATCAAAGCAGGTGAAGCCCGTGTGGGGAAGTAATCTACCTCACAGAAAACTACACAGCCAAATGACAACTCTTTGGAGGGTTGTTGTGTTCTTGCGCGTGAGTGAGGTAAGCTCCTGAGGTGTTGTTGTGTTAGCAGCAGAGGTGGCATCGCGCAAGTAATACTTAATGAATTGCAAGCGCTCATACGCTACGGTAACTGTTGGTAACGGTAACAGTTGGGCTTGCATGCCTTCCGACGTTGTATACAAAAACCGAATCTAATGACAAGAAAGATTTGACAAGTTTGTCTTTTACTAAAGAAGAAAATATACCGTCCGATCAGTCCTTCGGTGTTCAGTGTTTCGGATGAAAAAGTTATTTGAATTGTCAAAGAAAATATTTTTAAAGTATGTATGTATATTTTGACGCCAGGACGCGGGCACCACAAGACGCCGTCCGTACAAACCTCGCTCGCTTCTTGAACATGCACATCTCTGGTTCCTAGAGCTCCTGACATCTTCTGGTATAACACGACCAATTGGGTCATGGTAGGGCAATCTGGGTCTTCCTTAATTCCTACAACCTTTCACTTCTGCGTTATATATCTGTTTCGTCATTCTGTCTTGCATTCTTTCTACAAATCCGAATAGATGGTACTTAGTAAAATAATAAATATAAATTTTACTGCTCTTATCTACAAATAGATGTACACATTCATTCACACAACAATACACAATTCACACACCTTACATACACACTCACAAAACACACACAACACATACCAAACATACATCACGTGTAACATACTAAATTTCACTTTTACTTTGTTAGATCTTTCCCCTTAATAGCATCAAGATAAATTTACCTACTGTCTTCTATATGTCTGTCTATGTCTGTCTATCTTACAGACAATGATAAACCTAGGGTGGGAGACGCCGGCAGCTGTGACACGGTGTACAGCTGTCAACGCTAACCTCTTACAAGTGAAAAACAGAAGTTGTTAATATTATTTACGTAGAATAAGGGAACATTGTAAATTGGAAAGTTTAAATAAATAATTATTATGTATTAGTACCTTCTCTATTCATGAGTTACGGAAAAGTTTCTATACCTGGGTGATTGAATTTCAAACTAAAAGGTCTACACCGCAATCAATTTCTAGATGAATCAATTCAATCAAATTGGAAACATGTATATTCCAATATAGTTTAATCGAAAGATATATTTCCATATTGTTTTCTAAGCTTCTTGAATCCCAAGGAAAAATTGTCTGTTCTTTTACTTTATTTTAAAAGAATAGGCAACCATTTTAATAACTACTGAGAAGCAGGTCAGTATATTTTCTTTAAAATTCTTAATTAACTTGTTCGTAATTTCGCCTAATCCTGGAATCCCACAGGAATCCCTTGAAATCCTTCTCGGATGAGGAACCGTGGTAAGAATTTATATTTTCGTAGGTTTTTTATACCGAGTTCAAAGAAGGTTCGGGTTCTGTGCTGGTCGGATTCTTTTTGTTATTTTTTTATATGTATTTTTAGTGATATATCCGGATTTTTTTGAGTTTGTATTAATAAAAAAAAATTATGAATACCTAAAAATCTAGATATGTTTATCAGTTGTAAAAGGAGAGGTTACACTGGTAGCAAATTTGGAGCTAAATTTACAAAAAGAATGATTAAACTGTATTCCGTTAAAGTATAAATTTGCTGAAGATTTGATGATTAATTAAAGGTAGAAACTTTCGTTATCTGATTTCCTTTGCGTCTATATTTACGAATATGATGTTTTAAGAAATCATTCTTCATTACATCAGTGTTTTGCGAATGTAATGTTAGATTATGATGTTTTGAGAATACGATACTCAGAGACGGAGAGTTCTTATATTAATAACTCGTTCATAAGTTTACTTTTGTGTGATGCTTTCGTGCACTTTTGTAGAAAAATATATAAAGTATTTGTATTAAAAAAATGGTTGTCTGTACAGTCGGTTTACGAACGATAATTTTACGTGATAACGTCATAAGAAAACTTTCAACAGTTCACAAAACAGTTCACGTGTAGGTTGTGTGCTGCCGCTGTCTCTCTTGTACTCGAACGCATCGGCCGACGGAGTGGAAGAGAGATAGATGCGTCACAAGCCGAACGCTTAGGCCGATCGTGCCTCTCTATCGCTTGTTCCGCGCTCTCGCTTGCACGCTCGGCTCACGCGGAACGTGACAATGAGTCATGCTTTTTCGTGCGTGCAGCCGGCGTTCATCAATTTATAAGACGTTATCACGTCAAAAAAGTTGCGTTAAAAAGCTTATGAACAAAATACGTCAAATTGACTTCATTGAAATGCATGTCTGTAAACATTGAAGCGTAATGTGATAATGTACGAGTAACAATGAAATCGGAATCAAAACAACTCCAATATTGTATAAAGCAGTATCATAAAACTCACAACATGTCATCTTTAAGAGCCAAAGCACAACGGTCTTATCGGTAAGCAATATCTTTTAAACAGCCTTAACGTAAACTTAAACTATAAAAAAATAAGAAAACAAGGCTGTAATGGCTGGGAGAATATTGTATCAAATAGACAATGGAAATTTCCAGAAAATCTCATTGAATTCGGTCTAGCCGTTTTCGAGTCCATACGGAACTTTATTGTATTTATATATTTATAACTTTATTATATTTATTCGCACCTAATAATGTTCTTAGGTTAGGTCATACGTCTTTTGAAATGTAATTTTTTGAACGTGTCGGTTTTCTCACGATGTTTTCCTTCATCACTGAGCAAGTGATAATTTACAAATATGTATATAAACACTCCACATATTCACCGCGCTCTGCGGATCCGAGTGCGGAGAGTTAGGACTTGTGCGCGATACACCAGGGACCGAGTAGCCCAGGTACCTGGCCGTCTCTTCTCATAGGCCCTTCAGGCATGAACCCGCGTGTTCGATTGTCTAGCTCCGCGACGCTCTAAGCCGGGGTTCGATACCTCTCGGGGGCCCTTAGGCAATCGCTTTTTTGTTGTTTTCATGCTGTGGCGCCTTACGCTCGCGTCTCCCTTCCGCAGGTGACGCAGTTACGGCCCACAGGGCCTAACCTAAGTCAGTGTTAAAAAAACAAATGTATTAGAAGCGTTCATAGGCTACGGTACCGCTTTGCGTCATGTGAGCCGTATGCTTATGCCTCTCGAGACGTATAAGAAAAGAAGTATACAGCGTAACATAATGTCACAAGAGAAAAGTCAAGAGAAGCCTCCAGAAAAAAATTAAATCCATGGAACATTTTCGTTGTGCGTGAGAAGTTTGATGATTAAAAGAGCGGGCGACACACTAGTGATTCCATAACCTTGTCGCTTCATATCTGTGTATGTAACCATGGATTCGTATTTAGAGGTGAGGACATCACGTGCATGATTTTTGACTCCAGGTTTCAGGACTTCAGGTTGACGATTTCTTTATTTCTTTGTATATATTCATTCTGAAGATATCAAGTTTTCTACCAAAAGCGATGATCTTCAGCGGGCCGTGATTGTGACTAAGAGCGTCCACGGTAATATTTCTACTGGAGCCGGTCACAGTACACAAATTATGCAGTAGGTTTAGTCTATACCAAATAAGTTACCATTATTTAGAGTTCTTTCCAAAGGGAAGAAACTGAGCGTTTAGGAGATTTTAGGATTACTTACATGTCTATCTCTATATGTATGAGTGACTAATTTTTAAATACTTGAAAATGGCAAATATGTTTCTTTTATAACTTCGGGAGACACACAACTCATCTTCTTCTTCAGAAGTCAATACCCGAAGCACGGGAGTGCACGCGTAGCGTGAGTGTCTGTAGTAGAGTGTCTGTGTCTGTAGTAAAACATAGTCTTAATTCTATAACAATAAAAGTCATATTCCTTTTTTGCTTTTAATTTGGTAGTTAGATTTTTAGTTGATTTCGGTAGTTAGATGCAACCCCAGTAAAGATCGATAAGAAATTGAGCACCACCAACCTGTGAGTCACCTTCGCCACGGACGAGGGCAACTATGGGGCTTCAATCCTTCTGAGCTGATGGTTGCAGATCTGGTAGGTGCCGTAGAGGTACAGCGGATGAAGGTCTTCTAGGAGCAACGTATTCCTTTTTTGCTTTTAATTTGGTAGTTAGATTTTTAGCGATTAAAAAAAGGACGAGGTTAAATCAATCGGTATTTTTTTTAGTAATGCTTTAAAATAAAGTTTTTTTTTCTATACAACGTCGGGAGACATACAAGCATACGGTCCACCTGATGTACCGTAGCTTATTAATGCTTGTACCATATATCACTCGCGCGATGCCTCCTCTGCTACTTACACAGCAACTGCTTAGGAGCTTACTGGTGACCTCACTCACACTTCAGGAACACAACAACCCTGTAAGGAGTTGTAATTTGGCTGCAGTTTTCTGTGAGGTGGAGGTACTTCCCCAGACGGGCTGCTCTAATGCGCCCTACCTCTCTTAAAACGTCCAAACCAAGCCAAACAGACATGTTCATGAACACAAATGTTTGTCATGTGTGGGAATCGAACCCACGAGCGTTGGTGTCACAGTCGCGTCTTTCACGACTGAGCCACCGAGCTCGTCAAAAGTTATAAAGTGGTAATGCTATTTATATTTACAATTATAATTACGCCCGCCGTATCTGACACGCATAGTACTGCGATGCTACTGTGTACGAACGTCGCACTTTAACCCTTCGAAACCCGGGTGGTCGTATATGACCGCGAAATGTATGGGAAAACGTATATAACGGGTTCTGACTGCTCAAAGGGTGGTTCTTTGAAAGTTAGTGGACCGTATACTTAATAAAAATGATGTGATTGCGATAGTTAGATGCAACCCCTGTAAAGATCGATAGGAAATTGAGCACCACCAACCTGTGAGTCAGCTTCGCCACGGATGAGGACAACTATGGGGCTCCAATCCCTCTGCGCTGATGGTTGCAGATCTGGTAGGTGCCGTAGAGGTACAGCGGATGAAGGTCTTCTAGGAGCAACGTACTCCTTATGACGTATAGGCACGGTTCGCGCTTGATACACGGGTGTCCTTTTGGGCGTTCACCAAGCGAATGCGCGGACTTGGACCATCGTACCGAAAACGAGTACGGTACGAGACGGTAGACATCCAAGAATTGGTGGCGCAAAAATGTGTAATTACCCACCAATACTTTACAAGGATCGAACATACTGTTTATTCGTATACTGTGGCACGAGGACCCGCGTAAAGATTACTTAGTGAAGGTTTACCGGTAGACACCGAGGCGATGTATTTTTGCCGTAAACTTTCCAAGTCCGTAATTTACGACCTGCTAGTGGCGACCACAGCTCGCCGCGTCACCAGCACGCTTGTTGAAATCTTGTATTTTATTGGTATAAGAAATAAAAACAACATAAACATAACTTTGGTTCGGGCATGTAGAAAGAATGCAGGAGGAAATAATTACGAACCAGATATACAACGCGAATGTACAAGGTGTAAAGATGAAGGTGGTGTGTAGTGGTGAAAGGATGTAGGAGCCGGGGAAGGCCAAGACTTACCTACCATGACCAAATTGGTCGTGTTCTATCAGAAGGTGATGTCAGGAGCCCTGGAAATCGGCGAGCGTGCACGAGAAGAGCTATCAATGTTAAAGAAGCGTGGCGCTCGGTTCTCTCTGCCTACCTCGCAAGGGATTTGGCGTGAAGTTATAGGTAGATAAACATAACTTTGGTTCGGGTATGTAGAAAGAATGCAGAAGGAAAGAATCACAAAACAGATATACAATGCGAAAGTAGAATGTAGGAGCCGAGGAAGTCCAAGACTTGTCTTCCATGACCAAATTGATCGTGTTCTATCGGAAGGTGACATCAGGAGCCTTAGAAACCAAACAGTGCATAAGAAGAGCAATGAATGTTAAAGAAGCAAGTGAGGTTTGTAAAGTAGGGTTTGCAACCAGGCGCCAAATGACTTGATAGTCACGTGCCGCTCGGTTCTCTCTGCCTACCCCGCAAGGGATTTGGCGTGAAGTTATAGATAGATAGATTATTAGTATATATTGACAGGAATATATGATTGTTACACGACTATTCCAAAAAACGGTGTAATGTTTTCAGAGGTCATGTTTGTAAGTTTGATTCAACTATAACTACTAAACATTTCATCAAAGCAGCCCGTCTGGGGAAGTACCTCCACCTCACAGAAAATAGCAGCCAAATAATAACTCCCTAGAGGGTTGTTGTGTTCCTGCGTGTGACTGAGGTCACGACTAAGCTCCCAAGGAGTGGTGTGTGAGCAGCAGAGGAGGCATCGTGCGAGTGATACTTGCGTTATGCGTTAAGCGATTCAAATGTATGAGATATGATTAAAATTTTACTTTATTCCGGGTAACATTGCTATGAGACATCATAATAATAACAATATGGCGTATTAAGTTCTTAATATTCTGTAGATTAAAAAAAAAAAATCTCTATACTATCGAATAGGTTAACAAAAAAAGTTTGAAAAGTGATCTCAAAAATATACACAACTTGTATGTTTAAAAGCAATTTTATTCTGTCTGGAAATAATTCAGCACAGGTTTTTTATATCACTACGGTGGCAATCAAGCATACGGCCAGCCTGATGGTAAACAGTCACCGTAGCCTATGGACATTTGCAACACCAGTGGTATCATTCATGCGTTGACGACCCTCTAAAAACCCCTTCACTCATTTCTTGAAGAATTCCACGCTGTAGTCTCTTGGAAAAACCTCGGCTGGGAGCTCATTCCACAGCTTGAGAGTTCTCGGAAGAAAACTTCTCTGGAACGGCACAGTACGCGACCATTGCGGTTCCAGCGTGTGAGGGTGAACTCTCCGCGACCTATATTGGCAAGCAAGGCCAATGGTCATTTTCGAAATGCTAGCAGATTAAAAAAGAAAAATAGTAAAATAGATACAATAAGATTATATTTGCAAAAATGTAATTCCTGTCCAAGTGCCCTCGAGGGCCCAATGGAAAATAAGGAATTTTTATCTTATCTAATCTTTTTTATACCTTATAAATCGATTACAAAGTCAATAAAAGTTATTTTGGACTCAGTGACCATAAAAAACAGTGAAGTAAAATAAAACACAGAGAGATAAAATCAAAGCCAAGAGTCGTAAGTGTCGTGTTTCCGCTACATTAGGATCACGCGGCGCTAATGGCCCGGAAAGATCCACCGGATTAGTGCCAGTGCGGGAACGATTATACCTCGTTATTGGGGGTGTCGGGTGGGGGGAGACCAAAGTTAGACTATATTTGGGAGTAGCTTGAACCTGGGACTAGATGAGGGCCTAATGCTCTCACAGTATAACATTATTATAAACCCTGTTCCAAAAAAAATTACCATACCCGATACCTGAGAGGTTGCTGATGGATTCGATTATACTGTCAATTTATCTAATTGACGAGCTCGGTGGCTCAGTCGTGAATGACGCGACTTTGACACCAACGCTCGTGGGTTCGATTCCCACACAAGTCCAAACATTTGTATGCATGAACATGAGCCCTATATTTAAGAGAGGTAGGGCGCATCAAAGCAGCCCATCTGGGGAAGTACCTCCAACTCACAGAAAACCGCTGCCAAATAAAATAGATGATAGATAGATAGAAACATAAATGATTTATTTTGCTTCTAAAAAATAACAATTTCCTAGAGGGTTGTGTTCCTGCGTGTGAGTGAGGTCACCAGTAAGCTCCCAAGGAGTTGCTATGTAAGCTGCAGAGGAGGCACCGCGTAAGTGATACTTAATATATCGCAACAAAAAAAGATTTTGACATGGAGCGACTGCCGGCAGGCCTCCACAACTCAAGAGGAAAAACCAGAACTGTCCTAGGTAAGGTCACATGGGTTTCTTCACGATGTTTTCCTTCACCGCCAAGTGACTATGACAAATATGTACATAAAACTGAAATACGAATTCAGTGGTACATGCCAGGATTCGAACGCAGGCCCTGTTGGTCACAAGGCCGATTCTTTATCCACTATAGCTCGTCAAATCACAGCATATATTAAAAATAATAATGTGTGATTTAAATTTAGTAGGAAAATTTATGGGAAAATTTGTGCCCGATTTCGCTATGCTGAATACAGGATGCTAATGTGTTTGTCGCTGCCTCGATATGAGGAAGCGAATAGAGAGAGAAAGGAGTAAGTCTCGGTCGAAGTTGGACTTACCTAACTGAATAACCTGCCCTAGGTAAACATATTCGTCAACAACTTCGAGCTTAGTGCTCCCAACCGTGACCGGCATAGGTGTAACATGGACATTCGACATGATCTTAGTCTTGTCCATGTTCATCTTGAGACCTACCTGGTTGGAAACACTATTGAGGACATTGAGTGTAGCCCTAAGTTTTTCCAGCTATTTCGTCATGAGAACTATATCATCGAAAGTGAGCGATGTATTCGCTATTGATGTTTATACAATATCTTTTCCAGTCCGAGAGCTTGAAGACATCTGCCAATGCTACGGTGAAGAGTTTCGGGAATAAAACATCGCCGTGTCCTACACCTTTTTGCACTTGAATCGGTTTCGTACTCGGTCCTGTTCTCGGATACACATCCTAACCTTACTGTATAAGTACTTCAACGCTTCGATGTGCTGATAGTAAATTCGGCATCGCTCGAGAGACTGTAGCACCGCCCATGTCTCAACGGTATCAAAGGCCTTTTTGTAGTTCACATACGCCTAACGCTGGGCAGATTCTACTCCTACGTCTTCTGTATAATCTGGCGGAAGGCATGTATATGATCCACGGTGCTAGCCTTTTCGGAATCCGGCTTGTTCGGGAGGCTGGAATTCATCAAGTCTGCGTGTGAGACAGTTTGTGAAGACTCTCGAAAACTGTACATAAACATTGCTCAGATAAGATAAAAATCACCGGGAACAGATGGAATCAGAATTAGCGATCTTAAATATATTAAGAAACAAATTAGTTCTGTGTTGGTATGGTTCGTAAATGTATGTATAAAGCAAGGTACTTACCCCGATGATTTAAAAATATCTAATATTAGGCCGATTTACAAACATGGTGATCATTATGATTAATCAAATTATAGGCCTATAGCTATATTATCAGTAATAAATAATATTGTTGAGAAAGTTATAGTAGGAAAATTAAGTAACTATTTGGAACAAAATAAAATATGTAATATCAAACAAGCAACATAGCAACAAGGAAAGCACATACACGGCATTAAGCGAGTTCACTGACGATGTTAAGGAGAATCTAATGAAGTATGTAGTAGTATTATTTATTGATTTCAAAAAGGCATTTGAAACATTGGACCACGATCTCCTAATTCAAGCTATGCAAGAATATGGAGTGCGTGGACCGGTGAGCAAATGGTTTAATAGTTATTTAGACAATAGAATCCTACAAACTAAGATACAAGGAATAATAGGAAATAAGGCAAAGGTAAAATATGGTGTAGCAACCGGCTCTGTATATGGCCTGCCATGCAATTCTGTAAGAGCAAACGTCCTTACATCCTCGGAAACATCGGCTGTTACAGCCTTGAACACAAAATTGCAATTCTTTGGTGTCGCTTTTCATGGTTGTGCGACACTAGCGCCGCAAGGCTGCGTTTGGAATTGGAATTCTACAAGGCAAACAGCCTCGCGTACGCTTACAGCCTTATAGAATATCAAATAATTTAACCGTGATCGCAGTAGACAATGTCAAAGCTGTGACATCTGTGATCACAGCGACGCACACAGCCATTACGAGTCGCTTAGAGAATTGCATGGCTGGTCGGGTACATTGTGCATGTGAATAGTATGAGTAATGATGTAAAAAATTGTTCTATGTACATGTATGCGGATACACATGCTTAATGTACGCCGATCGGGACATTAATAACATACAGATAAATTTACAACAGGATTTTGAAAATATACTCAAATGGTCACACGATAATGGCATCATATTAAACGTACCAAAAACAAAATGTATGTTGTTGCATTCTCCATATCTTAAACAACCTTCACGAAATGTTAATATTATTGAGCATACATACGAATGTTTACATAAAGAAAAGTTTAACTGTAGCTGTAATAGTCTTGACTTTGTAACAGAATATAAATATTTAGGTTTAACAATAGATTGTAATTTTAGCTGCAAAATACATATCAAAAATGTTAGAGCCCTTTTGTGTAAATTTAGACAGTTAAAAAGGTATTAAATAAAAAGATCTTAAACATGCTGTACCACGCACTTGCTGATTCGGTATTAACTTATGGACTCTGTGCATATGGACGTACCTTCAGTACATACTTAGATAGAATTGTAGACCTGCAGATACGACTGTTAAAATTTTATATTGACTCAAAAACCAAGGATAATTGTAACAAAAACTATAATTTGCTTTTTAAGAAATGTAATGTTCTACTTGTTCACGAAAAAATTAAGTATTTGTTAGCAATTGAACAATATGATTGCGTTAAATATAAAAGTGAGGCTTTATTAAATAGTAAATTAAGAAATAAAAATAAGAAAAAATATGTTGAACCACATGCATGTAATTATTATGAAGAAAGGACCAGAAAGTACCTAACACTAAGAATATATAACAGCATTACCATTGAAAACAAATGCAAAATTAAAAACTCTTTTAAAATTATAATAAAAAAGTTGTTATTGGATGCCTTCCACAACAAAAATATATAATAAATTCAGTGTCATTTATATATGAATGATTGAAGTGGAGGTGCGGCATAATCACAGTTGTGACTTTGCCTTACTCGTTAGATGTTAAGTGAGTGCATTGTTCGCCGACAAACTTTCACAGTTTGGCAAAACTTAGAAATAAGATTTTTTGTGATTTTTCCTTGAATAGTAAAATAAAAAATAAAAAAAAAGAAGCGATATCGGCCTAGTTCTTCAAAATTTTCCATTGTTAAGGCGTTTGAGAGCCATACGAATCTCGTACAGACTGTCCAGGATATCTTCAGTATAGTGTCGGGTCAGTATAGATCTTGGGTGGTTACTAGCACGGTTGCCCGGTTGTAACGACGATGTGCACAGCTGTCTAGAGAACTTCTCCATCTCACTCAGAATCTCAGCCTTCGTAGAAAAAATGGTGCCAGGTTTGGTCTTCAGCTTCGTAAGTTGACTTTGCCAAACATACAGACAGATCTTTGGCGAAGACTTTGGAGCTTTGGTTCCGCTCTGTCGCCTATTTAATAGAAATTGTATTTAATTGGCGTATGTCTTGCCATATGTATTAAGAGATCTGCCTGTACAGCTGCATGTACTCTAACGTGTGAGTTTTTAATGTATTAAGAGATCTGCCTGTACAGCTGCATGTACTCTCACGTGTGAGCTAAAGACTGCAACCACATTTCACGTCTGAACTGCATGAGATTCTGCGTGTGAGTCGAGAGCTTTTGGGTTCTTTTTGGGAGAGGCTTTAGAAATTGAGCTCCTGCTGCATGGACAGTTTCTACGAGTTTGCTGTTGATATCGTTCGATGTTATGCCATCATCTAGGCACTGAAAACGATTACGAATTACGAGTTTAAAGCTTTCGGAGTTTTGAATCATGGCACGAGATGGACGGAGCGTTTGCCTTTCCTGCTATGTATTAAGGTTTAAGATGCCTTTAAAGATGCCCTGATTACCAACGATTTTCACCCTGTTGATCACAAAAACATCCTTATTCATTACACATTGAACAAATGCCGGTTGGGCGTGAAGATGAAGTCTATCTCGTTTTTCGTTCAACCATCCGGGTTACTCCAAGTCTATTTGCGCTGCCGCTACTTCTTGAAGCAGAAGTTCATCATAAAGATTTCCTCCTTCTCCATAAAGTCGACCAGTAGTTGTCCCCTTTGGTTTCGTTGCCAGATTCCAAATTGCCCCACTTTGCACTGAAGTCTCTCATCAGCTCTGTGTAGTGAGTTTAATAGGTATATGGCTTGGCTAGCCTCCATCACACCCCGAAGATGAGGTATCTTCGGGGTGTGACGAAGTCCGTTATCCGCGAAGTCCGCGAATACCGTTTTTAAATCGGTAATTCTGAATATAAGATACGCAACCCTCGTCGATACAGTCTCGATCTTTAGTACATTGCTGACGAGGGCTTCCGGACGATAAACCCGACACCACCTTGGGATAGATGGTCGCCCTTCCGGTAGTAAAACAAGTTGCCGGATTTAAGGATCACCGTGTCCTTCCCCTGTCTTCAGACTTCGGTCAATCCTATTATATCCCAATGCAAATTGCTTAGTTCCTCTTCCAGCTCCACTATCTTCCTCGTCGGTCCTCATTATAAGCGTGTTGTATATTGCCAGGACCAGTACTTTGTGGTGGTAGCCGCGGCGTCGGAGCCGAGAATTCTTAGCATCCCCTGCCCCGCCGATACTCTGACCGCTACCGGAGCCAATATCAGCGGCGCTGCCGGTGACTGGGGGCCGTCTTTTGTCGTACTTATTCTGAGGGGGTTTTGCCATAGTTGCCACGCTTGGCAGGCGGGTTGGCAACCGCAGTACGTTATTTAAATATATTAAAATCAGAGGACGCTGCTGCCCATCTCCTGGATAATGCCCTTATTCGCCTTTTACGACACCCACGGGTTAAGATAGGGTGGCCTATTCTTACGCCGAGGCCACACGGCATGTATGTGGATGTAAGCTACTTTGCGTGTTGGTGTTGGCTTGTCGCGACCCTGCCTGCGTCTCCTATATGAGACTCGCACTGGTCCGCCCCAGACGGTACTAATGTATCCATCGTCACCCACCACGCAGCGCCCAACCTGGCAGAGGAGAAATGTCATGTAGGTACACATAATATGAGAGGTGAATTGAAAGATAAGATGAATGAGTAGATAGATATATTGATGTTCTATCGAAGTGTATAAGGATCGCGTCTTATGGCGCTTGGTTCTCTCTGTCTACCCCGCAAGCAACCTGGTATGAAGATATACATACATAATTTATTTGTTTCTGTCCCCTACTTCTGATAAACATTTTTGTACATGAACATGTCTATTTGTTTTGATCAGGGTGTTACTAAGAGGGGAAGGATGCATCAAAACAGCCCATCTGGGGGAATACCTTCACCTCACAGAATACCGCGGCCAAATAACATCTTCCTAGAAAGTTGCTGTATGAGTGAGTGTTCCAGTAAGCACTTAAAGAGTTGCAGCGGGGGGCGTGGCCAAGAGCGATACCTCCAGTGTTAGCAACCACTTTCAGAAGGTGGGCCGTATATTTGCTTGCCAAATGTGTTAGCTAAATAATGTTAGGATGTTGATACAGGGACCGACGGTGGAGTGTTATCGTACCAATAAGGTTACATTTTCACGTTCTTGTTACAAAACCGTAAAATGCAGTAGGTACAATTGAACATTCATTTTTTTAACGCGGTGAAAATAAATATCACAACAAAAAAAATTTACGAAATAGTTGCTACAGCGAAATAAATCTGAATCCCGTTCGATAAAACTATCAAGTGTTGCCCTATCGCCGTGATTAATGCGCCGCTTTTAAACACGTTTTTCCGCGAGTATATTTTTTATCTACTAAACAAATAATCGATGGTTTAAACTTCTACAGAGCTTGTTAGAAGGTCACTTACTTAGAGCCAAAGCTTCATATCCACATGGTACATCTGATAAGTAACTGTAAAACTCACTAGCATCTTTAGAGTTAGATAAACTTTAACTAATAAGGGTTTTTACAGGGTCGGTCCTGATCTCTAGTGTCCATATAGTAGAATAACCACCATCAGGCACATCGTATGCTTGTTTTCCTTAGCTGCATACAATACGAAGCTCCAGAGAATGAAAGGTGAGGCGCGTCAAATCAAACCTATTACGAGAGTTCGTAAGCAGTGGTAACCACTTTAAGATGTATGCTTGTTTGCTTCCCAACGTTGAATTAAAAATATAGATTGGCGACAAAGATATCTCCATATATTATACTAGAACTAGAGCGTTGCGCAAAATTTGTGGCGTAAGGCTTACTGACTGCGTTCGTAATGATGACGTAAGAAAGAGAATTGGTCTGAAAGAGAGTGTCGGTGTTAAGATAAGAAATGGCATGCTCTGTTGATTCGGACATGTAGAAAGAATGCAAGGTAAGAATTACGAAACAGATGTACACTGCGTAAGTGAAAGGATGTAGAAGCCGAGGAAGACCAAGTAAGTAAGCCAACCTATACTATATATACTACAATACCAACCTCTTTAATTATCCTGCGATAACCAAATCGGTCGTGTTTTATCAGTAGGTAATGTCAGGAGGCCTAGAAACGGGCAAGCGTGCATGAAAAGAGCTATGAATGTTAAAAAAGCGGGTGAAGTATGTTGGGACGGCGTCTTATGGCGCTCGGTTCTCTAGATAAACATGCATACGTCTACATTATTTTGACAAGCCCGCGGTCGAGAGGTTACCAAGATTACTTTAATACCAAGGGCGGATTCGATTCCTATAATAGGCACACATTTATATATCTGGATATTGTTAAAAGTAGGCCATCACATCAAATCAGAGCCCGACTGGGGAAGTACCTTTACTTAACAGAAAATCCAGTCAACTCCCGGGAGGGTTGTAGTGTTCCCGCGAGTGAATGAGGTTACCAGTAGCTCCTAAGGAGTTGCTGTATTACTCCTATAAATGTCGTTAGCAGCATACGTGGCTACGTCCGAGTAATATTTCCGTATTACAAGCGTTCATAGGATACGGTAGCTACTTTACATCAGTTGGGCCATCTGCTTGTGTGCCATCGGTTAATATGGTCTTTGTCCACTGGGCATCACTGCTCGATGGTATACTGATCCTTCTTCCTTCCTTTTGTGAGGTAATTCTTATCTTTCAAAATAGTTTTCTCATCTGATAGAAACTGGTGCAAGTTTCAAGTTGCTAAAAACTTCTGTATAGTCATTGAACTCATTGTCATGAATCAAACGAGCTCAAACTGTATGCACTTACAGTTCATTGTTGAGACCTTTCTATCTGCCTGCTTTCTGGCTGCCTTAATCTCCGTCATCATACAGAGTTTAGGTTGATAATAGGGGTCAAGTATGAAAGTGCCGTTTTATAGTAATAGATACCCTGAATTGACATTAAACCTTCAGGGTGCGAGATTTTCGAGTGAAACTTATTCAAATGTTTTTTTTATTCAGCTTAGGCGAGAACGATGGATACTTCGAAAATCCGAGTAATTTTTGAATACGATTTAGATAGACTGAGGCTTGCAACATATATTTTTATACAACGTCGGGAGACATATAATCATACAACCCACCTGATGTAAAGCGATTATCGCCACCTATAATATATTAACTATCACTCACGCAATGCCATCTCTGCTGCTAATACAGTAACTCCTTAGAAGCTGACTGGTGGCCTCATTTAAACGCAGGAATCCAACAACCCTCTAGGGAGTTGTTATTTGGCTGCGGTTTTCTGTGAGGTGGAGGTAGTTCCACAGACGGGCCATTTTTCCATTTGATGAGCCTCACCTCTCTTAAAACCAGACCGAGACAAACGTACATATTCATGCACACAAATGTTTGTCCTGTGTGGGAATCGAACCCACCAGCGTAGGTGTCGAAGTCACGCTGCCACTGCGCCACCGAGCTCGTGATATATGCGTACATATTGTAATGTTAAAACCTTATTTAATATAATTTATATAGAATCTTTTCTGAGCATGCTCTATGATCTGTCTGTGTATTGATTTTGTAATTTAAAATTTTGAAAATGTCCAGCACGCAGATCCAGACGTAGAGTTGTTCGTGGGACCGCCTTACGGACCAACACCGCAGCGGTATCTCCGTCAGCCGCCGTAGTCCACAATAGGGGCTGCAGGTATTATAATTTGGATTAATTCGATGTCTGTAGTTTAACCGATTTGAAAAAGTGAGTAAATTCCCGACGGTTCACCACGTAACCCACAGCAGTGTTTCTCGGTTTTTCTCGGTTTTTCACTAACCTCTGGACATTTTCAAAATTTTAAATTACAAAATCAATCATTTTGACAGATCATAGAGCATACTAAAAAAAGATTATATATAAATTATATTAAATAAGGTTTTAACAATATGCGTAGGAGAACTTCATGTCTAAAAATACTTATAACAGACACGTACCTCGCCTCTCTGCGCCCTCCCATCCTTAAACCTGACGTCCAGGCGACGCCAACCCCCTGGAGACCTTAACAAAATAAAGAAGCGATGTTTTACTGTACTCTTACATTATGTAGGGAAAATAAGTAATACATTAGCTAGTACCTTTTAGCCTATAAATATAAATCACTTTAGGGCTTTGGTACTTTAAATATGGATAATGTAGATCTTACGGGAATGTGTATAATATGTGCTTCTAGTCTTGGTTCGCATTCTCCCTGCTTTTATTTTCATATGAGTGACAAACGAGAGCTCGTTGACGTCGTTGCGCGTGTCGTTCTAACCGAACACGCAGGTTAAGCAACCGCAGCCTGTCTACGGATGGGTTAATCTATCTCGAGTTTCTCCAGATGGCACGTTAAGCCGTCGGTCCCGGCTGTTGTCGATAGATGACAGTCGTTAAGATAAGTCAGTGGCCCTCGGGCGGCTTGAAAACACTGGCCTCCGCCAATGCGCATTTGAGCAGCGTGATGGAGTATGCTCTAAACCTCTTCCGTTGCAGAGAGACCCGTGTCCCTGCAGTGGGATGAGTGAGGGTTGATGTTTCATCCAACATTATATTTTTATTATTTTATTTATATTCAACACATTACCGAGAAGGTTTTGAGATAAAAAAAGGGGGGGAAAACGCAAGGAAAGATCGGTGCCGGGCACGGCCAGAATATCGTAATAAAATTTTGTGAAAAATAACTGATTTCAAAGATTTTATCTTGAAATCAGTTATTTTTCTCAAAATATCAACTATTAATACGAGAATTATTTTTATCATGAATTTAGAACTGTGTAACTGACCAACATTTTTAATATTGAGATATTTACACAAAAATATCGTTAATTTTTTCCTCCTTTTCCGTGGATTTACATACATTTTCTGTCACACAACACTTGTCCTATTACTAACAAAAAAAATCGGTCAAGTGCGAGTCGGACTCGCGCACGAAGGGTTCCGTACCTTATCTATAAAACGGCAAAAAAATCACGTTTGTTGTATGGGAGCCCCCTTAAATATTTATGTTATTCTATTTTTTAGTATTTGTTGTTATAGCGGCAACAGAAATACATAATCTGGGAAAATTTCAACTGTCTAACTATCACGGTTCGTGAGATACAGCCTGGTGACAGACGGACGGACGGACGGACAGCGAAGTCTCAGTAATAGGGTTCCGTTTTACCCTTTGGGTACGGAACCCTAATAACGAATCAACTGAACCGGTCGCGCCGTTGTCCAGTCATTACACGCGGCAATTGAATTTTATTTATATGAGATACAGATAAGATAAAAGATAAACATCCTTTATTTGCCATTGGGCCCTAGCGGGCACTTAGACACGTCTAACATTTTTTGAAATATAATCTTATTGTATCTTATTTAATTCTCTTATTTTACTTTTTCCTTCTTTTAAAACTACTAGCATTTTGGACATACTTACGTATAGACGTACTTATACGTAAGTACGTCCGAAATGCTGGTAGATTTCCATTTTTACATATTTTTTTTTTTTTATACAACGTCGGCAGGCATGCAAGCATACGGCCCACTTGATGTAAAGCGGTTACCGTAGCCTATGAACGCTTGTAATACTAAATGTATCACTCGCGCGACGCCTCCTCTGCTGCTAACACAGCATCTCCTTAGGAGCTTACTGGTGACCTCACTCATCGCAGGAAAACAACAACCCTCTACGGAGTTGTTATTTGTGGAGGTACATCCAAGACGGGTTGCTTTGATGCGCCCTACCTCTTTTAAAACATTCAAACCAATACAAACATACATGTTCATGCACACAAATGTTTGTCTTGTGTCGTGGGAATCGAACCCATGAACGTCGGTGTCAAAGTCGCGGCATTCACGACTGAGCCACCGACCTCATCAATGCAATTTTTTTTTTCATATAGCATAGCATAGCATTCTATAATTATAAAGAAAGTGCAGAAAACGGCGGATATACTACTACTGTTTGCCGATGACAGTTCTTTAATTTTTAATGTTGCTCGCCGGTGCGAAAATATTGACAAGGTATAGTGTTCTATCTGCTATTCTAAATTGGTTCACATGCAATAATCTTTTATTACATTCAACTAAAACCAAAAGTATAAAATTTAGTCTTCCAAATGTGGCTTCTCCCAATACAGAAGTTTTCATTGACAATAATATACTAGAATTTTGATACTGTATTTCTTGGAATTATGATAGACTCAAAATTGCAGTGGGGCCCCCACATAAATAAACTGGCCAGTAAGCTCAGCTCTGCCGCATATGCCGTTAGGAGAATTTGACAATTGACGGATGTGGCTACCGCTCGCTTAGTCTATTTCAGCTACTTTCGCAGCATTATGTCATATGGTATACTATATATATGGTATTGTGGGGAAGAGCGGCTGATATTAAAACTACTTTCATATTGCAAAAGAGAGCCATCCGCTCTATTTATAACATGGGCTCCAGGGACTCACTTAGAGAACTGTTCAAAGAAATAAATATCCTCACAGTTACCACTCAGTATATTTATGAGAACATAATGTTCGTAAAAATATAAATTTGTTTTCAAAATGTACTGAAAATGTTAGAAGCAGGAATAGATAGGCATATGCTAGTACATCGGCTTGCTAAGACTAATAGATCTTTTCTTGTAAATTGTATTCGATTCTATAATAAATTACCCGAAACAGTTCTGTCCTTGCCTGACAATATGTTCAAAAGGCACATCAAAAATACTCTATGTAAGAAGGGTTATTATAGAATCGATGAATAACTAACCGACAGAGATGTATGTAAATGATTCAGCACATGAATTAATATAACTTTAATTGTACTACTTGATATCACTATATGTACACTCATATCATTATATTTATTGTAATATGTATAAGATGATTTGGAAAAAAAAGACCTATATTGGCAAGTTTCTTTTGGCATTTCTTCTTCGCCAATGGTCATTTGAAATGCTGGTAGATTAAAAAAGAGAAAAACTTAAAAAAATAATAAGATATAATATTGAAAATGTAAGACAGCCCGTGAGGGTCTAAAGGCAAATAAAGAATTGTTTATCTTTACCACGGGAAATTCGGCTTCGCGAATTTTGCACTGAAACCCTAAATAAAAAATAGCGTCAGTGTCAAAAAATGTTAAGAATTTAGATTTTGCGCTCTTACTGCGATTACCAACCCATACGCCAAGCTGCTGTTTTTTAAATATTTTAAAATGTACTAGTAAAAATTATATATTTAAAAATGAAAATTGTAAAACAAATAAAGGTAAGGTCTGCCCACCCCGCAAGGCCGCGAAGATAGATAGAAATTTAAATTAAAGATTCAAGTAATTGACTACCGTTTCCTGTGAACTGTCTGTTCGGCTCTTCATATTCAGATTACCCGGAAATTAGCAGATTTGGATATCCTGAAACTATTATACTAGATCCGGAAATCCACTCGTATTTATTAATTGAAGATTTCATGAATAGTTACAAATGAAACCTTTAGTTAACTGACTTTTCTTTTTTTTAATACCAAGTTGGGAGGCTTGTATGCCTTACGCATGTATGCCATACGGCCCACCTGATCTAAAGTGGTTACTGTAGCTTATGAACGCTTGTAATACATAGAGTATCACCTGCGCGATGCCACCTCTGCTGCTAGCACAGCAACTCCTTAAGGAGCTTACGGGTTACCTCACTCACACACAGGAACACAACAACCCTCCATGGAGTTGTAATATGGCTGCTGTTTTTTGTGAGGTGGAGTTACTTCCCCAGGCGGGCTGCTTTGATGCGCCCTACATCTCTTAAGATATACATGGGGATCTGCATTTTAAGATTATCTTAAAAGGGCGCAACTTTTTACATTGTAAAAATATATATAATACATACAAATTTTCCCCGTTGTTGAAAGAGATCGTTAGATGTGATTAATACCCTACTTCAGGGTAACTATTTTTAACAACCCCCGTTCTACTAATGACTGAGAAAATGTCAAATTTCAAAGGTCAGGCGACACTGCACCGCGCCCGAGAACGGGCTTCATCTCTGGCGTTTTTTTTTTATATTACTAGATTAGCAAACAAGCATGCGGCCCGCACAAAATGGTAAGCGAGCACCGCAGCCTATTGACGCTCGCAACACCACGGGGATGTTTCTCGCGCGCTGCCGATCTTGTGACCTAAGGATGTTTCGTCACAGTACCCAGTAATTTCTCAGCCTTATCTCACCCTTCAAACCGGAACACAGCTATATAAATGTAGCTGCTTGGCGGTAGTAACAGGTCCTAGTCCGGTGACGTAGTGACAGCCCAACCGGGGCTAACTACATAGTCAGGTCAAAAAAAAAAAAAAAAAAAAAAAAAAAAAAAAAAAAAAAAAAAGTAGTAGTAGTAACAGGTGAGTCAGAGGTACCCACGCAGACGACTTTTGTTGCTGTTGCATGACATTTTATTAAGTTCACGATATTCTAATCGTTGGTTATGTACTCTTATGGTCACCAGCACACTTTATCTGGTCGAACGAGCAGAAAAGTCATCTGTTCCATCAACTGTACCTTGAATAGTTCTACGATGACGGTCAATGGCGTTATTGTCACTTTACGCGTGTCCGAAAAGCTGGCAGACGCTGCCTGATGCTCAGTTCCTGGTATTAAATATTATCTTGAAATCATCATCATCATCATTATTTCAGAAGAAGGACGTCCCTTGAACTTCCATGATGATCTCTTTGCATCCATCGGTTTCCTGTTGACCTTACCAGATCGTCGACCTTTCGTGCGAGAGTCGTCCTACTTTGCGTTTTATGATTCATGACCAAATTTCTAGAATCCTTCTGCTCCAACGGCCGTCGGTACCAGTATAGTAGTGACAAACAGGTCCCCAGTTCGAATCCTGGCATGTACCACTAAATTTGTGTTTTCGGATTTATGTACATATTGGTAATTATCACTTGCGTCCAAGAAAGACGTGTGACCTTACCTAAGAATAGTCTGATTTCCAATCTGGATTGTGGAGGACTGAAAACAGTCGCTTTATATTTAAATTAGTGTTTTTGACAAGTCCTAAAGCTTAGGTAGTGGACACCGCCGAATCTAATGCATTAGGAAACTGGATAACACTACGACGACAGCAACAGCGAGGGCTCACTGGTGACTCGCTCGCGGGGAAGGAACAACTCTTCAAGGAGCTAGTTGTTGCAGGACATGCGGTTATCTCTGATAAGAAGCTACTCGCTAGGCGGGTTATTTGGATGATCCTCATCTCTCTTTAGCTAGAGCCCAGTTTGTTAATTAGCGCGTTTACCACGTGCAGGTGAGGTTGGCTTTGAGGTCTAACCCCTCCCCCACACCACAACCCAGAGGGTAAACCAGACACATCTTATCTTAGGACACACGTCTATTGTTTGTTGTTGACTTGCGGGGTTTCCTTCACCGCTGAACCAGTATAAATATATTTCTAATTATCAACCATCATCATATCAGCCGAAAGACGTCCACTGCTGAACATAGGCCTCCCCTTAGACTTCCACAGCGATCGATCTTGTGCTGCTTGCATCCAACGGCTCCCTGCGATCTTCTCAAGATCGTCTGTCCATCGTGTGGGGGGCCGTCCTACGCTGCGTTTTATTATATAATATATATCCATAATACACAAACATAAATTCAAAACTACGAATTTAGTTGTACACGTCGACAGTAGTAAGTCACTTACACCCAAACATTTTTGTTCATGTCGGAATTGTCGACAATCCTAAGCTTACACACGGTATTGAATTCTTAAGTTTAAGTAGAGATTTTGCCTTCCTTTGTTCTACCGATTGTACAACGGGTTCTGTACTGAAAAATTCTTCGAAATGATGTAGACAACTACTTTTTATAACATTTACATATATTATAAATTTTATACTTCATAAATTTTATATGTGGGGAGTTCACCCTCACACGATGGAACCGCAATGGTCGAGTACTGTGCGGTTCTAGAGAGGTTTCCCGAGAACTCTCAAGCTGTGGAATGAGCTCCCAGCCGAGGTTTTCCCAAGGGACTACAGCATCGAATTCTTCAAGAAATGCGTGAAGAGGTTTTTAGAGGATCGGCAACGCATGAGTGACGCCCCTGGTGTTGCAAAAGTCCATAGGCTACGGTGACTGTTTACCATCAGGCAGACCGTATGCTTGATTGCCACCTTAGTGGTATAAAGAAAAAGAATAAAAAGTACCTGCAAATGTGTGTTTACCTCAACTATGTACAAAGAAATTTCGCAATGGACTGTTATGGAATAAAAACATAAAAGACTGGACAAAACACATTGTTTCAGAGAGGTAATAAATAAAAATAGAAGAAGTTTGACAGGCGGGCGGCGGGCGGCGGGCGGCGGGCGGCGGGCGCGCCGAGACAAGGGTCCGCTCGACACGAGGATTCTTACACCCGTCACACTTCGTTCACTTAAAAAGCAGGAGACGTGCCATCTGATTTTGTTTTCGTGGAAAAAAAAACACGAATTTCGTTATCTTAATTCTTTTGAAGAATGTCAAAATGTGTATTCTTTATTTTAAAATACGCATTGTAAGTTTAAATACACGATTCAAATTTCTCCAAAAATTAAAATCCATGAAGTTCTGTACATTTTACAATAATAGAATTAGAAGACAGTCTTCTCGTACTTTGCCGTTTGTAATGTCACCGATGCGTCGGAAAAATGTGAATAAATATCAGCAAAGTGTAAGTCGAACTCGGGCAAAGAAAAAAATCTGTTTTTATAAATGTAATATAACATCTTCTTCTTCTATATGTATAAAAAGGAATGTTTGTCTGTATGTCCTCTATGGACTCAAAAACGGCTGGGCAGATGTTGATGAAATTTTTAGTGTATCTTCAGGTTAGCAGCAGGTGATTGGATCACCCGTGCGAAGCTGGGTCGAGTAGCTACGAGTAGGTACTTTAAATATACTCGTAATATAAAAATAGCATATTGTAATTTAATTTAATTAGCAGTGATAGCGCAGTGGGTAAGGAACCGGTCTGTGGACCAGCTGGTCCCCGGTTCGAATTTACCATTAAATACGTGTTTACCGATTTATGTACATATTTGTAATTATCGCTTGCTCGGCGTTGAAGGAACACATCGTGAGGAAACCCGCGTGTCCGAGAAGTTTTATTTCGAAAGACGTGTGACCTAACCTAAGGAAGGTCTGGTTTTCCCTCTGGGTTGCGGAGGTCGGACGGTAGACGGTCCATGTAAAAATCAGCATCTTCGCCAAATCCTCAGGTGTAGGTAGCAGACCCCGTGCTTGGGCATAGACAAATGACCACATAATTGTTTTTTGTTCTACATTTTTTACTGTGACAGCACTGTCTATGTCTATGATGTATATCCTCTTCCATCTTTTACTTTTCTCTATACCACAGAACGGTCGAAAGATTAATTAATTTAAAAAAAATAGCACATATCCAGGTGTTTTAATTCATCAATGGAGCCTCATCGTAAGATTAGGAAACGCCATAACGCTAAAAAAAAGAAGTATAATTTAAACGTATATAGATATATATATATATATATATATATATATATATATATATATATATATATATATAGTTTCACTATATACGTTTATATAGTCTATGATACTTTAGTGGAAGTATGAGTACGGGAAAATCAAGGGTTTACTACCGTGGTCAAATTAGTCGTGTTCAGGCGGTTTATTTGATAAGCTCGGTGGCATAGTGGTTAGTAACGCTGCTTTGACACCAATATTCGTGGGTTCGATCCCACACAGAACAAACATTTGGGTACAAGAACATGCCCGTTTGTATTGGTCTGGGTGGTTTTAAGAGAGGCTAAATGAGGTCTGGGGAAATACCTCCACCTAACGGAAAACCATAGCCAAAACCCTATGGACAATTGATACGTTCCTGCGAGTGAGTGATGCCACTAGTAAGCTCCTAAGTAGTTGCTGTATTAGCAGCAGAGGTGGCATCACGCGAGTAAAGTAACACACCTCTTACCATCACCAACAGCATTAGGATGCTAGGCGTCGAGATCTCCTGCGACGTTCAATATGAAATTCACCTAGAGGAAAAGATCAATCTGGCGTCCAAAAAACTTGGTGTGCTCAACACAGCAAAGACGTACTTCAGTGCAGGGCAAAGACTTATGTTATATAAAGTCCCATGTCGCGAGCACCGGGATACCAGCTTGGACCGTGTGACTCTGTTTAGAGACGAGCTGTGAGAATTGTCGACGATCCTGAGCTTACACACGGTATTGAACCCTTAAGTTTAAGGAGAGATTTTGAAACACGATCAATTTGGTCATGGTAGGTTAGTCTTGGTCTTCCTTGGCTCCCACATTTTTCCACTTTCGCGTTCTATATCTGTTTCGTCATTCTTTCACCTCGCATTCTTTCTACATGTTCGAGCCAACGGAGCATGCCTTTTCTTATCTTAACACCGACACTCTCTTTCAGACCTACTATCTTTCTTACGTCATCATTAGGAACGCGGTCGTATCAAAGAGAATCAGAAAAACACGTGAATGCGGTTAATTAGTAAGCCTGTAGTTCACATTTATGAATAATATAAATTTTATTCATATTATTTTAGAAGATGCGTTCATTTACCCTCTTTTTCTATTCGATATATATCATAATTATCGTTCGTAAGGAGTACACTCCAGTCGTGCGTCGGAGCTGACACACACACACTTTTTTTTTATTTAGGTAACGTTGAAGACATAAAACACAAACTTTCGACATTTCATAAGTGAAGAAAAAGTCATCAGTACCACTATCAGCACTCATCACCTACATGTTGCCAACTGTTTGAAGGTAACCGTAGATAAAAACATGCCAACAAAAACGAGACGCATATTCACTGCCGACGTTTGGAGAATCACAAAAATAATTTATATTAATAATAATAATATAAATAAATAAATAAATAAATATTGTCGGACAAATTACACAGCGCCATCTAGCTCCATTTTTTTTTTTTTGTAAATACATACTTATTATACATAGAAAATACCCAGACCAATACAAACAGACATGTTCATGCACACAAATGTTTGTACTTTGTGGGAATCGAACCCACGAGCGTTGGTGTCAAAGTAGCGTTACAACGCGTTTCACCACTGCGCCACCGAGCTCGTCTCTTTGGTAGAAGGTGATGTCAGGAGCCCTAGGAACCTGCAATAAAATGATAAGAGCTATGAATATTACCAAAGTGAGTGAAGTGTGTATGGACCGCGTCTTATGGCGCTCGGGTCTCTCTGCCTACCACGCAGGGAATCTGGCGTGAAGATAATACATACAAACAATTTAAATTACATAATTTAATTGAATTTTCATTTGAATTACACAATTTTTAACGGAAGTATCGCGTGTTTTATTTACTTTGTTGAACCTGACGTTTCGAATGCTTTTCAGCGTCCGTGGTCGCAGGAAGACTAGGTGATATTTGTCTTACATTAGTTATTCAATTATTACATCTACCGACATGGATGGATTAATTATATATGTTCCGATTCACACAAAAATCGCTCACGGTGTCCGAACGTTTTTGAGTAGATCTCTGGGTTTGTGACTTGATTATTTTTAGGACTGGATCCCAAGCAGGTGGTACTTGCCAACCATCTTCTCTATTGAAATTGGGGTGTTTTCTTATTTCAATAGCCTCGCGTAACATTCTAGGCATGTAGCAGTTCTCCTTGACGAGGATTTGTGGATTTACATTTTTGAAGATTATTTTATTATAGTTTAGTTTTATTGTTTGGTTAATTGATCTATCACTAGCGTCCCGCCTCTGCTTCACACGCGTAGTAGAGCATATGATGGCTACATGTATTATCTGTCGTAGTGTCACATCAGCTTGTTATCGAATACGTCGATACATTTAAAAGTAACACATGTCTACACTACTTGAAGTGTGTTCATGTATGTTTATTATATACATAAATAATATAAATAAAAAATATGTCTAAAGGCTGGACCGAGTTTGATGAAATGTTGTGCATGTGTGAGTATCTCTGGATGGTTTAGATTTACGATTGGAACCGGTAGGTGGCGCTGCAATCGGGATCTAGGGGAAAAAATAGCAGGCAAGCGATCGGCAACGTTCAGGCAGGACGACGTCTGTCGGGTCTATGATTTAAATTATTTGGTGTAAAGGATTATCATAATGTGTATGAAATGCTTCAGGTAACTAACGTATTTAAGTTGATAACGATTAATACTACGTATCCGTATAATATCCGATGAAAGCTGACAGGCGGCTTGACTTTTTCCGACATCTTCAACAATTACCTTCATATTTCAACCGATTCACACAAAACGTTAACAAATTATACACCTAAACCTTCCTCAAGAATCACTCTGTCTATTGGTAAAATCCGCATGAAAATCCGTCTATTAGCTTTTGAGTTTAATGCGAACAGACAGACGGACAAATGCGGTGTCAGGTGTGTGACTTTGTTCGTGTAGTGTTATATTGGGTATATATAATGAATATAGACAGGAAAAAATCAGATTTTTTTATATCTATCTATAACTTCACGCCAAATTCCAAAGAATTTGCTGTGTCAGCAGCAAAGTCGGTATCGCGCGAACGTCATTTAATATATTCAAACCGTTTATGGGCTACGGTAACCGCTTTACATGAGATGGACTTTTGCTTGTAAGCCTCCCGACACTGTATAAAAAGAAAATATATTTCACTATTCTTTTTCTGTATTTCTGTCTATGCATATATAACATCACTAGGTCCTTTGCTGGGCAGGTAGAGAGAACCGAGCGCCACAAGACTCGGCCCTTATACTCTTCAGATGCACGCTCGCTGTCTTCCGGGGCTCCTGAGACCACCTTCAAATGAAACACGATCGACTTGATCAGTGTAGGTAAGTCTTTTTTTTATACAACGTCGGGAGTCATGCAAGCATACGGTCCACCTGATGTAAAGCAGTTACCGTAGCCTATTAACGCGTGTAATATATTGAATATCAATCGCGCTTCCTCAGCTTACACAGCAACTCCTTACGAACTTACTGGTGACCTCACTCACACACAGGAACACAAACACAACCCTCTAGGGAGTTGTTATTTGGCTGCGGTTTTCTGTGAGGTGGAGGTAATTCCCCAGACGGGCTGCTTTGGTGCGCCCTACCTCTCTTGAAACATCCAGACCAAGACAACCAGATATGTTCATGTACACAAATGTTTGTCTTGTGTGGGAATCGGACCCACGAGCGTTGGTGTCAAAGTCGCGTCTTTCACGACTGAGCCACCGAGCTCGTCTTTCTTCCTGCATTCTTTCTACATGTCCGACCAACAAATCATGCCTCTCCTTATATATTTTTTCTAAACTAAGATAATGTTACAACTCAACATGCCACGAGAAAATTTATCCCTTTTTACTATTCATTCGAATAGATAAAAAAATGGGGTATTGGTAATTGAAAGCTGTCGAACTGGCAGTTACATCCCTTTATAATATCAATACAGCAGACACACTGTAACTGAAAGGAAACATGACAGAATTGACAACGCGGTATAAAAATCAAACTTTAAAATGGCCAACAACAATATTGGTTTCAAAAGCCAATCCCGCACTTGTACCCCGGAGTGTGATCTATTGTTAAACGACTTTTGATGGCATACCCATTGTCGTTTCTGTGTGAACGTACAATTTTTTGTTTGGGCAACGATGTTTCAAACAGGTATCGTTCAAGTATGTTTTATTTATATCAGTATTGTATACAAGCATTCGGCCTACCTGATGAAAGTATCGAATGAATATTTGTAATATAATTTAATAGAGGTGGGGCGCATCAAAGTAGCCTGTCTGAGGAAGTACCTCCACATCACAGAAAACCAAATGAAAACTCCCTAGAGGGTTGTAGTGTTTCTGTGTGTGAGTGAGGTCACTGTTGTAGCAGCAAAGGAGGCATCGCGTGACTGATACTTAATGTATTACAAGCGTTCATAGGCTACGGTAATCGATTTACATCTGGTAGGCCGTATACTTCTGACGTTGTATATAAAAAAAGTAAATATGTTATGAAATGAAAATTATAACAGAAGTATCACGCGTTGCCACCCCTGCTGCTAACACGACAACAGCTTAAGAGTTCACTGATAATCTCACTTGCTTGATTAAATATAAGCAATGTATAGTATAATGTGGCCTCTCATCCTTTGAAGGAAATACTCGGCTAGCCTGTCACCCTTTGATATACACTTCGGAAATACTCGGCAGGCCTGTCACCCTTTGATATACACTTCGGAAATACTCGGCTGGCCTCTCATCCTTTGAAGTATACTTCGGAAGTACTCGGCTGGCCTCTCATCCTTTGATATATACTTCGGAAGTACTCGGCTGGCCTCTCATCCTTTGATATATACTTCGGAAGTACTCGGCTGGCCTCTCATCCTTTGATATACACTTCGGAAGCACTCGGCTGGCCTCTCATCCTTTGATATACACTTCGGAAGTACTCGGCTGGCCTCTCATCCTTTGAAATATACTTCGGAAGTACTCGACTGGTCTCTCGTCGTTTGAAATATACTACAGAACTATTCGAGTATGACTCGTGCTTCCAATATCACTCGTCCATCAATTGCTATAATTCCCGCCTGGACATCAAGGCACTATTTCCAATTGACAAATGTCGTGCACCGCGGCGGTATCGATCGGCCGATCGTGGTGTCCGTTCCAGTACATTACACTCGCTCTCACGATTTACGAGGTAACTTGAGGGGCTTCTGAAAACACTGCTGCGCTATGAAATTTTACGCATACGACATTTCTGTCTCAGTAATGGCGCTTTTCATGTTCATAGCCGAAGTTGGGAGTGGGCCGTAGGGGATGTTTAGCTTTTTTATTCTGCTCGGAATATGATTGTGTTTTTTGTTAAAATGTTTGTCTTCATGGTATGTATCTCGCTTTGAAAAGATAATAATTTTACAAAAAAAACATTATTATCTACATTTCTGCATACACCGCAAGGGACCTGCCGTAAATATACTTTATAATTGACGAGCTCGGTGCACAGCGGTTAATAGCGCAATTTCGACCCACTCTCGCAAGTTCGGTCCCCACAAAGTACAAACAGTTATGTTCATGACAATGTCTGTTTGTCTTGGTCTGGGTGATTTAAGACCAGCCCGTATGGGGAAGTGCTTCCACCTCCTAAAAAAACCGCAACCAAGTTATAACTTCCTGGGTGTTTATTGTATTCCTGCGCGTGTGTGAGGTCACTAGTAAACTCATCCACCACCACCTCACAGAAAACCGCAGCTAAATTAACAAATCCCCCGAGGGTTGTCGTGTATCCTGCGTTTGAATGAGATCACCAGTAAGCACCTAAGGAGTTGCTTTGTAAGCAGCAGAGGAGGCATCGCGCGAATGATACTTAATATATCCCAAGCGTTAATTGGCTACGGTACCTGTTTTACATCGCATGGGTCGCATGCTTACATGCCTCCCGACGTTGTATAACAAAATCAGCCAGTGTGATGTTATTTGGTTACAGTTTTCTGTGAGGTGGAGCTATCTTCCCAGGCGGATCGCTTGACGCGTCCCATCTCTCCTAAAATTCATCGTGAAATTTGTATATTTAACTTAGGAACTACTTTCCCCGCCAAATTGCCATTACAAAGTTTTTAACTTATATACAACTTAGGAAATACGTCGTAACTTCAATCAGATAAGTATAACAAGCACTCGAAGTTATCTCTTCTAGGCAGGGATGTGCCGGCCGGGAATATTACTATTGAACAAATTAACAGTAAATTCCTGTACAGGTATATTCCCAGTAACTTACCTAAAATAGTACGTAAGTGGTAATTTAAGTGGGGATTTCACGAATATTCCCGGAACCGCACATCTCGGCCCCACCTTATGGAAAATATATCTAAGTTAAATACATCTCTTACCAAAATATTTATTGATGACATAACTTGAAATTGTCGGTTTTTAAGGGGTTGAACCTGTAATAATATACCATAGGCCTAATATCGTTTTTTTATACAACTAGATTGGCAAAGAAGTATGCGGCCCGCATCAGATGGTAAGCGGTAACGGGGATGTTACTCGCGCGCTGCCAATCTTGTGACCTAAGGCTGTTTCGTCACAGTACCCAGTAATTTATCTGCCGTATCTCACCCTTTAAACCGGAACACGGCTATATAAATATAGCTGCTTGGCTGTAGAAATAGGTGAGACAGAGGTACCCACGCAGACGACTTTTGTACAAAGGCTCCCTCTGTTGAATACTCTGGTATTATTCCGGTACCTATACTATTAAGTACTAATTGCATGATTAGTAATTTAAGGTAAAATTATTAAAATATTACCGGTAAGGTCCCATCTCTACTCCTAGGTCGCGTGAGTTGTGAGATGGCGAATATGACATTTATTTGTATGAAACTGTATAGATTTTAATGCAATATAGCGAGGCTGAATGAAAGTATCAGGCCAGGTCCCTTGCGGAGTAGGCAGAGAGAACCGAGCGCCATAAGACGCGATCTTTACACACATCACCCGCTTGTTTAACATTCATAGCTCCTTGCATGCACGCTCCCCAGTTCCTAGGTCTCCTGACAACAGCTTCTGATAAAACACGACACGCTTGTTGAACGCGTTATAACGATGTAAGAAAGAGAGTAAGAGAGCGGTCTGCAAGCGCGGACGGAGGAGAATGAAATTTGGCGCTGTTAAAGTTTATATGGGTACTAGCTGTGCCCGTGACTTCGTCCGCGCGAAATTTAACAAAAAACTTATTGATCAAATATAATACTATTTATTTGATTTGATTATAAGTACCTAAATAAGCAGAAGCAGATGAAATGCAGAAGCAGTACCAACTGCTGAGATGGTATGTTTGGGGGACTTTAACTCTCACCACGACTCCTGGTTGGGATCCTCCACAACCATGCAGGAAGGACGCGCGTTCGCTCTTCCGATTGACGCATTTGGTAGACCAACCTACCAGACTACCAGACAGCGCTGGTAAGGCGCCTTCTCTACTAGACTTGACAATGCACCCTGCTGGCTACCAGGTTAAGGTCGCCCTTGGGCACATCTGACCATTGCCTAGTGTCCAGCACAGTACGGCAAGTGCTGCGGCCATTGTTGACGAGATCGGCGTTGGCATAGAATACTACATTCCTCACTCCGATATCGTCATTAAAAGCCTTTGTTTAATCGCGAGTGCGCCGAAGCTGTTAATCACAAGCAGGCGGCGTATTGCGCTTGGACCAGGGGTCGCGCCCTCAAAGATCCGATTATTAACTTGCTGAAATCAGCCTATAATACTGCCACCAAGGTCTGCAAGAGGGCATACATAAGAACGGACACCCAGCGCGTTCCACGAGTCCGTCCGCGTCTGTACCATTGTGAGTGCTATGAAGAACTGTTTTCCCTTATCCACCCTCTCCCTTCCATGGTAGAACCACACGAGCAGGCTTGCGATGTCATCATTCCACTGTTGAGGGCATTTCTTCTCGTACGTATCTCTGTCGTACTATTAATAAGTGGAACGCCTTGGCGGCACATGTGTTTCCTCCTTTCTACAATATGGGATCCTTCAAACGAAGCGTGAAGAAACACCTTGCAGGCCAGCTTGGTAGCGTCAACTGACAGGACACTATAGTCCTTTGTCAGTAGCCGCTGCAATTTGGCCTCCTCTTTTCGCTTATCAGCAGCCACTATGCTGAGTTAAAAAAAAAGAACTGATAATCTGATCAGTATCGGTTTAGTTAATTTAATTTGTACTATATATTAAAATAATATAGTATTTTTTAAAGTTTTGAATATATGGTTTCCAAGTTACATATTATGTTGCAGTGTTAAGTGATTCTAATTTTGTATTTTTAAAATTATTATGATATTTACAACTGTTTCTTGTAACTGTTGTTTTTTATTATGGTTTTGTTACGAGTTTTATTTGTTGTGTTTAAGTTAAGTTCTAAATTATTGTTAGTAATTTTGTTTGGAGCAATATTTAATTTATTTTCTAATTCAATCGTATCTAATTTTTACGAACTCGGCGGCGCAGTGGTGAAATGTAACTTTTCCGTTACTTTGACATCAACGCTCGTGGGTTCGATTGTTGGTTCGATTGACAGGACAAACATTTAGTTTGCATGAACATGTCTGTTTGTCTTTATCTCGGTGTTCTTCAGAGAGGTAGAGCGCATCAAAGCAGCCCATTTGGGAAAGTACCTCCTCCACCAAATAACTACTCCTGATAGGGGTGTTAAATTCCTGCGTGTAAATGGGCTCACCAGTAAGCTCCTAAGGAGAGGCTGTGCTAGCAGCGGAGGTGTCATCGCACGAGTGATACTTAATGTATCGCAAGCGTTTATAGGCTGCAGTAACCGCTTTCCATCAGGTGTAAAAAAAAAGTTTTAGAAATAATACAAGTTACTAATTGATTTTTTAATAATTTCACTATTAGTCCTCTGCCACATGACTTTGTATAACAAGAAATGTAACACCATGATCGTACGAGAGAGGTGAGAAGGGACCTCAAACCACGCGTCGACAATCGATCTTCACGCGAAGAGGTAGCTGCAGTCCTAGAAACCTATTTAGAGACACATACAAGCATTCACATGCAAATGTGCCGTGTTTGGGCGACATTAGCTACCATGCAAAATATGCCCGCAACGCAATATACAATACAGTAGCTAAATATTGTATGACAGCCCATTTAATACAAAAAATAAGAACGATGCCATAGTCAACAATTTGGCCAAATGGCATCGTTTGACTACGTATACTCCCGTAATATTTTTTCGACTTGTGCTTACCCATTACAATCGAAATAATATGATATATTTCGTTGTAACAATCAGTTGGGTTCAACTCTTTTGTTGAACCCAACTGATGAGAAGTCGTAACACCTTTTTATTTAAATAGGGAGGCTTACAAACTTAGGTTACGAACGCTTGCAATGTACTATCACTCGCTCGATGCCACCTTTGCTGCTAACACAGCAAGCACAGTTTTACTGGTGACCTCACTAATTGTTATTGCCTTTTTTCTGTGAGGCACTTCCCCAGACGGGCTGGTTTAATGCATCCTATCTCTCTTAAAAACACCCAGATCAAGATTAATATGTTTGCCCTGTGTGTGAATCAAACCCATGACCGATTGTGTCAAAGCAGCGTTATTAACTACTTCGCCACCAAGCTCGTCAAAACATTGTCAAGTTAATGTCAAAATAGTCTCGTGAAACGTATATACAGAGTCAGCTTTAATGCACAAGTTCTGAAAATTTCATAGCTATATAATCATTGGCTGTATACTATGTACAATATAGATCTATTAAGTTGTGAAATGAGCTCCCTGCCGAGGTTTTCCCAAGAGACTACAATATGCGGGATCTTCAAGAAAGGCGTGAAGAGGTTCTTACAGGGTCGGCAAGGCAAGAGTGAATTGTCCATAGGCTACGGTAACTGCTTACCGTAAGGCAGGTCGTACGCTTGTTTTTCACCTTAGTGGTATAAAAAAAATGTACCACAAAATTATCTGTGTAATGGAAAAGACATAATTAATATAACAAATTGTCACGTCAGCCCTCTGAGCAATAATCAATGGTTTTTATAAATTTTTGATACTGATTTTATAATTCGTTCGTTTGTGGTAACCGGCACGAAGCTCGTATGCTAATCGAACGATTTATATCGCTGTATCGCTTTATTTGGAGATAATAGCGCATTGTGACACCTGGGAACTATAATATATATCGGATACATTGATCAAGCTTAATGAATGCGAGCAGTACATCTGCGCATTTAAATAATTTTGACTCTTAGTTATTAATAGGGAGTAGAATATAAATGACCACGTTGACCTTTAGTTAGAGTATTAGCCAAGCTGATCTGATGCTGTACCATGCCGATTAGCAAATGAAATTTTGTCAAAAAACCTTTCTTTCGTCCCCAAAAATATTTTAGTGCCTTGTCCAACTTGGAAAGTAATTCACACATCATACAAACGGTCACTGGAGGATTATTGTGTTCCTGCGAGTAAGTTAGGTTACCAGTGAGATGATAAAGTGTTGCTGTTCTTTATTCCTCTTTGTATTCCAAACGTTGAAAGGCTACTGCTTCCTTCTGTATCATAGTACACTGCTTAGTTTAGTCTATACCTAGTCCGACCCTTATTTCTGTTACAAATGAATATGCATTTATTTTTTTATGAAGTAATGTATTCTTAATAAAACTTATTTGTACCTACATATTTATGGAAGTCTCAGAAAAATTTAATAAAATATTCTTTCTATTCAAAATGGCCACGTTTGGCTTTGATATAGGCCTTTAATCTGCCTGGCCACGAATCTATTGTTTTATGCACTGTTTCCATGGGAAATTTAGCCACTGCTGCTCCAGTGATTTCTTAAGGGACACAATGTCGGCGTGTCGTTTCGAGAAGGCCATGCCTCTTAAACTGACCGTAATTTGTAGTCTAAAGGGTTCAGATCTGGGCTAGACGAGGGTCAGACTTAAGCTCTTGCAAAGTCCGGAACGTTGGTTCGAGCCCGGCTTGGGTAGTTCGTGCCTTGTGACCAGGTGCAGAGTCCTGCTGCAAAGTCTGCGGCACATTTTTAAAATGTATATTACTGAGCGGTTTCACAACACGATCCAAGACAATCTCTTGATACATTTTGGCTGAAGTCTTCACTTCTTTTTCACGAAAATGAAGCTTTGTGACTCCCTGATAAGACACTCCCTACCAAACCATTACAGCGCAGGATGATGACCACGTTGTACCGTTCCGACCACTTGGGCGGCTTCTTTAGAACTGTGTACGTTATTTTGCTTGTTGTAGTGCTCTTCAATCGTAAAAATTTTTTCATCAGTAAACATGATATTTCTGTGCCTTTCACCTACATATCTAGGCAAAAGGCGTTTTGATTGAACCACTCTCTTGGAGTGTAGGGTTTCATTTAGGGCATGTCCTGTATAGCGAATATAGGCACCGAGCTTCAGGTCTTATTTTATGTTATGCGACAGAGTCCTAGCGTTATTCTTCATTTCTCGCGATAAGATTTTTTGTTTTTTAATGGAATTTCGGCGAATTCCGGCTTTAACAGCATTCGCGGCCTTTGTAGTTCTAACAGCACGCGGTCGTCCCGATGTTTTATTGCCTTCAAGAGAGGAAATGTTGGTATATTCTAGAATATGACCGACAGCTCCATACAACTTTGTGTAAGGTAATCACTGCAATCTTATTTTCTTTAACAGCTCATTCTATATTGTAATTTGATAATAAATACGAAAAAAAATGTAAAACCACGAGAAATCGAAAGTAGATTTTAGCATAATAAACGCGTTCCATATTCAAAATAATTAAAGACATGAAATAAAGAAAAGTTTCTACGTAACAGTGTTTATGGCCAGGCTCGTTATATTTACGCAAAAGTCTTAAGGATAGGCAGAGAGCACCCGATAAAATAGGATAATTGAGTTGCAATCTGCAAATCTGCGGCTTTCTTATCTTCTACATACTTTCACTTTCGTCAAGTTTGTACATTTCTTTCGTTATACTTTCCTTCTGCATTATTTCTACATTATAGAACCAACAGAGCATGCCTTTTATCTTAACACAGATACTCTCTTTCATATTTGGACAACCATTAGGACTGGTGGGATCTGCTACCAAAGGCAGAGGATTTGGCGAAGACATTAATTTTGTTATGAAGCGACTTGCCGTCAGACCACAACTAGAGAAAAGAGACCTTTCTTAGATTACAGACTTTTGAAATATAATTCCTTGGAAGTACGGATTTTCTTGCGATATTTTTCTTCACCGCCGACCAAGTGATATATCCGAGAACACGGAATTTAGAGGTACATGCTAGGATTCAAACCGGGGATCATTCTGTCAATAACCTGGTTATTTATAAACTAGGCTATCACTTAGTTTGTTTTTAAAGTATAAATATTTTAACTAAGTTTTCGTTATGTGAAAACTACAGTTGCTGAATATTATTTCAGTAGTTCGTTTCAGTGGAGTCGAATGATGTACATATCATTATACCAACAATCCTAAATAAACACATTCCACTAGATTTACTGTTTGCTTTCAATTGGCGATGGTTATTGAACATCATATTTGTCGATTGCAAATGGTGCATTACAAACAAGGTCGTAAAGCAGGTGAATTAATATTGGAAGAACGGGGCAAAGCCAAATACTCCAGAGGGGAACTTTAGAAAAACAGTCAATGTCACTTAGTATAAACTTAATCCTAAGAGATATTGTCGTATATGTCTGTACTAATATATAAAGCAGAATAGTTAGTTTGTTGTTAATAGATTCAGGCGTTAGTTTGCGAAAGTCAAATTTACATGATTTTGTCCAATTTTGTCAAATTTTGTTTTGACAATTTGATCTAACTGTATGTGTGCTTCCGCCACCAAATTTTTGGTGCAGTGTCAAAGCAGGCGTTTGTTTATTTGAACGCGCTTAATCTCTGAAACACGTAGTCCGAATTCAAAATATCAATAAAAAGAAAATAAGTAAGAAAAATCGCGGTGCACTTAGTATAAAAATAATTCGTGTATCTCGGAAACGTGGATTAACCTTTAATTAGTCGCTTGGGGTCCAATCGACACCAAGCGGCTTAGTTTTTGTCTCATTTCGGCAAATTTTAGACGTACGCGACTGCTCGTTCGAGTAGCTTCCTAGCTTATGCGTCCCTCCTATCTCAGTGTTCTGCAAGCCGCGGCGTTAGCACCGCCAACCACACGTACCATACGGAGGGGTCTGGGGTCTAATGGACCCCGTGCGACTAATAGTGTAGTTGAATAAATTTTATTTATTTTCTTTTTACAATTTCATTTTATTTTAAGTTTGTTCAGTCTTTATTACATCTTTACGCTGGTTAGCCGGCGCTTGAATAGTGATGAAATATCAGCGACTCTAAATGCCACGGCCCTTGAAAAAACGACTTCTCAATGACAATGATCCTTCAACTCCTGGAACCGATTAAAATGGTTCCAAAGGCCGTTGTCATCTATGCGCAAGGATAGAAAAACCAGAACGAAGACAAGTAAATGCAATAAATTTCTATGTATTGACCACCTAACTGATTCTTGTGCCAAGTACCTAAGAGACAGAGATTTTTTAAGACTGTTTTAGAAGATTATATTTTGATCTGTTCTAAAAGATTATAATTTTTGTAGAGGTAAGATGTTGTTACTACAGTTCCTTTGTAAAATTAATATTTTTATACTTTGAATTTGTTTCTTTTACCCAAATAACAATGGGGTACATATGGATCCCACGCGACTAACGGTGTAAATATTTTAACGTGAAAGGTTAAATATTGTATTTAAAATGTTTGGCTTCATACGTTTTTCTCTCTTTTCTAAGTGCTATTCCTGATATAATGCCATGTTACATAAAACTTAAAATGAAAGAGTAATTAACGACAGAGCGAAGCTCCATCGCCCACCTAACAACTTTGACGAGCTCGGTGGCGCAGTGGTGAAACGCGCTGTTAGGATACTTTGACACCAACGCTCGTGGGTTCGATTCCCACACAATACAAACATTTGTGTGCATGAACATGTCTGTTTGTCTTAGTCTGGGTATTTTCTATGTATAATAAGTGTGTATTTACAAAAAAAAATGTATTTACGTATGTTTATCAGTTGTCTAGTATTCATAACACAAGCTTCGCTTACTTTGGGGCTAGATGGCGCTGTGTAATTTGTCCGACAATATTTATAAAATAACTAGTACTTATCTCTAAATTGTTTGGTAGCGAACAAATCAGAAACAATAAAAAATATTTAGGTGTGGGCAAGAAGAATCGAGCACCAAAACAACTGGCGCTTGCCTCGGTGTTTTCTTCAACATTCATGGCTTCATTTATGCTACCAACTTTTAGAGATCCTCTTATCACTCTTTGTATTTCTCGTTTCCTTACACTTTTTTATAAATCTATTTTGTCATTATATCTTCACGCATCCGTTCTCCGTGCCCGAACTTGTGTACCTATTTTATTTTAACACCGACACTCTCTTTCGAACCAACTCTCGTTGTTACATCTTTGTCTTTTTTTATATATACTACGTCGGGAGGCATACAAGCATACGACCCACCTGATGTAAGGCAGGTACAGTAGCCTATTAACGCTTGCGATATATTAAGTATAACTCCGCTGCTTACACAGCAACTCCTTGGAAGTTACTGGTGACCTCACCCACACGCAGGAACACAACAACCCTCTAGGGAGTTGTTATTTGGCTGCGGTTTTCTGTGAGGTAGAGGTACTTCCCTAGACGGGCTTCTGACAAACAGCCATGTTCCTGCACACAAATGTTTGCCTTGTGTGGGAATCAAACCCACGAGCGTTAGTGTCAAAGTCGTGTCATTCAAGACTGAGCCACAGAGCTCGTTGAAACGTTGTCCTGAACGTTACGCCAAAGATTTCGCTCAGTGCTCACGTCTCGGTCGCGTTTCTTCGTTCATAGTCCCTCTGCAATACCCAACTCTCTTTTCACCGCATTATTAAGAGAATATATAAGATATAAAATAATTATAAGCCCTAAGAGACAAGTCATGCCAATAGGCTAAATACCCTGATAGTTAAATTTTAATTTTACAAATAGTAGGTAAACCTGTTTACTTAACGTTTTGTGTGGTAATATTTCACGACGAGTTAGAACAAATATCTTCGAAACCTAAAATTTCACTTGAATATTTAAATCATTATTAATTCCCTACATTGCTACCCTTTTCAAAGAGGTCAACATCTCACACGTCTTGTTGGAAAGCAGCGGGCGTAAAGGAACGAAGACAGACGACTACAATCGTTTTTATTCAACACTTATAGGTACAAAACGTTATAAAGCGGTAAAGTTTATTGACGTGATAACGTATTATAAATAGATGAACGCCGGATGCACGCACGAAAAAGTGTCACGTTCCGCCTGAGCCGAGCGTGCAAGCGAGAGCGCGGAACAAGCGATAGAGTTCGGCTTGTGACGCATCTATCTCTCTTCCACTCCATCGGCCGATGCGTCCGAGTAGAAGAGAGACAGCGGCAGCACACAACATACACGTGAACTGTTTTGTCAACTGTTGAATGTTTTCTTATGACATTATCCGTAAAATTATTGTCCATAAACCGACTTTACAGAAAAACTATTTATTTTTTGTAGAGGGCCAATCCCTGGAAATATTGTCACAATTTAAAAAATATTTGATTAACAGATAGCTGAGTTATTCATGAGTATTTTAGGCAGTATTTATTAAGGATACTCTTATCGTAGCTAATACTGTTTCCTAATCCAGTAGAATTGGTGAAGTCCGCTATCAAAGCCTTAGAAATTGACGACTCCAAAACCCGGAAGGAAACCTTTCGTAGGTTAGGTTACACGATTTCGAAATATAATATCTCGAACGTACAGATCGTCACTATGTTTTCTTTCCACTACCTCAACCCTTACTCATCCCACTGCAGGGATACGGGTCTCCCATCATCCGGAGGCGTTCAGAGCGTACTCCACCACGCTGCTCAAAAGCGGGTTTGCCTCCAGTGTTTTCAAGCCGCCCGAGGGTCACTGACTTAGCTTAACGACTGTCATCTATCGACAACAGCCGGGACCGACGGCTTAACGTGCCCTCCGAAGCGCGGAGATAGATAAACCCATCCATAGACAGGCTGCGGTAGACGTTGCTTAACCTGCGTGTTTAGTTAGAATGACACGCGCAACGACGCTATCGAGCTCTCGATGTTTTCTTTCACCGGGAAAGAAAGTGATAATTTCAAAATATGTGCATAAATTCGAAAACAGGAATTTAGTAGTACATGCCACCATCAGGATTCGAACAGGAGCCAGATTTCTTTTATTAAGGACTGTATTAAAAAGTTTTGTAACCTGTAATGTACTGGAATTTAGGGATTGCTTTAGTGTAGGAATTACTTATTTTAGAGAATTTGTACTGTAGCCTGTAACATGATTGAGTTAAAATATACACCTTTTGTCTTTTGTTTTAGCTTACTCTTGTCCTCCCATAACACGTCAGTAAGACAGCCTTTGCATCGCTTTCTTAAGCACACCATGTTTCTCAGTTTCTCTGTTAACCCTACACACCACAATCAAACTAAGTCATAACGAACCTAACCTCATTTAAAGTCGTAAATCCAAAATAAATCTAATAATGGCTTTGGGCGTATTGGACCATTTTCACGAGTCCTACAATGGGTCGTTTCGACCGCGCCTTATTTAATTGGACCCCATTACAAAGGCGCTGACCTTTTGAGTCATTAATGCAGCCCGCTTGAATTTTGGCGGTGCCACAGTGCACATATAAGCAGAAGGTACTACACGACAATTTTACTCTTGTACAACACTTGTACCTACCACTAGGACAAACAAGCATCTACCATAAGAGAGGTAGAGCACATCAAAGCAGCCTGACCGGGGAATTACCTTCACTTGTTGAGAGGGCTGTGATGTGTTGGAAACTTGTATGACTCTAGACTATTGAAAATTGACACCTAAATAATGTTGAGCTGATATTTACAAAAACCTTCTTGCAAAAAAAAGCCAGTTGAGAATGCGCAAGCTTGCATTGCCAGAGGAACACCTGGCTCGTCAATTATGTAACATTTTTTTTTTATTGTCGGCCATTTTGACCATGTTCCTTAAGAAATATGATGTGGGTTTTTAAGACCTTCCTATTCTACTTTTTAATTTACTTTTCGAATCTGAAATAAAAATTCAATTTTTTTTATCCCTTAAGAGATAGGAGGTTGGTTTTTCAGACATTCCTATTCTAATTATTTTATGCTGAATCCGAATCTGAAGTCAAAATTCGAATATTCGAAAAAAAGCGACACACACACACACACACACACACACACAAACGCACACACAGGGAACATATAGATTTAATATAGGAACGATGTTCCCGAAAAATACCTATTGAAGTTAGGTTATTTGAAGTTTCAAATAATGGCTAATTATTAATAATTTTCATACATCTAATAGTATACATATATATTTAAATATAAGTAAAAATTGATGATAACCTATAGATAAATTGCATACATTTACTAATAAAAACTTTTCTGTATTTTACTTAACTTACTAAATAGTCACTTCGAAACTATTGATATATTTCAATAAAAGTTGAATCCTCAGAGGAATGCGCTTTATAACGCACTATAAAGTGTATTCCTGTTGAAATTTAATAAAATGTATATCGCCGTACCGTGATGTACAAATAAGTTTAAATGATAACACGAAATGTGTACAACTGAAATTAGATTTTAAGAGAAGTGAGACATATCAAAGCAGCCTTTCCGAGAAATTCGACGAGCTCGGTGGCGTAGAGGTGAAACGCGCTGTTACGCTACTTTGACACCAATGCTCGTGGATTCGATTCCCACACAGTACAAACATTTGTGTGCATGAACATGTCTGTTTGTATGAGTCTGGGTATTTTCTATGTATAATAAGTATTTACAAAAAAAAAATGTATTTACGTATGTTTATCAGTTGTTTAGTAGTCATAACACAAGCTTCGCTTACTTTGGGGCTAGGTGGCGCTGTAAAATTTGGCCGACAATATTTATTTATTTATATTTAGTTCCTCCACCTTACAGAAGACTGCAGCTAAATAGCAACTCCGTGAGGATTGTTGTGTTCCTGTGAGTGAGTAAGGCGGCCAGTTACTTGAGAAGTCGTTGTACCTACCATGATCAAATTGGTCGTGTTCTATCAGAAGGTGATGTCAGGAGCCCTTTTTTTTTTTTTTTTTTTTTTTGTGACGCGGGGAAAAATGCATTACGCACACCACCGGTGCCTGGGTGGCCTCCGGTGGTAGTGTGGGACTCCCCGTCGGCTGTCCGACGGTATACCCACTAAACAACCCCGCGAAATGCCATCGGCCGCGTTGGTGTGGTGCCCCGGATCTGTTAGCAACAGGGCACCACTGCGACTGGCCAGCCCCTCAAAAGGGGCCGGACTTCTTCTCTCTAGGGGCCGTCCCGGCAAATTGGGACAGCCCCTCCGGCGGCGGGACCGTTATGGGGCCAGGTTCCCATCCTGACCCCTAGTCCCACAGGTTAGGGAGGCGGCAGTAGGTGCGCGTAGCGCCTACGCCGCACTCCCGTCCGCCGTCTCCGGAGCGGGACAGCTTGAGGATCGTCCTCCCTATCCCGCTCCGAGGCCTCCTTCTGGGACATGACGGTCTCACAGAAGGAGGCCATCGCCTGCCAGGCACTGTCACTCCCGAGCATGGAGCGGACCACGCTCGGGAGCGAGAGGTCCGCGCTTCCTAGCGCGGACACCAGGTCGTGGCGCTGCCGAGACCACCTGGGACACCGCTCCAGAGTGTGCTGAGCGGTGTCCTCGGCCGCGCCACAATCGTGGCAGCCCGGCGTCATCTCCCGCCTCGCGACCCGGTGCAGGTACTCACCGAAGCACCCATGTCCAGTGAGCACCTGCACCATGCGGAAAGTGAGGGGTTGCGCCTTCGGCGCATTTACGCCTCCAGGACCGGGCGCAGCGCATCCGCAACGCGGACTCCGTACCGCGACTGCGCCAGGTCCTCCCCCCACCTCCGCATCATCTCCACATGCCCTCGCTGGCGATACCGCCCCACCTCCACCGATGTGGGGCGCTCGCCGAGGCTCCTCCTTTCCGAGACAAACCCGTATACCTCGGCGAGCACCTCCGCCTCCAACTCCCAGGGCGGGTCGCCAGCGAGGGCGGTCGCGGCCGTCCAAGCTACCGTACGGTACCCCCTTATCGCCCTCTGCGCTATGACCCGCTGCGCTCTGCGCAGCTGGGCCCTGTTGCGGCTGCAGAGGGCGTCCGCCCATATTGGGGCACCGTACGTGGCCATACTCCGGCAGACGCCGGAGTACAGCCGCCTGCACGCGGCGCTGGGCCCGCCAACATTGGGCAGGAGGCGACCCAGCGCCGCCGCAGCTCTGATGACCCTCGGCCCCAACCGCTCGAAGTGGGGGCCGAAGGTCCATCTCCCGTCCAGGGTGAGGCCCAGATAGCTAATCTGGGCACTCACCCTAATCCTTTCTCCTCCTATTTGGAGGTGTGCTCCGGGGGGAGGGCCCCGTCTGCCGGTCCCGCGGAAGAGGAGGGCCTCGGTCTTCTCCAAACGGACCCGAAGCCCAAGCCTCTCTATACGGCTGACCACCAGTCCTACTCCGACTTCGGCCAGCCGCGCCGCCTCCACAAAGGTCTTACCCCGGGACGCGACAAGGGTGTCATCTGCATAGCAGATGACACTCATCCCGGGGAGGAGACGGCCCCGCAGGACCCAGTCGTATGCGAGGTCCCACAGAATGGGGCCCAGAACGGACCCCTGCGGGACCCCGCACCCGACAGACCTCCTGACCATACGGCCCCTCGCATCCTCGAAGCACACCTCCCTGTCCTCCAAGTATGCCTTCAACAGCCTCCCCAAGTACGGAGGCACCTCAAAGTATTTGAGGGCCTCCAGTATGGTACTGTGGGGGAGGCTGTTGAAGGCATTGGCGATGTCCAGCGACACCGCCACCACCACCTTACCCTCGCGCTCCGCATCCTCCGTCACCGACCTTAGGCGCCTAATGGCGTCGACGGTCGACCGTCTGGCCCGGAACCCGAATTGGGCATCCGAAAGGCCCGGTCCCGGGCCATCCTCCAAATGCTGAGCGAGGCGGGAGGCGACAACCCTCTCCAGGGCCTTGCCCGCCTCGTTCAGCAGAACAACCGGTCGAACCGCCGACCCCGAGTCCGGTGGCCGGTCTCCCTTCAACAGAAGGCAGAGCCGGCCCACCCTGAAGGGTCCCGGGCAGCACCCCGACCGCAAGCAGCAGTCGAGGAGCTCCCGGAACCTGTCTCCGAGGTGCACGAGAGCCAACGCTAGCACCTTCCCGTGCACCCCGTCCGGACCCGGCGCCCTCTTCTTGCCTCGGAGGCGGTCAACGACCGCCTCCATCTCCTGGTCGGATGTCAGGAGCCCTAGAAACCGGCGAGTGTGCATGAAAAGAGCAATGAATGTTAAAGAAACGAGTGAGGTATTTAAGGATCGAGTCGCATGGCGCTCGGTTCTCTTTGCCTACCCCGTAAGGGATTTGGCGTGAAGTTATAGATAGAATAGCTAGGTATGGAGAGAGCATGAAAGTAGGATAATCGCGGTCGTAACGCTCTTGGTTCGGACATGTAGATAGAGTGCAGGATGAAAGAATGACGAAGCAGATATACAAAGAAAAAATGTAAGGGTGTAGGAGCCGCGGAAGACCTAAACTTACCTACCATGACCAAATTGAATCCGACGGTGGTGTCAGGAGAGGAACAGAGGAGGAAGCCTTAGAAACCGGCGAACGTGCATGAAAAGAGCAATGAATGTGAAATAAGCGAGTGAAGTGAGGAAGGATCGAGTGACGTAGCGCTCGGCTAGATAGATTATAGATAGTTCTCTAGTATACATAACACAAGCTTCGCTTACTTTGGGACTAGATGGCGTTGTTAAATTGTCACAGATTATTCATTATTTTGTTGTCTGTTATCAGAAGGTGATGTTAGAAGCCCCAGGAACCGGCGAGCGTGCATGAAAAGAGCTATGAATATCACAGAAGCGAGTGAAGTATGTAAGGACCACGTCTTATGGCGCTCAGCTATCTCTGCCTACCCCGCAAGGGACTTGGCGTGAAGATATACATACATACATTATTAATATAATGCTAAATAGGTCATGGAACGTCGATTATTGAAGAAATAGCTCCTTTACTCTTGCACGGCCGTGTGCCCGTCTGTACAGCCTTAATTAACTTCGTCGAACCAACAAGAAAACCCTAACCTAATTAAATTGAGCTTCAGATTCTCCGTGCTCGAGGAACTCTATGGAATGTTTGCATTATGAAACCGCATTCTCACACACTTTGCCCGTAGCCTAGAGGAGTTTACAGTACAATAAGTGTCGTTAGTACAACGAGTGTCGCTATCCTCGCTGGCATTGCAGCACCTCAAGTATATACATTACGCAATCACAACAGCTGAGCTACATAAAATATAGTGATAAAAGTTGATATTCTTATTTCTTTTCCATCAATTTTGGCAATCGGTTTCGGATGTTCGGGTAAAGAAATGAATTGTTTTTAAAGGCGAAGTTTAGGCATCTCTCGGGAGGCATACAAAAATGCAACCTACTTGATGTAAAGCGGTTACCGTAGCTTATTAATGCTTGCAACACATTATCACTCGCGCGATGCCACCTCTACTGATAACACAGCAACTCCTTAGGAGTTTGCCGGCGATCTCACTCACACTCAGGAACACTACAACCCTCTAGAGAGTTGTTATTTGGCTGCGGTTTTCTGTGAGGTGGAGGTATTTCTAATTTGTCTGCACTGTTAATTTTTTTACGCTGTGTCGGAAATGTATTCAATCGTTGACTCATTCATGACAACATTTATACTCACTCCCACGTTTTTACTCCGTTTACGTTGTGCTTAGTGACTTTGTCGGTGTTTGGGAACATGTTGGCAAACAATCAGTTAGATAAACAAGCGAGTAGTAAATTACAGTTGACTATATTCAGCGGCGAGTGTGCATGAGAAAAGCAATGAATGTTAAAGAAGCGAGTGAGGTGTGTAGGGATCGAACCACGTGGCGGTCGGTACTCTCTGCCTATGCCGCAAGGGACTTGGCGTGAAGTTAAAGATAGATAGATGTATTCACCGCCGGCAAACGAGCAGACGGGCCGCTTGATATGGAGAAGGTAGTTAGACAGTAATCGCCCGCTACAGGAGCAGTATCACTCGCGCATTGCTAACTCATCTTTTTTATACAACATCGGGAAGTATACAAGCATACGACCCATGTGATGTGTAACTTATGGACGCTTGTAATACCTTATGTATCGCTCGCGTGATATCACACCTGCTACTAACACAGCAATTTCCAGGAAATTGTTATTTGGCTGCGGTTTCCTATGAGGTGGAGGTATTTCCCTGTATATGTATTTATTTGCTTTGATGCACCCTACCTGTCTTTAAAACACCCAGATCAACACGAACATGTTCATGCACGTAAATGTTTGTCCTGTATGGGAATCGAACCCACAAACGTTGGGGTCAAAGCAACGTAACTAATCACTGCGCCACCGAGACCGTCACAATAATGTATTCACAATAGCGAATTAGTGCTTCCGCTCCATACACATATGTTTGCTATACAATTTAGAAATGAGATTGTATGTATGCATATCTTCACGCCAAGTCCCTTGCGGGGTAGACAGAGACAACCGAGCGCCATAAGACTCTCTGTATCACCAATATTGCTGCCACCTTCAGGTGATACTAGCTGGATACCAGTCAGGGCCTTGTGACTAAGTGCAGAGACGAAACTGTGGAAGTTGTTGGCAATCCCAGACTTACATATAACCCTAATATATAATACGGAAGAATCCGCTTCCATCCTCATGTAATACTGATTGCACAAGCGGTAGGAGTAGTGACAGACTAGTGAGTACAGAATCAGCCTATGAAACCACTGGTCGAGCTGAAACCTAACATTCACCTGCCGTGACCAAATCTGGTCGGAAGTCAGATTCCCTTTGGTACGGAAGGTTCGGATCCTACCGACTGCGCCAAGGTATGTGGTGTATGTCATTTAAACAAGCGTTAGGCTGCTTTTTTCAATCTCAACAATCGTTCATGAACAAATATTTGGGAGGGTCGTGGGCATACCCTGGTAACTCTAGTTTGAGTCCAACACGAGCGTGGGTTCCAATCCCATACAGGACATATATCTGTGAGCATGAACATGTCTTTACGTCTCGGTCTGGGTGTTTTTAAGAGAGGTAGAACGGATCATAACAGCCCTTCTGAGGAAGTACCTCTATCGTACAGAAAACTGCAACTAGTTAGCAACTTCCTGGAGGGATCTTGTGTTCCTGCGAATGAAAAATCTTAACGAGTTGCTGTGTTAGCAGCTGAAGTGGCATTGCGCGAGTGATGCCTGGTGTGTTGCTAAAAGCGTTAAAAGAGTGTATACCTACACTTTTATGGAAAAGATATATTCCATTTTAACACTCTGTTCGGACATGTACAATAAATGCAATGGCAAATAATGACGTCACTGATTGGTATACAACGCGAAATGGGAAGAATATATAGTAGCCGAAGATGAGAAGAATTGGATCGCGTTTTACCAGAAGGTGATGGCAGGCGCCTAGCAACCTTTTTTAAGAGAGGTAGGCTGCATCAAAGCAGCCCGTCTGGGGAAGTACCACACAGAAAACCGCAGCCATATAACAACTTTCTGGAGGGTTGTTGTGTTCCTGCGTGAGAGTGACGTCACCAGTAAGCTCCTAAGCAGTTGCTCTGTTAGCAGCAGAAGTGGCATCGCGTGGGTGACACTCAAGGTATCAAGCATTAATAGGTTATGGTAACCTATTTACATCGGGTCGGCCGTATGCTTGAATACTATCAGACATTGAATAAAAAAATCGAAGAGTGAGCTTGAAGAACTATGAATGAGAAAGAAGCAAGTGAGGCATTGGTAGGGAACGAGTTAATTGACACTCGGTTTTCTCTGCCAACTCCGCGAAGATAAAAAGATAGAATAAAAGATATAATGCTAGTATCACTCGCACATAAAGCGTGTGAAGTAACTAACACGCATTTATCATAGTTAATGTGCCGTAATTGTCTTAGAGGAAGTTCGCGGGCACTCAGATAACTCCTGATATATTGCCTAAACTTCTGAAGTAATAGTTTATGCCTTTATATTTCCCGGCAGATCGTAATAAGTTTTATAATATATTATTAATACACCTCTTAGTAGCAAGTAAAAAAATGATAATAATAATTCTATCTAATGAATTAGGAGGTTAACTATCTGTTCTGTTCGGGCAATGTATTTGTCATAGATCCCCTCAAATACGATGTTTTGGTATTGAAAAGATCCATGTCCAATCTCTCAGAAACAGTGTCATATAATTTGCTCGCTCGAATCAAGTATGAATTTTGTCTATAGGCAGTAGATGCTGTTGGAACATGTATAATGGTCTGCTTCCTTGCACCCACCCTGGGTACACGAAGTAGAATGTTGGTCAGAAGTTACGGGCAATCAATGGTTCCATTTGCAATATTATGAAGTTAAACTAAGTCGGCTATGCGATGTACGACGACGACGACTAATTGGTAACAAGTGTTGATTTTTGCATTTAAGAATGGAGTTCGAAGTAAATTTTTGTACCGAGACTCCAAATATCGCAGAAACCGCTTTTGTATTCGCTCTGTTCTAGTGATATAAGTATCGTAATTTGGATAGGAGGAAAAGAAGTTACATAGAAGTTTTGTTCAAGGAAGATTACTTCTATATAACCACTTTTTTTTATACCACTAAGGTGGCAATCAAGCATACGGCCTGCCTGATGGTAAACAGTTACCGAAGCCTATGGACATTTGCAACACCAGGGGTGTCACTCATGTGTTGCCGACCCTAAACCATTTCATTCCAACTTCACATAATAATTTTACAATAAAGTATATACACATATACAAGTAAAGTCAGAATTGGCCCTCACTCAGGTTCTCTGCTAGGAACTCACAAAGAATTCCCAGCCCCGGTTTTCAGGGAAAGTCAAGAGACATGGACCGAAAATATACAATGATACGAGTATTTATGAAATATACACTTGCACGAAATCCACTTAACTATTTTTTAAATTTATTTCCAATATTCTTAATAAAATATTACAACAGTAAGTAACCGCACTCGGAAACTTCGCAGGGTTTATCTAGTGCTGCTGAGCCGCTCATACATACATTTTGGTTTATTAAATAAGTAGCTTTTACCCGCGGCTTCGCTCGCATTTTTTTCCGCAAGTATCCTGTGTTACTTCTGATACCTCCAAGAATATGTGTATAAAGTTTCATGATGATCGGTTGAGTAGTTTTCGCGTGAATGCGTAAGAAACAAACGGACATTCACATTTATAATATTACTAGCTTTTACCCGCGGCTTCGCTCGCATTGATAAAAATATATATATTTTTTAATAAAAAGTATCATATTTTACTTCTGATACCTCCAAGAATATGTGTACAATCAGAGGCGAATCAGAGGTTCAAAACTGTTGCCTTCACTGGTTGTTTCCGCTACCAAGCGACCAAATGTTGGAATAATATACCCCCTCCATTAAGAGCGTTAACTAATAGGTCAACTTTCAAAAAAAAAAATTAAACGTTACTTGCTTGATGAGCAAATTTTGGGTTAACATTGGTCGCATTGGTGGTGGACGCGAACTTCGTTAAAAGGCTGCTTAAGTTTAGGGGATACAGCAGCATGCTACACTAATAGAATATTTGTTTGTGCTATATTTGGTTTTGGACTGTTAATTGATGTGTATCATAATTTGCTATTATGTGTATTACGGTGTGTCTTTTACATTCTGTTCTGTTTTACATATTTATTTATTTATAGGTATGTGTTGCACAAGTACAATTTAAAATAAATTCTGGAACGTGTGTACCGCGGACGGCATTCTCCGCCTGCTCCGGGCAACTTCAGAATATCAGTGGTTTACTCCTCCGAGTAAACATCACATTGAGATGTTGCCCGTTTGTATCACTGCGGCATGCGCACGCATCTTTTATACTGAATATGTTCATTTCATTTATTGAGTGTATGTGTGTATGTCTAAGCTGATACAAATAAAGTTCTTATCTATCTATCTATCTACAAAGTTTCATGATGATCGGGTCAGTAGTTTTCGCGTGAAAGCGTAACAAACAAACGGACATTCACATTTATAATATTAGTAGGATATTAGGATTAGGATAAATTTTTAAAGTATATTTAAGAGTTTTACAATTTTGTTTATACAAGTTTTGGATGTTGTTTTAGTTAAGCACACAGGAATTAAGTATTCATCTATCCTTGTTCCGTACAGGTTATTCCATTTCGGTACTTGGGTAATGAACTTGATGAGCGATAGGCTCACAGTTATCCACTTTACATCAGGCGGAACGTATGCATGTATACATCCCAACGTTGCATAAACAAAAAGTTTGAACTAGATGACGCTGGATAATTTGTACGCAAATATTTATAACGCAGTCAAAGATTACCATCCGATAGGTAGTTGTTGACTTCCGTTCGTGTCCAAAGCATTAATTACTTCAGACAATGGCTTGCTCAATGAGGTCTCGACTTAAAGGGCATGCAAATCGTCCTGATCAGTTTACAGATACGCTGCTGGAATGGCAGTAATGGGGGTCATTACGATGCCATGTCGGGATACGAACGCTGTACTCGCTATTTTTAAACAACTAGACCGAGTGGGCTAACAATTGTACCGGAGTTCACTGCTGTGGGTTCGTTTAAGAAAACCTTCTATGGTAATTTTAGGGATCCGTAGTTAAAAGAGATACAATATTATTGCTGTTACTTTTCTGTCTATCCATCAGGCTGTTAATAAGATATGTTTATAACACGTGAGGTAAAATGAGGTGGTATTTGGATGTTATATAGATCATAGGACATTTTAGAGATAAAAGATATCTATAACTTCACGCCAAATCCCTTGCGGGGTAGGCAGAGAGAACCGAGCGCCACGTGACTCGATCCTTACATATCTCACTCGCTTCTTTAACATTCATTGCTCTTCTCATGCACGCTCGCCGGTTTCTAGGGCTCCTGTCATCACCTTCTGATAGAACACGACCAATTTGGTCATGGTAGGTAAGTCTTGGCCTTCCCCGGCTCCTACATCCTTCCACTTTTGCATTGTATATCTGCTTCGTCATTCTTTCATCTTGCATTCTTTCTACATGTCCGAACCAACGGAGCATGCCTCTTCTTATTTTAACACCGATAAAAGATATAAAATATCTATACGCCATTATGTACTTACTGGTACTTAGACACGTCTTACATTCTATAAACCAAATCCTGTTGAGTCTTATTAATTTTTCACAGTTTTATTTCTTTATAGTTTTAATTAATCTTTTTTTTTAATGTATTGGTATTTCGAAATATGCCAAAAGAAAATTGACAATATATATATTTTTTAAATTAGTGTATACGTAATGACGTTAAGTGGTACAATTAAAGATGTATTAATACATGTGCTGAATCATTTCCAGACATCTCTGTCAGAGAGAGTTAGATATTCATCAATTCTATATAAAGGCTGTTTACCCACGTAAACAAGTATTTTTTAATTGGCTTTTGTACATATTTTCATGCAAACACATACATACAATTTACAAGAAAAGATCTACCAGTCTTAGCAAGCCGATGTACCGATATACGCAATCAATCCCTGCTTCTAACAATTTTACTAAGTTTTTAAAACGACTTTATATTTTTATGAGCATACATTCTGTTTCCGTAAATGTACTGAGAGGTAATCGTGACGTTAATTTCTTTTATACAACGTCGGGAGGTATACAAGCATACGATCCACTTGATGAAAGCGGTCCCGTATAGCCTATGAACCCTGGCAATACATTAAATATTATACTGCAACCTTCGCTGCTATCACAGCAACCACAAATCACAGAAATCTGTGACAGCAACTCTCTAGAAGTCTTACTGTTGACCTCATTCACACGCAGGAACACAATAACCTTCTAGGGATTTGTTATTTAGCTGCAGTTTTCTGTGAGGTGGAAGTACATACACAGACGGACTGCTTTTATGAGCCCTACCTCACTTAAAAACATCCAGCAAAATAAATAAATATTGCCGGACAAATTACACAGCGCCACCTAGCCTCAAAGTAAGCGAAGCTTGTGTTATGGATTCTAGACAACTGAGAAACATACACGTAAATACTTTTTTCTTTTTGTAAATACATACTTATTATACATAGAAAATAGACCAAGACAAACAAACATGTTCATGCACACAAATGTTTGTCCTGTGTGGGAATCGAACCCACGAGCGTTGGTGTCAAAGTAGCGTAACAGCGTCTTTCAGCACTGCGCCACCGAGCTCGTGACAAGCATCAAAAGACAAACAAATAAGTGTATGCACAGAAATATTCGACGTGTGCGAGAATCGAACCCACGAGCATTAGTAAAGTAACACTGCAAGACATTCCACCACCGAGTTCGTCATAATACAGTTTACACTATTAATGTAGGTAGGTACGGGAGTTACCGCCATTTGTTTTCATATTTCCCCGATATTTGGGCGACGTTGCAGACGCCATGGTCACGATCACTGGAGCCCGGCGAGTAGATAAAGCCGTTAAGGGCAGACATATCTGTCTACCCTCTTTCTGCGTCGCTGACTGTAGACAGATATGTCTGCCCTTAATCTATAACATATACATATAATATAACATATATAACGTCTTTATCTGTAACAGCCGTGAAAGTTTAACATTATACTATTTGACGAGCTCGGTGGCGCAGTGGTGAAACGCGCTGTTACGCTACTTTGACACCAACGCTCGTGGGTTCGATTCCCACACAGGACAAACATTTGTGTGCATGAACATGTTTGTTTGTATTGGTCTGGGTATTTTCTATGTATAATAAGTATGTATTTACAAAAAAAAAAAATGTATTCACGTATGTTTATCAGTTTTCTAGTACCCATAACACAAGCTTCACTTACTTTGGGGCTAGGTGGCGCTGTGTAATTTGTCCGACAATATTTATTTATTATTATTATTATACTGTTTAGTTTTACTAAACTGTTTTTTTAAATATTGTTTTAAATATTTCACGATGATACGGAACAGTCGTTTGCGAGTTCGACCCGTACTTTACCGGTTTCTTTTTTAAAAGGCTTTATTATTGTCAGGTCGACCTGTATTCACCGTGACCAAATTTGTCGTGTTTTTTACACATCTCGAGGCAAGCACGCGGCCCACCTCATGTAAAGTGTATTTGTATGTGTTGGTGTTTGTATATTTGCATGAATGTTTTATAGTCATTTTCTTTTGTATGTATGTATGTTTTCTGTGAGATGGAGGTACTTCCCCGATCGGGCTGCTTTGATAGTTAGCTCTCTTTATTTTTATCATCTTTTATTATTAATATTTATTTTTTAATAGTTTTATTTTATATGAATTTTATTTTCTTTGCTCAATTTGTTTTCACATTCATTACGGTTGGTTGGAAGAGATCTTAAAGAGATAACCTCACCAATGTACACTGAATTCGAAGAACTGATGTCTTTGTGTATCCATACAGATGTATGAAGCCGCAGAGTTTGTTTGTTTAGAAGCGCTAATCTCCAGAAGTGCCCGTCGGATTCGAAAAAAAATATTCCATTTGTGGCCCAATTCTTGAGGAAGGTTATAGGCTATTCATCATCACGATACGACCCTTGGAAGCAGAAGAAAAATAAAGAAAGAAGACGAAGTTATTCCCACGGCATACCGGGATGCATGCGGATGATGTCTCCGCAGCTAGTTTATCTATAATAATATAAATAAAAATCTGTGTTTTTCTTACACTACGTCGGGAGGCATACAAGCATACGGCCCACCTGATGTAAAGCGGGTACCGTAGCATATTAACGCTTGCAATATATTAATTATCACTCGCGTGATGCCTCCTCTGCTGTTTACACAGCAACTCCTTGGGAGCTTACCAGTGACCTCACTCACACGCAGGAACACAATAACCCTCTAGGGAGTTGTTATTTGGCTGCGGTTTTCTGTGAGGTGGAGGTACTTCCCTAGACGGGCTGCTTTGATGCGCCCTACCTCTCTTAAAACATCCAGACCAAGAGAAACAGGCATGTTTATGCACACAAATGTTTGCCTTGTGTGGGAATCGAATTCACGAGCGTTGGTGTGAAAGCCGCGTCATTCACGACTGAACCACCGAGCTAGTCAGAGAAGTAAATTTGTTTGTCCTCTAACGACTGGATCGATTGATGAAATCTGGGAATCTTCAGATGTAAAGTGGTTAACGTAGCCCACGTTAACCACTTTACATCAGGTGCGTCGTGCTTGCTTGTCACCCGACGTTGTATAAAAGTATAGCCAGTTCTGTAAATAGATATAGTATAAGTAAATAGGCCTTGAAACGAAACATTTCAAAATTAAAATTTCCCCTTTTGATGTATTCGCCACTTCCTCTAGATTAGGAAGTTAAAAAAAAATAAGATAATTTCCTTCTTTGAATATACAAATTACATAGAAATACAAAAGCACGGCGTAAATTGTTAAACAAATTACACGTTGCTTCTTCCGTGCCCCAAATCCGCTTTAAACTCCCGCGTAATGGGGGAAAAGTGACAATTTGGGGAAAAATGGCCTCGCCCTTGTTACTTGATGTCGGAAAATATTTAATAAATAGATTTATAATTACACGCCGTTGTCATAAACTTTTTTACACGGGCATACGGCCCACTTGTTGTTAAGCTGTTATGTTGTTGTTAAGCGGTTGCCACCTCTGCTGCTAACACAGTATCTCCTGCCATGCAATTCTCTAAGCGACTCGTAATGGCTGTGTGCGTCGCTGTGATCACAGATGTCACAGCTTTGACATCGTCTACTGCGATCACGGCTTTTTATTTGGTATTCTATAAGGCTGTAAGCGTACGCGAGGCTGTTTGCCTTGTAGAATTCCAATTCCAAACGCAGCCTTGCGGCGCTAGTGTCGCACAACCATGAAAAGCGACACTAAGGAATTGCAATTTTATGTTCAAGGCTATAACAGCCGATGTTTCCGAGGATGTAAGGATGTTTGCTCTTACAGAATTGCATGGCTGGTGACCTCCCTCGCTTACTGGAGCACAACAACCCTCCAAGGAGTTATTATTTGACTGTATTTTTTTGTGAGGTGGAGTTACTTGCGCGGACGGGCTGCTTTGATGCGCCCTACCTTTCTTAAAAACACCCAGTCCAGACATGCAGTCATATTCATGAACACAAATGTTTGTCCTGTGTGGGAATCGGACCCACGAGTCTCAATGCCTACCACATAAAGGACTTCTCGTAAAGATGTAAATAGATATAAAAGATTTTGCGTAGAATTTGGACGAAACTTGCGCTAATGGTGCAATGCAAATTTAGCCACAGACTTCTTATCTCCGAAATGATCTAATTACATATTAATGAACATTCCAGGTCAACGGGAAGTACCCCGCAGGTTTTGATTCCCTTGCGGGTGTCAAAATATACGGGTGTATCTTTTGATTCCGTTGACTTAGAAGTTAAATTTTTGCAAGGTGTGCACTGCAAGGTGAATGGACGCGCCTTTGACACCAACGCTCGTGGGTTCGATTCCCACACAGGACAAACATGTCTGTTTGTTTTGGTCTGGATGTTTTAAGAGAGGTAGGGCGCATCAAATCAGCCTATCTAGGGAAGTACCTCCACCTCACAGAAAACTGCAGTTAAATTAACAAATCTCTCGAGGGCTGTCGTGTATCCTGCGTGTGAGTGAGGTCACCAGTAAGCGCCTAAGGAGTTGCTGTGTAAGCAGCAGAGGAGGCATCGCGCGAGTGATACTCAACATATTACAATCGTTAATAGCCTACGGTAGCTACTTTACATCAGGTGGGACATGTGCTTGTATGCCTACGGACATTATATAATAAAAAAAACTTGATACCTCTAAGCATTTCTAAGTAAAAGGATCAAGACTGACCGACGACCAACGAAACTATCCAATAAAAGTTCCGTTTCTACGTTTGATGTACGGAACCCTAAAAAGTCGCCATCTCCAGTTTTCCGTTGAATTTCCTATTTCCGCTCCCCGGATCCTTAATATTCATAATGCTTCGAGACGGTATTGCGATATTGGTTGCAGCCGCTGCAATTCCTGAAAACTTTGCATGCGAACTGTCGCGTATTGCTTCCAATTTCTGCTTCACGTTCGAAATCACACTGTTATACTTAACACGTATAGCTTTTTCTTAACTTTATCAACTTGTGATAAAACCTTTTTGCTAAGGACGGAAATAGTGCTCTCTAAGAAAGTAGATTGTATTGCGTTTTACGAAATAATAGAAATAAATTAATATAAGAGAGCTCGATGGCGTAGCTGCGCGTGTCTTTCTAACCGAACACGCAGGTTAAGCAACTTCACCCGCAGCCTGTCTAGGGGCTGACCTCCGCCAATCCGCATGTAAGCAGCGTGGTGGAGTGTTCTCTAAACCCCTATGGTAGAAGGAAGACCAGTATCCCTGTAGTGGGATGAATAAGCGTATTTTACCGCCTTTACCATGGTGAGTGCTCTGAAGAACTGTTTTCCCTTATCCTACTCTCTCCCTTCCGTCATAGAACCACACATGCAGCCTTGCGATGTCATTATTCCACAGTCGAGAACATTTCTTCGCGTACTAATAAAATCTATCTCCAACTCCCATCTCTGCTGTACTATTAAAAAGTGGAACGCCTTGCCTGCACATGTGTTCCCTCCTTCCTACAATATGGGATCCTTCAAGCGAAGCGTGCAGAAGCACCTTGCGGGCCAGCATGGCAGCGTCAACCGACAGGACACTGTAGTCTTTTGTCAGTTGCCACTGCGATTTCGGCTCCTGGTTCGCCTGATGGTAAGATTTTAGCGTACCATCAGACGAAGCGGCGCCACTATGTTTATCGGAAATAATAAATATATATATATATATTAATTTCTCGGCTCCGAGGGTACCGAATGGAATAATTATTTTTTTAATAAAAAGGTAGTAAATTAGGTAACATAATTTCGTTTATTTGATCAATGTACGAAAATCTTGGCTAGGTCTCCAACGTTCATACAAGCAAAAACATTCTTCTTTGAATATTCACTATGGTATATCTGCCGGGCGTACCGTAACGGACACCCTCGACAGTACAATCGAACCGTATGCCGTGACGGCAAATGGCATGACGCTCTCTCATGCCGTCATGCCCCATCTACGCCGCCACTCTTGACTCCATTGCGTGTGTGCGTGCATACATACATCAATTTCACATCCGCCGGGCGTCCTGTGACGGCCACCATTGTTTTGTTCACCTCTATCGTGAAAACTATAATGTAAAACAGGAAATATTGAGAAAGAGCTAAGGTGCTACGGATTTTTAAGAGAGGTAGGGCGCATCAATGCAGCCCGTCTAGGGAAGTACCTCCACCTCACCGCAGACAAATAACAACTCCCTAGAGGGTTGTTGTGCTCCTGCGTGTGAGTGAGGTCACCAGTAAGTTCTCTAGGAGTTGCTGTGTTAGCAGCAGAGGTCACGTTAGTATACTTGTATGGCACTCGACGTTGCAAAAAATCAATATGCAATGTAAAGTCTTACTTCTATTTTTTATACGACGTCCATTGGAAAACAAGCAGACGACCAATCTCTGGTTATTGTATAATGTGAACGGTTCCTAAACCAGGAGTCTCACTCTTAATTGCCATCCATGCAGTAAAACCGTAACAGCTGTGGGGTTTTCTGGTCAATTCGCTTACTCACAGGAACTCTTTGACTGAGGTGTTCTGTGATGTGGAGATACATTTCCAGTCGGGTTTCTTTCATGCACAATTCCTCTCTTGGGTTACGATAGTCAGCGCTTTTTATAAAATGTCGGGATACATACGAGAATACAGCTCACCTGATGTAGTTACCTTAACCTGTACGCTTGCGATACAAAAAATAACTCCTAAAGGAGCTTCTTGTAATCTCACTCACTTGCAGGAAGTTCACTCTTCAGAGAGTTGGTAATTGGCTGCGATTCTTGGGAGTACTGCCCTCGGAGTCCTTAGATGCGCTCTGAATGTATTCCGTCATTAGAATATTTAAAGAGAAGAATCCAGAACTAATGTAAGGATTACGATTGATGATGAAGTGTTGGAACAAGTGGATGAGTTTGTATATCTTGGATGCGCTTTCAGCAGGGATGGAAGGTACACCGCAGATGTGGAAAGACGAGTGAGTGCTGGGAATAGTGTGAATGGAGCGTTGGGAAAACTTCTTGGCAGTAAAATCCTGAGCCAGAAGGCACAACTCGCTATACACAATGCAGTGTTGGTCCCAACGCTAACTTATGGAAGCGAGAGCTGGGTATGGCAGAAAGAGCATGAAAGTAGAATAAACGCGGTCGAAATGCGAGCGCTACGCAAAATTTGTGTCGTAAGGCTTGTAGACCGTATTCGCAATGATGATGTTAGAAACAGAGTTGGTCTGAAAGAGAACGTCGGTGTTAAAATAAGAAGAGGCATGCTCCGATGGTTCGGACATGTAGAAAGAATGCAAGATGAAAGAATGACGAAGCAGATATACAATGCAAAAGTGGAAGGATGTAGGAGCCGGGGAAGGCCAAGACTTACCTACCATGACCAAATTGGTCGTGCTCTATTAGAAGTTGATGTCAGGAGCCCTAGAAACCGGCGAGCGTGCATGAGAAGAGCAATGAATGTTAAAGAAGCGAGTGAGATATGTAAGGATCGAGTCACGTGGCGCTCGGTTCTCTCTGCCTACCCCGCAAGGGATTTGGCGTGAAGTTATACATTCTGTGTACTAAGTATCGGGAATTTGTCAATAAAACAAAAAATACAAATTATTCATCTAAATTTATTTTATCGCCTTCAAAGTAGGCCCCATCGCTTGCAATACAACATCTCCACCGCTTCACCCAGTCTTCCATACATTTTTCATAGGCTATTTGCGGTATGGCCTTTAGCTCATTCAGCGAATTTTCTTTTATGGCTTCTATCGACTCAAAACGTTTTCCTCGAAGTGGTAATTTTAACTTGGGAAATAAAAAAAAGTCAGACGGAGCCATATCAGGTGAATACGGTACTTGGTCGAGAACTTTTGTTGAATTTTTCGCTAAAAACTCTTTCACTATAATGGCTGTGTGTGATGGTGCATTATCATGGTGCAGCATCCATGAGTTGTGTTGCCACAAATCTGGACGTTTTCGGCGGATACTCTCACGCAAACGCTTCATGACGCCTAAATAATATTCTTTATTCACTGTTTCTCCCTCTGGAAGGAATTCGGAGTGAACCACACCACGGTAGTCAAAAAAAACTGTCAGCATCACCTTGATTTTGGAGCGACTTTGCCGCGGTTTTTTGGGTTTCGGCTCGTTTTCGAGACGCCATTCTGAAGACTGTTGGCTTGTTTGCATGTCGTACTCATAAACCCATGTCTCGTCGCCAGTTATTATACGTTTCATAAAGGTCGGATCCGTAGAAGCTCGGGAAACCATGTCTTCAGCGACATGCTTTCGCTGCGCTTTTTGAACAAAATTGAGCTCTTTTGGAACTAGTCGAGCGGCGACGCGTTTCATGCCTAAAATGTCAATGAGAATGTTGTGGACGGACTTAAAAGATATGTTCACCTCACTAGCCAACTCTCTCAGACTCATACGTCGATTTTCGAGCACTAGCTTCTTGATTATGTCGATGTTTTCTCTGGTCGTATCGGTTGAAGGTCTACCAGAACGAGGCAAGTCTACTACTACTTCTCGGCCTTCTTTAAAAGCCTTATACCATTCATAAGCCCTTGTTTTCGATATACACGATTCGCCGTAGGTATTTCGCAACATTTTTAGTGATTCACCACATGAAATATCATTTGAAACACAAAATTTAAGGCACACTCTTTGTTCAACAATATTTTCCATTGTAAAAATCGCCGAGGACTCAAAACTATGACCAACAAAAAGTGTAGTTTAAAACAAATTAAATGACAGATCCCGCTCAAATTTTGCGCGCTAAATCAGTACAGTGCTACCAACATGCAGTAAAAAAATTAGAACGACCTCATTTACGCGGGTCTTTTTATTGACATATTCCCGATACTTTTTACACAGAGTAGTAGATAGATAGGATATTTATGTCTCTGAACAATGTCATAGCAGAGAGACACTATGAAAGTAGAATAAAGCGCGTAGAATAGCGCAAAATTTGTGACAAAACGCTTGCTGACCGCGTTCATTGCGAATTGATGTAAGAAAAGGAGTTGGTTGGTTGGTTGAGTGTCAGCGTTACGACAAGAAAATGCATGATGTCATGTAGAAAGAATGTCGAATGAAAGAATAATCAAACAGATATAACAGAAAGTGGAAGGAAGTATCCGAAGAAGGAAACAAAGAAGTATCCAAGGCTCAGCTACCATGACCAAATTGGTTTTATCAGGTGATACCAGAAGCCTTAGAAAACGGGCGCGCATGAAAAGCGCTATGAATGTCAAACAAGTGACTGATGTGAGTTGTGTCAACGGACATGGCGAAAATATACATACACACAACAACATAATGTTTGTTTCCATTGTCGGTCTGTTTGTATTTCCGCAGTGCGGTTTACGAGGTGCGAGTAGTAAACCGCGCGGTTTGGCGCAGTAAACAGCTTATTTATTATAACTAGGCGTTAACTGGCGCAGTCTGGCAGACGTTCAACCTGCAGTGGGTTTAACAGCGGCACTTCGTGTAAATAGTGTGACCGGGCATGTGCTTCACTGACCAGCCTGTATATTTCTGTGGAGTCCTTCGCGTAGTTTGTGGGTAATTTTAATATTAACACAATATACACGTCCGTGGAGCCTGATGGCGGCGTTACGCGTGCCGCTATTTTAGAACAAGCCGGTTAAGCAACGTTGACCGCAGCCTAATTATAAATGGGTTGATATCTCAAATCTATCTCAAACTTCCCGTTTTTTTTTATACCATTAAGCTCTGGAATCGATGTGTTAGGTAACAACTCGCAATTTAGGTCACAATATTGTTAGATATCTGATAGCTACAGCTGTAGTTTAACCCCCGGGACAGCTATGGACTTCATTGATCATTGCCTTTTGGTGGTCGCTTAATTCTGGCTACACAGGAGATACAGTGGTGGGAATGAGTGGTGGGTCTGTCCCAAAATAAAAAAATACCACTAAGGTGACAAATAAGCGTACGGCCAGCCTGATGGTAAGCAGTTACCGCAGCCTGTGTACTCTTGCAACACCAGGGTTATCATTCTTGCGTTCAACCCTAAACGGTTTTCTTAATATGGTGCATTGCGTTCAGATGAGTAGACCCTAAAATAATGTATATAAGTCAGTGTGTAAGGTGATAGTGGTTGGGTTAAGAGAGGTAGGGAGCTTCCAAGAAGGCCGTCTGGGGAAGTACCTCCACCCTATAGAAAACCGCAGCCAAATAACAACTTCCTGGAGGTATAATGTGTTCTTGTAATGGAACCAGTAAGCTTCTAAAGAGTTGCTATGATAACAGCAGAGGTGGCATCACGCGAGTCGTGCTTAATGTATTACACTTACTCGTAGGCTACTGTAACCACTTTACACACCTACCATTTTACATTAGGTGGGCCGTATGCTTGTATGCCTCTCAACATTTTATATAAAAAAAAAGTTTACTATTGAAGAGGAACTCTGTACAAGAAACGTATTTTCCGAGAGGTAGATTTATTTTAAGAGAGGTAGATCGCCTAACTGGGGTAGTAACTCCATATCACGGAAAAACACAATCAAATAACAAATCCATGGAGGATTGTTGTGTTCCTGCGAGGTAGTGAATTTACTGTACACCCCTCAGACGTTACAGTGTTAGCAGCATTGATGGTAATTCGAAAGCGATATCTCACACAAAACCGCAAATAACGATTCCTTGGAGGGTTGTTTTATTCATACGCGTGCCTTTGCGTGAATCGTTTTCGTTTAATTTACCAATAGCTGTTTACCATACACTACAACAACTCATAACCTGGCCTTATTTTCTAAGATAAGGATCATGGTATATGAACGCTTGCAATATCACTCCCACGATGCCACTTCTGCTGCTTACACAACAACTCCTTACGAGCTTACTGGTAAACCCACTCACACGCACAAACAACAACAATTCAGAGAATTGTTATTTTGGCTGCGGTCTGTTAGGTGGAAGTACTTCCCTCCTTTCCTTTTTATCACACATAATAACATTCAATCAGTAAGATCCTAAAGAGTTGATGTGCACAGGTGGCATATCTCCTGTATTTCAAGCATTAGAAGGTAGCCACTTTCCATCAGGAGAGTCGTATGTTTATACGGCTCAACGAATAAGCATACGGATCGCCACCTATAAAGAAATTGAACCGTTGATGTGAGAGTTTAAGAGAGGTGGGGCGCATCAAAGCAGCCCGTCTGGGGAAGTACCCTCTACCTCACAGAAAACCGCAGCCAAATAACAACTCGCTAGAGGATTGTTGTGTTCCTGCGTGTGAGTGAAGTCACCAGTAAGCTCCCAAGGAGTTGCTGTGTAAGCAGTATAGGAGGCATCGCGCGAGTGATACTTAATATATTAATAGCTTTAATAGGCTACGGTAGCCGCTTTACATTAAGTGGGTCATATGCCTCCCGACGTAGTATAAAAAAACAGACGATCTTGGTTTTTAAAAACATATTTGCCAAGTTTCATGTCGCATACTATCGTGGGTGTCCGGCCGTTCGCGTGTTGCATCGCCGAAACATTATTGCACCAAAATGTAAAACCAAAGTTTTACAAAATGGTCGTACCACATAAACTATTATTATGAAGCCCCCCGCGCCACCTGCTCGAAACGATGGCGAATAAAAAGTTATTCGCGGCGCGCGCTGAGCTTTAATAAAAGCTTGGCTTCGAGCGAAACGCCAGATACTCCTGCTAAGGCATCCACATTCACTGCTCAGTTTTTTTATAGATACTAGATACACGCTTGGAATACATTAAGCAACGATGCCACTACCAACACAGCAACTCCTTAGGAGCTTACTGGTAACCTTACTCACACGCAGGAACACAACAGCCAGAGTTGGTTTTCCGTGAGGTGGGGGTTTTTCCTCAATCGGGGTGCTTTAATGTGCCCTACCCCTTTTAAAAACATCCAGACCAAGACAAACATACAGGTTCATGCGCTCAAATGTTTGACCTGTGTGGGAGTCGAACCCACGAGCGTTGGTGTCAAAGTAGCGTTAGTAACCACTGTGCCACCGAAGTTGGTCAAAATAGGTGTACTTTTAACGAGATTTTTCTATCTTTATATCCTGATGCTAAGTCTAGTGAAATTCCAATCTTCTGTGAACAGAAGGTTCCTGTGTTGCAACAGTTAATAGTTGGGCTGCGCATACTTTACGGCGAGTTATATCCTTGTATGCCCCCCGACGTTGTACAAAAAAAAATTGTATGGCAATGCAATGTATGGTACAATCGAGTTCGTCTAATGATGACATCTTAAGATCATAGAGACTCCAACTCATCTAGCTTAGGAAGGTTGAGCTTGCCCTAAGTAATATAGTTAAAAATAATACTCTGTACCGAAGTAACCTCTATACTCTTGCCGCCTTTTTTGTACTACTTCAGGAGGCATGTAAAAATACTGTGCATAGATGTAAAGTGGTTACCGTAGCCTATGAACATTCTGAAAACACACGACAAATGTAGCTTTCTCCGCTACTACATCCTTCTATTTTCGCATCTAAAGTCTGCTTCATCATTCTTTGCTCCTGCATTCTTCTGTGTCTAAATTATCGGAGCATACCACTTCTTATCTTAAAAATAATCATTTTCATAATAATAGGTACCCGAGTGTTCCAGAGAGTCGATCAGTCCATACCTCTTCTGTAATAAGCCAGTATTAATAATAATAATATTTTTTTATATTTTTAAATGTATTTTTTTTTGTAATGATATATTTAAAAATATATTTAATAAGAATACAATTTAATAAAGGAGATAATAATAATAATAACTTTAGTTCGAAAAATAGGTTTAAAACAGATCCGAGTTGCACTGACCCCAATTAATAATCCCTCATTGTATTAAAATAGTCCAATATTTTCCCACACATTCACTAAGTACGACTATATGTCGAGGTCTGGTCATGGGTTCCATTGATAATCCGTTGGGAGCAGGTCACGACGAGTATACTACATTACATCAATCTTTTTAAAAGGCCTCATCGCGTTGGATCCATATCTCCGCGCACGCAGTCAAATGACTGAGTTTAATATCCGTGAGATGAAAAGCATCTTCTACGAGTATAATCAAAATGTGTTGAAACAAATGTATAAAAGAATTCTATTTATTTGATTATAACCAAATGTCGATGAATATTATATAACAATAAAAATAAATTGTTATATTTTTTTATACTACTAAGGTGGAAATCAAGCATACGGCCTGCCTGATGGAAAACAGTTATTAATTTATTTATTATCTACATACAATATTGAGCCTTACAGATAAATCCAATGCGCTCAATATTGTTCAAAAATTTACATTATCATTATTAGGTACACATAAATTCAATTATATATTAAATACACTCAATTATAATTAATATATACATTCGTATATATTTCATATTACCTTAAGACTCTCGGCATATTCTACAGCCGTTATCGTAGCCTATGGACATTTGCAACACCACGGGTGTCACTCATACGTTGCCGACCCTCTAATTCTATGCTGTAGTTCCGTGAAAAAACCTCGGCCGGGAGCTCATTCCACAGCTTGAGAGTTTTCGGAGGAAAACTTCTCTGGAACCTGTGCGGTCACTGCGGTTCCAGCGTGTGAAGGTGAACTCCCTGCCATCGACGAGCGGTGCGGTTATAAAATAAAGCTGTCGGCATCATTCCACCACTTCTTCTGAACATAACCCGTTGTACCTACAAACGGTAGAACACACAAAGGGATGCAAAGTCTCTCCTTGAACTTAAGGGTTCAATACTGTGTGTAAGCTTAGGATTGTCGACAATTCTCACAGCTCGTGGCTGAATCGAGTCACATGGTCCAAGCTGGTATCCAGGTGCTCCCGCCCAAAGGTGAATATGTAGAATTGTTATATTATATGATCCTTTTGTTAATCATAATACCATGTGCGATGAATATATTATACAGTAAGAACAAATATACATAATTATTCTGTGTTTGGATTAAACGTAGGATTGTCGAATAGAATTTCTGGTACAATCCCCCAATATACTCGTCAGATTGCCGCGGGTACTGTTGACGCGCGATTAGAATACAAATGAGTTTTATTATGAATACAGTATCTAATGCTTGTCATTCATTGGAGTACGCCAATAGAATACGTTCAGGCACATATTTATAACTTGTTTCGAACTTACCGCAGCTAAAAAAACAAAAGCTGTGGAGGTAAGTAATAAATTATCAAACTTTTCCACACCGCTTGAGTAATAATAGCTCCATCGAGAGTTCTTGTATTAAAGCGAGTGAGCGAGGTCACCAGTAAGCACTAGCGATAATCTAATAGCCACTTTACAGTGTAACAGTTCTAATTATCTATATATCTATATCTTCAAGCCAAGCCCCTAGCAGGGTAGGTAGATATAACAGCTATAGCGAGCTATCAGAAAATATGGCTCTCATATGGATTCTGGTCGATGTAATTAATTTATTGCCTTAAATGTGGCACGTTACAAGTAAAGTTTAGTCACACATATTTAGTCTTGCCAGATATACAACTGTAAATTATCAATCAATACAAAGCAATGTGAAATTCCTAAGTACCTGAATAATTAACAGCATTTATTAAATTAAATGTCTATCTATCTATCTATAACTTCACGCCAAATCCCTTAAGGGTGAGCCGAGAGAACCGAGCGCCACGCGACTCGATCCTTACGCACCTCACTCGCTTCTTTAACATTCATTGCTCTTTTAATGCACGCTCGCCGGTTTCTAGGGTTCCTGACATCACCTTCTGATAGAACACGACCAATTTGATCATGGTAGGTAACTCTTGGCCTTCCTCGGCTCCTACATCCTTCCACTCTCTTATTTTAACACCGACGCTCTCTTTCAGACCAAGACCAGTATAAAAATACTTTTTGATTAACCACTTTGAGTTTTAGTTTTATGGTTACATTTATTCAATTCGTAAGGCATAGATAACAATTTAAGCTATATAGAGTTGTCTTCATCACAGGGTATTCGGGCATCTTTTTCTAAGATCAGTCGATAGGTTACTAGTTTTGAACAACAACATTTATTTGTATAACTTTATTGCATTATCCATATTTAACTACAAAGAATAAAAGCTTCAAAGTTAGATTTGCAAAGGCGGGCTTATTCTATCAAAATCTATCGCCGTGTTCAAAAAACTTGTAAAAAATCACTCCTTTATTTATGACTTCAAAAGCTGTACACTGACATTAAGTATGTATAAATATACTTATGTTCGTGTATGTATTTTATATATTATGTGTTTTTTTATTTAGTATTTGTACACAAATGTATACCTATGTATATATTTACACACATATAAGTAATTATATTAATAAGAATAAATTTTCGTTCCTTGCTAACCCTACCTTCTCTGTACGCCGATTCGTTACCTTAAGGTTGCCTTGAAGAGATTGCTTTTAGCAATAAGGCCGCCTTGTTGCATAACAGGTATTCATGTTTTACTATTTTAAGAAATTTCCTGTAACAATTATTATGTAAATAAAGCTTCTTCTATCTATCTATCTATCAATACATCTCTTCCAGCCTGTCATTGCTTTCAAGTACCTGAATGGAACAAAGAATGGCGGTGGAAAAAGGAGATCAAAGAGATGAAAAGTGGAAAGAGAATAAACATAACAGCAAATGTGATCAATAAAAATACCGCTAATAAATTACAGTACACATACATTAAATAAATAAAAACTACATACGTTTTTACAATTTGGAAAATTCCATATAGGTACGTACAAATTAAGGTAAATAAATTAAATGCTTTGAATTACAACTTGTGGTCGGTACAACCAATAGTCTAGTAGTAATATCAAAAGTTGAACAAATACATTGTTTTTGACAAATTAATGCTCTACTGATTTCCACTGAGTCTCCCCATAAGGCGACGGCGTATCTAAGTCTAAAGGCAACATATCTGTGGTATGCTTGTAGGGATATTTTCATCCTGCCATCTCTGACAATCTTTTCAAAACATATAATAATCTGTTAAGCTTATACACGTAATCTACGTGATATTTCCACGAACAATTGCTGTCCAGAATAATTAAAAACTTTAAGGTCTCTTATTGTTATAATTTTTTTTTAATTGTTATATATTTAGTTTTATTAATATAAATTTTTAAATTATTATTCGTGAGTTTTTAAGTATTATACGTGAAATTGTTATTATAAATGAGTAATTGTTTTACGTATTATATTTATTTGTCAGTCGCCATTTGTAGATGTTCAAATGAGTACTGTGTTTGTATCTCCGTTATCTACATATCAAGCTAGGTCTTGCGGGATAGGCCGTTTCGCCATTTCCCTAACATTTTAGCTCATTGTTTTATACAACTAAATTGGCAAACAAGCATGCGGCCCGCATCAGATGGTAAGCGATCACCGCACCATATTAACGCTTGCAACACCACGAGGATGTTACTCGCACGATGCCAATATGGTGATCTAAGGATTGTTCGTCACAGTACCTAGTAATTTTTTGTCATATCTCCCCCTTCAAACTGGAACACAGCTATATAAATATATCTGCTTGGCGGTAGAAATAGGTGAGACAGAGGACCCACGCAGACGACTTTTGTACAGAGTCTAACTCTAGTTATCTTTTTACGTACACTTTCCGATTCCTAGGGTTCCTGATATTACGTCGTGATGAAACAATCGGTTTGTGGTAGGTATAGTTTTGCCCTTCCTCGGCTCCTACCACTTCCGTGTTGTACGGAATCTCAAGAGATTTCTAGGGTGTCGATAGATGCAGGTGGTTCAAAGTTGAGGCGAGTGCCACTTTAAAGGGGATGTCTATGTCCAGCAGTGGAAGAAGGGGTCTGAAATGGGATGAGATTCTATAAGGCAAGCGTACTGCCATGTTCTGAATACGAATTATAAAATATAGCTAAGCCGAGGCTCTTACGCAAGAGCTACGTTTGTATGGCAGTTAATATATGCAGATTTTGGCACTAACATAATAGACACGTGAATTGTCTGATTCTTGTAATTACCTGTAACTTCACACTTTACTACAACATAATCTGCTAAACGCTCTACACACTAGCCCGCCGACCTAAACGAAATTAATCATGTCGGCGATCCGCGCGTGTTACAGACGACATGTCGGCGGGTTGTAGCCTTGCGCACGTTCTCAGTTGCCCGGCATTTAAGCTGTTCATTCTATTGTTCTTCGATATCGAGTGGAACGAAGAGAAAATGTTTATACATACATACATATCATCACGCCTGTCTCCCATTGGGGTAGACAGAGACTACGAAACGCCAGGTGCAGCGTTCCAAACATACCTCTCTCGCCTCTTCCACACCCATCAACCTCGTCATGCACGCTCTTCGATTTTGGGTGCTTTTGATTTGGCCCCTTTTCACCACATCACCAGTTTGATCTATATGTGTGCGTCCAGGGCGGCCCCTCCAGACACTTTTGCATGATGATCTTATTTCATAACTCTTTTGTTATTCATTCTTTCTAAATGACCAAACCATCTCAGCATACCATTTTCAATTTTTGTCACTACATCTACTTTTATTTCTTACTCTATCAATTATTCTCACTCCACTCATACTCCTCAGCGCTCTCATTTCTACGTCGTTCATCCTGTTTTCATGCTTTTTCTGCCATACCCATGTTTACATTGATAAACCATAATTATCTAAATGTTTCAAGACATTCCATGATATACCTAACTAAACTTTTTTTATACATCGTCGGGAGGCATACAAGCATACGAGCTACCTGATGTAAAGCAGTTACCGTAACCAATTAATGCTTGTAATATATTATAAGTATCACTCGTACGCCTCCTCTGCTGCTTATACAGCAACTCCTTAGAAGCTTAATGGTGACCTCACTCACACGCAGGAATACAATAACCCTCTAGTGAGTTGTTATTTGGCTGCGGTTTTCTGTGAGTTGGAGGTACTTCCCCAGACGGGCTGCTTTGCGAAGGACCATATTTAATTACACACACCTTTATACTTGCTCCTTTTAAGTTATATATTACAAGTTATTTTCCATATAGATTTTATTTCTACACTAGCTGTTACCCGCGGCTTCACCCGCGTGGTCAAAGGGAAACAAAGTTTTCCTGTTGGAGTAAGATATATTGTCACGGCAAAAAGTAGCCTATGTTATTGTCGGGCAATCCATACAAAATAAATCTCCATCCAAAAAAACACACATCAATCCGTCGCTCCGTTTTGATTTAAAAAAAGGACATACCGATAAATAAATATACCTTTACATACGTATTTAATTTTAATAGTACGAACTCCTCTAAGACATTTGGACTCTATGACAATTTGAATTCTCTGCTTGTCTATGCTCTAGATCTATTTATTCCATTCCACAGGAGCCGTACATTTGCCCCTTACTAAAAGTGACACATGTTTTAACTTTTCCATTTATGCGTCACATAACAATCTCTATACAACAATATTTATCGTACAGAAGTTATAAATGTTTCCAGAATAAAAAAATCAAATTCTTTAAGTCGTTAATATGATAATCATAATCGTAAGCAACTTCACATTTCAATTACAATATGCTTCTGTATACGATGGATTACTTTTGGCGAACACATACAAAATGGGCACTCGAAACTCTCGGAGCAACCCACATAGAGTTGACCATGCGAGAAGCATGAGATGCCTAAATGCATCCCTGCCACTGTTAAGACGTTTTTGACAAATATTTTATTTATTTTCTCACCACAATTTTGTACATTGATAATTGGTATACACAGTATGATAGTATCTACATGTGGAGAGAACTGGTGATCGAGCTAGGGAGGTAATAACCAACCTGTGTTACGAGTCACCAGTTAAGGTTTGTCCTTGGGATTAATTTATCGTTATATAGAAAGCTATTAACGGAAATCGTAGCCGATTAAACTGTAATGACAATTGTATTGTCTTAGGTTTTCGCGATTGTTACATATTGAATTAAACAATTTTTAACGGATTTTTTTTGTGTGAATCGGAACATATATATTTAATTCATCCATGTCGGTAGATGTAATAATTGAATAGCTAATGTAAGACAAATATCACCTTAGTCTTCCTGCGACCACGGATGCTGCAAAGCGTTCGAAACGTCAGGTTCAACAAAATAAATAAAACACGCGATACTTCCGTTAAAAATTGTTTAATGTAATGGCAATTATTTGGGGAGTACCGGTCAGTATACTGGTTTTAATCACATTTATTCCCAGCTCTACAACATGTAGGTAGTCTAGAGTCATTGCATAAATTGGGAGGATCGAGATTACGCATCAGCAATACTGATACGCCAAACATGGGTTCCATTATATGGAACGGTACACCTGATAACTTTAAAGAGTTTAAAAAATGTAGGAGCCGAGGAAGGCCGAGACTAACCTACCATGACCAAATTGGTCGTGTTTTATCAGGTGATGTCAGAAGCCCCAGGAACCGGCGAGCGTGCATGAAAAGAGCTATGAATGTCACAGAAGCGAGTGAAGTATGCAAGGACCGCGTCTTATGGCGATCGGTTCACTCTGCCTACCCCGCAAGGGACTTGGCGTGAAGATATACATACATACAAAAAATTCTCAGGATAGGATGTGCTATCGTCACTGATTATCACAATATCTACTGATACATAAAACCTGACCGCGCCCTCTATAAGCTTTAAACTTTTTTATTAATTTTGTTCGCGGAGTCATTTTTGGTGCCCTCTCGCACAGTCAGTTTTCAGAGCCAATGTTGGCGGATAAGTTCGAGAATACACGATTAATTAGCTCGACTTCTAAACTGATGTTACAAAACTCATTGTTGCAAAGAATTTTGCCCTCAGCACCTGTTTTGAAGCGTCCTTCTCCAAATTGCAGCAACTTTTGCACATAAGCGTCTGATACGAGATCATTGTAGATTCTTTTATACCACTGAGATGGCAATCAAGCATACGGTCTGCGTCATTGTGAACAGTCACCGTAGCCTATGGACATTTGCAACACCAGGGGCGTCACTTACGCGTTGCCGACCCTCTAAAAACCTCTTCACGCATTTGAGGAATTCCATGTTGTAGTCCCTTGGAAAAACCTCGGCTGGGAGCTCATTCCACAGTTTGAGAGTTCTTGGAAGAAAACTTCTCTGGAACCGCACGGTACGTCACCATTGCAGTTCCAGCGCGTGAGGGTGAACTCCCCGCCGTCGTCGAGCGGTGCGGTTATAAAAAGTAGATTTCGGCATCATTTCGAACAATTCTTCAGAACACAACCCGATGTACTATCGGTAGAACACACTAAGATAAAGATATACGAGTATAAAAATAGTTTATTTGCCATTAGGCCTTTATGGGCACTTAGACACGTCTTACATTCTTTAAATTAGGTCATATTGTATCTTAATAATTTTCTCGGAAAATTGGCACACACGGCAATGCCAAAAAAAAGGTACTCAAGGTCGTGCCGCCGACAAAGTGTTCAGACTCGCAATGAGACAAAGCCGCTGACTAGCCTACCGACAATCAAGACGCCGACAAATGTCGGCGCGCCGGTTCCACGTGTTGATGTACCCCGTAATGTTTCGACGAGGCCAGTGGCGGAGTGGTTAGCAATGCTACTTTAACACCAAGGTGTGGGTTCGATTCCTGCACAGGAAAAATAATTGTACACGTGAACATGCCCGTTTGTCTTTATCTGTATGATTTTTAAAGGGGTAGGACGGATCAATGCAGCTCGACTGGGGAAGTACCACCACCTCACAGAAAACCGCTGACAAATGACAACTCATTTGAGTATTGTTGGGATCCTGTGAGTGAGTGGGGTTACCGGTAACCTTCTACGGAATCATTTTGTTAGAGAGTTAGTGGTGGCAACGCGCTATAGATACTTCTTGTATTGCAATCGTTCCTGCTTTGGTAACTACTCTGCATCATGTGGACCGTGTACTTGTTTTCCTCCCGATGTTGTATAAAAAAAGTTATCTTAGCGACAATCACAGCATCATAAATACAATGGAATCTTTTAGTAAACTGCTTGTACATTATCATCGTGGAATCCACTAGAAGGGCTTTGAAGGACTAGTATAAGTCACTTCTTTTTAATATCACACAACGATGATGAATTATTATGATGGATAAAAAACCGGCCTAATGTTCAACTCGTTCCTGGTTCGAATCCTAGCGAGGGCATGTACCACTAAATTTGTGTTTTCGTATTTATGTAAATATTTGTAATTATCGGCGGTGAAGGAAAACATCGCGAGGAAACCCCTCTTCCAAGAAATTATATTTCGAAAGACGTGTGACCTAACCTAAAGAAGATTTGGTTTTCCCTCTGGGTTGTGAAAGTCTGATGGCAGTCGAAGATACTGATCTCTACATAATTATAAAGATCAGTATCATCTTCAAACCCTTAGGCTTAGGAGAACTCTTAACTAATCCTAACTGATAAGGAACCAATATATATAATAGATAATGCTGATATAATGATACAATAGATAATTCTGGGTAGAAGATAATGATGGATTGCACTCCATTACTCGATATAGAGCGTGTCAAATCACACTGTTACAATAAATGTGTCGAATATGACAAATGACAAAGGTTTAGTGACTCCGCGGGGATATATTTGCGATGTTTTGGTCAATAAATCTATTTTATCTACGCCTCACCGCACACAGGACACTCGCAACGAATACTTAAAGACTAAACTAGCGTGCTGGCAATTTACACGAAACCGCTACTTATTTTTAACCGACTTCAAGAAGGAGGTCTCAACCCGACCCGTATTTATACACTACTAATTATATAGCTATAACTTCACGCCAAACCCCAATAGGCAGTAAGAACCGACTCGTTCATTACATTCCCCACTCGCTTCTTTAACATTCATAGTTGTTTTCATGCACGCTCGCTGCATGCCGGTTCCGATATCACCGTGACGTAATTGATCGTGGTAGGTGAGTCTTGGTTTTCCTCATCATCAACATCTTTATAATTTAGCATTATATATTTTTTTCATCATTCTTCGGTCTTACGTTCTTTCTACGTGTCCGAACGGAGCATGTCTCTTCTTATTTCAACACGAATAATCTCTTAACCAACTCTCTTACTTACTTCTTCATTTTGACGAGCTCGATGGCGCAGTGGTGAAACGCGTTGTAAAGCTACTTTGACACCAACGCTCGTGGGTTCGATTCCCACACAGTACAAACATTTGTGTGCATGAACATGTCTGTTTGTCTTGGTCTGGGTATTTTCTATGTATAATAAGTATGTATTTACAAAAAAAAATGTATTTACGTATGTTTATCAGTTGTCTAGTACCCATAACACAAGCTTCGCTTACTTTGGGGCTAGATGGCGCTGTGTAATTTGTCCGACAATATTTATTTATTTATTTCATTCGTTCATTGCTTACCGAATACAAATAATATTTTTAAATTAATACGAGTAGATTTTTTTTGTAGTAAAACTTCTTTATGGGGACTTGGGGAGCAAGCTGGTGAATGCGTGACGAGAGCGTTACGAAAAGTGTGTTCGGGCGAGGCGAACAGAAGTTGAGAGGGAGACATAAGTTAGTGAAGATAGAAAGAGAGAGAGTTACATTTCGTATATTACTGTAGCGGCAAGAGAGAGAGGTGCGAGCACACATTTTCTTTCTCTCTTTCTCTCATAGCGAGTTAAGTTTCGTATATGTAAGATACAGTGCAGCCCTATTGTCTGTATCGCACTATGGAGCTAAAGAAGTTTTACTTCAGTCGTGTGATCTAAAGCACATTCGTTTTTTTACAAATACGTCGGACGCAATCTTCGTACGTGACGCGCGAGGTGGTAAGCCCCGCCGCACACTGATCACTCGTGAAGACCACAAAGTGCTGCTATCAAACTGGATTGCAATTTTTTTTTGTGTGATTAATGCTTGTAGCTTCGATTCCCACACAGAATAAACATTTGTGGGCATGAACATTGTCTTGGTCTGGCCAAGACAAACAGACAGACAACAAACCATCTGAGTAAGTACCTCCATCTCACAGAAAACCACAGCCAAATACCAACTTTCCATCAGGTAGCCCGTATGCTTGTATGCCTCCCGAACTAGTACAAAAAATGTACATTTTTAACCCTTTAACCGCCGTGACCGTAATATTACGGGATATGAAAAATTTGCTCCACGCGCCACAGACGTAATTTCACGTCAACTTTTATAAATTGTTTATGGTGCATTTATATTAAAGATTAAGTTGCAATAAACGTTGTACATTACGATATTTATAGAAAAAATCATTGTAATGTGTCACTTAGTACCAACACGAATCGCCAATATCGTGATATTACGTGTACTAGGGATGAGCAAATCAACGTAATCTAAACGAAACTTTATTGAATAATCATGGTGTGAAAGCAAAATTATTGCATTGAAATCCAAATTATTTCGTCAAACTCGAAGCACGAATAGTCGTACTAAGTAGAAGCATGTTAAAACAATAAAAATGTTTATTTTAATGTGTGTTAAATATAAGAGATAATTTATTGTTTCGATAAAGAAGCGATAACTTTAGCGTTCAGATTATCTCCGATCGCCGTCACCGTGATTTTACGTGCGGCTCAAGGTCAAACGACGCCATATTTGTATGGCTGTTGCTCAGGCGCCGTCACCGTAATAACACGTTCCTTGTACAAATTATATAAAGACTACGAATTATTCAATATTTTAGAAGGAAATAATGACTGTTCGACCTGAGGTACGATCAAAATTATATATGAAAACTAGCAACCCACCCCGGCTTCGCACGGATTCTTTACAGAAAATATAACTCCGACTAATCATTCTGACTACCTAAAGACAACAAATACAAAACAAAAATGTGACCGTCCGTAATTATTTGCGATAATTCCTAAGATATTCGTTTAAATTATATGGTGTAAAAAGAGTAAAATAATGTGCATGAAATGCTTAAAGCCTCTAACTTATTTAAAATGATAAGGATTATTAATACCGTATTTGTGTAAATAGCTTTTACATTACCGCTTTATAATTGCCAATTTTTTAAAGTATTAAAACGGATACAGGCAATATGTTATCTTTAACATATAGACATATACCATCACGGACTTTTCTGTAGATCTATATAAGATACACAATTCCACCATACATTATTTTGTTATATCTCAAAGGGTTTAGGCAGCGTTTTCGGTGAAACCTCCCAGACGGCTTATTTTTTTCCGACACCTCCAACAAATATTGTTATACAAAAACTCAACAAATTATATACTAAAACCCTCCTCGAGAACCACTCTATCCATTGGTGAAAACAGCATGAAAATCGGTGCAGTAGTTTTTGAGTTTATCGCGATCAGACAGACAGACGCGGCGGAGGACTTTGTTTTATAATATTTATTAATTTATTTATTTACTTATTTATCTTTGCTTAATTCTACCACTACAGTTTATACCAAAACGTTAGACAAGTATTCAGGACAAAATAATCAGTCACTATAACATAAAATTAACAAAGCTATTCTTGTGAATTCGTTCAAAGACAAGGAAAATAGGTCTGTTCTCTCTGCCATTCGGTTGAGGGTGCGCAGTGTGCGCGTCAGCGGAGCATTGCGCTGTAGCTCGGTTCGAGCTCTAGGTACAGAATATGTAGTGATGTAGTGATTATTAATTTGATAAATCAAGCTCGAAGAGATGTATCAGAAAACGAAGATGTTATACTAGATTCATTGCTAGAATATTGATTGAAACGTGGTAAATAATGTTATTTTTTTTTTATACCACTAAGGTAGCAAACAAGCTTACGGACTGCCGGATGGTAAGCAGTTGCCGTAGCATATGGACATTTGCAACACCAGGGGTGTCACTCTTGCGTTGCCGACCCTGTAAGAACCTCTTCACGCCTTTCTTGAATTACCCCATACTGTAGTCCCTTGATACTTGATTAATAAAGACTGATTTAATATTAATGAAATTTTGAACTTTTATTCATTTAAACTAATCGATAACATTATTTCCCAACCCTATTTGAAATTACGCCGACAGGCCGCTGGCGTTAGGGTGTATGATGATGTAACAAAATATGGCGGTTAAAGGGTTAAATCATTAATGGATGTACGTTTATTGAAGACAACTCACACAGTTGTTGTATTTTTAATTTTCATGAGCTTAGGTCAACTGTAAATACTAAATATGTTTCGATGTGTAATTTCTTAAAAAACTGACAGATAAACTGCTAAAAAGTTATTTTTAGTATTTATTCCCTATACTTTCACTGCTTCTTTCCTAGTTTCATGAATCAAACTTAACTGGAAATATCCTACAAGCTTTTATCTGTGATTTGGAAAAAATGCTAATCAAAACTATAAGACAAATTTCGGATACTAGTAAAATAAGATTTTCCACCTGTCCAAATTTCTCCAGTAGGAACCTCTAGAATTTGCGTAATCTCTTGACTAATACTGACTGGTCGACAGACGGAAAATTTACCCTTTTTATATACAAAATACCAAAAGTTAAATCGATAACAGCACAGGCATAACAATTATTGAATAGTCCTTAACTTCAATAAATCTAGTTTCTTTTTTGTTATAAGTGTTTGTACAATAAGAAAGCAAACCACAGTTTCGTGGCGACATTTACTGTCCTTCGCGAGGGATCCTTTACAACGCCTGGAGGCATACAATATCCGGGCCACCTGATCTACAACTCTGTAATACATTAATTAAGATGCAATGCTTTGCTGCTATCACAACAAGTTTTTAGGAGCTTTCTGGTAACCTCACTCTTTCACAGAAGCATAAAAACCATCCAAGAAGTGGTTACGTTTTACTCTTAAAACAGCCATATTAATGTTTATCCTGTGTGAAAATCAAAACCATGAACGTTGATGTTAAAGTTGCATTTCTAATAAACCACCGAGCTCAGTCAAAAAGATGATAAAAAAATGATCAATGTGCGGTGAGGCTTATCGGGTCGTACGTCACGTACGAGCCCGACCAATGTATTTGTATTGCCGTATATACTGTGGAAACGGCTTAAAATAATAGTGAGTGTCTCATTGTAGATCATTCTTAAGCTGGAGTACAGCCATTAATGTTTCTAACTGAAGTCGTGGTGAGCCTACTCGATTTGCTGTTCCTTTAGGCTGTAATATGTTATAATTTTTTGAGCTGTTCGAACTCCAACCCCCAGTCAGAACACGCAAGTTAAGTTCATCTCAAGTGCCTCTATGTCAGAAGAGTACGTTAAGTCATTTGTCTCTGGTGTTTTAAATAGATGATATTCGTTATGGAAAGAGAGATACGGCTCAGCCCGACTGGTGAAAGTATCTTTACCTCACAGAACTCCGCACTCAAATAACAACTTCATGGATTCTTGTTGTGTTTCTGCCTATGAGTGAGGTTACCAGTGCTTCTGAGAACTCGTTGTGATAGCAGCAAGGGTAGGATACTTCCTGTATTGCAAGCGTTCATATTGCTACACGGTACCCACTTTATATCAGGTGGGCTGTACGCTGGTAGGCCTCCTGACGTTTTATAAACAAAAAGGATGCCTGAATTTAGGTGTGAAGGAAATGTAACGTCTGACCTCAGACGGGTAAAAGGTAAGGTGCACCCACATCAAGGTAATCTCTTCCCCTTGTCTATTACTAGCTAATCAGTGTCAACGCGGAGTCGCCCAAATAAAACGGGTACCTTCACTCTGTCACGTACGATCGGGGTCAAATCAACTTATATACTCCTGACTCTTGGTTTTTCTTTTCTGTGTGGTACAAGTGAGGGGATTACGCGAATAGGATATTTTTTTACAATAAGCTATTTTTTCCACAATATTTCAGCGATTCGAGCGTTTCTGACCAATGTGAGGACATTTCAACCAATAAGCCGATAAGTGACGTGGTGTTGAAACACGAACTAGCCAATAAGAGCTCTCTCCACATTACGATAACGCTTTCAGCTACCATAAAATGATGATGATGATCATGTCTGTGATATATATGTATACGTAATATAATAATGTATAGTTAAAGATATTTTAAATGTGTAGGTGTTTATTTATTTTTCGTTTAGATTTATTTCACCCTTTAAATTAATCCTTTATCCTTTTCCAGATGGCGGGCAATCGTTGAGACGACCGCAGCAGCCAGAGCAGCTACGACTTACGAGTACTACTCACGGTAGTACGTGGATGCCGTCGGCGCAAGTTATCTTAAACTAATTTAGTGTCGGAAACACACAAAGTGGTTTATATTAAATTGCTGGCTATGATATACTCACGGAATATTGCCTACTTACTTACACTGCAGTTACATATTAAAAAAATAAACTAGGTAAACATTTTTAACGTTACAAGCAGACATTATTTCGAGCCAGGATGCATGCAATATTTTTTTGGTTGTAAAAATGAAAATTAGTTGAAATTTAGTTAAAAGCTTAAGTACATTGGCATCCGCCAATTCGCTATTAAGTGCCGTGTCGGTGTATACTCTAAACCCCTTCGGTTGAAGGGAGACCCGTATCCATAGATAACAGAAACAACGGGAGATGTGACGAGGGGGCATGGTTGGTGTCGCCGCAATATGCTCAAAACGAGAACGTTGCCAAGAACAGTTAGTTAGTTGCAATCAAGTTCGATTGAGATACGTTGCTCCTTGTTTTAGCAAAATGCCAAGTTGTGCTGTTGCAACTTGCAAAAATAGAAGTGCAGTGGTTAACTTTAAACCAAATGGAATCACTTATCACCTGTAAGTACAAATAATATTACGTTTTATAAGCATAAATTCAAAATTAATTTCAAAAATTCTCCGACGCCATTTCTACCCGAACCTTACCACGATGCAAATTTGAAATAATCAACATCTCATTCTTAAATCATACATTGTTTTTCTACCATTACGCAGTCGCCACCGCTCGTTTCCCAACACGCAATGTAAAGCGAGCGATATTATTCGTTCACTGTGTGTGCAGTTTCGAGATACGGCCGCTTGTTTCTGACGTCGGTTAGGGGTGCGCTTTGACTTCACTTATCGATACGAAGTGTCAATAGACTGCTAGTATTAGATAAAAATTATAAGTCTTGACTGTAGTTATTATTTCATCAATATTTTCATTGTCACCCCCGCTGCCAATCCAGCAACTCAACTTCTTGTGACCTCACTAACTCGCATGAAATCAATCATCCTCCAGGGAATTGTTATATAGTATAGTGGGGTTGGCTTTGGTTCTAAGTTGACATTGATCCACTTACACCCCATAAATATTTTATTACAAACATTACACTTCTTGATAGATCATAGATCGATATAACGTTGTCAATATCGACAAGGTCATATCGACCCGCGTGTCCCAGCAAAGTCGCTTTATCAGTGTTTGTAGTAGTGCGTGCTTACTTGGGTGTTGTATGAGTAAACGTCCAATGACAGCGTCTTAACAAAAGTGTGTCGTTATACTTGTGTGCGTAGAATGACATCTTTTATTTATTTAAGTGTGTGAGTGTTTTATGGTAGTGTGAAACTAGGCGACAACCGTCCCGGTGTAAACTCACATAGTATGTCACATCTCCCGTTGTTTCTGTTATCTATGCCCGTATCCCTGCAGTGGGATGACTAAGTGCTATACTAGGATTTATATCAGTTTTCCTTCCATCACTTGTACCACCCCCCACATTGGTGACCTTACGTTACGTCACGGGCCTGATATGTGTTTTTATACAATTGAAAGTGAAGTTCGCTGTTAAATGAGTGTTGGCAGAATGACTTGTACATATGGACCGTTCAGTACGCCTTGTCCTTTCACCGTAATGTTGGCATCACTTCTTGGGACACATAAAATTCCTGCACACAGTGACGTGAAGGCAAGGGCAATGAGGCAGGTGGGAGCAAAAATAGCAGTTTGCAATGTTGGTTTGCAATACTTTTGTGTAAACGTGGAGTTCATCAAAATGGATCATAGTTGTTTTATTTTTTGACGAACCCGGTGCTGGAATGACTATATTCCCGCATAAGGCAAATATTTGTGAGCTTAAACATGTCTGTTTGTATTGATCTGTTTCGTCGTTTTCATGAGAGGTATGACACATCAAAGCGGCCCGACTGAGGAAGTACCCCCACCTCATAGAAAAACTGCAACGGACGCTTAAAGACCTCAACTTATCTACAGTCCCTTAACCCTTCGAAACCCAGGTGGTCGTATACGACCGCGAAATGTATGGAAAAACGTATATAACGGGTTCTGACTGCTCAATGGAGGAGGTAAATTATTCCAACACTGAATACATTGAATAGTATTTAGTGGTAAAATATTGAAAACTACCCCAAAACCATGCGGTCGACCAGCTAGTTTCAAATATAAATATTTAGGCTTACCAGTTTTAATAACGCCATCTACATTTCATTATTATATATTATATATATTCACATTACACTATCATAATTTAGACAAGGAGACATGTGCCATTTGTATAAAATGCAACTTACGTTCCTTCTATATAAAAACTTTACCCCTAGCTAACACGAAATACTTTTTTAATTCGTTTACCGTACGCGCTGCTAGACTTTGGAATAAATTACCATTGGAGATAAGAGTAAGTCCTTCCGTGTTTGCTTTCAAGAGAAAACTAAAGAAGCACTATTTAAATACATTATCTTCTAATGAAAAATAATATGTAGATGTTTATATATATACATCTACATATTATTTTACAAATCATATATATATATGTTTGTATGTATATTTGCGTGTTTTATAGTTCAATTCATTTGTTTATTATTATTTTCCTTTTTTTTTTGTGTTACTGTGAGTATCTGTTTTTATTTTGGTAGTTGGCACATATAATTGTGTGCCAGTGTGCTAGTGTAGAACATCGATTTAGCAGGTACCTATGAATGAACTACTACTACTATACTAATGAATGAATCTATTTTAATAACTTGCACCGATATCGATAGATGGAGCAGTTTTTAATTTTTTGTTTTTGATACGAAATATTAGTTAAAAACTATGTTTAAGAATTAAGAAACATCGGATGGTATTTATCAAATTGATAAGGTAGGCAATGTCTTTTTGCCTATATGGAGTGCACGCCACTGGTATTTGGCACTCATTATTTTGTTTTATTTGTGTGCAGTAAAGAATAGTTAAGTTACCAGGAGCAATGTCAAGTGGTGTGCAGCACATTCGTCCAAGTTCCGCGCCTGGAGCATGTGTCTCTATTTACTCCTCACTAGATGGCCACTGAAGAAAAACCTTCTTGTGTTTCCACTCCCATCGACGAAGACAAGCAGGAGACGAAGGCCCTGATCGACTCTCTGGAGCCTTCGGATATTGTTATTATAATTCTTTCTTCTCTCTGCCTACCCTGCAAGGGACCTGGCGTAAAGATTTACACATACTACTCTGTGTAAAAAGTATCGGGAATATGTCAATAAAAAGACCCGCGTAAAAGAGGTCGTTCTAATTTTTTTACTGCATGTTGGTAGCACTGTACTGATTTAGCGCGCAAAATTTGAGCGGGATCTGTCATTTAATTTGTTTTAAACTACACTTTTTGTTGGTCATAGTTTTGAGTCCTCGGCGATTTTTACAATGGAAAATATTGTTGAACAAAGAGTGTGCCTTAAATTTTGTGTTTCAAATGATATTTCATGTGGTGAATCACTAAAAATGTTGCGAAATACCTACGGCGAATCGTGTATATCGAAAACAAGGGCTTATGAATGGTATAAGGCTTTTAAAGAAGGCCGAGAAGTAGTAGTAGACTTGCCTCGTTCTGGTAGACCTTCAACCGCTACGACCAGAGAAAACATCGACAGAATCAAGAAGCTAGTGCTCGAAAATCGACGTATGAGTCTGAGAGAGTTGGCTAGTGAGGTGAACATATCTTTTAAGTCCGTCCACAACATTCTCATTGACATTTTAGGCATGAAACGCGTCGCCGCTCGACTAGTTCCAAAAGAGCTCAATTTTGTTCAAAAAGCGCAGCGAAAGCATGTCGCTGAAGACATGGTTTCCCGAGCTTCTACGGATCCGACCTTTATGAAACGTATAATAACTGGCGACGAGACATGGGTTTATGAGTACGACATGCAAACAAGCCAACAGTCTTCAGAATGGCGTCTCGAAAACGAGCCGAAACCCAAAAAACCGCGGCAAAGTCGCTCCAAAATCAAGGTGATGCTGACAGTTTTTTTTGACTACCGTGGTGTGGTTCACTCCGAATTCCTTCCAGAGGGAGAAACAGTGAATAAAGAATATTATTTAGGCGTCATGAAGCGTTTGCGTGAGAGTATCCGCCGAAAACGTCCAGATTTGTGGCAACACAACTCATGGATGCTGCACCATGATAATGCACCATCACACACAGCCATTATAGTGAAAGAGTTTTTAGCGAAAAATTCAACAAAAGTTCTCGACCAAGCACCGTATTCACCTGATATGGCTCCGTCTGACTTTTTTTTATTTCCCAAGTTAAAATTACCACTTCGAGGAAAACGTTTTGAGTCGATAGAAGCCATAAAAGAAAATTCGCTGAATGAGCTAAAGGCCATACCGCAAATAGCCTATGAAAAATGTATGGAAGACTGGGTGAAGCGGTGGAGATGTTGTATTGCAAGCGATGGGGCCTACTTTGAAGGCGATAAAATAAATTTAGATGAATAATTTGTATTTTTTGTTTTATTGACAAATTCCCGATACTTAGTACACAGAATGTACATAAATAGATGTATAACTTAATCACTTTTTTGACGAGTTCGGTGGCGGAGTATTTAACAATGCCACTTTGAACGACAATGGCGGGAGGCAAATAAGCCTTTAGCCCACCTAATACCATAGACTATAAATAATGCTATCAACAACAATAAAGCAGACATTGTTCACCGCCCACGCGTAGGCGGGGTTCGAACCCATGTCTTCTCAATTCTCGGTCGAGTGCTCTTCCAATTGACTTAGGTACCAGAAGTTTGTAATAGTGCTGAATTTTGAAGCACTCGTGGTGGAGAAGTTAGCAATGCAAATTTGACACTGATGCTGGTGGGTTCAATTCCCGCACAGGACAAACATCTACGTGCGTATATAAATGTTTATAGGACGACTTCGTCTATCTGCCCGACTGCTAATACCTTTTTCTCAGGAAGCGGAAATCAAGTTGAAATTAATATCACATACTCAAACATGCAATCCCTTGGAGTGGTAAACTTGTAAGTTAAAGCAATGAAAAGCTACGGTTAAGCCCCGTTTATGCCTCATATTTTGATACTTGCAAGGTAATGAAAACCTATAAGGTACATTCAACAATAATCACGAAATTTTGCAAGAAGCAATGTCACGTAGTACAAATAAAGAGAAAAACTAATAAATTTGTAATTACATCACAAAAAAAAATGCGGTTTTAAACTTTGCACATATTTGCACTTGGTAAACTAGCCATGACCTAAGCCCATGTACGCGGTCAACAGTTTTCCAACTGCAACGTTATTTATTTTGGGGGGAAATCATGATGCCCATTTATGGTTTCAAGTTGTGCACAGTTAAGATTAACATTAAAAAAGATAATCATTATTTTTCACAATGACTCCCAAAATTTTAATCCATAACTTCACCGGAGAATAAATTAAGTACATAAAATTAACAATATTTTAATGTCGTAACGTAACTCTCAAGTTCTGGTTCGCCATTTAAAATAAATTATTGCCAGTACAGTAAAGGTAAATGAAGTACTAGACTAAATAAAGGCAGTCAATTTAAAATAAATTACTCTACCATTTATTGCGCAAAACTTATACATATTACGTATATTTCGATGACAATTGATAACTCTTCATGTATATTTTCACTACATACGTGTATTTAAAAAAAGAAGTATGAAAATCGAGAAACTTGTTTGAATTAGATAATATACGGCAACATTGATGGGAGTCTTGAATTGACAAATGTAAAATATGTTTAATGTTTCCGCTTTTGTTCTGTTCTATGCGAAAGTATACCTATAGTTCGTTTCGCCCGTGTTTGAATATTTCATAATTCTAGTCGTCGAGTTGAGCTTCTTGAAATATAACAATAATATCAAATAATAATATAATAGCTACTTATGTATATGACATGGCTGAATTATGACGATAATTGTCGAAGGTTTCGAAAATGAATATGAGAGCATATACGTAGCGCTCAGTCAGCATATTTTAGTCAGCATATAATGTATTTGGTGGCATAAATAAGTATTTATGCCACCAAATACATTGTATAGCAGGTACCTATAATCCAACCGAAATATATAGGTGATATTACCGAACAGTAATAACCTAAAATGAAGAATTTTATTATCGTTTTTCTCGTAATTCCGGAGCTAATTATGAACAATTTTTATTTGAATAGATAGTTGAAGACGATGATTGAAGTAGGATTAATTTGTGCACAACAAAAAATATATTGAAACCAAACTTCATACAACAAATGGCATTCTCCTTTACAACTTAATTGGAAAAAGTGGGACAGGTCATCGAAACGCGGTTCCCGTGACGAATTATACGTATCTACAAATTCATACAAAAAGGAGAATCATCATCATCCGAGCGTAAATCCCGGTTACATCCTACGCTTTCGCTTCAGAAAACATAGAGAAATAGGGCGCATACAACCCCCATTTCACAGAAAACTGCACAGCAGGAATAACTCCCTGGATGGTTGTTTTGTTCCTGGTCCTGGGAGTGAGTGAGGTTAGCAGAAAGCTCCTCAGGAGGCGTTGTGTTTTAACAGAGTTGACGTACCTAATAAAATCCAACGTAGAATACTGTAGAGTGCACATAGCCCTTAGTTTATAGTCAATGTAATTGCTTCTTCATAATAGTACGTTTTGTCCATGAGTTAAGAGTGTACATATTAGCATTTTATCTCATATATATATATATATATATATATATATATATATATATATATATATATATATATATCGATGTATCAGAAGAGAATATATACGTTAACTTTTATTGTCGGAGTTAAACTAGTTTCATTACCTGATCTCCTGTGTCGTTCAGCACTGCAATACAATAATAGTTACTTAAACAGTTTCGTAGTGTGGCATATAAGTACGCGCAAAAAATTCAAATAAGTAAATAAAATATATAATAATCTCAATAAACTTATAAAAAGTAAATAAAAAAAAATCAAAATTTTTCATAGTTATGTTGCGTACATGAGCGTTTCAGGGCAGGCAACTAATAAAAGAGCTGATCGCTGAATCGATTTTAATAATACATATTTAAGAACTACGAGCTAGAAAACCTGCTTTCAAAGAAAAAAAACCGCATCCACACACTCAGACAAACATGTACACACGCACATAGCGTTCATTCTTATAACACCCCTACTTTTTGCATCGGAGGTTAAAAAAACTCTATATATAAGTGCAGGTGAGCTTGGTTGTTACTTTATTAAAGGTATAGTGAGACGGTTACGCGTCAAAACCACTTCAATCCTAAACCACTTACACCCCAAAACCGCTTACACTAGAGAAATTATCTAATTAAGGCGACACCTCGATCGTGAAGCTTTAAAATGGCTCCGCCCAATCACCCCGCGCCCCTCAATTGACACTCGACGCTCGATTTGTAAAATTTGAAATTAGCGCCTAATAGGTAACCTGGGGTCAACGTATAGTCAATGCAAACGAACAGAAAAGCTACAGAGTCGCGTCACACTTAAATAAAATTTATAATATCAATATTTAATAAAAATTATTGATTTAATTATTGTTTAGCTTTATACATAATGAACCAAACATATTTATTTAAGCTAGACGGAAAACAATAGTAATAATAGTAATAAAAAACTACAGAAACGTATTCACTTTTAAAAGTTTATTGAAAGAGAAATCAATGACATCGTTTTATGTTTATATCTCTACAAGTTAACATGTCTTGGTATCTATGTTGTTCTTACTTAGGTCTCGTCCAGTGGCGCCCTCATTGAATAAAAAAACATATTATAGCATAGAAGATAAACATTATGAAATCTTATGTTGCATTTATTACGAAGATAGTAAAGTATTTTTACGTCATTAAACCAACACTCAAAATATTCCACTATCGTTGTTATAAGCAAAAGTGCTAAAAGAGGCCGTTTTTTGGCAATTATGCCTATAACAACGAAAGCAAAACATTTCAATTGTTGGTTTAATGACGTAAAAGTACGTTATTGTATTTGTAACACACGCAACACATGACTTTATAATGTTTATCTTCCACGCTAAGATACGATATTTTATTCCTTGAGGCGCCACTGGACGGCATGTATCCCCCTTAAGAAGAATGAAACACCAGCTACATAATACAACATTGTTTATCGAGAGGCTAAAGCGGGCCATTTGTTGATTCGGACACATATGTTTAGTTAGCAGATACACCATCTAAACTGCAAACACTGGTCACAGCGATGAAAGACGACTGTATGGAGAAAGGCTTACTACTGAATGCGAAGAAAACAAAGATAATGGTATTTGAAAGAGAAGAATCCAGAACTAATGTAAGGATTACGATTGATGATGAAGTGTTGGAACAAGTGGATGAGTTTGTATATCTTGGATGCACTTTCAGCAGGGATGGAAGGTACACCGCAGATGTGGAAAGACGAGTGAGTGCTGGGAATAGTGTGAATGGAGCGTTGGGAAAACTTCTTGGCAGTAAAATCCTGAGCCAGAAGGCACAACTCGCTATACACAATGCAGTGTTGGTCCCAACGCTAACTTATGGAAGCGAGAGTTGGGTATGGCAGAAAGAGCATGAAAGTAGAATAAACGCGGTTGAAATGCGAGCGCTGCGCAAAATTTGTGGCGTAAGGCTTGTAGACCGTATTCGTAATGATGATGTTAGAAATAGAGTTGGTCTGAAAGAGAGCGTCGGTGTTAAAATAAGAAGAGGCATGCTCCGATGGTTCGGGCATGTAGAAAGAATGCAAGATGAAAGAATGACGAAGCAGATATACAATGCAAAAGTGGAAGGATGTAGGAGCCGGGGAAGGCCAAGACTTACCTACCATGACCAAATTGGTCATGTTCTATCAGAAGGTGATGTCAGGAGCCCTAGAAACCGGCGTGCGTGCATGAGAAGAGCAATGAATGTTAAAGAAGCGAGTGAGATATGTAAGGATCGAGTCACGTGGCGCTCGGCTCTCTCTGCCTACCCCGCAAGGGATTTGGCTTGAAGTTATAGATGTTCGAGTGTCATAATGGCTGATAGCGCCGAGTAAACACAGGATTTTTTTATTTCGAATAAATAAGAGAAATAAAATTATCAGATTGAATTAGATTGAAATTGAAATAGAAAATTGGAATTTTTTTGCAACTCCCTCCTGGTGAAGATTCACAAGTTATTTTACACAGGTATAGCTCTGGTAGGGATCCTAGCTTTTTCCCTAAATATAATACACTCTCGAATGACTAGGTATGCGCTTTCACTAACAGTCAATTTAACTTCGCGAATTTTATAAAAAAGTACAGGAAGAACTTGACGGTTAGACGGTAATTTTGCGCCTATTATTTGATAATTTACGTCTCCAACTAAGAAAATACTTGATTTATTGCTTCTCAATTCCACTGCCATCTTATAAAAGTTAAAACATTACGTATTAATCACGAGAATAACTGACATTCAAAATTAATAGACGGTTAGGTAATTATGACGAAGTTAACGATGCTCTCTCTAAAGTTATTCATTGGTTTAGTGTTAATAATCTGCTTTTAAATGATAAAAAGACTAGTGTTCTCAATACCTAATGTAAGGCAGGTGGCTACCAATGTACATGTTAATGGAACTAATTTAGCCTCTGTGGAGACAACTGTGTTCTTGGGTATAACAATTGACTCCAGACTACAAAGGGGCCCACAAATTGAAAAAATATCAGGAAAACTAAGTTCTGCAGCTTATGCAGTGAAAACTATTAGACGGCTCACTGATATTGATACGGCTAGAATAGTTTATTTCAGCTACTTTCGTAGTATTATGTCATATGGAATTCTTCTTTGGGGTAACTCCGCGGATATTAACACCATCTTTTTATTGCAAAAGAGAGCCATAAGAGCTATCTACAAACTTGGTCCCGGGAGAGCCTTAGAGAAAAATTCAAAGAAATAAATATTTTAACAGTCGCATCGCAATATATCTATGAAAATCTTTTGTATGTCCATAAAAACATAGACTCATTTTGTAAAAAGAGTGATACTCATAGCATAAATACTAGATATAAGCATAATCTTGTGTTATATGCAAGCCGTCTCCACAAAACAAGTAATTATTTTATGGGGCAATGTATACGGTTCTATAACAAACTTCCCAGCAAAATAAGAGATTTGTCAATAAACAAATTTAAAACTACTATTAAAGCCAAATTGTGTAGCAGGGCATATTATAAAGTATCTGACTATATTAATGATAAAAATGCCTGGTAGTGAGTCGATCCAATTATAATGTAATTAACAAAATATGTAAATTTGTTTGGATACCAAAAGAGGGATGCCTGAGTTTTTTGGCAGTATTTTTATCAGTGCTCACCTAGTCATAAACTGCACGGTAGGGAAAAAAAACGTGACGATTCCAAACAAATGTAGCCATTTTTACGGAATAAAAAGATTTTGACTTTGAATTTGAACAAATGAATACCGCGAGTACGTGCGGCACTGCCGCGCAACTTGTATGAACATGTTTCGATGTAATTCGGCACGGATTATCGTAATCCAAATAAGTTAAAAATTAATTTCCGAGTGTTTTATAAGCAAATGAACAAAACTAAGACATATGCGTTAGAAAATAAAAACTTTGAAAAATAAGGGACACCCTAATATACATATATACAAATAGATTTTATAATCTATTCATATTTAAAAAAAACATGTGACAAATGATTTTCTTGCTTTTTTATAACTTTAACTTCAGTATAATGACATTTATTGTATTTTACTTATGTATACTCTGTGTTTTGTATTGTTGTACGTTTCCTTGTTATTTATTAAACTCTCAAGAAGAAAGAACCAGGACCATCTCTGATGTTGCAAAATAAATCTAATCCGTACAATAGTTCAACACTAACCACAATGTATAGAATAGATGATTTTTTTGTGTTTTCAGTGTTGGTTCATAGTAAATATTATTTGTTTTCACGAGTACCATGGGTATAAGTATACTATCTATCTATATCTTCAAGCTAAATCCCTCGTGAGCGCCACATGACTCGGTACTTACACACCTCGCTCGCTTCTTTAGCATGAAACATACCGAGTTTTTTTAAAAACTATCAAAATATACTATTTTACTAGTAATTATTTTAATACAAAAAAAAAAAAAACCGCCACTGGTTTTCTATCTTCTGATTGGATAAATTTCCAACGTAAACTAACCTTCACCTACGTACAATGTCTAAGTCGGAGTTCGGTGAGCTTATAATGGTTACTATGAGTTTGTCGTCCCGTATGACACTTACGTTAAAGTAGCATATAAATCGAGTAGTGATTCTTCTAGTGGAATATGTTTATTTAGTAAGTTTCTCCTAAAAAACAAAACAGCAAAAATATTCTATTTTATAAGTTTTTATTTTAATACAAAGAAATAAAGAGTCTCCACTGGTTGCTATGTGCTGAGAGCGCGAACCTTATTGGTATAAATTTCCAACGTAACCTGACCTCCACCGACGTACAACTTCTAAGTCGGAGTTCGGTCAGATTATAATGGACATAATAGGAGTTTGACGTCCTATATAAGTACGCGGTCAGCCTGTGGATAATGTATACCAATTATCAAATGTTACTGTTTATTCCTGCAAAAAATAACTCTTATTTAATTAATGCAGTTTTATATAGAGTTATTAAGTAAGCAAAATTAAAAAAAAGTTTGAAGAGGAATTAAATAGCTTGGGCCAACCATACCTAGGAACTGTTCTAAAAACTAGAAATATGTCTACACAATGTTATTATAATATGTTTAATGAATATAATAATTAAAAAAAATAAATACCTTGTCTTGTTCGCCTCCGCCATTCTACGAACATTTTCTTTGTATTTTTATTCTATATATTTTCTTTTTAGTGTTCCCCATTATTACAACAGTATAATAAATATATATAAACCTATAATATTATTTACTACTTATATCTAATAATAATACACTTACGCTAAATACTATAATATTGAATATTTACAACTATTAATTATAAAAACTTCGGTGTCGCGATGTAAATGGAGCGAGCTCGAGCAGACAGTCGACATAGGTCTCACCTCGAAGCGGGCTGCAGCCGGACTGGCTGGATGTAGTTAGTCAACGCGTTTATAATCCTCATTACCGCACAATAAGGTTGAAAACACGTAGCACCCAAGACGAATGTGATCGCTTAGAAATTGTCAGAAACTTAAAATATTTTTAAAAAATTTCATGTTTCACTTATCAAAATATGCAGCAACCATATTATAAACATAGATATTACTAATAGATTTAAGTAATTTTGAAGCGTATAAACAGAACAACTTCGTCGTAATTTCAAAAATAATGAATTTCAGGAGGTGTTTTCGAAAGTAATTATTATCGAATCAATTTTACACAATCGCGTATTTGAGCAAGCAAATTCAAGATAAAGAAATGAAGTTATTTATATTAAAATCTTAGATCCGTCAGTTTAGTCATTAGCCTATACTATTCGATGAAAGTTGGTCTAATTTTTCGATGTGTCGCCTTAAGCTATGCGTGTTGAAATATTCAATAAAATACCCTACAATATTAAAATGTAAAATATGAAACCTTTTAAATTAAAATTATTCCAATGGCTAAATAATAAAGTATTTTATGTATATCTTCACGCCAGGTCCCTTGCGGGGTAGGCAGAGAGAACCGAGCGCCATAAGACGCGGTCCTTACACACTTCACTCGCTTCTTTCACATTCAAAGCTCTTTTATTTTCAATTATAATAATCAATTGTCGTATGTATATTATAATAAGTTAAGTTAATTATGTTGGAATTAGAATAAGCATACATTGCATGTAATGTTTGACAAAGAGTGTTTTGATCACATTGACGAGCTCGGTGGCTCCAGTCGTGAGTGACGCGACTTTGACACCAACGCTCGTGGATTCGATTCCCACACAAAACAAACATTCGTGTGCATGAATATGTACCACAGAAAACCGCAGCCAAATAACAACTACGTAGAGGGTTGTTGTGTTCCTGTGTGTGAGTGAGGTCACCAGTAAGCTCCCAAGGAGTTGCTGTGTAAGCAGCATAGGAGGCATCGCGCGAGTGACACTCAATATATTACACGCGTTGAGCAGTCAGAACCCGTTATATACGTTTTCCGATACATTTCGCGGTCGTATACGACCACCAGGGTTTCGAAGGGTTAATAGGCTACGGTAACTGCTTTACATCAGGTGGACCGTATGCTTGCAAGACTCCCGACGTTGTATACAAACAAAAATATCTGTTTGTCTCGGTCTGGATATTTTAAGAGAGGTAGGGCGCACCAAAGCAGCCCGTCTGGGGTAGTACCTCCACAGCACAGAAAACCGCAGCCAAATCACAACTCCGTAGAGGGTTGTTGTGTTCCTGCGTGTGAGTGAGGTCACCAGTAAGCTGCTAAGGAGTTGCTGTGTAAGCAGAAAGCAGAGTGATATTTAATTTATTATAAGCGTTAATAGGCTACGGTAACCGCTTTACATCAGGTGGGCCGTATGCTTGAATGCCTCCCGATATAAAAAATAATTTGTTGTATAAAAAAAAAAACATTTTTATACCAAGTATTGTAACAGCCCTTTCACACGTGCATTAATATGAATAAACAATATTAACAGTGGTAAAGACTACCCTCCAGTCTCTCCCACATACAGCCAGAATAATAAATTACTAGTTTCCGTTTTTGTTATTTTATCCTCTGGAGTCTTAATTTTAATAATTACAGAATGAGAATACATCCCTTCAGCTATGTCCCACTTTGGGTTACCCTGTTTTCTCAGTTCGGCTCGTTAAAATATTGTTTGTTTTTTTCTTTTCATTTTTATATATTGTCTGATAAATTATACAGCCCCAAAGTAAGCGAAGCTTGTGTTATGGGTACCAGATAACTGATAAATATACGTAAGTACACTTTTGGTTGCAAATTTGTGATACATAGAAAACACTCGGACCAAGACCAGACAGACATATTCATGCACACAGATGTTTGTCCTGTGTGGGTATCGAACCCACGAGCGTTGATGTCAAATAAGCGTTATTAACCATTCATGGATATAAATAAAGTTTAAATGTCTGTTTATAATGTCAAAACACCTTTATACAAAATGCACATGTACACGATATTTATACGAATTTTTATTTTTTATTTTGTTAGTCTGAAAGAAGAAAGAAATAGTTTATTTCTGCTGCAACATAAAGCATTACATAATCGTATAATAACGACAACAAAACTAAAGAAAAGCTTAAAAGAAAATATATAATAACTATGTGCATACATGCACATAGTTATTATATATTATCTGCTTCTTTTAAATATGTAATAGTAATAGATATTAATATGAAAAACAGTAGTTTAGAAATATAAGTAATTATCCGAAATACTCGTAATATTTATGTAAGCAGTTTTTGATAATGTAAAAGTTAGTTCCTTAGTCTGTCTTATAGGCGGCGGGAGGTTATTCCAACATTTAGTAGCTAAGTATCTAAAACTGTCTCCGAAAGCAGTACATGAAATGAAAGTGTTGAAGAAAAAGAAAGTTGGTTTGAAAATGATTATCGGTGTTAGTAAGAAGAGGCATGTTTCGCTGGATCGGAAATGTAGAATTAATGCAAAGGGAAAGAACAGATGTTAAAAGGAAAACTCTACTGACTAACTTGGTCGCATTATATCACAATGTTGTGTCGAGCGTGCACAAAAAGAGCAATGAATATTAAAGAAGTGAGTAAGTGTAAGGATCGAGTCTTGTGGCACTTGGTTGTCTTAGCATTCTTGGCGTAAAAATTTAGATAGATAGATTTGTACAAAATATGAGAACTTCATATATTCTGCGCACATTCTCAACAGCTCTCCACATCCCGTAAACAAGTCCAAATCCGCTCCAAGATTTACCTCCTAACAAATGTGTTGTTTGATAATATTCCCCGCTATGTATTCTTAGTATTCTTTGAGCGGACGGTACAGAAATAGTCTTCCGCACAATGCGCGCCCGAATAACCACACTTGTGTACACTCGCCGCACAAAAGTGTTAAGATAGCGGATTACCGAATAGAAATATAAATCATTTATTAGTAAAATAATAATAGTCAGCTCGTCTTGCTATCATTCAGGGTGTATTAAAACCAACATTGATGTACGGCAGTGAAACATGAGTATGGCAGAAGAAGCATGAAAGCAGAGTGAACGACGTAGAAACGAGAGCGCTGAGGAGTATGTGTGGAGAGAGAATGATTGATAGAATAAAAAATAGCACGACATGAGAACTTTGTGGAATGAAAGATGATGTAGTGGCAAAAATTGAAAATGGTATGCTGAGATGGTTTGGTCATTTAGAAAGAATGAATAACAAAAGAGTTACGAAATAAGTGCATCAGGCAAAAGTGTCTGGAGGGGCCGCCCTGGACGGACACATATAGATCAAACTGATGATGTGTTGAAAAAGGGCCAAATTAAAAGTACCCGAAACCGAAGAGCATGCATGAAAAGGTTGATGAGTGTGGACGAAGCGAGAGGAGTATGTTTGGCATTCTATAGTCTCTACCTACCTCAATTGGAGACAGGCGTGATGATATGTATGTATGTTTTTAGTAAAATTAAAGAACACGCAAATTTCCTTTACTTATGTCAAGAATAGAATATTTTTTACTTAAATTGCTGAGCAAATGATTCTTACAAATATGTACATAAATCCGAAGACAAGTATTTCGTGGTGCATGCCTGGATTCGAACCAGTGATCGTCAGCCAATTGACCAGTTGTTTATTGACAGTTCTATCACTGCTGAGAAGTCTCATTTACTGGCAAAATAATTCTGCTAAGCAGTTAAGTAAGAGATACTCTATTCTAATCTATCAAATGATAAAATAATTTTCAAATACAATTAATACTCGTAGTTCCTAAGATTAGCGCATTCAAACAAACTATTTAAATAGCGAAACGACCGTAGCAGACATGGCAACGATGCATCAACTACCGTAGGGGTACTGGCCGGCGCTGGTTCGCATGGACTAATTATATTTAGACGAGCTCGGTGGCTCAGTCGTGAATGACGCGACTTTGACACATACGCTCGTGGGTTCGATTACCATCTGTTTGTCTTGGTATGGATGTTCTTCGAAACCCGGGTGGTCGAATACGATCGCGAAATGTATGGGAAAACATATATAACGGGTTCTGACAGGTCACGAGAGGTAGGGCGCATCGAAGCAGCCCGTCTGGGGAAGTACTTCCACCTCACAGTAAACCGCGACCAAATAACAACTCCCTAGAGGGAGGAGGGAGGGAGTTGCTGTGTAAGCAGCAGAGGAGGCATTGCGCGAGTGATTCTTAATATATCGCAAGCGTTAAAAGGTTACGGTACCCGATTTACATCAGGTGGGCCGTATGCTTATATGCCTACGTAGTATAAAAAAAAAAGATGACTGCATTAAAAGTTGCCTTTTACAAATTAACACACGAATCCTATAATAGCAACTATTTAAAATAATCTCAAACAAAATTTTTAAATTCTATATGAAAACACATATGTATATATATATAAATACACACAGATACTTTAAAACTGGAATCGATATCGTCAACAAATACGTAAAAAAAATATCTAGAAAGCGTTTATACTGCTGAAAGATCTAAGTAAACAAACAAACCGAGCAAGTATGTCCTCCGATCCATCGCGTTGAATTTCATGGACAATCGTTTTTATACGTAGGCGTATCCTCTGATCTCTTACCAACGTCAGAGTATCATTGTTGGAGCCTAAGGGCAAGTCGAAAAACGATGGCAAGCGAGTAAGTCATGTAAATAGTTAATAGATTCAGGCGTTATTTTGCGAAAGTCAAATTTACATGCAATTTGATGTAACCTGCTCTGTGTGCTTCCGCCACCAATTAGTTCATGCCGGCACCCACCCACTACCGTTAGTAGATGCAATATGCCGTTGCTGTAATGGCTGTTTCGGTAGTCTCTGCTTCGGCTGCTGCGGTCGTTTGCCATCTGGAACAGAAACCGCATGCACCCGCCACCGTCGCTGCGACGACTGGGCCTAGTCATCGCTGCGACGCGTGCTACGATCGTAGCTTATTATTCTAATAACTAACATCTACAACGTCTGAGGATTCGTGGAGAGGCTAAAGTCCAAGAAATTAGGTTTTCGAAACACATTTGACCTAATCTGAGAAAGATCTGGTTTTCCCGCTAGGCTTAGAGGGTCTGACAGCAGTCGGTCCATGTTAAAATTGGTACCATCTGAAACCGCGGCCAAATAACAAGTTACTGTTTGTTGTGTTCCTAAAAGTGCTGCAGAGGTAGCAGTTTGCGAATCATACTTTTTATCTTGCAATGTTCATAACGGTAACCACTTCAGGTCAGGTTTGATTGCTCCCGGAGTTGTATAAAAGAAGGGATCCTGTTCGCACCCTTTGTTATACGGAACTATAAAAACTATTCAATATTTCTTACATCAAAATCATGGGAAAATTTTCATAGTTGTAAACTGTCAAAACACCTTTTCTCGCCGAATGTCCGTCTGAGGGCTGAGCGGCGCAAAGCCTCAACATTCTCTCACGGCCTGTCTTCACGAATGTACATCACTAAAGTACATTCAAATACGGCTGTCCTAAATAGACAGAGTGTGTTACTTTGTAACAAAAAGATGCTTTGTTTAGTTGGAATCACGCACAGACGGCTTCGTATATTATTGACTTACCCTCTATCTTTTGACGACACCTGTCTCGGAGTGATAAGCAATGCTACCGTAACACCAAGGCTCGTGGGTTCGATTCTCACATAAGACAAACATTTGTATGCATTTCAATTATTCTGTTAAGTACTTGGGTATGTGTCTAGACCGAAAACTCACCTAAAGAAAACGCCTATAAATCAGTTGAGAATGCGCAAGCTTGCATTGCCAGAGGAACACCTAGCTCGTCAACTATATAACAATTCAATTTTTTTTTTTAATTTGTCGGCCATTTTGACCATATTCCTTGAGATAGGAACGATGTTCCTGAACATTACTATTTTACTTTTTTATGCTGAATCCGAATCTGAAGTTAAAAATCGAATATAAAAAAAAACGTACAGACAAACGCACACACAGACAAACATATTGATTTCATATAGGAACGGTGTTCCTGAAAAGCGTGGACAGCTAAATCTGAGATATCAGACACTTCATTGGTTACATGGAAGAAACTCAGTGCTAAGTACAATAAACTTCTAATCTAAAAGGTCATACTAAGCCATATGGATGTCTTCCTTCACCCCCTTCACCAGATAAGTGATAAATATATATATAAATCAGAAAATACGAATTTAGTGGTACATGCCCCCACACAGCTACATGCCTAAACACAGCGCTATTCTGTTGAACAATTTCCTGTTGTATATATAATCTATGTCTACCAACCGTTTGTCATGAAATTTTTTATGTATTTGGTAGATATGAGAATATGTAGTATATTTCATAAAAAAAATCAGGTAAAACTAAGAAATAATATATATGACAGAAGACCGTTTGCCGGGCCAGCTAGTTATTAATAAATAGTGCCAATAAAATTAAGATGAAGTATCTACGGTATACGGTATTACGGTCATACGGTATTCAACTGGGATCTGCTTGTAAATCCAATATTGCAAACATACAGAGAGCATAATGGCATTCATAGAAACCTGACAAACGCTTCATGGTTCCTGAGAAACAGTAAATTGCATGGAGAGCTAAATATGAATACAGTCAATGATGAAATAACGCTATCTATGACTAGCTACAAACAGCGAATGGCTGTGCATCCAAACCCTCTGGCGGTGGAACTTGGAAGCATAAATTACACAAAAAGACTGAAACGTAACCACTTAATCGAGTTGAATTTAATACTGGAACAATGAATCACTTCTCCCACAACTTTCAAAATATGCTTATAGTCGATGGAAAAAAAAGATAACAAAAAAAATAAATTGTGTGTATGAGTATGTCTGTTTGTTTAGGTCTCAGAGTTTGTAAGAGAGGTAGCCAGACTGGGGAAGTACCTTCACCGCCTCACAAACCGCAGTTAAATAACAATTAACTGGAGCGTTGTTGTGTTTCCGAGCGAGACTCGAACGTTGGTGTCAAAGTAGCGTTACTAACCACTGCACCATAGAGCTCTCAGCCACTGAGCTCGTCAGCACGGCTGAGCATACTGTAAATCCCTTCGTTTAGAGGACTGGTTAAATCCCAGCATTTGGATTAGTAGGTTGATGTGACGCTCTCTGACTTTACACACTAATTTACAGGAAAATCACTAAAAAGCTTTTAATGGATCTTAATGGTGTGATATTAGTGTGACCTGGGAACCCTTATACATACATCTTTATTCACACAGTCCTCACTAGCTTGCTGGTTATCTCAATCACTCGCAGATACTATTCAACGTTCTAGAAAATTGTAATTTGGCAGTAGTTCCCCGATAGATAGAGGTGTATGTATTTATATCGTTATTCCAAGCCCCTTGCCGGGCAGGCAAAAGGAATCGAGCGTCATAAGACGCGGTACTTACACACCTCACTCGCTTCTTTAACATACATTATTTCATGAACGCTCGCTGAAATCACAGCATGGGGGTAATTCTCCAACGACATTGGAAGACGAAACAACACCTAAACAGGTATACAATGAAAAACTGGAAGGTTGTATATACCGAGGAATACTAAGAGTCACCTACCACGATCAAATTCGTCGAGTTTTATCAGAAGGTGATGGCAGGACCTCCAAGAATCGGCGAGTTTGTAATGACCGAGTTATGTGACGCTCGGTTTTCTCTACCTACCTGGCCTGGCGTGAAGATAATATAGACAGAAGTCTCTAATCTGTCTGTCTATACGACGGTTTCTGATCAGGCAACTTTAGCAGAGGTAGGAATTGCTGTGTTAGCAGCGGGGAGAATGCGCGAGCGATACTTAATGTATTGTTAGCATTTATAGGTTAAGGTAAATACATACTTTACATCAGGTGGGCCGTATACTTCTATACTTCCTGACGTTGTATAAAAAAGGTACAGTAAGTTTCGTCTATCTATCTATCTATAACTTCACGCCAAATCCCTTTCGGGGAAGGCAGAGAGCACCGAGCGTCACGTGACTCGATCCTTACATATCTCACTCGCTTCTTTAACATTCATTGTTCTTCTCATGCACGCTCGCCAATTTCAAGGGCTCCTGTCACCTTCTGATAGAACATGACCAATTTGGTCGTGGTAGGTAAGTCTTGGCCTTCCTTTGCTTCCATTTTTGCATTGTATATAAGTTTTGTCTGTTTATCATTTTAGAAATGACCATTAGCGAAGAAGAAATACCGAAAGAAACTTGCAAATATAGGTATCTTTTCAAATGTTTTATCAAAAGGCGAAGTGAGGAATCGGCGAGCATGCACCAAAGGGTCTATGAATGTTCAAGATGCGAGCGAGATTTGTAAGGTTTGGTTCACTCCGTTAATCCAAAGACATACATACACAAATTTATATTGCATTAAAATGTGAGCACATTGGTACAATAATAATGACATCAAGGCCAGAATCTAGAATCACGTTAATCACTTAGAAATCGTCATTTAACTATGAAATGTTGCTGAAATTCCAAAAAAAACAGAACTGAAACCATTTATTCACAATGAATGTGTAAAGGGCAACTAATTCCGTAGTTCCGCCCGCCACAGTCAAGGGCAATTACGCGAAATTACAAACCCTTGTTACTCCCCCGTCTGCCTGTCACGCGCCAAACAATATGAATACTTAATACCTAGGCGGAATTAGACGCGGCCGCTTGCTTTACACGATTTTAAGGAAATTAATACATATTTTTTATATAAAATTCACCATGCATAGATTCTATAGATAGAAAAGGCATGCTCCGTTGGTTTGGACATGTAGCAAGAATGCGGGACGAAAGAATAACGAAACAGATGTACAATGCAAAAGTGGAAGGATGTAGGAGACGAGGAAGAGCGAGACTAACCTACCATGACCAAATTGGTCGTGCTTTATAACAAGGTGATGTCAGGAGCCCCAGGAACCGGCGAACGTGTATGAAAAGAGCTATGAATGTGTGACATTCATGAGCGATGAAGCGAGTGAAGTTGTAAGGACCGCGTCTTATGGCGCTCGGTTCTCTCTGTCTACCCCGCAAGGGACTTGGCGTGAAGATATACATACATGAATAGATTAAGATAGATAATAAACAGATTAATAAATTCATAAAATACACACATCAAAAGTGTCTAGGGATCAACATATATTTTTGCAATAACTTTTCTCCTGATTGATATTAATTAAAATTTTCTTTAAGGATTCATCAAATAAAGTGTTTTCGTTTGTCTACAGTAACGATAAACCAAGTCACCTTTGCATTAATAAAGAAATTTGCCATTTTCATAATAAAGGGATTTTTGACATTTGAACCACTAACATTAAAGTTCGAAAAAAAGACTGAAATAACAGTTTTCTTTCAAATTTTATTGGGTAACTTAAACAATTAATAATCCGTGTTTCTACCGCGAACACTAACAACACAAGAACATCGGTTTGGCATACTCAAAATGAGTTCATCCAAATCACGCTGTGGAATGGACGCCCATGTTCGTTGCAACAACAAAAAAAGGTCTTCTTGCTACTGGATACCCTCCATATTCGGCAGAGCTCTTCTCTGTAGCATATCCCATGCATGCTCAATCATTATTATGCATTGCATTATCATGCATTAACTGAAATAAGGGACCGATTTGCACTTGTAGAGGAACGATGACGTCTGATACAATCGTCTCAGCATAAATTTGAGCGTTGAGGTTGCCTCTGATCCAAATCAACTCAGTTCTTCCGCCGATCCAAATACCCGCCCATACCATGATGGTTCCACCACTATAAGGATGGACTTCCTGGCAGGATTTTAATCGCTGTTGGCGTCCAGGGGTTCTCCAGTGTCGTATACGTCTTGTATCCGGTCTCATACCAAAACGAGGCTCATCAGAAAAGCACACGAAACGCCATTGTTCTTCTGCCCAATTTCTGTGTTCAAGAGCCCATTGATATCGAATCCTACGATTGTGCATTGCTATAGGTGGTACCCTTAGCGGTCTTCGGGAATGAAGGTTCACTTCATGCAAGCGGTTTCTGACTGTTTGGTCGCTAATTAAGTTCCCTGAAGAGTGATGAAGCGTCACGGCTAACATCATGGCGGTTATTGTTGGAGACTCTGACTTGTATTCAGAGCTAAAGCCACAGTACGTTGCCGGGAACCAGCTTCTATCATTCCCACGTGTTGTTAGTGTTCGCGGTAGAAACACGGATTATTAATTGTTTAAGTTACCCAATAAAATTTTAAAGAAAACTGTTATTTCAGTCTTTTTTTCGAACTTTAATGTTAGTGGTTCAAATGTCAAAAATCCCTTTATTATGAAAATGGCAAATTTCTTTATTAATGCAAAGGTGACTTGGTTTATCGTTACTGTAGACAAACGAAAACACTTTATTTGATGAATCCTTAAAGAAAATTTTAATTAATATCAATCAGGAGAAAAGTTATTGCAAAAATATATGTTGATCCCTAGACACTTTTGATGTGTGTAGATTAATTAACATTTTTAAGAGAGTTTTCATAATAATAATTCATAATTCATTTAATCGTTCATTAACATGGGTAAACATTGGTGTTATAATATAAAAACAGTAAGTACAGCCATGATACGCCTTATTAGCATATGAACATAAATATTTTTAACTAGTTAATATAATTACATTTAGGATTTCACACAATAATATTTATATAAAATTAATGCCGTCCATATCGGCACCTATTAAAAGACAAAATTAAATTCATAAACACCATTGAATAATAAATTAAAAATACAAAGAATGTCAATGATTATTACAGATATGTCAGGATAATATACAATTTAATCGTTAATTGATAATTTATTATTTAAAAAAACTTTTATGTCATAATATGCTTTTTCAGCAAGGAAGCCATTGAGTGCACTTTTAAAACGTTTATGGTCATTTATGGACCTAATATTTACAGGAATTTTATTATATATGATGGGTGCCATATAATTTAGGGCGAATTTAGGGCGAGTTAGGGCGCATCAAAGTAGCCTTTCTGGTGAAGTACCTCCACCTCACAGAAAACCACAGTCAAATAAGAACTCGCTAGAGGGTTGTTGTGTTCCTACGTGTGAGTGAGGTCACTAGTAAGCTCCCAAGAAGTTGCTGTGTAAGCAGCAGAGGAGGCATCGCGCGAGTGATACTTAATATATCGCAAGCGTTAATAGGCTACGGTACCCGCTTTACATCAGGTGGGCCGTATGCTTGTATACGTCCCTACGTAGTATAAAAAAAAACATTCTTCGCGATTCTTTGTGTCCGGTAATTTGGTAGAAACAACTTTGCCAATATATTCAATTCTGTGATCTGACCTGCTTTGTATGCTTCTGCCACCAATTAGTCCGCATGTACTAATTGATGGAAATGGAAGTAACGCCGGCCGGCACCCGCTCACTACCATTCGTCACCGCAGCATGCCGTCGCTATCATAGCTGTCCTGGTCGTCTCTGCCGCGACTGCTATGGTTCTCTTGCCCGTTATCTGGAACAGGGATAGTTAAACAACTGCTTTCTGGCTTCTGGCTGTTCCAGTTGTCTCTGCGACAGTTGTTTCGCCTCTCCCCGGGGCATTAGCAGCGAGTAGACCTTATACTTTCAGCTCGCAGCTGAAATAACATAATGACTAAGTATGTGGATGAACTCAGTCTAATAACAAATGATAACATATACTGTTCCTTGATATATATATTTTTCTACACTGTACGGAGGCATACAATCGTATGACCCACATGTTATAAAGCGGTAACCGTGGCCTATAAACCCACGCAACACATTAAGAGTCAGTCGCACAATGCCATTTCTGCTGCTATCGTAACCACTACTTAGGAGCTGACCAAACAAAGAATAAATAACTGGTGACCTCACTCACTCGCAGAAATGCAACAACCCACCAGGGAGTGGTATTTGGCTCTCCTCTCTTGCGTGGCCACTCACTCTTGAAAAGTCTTTGTCGCCTCCAACGTTTTCCTAATACCCCGTTGTAAATCTGTCTATACATTGTTATATATTTTATCTTGATAATAAATAGTTTATATCCATTTTCGCGTTCGAAACTACCTTAGTACTAAACTTCATTACAAGGGAAAAGGTTGAAACAGGGTCGTGTCCGCATCGTATGGTCTAAAGGGGACTCAGATGAGGTGTAAGGTAGTCGATAGATATAATTCGGTAATAAAGGTATAGATATTCACTCAAATTGCTACCGTTTTTGGGGTGAAAGGATAATCAACTGTCCGGATGTTTGCATCGACTCCATTACTGGTTAGTGCGAGAATTAGAATGCTCCTGAAAATGTGCCTATTGAACGCAATGAATCAATGGCTGTGATCGAATCTTTAACAATGTGCAATCTGCCATGACTGCTCCATTAGTCTCTGCATCGGCTGCTGCTCGGAGATTACCGGAGCAGCCATGGCAGCGTCGGCATGTTGCACTTACTAACAGTAGTGGGTGAGTGCCGGCCGGCGCTAGGCCGCATGAACTAATTGGTGGCGGAAGCGCACAATGCAGGTTAGATCAAATTGCATGTAAATTTGACTTCCGCAAAATAACGCCTGAATTTATTAACTCTTTAACAATGTTTTTTAAAGTACATCAAACGCATTATCAATGTACTTAAGCTACTTGAAATCTCATTTACAAAAAACGTTTTTTTGTATAGGAGACAGAAAATATAACATAAAGTGAGAGTATACTCATGTAAACACACATAAGGAGTTATACTTATTTCGAGTATCAGAACAAAAATACGTGGGACAATCAAAAGTTTTGCGAAAATAAAAAAAGAGTGTTCAGTAAGTATTTTTTATGAAATCTTTTCAAAGTACTCTCCACCAGCCTCTATACAAAGTTTCATCCGTCTGACCCAGTTTTCGAAACACTTTTTCTAGTCCGCCGCAGACACCTCATTCACAGCCTGCTCGAACGCTGACAGCGAACCTTCCGGCGACGAAAATTGTATCCCTTTGAGCTGATTTTTTATTTTCGGGAATAAAAAGAAGTCACACGGTGCTAGGTCAGGGCTGTAAGCAGGCTGACCCAAGAGTTTGACCGGCGTGCTATCTAGGAAGTCCCTCGTATTGAGCGCGGTGTGCGCGGGCGCGTTGTCGTGGTGGAGCAGTAGCCCGCGGAGCCCTGTGTTTGGTCGCTTGTTGCTCACAACAGAGAAAATTTCTGCCAAGCATTTGGTAGTATACCATTCAGCGTTGATGCTTCTTTGGTTCTGTAAAGGAATTGACACCAGGATGCCACTCAAATTGCGTTGATTCGTTTTGAAACACCCAAACCGTCGAATGGCGCTTCGTTTCTGGATCGTATTGATAAATCCGAGACTCATCACCTGTAATGATGTCGTAAACACGCCGAGACGAGCCTGCTTCAAATTTGTTAATCATATGACGGCACCATTCCTCCCGGGCCTGCTACTAAGCATCGGTGAGGTTGTGCGGCACCAAGCGTGAAACTATCCTCGTCACGCGAAGATGCAAGTGTAGAATCCCGTAAAGACTTCCCGATCTAATCTACAGTACGTGCTGAATCTCCTGATATGTAACTCGCATATTGTCTTGTATTAAATGTTTCACTGCTAGCACGTTTTCTTCCGTAACAGCCGTCAAAGGGCGACTCTTCTTTCTTCATCCCCCAAAGTTAGTCGACCGCGCTTGAATTCGCAATACACGGTTGTCTTAGAAGCGCCTTCATCCATGAATGCCATTTGAAGTCTATCGCATGTTTGGTCTGGTTTCAGGTGACACTTGAAATCGTAAAAAAATCATAGCGCGAAAATGTTCCCGGCGCAGATCCATTTTTCAATGACACACGATACTTTAAATTAGCTCGCAAAAAATATGGAGAGAATTTTGAAATTTGAATGTACATATTTTTTACTTATAAATAATCATATTTTCAAAATAGATTATAATCCGTCAAAGCCCGTTATATAACTATTTTATCTCTCGTACATAAAAACTTTTTTTCGCAATACTTTCAGAGCGAACTCTGGAAACTGGGAATTTAATCTCGCGTGCCAGTACTCTACGTTTCTAAAACAAAACTATAATTTAATACATATCTTTCACGACCGTATACAATTTGAAAACACAGACGCAAACATATTTTAGCATTTTCCCATTTCTTAATCTTAGGTTAACATAGAGGTCTTCATCGTTCGAAATATAATTTCTTGGACCCCCGATGAAACCCGCACGGTTTCCTCACGACGTTTTCCTTCACCGTCGAGCAAGTAATAATTACAAATATGTACATAAATAGAAAACACGAATTTAGTGGTACACGCCAGGATTCAAACCCGGACCCGTCGGTCAATAGGCCAGTTTAGTTTAGTTAGTTTAGTTTAGTAATTAGATAAGTCCGTGGGAGCCTCACCCCTAGGGAACGCGTCCACAGGTAGCGGATGGTGGAACGCTCGTCTGGTTTCACCCAAGAGGCACCAGGAGGGTAGGAGCGAAGTAAAATAGCTTCCGCGGACCAACAGGCCGGAGATGTAAACTCCGTTATGAAACCCCTGTTCCGGGCTTCTCTGACATATTCGGAGGCGAGGTCGATAGCAGTGCTGTGTATTTGGGCTGGAGTACACAGAAGAGATGGCGGCGGATGAGTCTAAATGAACCAACGGCGGCGCTCACGCTCTGTAGCAGAACGACAGTCTTGGCGTGAAGTGGCAACCGGCCGTAAAACTCAAGCCAAATTTCACTCCTCCTCGTTCAAATATAAAATGAAGAGTACAACCATAAGAAATAAGTTTAATACTAGGGCGTCCCCCGTAAGCGACGTGGATGCATCCTCGGATACGAATACGATTGCCAATAAGAATGCTAGGGCGTACCCCCGAAGCGACGATTCAGACAAGAAAACGAAATCGTATTCGCAAACTACCCTCCAGAAGATCAGACTGGCGACGTGGAACCTTGGCTCTCTCAACGGTAGAAGCCAGAAACTAAGCAAAATATTAGATAGAAGAATTATAAATGCATGTTGTTTACAGGAGACTAAATGGAAGGGCTCTAGGTCAAGAGATATAGGACTGGGCTACCAACTTATCTACCATGGTGTAACTAACGCGAGGAATGGCGTGGGCATAGTACTGGACCCCCATCTTAAACAACGGATTATCCACATAGAGAGAGAAAGCGACCGCCTTATTGCCGTGAAACTTGTTTTGGATAAGCAGCAGCCACTAAATATCATCTCGGCCTACGCCCCGCAGACGGGTTGCACAGAGGCAGAAAAAGACCAGTTCTGGGAAGACTTCGATGACCTTATCAACCAGATACCACCCAACGAATCGAAGTATATCGGTGAAGATCTAAACGGTCACGTAGGAGCTACCCACCGCTCGTATCCAGGCGTGCACGTAGGTTTCGGCTACGGCACAGTTAATAAGCAGGGGGTGGAAGTTTTGGACTTTGGTGTGAGGCATAACCTTTCGATAATCAATACATTTTTCCAAAAAAAAAGGCCGAACATTTAATAACGTACAAGAGCTCTGGTCACAGTACACAGATAGATTACATTTTGGCAGACAGGATCTCACTGAAAAACTTTAAAGACTGCAAAGTAATCCCCGGCCATGAACTTACCTCGCAGCACAGAATTTTAGTCACAAGCTTGACACTGCCTAATCCGATTAAAACAATAAGAGATAAAACAGCAAAAATTAAATGGCAACAACTCTACAGTGCTCAGGGCGATGAACTAGTAAGCGAACTTGAGAAATACCTGAAGAAGATATGAACAACGACTATAACAACAGCGCCGAACTGATGTGGTCAAACTTCGAAACAATGTGTCGAAAAAACGCAGCTACAATCCTAAGAGTATCTAAAGGCGATCTCAACATCAACAAGGACCCTACCTGGTGGAACGACGATGTAAAATAGGTTGTAAAAGCCAAAGGAGATCTATTTAAATTGTGGCAAAAAACGCAACTTGAGGAAGATCGCATTGGATACAAAGAAGCGAAGAAATCGGCGAAACGTGTAGTGGTCCAATCAATTGCGCAATCAAGGGAGAGTCTTTATAACAGAATCGAAGATGCTAAAAATGATGCAGAAGTATTTAAATTAGCAAAACAGCGACACAAGTCAACACTGGACATCAAGGTCAATAAATACATCTGAGACACAAATGGACAGCTCCTAACAGACAATGCGAGTATCACTAGTACTCGTAGATGGTATCAATACTGCCAAGAGCTATTAAACGAAGAATTCCCCAGCGAGCCTTTACAACCGCTGCAACCCATTGCAGGACTGGTACCCAATATTGATATAGCTGAAGTGAAACCCGCAGTAGCGCAAATGAAAAACCACAAAGCTGTAGGTCTTGACGAAATACCCGCAGACATCTAGAAAAGAATAGGACGCATAGGTTTAGAGTGGCTTGTGAGGCTGCTCAACACCATCCTAACTTCATACACCATACCAGAAGCGTGGCGCAAAAGCTACTTAGTACCTTTTTATAAAAGCAAAGGGGATGTCAGTGTCTGTGAAAACTATAGGGGAATTAAGTTAACGTCACACACCCTCAAAATTTGGGAGAGAATACTTAACAACCGTCTTTTCAAACACGTTGTCATATCTGAAAACCAATATGGCTTCACACCGTTAAAATCCACTACGGACGCTATCCAGGCCATCCGAATCATTATGGAGAAGCATCGGGCAAATCGCGAAGATCTACATCTTGTCTTTATCGATCTCGAGAAAGCGTTTGATCGAGTGCCTCGGAAACTGGTGTGGCAGGTCATGAGAGCACATATACCTATAGGTATACCTGAATGCTATGTCACCATAATACAGGACGTGTACGGCAGAAGCTGCACAAGTGTGAGAAGCTGGCTGGACTAAGCAAAAGCTTCGAAGTCAAGGTAGGCGTCGATCAAGGCTCAGCCCTAAGCCCGCTTCTCTTTAACATGGTAATGGATTACTTAACAAAGGACATTCAGTCTCCCTTACCATGGTGTATGTTGTACGCAAATGACATAGTTCTCATAGACAAAGATGCCGAACTACTCCAAAGTACCCTCGAGAAGTGGCGACACGTGCTGGAAAACAACGGCCTCCGAATCATCAGAAATAAAACAGAATACTTAGAGTGCGCATTCAGTGGTAACACCAACAACCCCAACTCGATTCATATCGACGGGAATCCACTGCCAAAGGTATCACAATTCAAGTACCTTGATGCGATGCTGATAGCCGACGGGAACATTGAGGCTGATGTTACCCACAGAATTAGCGTGGGGTGGCAGAGGTGGCGGGCTCTGACGGGGGTTTTATGTGACGCAAGAATGCCTATTAAAACCAAAGGCAAGATTTACAAAATTGCAATTAGACCAGCCTTGACGTACGGTGCCGAGTGCTGGGCTATAAAGAAAGCTCACGAACAGAAGATGCACGTAAGCGAGATGAAGATGCTAATATGGGCAGCAGGCGTAACTCGACTCGATAAAGTGCGAAACAAGCACATCAGAGGAAGTTACAAGGTCGCGCCCATAGCAGAAAAACTCACTGAAAGCCGCCTACGATGGTTCGGTCATGTCATGAGACGCCTCGAAGACCATGTCGTGAAACAGGCCCTAGCACTGCCAGATAATAGAAAAGGTAGAGGACGCCCACCTGGTGGTCCACAGTGGCCAAGGACTTAGAGCGTGCCCAAACAAACATTTCGACAACCCAGGACAACCATCCTGGCGCCACAGAACGAGGAGAGCCGACCCCAAATAATGGGAAATGGCTAGGACAAAGTAGAAGAAGTAATTAGATAAGTACTCACACAATTTCATAACTGTGAACTTGTCTGTGGTCCTTTAAAAATTAATATAATAAATAAATGTATATTAATACATCAACAGATTACTAACTTAAATCTTTCCATGTATTGTACACAAATAAATAGGACCAGTCTATGACACAATTATAGTTGCACACATCTTGTACAGTTAATATAATACAAATTGCATATGATAAACCACGTGTTCCGTTTTGAAGGGTGAGATATGCCAGAGAAATTACTGAGTACTGTGACGAAACATCCTTAGGTCACAAGATTGGCAGCGTGCGAGAAACATCCCCGAGATGTTGCGAGCGTCAATACGCTGCGGTGACCGCTTAAACTGTTAATCTCAAATATGTATATACATATTTACATTTGATATATAGGTGTTCGACCTAAATCTAAATAAATATATATATCTGAAAAACATATTATTTTATTCACTTGTTGCCTCAGATGAGTATAGAATCTGGATGTGTACTCAGAAAAAATTTTCACAGTGGAAGTGTTTGTGTTTTTTTTTGTTTTTTGTTTTCAGTGTTTGTCTAGATGAGTTGCTGTCTTTATGCATGCGTTCCGTTCCCTTTGTCTGTACTCTGATTACGATCCAAGGCGACGCGCCGTTTGAAGATTTAGTCAACAGACTTTTGTGCATTCTGTCGTATCACATTTTGTCTATTTTTAAACGACTTCATAATAGTGACTTCAAGAGAGTTGTGTGATTTGACGACGGGTTATTTGGTCAGATTAAGATGGATTATGTTATAGTAAAGAGGTAACATGTAAATTTCGTGCATATGTGATTAATATTTATATAATGCTTTTTAAAAGGGGCTGATATTGAAATTATTTTTATATTACAAAAGAGAGCCATCCGCTCTATTTATAAACATGGGCTCCAGGGACTCATATAGAGAACTATTCAAAGAAATAAATATCCTCACGGTTATCTCTCAGTATATTTATGAGAATATAATTTATGCTCGTAAAAATATGTAGTCATTTTTAAAATTTAGTAAAAGCCTTAGAAGCAGGAATAAATTGCGTAGTACATCGTTTTGCTAAGACTAGTGCCTAAATCTTCACGTTCACAACAAGTTGTATGAAATACCTTGATAATAGTGTAAAGGCGAAAACGAAAAATAATTATTAAATAAAATTGTGAAGTGGAATCTGTACAAGTGGAAGTATTATCATTAACGAGATGGATGTGTAAGGTCTACCCTTGCAATTCAAGTCTGACCCCTTGTTACGTTAAGCAACAATGGTAACTAAACAAGTACTTAAAAAAACTTTTATGTTCCTACGAAATCTCCTAGGTACACTAATAGGGGCATCAAAGGAGTATCTGTCACGGCATTTCAATAATGTAAATCATCTTAAAATAGCTTACAGTGAAATATTCCGAACAACTCAAAGACGTTTAGCATCATTAAAATTAATAGCTTTAAATACTTCTTTGAAATGACGGCCGGTGATTGAGATACCTGACTTTTTAAGTTTTTATGTTTCCACTTTAACGAGTTCATCGATCAATATATTTATTTGAGTAGAATTACGTATCTATACAGATAAATAAAATTGGAGTGTCTTTTTGTAATATTAAAATAACCACTTTTATTAAATGCATATAGATGTATACACGGTACATATACCAAAATGAATATTTTTATAATTTTTGTCTTGCTGTCTGTCTGACTGTTTGTTCTGGGTAATCTCTGAAACGGCTGGATCGATTTTGGCGGGACTTTCACTGACAGATAGCTGATGTAATAAGGAGTAACTTAGGCTACTTTTATTTTAGAAATTTTATTGATTTTTATTAATACGAGTATAAATAAATAATAAAAAAATAACTATTCCGCGCGAACGAAGTCACGGGCACAGCTAGTTTAAAATAACATGCGATAATGCTTAGAGGTCCCATATACACATTGCTTAATATAAATATCAAATAGAATTAATAAACTTTAAAATACAATTATAATTAAAAAAAAGACTTTTTTGAAACAGAGGCAAATTTATCGCATACTCTGGTAATTTTTTATAAAGCTTGCCAAACCTATAATGTTTTTCTGTATTACACCCACCAACTTCAATAGTATTTTTTGTACTGCGCCCGCACCAGTAATAGTATTTTTTTGTTTTTGTTTGTTTTTGTTATGTGGGCATATATGTATATAAATATATGAAATTGAAATGTGTTGGACAATAAATAAAAAAATAAAAATAAAAAATATAAAGACGTATTTAGTGACAAATAGTTTTTTTATGTATTGTCTCGTATCAACGCAAGGCATATATGAATGTAATATTAATTAGTTAATAGATTCAGGCGTTACTTTGCGAAAGTCAAATCTATATGCAATTTGATCTAACCTGCTTTGCGTGCTTCCGCCACCAATTGCGTGCACCGCCTGGTGGCGGAAGCATGCAAAGCAGGTTAGATCAAATTGCATAATATTAATTAGGTAAACTTAACGAATTTTATTTTAACAAAATTTTAATATTCTTGTGTACACGTGAGTTCTTGCACAACTCTATCAATTGTTCTGGGTAGTCTGGGAGAGATCTCTTGCTGGGGTCAGTCCGCCGGTGTAACACTATCTTTATGTTTTCTTTAATTTATTTTTACTTTCTTCTTCCTGGCGTTATCTAGTTTCTTAATCCTTTTGGTATGGCGGGACCGTTTCCTAAGCATAAGGATTTGGTGAAGGTACTGATTATAACATGGAGCGACTGCCGGTAGTCTTGCGTAACCCAGAATATCAGACCTCAAGTTCTTAAGGTCAATCATCTTTCGAAATAATTTTTTGTGGAAAAGCGGATTTTCTCACGATTTTTACAAGTATTTTTGATATGCCTTTTGATCATATTGTCAGGCAAGGTCAGGTAATTTATTATAGAATCGAATACAATTTACAACAAAAGATTTAGGTACTAGTCTTAGCAAGCCGATGTACTACGCAATCTATTCCTGCTTCTAAGGCTTGTACTAAATTTTGAAAACAACTATATATTTTTACGAGCATAAATCATATTCTCATAAATATACTGAGAGATAACAGTCAGGATATTTATTTCTTTGAATAGTTCTCTAAGTGAGTCCCTGCAGCCCAAGTTATATATAGATCGGATGGCTCTCTTTTGTAATATAAAAATAATTTCAATATCAGCCCCTTTTAAAAAGCATTATATAAATATTAATTACATATGCACGAAATTTACATGTAACCTCTTTACTATAACAGAATCCATCTTAATCTACCCAAAACATAACTTCAAATCACACAAGTTTCTTGAAGTCACTAGTTTGAAGTCGTTTAAAACTAGACAAAATGTGATACGTACGACAGAATGCACAAAAATCTGTCGACTGAATCTTCAAACGGCGCGTCGCCTTGGATCGCAATCAAAGTACAGACAAAAGGAACGGAACGCATGCATAAAGACAGCTACTTATCTAGACAAACACAGTTATTTCCACCGTGAAAGATTTCTCTGAGTACACATTCAGATTCTATACTCATCTGAGACAACAAGTGAATTAAATAATATGTTTTTTCCATATATATATTTACATTTCATATATAGGTTTTCGGATTTATGTACGTATTTGAAATTATCACTTGCTCGGCGGTGAAGGAAAACATCGTGAGGAAACCAGCACGTCCAAGAAATAATATTTCGAAAGTCGTGTGACTTTACCTACGATTGGTCTGGTTTTCCCTCTGAGTTGTGCACGTCTGACGGCAGCCGCTCCATGTAAAAATCAGTATCTTCGCCAAATGTTTAGGTAGGCAGTGGACCCCGCCAATCATGATGGATTTGGAAACAGGGTAAAGCTAATAAGAAAAACACATTTGATATACACATTCACTTGACGATCATATACAAGGTCAATCTAAGCGTATTTTACCGCCTTTACCATGGCGAGTGCTCTGAAGAACTGTTTTCCCTTATCCCACCCTCACCTTTCCGTCATAGAACCACACGTGCGGGCTTGCGATGTCATAGTTCCACGGTTGAGAATATCTCTTCGCGTACCAAAAAGTTCGGCAACTCCTATCTTTGTCGTACCATTAAAAAGTGGAACGCCTTGCCTGCACATGTGTTCCCTCCTTCCTACAATATGGGCTCCTTCAAACGAAGCGTGAAGAAGCATTTTGCGGGTCAGCATGGCAGCGTCAACTGACAGGATACGGGATGTAGTATGTTGTCAGTTGCAGTTGCGATTTGGGCTCCTCTTTCGCTTACCATCAGGCAAAGAGGGGCCACTATGCTGAACTAATATTTAAAAAAAAAAAATAGTTGACAACAACAAATTGAACTGTGGTTTGCTAGAACATGCGAGATTGAGGGCCGTTTCGCATTCTGTCCATTTACAAAAGCTCTTCTATATTCTATTTCCGCTGATTAGGATGTGTAAACAGTACAGTGAGATCTGTAGCTCTGACAATGTTGACATACTCCACTCAAAGTTGGATCCTTATATGCATGCACCTTGCAATATCTTGATTGCTCAGTAAATGAAACACTTGAATTTTCAGCAATGTAATTCTATAACACCAGTACAAATACCACAATATATGTTATATTATGCTTATATATATACCAATCTCTACGTGATCGATCCAATTTTTTTTATGAACAACTAGATTGGTAAACAAGCATGCAGCCCGCATTAGTAAGTAAGCGGTCACCGCAGCGTATTGACGCTCGTAACATCTCGGGGATGTTACTCACGCGCTGCCAATCTTGGGACCTAAGGATGTTTCGTCACAGTACTCAGTAATTTCTCAGCCATATCTCACCCTTCAAAGCGGAACACATGGTTTGTCATACATTAATCGTCGCCTAGAACATGACTATTTTAGCTTAATCGCAGAATGTCACTTATCTCATATTACTATGCGGCTTTGAGCGCGGCGACCGAATCAAGACATTCCGTAACGAAAATAAAACCTAACACACCCCAATCCGCCTATCATGTATATGTTCATAATCATCAGATGATGATGATGATCCGTCGGGTAACAAACAAGTGTTCAGCCCGCCTGATGTGAAACTGTTACACAGCCTATGGACACTTATTCATTTTTAAAGGTCCACAGACAAGTCCACAGTTATTAAATTATGTTAGCACTTATCTAATTATGAACCCAGCACTGTTGGCCATAAATTTATAATATACAATTATTATACGTGTGGATCTTATAACAAAGTAGTCTAAGTTACAATTTGTTTGAGTGTGGTGATGGTGTTACACGGAATTGAGTTATGTTCAAATTTCACAGAGTTTATGTTTATGTTTAGTAAAATAGTTTAGGTGTTTTATTTTATTTTATACTAGCTGAATCCCGCGGCTTCGCACGCATGAAATTTGGGCTTTTAGTAGCCTTTATTTCTTCATAGACCTCAAATTCTTTCTGTTTAAAAAAAACAAGGTTCAGGGTCGTAGATGCAACCATAGAGCGATTCAATTTTCATACAGAGCCATCTATTGACCTTTACGGGAGGCAACGTATATGTATTTTATTTATATTCCATAAAAAATGCGTAGTTATTTTATGTCACAAAAAATACGTATTCTGTGAAAATAATAAAACAAAATTGCAAAATCGCCTGAAGGGGAAGATATTTCCCCCTAATTTTAACAGTTTTTCATTTTTTAAGCAGGAACTCTAAACATTTACGGGATATATAGTACCGTATATTCTTCTCTGAATAGTCCTCTACCTACCAATGAAAGTCCCGTCAAAATCGGTTCAGCCATTTCGAAGATTAGCCCGGACAAACAAACAGACAGACAGATAGACAAAAAGTTAAAAATGCGTATTTAGGCTTTGGTAACGTGAAAATAATAATATGAGCTTAAGATAAAGGCTTTATTTTGAAATCACAGACAGACACTTCATTTTTATTTATATGTATAGATGTAGTGAAAGATCACTAAGTTTTTTTCTCAAATATAGAAGTGCTTGAAATTTCATAAACACACCTCGTGACCTTCTTCTTCACAATCTTGTGACCTAAGGCTGTTTCGTCACAGTACTCAGTAATTTCTCTGTCATATCTCACCCTTCAAACCGGAACACAGCTATATAAATATATTATCTTGGCGGTAGAAATAGGTGAGACAGAGGTACCCATGCAGACGACTTTTGTACAAAGTCTCCCTCTGGTAAGAGATGTACAAGCAAACGGTCAACCCTATGCACAGTGATTATCAAAGCCTATGAATGCATGTGATACTGAAAGTACATTATTGCTATTAATACAGCATCTCCTTAGGAGCTTACTAGTAACCTCACTCACTCGCAATAATACTATTACTTCATTTATTTGGCTGTGGTTTTCTTTGAAGTGGAGGTACTTAACCGGATGGGCTGGTTTCCTAATCTATTAGGATCAGCGGGATCCACTACCTATACCTATAATACCCGGAGGGAAAACAAGATCTTTCTGAGGTTAGGTTACACGTCTATCGACATATAATTTCTTGGACGTGCGGGCCCCACGATGGTTTCCATCACCGCCGAGCCGAATCCGAAAACACAAATATAGCCTAGCCTATACACTGGCATGTAAACATGTGGTACATGCCAGAATTCGAACCGGCAATCTGTTACTCAGTAGGCCCTTTCCTTATCCACTGGGTTCAATCAAATATTAAAATAAAATGTGACCCTTAGTTAAAGTTTTACGACATCAACATACCAGTCAAAATCACAACTCACTTTCTCCGCCGATGTCGGACAAAAAGGATTTCCAAGTAGAAGGATAACTAAGGCAACAATTGTTTGCACGCAAACACGGACGCGCAAAGTTCGCGCCAAATAAATTCCCTGACGAAATAAACACGCGCACTGAATCGCAATCAGGAAACAGCTCCTACGTGGACCGCCTCTGTTTGGGACTTTGGGTATTTGCCCAAAAACATTTCAGCCTTGGGTATTGGCACACTTAACATGTATAACAGTGGGATAACTTCATACAATCGTTCGAAATAGCGGTTTTATCAATCCAAGAGATTGTATGATATAATATACCGAGTCTTAAAAATTTATGCTTCATCCTTAGCTCAATACAAAAAGACATTTTTCTGTCACAATTAACATATCAACAAAGTGCAGAACTCGCAAGCAGTATTGCGTAAATGTACAACTGACTACTTACTTATATCTTACTTAATGATAATTCCTATATAGGTTGTGACACACCACTCAAATCACACTCAAATCAGACAAAATAACGTTTCATTACACTGTATCATATTTTTCCTTACAATCAATCATATACCCAGAAACACAGAACAGTAAATTAAAGTACTAAATTATTAACTAGTTTAACTACTAGCTGAAGCCCGCGGCTTCGCACGCATGAGATTTGGGCTTTTAGTAGCCGTTATTTGTCAATAGACTTCAAACTATTTCTTTACAAAAAAAAAATCAATGTTTAGGGTCGTAGATGCAACCATAGCGCGATTCAATTTTCATACAGCGCCATCTATTGACCTTTACGGGAAGCAACGTATATTTATTTTATTTTTATTACATAAAAAATGCGTAGTTATTTTATGTCCTAAGAAATTGAAAATAATAAAAATAAAATTGCAAAGTCCCCCGAAGGGGGAAGATATTTTCCCCTAATTTTAACAGTTTTCATTTTTTACGCAGGAACCCTAAATATTTACGGGATAAAAAGTACCCTATATTCTGCTCTGAACAGTCCTCTACCTACCAGTGAAAGTCCCGTCTTAATCGGTTCAGCCGTTTTGAAGATTAGCCCAGACAAACAAACGACAGACAGACATACAAAAAAGTTAAAAATGCATGTTTAGGCTTTGGTAACGTGAAAATAACAATATGACCTTAAGATAAAGGCTTTATTTTGAAATCACAGACAGACACTTCAATTTTATTTATATGTATAGATATAGATTACAAACTATAATGTACCACAGCGGTGCGTATCTATGAAGATATCCTACTTATTTGATTTTACTATGTCAGAAGGGTCGAATCGCTGATCTATTTAGGCGCTAAAACACAACCTTTTTTGTAAACGCAGGGTGTCTTTATGCGCAGGCAAGTAGTTTATTTGTTTGCGGCGGCGTCTTATTAAACTACGCCTAGAATCATGTAGCGACGTATATCTGCGTGAGTGCGATGTCTTTCGATATTTCTTTGAAGTTACCCTACTGCTAATATTTCTCAACTGTGACAGAATCTTGAGCTGTAATGTTTTTTAGTGTATTTATTGTGGTACTGATAACTTGACAGCGGCAGGTGGGTGTCATGGAATTTGGATTAAATATACTAAAAAATAATCTAAATCCAGTATGTGTATACATATGGTCGCGTACTGTGCGTTTCCAGAGAAGTCTTCCAACGAAAACTTCCTGAAATATACTCTCTCCCATCATCATCATTATTTTAGTCAACTGCTGAATATACGAGTAGTACCGCTGTAGAGAGTCCATTTTTTCCTTTCGATCCTGTGCCATCTGCAGCCATCGATTCCCTATAAACACACTGCGTGTACCGGTATGGGAATGCTATTTGGAAACCTTTCTTTTCTAGCAGTTGTCAGTTGTCTGAACTCTCTGGCTGGCCTACTGCCATAACCCTTCCCATAGCACGCTGAGTGACCGTGAGCTTGTTCTTCAAAAAAGGCTGTAAAGAGGTTTTTACAGAGTCGGTTTTGACGAGCTAGGTGGCGTAGTGGTGAAACGCGCTGTTCCTTTACTTTGACACCAACGCTCGTGGGTTCAATTCCTACACAGGACAAACATTTGTGTGCATGAATATGTTGTTTGTTCTGGTCTGGGTATTTTAAGAGAGGTAGGGCGCGTCGAAGCAGCCCGTCTGGGGAAGTACCTCCACCTCACAGAGACCCGCAGCCAAGTAACAACTCCCTAGAGTGTTGTTGTGTTCCTGCGTGGGAGTGAGGTCACCAGTAAGCTCCTATGGAGTTGCTGTGTTAGCAGCAGAGGTGGCGAGTGATACTAATACTAATGTATTGCAAGCGTTTATAGGCTACGATAACCGCTTTACATCAGGTGGGTTATATGCTTGCATGGCTCCCGACGTTGTATAAAAAAAATCGGCCAAGTGCGAGTCGGACTCGCGCACGAAGGGTTCCGTACCATTATCTATAAAAACAGGAAAAAAAAAACACGTTTGTTGTATGGGAGCCCCCCTTGAATATTTGTTTTATTTTAATTTCATTATTTATTCTTAAAGTGAATATATAACAAAATATTCTGTGAATATTTCAAGCGTCTACCTGTTGCCGTTATCAATATCAAGCAAAAATGAGCAAAATATTCACGTTTATTGTATGGGAGCCCCCTTAAATATTTATTTTATTCTATTTTTTAGTATTTGTTGTTATAGCGGCTACAGAAATACATCGTCTGTGAAAATTTCAACAGTCTAACTATCACGGTTCATGAGATACAGCCTGGTGACAGACGGACGGACGGCGGACGGACAGCGGAGCCTCAGTAATAGGGTTCCGTTTTACCCGTTGGGTACGGAACTCTAATGATTCGAAATTCGAAACAATTAAGTATTCTTAAATTATTAAATTATGAATCACTCGAGATTTAACTGTACGAGGTCACGCCTAGCTTTAAGGCTGAAAGCATTGCTTCGATATTCGATTTTGTTTTTCCTTCTAAATGATCGAACAATCAATCACATATGTCCAGCCATGCAATTCTCTAAGCGACTCGTATTGGCTGTGTACGTCGCTGTGATCACAGATGTCACAGCTTTGACATCGTCTACTGCGATCACGGCTTTTTATTTGGTATTCTATAAGGCTGTAAGCGTACGCGAGGCTGTTTGCCTTGTAGAATTCCAATTCCAAACGCGCTAGTGTCGCACAACCATGAAAAGCGACACTAAGGAATTGCAATTTTGTGTTCAAGGCTATAACAGCCGATGTTTCCGAGGATGTAAGGATGTTTGCTCTTACAGAATTGCATGGCTGACTTCTTTTTTAACGTATAGCGAGTTGTTGTTGGCTTGCGTAAGATCAACTATATTACAGAACATCGCAACCGTCTTCACACATCCTCAGGTTACTTTCTTCTTCTTATCATCATCCCGTTTCATAATCTATCAGGATGGGTGGGGTCCGATGTCTAAGCCTAAGGACTTAAATAAAGATTTTTATATGGAGCGACTGCTGTCGGACCTCCACGACCTGGAGGGAAAACCAGATCTTTCTGTGGTTAGGTCCGTATCTTTACAATACAATATATATATTTTATTAACAACAAATTTATTACACAACTGGAATAATTGTGGTGCCCAACATGGGTCGAACCGTCTGTTGGACACCACAGTCAAATCAACAATACGGTGTCATAGTGTTATCTCTTCATTATACGTAGTATAAATAATACAATAATTAGAATAAAATTGTTTTAGTTTATTAATATGTATAATTAATATTTTATACGTATAATTAATGATAATAAAAAATAGGTATAATTAATATAAAATATGTCGCAGAGGTAGCAACACCATATTGAGAAGCCCGGAAGAAATCAATCCCCGTGATGCTAGTTTTAATAATAACGGATCAAAATGTCAAGTCGGCGCTTGGGTGGAATCGACATCGTTGAATTGGCAACACCGGTTGTGTTTGTTATGGTTTGCTCGAAATGTCGATTGTTGGCAGTTGTCATAATCGTCATGAGATACCTACCGTCATTGGAAGTTGCATTACGAATCGAGCAATGGAGCCAACCGTACGTGTCGCGTCCACCGCATTTTGAATCCGTTGTAATCTACGAGCTAAGCATAACTTTTGCTAAAATTCTTTTTGTAATCGGCTTATTAAATATTGAGAAGAACAACTACGCTGGTATTTCGCGGTGACGTAGTAACGGCCCACAGGGGCCAACTACATACTTCGGAAAAAGAAATTGCCTATTAGTTGCGACGTCCCGTTCTCCTGGGGCGATCGCATCAGATGAAGCCTTTAAAGCATTCCGGTTCGGGCTAAAGGCAGTCCCAAGGTGGTGTTTTAGTCAGTAGGGACCTGACACAACCCGTTCGGCCTTCCGAATATCTTATGCAAGATTTCACCACCTTCCGGTCCACCACCACCGGACCGGAGGGTGCCCCTCATGGATGAACGACTAACGCACACTCGGGATGGGTTATTCCTTCTTCTGTGGGTCTACATTTTCATGGGCGGAAAACAGAAAAAAAAAATTGCCTCAACCTATATGATATACATTATCTTATACATACGTTATTTGCGGATTATTTTCAACGAATTTTACTCTACTCAGCAACAGTTCTTGGTTTGTATTTGGTTTACGATTTGTTTCGTGTTTCGGATTAGTTGATTGTTTTTATTTTTATTAGGTTTAGGTGTTGTTGTTATGTTAGGAATATTAATTAGAGTTTTGTTTTTCATTTTAATACCTAATTCAAATTGTTTGGTTTTAATTTTCTCTTTTGTGGACTCGACTTTGTGCTAACATTGTTTCGTGTTTATTTTATTGTTAGGTTTTTTTATACAACGTAGGGAGGCATACAGGCATACGGCCTACCTGATCCAAAGCAGTTACCGTAGTCTATTATCGCTCAAAACATGTTAAGTATCACTCGCGCGATGCCTCCTCTGCTGCTTACACAGCAACTCCTTAAAAGTTTACTCGTGACCTCACTCACACGCAGGAATACAACAGTCTAGGGAGTTGTTATTTCGCTACGGTTTTCTGTGAGGTGGCGGTACTTCCCCAGACGGGCAGCTTTTATACGCCCTACCCCTTTATTGTTAGGAGTATTTCTTTCTTGTTTCTAAATTTAAATACCTGAAAATAGTTAAAGTCAGTGTTAACCTTAATGGAGAACTTGAAGATCATATTCTCGTTCCCAATGTAGGTGACGGAGCCAGTTTATTCCGTGCTCTCTCTTTTTAGGGTTCCGTACCCAAAGGGTAAAACGGAACCCTATTACTGAGACTTCGCTGTCCGTCCGTCCGTCCATCCGTCCGTCTGTCACCAGGCTGTATCTCACGAACCGTAATAGTTAGACAGTTGAAATTTTTACAGATGATGTATTTCTGTTGCCGCTATAACAACAAATACTAAAAAATAGAATAACATATTTAAGGGGGCTCCCATACAACAAACGTGATTTTTTTGCTCGTTTTTGCTCGATATTGATAACGGCAACAGGTAGACGCTTGAAATATTCACAGAATATTTAGATATATATTCACTTTAAGAATAAATAATTAAATTAAAATAAAACAAATATTTAAGGGGGGCTCCCATACAACAAACGTGATTTTTTTGCCGTTTTTATAGATAGTGGTACGGAACCCTTCGTGCGCGAGTCCGACTCGCACTTGACCGATTTTTTAATGTACGGAACACAAGAGAATGCGATGGATGTGCGTTCACAAATTGTCAGATATGAGATTAATGACTGGTCCAAGTGTTCAGTTATGCCCCACGATAGAAATGGTGATAATTACTCGACGGCTAATGAATATATTGAAGATATAATGAAACATTCAACTTATGGTGGGCTTTGTGCGTTGATAGCAGCAGGATACATATTTCCGTATCGGTTTGAAGTTTATCGAAATGCTTTCTTATATACAGAGTTCGGATCTCTCGACTGTCCAGTAAGGCGATTACGGTTTAGCCAAGATTCGTCCAATGGGCATTTCGAAACGTATCTTCCTATTGCTGCAAAAAAATACACTGCGTCGTTTGGAAGTACTATCTATACATATAAATAAAATTGAAGTGTCTGTCTGTGATTTCAAAGTAAAGCCTTTATCTTAAGCTCATATTATTATTTTCATGTTACCAAAGCCTAAATGCGCATTTTTAACTTTTTTATCTGTCTGTCTGTCTGTTTTTGTCTGTCTGTTCAGCCATTTCGAAGATTGGCCAATCTTCGAAATGGCTGAATCGATTTTAACGGGACTTTTACTGGTAGTAGGTAGAGGACTGTTCAGAGCAGAATATAGGGTACTTTTTATCCCGTAAATATTAAGGGGTCCTGCGTAAAAAATGAAAAACCGTTAAAATTAGGCGGAAATAACTTCCCCTTCGGGGGACTTTGCAATTTTATTTTTATTATTTTCATAGAATACTATTTTATTTTTGTAACATAAAATATTTTTTTTAAACAGAAACAATTTCATTTCTACAGAGAAATAAAGGCTACTAAAAGCCCAAATCTCATGCGTGCGAAGTCGCGGGCTTCTGCTAGTATGCAATATTTGGGTTCTATGACATATAAGTGTCATTGCTGCAATGCTCTGAAGTGGAAAGATGAGACACCAGGTGTGTGTTGTAGCGCCGGAAAAGTGCAACTTAAGCGGTTGAACCCATTTTTTCTTTAGCACTAAGGCCTGCCTGATGGTAAGCAGTCACAGTAGCCTATGGACATTTGCAATACCAGGGGTGTCATACATGCGTTGCCGACCCTGTAGTTTGGTTAACGATCTTCGTCCAAGTCACGTGCACTTTATGGGTAATATTCGAAAATACAACGCCTGTTTTCAGATGACCTCATTTAGTGGTAAAAAGGTAATAGCAGATGGTTTCTCACCGACTTTACCCCTGAACCCCAACATGACGCGCAATACCTTCAAATATATTTTGTCGGTGAAGATGATCGAGACACAAATATTCGAAATTCTAATTTTCCAAACTTAAAACCCAATTTAATCATACAACTGCAGGATATGCTACATCAAGCGAACCCATATACGAGTATAAAAGATCTGAAAAGTACTATTGATAAAATTCTTCCTTCGGAGTCAGGTAGCGGATCTTGCCAAACTTAATGATAAAAGATAAAGATAAAAATTCTTTATTTGCCTTTAGAACCTCACGGGCACTTAGACACGTCTTACATTTTCAATATTATAACCTATTTTTTTTTTTAAGTTTTTCTCTTTTTTAATCTACCAGCATTTCAAATGACCATTGGCGAAGAAGAAATGCCAAAAAAAATCTTGCCAATATAGGTCTTCTTTTTCCAAACCATCTTATACATATTACAATAAATATAATGAGTGTACATATAGTGATATCAAGTGGTACAATTAAAGTTATATTAATTCATATGCGGAATCATTTCCATACATCTCTGACAGTTAGATATTCAACGATTCTATTATAACCCTTCTTACATAGAGTATTTTTGATGTGCCTTTTGAACATATTGTCAGGCAAGGACAGAACTGTTTCAGGTAATTTATTATAGAATCGAATACAATTTACAATAAAAGATCTATGAGTCTCAGCAAGCCGATGTACTGGCATACGCAATCAATTCCTGCTTCTAAGATTTTCACGACATGGATTAGGAAACGGGATAGCACTAAGAAAACAAAGAATGGAGGAACTGGATACATGGGTGGGTTTATCACGAGCTTCTCCATCCGAAGACACGTCAATAAGCCGTCAATTTCGGCTGTAGTCGTAGCAGTCGTGAATCTAAGTCTGTGGCCTTCGCGCGGCTTGAAGACAATAGCCTCCGCCAATCCGCAGATAAGTATACCCATAGATAACAGAAACAATGGTTTGTTGTTTCTGTTATCTATGAGTATACCCCTATACCCCTATCCCTGTGGCGAGATGAATAAGAGTTAATATTGAATAGGCTTGGCATGTGTCCTATATAGGATTTGAACCAAAACAAATATTAAATGTGGTTAAACACAAAGAGACTCTCATAGTACGAGTGAATGCAATTGCAAGCAACGGAACGCAAATAGTGTCCCGACACGTAGGGTTTACATCGCACCGCAGCCGAGCTCACTCGTCTCTGTTGTTACTGGAAGCCACGAAAAAGGCGATATGAACAGCCCGTTCAGAAAGTTTCGAATGACTCACTGGCTCAGTGTGTTAGTAACGCTACTTTAACCATTTGAGCGTGACGCTCGTTGGTTCGATTTTGTTTTATACAACGCCGGAAGACATACAAGCATATGGTACATCTGATGTAAAGCGGTTACTCTAGCTTATGAACGCTTATAATAATTAAGTATCCATATCAATCTATAGGAGCTGACTGGTGACCTCACTCACACGCAGGAACACGACACAACCCTCTAGGGATTTGTTATTTGGCTTCGGTTTTCTGTAAGGTGGGGGAAGTTTCCCAGATGAGCAACTTTGATGCACCCTACCTCTCTTAAAATGTCGGTGGGTGTTTCGTGTCATGTAGTCGAAAAGGCGAATGAGTAGTCAGTCTATTAACCTACTTGTTCCTGGTTTGAGTCCTGGCGTGGATATGTACCAATATATCCGTGTTTTCAGATTTATATACATACTGTTAATATACATATTTGCGATTTGGAAAAATGTCTATATTGGCAAGGTTCCTTTGGTATTTCTTCTTCGCCAATGGTCATTTTCTAATTGCTGGTAAATTAAAATGTGAATATTATTAAAATTAATGCGACACAACAATTAGAAAAGATGGACTTAGACATAAGGCATAATGGCAAAATAATAAATATTGTCTTTATTTGTAAATATCACTTGCTCGCCGGTGAAGAAAAACATCGTGAGGAAACCCACACGTCCAAGAAAAAGCTCTCCTTAAACTTCCGGGCTCGGCAGCGTGTGTGAGCTTAGTACCGCCACCGCTCACCTCGTGGGCCGAAGCCGACCGAGGTCTGTTTGTAGTGCCCCTAACTCAATGTGAGGTGGCTGGCCCGCCGCCGCCTGCACCTGCGGCGCCCTAACCAAATTACACGCTGTTCCGGTTCGAGACCGCTCTTTCACCTCCAATTATTTAACAACTCAAACATTTCTTGCAACATAAAAGTACTTTATTTCGAGGTTCCGTATGTAGCAAAATGTAGAATAAATGCGGTCGAAAGCCGCGTCTTAGCATCTTATGGCGCTCGGTTCTCTCTGTCTACCCCGCAAGGGATTTGGCGTGAAGCTATAGATATTTTGATTTTATGTACTATCAATAGTTTTTCCAGCGAAATAATGACTTTTTCCGGCAAATTTTTGATACCTTAAGTTACATTATTGCAATTTTCGTACATATCTTCTAACTCTTTAAAAATAAAATATTGTCTTTGTTACTCATTGATAATGTAGTTTTGCATGTGTGAAATATTTTTTTAAATCGGTTAAGTATTCCTTGGGTTTATCCATTGAAATGGAATGCAATAAAATTATTTATGTGACATGGTTGTACTAATAATGGTCTTATACATACGTTCAAAAAATAAAATTTTACTAATATTATTTTATATACTTATGGATGGTGGAAATAATACTTCACATGCTTCATCAGATTATGACATGCAAATTAAATAAACTCACTAAACCAGTTTTACATCAAGTGAAAGAAGACAAAGCACGAAATAAACTATTACAATATTAATTCAATTTAGAAATTACCATTGTTATTAAATGATTCATTAAAATTATAAAAACCATGACACAGTGGCCACTTATAAAGTTTTATACAGAATTTATTAAAAGGACGTTATTAAATCAAATCAAATCAAATAATTTACAGTTACAAACAAGCATAAAAAAATATGTATGCAGTTGACACGCGACACAAGTGCGAACATAGTAATCACGATAATATTCTGCATTCGTTCCGCATACTTGAAAAATTATATTATTAAAATAATGAAATATTTATGTAAACAGTACACGTGTACACCACGGTTGTTATGACGCCTTATACCGAGCTTCGTAATACGGACCTTGTAGTAAACACTGTATAATGTCTACTATCTCATTCTCTCGCACGTTAAATCCTATAGATGTATGTGGTTATCTCGTTTTGCTTTTTCGTTTCATCCAGTTTCAAATCACAACGATGCTAAAGAAATTTTCAATACGGAACAAATATATTCTCTTTATAAAATTAGGTTAGATATAACCTATGCCTGTAATTATCTCTGCAGACCAATAGAGACAGTTAAGGACGTTAGTGGGCGGGCGCCTGCTCACTCCAGCACACGCGAGCCCTCGCTGGTGCCGGCGGTCTCCAAAACGACGCCTTCAAGGGTGAACCCGTTTAATTCAATCGTGTGAGGAGTGTATCGAGTGCTCGTTAAATAATTCATGGCGCTGAGTGACTCCGGCTGGAGGACCCGCTTTTAGGGATCCGCAGTTAATGTAATATTGGGTAAGTGGTTCCACTCGCAACGCTAGACTCAAAGCTAAGTAATAAACGAGACTTTAGTGAAAGAGAGGTAGGGCGCATCAAACTAGGAATGTACTTCCACCTCATAGGAGACCGTAGCCAAATAGCAACTCCTTGAAACGTTTATTTGCAACCGTTTTTTTTTATATTCCGTCGGGAAGCATACAAGCATAAAGCGGTTACCGTAGGCTATCAACGTTTAAAACATGTTAAGTGTCACCTCCGTGATGCCACCTCTGCTACTCCTTAGGAGTTTACTTGTGACCGCACTCACTCGCAAAAACGCAACGGCCCTCCAGGGAGTTGTTATTTCACTGCGGTTTTCTGTGAGATGGAGGTACTTCTTCAGATAGACTGATTTAGAGAATTTTTAAAATCCGTCTCGTAGTTACAGATATTAGCGCCTTCAAACAAATAAAGAAACTCTTTACATCTTTAACGGTTTGACATAGACCCTGATTTTTACAGCGACTGCCATCAGACCTTAAAAACCCAGAGGGAAAACCAGATCTTTTCTTAGGTTAGATCACGCGTCTTACGGAATATACATTCTTGGCCGTGCGAGTTTCCTCACAATGTTTTCCTTGCCAGTCGAGCATGTGATGAATAAGTACATAGTCTATATAAAATCCTCACTGACCCTGAGACCACCAATACCTTCGATCCTGGCCCTTGTCTTACCAAAACTCTGAAGTATCCCTCATCCAATACATTTTTTTCTTTCGGTCATTCACCGTTAATGCCGCTCAGCTCTGGAACAAACTACCGCTGCAAATACGAGACATCGGCTCTGTATAAGTAATATTATATGTATAGTATATATGTATTCAATATTATGTATTTATATATGTATTACTTTAGATTATGTATAAATGTGGAAAATATAATTCTGCATGACTTTTAACTTCCAAAGCCAAAATAAAATTACTTCACACACGTTAGAGTTAGCTGGAAGATATCTCTTAAAAGATAAGCTCACATTTGCACCCGATTTTCTGTATGATCTACTTTGTATATTTTGTTATGCAGTAAAGGAAAACACGAATTTATTAGTACATGCCAGGATTGGAACCGGGTGGTCAACAGGCTGGTTCCTTATCTACTGATCTATCACTGTTCATACTACTATGCTTCTCTTCCGCTTTATATAGAATTGGATCGTTTCTCTACAAATCATTGCTGTACTACGTTGAACGAAACGCGTAAGCGCCATGAAAATCACGGCTCTTTTGACCTTTTGGTCGCGAGAAAAATACCCCTTAGAATTTAGTGCTGTATCTTTGAAACTTTGGGATAGACATCAAAATTATTTGACATTAGTTTTAATTATTACCAAAATGGAGCAAGACTTTTACTTAGGATAGCTACTGTACGTAATAACTCAATGATCGAAATAAATACTTTGCATTTGAAGCTTGTGTTGTAACATCTGGAGACTACGGAACCTCACACTTACTTCGTGCTCATGCTTGACAGATTTTTATGTAGCTCTAAAGCGAAGCTGTTGAAAAATGCAGAAACCTGGCAACCGTAAAGGAATTATAGGTCTGCAGGCATTATACCGCGGTGTGTTACACGTTTAAGCTGTGAGCATCTGACGAAAATATCCTGAATAAATAGTTCTTCTCCTAAGCGTTTCCTAGTCCATTACGATTGGCGGGGTCCGCTACCTTACCCTAAAGATTTAGCGAAGATACTGTTTTCGACGTGAAGCGACTGCCGGCAGACCTCCACAACCCTGAGGGAGAACCAAACCTTTCTTAGTCACACGTCTATCGAAATACAATTTCTTGGACTTGCGGGTTTCCTGACGAAAAAGAGGTAGGGCGTATGAAAGCAGCCCGTCTGGGGAAGTACCACCACCTCACAGAAAACCGCAGCCAAATAACAACTCCCTACAGGGTTGTTGTGTTCCTGCGTGTGAGTGAGGTCACCAGTAAGCTCTTAAGGAGCTCATGTGTAAGCAGCAGAGGAGGCATCGCGCGAGTGATACTTAATATATTACAAGTGTTAATAGGCTACGGTAGCTGCTTTACATAAGGCGGGCCGTGTGCTAGAATGACTCCCGACGTTGTATAAAAAATGAAGATGTTTTACATCGCCGCCGAGCAAGTGACCGCAGGTGGCAAGTCCCGCCCATGGTTCGATCGATCTTGTAAGGATGCGTCTCGAAGTAAACTGGATTCGTATCGTGCCGGGTCCAATGCTCAGGCCGCTTGTGATTTAAATACGAGTTCACTTAAAAAAAATAGAACGCTACTTCTACGTTTTTTTTTTTTATATTAGTTCAGCATAGTGGCCCCTCTTTGCCTGATGGTAAGCGAAAGAGGAGCCCAAATCGCAACTGCAACTGACAACATACTACATCCCGTATCCTGTCAGTTGACGCTGCCATGCTGACCCTTCTTCACGCTTCTTCACGCTTCGTTTGTAGGATCCCATATTGTAGAAAGGAGGGAACACATGCGCAGGCAAGGCGTTCCACTTTTTAATGGTACGACAAAGATAGGAGTTGCCGAACTTTTTGGTACGCGAAGAGATATTCTCAACCGTGGAACTATGACATCGCAAGCCCGCGATATAAAGCAGACAAAGTTGGTCCGGCGCGAAGAACCGGCGCACCCTGTTCAGGAATCCGAGCTTTCTTGAGGCTGTTGAGATGAGGCTCTCGATGTAATAACGCTGGTTAACGTCGCAATGAATACCCATACCCAGCATATTCAGGCTATCTCGCATACTGAGGGTAGCACACTGAAGACTGGGAGTGGGAAGGAAGGGAGACATGTGTGACGTGACCGTGTGGCGTGAAAGCTCTATGCCTAAAATTTATTTCTCGCAATAAGCTGTCCGTAGAGCCCTTATCTCCCTGGACACTCATAAGTCGATGGAATTTAACCCATTGTGTTTAAGATGTGTGCTCCGGTGTTAGCTCCGATTTTAACGCGCCCCTTTCGGTACTCCTATTCGCTTGGCGTGATCCCCAACTCATGGAAGGAGTCTTTGGTACACCCGATCTCTAAAAAAGGTGCTTGCTCGGATCCGTTCAACTGTAGGCCTGTAGCAATTACTCCCGTAGTTCCTAAATCGTAGAAAATATCATCAACCAACAACTCTTAGACTACTTAGAGGATCGCCAGCTGATAAGGGATCGCGGCTTGTGCCGTGCCGGTCAGCTAACGGCCTCCTGGTATACTTGACCCACCGGTGGGCAGAGTCAATAGAAAGTAAAGGTGTGGTTTTAGCTATTATTATTACTTATACAACGTACAACCATGTAAGCTAACTAGATGTAAAGCGATCACTGTAGCCAATGAATGCTAACGATACATTAAGTCATTTATTCCGCATTCTTTCTACATGCCCGAACCAACGGAGCATGCCTCTTCTTATTTTAATACCGACGCTCTCTTTCAGACCAACTCTGTTTCTAACATCATCATTGTCTACAAGTATTATGCCACAAATTTTGCGCAACGCTCGCAATTCGACCGCGTTTATTCTACTTTCATGCTCTCTCTACCATACCCAGCTCTCGCTTCCATAAGTAAGCTTTGGGACCAGCACTGCATTGTGTATAGCGAACTGTGCCTTCTAGCTCAAGGTCTGCCAAGAAGTTTTCCCAGTACTCACTCGTCTTTCCACATCAGCGTTGTACCTTCTATCTCTGAAAGCGCATCGAAGATATACAATCTCGTCCATTTGTTCCAACACTTCATCATCAACCGTAATCCTTACATTGGTTCTGGTTTCTTGTCTTTCAAATACCATTATCTTTGTTTTCTTCGCACTCAGTAGTAAGCCTTTCTGCATACAATCGTCTTTCATCATTGTGACTAGTGTTTGCAGTTCAGGGGATATTTCTGCTAATAGCACGGCATCGTCTGCATACAGCAGACAGTTCACCACTAGGTCACCCGTGCGCAATCCTACATTCGATCCCCTTATTCTCTGCAGACAACAATCGAGATACAGAATAAACAACCTAGCAGATAGCATGTAACCCTGTTTGGCACCAATTCAATCCAACACATGCGACCCTCTATCCGCACACATGCTGAGCAATCGTTGTAAGTAGACTGCACAGCACGGAGCAGTGAACCGTCAATCCCATATCTCGGTGGCATGTGCCAGTTCCTTTCGCACAACACTATCAAATGCTTTCTCAAGATCCACAAAATCGCAGAAAACCTTCTAGTCTATGGTCAGATGCTTCTCCACGATTTTGCGGAAAGTAAACTCGATCCATACATCCCCTCCTATTTCGAAATCCTACAATCAAAGTACACAATCCATCGGATGGGTATATATGAAACCTAATACTACTTTTTTAATTTATTGTATTTTTCATCAGTGAACATACATACATAACTACATACATACATACTGGTGAAAATCATAACCCTCCTCCTTGCTTTGTAGTCGCCTAAAAAGAAATTAAAACGTTTAATCACCTACAAGAGTGGAAATCATATCGCCCAAATCAATTTCTGACTCATAATGAGACATGATATAATCAAGATGACATTGTCTTGTCAAAGAACTACAGCTGTTCCTAGAATAGTCACATTATAAAACTGTGTGAGCATTATCCTTTAATTTCTAAATAAAAGAGTCGAGATTGAATGTGCCATTCGCGAGTTGGGTGGGCCAAACGTATACGTAAACGTAACCTGTAGGTAAGCCGCGTTTCTTTCTAGTACCACAATACTAAACGACAGAGTACCGTAACAGTGTCGCATAATCCATTAAATTAAAATGTTCGCTAGTGTTCATAATACTACCTTTGTCGTCATGTTATTTAAATTGGTTGTATTGTTTATCATTCGTATAACTTAGTACATGTCGGTTTGTTTACAAAATTTCTTAACATTTTTATTTACCTTTTATTACGTTCTGTACGTGAGTTCATTTCGCAATCTACAAAGTGCCTTTTCAATCGTCGTATTAAAGCTTTTACAAAAAACTGGCGTTATATTGGAAGTGCTTTATTCGAGAGTCATCGAGAGGTCATTTGAATATTGTCGCAGACGTTTTTTATTTTAATCAATCCCTTTGTAACTAAGGAACGATTACCTGATTTCTTATATTTCGAGAATAGATCTTTTCTATTATTCTATTAGATTACAGGACGTTGCGAGGTACAGAAGTATGAACGCTTGTAATACATTAAGTATCACTCGTGCGATGCCATCTGTGCTGCTAAAATAGCAATTCCTTAGGAGCTTACTAGTGACCTCACTCAATCGCACAACTTTACACAACAGACTCCCAGGGAGTTTTTATTTGGCTGCGGTTTTCTGTGAGGTGGTCGTGCTTTAATGCACCCTACCTCTCTTAAAACATCTAGACAAGAAAAAAAAAGACATGTTCATGCACACATATGTTTGTCTTGTGTGGGAGCGGAACCCAGGGTGTCAGGTGTCAGAACCAGGTTTTAAAGTCGCGTCATTCTCGACTGCGCCACCGAGTTCATCATTAAGTCTCACTCGTCATCTTGAGTTTTCACATGTCCTCATGTCATTGGTTATAACGCCGAGTATCTTTGAAGAAAGCGAACCTGATACTGAATCACTCACGCCGGTGTTTCCACATGCCGACTTTCTTTGGCATTTCGCAAATCCATCCAGTGAGTGGTAAGCCACTGCCTGCCGGAAGTGACAATCATGATACTTATGACACGTGCCGGCGTCGCTGGAGAGACTGTAGCACCGCCCTGTCTAAACAAAATCAAAGGCTTTTTCGTAGTCCGCATACCCCAGATATAAGGGCAGATTATACTCATCGGTCTTTTGTGTAACCTGGCGCAGGGTGTATATGTGATCTAGGTGGTAAAGCTCTTTCGAAATCCGGCTTGTTCGGGAGGTTCATCAAGTCTGCGTGCGAATCGATTTGTCATAACTCCTTTGGAGAACTCATCATTATCATCATCCGAGCGTTAGTTGCCGTCGCGTCCTAAGCCCTCTCGCTTCGGAGCCCCGGGTCCACTTTCCAGCTTCTGCTTCTCCACTTCGCGCTCCATTGAAGAACTATATACGATATCGCTTCTGAGCCTCGTTTATGTACTATTTTCGAGAAAACAGTACACAAACGTGGCTCAGAAGCGATATCGGTCTACAGTTCGAAAACAACACAAGTTTTGGACAAGTATGTACTTTATTGTTTTTTTTTATACTACGTCGGGAGATATTCAAGCATACGGCCCACCTGATGTAAAGCGGATACCGTAGCCTATTAACGCTTGCGATATGTATTAAGTATCACTCGCGCGATGACTCCTCTGCTGCTTACACAGCAACTCCTTGGGAGCTTACTGGTAACCTCACTCACACGCTGGAACATTAACAACCCTCTAGAGAGTTGTTATTTGGCTGCGGTTTTCTATGAGGTGGAGGTACTTCCCCAGACGGGCTGCTTTAATGCGCCCTACCTCTCTTAAAACATCCAGACCAAGACAAACAGACGTGTTCATGCACACAAATAATAATAATATCATTTATTTGCAGACCAGAGATCCATACTTTACAGCTTTTATAATTAATAAGAATACAATACAAAATCAAATAAAATACATCAAAATCAAATGTCAAAAATAAAATATATAATAATAGGAATAATACATAAATCAAAATATTACGTAAATTATAAAATCGATATACAATTAAAATTGTCGTGCTCGCTCTCGAGGCACTGGCGCATGAAGTTGCCACCAGTGCCTCAGGAACGGGCCGTCCGTCCGTGCTGCGATGACCGCCAGGAGGCTATTAGACCTGCCCCGCATCCGACGCATCATGGACGCCGCTCGTTTACGCATCGTAGCGTTGTGTGGAAATGTTTGCCTTGTGTGGAAATCGAACCCACGAGCGTTGATGTCAAAGTCGCGTCATTCACGACTGAGCCACCGAGCTCGTCAAAACTTGGAGGTTTGTTGTATTTATTCTTGTATTTCTGCTGTGAGTGACGTTACCTGTAAGCTTCTGAGGACTTTTGACACTTGCATTGTAAGCATTCGCAGACTTATATTAACCAGTTTGTATCAAGCGGTTAGTAAGCTTATGTGTCTCGACGTTGTACAAAAATAAAACGCTGTATCTGACGTTCCCGGAGCCACGTCAGAACAACTCCACACATGTCCCACAACTCATAAGTAGATAACGTCACGAGGGCGCGTCTCACAAAAGTTCCGTTCTCCAAGTTCATCCCCCATTGTGGTGAATAAAATATGGCTGCTGAACACGCGAGTTATTGTGTGGCGGACGACACGAAAACCCAGCAGATTGCACACTTAAAGGTATTTTTTTACGAAATACATATTTTCACCTTTCAGTGAATTTCATAATTGGACCCACGCAACTTTTCCTTTCAGCCGACCGGCCGTGAAAGCATTTTTTTAGGATAATAAAACTGTTAGGTACTCAATCTTATTACAGAATGCCTCTAAATTTTGTATCCCATTCAAAGAGAGGTAAAATTCTATGAGAGGTAGGGCACATCAAAACAGTCCGTCTGGGGAAGTACCTCCACCTTATGGAAAACCGCAGCCGAATAACAACTCCCTAGAGGGTTGTTGTGTTCCTGCGTGTGAGTGACCAGTAAGCTCCTAAGGAGTTGCTGTGTAAGCAGCAGAGGAGGCATCGCGCGAGTGATATATGTTACAAGCGTTAATAGGCTAGGGTAACTGCTTTACATTATCATATAAGCATACGGTCCAATTTCTTTAAAGCGAATAAATCTAGATAGACTTCATCTGGACGACCAACCGGCATTCGTGCAATGATGTCTCTGATCAACGAGGTGATCACTTTCTTCTGTTCCTGAATAGAAGTCGTTGGACATTCGTAGCGTGTTATTATTATATTAGAGCAGCAATAGTCCAGTGGGTAAGGAACCGGCCTATAGATCCACTGGTCCCCCGTTCGAATCCTGGCGGCGGCATGTACCACTAAATTCGTGTTTTATGTACATATTTATCACTCGCTCGGCGGTGAAGGAAAACATCGCGAGGAAACCACACGTCCAAGAAATTCTATTCTGCAAGACGTGTTGACCTGACTAAAGATAGATTTCGGTTTCCTCTATGGGTTGTAGAGGTCTGACGCCAGTAGCTCCATGTCAAAATTGGTATCTTCGCCAAATCCTTAGACTTAAGTAGCGGAATTCGCCAATCCTAATGGATTAGGAAACGGGACATCGCTAAAAAGAAATTTCCTTCTTTGTCGGCGTGAACTGTAAAGCAGATTTGAGCAATGTAACAAAACCACAATTTCATAACCTAAAAGCCACAGTTAAAAGTAAAAACGTTTTTAAATGGAGGCCCTCGGTCCAGGGCCACCGCAATTTTTGTCTCATAAATCAGCCCGGAGTGCAAACGGCGACCCACCGAAGTGATAATTAACCGACACATTATTTTTGTGAAGTACGTTTTTGTGACAAGCGGGCACACATAGGGATGTGCCACATTAAAATATATAGTGCAGTATTTTATCGAGTATTATTGGGCTTTTTCTTTTTACCCGACTTTTTTTATACTACGTAGTGAGGTATACAAGCATACGGCCCACCTGATATAAAGCTGTTACCGTAGCATTGGCGGGGTTCGCTACAGAAGCCTAAGGATTTAGCGACGACATTAATTTTGACAGATGTTTCTTAGGTCAGGTTACGCGTCTTTCGAAAAGTAACTTCTTGGACGTGCCAGTTTCCTCACGATGTTTTCAATCAAATCGATCAAGTGACAATTACAAATATGTAGGTACGTGAATCCAAAAACTAACTTAGTGTTACGTGCCAGGATTTGAACCGGAGACCAATTGGTCACAAAGTTGGTTCTTTATCCGCTGATATTTTACTGCTGTTGTTGTGCCTTTGTACTGTGCCTCCTTTTCCCCAAAGACTTTAGTAGGACCGTGATAGGTCTGAAATTGGATTTCGTCTCTGATTATAAGCTGCCCCTTTAGGAGTAGTGATAGCATGGATGAGGATGAGAATGAGGAACCAGCCTATTGTACAATAGATCCCCGGTTCAGATAATAGTTAGGATTTGGCGATTGCAGCGCCACACAGCGACATCTACGGCAGAAAAATTATGGTTTTTTTTTCGTTTCCCTTTGGAATGAGATACTTTCACTAGATATAGGATAAAAAGTAGTCTATGCCCTACTCCGTACTCCTGACAATATGTATGCAAATTTTCATGACGACCGGCTGCATAGTCAAGACGTGAAGGAATATCTAACAAATATTATTTTCTTGTTTTAGTGCATGTTCTCTGTGAAATGTGTGAAGTTGGAATAAAATATTTTCTATTTCTATTTCTGTTTCTGTTTCTATTTCTATTTCAAATATACTCACTTTCACGTTTATAATATAACAGTTATAATTTCTAATAAACACTCGCTCGGCGGTGACGGAAAACATCGTGAGGAAACCAACACATCCGAGAAATTATATTTCCATAGACGTGTGACCTCACATGAACAGGTCTGGTTCTCTTTCTGGGTTATAGAGGTCTGGCGACAGGTCGAAATCAGTATTTTCGACAAATCATTAAGCTTAGATAGCGGACCCCGCCGTCGTGAATTTGACACCAACGCTCGTGGGTTCGATTCCCACACAAGGCAAACATTTGTGTGCATGAACATGTCTGTTTGTCTTGGTCTGGATGTTTTAAGAGAGGTAGGGCGCGTCAAATCAGCCCGTCTGGGGAACTACCTCCACCTTACAGAAAACCGCAGTCAAATAACAACTCCCTATAGGTTAGTTGTGTTCCTGCGTGTGAATGAGGTCACCAGTAAGCGGCCAAGGAGGCATCGCGCGAGTGATAATTAATATATCACAAGCGTTGATAGGCTACAGCACTCGCTTTACATCAAGTGGTCCGTATGCCCCCCGACATAGTACAAAAAAAACGAGATGACGCTAAGAAGAAGAAGTGATATTTGTCTATTAAAAATGTCCAATTCTCAAATGGTCCCAATCCCGAATACGCTTCAAATACGCCTTTACGAAGATATAACTCCCTAGCAATGTTACACATGATGTGTCCTTAACTGTGAAATAAGATCGCCATGAATAATAAATATACAATTCGGTGAAAATTGAATTCAGAAATCCATATAAGCTTGTATGTAATTCCAAATGGAATTGATACATCACGCACATTACGCTTCGCCCCTGGCATTTATCACCCACCTGCCAGCAGACGTACATATTATATATTGTGATTGATTGTATGTCTGTACGTATATTATTAAATCATATTACTTTAAAGTAATTTTTGTCTATGTAGCAAAAATTAACAGTTAATAGATTCAGGCGTTATTTTTCGAAAGTCAAATTTACATGCAATTTGATCTAACCTGCTTTGTGTGCCGCGTCATTCACCAATGCGCCACCGAGCTCGTCCATTTCAGCGATTCAACATTTCAAGAATGAGTATTGGCGAAGGGAAGTACCAGAAGTAACTTGTCAATATAGGTCTTTCGTCCCTATGTCTCTTAAAAACGTTCGGTTAGATTTGGGTGCTTACTGCACGGCAATACGAATATATAACCACCTGCCTGAAATTTTAAAACATAAAAATCGGACCTGCTATAAAAGAAATCTCTTCCGGCTGCTCCTGGACAAATGTTATTATTCAGTGGATGAATTCATGAATGGTAAGAGTATTAAAAGTTATTTTAATAATATATTATAATTTTAATCACAAAATATTGTACTCACTTATTGATCTTAATTTATTGATGCGTTTTTGCTTTGTTTTATATCATAAATTACACTAATTTAATGCAAAATAACTGTCATTGTTTCTTAGTTATAATCAATGTAATATTTGCACGCTGCTGTTAGTGCTCCTCTGCTGCTTACACAGCAACTTCTTAGGAGCTTACTGGTGATCTCACTCACACGCAGGAACACAACAACCCTCTACGGAGTTGTTATTTGGCTGCGGTTTTCTGTGAGGTGGAGGTACTTCGCCAGACTTTTTTTCGACTGCTTTGATGCGCCCTACCTCTCTTAAAACATCCAGACCAAGACAAACAGACATGTTCATGCACACAAATGTTGACCTTGTGTGGGAAACCCACGAGCATGGTGTCAAAGTCGCGTCATTCAAGACTGAGCCAACGAGCTCGTCAGAATATGCAAGCAAATATACGAACAGTAAACAATGGAAAACCTCTAATTAATACCGACGTAAGGTATCGACTTATCTTTACTAAGTCAAAGTCAAAATCTTTTTATTCCGTAAAAATGGCTACATTTGTTTGGAATCGTCACAATTTTTTTCCCTACCGTGCAGTTCATGACTAGGTGAGCACTGATAAAAATACTGCCAAAAAACTCAGGCATCCCTCTTTTGGTATCCAAACAAATTTACATAATTTATTAATTACATTATAATTGGATCGACTCAATCCCAGGCATTTTTATCATTAATATAGTCAGATACTTTATAATATGCCCTGCTACACAATTTGGCTTTAATGGTAGTTTTAAATTTGTTTATTGACAATTCTCTTATATTGCTGGGAAGTTTGTTATAGAACCGTATACATTGCCCCATAAAAGAATTACTTATTTTGTGGAGACGGCTTGCATGTAACACAAGATTATGCTTTACTAATGCTCAGGTATGTACCATCAATGTACTTAGCACGGTGACATAGATGTATACATCACGTATGGTAATGAATGGTAACCTCGCCGCCTATACTATGTGACGAGATACGGTAATGGAAACGCGCTGTGAGCCTGCTAATGGACGCCGCGCGGGACGGAGCCGGCGTAATGCTTCCCTCGCACTGATAACTACTACACCATATGTGGTTGGTATACATACTGAGTCAATTTATTAAGAAATTGAGATACAAGCCTGTCATAATCTTCTTCTTATCTATAAAAAATCGATGAGTGTATGTATGTTGACGATCTCGGTGGCGCAGTGATTAAACGCGCTGTTACATTACTTTGACACAAACGCTCGTGGGTTCGATTCCCACACAGGATAAACATTTGTTGTGCACGCAATATAACAACCCTGTGAGAATTTATTATTTTGTAGCGATTTTATGCGAGCTGGAGGTACTTCCCCAGACATAGATGCGCGCTACCTCTCTTAAAAAAAATCCCAACCCAGAACAAACAGATATGTTCATGCACACAAATGTTTACCCTGTTTGGGAATCGAGCCTACGAGAGTTGGTGATAAAGTAACGATGTAAAGCGGTTACCGCAGCCTATTAACGCTTGAGATACATTAATTATCATCCGCGCGATGCTACCTCTGCTGCTAACAGAGCAGCTCCTTAAGAGCTTACCGGCGACCGCACTCATCACAAGCTCAGTAACGCAGTCGTGAGTGACGCAACTTTGACTCCAACGCTCGTGGATTCGATTCCCACACAGGACAAACATTTGTGTGTATGAACGTATCTGTTTGTCTTGGTCTGGATATTTTTAAGAGAGGTTGGGCGCATCAAAGAAGCCCGTCTAGGAAAGTACATACACCTCACAGAAAACCGCAGCCGCAGACAACTCGCTAGAGGGTTGTTTATGTACGCATGCTTGTATGCCTGTCGACTTTTTATAAAATAGGAAGTTATTTGGCTGCGATTTGTCTGTGAGGTTTTCCCATACTTCCCATAACAAGCTGCTTTGATGCGCCCTACTTATCTTCAATGAGTATGACATTCCATTACGAATGTGCTCATGGTAGGCGAATCTTTGCCTACCTAAAAGAGATAGGTAGAGTTGCCACCTCCGCTGCTAATACGGCAACTAAACAACAGACAACAGGTGGAGGTACGCCTCCTTTAGCTTTGACTTTGACCGTATAGATGATACTTGACACATCAAATCGTGCTTTTTTCATGAGTACGTTCGCCCCTTTACTGCAGGAGACAGGCGGTTCCCGGCCATCCTCGCAGCTCTTGCACAGAGACTAATGAATGTAAACATGGCTGTACAAGCCGGCAATAAATCAGAGCGGAAAACTCGCAAAGGGATGAGATGTCATAACACCCCCGTTTGTTCAACTTCTGTAATTATACGTTGGCTGTTCACGTTGTGTTCTAACTTTAACCGAACTATGTTTATGTTGTATGCTTACATACACACACCACGCTTGCTTGACTACGCCAGTTGCACCGAATGATTCTTCTTTTTCGTTAATAGATTCAGGCGTTATTTTGCGAAAGTCAAATTTACGAGTACATGCAATTAGTACATGCAAAAATGCACCAATTAGTTCATGCGGCCTAGCGCCGGCCGGCACCCACCCACTACTGTTAGTGCGTGCTACATGCCGACGCTGCCATGGCTGCTCCGGTAGTCTCTGCCTCGGCTGCTGCGGTCGCCCGCCATCTGGAACAGAACAGAATTGGTGGCGGAAGCACACAAAGCAGGTTGGAGCAAATTGCATCTTCTTTTTCGGTTTTGGATGCTTTTGATTTGGCCATTTCTAAGATTATCACCAATTTGATCTATGTGCATGCGTCTAGGAACTGACGTAACACTAAACCAGCAGATATCTCTCACTGTTAATCGATTCACTTCTTTCGTAACCCTTATGTGGTGGTGGTCCCCACCGCCGGCGCCGCAAGCAATTGATTTCTCAGCGACGAGGGCGGATCGGTGCGCATCATCTCCGGGGGAAGCCCTAATTCGCGCGCCAGTGCGGTTTCCGTCCAGAATTGCAATCCACAGTATTGGACTGGCAGGTCGCGGCGGTTTTTCTCATTTAGAAATTATAATTCTACAATGTATACGATGGTATATCTAAGTATATTTGAATTTTATTACTCCTTGCATTTTACACATACATTATTCACAGGATCAGTAAACTATAGGAGGACCTGTTGAATGTTTGCTTGCCTGTCTTTGCAAAAATCAGATTGAAAAATCTCTACGCGACCTAAAACTTGAATTATAAAGATCAGATTTTTCATGTATACATATGTATATGTATAGATTCCCACACAAGACAAACATTTGTGTGCATGAACATGTCTGTTTGTTGTCTTGTCTTGTCTGTCTGTCTTGGTCTGGATGTTTTAAGAGAGGTAGAGCGCACCAAACCGAAAGTAGGGGAAGTACCTCCACCGCACAGAAAAGAGGGTTGTTGTGGTCCTGCGTGTGAGTGAGGTCACCAATAAGCTCCCAAGGAGTTGCTGTATAAGCAGTAGAGGAGGCATCGCGCGGGTGATACTTGATATATTGCAAGCGTTAATAGGCTACGGTACCCGCTTTACATCAGATGGGCCGTATGCTTGTATACCTCCCGACGTAGCATTAAAAAATACCTTGAGTTACCAAGATGCAACATAAAAAACTGCTAGAAGTCAAAGTTCCTCCACGAAGATTTCGTATTAGCAGATTATGTAAATAATACACAAATAATATAAATAAAACTTATTTTTATATAAGCCGCTTATAGGCTGTGCTTGTTTGTTGTGGTAGTTATTTCAGAGTCATCGTAGATTAAATGTTAACAGAAACAAGTTGAGAATGCGTAAGTTTGCATTGCCAGATGAACACCTAGCTCGTCAATTATATAATAATTCAATATATATTTTTTTTAATTTGTCGGCCATTTTGACCATTTTCCTTAAGAGATAGGAACGGTGTTCATGAACATTCCTATTCTACTTTTTTATGCTGAATCCGAATCTGAAGTCAAAATTCGAATATTCGAAAAAAAGCGTCAGATTAACGCACAGACAAACATATAGAATTCATATAGGAACGGTGCTCCTGAAAATATATACCTAACGGTGTAATAATTATAATTAAACATAGTTGATACCAAATACATTTTTTTCTACTTGGAAGTAATATCTCTAAATTGGTTATTACAGTTATGTTGTGTGTTTAACACTTTATATTTAATCTTTACTTTCAAAAACATTAAATATTAATCTGACAATATCAATCTTTGAATCAATAGTAACTTTACAGTGAACAGCTATTTCTTGTAAGAAATTATATAAAGAGAAAAAAATGGCTGCCAACATGTTTGACGAGCTCGGTGCCGCTGTGGTGAAACGCGCTGTTACGTTACTTTGACACTAACGCTCGTCGGTTCGATTCCCACACAATTCAAACATTTGTGTGCATGAACATGTCTGTTTGTCCTGGTCTCTGTATTTTCTATGTATAATAAGTATGTGTTTACGTATGTTTATCAGTTGTCTAGTACCCATAACACAAGCTTCGCTTACATTGGGGCTAGATGCCGCTGTGTAATTTGTCCGACAATATTTTTTTTTTTTTGTTTTAAGTAACAGTGTTACTGGACGGGAATATTTCTTTCCCAACAAGTCAGATACCTGCGATCAGGGTGCGACTCGTTGGAAATTAGTATAAAAAATATTCCCATCGAGTTACAGTGTCTCATTAGGATTTTCTTTTATTTTTCCCAACGAATGTGACAGTTGAGGGTGTTACTCGTTTCATTCGTTCATTTCAATCATTCATAACAATGCTAACGAAGTTTTCACTTACAAATTATTTGCTTCATAATTAGCACAATAAGATTGTTTAATAATGCTCGTTTCACAATATTACGAATCAGAGGTGCAAATGTATGTATACACTTTAGACACATATAGTTTGTACGAATATTGTCATGAAATACTCGGTGCTCGAGTACGAGTTGCACTGGACTGTTTTTTTATTACTGTTCACTCAACGCCATTACGTTTATGTCATAGGAACGAGTCCCTCAAAATGCAGAGTGCTAAAGCCAGAGAGGCATAGTGCTCTAAAAAATACAGGTACACAAGAGGCAGTGAGGGCGGTCCCGCAGCTCGTGTTTTATAAATGATTTTGCTTATTATGCTGCCCTCGATATATTTTCTCTTGATTTTTGCTTTGATAGGCTGAGGTCTTAGTTACAGCGGAAAACAATTATTAGTAATTTGTACAGTAAATGGAGCAATGGATAAAGAGTCAGCTGATAATAGCTGATTCGATTAGTCCTGGTTCGACTTCTGATAATGGCACCACTGAATTCGTCTTTTCGAATTTATGTAGAGATTTGTATCGCTTACTCGGCGGTGAAGGAAAACATCGTGAGGAAACCCGCACGTCTATGAAATTATATCTCAAAATCTGACGTTATATCCAGTCTGGTTTTATTATTTTTTGTGGAGGTCTGACGCAATCTTCGCCTAATTAAGTACCTAGCCATTAATGGATCAGGAAACCCTGGTGGGATGCGGAGGAGTGAACCTCCGCATCCCACCAGGCATCTCTTCTCAGTGTTCTACGTCTCTTTACGCATCCACATGCTTCTTTCGCACCACTTTTCATATACTTTCCACCATACTTTCTTTCAGAACTTTCCAACATTTGTCTACATCTGAGTCGGAAAGACTCGCGTTCGCAAGTCTTTCACTGAGTAGACGTACATACGTACGTATATCCTTACACTTTCTTCTTCCAATTTTTCACTCCATATTCTTTCACGATCTCCGAAAGGAATACGCACTCGCCAGTGTCTCCACTGCACTGAAGGCTCTTGTATCCATTAACGACCTTCGGAGACGCCCATCTATCAAAATCAAATCAATCACACTTTTCTGTTCATTCCGTCTCCATGTGTAAGTGTGAATATCCTTGTGATGGAAGAGCGTGTTCGACACAAGGAGGTTTCGTTCCATACATACGTCTAAAAGTAACACCAGCATTATTTGCTCTCTTATCTCCGTATGGGCCAAGCACAGCCTCATAACTGATTTGCTTGGTCCCAAACCATCCATTTAGATCACCACACATAATTATCCGTTCATTCGCTTCAGCCAAATCCAGAATACCCCTTACAGTCTCCCAAAACTTCTCGAGCTCCTGTGGATCAGCAGAGCTCACAGGAGTGTATGGTGCAACTAAAAACACTCGCGCAATCCCCAGTTTTATCTTAACGCAGAGAAGTCTTGGACCTACTAAATTGTAATCTTACACACCAGCGGCCAAGCGAGATGAAAGCACGACATCTACGCCAGCGCTGATATGAACGTCCTGGTCCACCCCGTACCACAGGGCCATCATGCCACCGGGCAGATCTTCGGTGTCGCTTCCCTTTCGCTTGGTCTCTGACACACACAAAGCATCTAGGCATCTCACTTTCATTATATCTATCAACTCATTCATCTTATCTTTTAGACCACCTCTCACACTCCATGTGCCTATACGACACTCAGCTCTCCTCGACCCGCCGAGATGGGCGTTGAGCAGTGTGTGGCGCCCCCCACCGCCGCATGCCTTAGATTCCCGCACCGACGGAGGCGGATCGGTGCGCGTCGCCTCCGAGGGACGCCCTAACCCGCGCGTCTGTGCGGTTTGGGTTCAGAATTGCAATCAACAGTGTTGGACTGACAGGGTCACGGCGTGCACGCTTCTGGCACCGACCCCATTCAGATAATTTATCTGATATAATAGAGTTATTCTGAAAAATAGTCTCGATATTAAGAGAAAAAAGAGGCATGTTCCGTTGGTTTCGGCACATATAAAGAATGCAGGAGCAAGTAATGACGAAACAGATATACAACGTAAAAGTGGAAGTGTATAGGAGACGAAGAAAGCTAAGACTCATCCACTACGACCAAATTGATCTAGGGCAGTACCTATAATATCCGACATACAAAATAGCTACGAATAATAAATAAGCAAGTAAGATATGTAATAACCGAATCCGGTAATACTCACTTCGCTCTTGTTACCCCGCACGGTCCTTGGCGTAGAGCCAAATAAGCCGCAGTAACCGTAATAAATATATAATAATAGAATAAAAAGTTCATATCTGTAAACATAAGTAGTAATAAAAAGAATCAGTCCAACAAAAACATAATAAAACTTGTCAAAAACTTACCAAAATGCAATTGAAGTAATGTAAGCACTAATAAATGCATTCAGTTTTTTTACTTTCACTTCAATTACATTAAATTAAATTCTAAGTACATTTAATCTGTCATTAAAACGATGTACATAGCAAATATACTATGTACATCGTTTTGATGACAGATTAAATAGATCGACTTATTCCACAGATATTATATATATATATATATATGTCTATCTATTTAATCTGTCATTAAAACGATGTACATAGTAAATATACTATGTACATCGTTTTAATGACAGATTTAATGACAGATCAAATAGATAGACTTATTCCACAGATATTATAATGTTCAATTGAAGAAATTTAGGATGGATCCTGACTATTTTTATCTTTATCTAGAAGTTTTTTTGTTTAATAATAGAAAGTCAATTAAATCTATGATTTATAAGTATAGCTTATGCGTTAGTTATATCTTAATTATTTCATAATTTAAAAAGCACCATGTTTAATTCACGACTCGCTCCACAACACTCAAAAAGCCGGGGCCTTACATACGAAGAATTATGCCAGCCCCAAGAAATATGCAATTAATTACGTCTATATGAAAAGCTATGATAGATATGACCTGACCTTTTCATTAATTTGTGTAACACAATATTGCCATTAATAAAAAATAATAGCTATTATCTTAAGTACAATTTTCTTAAACATTCAACGGTTCGTTAGGAGACAAACATTGGGACGGGGCGGTAGCGCCGCGGAATTTTCTGGACGACGAATTGTAAATATAAAAAATACATTTGAATCATGATTGTTTTAGAAAATTATGACTTTTTTTAATTATGTGCTCATCATTTCAGCCTATATTCGTCCACTGCTGAAAATAGGCGTACTTCGCATGAACTAATTGGTAACGGAAAGATATAAAGCAGGTTACATCAAATTGCAAATAGTTCATGTGCGGTCTGACTTGAGACTTGTATGACAAAAGCCTTTGTGAAGTGTAACAAAACTAAAGTGTAAATGTATATTGTAAATTACCGTGAAAGATAAATATTTTCTACGAGAATCGAACTCATGGTACATAGTGTTAGAGATGGTAGAAAAGGAACACAATAACAATGATTTTTTAGAGTTAAGTTCACTGCATTCGCGATGTAGGTTTAAGTTTATTTTATTACAACAACCCATTTACATCAAGTAGCTACAATGAATGAACGAATTAAGTAATGAAAAACGCGCGGCCAACGCAATGCGTATTAATTAAAAACTGTAGAGAGCCATCTAACGTCAACAAAAGGAACTAATTAATATGAACAGCGCCTACATAATAGGCTCGGCATTGTACTATTAATTAAAATTTTATTTATTTTTCCTCTTTTTTAATTATTCTTCCAATTGTAAAAGAAAGAATAATTCCGATAATAAATATAGATCTTGCTTAATTATATATCTATATCTTCACGCGGAGTACTTTACGTGTGGGCAGACAATACCGAGTGACTCGGTCCTTACATACCTTACCTTCTTTAATATTCACAACTCTTTTAATGCATACTCGCCGGTTCCTAGGTGATACCACCTCTGATTAGACACAAGCAATTAGGTTAGGGTAGGCGAGTCTTGGCCTTCCTCGCTTCTATATATAAATATATCTTTGTACTTTCGCGTTATATATCTGTGTCGTAATTCTTTCCTCCTGCATTCTTTCAATATGTCTGGACAACGATTCATGCCTTTTCTTATTTTAACACCGATGCTTTCTTTCAGAGGAATCAATACGAACTCTGGCTACAAGCGTTATTTTTATTCTCTCTCTGTCATATCCAGTTCTCGCCATTTCATACGTTAACATTGGTGCCAGCACCGCGTAGTGTACAGCGAGATGTGATCTGTATCTCAAGTTTGGCTGCCAATAAATCTGCCAGACCTCAATTGTCAATCACTTTCCCTCCATTCACACATCTCTTCACGTCAACGGTGTACCTATCTTCGGTCCATACTAAAGGCGCCTGCATACTTATATCTCATCTACTTGTTACAACACTATATCATCAACCATAATTCTCGCGTTCGTTCTGGTTTCCCCTCTTTCAGTTGTCAGTACATTATCTATATGTAACAACAATTTTATTATAAGTAGTGTTCTATCCAATGGATGAAATCCGACTACAATCGTAATTGTAAATTTGAGAAAATCATGTCGAGGATAATATTGATAACTCTAACGCTTGCCTTTGGCTACTAATAAAAAGAAAATCAGTTAACAAATGGAGAAGAAAGAGTTGTTGATCTGTTTAGCGTTTACCTATTTCTTACCTGTTGCAAAAAATCGGCCAGGTATTAACCGGGAAGTTGCTACTGGGTTCAACTTTAGTTGTAATTTGTATAGCCGTACAGTATCATTAAATTTTACTTGTCTCTGTCACATTTTCAAATAATAGAATCAATCATAATCAAAATGCTCATTTTGTGAATGAGTACAAAACCGTTTCGTTTCCGGCTACACCTGGAGTAAGTTCAAGTGAGTAATCGAATTTTATGACAATACAACTCGTATATGATCTATTTATATAATGTGAGACTTAACGCGTAATTTGGTTCACATTACCCTTTCATTTCCCTACGTTTCGGCGTGGCTACCAGATTGATTGTAGCTGCAGTAGTTCTTATATTGGCAGAGAGAGTCAAAGAACACGTTGCAGTTGTAAAGAATCGTCAGAGGACAAAATCAGCGATAGCCGAACATCTCTCGACTCTAACACCAACCACTGGATTGAGCTCCACCGGTCAAAGATTTTATCCACCGATCGCCAATATTACCGCCGAATGGTTCGCGAAGCGATTGAAATTAAAAAACAAAGATTTTAATCGTGAAGATGGATATAAGCTGTCGCCGGCGTGGCAGCCAGTGATAGGAAAATTAAAATCTCGCGATTATAGTCGAATGCGCCTGTGAACAATATTATTGTCGTGTGTAGTGACTATGACAAATACAGAGGCCAAGAGAGGGTAGTTGAAGAAAACACCTCCGAGCGCAGCCGGCGACGCCGCGCACCGCCATGCCAGTCCGTCCGTGACTACGGCTGATGCAACTCAGCCGAAACGTCGGGGAATAAAAGTCGTTAAGTCCTGCATTGCATAAATTTATGTAATTATGCAACGCGAAAATTTAAAAACCTACATAAAATTATCTAATTTGTCAGTAGCTTGTAGGAAAATTAAGATATGTAATTCAAAATTGGTATGAAAATGTACAGAAATAATTAAAAGACGAGCTCGGTGGCGCAGTGGTTAGTAACGCTTCTTTGTCACCAATGCTCAATCAATGATCTCTGTTCAAGACTAACATAGTATGCATTAACATGACTGTTTGTCTTGATCTGGGTGTTTACTATGTATGTAGGTACTCATTTTTCGCACACAACTTTAGAGGAGAGCGCGTCAAACAAAAAAAAAAATTCTTATCATGCTCTGAAGCCTTATGCCTAACATAGCATGATAAGAATTTTTTAAATCTTTGATACTCTCTCCTCTAAAGTTACGAAAAATGAGTCACGGCGATGAATGTTTACAAAAAAATGTATTTACGTATATTGAGCAGTTATCTAGCAACCACACATAGTGTAATAAATAAAGTGTCCGACAATATTTATTTATTATTTATAATAAGTGCCTATTTTTTATATTGTGGCGCTGTTACTATAAATACTTTGTAAGACGCATTTTTTTCCATTAATGAATCATAGTAATTGTTAATTGACGTGTTTAAATCCATCTAAACAGAACACTTACACCCCAAAAGTTTGTTATCTGACAGTACGTTAATGTGGATACAAAAATGTTTTGTTGACCTTCGTGGCTAATGCTTTAATTATATCGGATATGAAAATAATGGTTCGGCTGACCTTGCTCCTGGTGAGCACAGACAGAGGGCGTATTTCATTGTGAATGCCACCAATAAATATAAAATATTATATCGATCTCACGACACGGGGAATGGATATCGCCTTTATGTCGCATAACTGACATATTGAACACTAGAATGGAAGGCATGCTCTTAACTTGAAGTGATTATTGTCATACATACATACATATTATTGACATACAGGGAGACTTACCAGGCGTTTAGGTGGTTCTGCAATGTACATTATTGGAATCTCACAATTTAGGTCCCAATAGTGGTAAATATCTGATAAACCGTAGTGCACGGCAGTTGAGCTTCACTTGACTAGCCATCTCTTTGAGGTTTTTTAAATGCCTTATTTGTTATACTGCTGTCTCTCACTTTTCCAAGAGGGGAAGTCAATTCGAAAACTATCTACTTTTACAAATTTCTTCTGATTAAATTCGTTGTGAGTTCCAAGGCAGCTGTAGTTTAACCCCCGGGACAGCAACGGACTTCACTGTTCATTGCCTTTTTGTTACACAGGAGACACAGTGGTGGGAATGAGTGATGGGCCTGTCCCGTATATCGATAATAATGTACAAAGTGGAAGAGTTTGTGGGTTTGTTTGAACACGCTAATATCTAGTCGGGACGCTAATATCTAGTTTAAATTATAAATAAAATATGAAATATAATCACGAGTAACTCGCAATTACATTTTTTATCAATTACATAATAATATCTGTAGCGCTTTTACATAATATTGGCAGATAGCACAGAGCTCAGAAATTCAGAGATTCTATCTACGAATACGTCAGCATCCGGACATTGCTGATGGATTTCATTCAAACTGCACACCATGCGAGACGTAGGGGCATGCTGCGCGCGACTCGTGCGGGTTGGTGCAACGGCAAAAAGCTTCGGCCGGTGACGTAGAGCTAAAGCTCCAAAATTTCTAGCGGGTGCGATCAAACCGACGCGTCCCAATGCCTCTGGATTGTCTACTTTATTTCTTAGTAACTGATAAACGTGAACTATCTGCTGAATAGTGCGCCTATGTTCCAAAGTGTTCAATCCGATCATTCCGCCAACAAAGAGAGATGGATAGAGAAAGGGATAATATCCATACTGTTGTTTATATATGAAGCGAGCAAATTTCTTTTGAATTTTTTCTATGAATAGAATGTATTTAGCTTCATACGGATTCTACACGATTGCCGCATACTCCAATCCACTGAGCACATAAGCGTTATAAAGTAAGACGACAGTTCTCACGATGAAACCAAGAGTCTTACTCGCACGATTACATATCGCCCTAACATGTGTATAAAAATCTAGTGCAGAAGTCAACGTTAGCCCTAAGTCCCGTATCTCGTCCACCCGATCCAAAGCCACCCCATGCAGGGTGTATGTATGTTGAATAGGATTTCTAGCCATAGTGAATGTGATTGTTTGGCATTTCTTAATATTTAAAGGTAGTTTATTCAACATACTCCAACCCGCTACGTGGTTTATGTCACACTGAAGGGACGTGACATCCGTTACTGCTTCTATACCCAAATAAAGTTTAACATCATCAGCGAATATCAAACATTTAACAATTTTTAAAACTTCCGGCAAGTCATTGATCATTATCAGGAAAAGGGTAGGCCCGAGCGAACTACCCTGACTTACGCCCGAAGGAGTGTTATAAGTCACCGATTCATAACCTGCCAGCCGGACATACTGTCTCCTTTCCGACAGATAGCTAGCGAAACATTTAAGGAAGTTATGGCTAAATCCCATACATGCAAGTTTATATAACAGTACGTCATTGTCCACGATATCGAAGGCCTTTTGAAAATCAAGGTATACCGCGTCAACTTGTCGATGAGCATCCATTTCAGCATAAATCTAATCTACGTAGTTTACGAATTTGTGGTGGTCGACTTTGTCCTTCGAAAACCGTGTTGAGTATCACTTAACCAAGTTCCAATTTGTTGCCTAATAAGTTGATCTAAATTAATTTCAAATAATTTTGCAAAACCTAATAAAACTGTAATCAACAACAATCCTCTAGGACCTAGAGGATTGTTGTGCTCCTGCGTGTGAGTGAGGTTTCCAGTAAGCTCCTAAGGAGTTGCTGTGTTAGTAGCAGAGTTGGCATCGCGAGAGTGATACTCAATGTATTACAAGCTTTTATAGGCTACGGTAACCGCTTTATATCAGGTGGGCCGTATGCTTGTATGCCTCCCGATGTTATAAAAATAAATAGAATTCATGGAAGTAGAATAAACACGGTAGAAATGCGAGTGTTGCGAAAATTTTGTGACATAACGCTTTAAGACCCCCTTTGCAAAGATAATGTAAGGAACAGAGTTGGTTGAAAGATACTGTTGTTAAGGTAATAAGAGGTATATACATGTAGAAAGAGTGAAAGAGCGGAGAATGACGAAACAAATACAGTGAAAGCGGAAGGACATAGGAGCCGAGGAAGGTCTCCATTCATCTACCATGTTTTATGAGAAGATGCCGTCCGGAGCTCTAGAATCTAGCTGAAACGCTTGTTTGAGAAGAGTTGAACATGATGAAGCGAGTGAGGTGTACGAGGAACGACTTATGTGACGGTTCTCTCTGCCTACGACGCAAAGAACTTGGCGTGAAGATTTTTAAGAGAGGCACATCAAAGCAACCCATCTGGGGAAGTGCCTCTACCTCACAGAAAACCGCAGCCAAATAACAACTCCTTGGAGGATTATTGCCGCGTGTAAGGCCACCGGTAAGCTTCTAAGGAGTTGCTGTCTTAGCAGCAGAGGTGACATCGCGCGAGTAAGACTTTAGTGTATTACAAGCGTTTATAGGCTACGGTAATCCCTTTATATATGAATATATATATGTCGCTCGACGTTAAAAAAAATACGTGTGATAAAGTTTACGATATCTTTGAAGTTTTTGCGACGTCCCCTTAAATACATAGAGACTGGCTGTTAGGCGCTGCGCAAACGTGTGTCTTGTGTGGGGTACAAGCCACCAGTGAATATTTTATTTTCATATAGTCAATATGAATTCAAGTGTGCCGTGTCGGTAACAGACAACTGGCGACTATGGCCGATAGCGGCAATCGGACACAGCAACTACTGTAGGCCGTTTCTACTAAAAAACTGCAACTGCACTGCAGCGCGTGTGTCAAAATGCGTACATTTTGAAGTTTCGTTAAGCGATCTGACAGCAGCGACACTTAATCAAGCCGCGCTACAGTGCAGTTGCAGTTTTAAAGTAGAATCGTCCTACAGTAGTTGCTGTGTCCGATTGCCGCTATCGGGCATAGTCGCCAGTTGTCTGTTAACTATATGGTGGCTTGTATCGGACACAAAACACACGTTTGCGCAACGCCTTAATCACATATCTGAGCACGGGGTCTCTCCCCACTTAAGGGAGGGGCGGCCCCCCGCCCCAAATATTTGTGTTGTCTACGTATCCCATTTATCAACTACTGCTTAACAACCTCGTTACGGCTGTATTGCGATTTGTAATTCATAGAGCATCAAATACTACAGAGAGTGTAAATTGTGTGAGTGGGGGTAAAAGTAGAAGAGAGGTAAGAGTGCTCAGTTAACACCAAAGGTGGCATCGCGCAGTGGCACTTGATGTGTTGCAAGCATTTAAAGACTACGGTAACTAACCTAAATCTAAAAGCTTTACATCTGGTGGACCATACGGTCCACCAAATGTAAACTTGTTTGTCTCCCGACATTGTATAAAAAAAGTAGCTTACCCGCGACTAGCAGAAGTGGATTTAAAAAGAAAAGGTCTTTCATCTTATGGATTACCCAAAAAGGCACGTGCGGGGTAGGCAGAGAGAACCGAGGCCGACATGGCTTGGCTACACATCTCATATTCTTCTTTAAAATTCATAATTTAAGCTTGTTTCCAGCATAATCTCATTTTCGTAATCTATTATTATAGGTGAGGTCCGTTCCCTAAGCTTAAGGATTTGATGAATATACTGATTTTCAGATAGAGCGACTGCCATCAGACAGAGGGAAAATCAGACCTTACTTAGGTTGGGTCACATGTCAGCCAAGAACACATCCCCCCTTCACATGCACACCCACAAGTATCTCTACTTCAATTTCATCAATTTATATGTATACCTTGACACCACGCCCCTTGCGGGCTAGGCAGAGTAAACTGAGCGCCACATGGCTCGGTCCTTGCACACCTCACTCGCTTCTTTAACTTTTTGTGAGAATTGTCGACAATCCTAAGCTTACACACGGTATTGAACCCTTAAGTTTAAGGAGAGATTTTGCCTCCCTTTGTGTGTTCTACCGATTGTACAACGGGTTGTGTTCTGAAGAGTTGTTCGATATGATGCCGACAGCTACTTTTATAACAGCACCGCACGCCGATGGTGGGGAGTTCACCGTCACACAATGGAACCGCAATGGTCGCGTACTGTGCGGTTCCAGAGAAGTTTTCTTCCGAGAACTCTCAAGCTGTGGAAAGAGCTCCCACCCGCCAAGGGAATACAGCATGGAGTTCTTCAAGAAACGCGTGAAGAGATTTTCAGAGGGTCGGCAACGCAAGAATGATGCCCTAGGTGTTGCAAATGTTCATAGGCTACGGTGACTGTTTACCATCAGGCAGGCCGTACGCTTGATTGGCACCTTAGTGCAAAAAAAATTGAGTGACAGTTTTTCTATATCTTTTTTCTCTGTCTTTCTTTATGTCGTAGTAAACATTTCTATAACTTTTCTGTTTTTATTTCTTATTGTGTAAAGTGGTTATCGTAGATTACGAACGCTTGTAATACTCTAAGTGTCGCTGGCAGGATGCCATCTTAGCTACTATCACAGCACCTTACATAGGAGCTTACACACAACAACCCTCCCAGGAGTTATCATGTGGCTGCAGTTTTCTGTGAAGTGAAGGTAGTTCCCTATACAGGCTATTTTGTTGCGCCCTCATCATCATCTCCGCCTGTACCCGTCCACTGCTAAACATAGACCTTCCCTCTAAAGCGCCATTCTCCTCGATCCTGTGCCGCCTGCATCCATCGACTCCCTACAAGCCTCTTGAGGTCGTCGCTCCATAAACCCTCTCAAAAACATCAATAAATTCGTCCTACCCCTCTTAAAAACACCCAAGACAAACAGACATGTTCATGCACACAAATATGTGTTCTGTATGGGAATCGAACCCACGAGCGATGAATATAAGTTCGCATATTAGTAACACACTTTATTAATACATTTAACTGCACTCGTTCCTTGAGCGAGGACCCGAAGATGTGTTTCACAGGTGCAAGCCACGCACCAGGTTCCCACTTAGACCAAAGACACAAAATAAAATTGATATTACGGCGACTTAGTAAAAATTGCTATGTGACAAGAAATAAGTAAGAATAACTACTGTTTCACGTGATTTTTTATCATTCCAGTTTTTAAGCCAAGTTGTAATAATCACCTCAAAACTTTTCTATTCATTTACGAAGTCAACTCAATTATAAATCATAGACAATGTCCAATCCAGTTGTAATATATCAATGTCGCAGCGACCCTCCGCTCGTCTCGATGGCGCCAAAGATTCGCGAACTTCTTTCTACGAAACTATTGAAAGTTATTTTTGGAATCTACACATATAAATAAAAATCAATTGCAGCACGTGTGAAAGATCATCCATTCGCCATCCATTTCGATAGATTTCTTTCATGTATGAAATAACTTTTTTGGACATAATCTTTGATCTTGGACATTGATCATATCTTTAGTGTATTTGTGGTTTGTTGCTCTGAAAAAAGTGAGCAAGCTGAGGAAATCGATGACGTCGTTATCTCACTCTAACTAACCGAACACGGAGATTAAGCAACCTCGCTCTCAGATCTGTCTATGGGTAGGTTTATCTATTAAATATATTGCGTCTGAGAGCACGCTAAGCGGTCGTTCCCGGCTGTTGCCTACAGATGTCGTTAAGCTAAGTCAGAGGCCTTCGAACGACTTAAAAACTCTGGCCTCCGACATTCTACTGCTGGGCTATGTCAAGTAAATTCCAAAACTTCCTACTTCTATAAATTTCTTCTAATTAAATTGGTTGTGAGTTCAAAGACAGCTGTAGTTTCGGCCCTGGGATAGCAATGAACTTCACTGTTCATTGTCTTTTTGGTGGTCGCCACTGTTAACTCTGGCTACACAGGAGACACAGCGGTGGGAATTAGTGGTGGGCCTGTCCCTGTTGGGCAGTGTCAGTATGCTCTAAACCAATAAGAGCAGCAGTTGAAGGAAGATCTGTATTCCCTGCAGTGGGATAAGTAAGGTTTTATGGGAGTACGCGGAAGCCAGCTTCATAACTGTTTAGTCAATGAGACTAACGAATTTGCGTCGAATAAGAATGTCCTGACAACAATAGTAGATCTGGGTTGGCTGGAAGAGATCCCTTTTAGGTATAAGTCCGCCTTTGTAACATGGAATTAATTTCATTGTAATAATTAATATTATAATTCAATCGTACAATAAAGATATTACAACAACAATTCATTATGAGTCCGGACAACGGATACAATCACGGAAATAAACCTATGGAGTACCGATCTAACAATTTTATGTAGTAATTTAACACACCGCTACGGGCCGGAGGGTAAAGTAGAACGCGCGGCTCTGATTGGCTAGTTGCCGGATCAACAATTACATCACTTATCGTCATGTGGTTTAAATATCCTCCCATTGGTCAGGACTCGAATCGCTGGAGATATTTAGACTAGGACACTACGTTTCGGTTATTACCTATATGTAACGCCAAGGGGTTTATATTGTGGATACAGTCGAAGTGGATTCGCTCCGATGAACAAAATCATCTGAAACGTCAGACATAACAGACGACTAGACATGACAATTCGAAATGAACGTTTGACATTCCGATAGATCTGACAGTCGAATACGCCTAGAATATTCGGTCATCGTCGGGACAATGAACACTGCTTGTCAACATTGCAATGCTTTGATGTTTCAGACAGATAACGCACTGCCGAACTACTGGAGACAGAGACAATACATGTTCTAAAACAAACATGCTTAATATTTTTCGCTAAGCCCATTTCAACTTACTAATTTGACTTTGTAGTGGAGTAGTTACTAATGTTAGGTTAACACCAACGCTCGTGGGTTCGATTATCACATAGGATAGCTGTATATGTGCATGAACATATTCGTTTGTCTTGGTCTGGGTGTTTTAAAGGGAGGTATGGCGCATCAAACCAGCAGCGTCTACCGCACAGAAAACCTCATTCAAATAATAACTTCGTAAAGGGTGGTTGTATTCCCGCGAGTAAACAAAACACTAGCAAGCTAGTCATTACAACATACACTAAGAGTGAGGGTTTTAACGCGCGATCGAAACTCTTTGTATAAGAAGCGACTGTAGGTTACAGTAACTGGTTCACATCAGGAGAGCCATTGTTTGTCACCCGATTCAATGAAAATATACGCATAATACATTATCTTACAAATCATAGTCAATTGGCAATCCAGTTCTAATATATCAATGTCGCAGCGACCTTCCGCAGTCGTCTCGCTGGCGCCAAAGATTCGCAGACTTCTAACTATGAAACTACAGAAACTATGAACTCGAGCCTAAAAGAATAAGAATGGATTAACAAAATTGTTTCAATATTTATTACATCAGTAAATATTGAAACAACTTACGGCTGTGTTTTTTTATACGAGTACTACGTCGGAAGACATACAAGCATACGGCCCACCTGATGTAAAGTGGTATTAACGCTTGTAATATATTAAGTATCACTCGCTCGATGCCTCCTCTGCTGCTCGCACAGCAACTCCTTAGGAGCTTACTGGTGACCTCAATCACGCACAGTAACACAACAACCCTCTACTAGAGAGTTGTTATTTGGCTGTGGTTTTCTGTGAGGTGGAGGTATTTCCCCAGATGGGCTGCTTTACCTCACTTGAATAGGTCGTCTCCAGTTACCATACTGTTTTTATCTATCTATCTATAACTTCACGCCAAATCCCTTGAAAAGAACTGTTTTATTATGCCACATCGAATAGCTCCACTGCTGTTTCTCGGTGATCTTACCACGAAGTTGTTCGAGAGTTTACTACTCGCGGTAAGAGGATAATTCTATGGGAATTGTTATTTTGCTTCTGCCATTTATGACTACCTATCATACTACACCGACCCTTACTCAACCCACTACAGGGATGCGGGTCTCTCGTCAACGGAAGAAGTATACAGCGTATTCCACCACGCTGCTCAATTGTGGATTGGCGGAGGCCAGTGTTTTCAAGCCACCCATAGGCCACCAACTTAGCTTAACTACTGTCGTCTATCGACAACAGCCTGGACTGATTGCTTAACGAGCCCTCCGAGGCTCCGAGTAGCTCGAGATAAATGAACCCATCCATATACAGGCTGAGGTGGTCGACTCGCGCAACTACGTTATCGAGCACATCTCAATTTTTTTATAAAGTGGAAGTATTTAAAAAGTCAGTCTGTTTCTTCTAAACATAGAAGCTGGCTAGTTTGTACTTAAAATTTTACAATTTTTTTAATTTTTAAAATTTTACGTATATACCTGCATTTTTTATAATATTGTTTTATCTAGAAAAAAATCTAGAAAAATATCAGTCAGGTATTTCAATGTTTTAGTTTAGTTTTTAGTTATTTTAATATTTTAGACATTTTTAAGACACGTGGGGCGCATCAGTGCAGCCCGTCTGGGGAAGTACCTTCACCTCACAGAAAACTGCAGCCAAATGACAATTCCCTGGAGGGTTGTTGTGCTTCTGTGAGTGAGTGAGATTACTCCTTTAGAGCGCTCGCACGATGTCTCTTCTGCTGCTACACAGCAACTCCTTAAGAGCTTGACCTTTAATGGTTGCAAGCTATAGGCTACGGTAGCATCAGGTAGGCCGAATGCTTATATGCCTCCCGAAATTGTTTAAATTGAATTAAACAACTTTTAACGGAAGTATCGCGTGTTTTATTCATTTTGTTGAACCTGACGTTTCGAATGTTTTGCAGCATCAGTGGTCGCAGGAAGACTAAGGTGACATTTGTCTTACATTGGTTATTCAATTATTATACGAGTATCTACAGACATGGATGGATTAATTATGTTCCGATTCACACAAAAATCGCTCACGGTGTCCGAACGTTTTTGAGTAGATCTCTGGGTTTGTGACTTGATTATTTTTAGAACTCGATCCCAAGCAGGTGGTACTTGCCAACCATCTTTTCTATTGAAATTGGGGTGTTTTCTTATTTCGATAGCCTCGCGTAGCATTCTAGGCATGTAGCGACTCTCCTTGGCGAGGATTTGTGGTTTATCGAAACGCATGTAATGGCTTGGCTGGTCCAGTCTATGATCACATACTGCACAGTTTTTATCACGCCTATTCTTCATGTCAGCAATATGTATTTCACTCGAGTACCTATGCTTCTCTTTGTTTGCTCTATGTATGATAAACTACATTCGCAGTCTAATTTGTATACTTCAGCATCTTGTAAGTGGATATTACACTTAATAGGTCTTAGAAATTAACTGATCTTCGTTTGGAGCTTGAAATAAGTTTTAATTGAAGCTCGCCGTAAGATGTTGCCCATTTTGTCTGTGACTCCTTTTAAGTATGGTAAGATAGCAGGTTGACGTTCAACTGTAGGTGGCTTCGGGCGGCTTCTGACGTGATGAATGCGTGACAAAAATGACAAACTCCCTGTTTGTGACTATTGCTCCGCAGTACTTGTTTGACATGTTGGAGTTCCTCCTCTTGATGCTCAGGATCGCAGATGCCTACGGTAGCTGACTGACATGGATGGTGGTATGAGTTACCATTGAGATATTTGTCTGTATCGGTGGGTTTCCTATACACTGTGTGAGTAAGTGAGTTGTCAAGTTTCCTGGTAATTAATATATCAAGGAATGCTAGTAAATTATTTTATTGTTGATAGAATTAAGATGGTGTAGGAATATAGACACTTTATCTTTGGGTATGACAGCAAAAGTATCATCTACGTACCGTTTGTACATCTTCGGCACAACCGGTGCCATCGACAGCGCTCTCTCCTCAAGGTCTTCCATGAAAATAACGGCGACAACAGGAGAAACGAAATAGCCCATAGCTACGCCATCGATTTGGGTGTAAAATTCGTCATTCCAAAGAATCGTTTAAAAAAAGTCATTCACTTGAATGGTGGAAAAATAATTTTCAAGTCTAAGTTCAAAGTCACAGTGGTCGTAGCACTCTTGGCAGTTATCGTTACGCATAGCCTCTGGAAACTCGCCCGAAGGTCCAAGGTTCGTTCCCCATAAGAGATTAATCAGAAACTTGGATGTTTTCCACGACCTTCAAGTGAAACAATTGTATGGTATAGAATGCTGGCGGGCGTTAGTTCAATACAATTCTGTAACAAAATACATTGTGTAGGGTAAAAAACAATATTACCTTGCAATATAGCTTATACACACGAGAAATTAAACTAGACTACGAGAATAATGAAGGTTTAGTTCTTGTTGTGTTCTGAAGAGTTGTTCAACATGATGCCAACAGCCTCGTTTTACAATCGCACACCTCGCCGACGTCTGGGAGTTCACCCTCATACACTGGAACCGCAATGGTCGCGCACTGTGCGGTTCCAGAGAAGTTTTCTACCGAGAACTATTAAGTTGTGGCTCCCTGCCGAGGTTTTCCTAAGGAACTACAGTATGGGGTTCTTCAAGAGAGGCGTGAAGAGGTTCTTACAGGGTCGACAACGCAAGAACGACACGCTAGGTGTTGCAAATGTCCATAGGCTGCGGTAACTGCTTACGGTTTAGAGCATACACCACGCTGCTCAAATGCGGATTGGCGGGGGGCAGTGTTTTCAAGCCGCCCGGCGGTTACCGACTTAGCTGAACGACTGTCATCCATCGACAACAGCCGGGACCGAACGGCTTAATGTACCTTCCGAAGCTCAGAGAAACTCGAGATATATAAACCCATCCATAGACAGGCTGCGGTCGACCCTGCTTAACCCGCGTGTTTGGTTAGAATGACACGCGCAACGACGCCATCGAGCTCACCTAGACAAACACAAGCTCTCTTACAAAAATGTCTACAATGTCAATATAAAAGTAATGAGGAATTTGCATTAATTACGATTCAATAAGTCAGTTTTACACATGGAAGTCATCCACTGTGTAGATGCTCTCTATCAACAGTGCGTTTTTTATCGTTACAATGAACTCAGGCTTGTAAAGCAGAATTTTAACTCCAACAGGTAATTCATTGGAAATCATTATAACCTGGTAGTGAGAATCTTGCCTCGCAACCTTCACATTCAGTGCCATCTTTCTCCTCTCTCTATGAATTCTTTCATCTCTACTTTCGTATTATAAAATAAAATAATACAAAAATGTTATTTTTCTACAAATGATTTTTTAAAGGACATCCTTTGATATTGTATTGATTATTATTAATTTATTATGTATGACCTTAAATTACTCATGGCGACTATTAGCTTATAAGATTAATTTTAAGATTTGCATGTCTTTACACAAGGTAGTTTTTAACAGTAATATTTTAACAGTCGCATCGCAATATATCTATGAAAATCTTTTGTATGTCCATAAAAACATAGACTCATTTTGTAAAAAGAGTGATACTCATAGCATAAATACTAGATATAAGCATAATCTTGTGTTACATGCAAGCCGTCTCCACAAAATAAGTAATTCTTTTATGGAGCAATGTATACGGTTCTATAACAAACTTCCCAACAATATAAGAGAATTGTCAATAAACAAATTTAAAACTACTATTAAAGCAAAATATCCGACAGATTTTACCAGAACTGTGGGAAACGTCGATATAACTCTTTTATGCAAAAAAGGAGACTCACTAAATATAAATAACTATCGGCCGATCAGTTTGCTTCAATCTACATATAAATTATTCACAAATATAATCTTTGAAATTAAACTATTTTTAACGGAAGTATCGCGTGTTTTATTTATTTTGTTGAAACCTGACGTTTCGAACGCTTTGCAGCGTCCGTGGTCGCAGGAAAGACTACCACCTTAGTCTTTCCTGCGACCGATTGCGACGAGACGATTTGTCTTACATTAGTTATTCAATTATTACATCTACCGACATGGATGGATTAATTATATATGTTCCGATTCACACAAAAATCGCTCACAGTGTCCGAACATTTTTTAGTAGATCTTTGGATTTGTGACTTGATTATTTTTAGGACTGGATCCCAAGCAGGTGGTACTTGCCAACCATCTTCTCTATTGAAATTGGGGTGTTTTCTTATTTCAATAGCCTCGCGCAACATTCTCGGCATGTAGCGATTTTCCTTGGCGAGGATTTGTGGTTTATCGAACCGGATGTAATGGTTTGGTTGGTCCAGTGTATGTTCACATACTGCAGAGTTTTTATCGCGCCTATTCTTCATGTCAGCAATGTGTTCTTTCACACGAGTACCTACGCTTCTCTTTGTTTGCCCTGTGTATGATAAACCACATTCGCAGTCTAATTTGTATACTCCTGCATCTTGTAGGGGGATATTAGACTTGATAGGTCTTAGAAATTGACTGATCTTCTTATGGGGCTTGAAATAAGTTTTAATTGAAGCTCGCCGTAAGATATTGCCAATTTTGTCTGTGACTCCCTTTAAGTATGGTAAGATGGCAGGTTGACGTTCAACTGTAGGTGGCTTCGGGCGGCTTCTGTGACGCATGCGAGGGAGTGTGTGACTATTGCTCCGCAGTACTAGTTTGACATGTTGGAGTTCCTCCTCTAGATGCTCAGCGTCGCAGATGCCGTGTGCTCTCTGAAACAAAGATTTGCCTACGGTAGCTAACTGACATGGATGGTGGTGTGAGTTACCATTGAGATATTTGTCTGTATGGGTGGGTTTCCTATACACTGTGTGAGTAAGTGAGTTGTCAAGTTTCCTGGTGATTAATATATCAAGGAATGCTAGTGAATTATTTAGTTAATAGATTCAGGCGTTACTTTGCGAAAGTCAAATCTATATGCAATTTGATCTAACCTGCTTTGCGTGCTTCCGCCACCAATTAGTTCATGCGGCCTAGCGCCGGCCGGCACCCACCCACTACTGTTAGTACTTGGTACATGCCGACGCTGCCATGGCTGCTCCGGTAGTCTCTGCCTCGGCTGCTGCGGTCGTCCGTCATCTGGAACAGAATCCGCATGCCCCCACCACCACCGTCGCTGCCACGACTGGCCTGGTCGTCGCTGCGACACGTGTTTCGCCTCTCCACGAGGCATCATCAGGCGTTGTAGACGTTAATCGTAAGAATAACATGCTACAAGTGACAAATCCATCGCAGTGCCGTCCCTTATATTGAATTGAGGGTGGGGGTGGATGGTGTGAGCGAAAAGATATTTAATAGTGGGGAATGGTTTACGTCAGTCTGTTTGTTCATGAGAGTAATTTTAGAATTTTTATGTTTATTAATTTCTAATTGTTCCCTAATATTTAGTTTTAAACCTTTGTCTATGGTGTGTAAAATTTGATATGTATTAGTGGGGGATAAGTTATGTCTATTGTCTATAAGATGCTCGGCGAAGTGTGACCTTTCTGGGCGATTGTTTTTATACGCCGATACGTGTTCGTGAAATCGTGTTATAAAGTTACGACCAGTTTGCCCGATATAAACGTGTTCACATTCATCGCAGAACAGCTTATAGACGCCGGATTTTTTATTGGGCGGGATTTTATCTTTAGTGTTACAAAGTGACCTGAGTGAATTATGGGATTTGAGAGCAACATGTATGTTATTTTTTCTAAATATGTGAACTATTTTGTCAGTGATTTTACCCAGGTATGACAAACTCGCAGTGTATTTATTTGTCGAAATATATGGAACCGCGTACAATAGTCTGTTAACGATACTACTCGTCTTTTTACGCAATAATTTATCGATGGTAGATTTGGAATAACCGTTTGACTTCGCGATCTGATATATTACATCAAGTTCTTTGTTGTAATTATCCTTACTTAATGGAACGCTCATCAAACGGTGTATCATAGTTTTATACGCTGCGAGCTTGTGTTGCCAAGGATGGCTGGATGACGCGGGAATCGTGGTATCGGTATGAGTTGGTTTACGATATATCGAAAATTGATGGAGGGATTGATTTTTAGTTATGGTTAAATCTAAAAAGTGAAGTGAACTATTTTGTTCTATTTCTAAAGTGAATTTAATTTTAGGGTGGATTTTATTTAATTTGGAAACAAAGAGATCCAATTGACGATTGGTACCTGTCCAGCATATGAGAATATCGTCGACATATCTATAGTAATAGAATATGTGTGGTTTACCGATTATGTGTTCGCGTTCGTAATTATCCATAAATAAGTCAGCCATCAATGGACTAAGAGGGGACCCCATTGCTAACCCTTCTTTTTGAAAATAGTATTTATTATCAAACTGAAAATAATTTTGAGACATGCAAAGTCTTGTCAGTCGTAATATGTCATCTGTCTCGCCAGGATGAATGAATTTACTTTCTAAAGAGGACTTGAGGATTTTTAGACAATCCTCGTAAGGTACGTTAGTAAATAAACTTTCAACATCGAGTGAAATTAATTTGGAAGAAGGGGGTAGTGTTAAGTTTTTTATACTATCAATTAAATATAAACTATTTTTAAGACTGTGTTTTGGCTCAAAAGATATCTTTTCACGGATATGTACATTAAGAAATTTTGCCAACTTATAGGTGGGAGCTCCAATGTACGACACAACTGGCCTTATTGGAATATTGATTTTATGTAATTTTGGTAAACCATAAAGCATAGGAGAATGGGGATTCATGGGAATAATTTTGAATTTTGAATATGAATTATCCGGAAAGATATATTTCGAGCCGTTAACAGTTAACTTTAATTGGGCCAAATATTTGTTGGTGGGATCTTGACTTACCGTCAAAAAGCTGTCTGTCTGTAAAACGTCACTGACTTTGGAGTTATACTCATTACGGTCCATGATGACTAACGTATTTCCTTTATCCGCTTTAGATAAAACAATATTATCGGTTAAAATTCTCTGCCTGACAGATACCAACGTCTTGGCCTCACTATTAACGGTATTTTGATTTGGAAAACATTTAAGTTGTTGGGCTATGGAGTGCTTTAAGAAATTATCTTTTTTATTTCTAATAACCGCGACCTCCGCGTCAACCGCCAGGTTTTCAAGGGATGTTTGTGTTATTTTGGGGGGGATACTGTACTTTAAACCCTTTTCCAAAAGTGTGATTTCCTGGTTAGTAAACTGTGTATTTGATAAATTTTTTACGCGGGGGTAGAAGGTGTGACATGCAGAATTAGTGTAATTTGAGGTTAAATCACTTTGTAACACAGGAGATGGGCGTTGTTGTGAAATGAGTCTGTCAAGTTTGTCTGTTTGAGAGGTGTACTTTTTGTGTATAAAATTAGACGCGAGTTCTCGGGCTTTTTGATCTACTAAATCGAATTCTACGGGATGTAATTTGTGGGCGAGTTCGGTATGTAATATTTGTAAATGTGATGGATTTGGATGTGGTGGCGGAAGCACGCAAAGCAGGTTAGATCAAATTGCATATAGATTTGACTTTCGCAAAGTAACGCCTGAATCTATTAACTATTTAATGGCAGCAAGTATAGCTGATCAGGTGAAGGTGTATATTAAGTTGACAAAACTCCACCGCATTGCCGTTCAAAATCTCTGGTTCAACCAACAGTGCAAACACAACCACGTGATTCCCAACTATATTTCTATAACATCACATTCACGTTCAATAGCGGCTAAAAAAGCCATCAAAAAAGCCCAATTCATCTGGCTAAATGAGGAATCACGTCGTTGGTTTGCCGTTAGGGACAACCTCAAATCACATTTGAAAATATTACATACCGAACTCGCCCACAAATTACATCCCGTAGAATTCGATTTAGTAGATCAAAAAGCCCGAGAACTCGCGTCTAATTTTATACACAAAAGTACACCTCTCAAACAGACAAACTTGACAGACTCATTTCACAACAACGCCCATCTCCTGTGTTACAAAGTGATTTAACCTCAAATTACACTAATTCTGCATGTCACACCTTCTACCCCCGCGTAAAAAATTTATCAAATACACAGTTTACTAACCAGGAAATCACACTTTTGGAAAAGGGTTTAAAGTACAGTATCCCCCCCCAAAATAACACAAACATCCCTTGAAAACCTGGCGGTTGACGCGGAGGTCGCGGTTATTAGAAATAAAAAAGATAATTTCTTAAAGCACTCCATAGCCCAACAACTTAAATGTTTTCCAAATCAAAATACCGTTAATAGTGAGGCCAAGACGTTGGTATCTGTCAGGCAGAGAATTTTAACCGATAATATTGTTTTATCTAAAGCGGATAAAGGAAATACGTTAGTCATCATGGACCGTAATGAGTATAACTCCAAAGTCAGTGACGTTTTACAGACAGACAGCTTTTTGACGGTAAGTCAAGATCCCACCAACAAATATTTGGCCCAATTAAAGTTAACTGTTAACGGCTCGAAATATATCTTTCCGGATAATTCATATTCAAAATTCAAAATTATTCCCATGAATCCCCATTCTCCTATGCTTTATGGTTTACCAAAATTACATAAAATCAATATTCCAATAAGGCCAGTTGTGTCGTACATTGGAGCTCCCACCTATAAGTTGGCAAAATTTCTTAATGTACATATCCGTGAAAAGATATCTTTTGAGCCAAAACACAGTCTTAAAAATAGTTTACATTTATTGAAAGTTTACATTTAATTGATAGTATAAAAAACTTAACACTACCCCCTTCTTCCAAATTAATTTCACTCGATGTTGAAAGTTTATTTACTAACGTACCTTACGAGGATTGTCTAAAAATCCTCAAGTCCTCTTTAGAAAGTAAATTCATTCATCCTGGCGAGACAGATGACATATTACGACTGACAAGACTTTGCATGTCTCAAAATTATTTTCAGTTTGATAATAAATACTATTTTCAAAAAGAAGGGTTAGCAATGGGGTCCCCTCTTAGTCCATTGATGGCTGACTTATTTATGGATAATTACGAACGCGAACACATAATCGGTAAACCACACATATTCTATTACTATAGATATGTCGACGATATTCTCATATGCTGGACAGGTACCAATCGTCAATTGGATCTCTTTGTTTCCAAATTAAATAAAATCCACCCTAAAATTAAATTCACTTTAGAAATAGAACAAAATAGTTCACTTTACTTTTTAGATTTAACCATAACTAAAAATCAATCCCTCCATCAATTTTCGATATATCGTAAACCAACTCATACCGATACCACGATTCCCGCGTCATCCAGCCATCCTTGGCAACACAAGCTCGCAGCGTATAAAACTATGATACACCGTTTGATGAGCGTTCCATTAAGTAAGGATAATTACAACAAAGAACTTGATGTAATATATCAGATCGCGAAGTCAAACGGTTATTCCAAATCTACCATCGATAAATTATTGCGTAAAAAGACGAGTAGTATCGTTAACAGACTATTGTACGCGGTTCCATATATTTCGACAAATAAATACACTGCGAGTTTGTCATACCTGGGTAAAATCACTGACAAAATAGTTCACATATTTAGAAAAAATAACATACATGTTGCTCTCAAATCCCATAATTCACTCAGGTCACTTGTAACACTAAAGATAAAATCCCGCCCAATAAAAAATCCGGCGTCTATAAGCTGTTCTGCGATGAATGTGAACACGTTTATATCGGGCAAACTGGTCGTAACTTTATAACACGATTTCACGAACACGTATCGGCGTATAAAAACAATCGCCCAGAAAGGTCACACTTCGCCGAGCATCTTATAGACAAAGGACATAACTTATCCCCCACTAATACATATCAAATTTTACACACCATAGACAAAGGTTTAAAACTAAATATTAGGGAACAATTAGAAATTAATAAACATAAAAATTCTAAAATTACTCTCATGAACAAACAGACTGACGTAAACCATTCCCCACTATTAAATATCTTTTCGCTCACACCATCCACCCCTACCCTCAATTCAATATAAGGGACGGCACTGCGATGGATTTGTCACTTGTAGCATGTTATTCTTACGATTAACGTCTACAACGCCTGATGATGCCTCGTGGAGAGGCGAAACACGTGTCGCAGCGACGACCAGGCCAGTCGTGGCAGCGACGGTGGTGGTGGGGCATGCGGATTCTGTTCCAGATGGCGGACGACCGCAGCAGCCGAGGCAGAGACTACCGGAGCAGCCATGGCAGCGTCGGCATGTACCATGTACTAACAGTAGTGGGTGGGTGCCGGCCGGCGCTAGGCCGCATGAACTAATTGGTGGCGGAAGCACACAAAGCAGGTTAGATCAAATTGCATATATAAACTTACCCACACATAGCACTATAAATATATAATACCATCGTTATCGGTAACATATAAATATAATATTTTCTATTAAATATGATTAAATTTAATAATTCTTATATCTTGAATTAAAGAATTTTTAACCTTCTGACTGAGTCTTCCTGCGAACACGGATGCTGCAAAGCATTCGAAACGTCAGGTTCAACAAAAAAAAAATACGCGATACTTCCGTTAAAAATTGTATAATTCAATGCGTAACAATCGCGAAAACCTAAGACAATTCCTAGATCATTCAAATCAACCTCTGGGCGACGGGGGCGGATCGGTGCGCGACGACTCCGGGGGACGCCATAACCCGTATAACATCGGTGCGTTTTCGGACCAGAATTGCAATCTGATCGATTGGCAGGGCTCGCGAACGAGCACGCTTCTGGCACGTGACCCCGAACTGTATGCTTGTATATAAAAAAATATTAACGTTTGAGTCTGGTATTGCAAGTGTGAATAGGCTGCAGTAACTGTTTATCATCAAGCATGCTACACGAATGTAAGCGAAGGCGCTATCAAATAATTCCCAGGTTCGAAATCGAAGGTTTTTTCCTGCAGTTCATATATGTCTATGTATTGTCCTTGCCTCGTGACCCCCCGGTCGACCCCGCCGGCTGACCCCCTATCGAAGAAAACATTTTTGAGATGAATTTCGTGGCCCAATTAGTTAAATAACATTTTTGATATTTAAATGAGCTTTTTGTTTCACTCATTACAGCAATCCGTGACTGAAATAACAATAACAGAATAAATTGGAGGTACGTACTGTCTCGGCTATTGAAATTGTTATTTTTTGTTATTTGCCGCCGCCGCGCCGGGCCCTCGGGGGCACCACTACGGCTTTCATATATTTTTTGTTATTAATATTTTCATTCGATTACGATTATTTGGACGACGCACTAGTGAAAAAATTGCTTGTTTTGTGTATTAAATGTCCTATTCATATATATTCTTATCGATCTCTTTCTCTCGCCGTCGTTCATTGCTCCATTCAGGAACTCTAAAGCAATGTTTAGCTGGAAGGGATTCCTCGAAGGAATAAGACCACCTTTGCTAATCATGTAATTTTTATACATGTAATTTTAAATTTAAATAATGCTATAAATTTATGAAACAAACAAACAATATATAAATGAACTAGTAATAATATGATAAATTAAAAACCAGGCCTACCAGCTTAACAGTGTCTGAAAAATAAATTGAGTTACGGACCTTTTTCCCCGGATTTTTAAGCTTATGAACCTTTGTAATTGAAATTTAACCCAGTTTTATATCTTTGGGCCTGTTCGATAATATAAATGATGAAGTGATTTAACCAGGTTGTAATTGTAACCGTTTAGAACTTCTTCTTCGATTTTGTTGTCTATCTATCTGTTACTTCACGCCAACTACCTTGCCTTGGGGTAGGCAAATAGAACCGAGTGCCACACGACTCGACCCTTTCAAAACCTCACTCGCTTTTTAACATTCATTGCTCTCCTTATGCACACTCGCCGATTTCGAAGGCTCCTGATATCACCTTCTGATAAAACACGACCAATTTGCTCATGGTAGTTATATCTTGGCCTTCTTCGGCTCCTACATCCTTACACTTTGGAGTTGTATGTCTGTTTTAATATTTATGTTAAAATGATAAAAAGATTAAAGGTTTTTGTCCCATGACAAATTATCTTCCAAATGACCATTCATTTGGAAGATAATCAATAGCAGAACATTGCCACCCCATAGTCCTTGTATTAGATATCTTTATGGACACAGCCTATTCAATGTCATCATTGATAATGTGAGGATGTATGCATGTAGAATTTTGACGAGCTTGATGGCGGTTAATAACGCTACTTTGATACCAATGCTCGTGGATTCGAATCCAACACAGGACAAACATTTGTATGCATGAACATCTGTTTCTCTTAGTCTGGGTGTTTTTAAGAGAGGTAGAGCGCATTTAAGCAGCCCGTCTAGGGAAGTGCCTCCACCTCACAGAAAACCGCAGCCAAATAACAACTCTCTGATGGGTTGTTGTGTTCCTGCGTGTGAGTGAGGTTATCAGTAATCCCCTAAGGGGCCTAACCGCTTTACATCAGGTGGGTTGTATGATGGTATACCTTCCGTCGTTTGTATAAAAGAAACGGTTTAGGCTTTAATAAGTTATGGTGGACTAACAAACTGACATACATGAATACTGAAACTTTACACCCTTTTTCGTGCGTAAAATTTGTAACCATGCAGGAGTTAGTGTTGAGGGAAAAATTATATTTATTAAATTATATATGAAAACTTCAATTATATTAGGTATCGTGACTTCAATGAATTCACAATATTCGGAACAAAAAGATTATTCAAAATCATTTAACGATACATATAAAACATATGCGGGTCGAATTGGGAACCACATTCTTTTTGGGATACTATGGATAGATAATTTTATATAATCATTGAATTATCCCAGAAATTAGTATACTATAATACACTCTATCTATCATAGTATCGAGCCTGCAGAATTTTTTATGTGAACATTTTTTTACTCTCGGCGCGGTAGTCGAACTCCCACTTGACGGCTTCTTTATTATACAACGTCGGGAGGCATACGAGTCTACCTGATACACCTAATGTAAAAGATCCACATTTCCTGCTAACACAGCAACTCCTTAGTTAGGCTAGGTCTCAGGACGGGCTGCTTTGATGCGCCCTATTTCCTTAAAACACCCAGATCAAGTCAAAAAGACATGTTCATGCACACAAATGTTTCTCCTGTGTGCGAATCGAACCTAAGAGCCGCGGCGTCTAAGTTACATTACTCCACCACCGAGCTCGTCTTACTTGTACAAGCATTCTCGGTGCTCCGAATTTCAGAGACACTCGTTAAAAAACTTGCGACGTGTACATATGGTTTCACGAATCGTATTGCATGTATGTCTTTACGACGGGTCCCTTGCCTACTCTGCAAGGAGCAGAGAGAGCCGAGCGCTCACTCGCTTCTTTAACATTCATAAGTCGTTTCATGCACGCTCACCTTCTGCTAACACCCCCCTTTCTCCCCCTAGATGGAGCGACGACCTGAAAATATTTGTAGGGAGACGATAAATGTAGGTGGCTCAGGATCGACGCAAGTGGCTATCTATAGGGGAGGCCTCCCCTCTAGACAGCGGCATGCGCACCCAGCATTGGTGGACTGAAATCATGTACATGATGATGTCTTCAGTATTTATTTAGTTTATTAGTTCTAAGGCAACCTATTCTACCCGCACGTGATCTTTCCTCCGCTATTTGTCTTTATGAATTGACTGAGGATAACAAGTCGGCGTGTAATTAATTTAGCTAATCTTAAAATCCGTGCTCAAGATGTATGCTCGCTGACTCGACATACGGCGAGCAAACAATTTCGCATCTCTAATTGAAGCTCGCGTTTTAATCTTCGAACGCAGCTTTAACACAGGCGTTCCAAGATATCAAGTATAAAGAGGTAGATCGGACACACATGCCGAAGACGTGGTCATTAATTCAAACATGTGTGTAGAACATGGCACTGCCATGGTTGCGAAATAGTGTTACGCTGACATCGGTCGCTGACGTCGCAAGTATTATGTTTACGAGAATGTACTTGCATTGTGCAGCGCTGACGATTCGCTGCAAGTGCTGACGAGGGCCGACGGATTGCCGCGTCCGCTCCGCGTCCTCTGACGCACTATAGAATCTCATTATTACGCGCAGTGTGGCACCGTAGGCCGATTCTACTAAAAATCTGCAACTGCACTGCAACACGACGTGTGTCAAAATGCGTACATTTTCACGTTTCGTTATTCTGTTAAGCGATCTGACAGCAGCGATGTTGCAGCAATGCTGCAGTAAATGACACGTTATTCTGTTAAAAAACCTGCACTGCACCTGCACGTTTCCTGCAATATAATCGTATTCTGATAAATTGTTTTGACATTTGTATACCGGTGACATAAGTTTTGATAGAGTTTATTTGCAGTTTTGTTAATGTTAGTCTTAAGCAACTTTTGCGAAGTGAAATTAATATTCAAAAGCATTTATATATTACTACTACAAAGTGATTTATATTACAAAACATTTGTTTTGTTTTGGAAGATCTTTGTTAGAACATATGACCAAGTAAAGCTTCTTTTCAGTTAGAAATACCTCCACGCCGGCAATCAAGGGCAACGGGGCTTGAAACTACTGGAGTCAATATTAAGTAAACATCCAATTTATTACAGTAAAAGATGGTAACACGACAGGTGTTAAGTAGTTAATTTGCAGGATACGCACAGTTGCAGCATAGTTGCAGTGCCGTTGTAGTGCAGGAAATTTTAATAGAATACACGTATTGGCACTGCACTACTCCTGCACGACTCGAATGACAAGCGTTAACGTGCAGCTACAGGATTTTAATAGAATTGGCCTACTGACCGCCGACATATCAACACCATTAGTTAAGTACAGTCGTGCACACGACTTAGTTAAGTTAATAACGGAGTCATATCTAATTTGAATATATAATTGTATATTCGCAGACCGCAACCTGTTGTAGTACGCAGTTCCTGGTCGTCTGATTGCTAGCTGCAGGCCCATGGCTTGTCTCTCTGCGCCCAGTCTTGGACAAGAGTAGCAACGCTGGTTCTTGTCGTTATACCCCGGACAATCAGGTGATCGTTTTCAATGTTTCGGAATTTTGTATAAAGTGTTAACTTTTCTAAAAGATAAACATCTTGACCCGATAATGTTCTCGAAAAGTAATTAAATCTGTACAAATGTACACCTGTATTATAAAGTTTACGACTTTATGCATAGGCCTAATGCAGTAGGTATATTTAAGCGAATGTGTAATCTAGCTTAAAGCATGGTATTCTAAACTAGTTGAGTATATAAATGTATGTAGTCCATATAACAGGAAATTTATTTACTCTTTTATTATATTGAATATGCCATGTATGTACCATATAGACATGTGAAAGTTAATTTATGTTTCCCATTAATTGAATGGTAGCGATTGTAAAGAATAAATACATGAATACATTCTCTTTATATAATTTTGTGCATTACTTTGTCTAACCTTCCTGTTAAGTTTAGGTTAAATCAGGTGGACTCTTTCTTTCTTTTATCTATTGTCTTTGAAACAGACTAATTATTGACGTCCTGGTTTTTTGGCCTGTAAAACTACTCGAACCAACGCCCTAAGCCCTCTACTCTTGTTCTGCCGCTCCGTACTAAAAAGAACGACATATGTAATGGCCGAGTCATGTGACACTTGGTCTTGTCTACCTCGCAAGAGACTATCTATAACTTCACGCCTTACAGAGTAGACAGAGAGAACCGAGAGCCACACGATTCGGTACATACACACCTCACTCGCTTCTTTAACATTCTGAAATTCCTCGCAATGGACTAGAGGTGTTATTTATAATGTTTGAGAAACCTTGAAGGCCTTAGTTTATTCATACAGGAACTTTATTGGAGGGAAAAACAACCCTCTCTCTCCATTCATACCTTAATGTCCATGATATATGTTCGCTGACGTTCAACAAACGCGATGGGACAAATATATTCGCATATTTGTCTCCAAACACGTTCCAAATATCAAAAGTCTGTCGGTTTGTGAGGCGGATTATAATGGAGTATGAATATTTGACGCCTGTACCTACAGATGTTTTGGATACATTGCATTGATTAACATTGTGACATCTGCTTGGGATTTTTGTACACAATCCGTTTAACCGTTGTGCATGATTGACATAAGACTCCTAAACTTCCGATTATCTTTGTCATGGAACGTCGAGTGGCATACAAGCATATGTCCACTTGTAAAGGGGTTACTGTAACCAATAATCGTTTGTGATACAGGAAGTGTCGCTCGTGTGTAGCTTTCCTTGCTTTTAACACAGCAACTCCTTAGGAGGTTACTGGTGACCTCACTCGTAGTGTAACAACAATCCTCCACAGAACTGTTATTTGGCTGTGGTTTTCTGGAAGGTGGAGTTTCTTCCTCAGTCGCGCTACTGCTGCCTCTCTCACAACACCCAAACCAAGATAGGTAGAAATATTTATGGACACTTGATGTGAAACTGACTTTGGTTACCATTATTTAGTTACCATTACGTCACCAGACACGTCTGATCACATCACATCTTCATCTTTTTGGCGAAGATACTGATTTTGACATGGAGCGATTGCATCCAGACCTTGACTACCTAAAGGGAAAACCAGACCTTTTTTTATACAACGTCGGTAGACATACAAGCATACGGCCTACCTGATGTAAAGAAGTTACCGTAGCCTATTAATGCTTGGAATATATTAAGTATCAGTCGCACGATGCCTCCTCTGCTGCTTACACCACAACTCCTTAGGAATTTACTGGTGACCTCACTCACACACAGGAACACAACAACCCTATAGGGAGTTATTATTTAGATACGGTTTTCAGTGAGTTGGAGGTATTCCCTTGACGAGCTGCTTTGATGCGCCCTACCTCTCTTAAAACATCCAGACCAAGACACAGACATGTTCATGCATACAAATGTTTGCCTTGTGTGGGAATCGAACCCACAAGCGTTTGTGTCAAAGTCGCGTCATTCACGACTGAGCCACCGAGCTCGTCAAAGACCTTTCTTAGATTAGGTCACACGTCTTTCGAAATATATTTTTTGGGACGTGCAGGTTTCCTCACGATGTTTTCCTTCACCGCCAAACAAGTGACAATTACAAATTTGAACATGTCTCAACCAGGATTACAACCAGTAGGTTAATAACCAGGTTCTTTATCTACCTGCCTGTCCCTGCTCATCACATCACATCATCTGAAATAAAAGATTATGTTTAATATTATAGTTGATGGTTCGATTCCTACACAATAATAGCAAGTTCGTCGTCGATATTGATAGCGTGCACAGCAAATAATAGCTAGATCGTCATTGATAGCGTACACAGCAAATAATAGCAAGATCGTCATTAATAGCGCGCACAGCAAATAATAGCAAGATCGTCATTGATAGCGCGCACAGCTAATAATAGCAAGATCGTCATTGATAGCGCGCACAGCAAATAATAGCAAGATCGTCATTGATAGCGCGCACAGCAAATAATAACAAGCTCGTCGTTGATAGCGCGCACAGCAAATAATAGCTAGATCGTCATTGATAGCGTGCACAGCAAATAATAACAAGATCGTCATTGATAGCGCGCACAGCAAATAATAGCAAGATCGTCATTGATGGCGTGCACAGCAAATAATAGCAAGATCGTCATTGATAGCGTACACAGCAAATAATAGCAAGATCGTCATTGACAGCGTGCACAGCAAATAATAGCAAGATCGTCATTGATAGCGTGCACAGCAAATAATAGCAAGATCGTCATTGATAGCGTGCACAGCAAATAATAGCAAGATCGTCATTGATAGCGTGCACAGGAAATAATAGCAAGATCGTCATTGATAGCGCACACAGCAAATAATAGCAAGATCGTCATTGATAGCGTGCACAGCTAATAATAGCAAGATCGTCATTGATAGCGTACACAGCAAATAATAGCAAGATCGTCATTGATAGCGCGCACAGCAAATAATAGCAAGATCGTCATTGATAGCGCGCACAGCTAATAATAGCAAGATCGTCATTGATAGCGTGCACAGCTAAAGATATCAAGAAATGGGGCCGCTGTATAACTCTGTAAATGATCAGCATATAGATCATAAGAATCAAAAACCAAAAAATGTATATTTCAATAAAGTAAAAGACATACAAAAAGAGAGTTTCACTTCTTTTTTTAAGTGTTTAGCACACCTGTGTCAGAAGGAGCCGCTCTTCCATGTCGACAAAAATCATATAACCAGTACTTATACTTATATACTATAGGCATATTTAACACCAATAAATAATGTTTGTAGGTATGTGTCTATGTGCGTGTATGTGTATATGCGTGGATGGGTGTATGCGTGTGTGTAAGATATAGAGGGTGTGAGAACGAAGATGTTAGTGTATGCGTGTGTTACATAAGCAAGCATGAGAATTCAAATAACCAATTCTGATGTTAATTAATTGTCATATTTAAGCAATCTTTCTTCATCATCATATGCTAAAGGCTGTAACCAGGTGCACAGCTTGCGTTTACACGGTAAACGCAAGCTGTGCACCTCGCGGTAGGTCAAGGGATAAATCAAGAATCCTATTTATCCGATTGTAAAGATGCGATGTCATCTATAATATCATTGGATGTCATACGAAGAAAATGATATTGGGCAAAACTGCTACATGCGCTGTGTATTATAGCAACTCTGTCTCTTCGTCGTTTCAGTGCGATGCCTGGATTATAAGCCTGAAGTCTATGGTTTTTAGGGTTCCGTACCCAAAGGGTAAAACGGAACCCTATTACTGAGGCTCCGCTGTCCGTCCGTCCGTCTGTCACCAGGCTGTATCTCATGAACCGTGATAGTTAGACAGTTGAAATTTTCACAGATGATGTATCTCTGTTGCCGCTATACTAAAAAATAGAATAAAATAAATATTTAAGGGGGCTCCCATACAACAAACGTGATTTTTAGGGTTCCGTACCTAAAGGGTAAAACGGAACCCTATTACTGAGGCTCCGCTGTCCGTCCGTCCGTCCGTCCGTCCGTCCGTCCTTCCGTCCTTCCGTCTGTCACCAGGCTGTATCTCATCAGTGATAGTTACACAGTTAAAATTTTCACAGATGATGTATTTCTATTGCCGCTATAACAACAAATACTAAAAAATAGAATAAAATAAATATTTAAGGGGGCTCCCATTCAACAAACGTGATTTTTTTGCTCATTTTTGCTCGATATTGATAACGGCAACAGGTAGACGCTTGAAATATTCACAGAATATTTATTTATATATTCACTTTAAGAACAAATAATTAAATTAAAATAAAACAAATATTTAAGGGGGCTCCCATACAACAAACGTGATTTTTTTTTGCCGTTTTTATCGATAATGGTACGGAACCCTTGGTGCGCGAGTCCGACTCGCACTTGGCCGACTTTTTTTAAACTATGTGTAAAAAGAGAAGAAACAATGCTACTAATGAACAGCGAAAAGAAAACGGGTGACATGCTGTGTTAGTTTATTGTTTGTAATGCGAAATGCATAACGTCGGTGAACTGTTTTAAAGAACTCAAGAAAGAGACATGATTTTTAAGAGAAGTGGGACGCATCAAAGTAACTCTGGGAAGGTACCACCACTTCACAGAAAAACCGCAGCCAAATAACAACTCCCTTGAGGGTTGTTGTGTTCTTACGTGTGAGATAGGTCGCCAGTAAGCTCCCAACGGGTTGCTGTTGTAGCAGCAGAGGTGGCATCGCGCGAATGATACTTAACATATCGCTAGGGTTCACAAGCTATCGCTTTACATCAAGTAGGCCGTATGCTTGTATGCCTCCCGACTTTTTATAAAAAATAAATGGAAATTATTTGGTGTTTTATCAGAAGGTGATGTCAGAAGCCCCAGGAACCGGCGAGCGTGCATGAAAAGAGCTATGAATGTCACAGAAGCGAGTGAAGTATGCAAGGACCGCGTCTTATGGCGCTCGGTTCTCTCTGCCTACCCCGCAAGGGACTTGGCGTGAAGATATACATACATATATACATAAATGGAAATTATTACGAACTACAGCTACAGAAAATAATAAATAATATTAATAATAATCACATGTTTATACGTATACAGCTTATATTGAATGGAAACTTTCAGCTAACAACGTACTGGAAAATACTCGTACATGTGAATACTTTTGGGACCAATTACCTAAATAGATGGAGAGAATTCGAAAGCACAAACTTCGCATTAGCTAATTGGAACATCGAAATGGAAAGGTGACACGTCTCATGTCGTGACTTGGGTATTCTCAGCTGGCGGAGAAGTTTGGATAATTATTCACTAAAATAATCCCATGGTTAAATCCGTCTTTCATTCATATGAGCAACAGAGGCTGCTTTTTAACCCCCGACACAAAAAAGGTGTAATAAGTTTGACCGATCTGTATGTCTGACTGTGGCACCGTAGCTTTGAAAGGATTTAGATGTGATTTATTTTATTTGAAAGCAGGTTTTCTAGAGATGGTTCTTAGATATGTTTTATTAAAATCTGTTGAGCCGTTTCAAGGTCCTCGGCTCTTTTGTTAGCTGCGGTAGGGATCTTATATATGTGTGAATGAAATTTGAAACACCAATTAATGCTACATACTATGCAAGATTATAAAATAAAATAATAAATAAAATAAAAATGTTTATTTGCAGTATCCGAAGTTTTGTCATGTAGAAATGGCTGTTTGGAGTTTCCTTTTAGGCAAACAAATTGCCTGTATTAGGAATCTCGGCTCTTCGTTTAAAAACATAATCTTGTTATGTAGTAGACATTATTTATCTTAGGTGCTATTCTAGATTATAGAATTCTTGATCTACATTACAGCACATTAGTACACTCTTGAAAACATAATAGCAGATATGTCGTGTTTGGATTCGTTTTCGATCAGAATTTTTGATTCTACGTACAATGCAATGATGGCAATACGATGAGCTAATGCTGCAGCCAGGATATCCATCACACTAGTATACTCTTAAATAAAAATAAAAAAAATAACCAATAACTATATTGATAAATTGCATAGGTGTTTTTAAGTTATCGTGACATTCTTTGCCAATTCCTGATTTTTTTTTATACAATGTCGCGAGGCGTACAGGCCCACTTGATGTAAAGCGGTTGCAGTAGCCTATGATAAATATAAAGATAAGACAAAATGATAAAAATTCTTTATTTGCCATTGGGCCCTCGCGATCACTTAGACACGTCTTACATTTTTTGAAATATAATCTTATTGTATTTTATTTAATTCCCTTATTTTACTTTTTCCTTTTTTTTAATCTACCAGCATTTCGGAATTGACTATTGGCGAAGAAGAAATGCCGAAAGAAACTTGCCAATATAGATCTCTTTTAAAATTTTCAATTCGATATTACAAAAACAAAAAAAAATGTACATAAGCAAGCATATTGGTACAATAATGATATCAAATGGTCAAATTAAAGATTAAAGATTTCGCGGTCATATATGACCATACGGGTTTCGAAGGGCAGATAGTCTGTGCTGAATTATTTCCAGACATCTTTGTCAGTTAAATATTCATCAATTCTATAATAAGCCCTTTAACAGAGAGTATTTTTAATGTGCTTTTTGAATACGTTGTCAGGAAAGGACAGAACTGTTTCAGGCAACTTATTATAAAATCGAATATATTTACAAGAAAAGATTTACCAGTCCTAGCAAGCTGATGTACCGGCATACACAACTTATTTCTACTTCTAAGTTTTTCACTGAAGTTTGAAAACAACTTCAAATTTTTACGGGCATACATTATGTTTTCATAAATATATTGAGAAGTAACAGTGAGGATATTTATTTCTTTGAACAGTTCCCTGAGGGATTCTCTGGAGCCCATGTTATAAATAGAGCGAATGGCTCTTTTTTGTACGATAAAAATTGTCTCAATGTCAGCCGCCGTTCCCCACAACTGTATACCATACGACATAATGCTGTGAAAGTAGCTGAAATAGACTAAGCGCACAGTAGCCACATCCGACAATTGCCTGATTCTTCTAACTGCATATGCAGCAGAGCTTGAGCTTTTGGGGTCTACTGTAATTCCAAGAAACACAGTATTATTAACAAATTCTAATTTGTTATTCCCAATGAGAACTTCTGTATTGGCAGAACTCACATTGGGAAGACTAAATTTGATGTTTTAGCTGAGTTGAGTTGAGCAACAACATTTACCCTGTCAATATTTTCACAACGGCGGGCCACATTAAAAATTACATACATACATATCATCACGCCTGTCTCCTATTGGGGTATGCAGAGACTATAGAACGCCAGGTGCATCGATCCAAGCATACCGCTCTTGCTTCTTCTACACTCATCAACCTCTTCATGCATGCTCTTCGGTTTTGGGTACTTTTGATTTGGCCCTTTTTCAACACATCACCAATTTGACCTATATGTGTGCGTCTAGGGCGGCCCCTCCCGACATCACCATTCACTCTTGCTTTATACACTTCTTTCGTAACTCTTTTGTCATTCATTGTTTCTAAAGGACCAAACCATCTCCGCATACCATTTTAAATTTTTGTCACTACGTTAATTTTCATTCCACAAAGTTCTCGTATCGTGCTATTTTTTATTCTATCAACCGTTCTCACTCCACACATTTTCCTCAGTGCTCTCATTTCTACAGCGTTCATCCTGCTTTCATGCTTCGTCTGCCATACCCATGTTTCACTGTCGTACATCAATGTTGGCGTTAATACACCCCGAATAACAGCAAGGCGAGCTTTGCTCGATATGTTATCGTTTGTTACCACGGAGTACAATGCACCATTGATGCGGTTACCTGCTTTCACTCTTCTCTCAATATCGCCTACTACACTCTACTACACTCAGGAGGCTTATACCACGATAATCCTTGCAATCCTGCTGAGAACCTTTACCTTTGTGCAGTGCCACAATCACGGCCTTGACCCAGTCGACCGGTACACGGCCGGAGCGCCAGCATAGCTTGAATGAAAGGTACAGCAGGCCTGCTATGAATCCTCCACCCGCTTTGAGCATTTCGGCAGATATCCTATCATATCCTCCAGCTTTAACCATTTTCATTTTTTTTATTGCATTCATTATCTCTTCCGTCATGAGGCATACAAGCAGATGTAAAGTAGTTACCGTAGTCTATGAACGTTTCTAATATATTAAATATCACTCGCGCGATGCCAACTATACCGCAACTCCTTAAGAGCTCACTGGTGACCTCACTCATACCGAAGAACAAAACAACCCTCGTGGGAGATGTTATTTGGCTGTGGTTTTCTGTGAGGTCAAGGTACTTCCCCAGTCAGACTAAAATAACATATTCCGCCACGCTGCTCAACGGCGGATGGGCGGAGGCCAGTCAATCCGCCCGAAGTCCACAGGCTTAGCTTAACGACTGTCATCTATCGATAACAGCCGGAACGTTCTATATTGGTAAACCCATCTAGAGACAGGCTGCGACCGACGTTGCTTAAACAGCGTGTTCAGTTAGAATGACAAGCGCAAGGCTGACATTACTCGAGGACCCCCAATTTTTAAAAATTAAGTGTAAACGGTTGTGTCCTGACTCAGAAGGTTCATCTTTTTACAGCTCCAAGGCACCGCAGGCATTAATATTACTTGTTTCTATTTATAATATTACACCTCCACTCGTTCCTGAGAAATTGGTTTTGAAAGACAGACAGACGAAATAATAATAAGAGTGGATCCTGTTCCAGATGGCGGTCCATAGATGTGGCGACCACAGCAGTCCAAGCAGAGGTGATCGGAGCATTTTCGTCTGCCAACGGTACAGGTGCAGGTGGGTGCCGACCGGCGTAGTTCGTATGAACTAATTGGTGGCAGAAGCGCACAAAGCAGGTTAGATCCAATTGCATGTAAATTTGACTTTCGCGTAATAACCCCTGAGTTTATTAACTATCCAGAAAAAAGAACCCGATGTAAGACATATTGATTCGGTTTTCAGACATCGACGGTCATATCCAGCGTTTGAAGAATTTTTCATAACATTCCAGGAGTGTTTGAAGAAGCTAGTTATAAGTTTCAAAGGACGCCGCGGTCCCTAATGACTGTTATTGTATTTAAGGCAAGACTTCAAACTTGGGGAAGCTGGAGTGGACACACTCAACTAACTCGACAGTACCGCTGTATCGACTTGCAATACTTATTTACATTTAAGTAATAAATTCAGGCGATATTTTAGGAAAGTTTATTTAAAGACAATTTTGGTCTGTATGCATGCCACCGCTGCCATGGCAGCTCCGGTCGTCTCTGCCTCGGCTGCTGTGGTCGTCTCTACGAGTGTTCGCCATCTGAAATGTGAACCGCATGCACCCGCCACCGTTGCAGCCCTGGCTGCTCCGGTCGTCTCTGCGACACGTATTTCTCTCCACGAGGCATCCTCAGGTGCTGTACATGTTGACGCTAGAATAACATGCTCTACTACTTCTTTCTACTAGCGCGTTGTAAATGGCCAGTCAAGAAGATACCTCCTACACATAGGTGAGAGTTAAGGAAGCTTATTAACGATTGCTTCAAATTTTGATCGCTTGTACGCCCACGCCGCGTCTGTCTGTCTCTCCGTTGGTGAAAAATCAAAAACTACTGAACGAATTTTTATGCGGTTTTCACCAGACAGACTGAGTAGACAGACTGATTCTTGAGGAAGGAGAAGGATTCGTATAATTCGGTTGAAATATGACGATAACTGTAGAAAATGTCAGAAAAAGTCGAGCCGCCAGTGAGCTTTCATCGGATATTCTACCGATATACAGTATTAATATTTATTAACTTAAATACCTTAGTTACCTGAAGCATTTCACGTACATATGATAATCCTTTACTTCACGTAACATCCACATATTTGACAACATGCTGATGACTCAACGACACATGTAGGCATAATATTGTCTACTACCCGCGAGAATCCGGGGCGGGTCGCTAGTTGCTTATGATAATAAATAAAAATAATAAATAAATATTGTCGGACAAATTAGACAGCGCCATCTAGCCCCAAAGTAAGCGAAGCTTGTGTTATGGGTACTAGATAACTGATAAACATACGTAAATATATATATTTTTTTGTAAATGCATACTTACTATACATAGAAAATACCCAGACCAAGACAAACAGACATGTTCATGCACACAAATGTTTGTACTGTGTGGGAATCGAACCCGAAAGCGTTGGTGTCAAAGTAGCGTAACAGCGCGTTTCACCACTGCGCCACCGAGCTCGTCATAATATATCTATCTATCTCACATATAACCCAGTAGATTTTTTTATATTGTCTCAGTATAGTGGCTCCTCTTCGCCTACTGGTAAGCGAAAAGAGGAGCCCAAATTGCAGCGGCAACTGACAAAACACTACGGTGTCCTGTCAGTTGACGCTACCATGCTGGCCCGCAAGGTGCTTCTTCACGTAATTCAAATAAAAAATAAGTAAAGATGAGAGATCGATGGCGTCGTCGTCTTACTAACCGAATACGCAGGTTAAGCAACGTCGGCCGCATTTAACTGTTTGTAAATCGATTGATGGAATCGCCATACCAGATTGCCGGAATCAGGTCTCTTCTTTCCTGACAATATCTACAAAAGGCTTACCTACCAGAGGTATCTCATCATCTTACCAGAGGGAGACTTTGTACAAAAGTCGTCTGCGTGGGTACCTCTGTCTCACCTATTTCTACCGCCAAGCAGCTTTATTTATATAGCTGTGCTCCGGTTTTAAGGGTGAGATATGGCAGAGAAATTACTGGGTACTGTGACGGTACAGCCTTAGATCACAAGATTGACAACGCGCGAGTTACATCCCCGTGGTGTTGCGAGCATCAATAGGCTACGGTGACCGCTTACCAATGCGGTTCGCATGCTTGTTCGGTAATCTAATTTCATAAAAAAAGGCACATGAACAATATCCTTTGGAAAATGGCTTATTGTAGAGTAAATAAAGGCCTAGCTGAAGAACATCTCCGAAAATGATTAAGTACAATAGCGAAACATATGCTTAATTTTACTATTAAGATCTGTTCTTAACCAACGTTGCGAAAAATACAAGCTATAGCCACATCCTGTAAAACTCAACCTATGAATATTTCACTGGCTGTATCGCTCTCTAGGGAGTTATTGGCTGCGATTTTCTGAGAGGAGGTGCTGCGGCGGTGGAGTTACCTACTTCCTTAGTGGTCTGCTTTAGTGTCCCCTTACCTATCACCACCCGGACCAAACATACATGTTCATGCACACAAATGTTTGCGCTGTGTGGGAATAGAATGCACGAGCCTTGGTGTACAAGTAGCATTGCTCACTACTCGACCATCGGGTCAAATTTCTATGTTATCGACATACCATAGAAATTAATTGAAATATCTAATTGAGGTTTTGAAGTTCTTCGGCATTTCTTCTTTCCCATTGGTCATTTCCCAAATGAGGATAAACAAATTTATTTAGAAAAAAAAACAATATAGTACAATAAGATTTTAAATATATGAATAGAGGGTTCAATAAAATAAATATTTTTTTTAATTCTATAATAGTGCACCATCTGGCCCCCGCCACTCGCTCAATGTACCACTTGGCGAAGAAGAAATGCCGAAAGAAACTTGCCAATATAGATCTCTTTTAAACGCTAGCAATCGGCCGAAATGGCGGAAAAGAGTTCATTCCCTGACCGATAACCACGATCACAATGAATAATGGATAGAATAGCAGCAGACATCCTTCGAGTGTGCGGACAGCCCCTGCTGGTGAGTGGCTGCACTGTGCCAGACGCCGTGTCGGCGCGCGGGGCTCGGCCGCCGTAACATGGCGGATTAAACTCAAAATTATTCAAAAGTCGTAAAGATCTTTGTAAACTTTTTCCAGTAGCGAGATTTATTTCATTTTGCCAAGCTTTTATTATATCTGCTGTACGAAATTATATATTGCAAAGTCAGTGATTTAAGAGAGAATCATTTTTAGACATACAAAACATTCTTTAGTCACAGATATTTTTTTTATATGGATAACGTCGGAAGGCATACAAGCATACGGCCCACCTTTAAAGCGGTTACCGTAGCCAATGAACGCTTGCAATGTATTAGGTATAGCTCGCGCGATGCCACCTCTGCTGCTAATACAGTAACTCCTTAGGAGCTTACTGGTGGAGCTACCTAGGAGTTGTTATTGTGTGTGCCACCGAGCTCGTCGTCATGTGTCATTTAAAGGTTTATTTATTTAAAAGTATGTTTTTATGGTGACATTTTTTTCAAAAAGTGATTCGAATTATCTCCTCCTTCGATTTCAGGCCAACTGGGGAAGTATCTCTACCTCACAGAAAACAAACAGCTCCCTGGAGGATTGTTATATCACTGCGAGTGAGTTATAAAAGAGGTAGGGCACATCAAAGCAATATGTCTGGGGAGAAAAATATCAATCAAGTACGAGTATTTCAATGTTTCAGATATTTTAATATTTTAGACTTTTTTAAGAGAGGTGGGGCGCATCAGTGCAGCTCGTCTGGGGAAGTACCTCCACCTCACAGAAAATCGCAGCCAAATAACAAGGGTTGTTGAGGGTTGTTGTGTTCCTGCGCGTGAGTGAGGTCACCAGTCAGCTTCTAACGAGTTGCTGTGTAAGCAGGCAGCGATGGCATCGCGCAAGTGGCTAATGTATTCATTAAAGCATTCAGAGCCTACGGTGACCGCTTCACATCAGGTGAAAAAAAAAATTAATATTAAAATTTTTAATGACAAAAATCAAAATACAATCAGATAGGTATAGTAAACAGCTCATGAAGAGAAGCAACGGAGTGTCCAGTATGAGCGCACACATGCAAGGGAGTCGAAAGTAGCAGCGTTGTGTTACAGCGTATGAGTGAGGCCAATGGGAAGTTTTCTACCGAGACTACAGTATGCGATTCTTCAAGAAAGGCGTGAAGAGGTTCTCACAGGGTCGGCAACGCAAGAGTGATATCCCTGGTATTACATATGTCCATAGGCTTCGGTAATTGCTTACCATCAGGCAGGGCGTACGATTGTTTGCCACCTTTGTGGTATAAAAAAAAAAGGAAAACCTCTCGAAGATGCTATAGTCTGATTCACAACAGACTGACACAAAAAGAGATAAATATAATTTTGGTGTATCCAAATATTTCGTTGCGTGTCAGCAATTGGCAGAAAAGGCACAAAAGAAGTATCCAAAAGCGCGCACGAATCTCTCTGCCTACCCGTAAGGTTCCCGGCGTGAAGATACTAAGAGATATGAACAGAGAGACATTTAGAGCACTTCTGTTAAAATTCATTCCAATTGAATGAAGCCAGCACACCGACTCGGCCCCTCTCAGTGCAAATTGTCCAAAAACAGAGGAGGTATTCAAAGGCGCGAACACTTCACTTTGGCCAGAGCCTCGAGAGCGCCGGTTTTTGTTGTCGTGCCTCCTTTGTCATACAAATGCAGCTCAAATTGAATGGTAAAGTATAAATATTGCGAACGTTGCTATGTAAGTACATGGTCCCTCTGATCTGAAGTGGTTACCAGAACAACACTTTTTTTCTTGCGAATGTTCATAATTGCAAGCTAGAACCGTAATGATTGCGTACAGTGCAGCTGCAAAGAAGTTTTTTTCCGATAATTCTTAAAATGTGAAATAAACTCCCTGTCGAGATTTTGCCAAGGGTCTGCAACATGAGGATCTTCAAATCGCTGTGACCAGATTGTTGTGACCCAATTATGCCACTGAATAAATAATTTTCTTTCTTTTTTATATCGTGGGGTAAAGATGCATGTATGCATGTATATCTTCATGCCAGGTCCGCTGAAGGGTAGGCAGAGAGGATGTAATGTAATGGCAACTGTGTTAAGAAAAAGCATGTACCGTTGGTTCGGTCATGTAGAAAGAATTCAGGGTGAAAGAATAACGAGACAGATATGCAATGCGAAAGGATGTAGGGGGCGTGGAAGACCAAGACTAACTAACTACCATGACCAAATTGGTCGATTTTTAACAGTAGGTGCGTGTATGAAAAGAGCTATGAATGTTAAAGAAGCAAATGATGTATGTAAGGTCCGCGTCTTATGGTGTTCGGTTATCTCTGCCTTCTTCTTCAGAATTATCCTGTTTCCTAATCCATAGGATTGGCGAGGTCAGAAAAAACGATACGTCACTAGTTTTTTTAGATTATATATGGTGGATTTTTATATCCATGGACCTTAAGCCCCCCGAACTGCATTTTTTTTTATACGACTAGATTGGCAAACAAGCATGCGACCCGCATCAGATAGTACAGTCTCAATAGGCTCGCAACGCCACGCCACTAACTAGATGTTACTCGCGCGCTGCCAATCTTGTGACCTAAGGATGTTTCGTCACAGTACCCAGTAATTTCTCTGCCATATCTCGCCGGTCAAACCGGAACACAGCTATATAAATACAGCTGCTTGGCGGTAGAAATAGGTGAGACAGAGGTACCCACGCAGACGACTTTTGTACAAAGTCTCCCTCTGGTAAGATGATGAGATGCCTCTGGTAGGTAAGCCTTTTGTAGATATTGTCAGGAAAGAAGAGACCTAATTCGGGCAATCTGTTATGGCGATTCCATCAACCGATTTACAAACAGTTAAATGCGGCCGACGTTGCTAAACCTGCGTATTCGGTTAGAAAGATACGACGTCATCGAACTCTCATCTTTACTTAATTTTTATTTATTGGTGGCCTCTGGTGTAAAATCTGCATGCTAGAATTTGAACTGGTGACTAGTTGAACAATACCCAGGTTCCTAATCCACTAAGTTATTAGTGCTTTTTGCTCGGTTCTCTCTCCCTAATTAAAGCGATTCACTACAAAAGAGTTTCCAGAAATTTCCAAATTATAGAACTCACCCCGACTCATAACACATCTCCAATAACCTTACAATATGCGAGCGATGTAAACAAACCCTCCCTATGTAAAGCACCGATGTGTTTTTGATGACAACAGCACCCCTAATATGGGGTTGAGGATAAGGCTGCGCGCATACAAGGCCAGATAAGCGCTGTGTAATTTGTCGAACTAAAGGTATATATGAAAAGAGTGAATGTCTGTACATAGCACATTCAAGGCTTTTGATTATTTTTTATACAACGTCCGGAGGCATACCTGATGTAAAGCGGTTACTATAGACTATGAACGCGGGTAATACATTAAGTATCACCCGCGCGATGCCACCTCTGTTGCTAACACAGCAACTCCTTGAGAGCGTACTTATGGCCTCACACGCAGGAACACAACAATCCTCCAAAGAGTTGTTAATTGGCTGCGGTATTCTGTGAGGTGGAGATACTTCCCCAGACGTGCTGCTTTGATGCGCGCTACTCTCTTTAAAACACCCAGACCAAGACAAACAGACATGTTCATGCACACAAATGTTTGTCCTGTGTGGGTTATTTTATATATAGACCGCTGTGCTACTGAGCTCGTCAAAATACTATGATTTGTATTCAACAGGTCTGAATTAGTTCTTATATAATTTAAAAATCATAGTCAAAGTCAAGTCAAAGTCAAAATCTTTTTATTCCGTAAAAATGGCTACATTTGTTTGGAATCGTCACAATTTTTTTCCCTACCGTGCAGTTTATGACTAGGTGAGCACTGATAAAAATACTGCCAAAAACTCAGGCATCTCTCTTTTGGTATCCAAACAAATTTACATATTTTATTAATTACATTATAATTGGATCGACTCACTCCCAGGCATTTTTATCATTAATATAGTCAGATACTTTATAATATAGCCAAATTGTGTAGCAGGGCGCTACACAATTTGGCTTTAATAGTAGTTTTAAATTTGTTTATTGACAATTCTCTTATATTGCTGGGAAGTTTGTTATAGAACCGTATACATTGCCCCATAAAAGAATTACTTATTTTGTGGAGACGGCTTGCATGTAAAACAAGATTATGCTTATATCTAGTATTTATGCTATGAGTATCACTCTTTTTACAAAATGAGTCTATGTTTTTATGGACATACAAAAGATTTTCATAGATATATTGCGATGCGACTGTTAAAATATTTATTTCTTTGAATTTTTCTCTAAGGCTCTCCCGGGGACCAAGTTTGTAGATAGCTCTTATGGCTCTCTTTTGCAATAAAAAGATGGTGTTAATGTCCGCGGAGTTACCCCAAAGAAGAATTCCATATGACATAATACTATGAAAGTAGCTGAAATAAACTATTCTAGCCGTATCAATATCAGTGAGCCGTCTAATAGTTTTCACTGCATAGGCTGCAGAACTTAGTTTTTTTATTTATTCATATAAGAACTAATTCGGACCTGTGACCTGAGAAAGATAAAGACATCTTAGCCTCTACAGCACAAGTCTTCAGTGTAGAACCATTTTAAAATCTTCTTAATTCTAGACGTCCTAACTTCATGCACTGTGAGTGCCTAAAAATACACGGAAAGGGTTACCAGATCCAATCCTGTAATTTAAATATTACCCGCTAAAACACTTTTTCACGTGTTCCAAAAAGTGCATAAACTTGTTAAATATCATTTGCTGCATAATAGTTATGTTAAGTTCACTCGCAGTTATGTTAAATGGAGATACTATCGGAATTGTTACATAAAAATATTTTTTACGAAATGGAAAAGTTTCAATAATTACAAGGCCTCTTGACAAAAGCGCGGATAAAATCGTTGTTATTCTTCTTTCTGCCGTTATCACATTTCCTAGTCCAACATGCCGACGCTGCCGTGGCAACTCCGGTAGTCTCTGCCTCGGCTGCTGCAGTCGTCCGCCATCTGGAACAGACCAGTGAACTAATTGGTGGCGGAAGCACACAAAGCAGGTTAGATCAAATTGCATGTAAATTTGACTTTCGCAAAATAACGCCTCAATCTATTAACTACTAATTGTCTGTTGTCTTGGACATGTTATGGAGCAGTCACAGCGGTCTCCTGGCCGTGTAGACGCGCCCCTACCTCACGTTATGCACGTGGCGGCTGTAGTTCAATTGATCGGCCCCGCGCCCGCTTTATATAATGGACTTTGAAAATAGCTGTAATCCACAACACGGAAACCATTTCCTGGAGGCATTCCGTTCATTATTTCTGTACGGCTGTAAAACATCTTTACCCCAAGTCAAGGGATTTAAATCTTTTTTTTTTATACAACGTCCGGATGCATACAAAAATACGATCCACCTGATGTAAAGCGGTTACCGTAGCTAATAAACGCTTACAATACATTAAGTATTACTCGCGCGATGCCACCTCTGCTGCTAACACAGCAACTTCACAGGAGCTTACTGGTGACCAGGAACACAACAACCCTCAAGGGAGTTGTTATTTGGCAGCAGTTTTCTGTGAGGTGGAAGTACTTCCTCAGATAGCCTGCTTTGATGCGCCCTACCTCTCTTAATTACTTATGTCTGTACTACTGACATCTGTCACGACAACTTCTATAGTATTGATTTTTGACAGTTATCTTTGTCTGTATTACATTCTTTTAAACATCATGGCAACTACGACTTGAACGACGCTTCTAATTCTAATCCAATAAAACTTCATCCATCCCTCTGAACAATACAATCATCGTCCATTTTGGTCCTTCGAGTCGGATTTATGAAGAGTCTGCTGGTGGCGCTGTGGTGAAACGCGTTGTAACGCTACTTTGATTCGATTCCCACACAGTACAAACATTTGTGTGCATGAACATGCCTGTTTGTCTTGGTCTGGGTATTTTCTATGTATAATAAGTATGTATTTACAAAAAAAAAAAAATACGTATGTTTATCAGTTGTCTAGTATCCATAACACAAGCTTCGCTTACTTTGAGGCTAGATGGCGCTGTGTAATTTGTCCGACAATATTTATTTATATTTATATTATATTATACCCCTTTTCACCCCATTAAGGATTCCGTTCTGAAAATCCTATAAATAGGTATTTAATTATTTATTTTGAAGAGTAATTTTACTAAGTTCCAAGTTGATACACACTGGTAATACAATTTTTCATACAATGAAATAAAATTTCATAAAATAATTTTATGTGTAAAGATACAAAAGTGTAACTGGTTACAATAATACTTAAAAGTATGTTCATGCACACAAATGTTTGTCCTGTGTGGGAATCGATCCCACGTTGGCGTTGGCGTCAAAATGATAGTCATAATTTATTTTCTGATCGAATTAGCACTTTGATTGAATGATCACTTAGACGATGACCTTGGTATAACAAACTATAGACATAGCCAGCATGTCGGCCGTGAGCTTGGAGCTGGGCGCCGGGCGCTCGGCTATGTAAAGACAGGGCCAAGTGTCTTCAGACGAGTGGGTGGCTCCAATGTGGAGACGGCTTCTTGCTCACTCTCTGATACTGCACATTTCTACAAATAATTTTTCACAAAAAAAATACTTTATACGAGCAATTGTGACGAGCTCGGTGGCGCAGTGGTGAAACGCGCTACTACGCTACTTTGACACCAACGCTCGTGGGTTCGATTCCCACACAGTACAAACATTTGTGTGCATGAATATGTCTGTTTGTATTGGTCTGGGTATTTTATATGTGGCTTGTGGCCCGGAAGAGTAGCCTATGAGCGCTTATATTACAGGAAGTACATATCACTGGCACGTCAGCACACGTCCTGTAATAAGCCTTTTTACACTTTTTATAGTATTTAAAAAAAATATAAAGTCGTTTTCACAGGGTTTTTGAAAACTACTTTATATTTTTACGAGAATACATTATGTGTTCATTATTATCTTCTTATTCCTAGCATTATCCTGTTTCCTAATTCATTAAGATAGGTGAGGTCCGCTACCCAGGACTAAGGATTTGGCGAAGATACTGATTTTTACATGGAGCGACTGTCGACAGACTTTTACAACCCAGAGAAAACCAGACATTTCTTAAGTTAAGTCACACCTGTTTAGAAATATAATTTCTTGAATCCGTACGAATTCCTCACGATGTTTTCCATCACCGTCGAGCAAGTGATTATTACAAATATGCACGTAAATCCGGAAACATGAATTTAATGGCATATACCAACTTCAGGTTTCGAACCGGGTAGCAGTAGGCGAATGAGGTTGGTTCTTTATCCCAGTGTATCCTCATTGTTATATACTGTGAGCTAATAATGAGGATATATATATTTTTGAACAATATCCCTAGTTATTCTCTGGAGCCCGTGTTATAAATAGAGTTGATGGTTCTCTTTGTATTTTTTTCATCATCACTGTAACACAAAAGTAACAGGTTAGATTCAACATTGTTAAAAAACAAAATGAGGTCGCCACTTAGCTGTATGCACTCTCTTAAGTATATAATTTAACCTAATAATAGTATTTTATATTACTAAGTTCAGGTTTTAAGCTCTCCTGTAAAATTTTATTACAAGCTTTACTGGACGTTGTTTGGGGCAGCTGTTGACTATGCCCGAACTATAACGAACACATAACACTATAAGTATTTAAATATTCATGTACGTTACATATTTTAAACCCCTATTTATATACCACTAAGGTCTCGTTCTCCGTCCTCCCTAGTAGTAGGCAGTGACCGTATCTCACGGACAGTTGCAACACCGGAGGTGTCACGTTGTAGTCTGTGTAAACAGTCTTTCTTTCAAAAATTTTAAAGAACGTCATTGCTATAGTACGTTGAAAAAAAACCACGACGCGGAGTTCATTCCACAACTTAAATTCATTGGTAGAAAACTTCTATGGAACCGCACAGTACGTGACCATTGTGGTTTTCACAAGCCAGTAAACCACTTCCCTGCGCATGAAGCGCCCAGCGCTCACAAAAAATGTTTTTAGTTGCTAAATTTCGCAGTTATTTGACCTTACTGACCATTATGAGAATATTTTTACCAATAAGCCAATAAGTGCCGCGATGTGGATCCGGGAACTAGCCAATAAGAGCTTCACGTTCCATCTTGCCCTCGACCCGTAGCGGTGAATTGAGTTACTACGAAATATCTATCCCATCGATTATATTTCGAAAGACGTGTGAACTTACCTAAGAATGATTTGGTTTTCCCTCTGGGTTGTGGAGATTTTTTTTTATACTTAGGGAGGCATACACGCATACTGCCCACCTGATGTAAAGCGGCTACCGTAGCCTATTACCGTTTGTATAGTAATATTAAGTATCACTCGCGCGATGCCTCCTCTGCTGCTTATACAGCAACTTCTTATGGGCATACTGGTGACCTCACTTACACGTAGGAACACAACAACCCTCTAGGTAGTTGTTATTTGGTTGCGGTTTTCTGTGAGGAGGAGGTACTTCCCCAGACCGGCTGCTTTGATACGCCCTACCTCTCTTAAAACATCCAGACCAAGACAACCAGACATGTTCATGCACACAAGTGTTTGCCTTGTGCGGGTATCGAATCCACGAGCGTGCGAGGTGTCAAAGTCGCGTCATTTACCACTGAGTCACCGAGCTCGTCAAAAGAATTGACGGCAATCGCTCCATGTAAAAATCAGTATCTTCGCCAAATCCTTAGGCTTAGGTAGCGGACCCGGCCAGTCATAAAGGATCAGGAAACGGATAACGCTAAGAAGAAGAAGATCGGTCTCATCGGTTCTCCATAGGTTATTCCCTACATGTTCTGTGGCAAGGTGTCTCACACCTCAGTTTAATAAAAAGTCTCTCTCCATGCTACGAGCCGGTACAACTAATGGAAATGAGGTTTTAATGATGACCTGAAAAGCTCAATCTGGCCTTCGTTCGCCCGCTATTATATTGAGATTCGCCCCCTCCCCCCGCGCCTCCTACATGTGAAAGTACTCATAAAACGTATGTTTGTATGTATATCTTCACGCCAGGTCCCTTGCGGGGTAGGCAGAGAGAACCGAGCACCATAAGACGCGGTCCTTACACACTTCACTCGCTTCTTTCACATTTATAGCTCTTTCCATGCACGCTCGCCGATTCCTAAGGCTCCTGACATCACCTTCTGATAAAACACGACCAATCTCATGGTATCAATCCAATGGTCATGGTAGGTTAGTCTTGGTCTTCCTCGGCTTTCGCATTGTATATCTGTTTCGTCATTCTTTCATCTTGCATTCTTTTTACATGTCCGAACCAACGAAGCATGCCATTTCTTATCTTAACTCATAAAACGTAGACGTACTTAATGATTTTTACTTCCTTTTACATAGAACGGAAAGATTTCTGATCATGATTTCTCAAAGCGACAATTGCCTACAATCCAAGGCCAAGCTTACCTACCATGACCAAATTGATCGTGTTATTTTTCAGCTTCACCCTTCTTTCCGAGTTCTAGTGTTACGGTGTCAATCTACACTTTCATGTTATGGCAACACGTAGCCGTCAACTAATACTACATTACTAGTAACACTAATGTAACATTTAAAAATATTTTTAGTAGACAAAGCCTATTACAATTTGAATGTATTTCTAAATGACATAATAAAATAAATTAATGATTTTAAATTATTTATTGACTGTTTTTTTTTTATATCTTTTCTTCTTTATTTTTTGATTGGTTATTTAAATTTAAAATTATGTTCTGATTTTAATGGATTTGATTTCCTCCTCTCTTCTATTGCAGTGCCCATCAGGTCCATAATGGTCTGAATGTGTTTTCTTATTTACACCACCTAGTAACATTATGGAAGCAATAAAGACATTTGATTTGATTTAATAGATTGGGTTTTGACAGATAGATTCGGAGTTGGCGGATGCCACGTTATTTCTGAGCCCTTTTCGATGTAACATATGTGAGATTAATTTCCTAGAGTCGTAGTGGACTCGGCCATCCAATATGAGTTGTACCCTTAAAATTAAATATAATAAATCAAATTTTCAATTAAGAAACATGGCGTCATCGCGTCACCTATGAAATTAGCTTTGAACTTTCAATACCAAACTAAGGTTTGGTCGCTATTCGCAGTTAGCAGCCGCATGCTAGTTCCCAGGCTGCAATCCTGTATTCGCGGACCGTCTCCCGTAGTGCGTGGTTCCGGAACGTCTCATATATATATATATATGTGAGCGGTGCAATGCTGGTTTCCCATACCCGAGGCTCCGCTCACAATCAGGTGATCGTTCTAATTGTTACGGAAAATTTTCTATAAAGTGTTAATTTTTCTAAAAGATAAACGGCTTGACCAGATAATGCTCTCAAAAAGTAATTAGATTTGTACAAATGCACACCTGTTTTATAAAGTATGCGACTTTATGCATGCCTAATGTTGTAGGTATATTTAAGTGTATGTGTAATCTAGCTCAAAGCATGGATAAAACTAAACTAGATGAATGTATGCATGTATGTTGTCCATATGAAAGGGAATTTATTTCTTCTTTAATTACATTTAAATATGCCATGTACGATAAACATATAAAAATTAATTTATGTTTTATTAATTGTGTCTGGAAACAACTGTAAAGAATAAATACATGAATACATTCTCTTTATATACGTTTGTATATTACTTTATCTTACCTTCCTGATAGGTTTAGGTTATTGAATTAAACAATTTTTAACGGAAGTATCGCGTATTTTATTTATTTTGTTGAACCTGACGTTTCGAACGCTTTGCAGCGTCCGTGGTCGCAGGAAGACTCGGACTCGGACGGACGCTGCAAAGCGTTCGAAACGTCAGGTTCAACAAAATAAATAAAATACGCGATACTTCCGTTAAAAATTGTTTAATTCAATGTGCAACAATCGCGAAAACCTAAAACAATACTAGGTTTAGGTTAAATCAGGTGGCGCCTTTTTTTCTTTCTTTTATCTTTTGTCTTTGAAACAGACAGATTATTGATTCCCCTGGTGTTTGGCCTGCAAAACTACTCGAACCCACGCCTCGCACAGAGAGCCTAGCCGCTAATCACCTTGCCTAGAGTCTCCCACGCTCTCTGCTCTGCCGCCCGACACACACAAATGTTATACTTGTGCGAGAGTTTTAAGCCAGGGGTTAAGGCGAGTTCCTCCTCCCAAAGTTGCATAAAAATATGAAGTAAATATCGAAGTGGCTCATCTTAACAACTCGTAAAATTATGTATATCAAACTCCGCGCCGAGACTTGAAAACACGAGTTCGTTAATTTCTTCACGGTCTGAACTTGGAATTATGGATCCTCGAACACGGAGTACTCATGTCTTCAAACGAAATCTGCGTGTTACACTTTGAATAAATTATGCGGTTTTAGTGTCTTACACTGGAATGTGGATATAGCAATTTGTTAGCAATCTTCTTGGTGCTTAGGTAACTTTGATCCGCCGTACCTCTCTTAAAAGCACCTAGACCAAGACAAACAGACATGTTCATGTACACAAACGTTTGTCCTTTTTGGGAATTGAACCCACGCTTTGGTGTCACTACTACTTGCTACTTACTGCGCTGGCTCGGCGACCCGAAGTGGATTTTGGGCTATCACACCAAAAGACGTCAGTCAAATCTGGATTGAACCGCTCCCTTCCAGTCTGGTATTTGGAGCTGATTTAGATCACTCTTGACTTGGCCACTCCAACGCTATCTGGAGCGGCCGACCGGTCGATCTCCCCACATACGCTTTCTTTACGAGCCGATCCTCTCCCATTCTCTAAACATGTTCGAGCCACCGCAGTCTCGAAGCTTTACTTTCACGACACTGGGTTCAGAAGCTAACTCTTCAATCTCAGCGTTCTTTCGAACCCTATAGCTCCCATCCTCTCTTTCAAGCGGATCCAGGATTTTTCTAAAGATTTTTCTTTCAACTACTAGCAATTTGCGGGTCAGCATGGCAGCGTTGTGAATCAACAGGGCAGCGTCAATTGACTGAATACTGTGTAGTCTTTTGTCAATGGCAGTTGTGATTTGGGCTCGTTTTTCGCTTACCATCAGGTAAAGAGGAGCCACTATGCGGAACTAATGTAAAAAAAAAATGCACTCGGCTTTTATAGCCATGGTACAAGCCTCCCAACCACACATCAAAATCGTTCTGATGGCTATTTTCTAGACTCGTAATTTGTTTTTCTGCTGATAAGCTTGGACACTAGAACTTTATGCCGGGCAGCTGTGCGTTGCATAAAGTTCTAGTGTCCAAGTTTATCAGCGCTGGCCCTAACGTAGTGGAGCGTCCCCGGGTGGCGGATATATAGTTGCTAAAATATGCCGCTGCGACAGACAGACGATTGGACAATAATTGGGGAATCTTACCGTTACGATACGGAATTCAAAACGCACACGACTATGAGGAATTATTTCATCTTTTTAAACCAAATAACAACTCAGTTAAAATATATCTACTCGTATATCTATAAAATTTACATTATACAGTTTCATAACGCGATGTAGTGCTCGTTCACCAGCTGGTAATGTGACGAAACAGCCTTAGGTCACAGGTTGGTAGCGCGCGAGTAACATCCCCGTGGTGTTTCGAGCGTCATAGGCTGCACATGCCGTCTGATGCGGGCCGCGTGCTTGTTTGCCAATCTAGTTGTATAAAAAAACCAGCGTTAATTCGGAGAGGTTTTGGCGCAAAACAAACCACGGTTGAGAGTAGTGCGAATTCGTAGCGAACTACTTGGGATTGCGAGATATATTTGGTTGATTAACGGGCTACAATCAAATTTATTATCACAGATGTAAGGTCATCTCCATCGTCTCGTCTCAAGCGACGTGAGAGAATATTTGCTTAGTAGGTCATGGTAAGAGAATTATCTTCGGAAACACCTGTAGCCAACAACACGCATACATTTACGATGTTGTACACACGACACGCTGTATTCTGTTCTGTTGTTATTATTATTTTGATATTCATGTTGTGCTTGCTTGCCCGTGCTTGTTCTGGCCAAGCCGGATTCGTGTCATTCCCGTTGTTTGCTGACCTCCCCTCCCACGGGGGAGGAGGTAAGCAAATAGTGATTGCACAGGTTGTATTGGATTCGATCTAATGCAAACTGTGAGACAAATAGGTTCGTCTAGGTAGGTCTTGAATGGCGGTCAACTACCTTTAACATAGATTTCACGTCATCCAATGGTTCATTAGGCGTACTAGGTTTTTTTTATCTTATTGATTTGATGCAAATGAGTGAATATTGTAGGTAACTTAAATCATACTGCTAATTCCTGACTAGTTTGACTCGGATTGGCTTCCACCCTCTCCTTCAATTCAATGTTATTCACCTATGTGGGCGGTCTTCCAAGTGGTTCATTCTTCAAGTCGAAGTTTCCATTACAAAAGCGTTTCAACAAAAAACGCACGATGTGTTCATTAGCAGTCTCCTCTCCAAACGCAGCATTGATATTGCGAGTCGTTACTGCCGCGTTAGCTCCGCGTCGGGATTCGTATTCAAAAATTTTCGATTTCCAACTTTCCCGTCTGAATAAAAAAACAATTGTACTCGTAATTCTAAAATCAAATTTAGACAAAGAATTTCAAACCCTCAACTTCCGTCACCTTTAACAAATGAGCAAAAGCAACACTGCCTCAGCACCGCAAAAGGGGAAATCACTCCCACTCGCCGGAAGGCAAAAAGCGGTCAGGAAATTAACCACTAGTGAAAAATTTATACCATCTCTGCTTCGGAATCGGGGAGGAATGGAGAGTAGTATACGTAGATCTTATTGGTCACCTATTGGTTAAAACATTCACCTATTGGTCAGTAGGCTCAAAGCGCGGTAAGACAACATTTTTTTTAGCACGCGGTGCTGTTTTTGTGAGCTTGGGTTTATTAGTCGGTGGTTACAGGTGTCGAAGGCACGGTAGCCTCTTCACACCGTGGGCTTTAAGTTTGTTTTCTATGACGCCATCCCTTCTAGTGCCTCGAAATACGAACGAAATTAATTTTATATATACATCACTTAACATTTGAAAGTTAAACTCGGTAACTTTGTAAGTGGAACATCTTAATGTTTCACCGCTAAAGTATTCCCAAATATAAAGTACCGACTTGGGCAGATTAAGTGGACGCTAAATCATTTGGAACTGCTAAGTTCCCCGCGAGGAGGCGGAAACTTTTTATGAGATTTAAGTGAAATACCACTTCACGTCACGGCGATGTATCATCAGATAAAAAACACATTCAAAGTTAATGTTTTTTTACACTTTTTTGTAGGTAGGTAGTAATAACCGGTTGAGAATGCGCAAGCTTGCATTGCCAGAGGAACACTGGCTCGTCAATTATATATATATTTTTTTTTTTTATTTGTCGGCCATTTTGATTATGTTCCTTAAGAGATAGGAACGGTGTTCCTGAACATTCCTATTCTACTTTTTTATGCTGAATCCGAATCTGAAGTCAAAATTCGAAAAAAAGCCACAGACACACGCGCACACACACAGTAAAACATATAGATTTCATATAGGAACAGTGTTCCTGAAAAGAATTCCATTGTATTCGATATATAAAGTATTAGATTAGATTAGATATTGTTTATTGCTTAAAACTGTGTACAAATGATGTTATATAAGAACTGAACAAAGTTGCCCGTTTCGGACGTACAATAATTGATTATAAGTAGAAATACTCGTCATATAACAAAAATTAAACATTACGAATATGATATTCATATTCATTTATTGCAACTATAATGTGTACATTAGGTCTCATAAATATAATTATTGATATTTAAGTCCTTTACGAGAAACATTCGTTTAAATTATAAAGCAATTGCACAATAATCATTATTAAATGTATATTTGTTTTCTTGGCAGCATGCATTAGTTTCATTAAAGTATTCATTTAAATTATAAAAACATTTACATAGTAACCACTGTTTCAATACTTTTTTGAATGAGACACCATTTACACATTTAATATGTCCAGGTAAATGATTAAACACCTTGACACCATAATAATACGCACTTTTGTCAAACATTTGACTTGATGACTGTACTGTGCACATATCATATTTGTATTGTGCTCTCATGTTTGTTTTAGTTTTGCTTTTTTTGGATGTGCTGTAATCATGGCAGCAATGGCTGGTGCATGCGGTTCCTGTTCCAGATGGCGGAAGCAGCAGCCGATACAGAGACTACCGGAGCAACCACGGCAGAGACGGCATGTTGCAACTACTAACGGTAGACGGTGACGGTGACGGTGTGACGGTGGACGGTGGGCCGGCGCTAATTCGTATGAACTAATTGATGGCGGAAGCACACAAATCACGTTAGATCAAATTGGATGTAAATTTAACTGTCGCAAAATAACGCCTGATTATATTAACTAAAGTATTGTCTTCTGCCACCAATTAATTCATACCATAAAACACTTGACCGATAAAAGCACCCTTCACTCACTGAAACGTAGTCTTTTGGCGCTTAAATATCGTAGCGATTAGAACCAGAGCTACAACCGCGCGTTCAATTTTACCCCCGAGCCGTAGCGGTGAGTAGATTTGCTAATCAATATCGTTTCATCGGCTCTCGGACCCACGAGCGTAGATGTTAAAGTAGCGGTACTAACCACCACCGGGTTCGTCATAGTTTTGGTTATCAAATCATCTACGAGTATAATTTATCAACTTGATACTAAATCTCATTACTAACCCAATCCAATTCCTCTATATTGGAATTGGTTTCCAAAGTATTACTACAGATCGTCATGTGCCGTGACCATGGGAGAACTAACCTATGGAGAACCGTGAGACCGATTTTACGTTTTTTTTTTATTCAAGATCGAAGGGCCCACCTGATAAAAAGCGGTTACCGTAGCCTATAAACGCTTGTAACTCATTAAGTATCATTCGCGCGATGCCTCCTATGCTGCTAACATAGCGACTTCTTGTTCTCTCTCACACGCAGGTACCCAACAACCCTCTTGTGTGGGAATCGAACCCACGATCCTCGGTGATAAGCTCGAGGTGTTTGACGAGCTCGGTGACTCAGTCGTCAAATTCGCGAATTTGACACTAATGCTCATGGGTTCGATTCCCACACACGGCAAAGATTTGTGTGCATGAACATCTCTGTTTGTCTGGATGTTTTAAGAGAGGTAGGGCGCAAAGCAGCCCGGAAGAATGCCTCCACCTCACAGAAAACCGCAGCCAAATAACAACTCCCTAGGGGGTTGTTGTGTTCCTTCGTGTGAGTGAGGTCACCAGGAAACTCCTATGGAGTTGCTATGTAAGCAGCAGAGGAGGCATCGCGCGTGTGATCCTTAATGTACGAGTATTACAAACGTTAATAGACTACGGTAACCGCTTTACGTCAGGTGGACTGTATGCTTGTATGCCTTCCGACGTTGTCTAAAAAATGTGCTGGTTTCCTCGCGACGTTTTCCTTCATCGCCGAGCTATTGATAATTACAAATATGAATATAATACTACATGCCAGGATATGAACCGGGGCCCAGTCGGTAAAGAGGACGGTTCTTTATCCACTGAGCTTTCACTCCTCCATAGGATGCACCTTCCCTCTCTTAAAATTACCAAACTCAAAAAAAGGCGTGTTTAGGCACACAAATGTTTGTTCTGTGTGGGCATCGAACCTACAAGCCTCGGTGGTATTGCTAGTCATTCCACCACCGAGCTAGGCAGCACTTTCCATAGTCAAATAATGCAAAATAACTTCACACTTCACATGTTTCGAGTTTAATAATCCCACCTTCTTGTAATTCTTTCCATCCGCTCAAAAAGGTTTCATAGCGCCAATAAAGACGTTTTAACTCCAAGAGTAAGCATTTGCATGCAAAAGGCAGTACTTTGAGAGGGAGCGAGTAACACCTGCTTTTCATTTGGACAAAGCAAAATTTCTTGCTTCCCAGAGGTTCTTTTCTCGAATTTTGATGAGCGTTGCACACACGGCTGTAACGGTTGACGAACTGTGAGATGTTTTGTATTTGCTTATAATATTCAAGTGTACATAAAGGTAGTTTGCATTAAAGTGATTAGAAAAATTAAGGTAATGTTGCTAAATCGTAATCTTTTACATGAAAATATTTTTTGTGTTTTAACTTGTAAAACCTATTTTATATTATAATAATTCGCAAATTAAAATAAAATACTGATCAATTTTTTGCGACCCACAACTTCCCCACTCTAAAATAGTAATACTAAAAATCTGTCGGCGGTTAAAGAGTTAAAGTGGCGACAGCACTACCGAAGAGGAAAGAACTGCCACCTCACAGAAAACTGAGTTCCGACGATAATGTTATATTCAGGTACATATAGTCATCACACCAACCCTTGCTCGTTAGGAATACGAGCCCAAATTTTAATCCAGGTTACATGGATGCCTTCTATTAATAAGGACCACAATAGAACAATAGAATGTTTACATTATCTTTGATATTATGTCAAGTTAATGGACAGCGTACTTACAATTATTACTTTCACATTCACGGGATTCCATATTGAAGAAGTAAGTTTTAAGAAAACTGTTATAATATATGGAAATAGATTTTAAACAGAAACTATAAATAGTTAATAGATTCAGGCGTTATGTTGCGTTAGTCAAATTTACGTGCAATTTGATCTAACCTGCTTTGTGTGCTTCCGCCACCAATTAGTTCATGTGGCCTAGCGCCGGCCGGCACCCACCCACTACTGTTAGTATAGAATCCAAAGAAATCCCGTGCGTAAACAAATAATATTAGCTCTTCAGATGGGATTAAGCAGAACCACTGTCAAAAGAGTGTTAAATGTAGACCTGGGACTACGAGCTTATCGTAAAAAAAGGACATATTTTTAACGCGCGTTTGAAATAAATTAGGATGGAAAGATCCCGCGCTTTGTTACGGCGGTACGCGGGAAAAAACAAAATGATAAGGGTTAATAGTTTCAGGCGTTATTTTGCGAAAATCAAATTGCATGTAAAATGATAAGGTGCACAGTTGTGAAGAAGCGAGCCCGCGTATTTCGAGGGTTCAGCGAGGGCATTATCCTTCAATCATGGTTTGGCTTGGAGTCTCATATTCAAGCTTAACTTATGTGTTTTTCCGTGAAAAAGGTGTGAAAACCAGTGCCGTGGTTTACCAAAATACCGTCCTAACAAACATAGTAGAACCTATTACTCAAATAATGTTCAAAAACAGACACAAGATACTCCAACAGGACTTGCACAAGCTCATAAGGCACGAAGCACCCAAAACTGGTTAACCGGCCGTGGAATTGACTTCATCGGGCATGAAGATTGGCCCTCTTCTAGTCCAGATTTAAGCCTACTGGACTACAAGATATGGCAAAATTTGGAGGAGAAAGTCTGCACTAAACCTCATCAGAATTTTGAGTCTCTACGAGCATCTCTGGTTAAAGCAGAGGTAGAAATAGATATCAATGTGGTGCGTGCTGCGATCGATGACTGGCCGCGTCTATTAAGGGCATGTATTCAAAACGGAGGAGGGCATTTTAAATAATGTAAATAAAATTTTATTGTAAATTTAAAGTTACCTTTCATTTCATATATAACTTTTAAATAATTATCAAAAAGTGTATCATTAATAACATCAAAAGTTTTTGACAGAACTTATATTCTGACAGGTATAATTCAGTTAGTTATGTCAGAGAGTAATACGCTCTCCTTTTACGAGCATTAAATACTGCTCAAGTATAGCCAAATAAGTATATGTAAGTAATTTTTATATAAAATGTTTAATTTGTGCTCGATAACCGCAGCAACAGTATATCACTAAATAAAAAGCAAACTCATCAAAATTCAAGATAATACCTCAGGGAAGCAAGTACTTTGTTTTCATACAAAGTTATATATGTATTTGTTTTCAAGTTAAAGAATTCAGGCGTTATTTTGCAAAACTCAAATTTAAGCGTCAAGCATAGAGCTTAGTGTGCTTCCGCCACCAATTAGTTCATGCGGCCTAGCGCCGGCCGGCTGGTCGTCGCTGTGACACGTGTTTCACCTAATACCATGCTACAAGTCTTGTAGCATGTTATTCTAACGATTTACGTCTACAGCGCCCGAGGATGCCGAACACGATGGATGTGGAGAGGCGAAACACGTGTCGCAGCGACGACCAGGCCAGTCGTGACAACGACGGTGGTAGTGGTAGGCATGCGTTTCCTGCTCTAGATGGCGGACGACTGCAGCAGCCGAGGCAGAGACTACCGGAGCAGGCATGGCAGCGTCGGCATGTTGCATTACTAACGGTAGTGGGTGGGTGCCGGCCGGCGTTAGGCCGCATGAACTAATTGGTGGCGGAAGCACACAAGTCAGAAAACTGTTCTCTGATGTATATGTCCGTGTGTCCCACGCCGCAATACCTCTTTATAGATGAAGTACAACTTTAATTGAACACACTTCTTATTTAACAACGTCGAAAGGCATACAAGGATACAGCTCACCTGACGTAAAGTGATTGCCTATGAACGCTTCCTATACTGGAAATTTTAACATAGCAACTCCTTAAAAGCTTACTGGTAACTCCACTCACTCACAGGACCCCAAGGGGAGATGTTATTTGGCCGTGAGGTGGAGTTACTTCCCCGATCGTGCTATTTTGATGTGCCCTGCCTTTCTCAAAAACACCCAGACCAAGTCGAACATTATCATACACACAAATGTCCTGCTTGGTAATTGAATCTCTAGGCTCGTCAAAGCTGCATTGCTAACTACTCCGCCATGATAACCTCTCCGCCACCGAGCTGGTGTTTAGTTCCGTCAACGCTGTTTCATAACATCAGAATAAACTGCAGGAGACTCGAAAGGGAACGCAGTACACAGGCAATAAGTCGCCGCGATAAATTCTCGTAATGCGACTGTGAAATAATAAAACCAGTGAAGTTTCCACCAGATAGCTCCGTAATGCTTTTTGTGGCAACGAAAGTGTGATTTTAGGCAATTTAATTTTTTTCGGCTATATTTTGTAGAAACTTTTGTATACAACATTTTTTTGACACTAAGTCGAGACATACAAGCATACGGTCCACCTGATGTAAAGTAATTACCGTAGTCTATGAACGCTGGTAATATATTAAGCATCAATCGCGCGTTGCCATCCCTGTCGCTAACACAGCAACTCCTTGGAAGTTTATTTGTGACACACGCAGGAACACAACAACCCTCCGGGGAGTATGTTAATTGGCTGCGGTTTTCTGTGAGGTGGAGGTACTTCCTCAGATGGATATTTACGCAGCTAAATAACAACTCTGGAAGAATTGTTGTGTTCCTCTGTTTGAATAAGGTTGCCAGCTAACTGAGGCGTTGTGCGGACGGCGTGAGATGTAGTATCCCCGCTAGCAGTGTGGGCGCGGAGGGCTGGCGCGGCGGTCAGGCAGATCCGATAAAACGGTTCACCGCTGACCAGAAGTAAGTAACTAGTGTTCCCAAACCCGTGGATCACCTAATCTCCACCCCGAGAGGCTGAACCGCCAACCTGTATAAGGTCCTTGTTGCAGTGGTCGTGCCGGAGAACGACCGTCCAGAGTGGACCCGACTGCTACAACAGGCGAGGGCCGGGGGACCTCATGCCTACCGCGGTAGCAAACCGCACTACCTGCACTGTGCTGTGATGAAAGATACCGCTCTTTTGTTCTTCGCTCTGTCCGTTCACCGACCTCTCATTTTATACCTCAACACGTTATGGCGAAAAGGAAAACGAAAAGTAGTTTCACAGCAGCCATTCCAACCTCAGTGGTTTACACTCGAACATTCACGTGGTCCATTATCACTTGGAAACCGTGCGGCCGACCATTCTTTTCCTCACGGAGACACAAATATCCTCACCGGCCGACACTTCTTATTTGCAGTACCCCGGGAACAAACTAGAGCACCTATTTATGCATCGTGCCGGGGTAAGCTTGTTCGTTCAGGAGGATATTTGTTATTGCCAACTGCCCAATCTTGAACACAGAGACCTGTAGGCATTATAGGTACGTATGAATCATGGCGGCCACATTCAAATATACGCGTGCCTTTACAGGTCCCATAGCGGTGATAGAGGCACTACTCGTTTATTCGAGCACCTGCAAATGGCGACAGACAGAGCTATCGAACGGTGTCCCTCCGCGGAGTTAGTGATTTTGGGAGACTTTAATGCCCACAATGCCGAGTGGCTTGGCTCTCGGTGCACTGACTACGCGGGGAGATCTCCTCATGAGTTTGCTCTGGCCTATGGTATCTCCCAACTGGTTCATTCTTTCAGTTCAGAATATCAGATGTAGTACCATGCAAACTCTCTACTGGACCTTCTGCTGACTACACGTCCGGATGAGTATAACATCTCAGTGATTGCGTCACTTGGCTCGTCGGATGACTATCTCATCCGGACCCAAGTGCACCAGACGTGACCCACCTTGGCCTGCCGAATATCGTCGCGTACAGCACTATGGGTTACCAGACTATCGATTGTGCAACGGATTGTGTTCTAAAGAATCGTTCGATATTAATTCTTCCCAAGGGACTACAGCATGGGGTTTTTCAAGAAAGGCGTGAAGAGGTTTTTACCGTATCGACAACGCATGAGTGATGGCAGTGGCGTGTACAGAGATTTTTGACAGGGTAGGCATATTTTTTTTAAAGCTATTAAGTTACTAAAAAATACAGAATGTTGATTTTGGTTACCCAGTCTTGTAGAAATAATGATGTATGTCATCACTTGTTTTTTTTTTCACCAAAAGATAGTTTTGAAATGCATCATTTTTTATTTTCCCTACACACACCACATGAACAACTTTCGCAGTGAATATCATCCATATTTATCAACTTTAAAACTTTAAAATCTTATTTCGTCTGCTTCCAGTCAATCGATTCAAAACAAAAACAATGGCGGCCGTTTTAAAATCAAAATAAAATTTAACATCAATTTTATACGAAAAATAGAAATGGCAATATCTTTCACTATAATTATATGCAGCAAATTACTTTTTAAAATAGTTACGTAGCAATGCTCGCGACACTTCGGTAATTTACGTTATAGTTCGGCTGAAAAGACATTGTCTATACTATGCGATTGTGTGCGTTATTTGTGTTATTGTGGGCAATGTATTTACAAGAATGCACACTACAGTATTTGTATTAACAACACGGCACATATATGTAAATTTAGACAGAAATAGTTAGTGTCTCTGCCTTTAAAAGCTGCCAATGCGGCGCTAGTGTAGTGTAGCGCCTAGCTGCGATTTGAATATGACTAGCGATGACTTTAATAACTTGCACCGATACCGATAAATGGAGCTGTTTCTAATTTTTTGATACGCAATATATTATTAAAAAACTATGTTTAAGAATGAAACATCGGATGGTATTTATCATATTGATAGGGTAGGCAATGTCTTTTTGCCTATATGGAGTGCACGCCACTGAGTGATTGTGGTGTTGTAAACATCCCTAGACTTCGGTAACTGCTTATGATTAGGCAGACCGTACGCTTGATTTCCGCCTTAGTTGTATAAAAACCACAACCCTCCTTTGAGTTGTTATTTGGCTGCGTTTTTCTGTGAGGGTGGCTTACTTCCCCTGCAATTTATTTCCTAATTTTCCATTAAGCGACTAAAGATAAATCTAGAATATAGTTTTGAGTGAAGTATAATTATCAGAATAGTTTTAGGACTGATTCAGCCATGTTGTGCATCCCGCGCACGTCCGCTGCCCGAGAACTTGAAGTTCTACAGTGGAGTCAATTAGAGGACTTTACTCCACTTGCGGGCCACAGTGGACAGTATGACCAGTAGGATCACTACAAATAAATGTTCAATTGTTTCATGTGACAGATGGACTAAATAAAATTAAGACATTTTAAAAGTTAAAACAATATTTTGACGGATACGTAACAAATATTGATGAATGATGACTCGTGGGTTTGATTCTCTCACATGCCAAGCATTTGTGTGCATGAACATGTTTGTTTGTTTTGGATATTTTTAAGGGGGAGGGTTCATCAAAGCAGCCCTGATTGGGGAAGTATATTTACCTTAAAGGCAACCGCAGCCAAATATTAACTCAATGGTTGGTACAATATATTTTTTTATACAAAGTCGGGAGCTTGATTCAAAGCGGTTACTCTAGTCAATGAACGTTTGCAACGCATTAAGTATCAATTACGCGTTGCCACCTCTGCTGTTAATATAGCAACTCCTCATGGCAACTAGAAGCTTACTAGCGACTACACTCACACGCAGGAACACAACAACCCACTAGGGAGTTATTTGGCACGGGCTATATAAAATATACTTTAAACCTAACTTGGTACGGTAATTACTCTCACTAGAACTATATGTTTTTTTTTTTTTTTTTTTCTCTCGTGTAGCCCGTGGAGTGGGGGCTCTGGCGACCGGTATCACAGGTTTCTCCCGAAACCTATTTCAGGCGTCAGTCTCACACAAAACAGGTCACATTTATTAGCAATGTCTATGTAATACCTAAGTTTTAAGTACCTTTTGTGATTGAGAAATAAATCTTTATATTATTATTATTATTATATTATATATAAAATACAAACTCTTCCAGACAACCAAACCGAACAGAAATAATCGTTAAAATATATATAAATATATATATATTACGCATTAGAAAAATTAATTAAGACGAATATAATGATCAGCTTCTCCTCCGTACTTAGACTTAAATCTTCAGTGACTTTGAGAAGACCTGACGTAGTGCTATGGTTGGGTCGAAATCCAAGTGAAATGGATTAAGGAGGCAGTGGGAGAGAATAAAGGAAGACACTTGTTTGTGTGCAGCGACTTCTAATATTTTTGAAAGAAATGGCATTGTCGAGATGTGCCTGTAGATTCAGTAGTATTGCTGTTAAATTTTTATCAGAGTCAGAGAAATAGAAAACTCTCCTTCCTCTTTTTGACAAATTGTCGATGTAGGCAATGACGGGGAGAATTACTTGCAGTATACACATAATCATTTCCCTTCTCACATCATTATGGCCAACTGCCTATTTTATTCATCGATATAGGAGAAACAGGGATAGCTTCGGTGTGAGGAAGAGCCAAGGAAGCTATTTTTGTAATGATTGCGGATTTATGTGAAAAATCCAGAGGTGGAGTAAGATACGAAGTGATTACTGAATTCAGTAGGAGAAAAGATCAGACAGAAAATCACCAAGTGACTGAAGAAACTTCCATGACTTGGCTGAGGATGAATTAACAATATTTTGTTGGAAATATTGGCGTTTAGCTGTCCCTACCAGACGATTAGGTACATCATTTACGCGCCGCTTTGTTCGAACTCCGGTTTTCATCAATTCTGTCACGCTTATAAACCCAAAACGCATGATTTCTGTTAGGTATAGCTACACGAACGCCTCTAGTGATCAATGAAAACGGCGACCGCTTTACTCTAATAGCTCTTTAGGTAGCATGAGCATCAAACAATTTCAGTACAGAGTCATTAAGAAGTTTCTCTTCTATACTATATATAATGACCACACTTACTTTTTTATATATAACAGCAAAAAGTAAACAAGCATACCGCTTACCTGAAGTAGTAATTATCGTAGCCTATGAACGCTTGCAATATAGAAAGAACGCAAGTACGTTGCCAACTCTGTTGCTAACACTGTATTTAAAACATTTCGATGCGCCGTACCTTTCTTAAAATACCCAGAACGGGCATGTTAACAGACACAAATATTTATTCTGTGTGGAAATCGAACTCATACGCCTGGATATTACAATAGTATTGAAAATATTATCTCTTACAAATCCACCATTGAGCTCATCAACAGCTGATCACTCCGCCATCAAATTGTACAACATCTTATCTGTTCACACCTTCAGACCTGAACGAATATAGTGGCATAAGTATGTAAATCCGAACATAGCATAGCACAGAGAATGTAGCGACATATTTGTATGCTACCGAGAGGCTTAAGGCTCAATCCTTCGGGAAATCAATATAAATGTAGGAAAAGTTGCCGACAAATCATTTTAGCATTTCAAAGGTCCCGAGTTTTTGATACGGGCCCATGAATATTATGGACTCCAGGGCCTTGGTAAAGATGTGTATTCACACTTGTGATTCTCTCCTTTGGCTCCCTACTTATAGACTTCATGTGTCTTTCTGTAATTAGCAAGAATGTGTCGAAAGTACAATGAAGTCTCAAAAGGTGGTGATCTTGACATCTTTAATAACCGATTAAATACGTTTAAAAAGTCCTGCCTAAGCGTCCTCAGCTCTGCAACTTAATCATGACCCACATAACAATGTATCTAACTGTCAATGTCACTAGTGTGCGAGATTTGGAGATTCATTTAACTGTATATCTGAGTTATACATATTGGTTATATCTGAGTTATACGTATTGTTAGTTCTTAGAGATATTTCTGTAGCATGTTGATTCTTAATCCGCTAGTCTCTTTGAGCATACACGCTTAGGGTACTGAGTTGGAGAATGAACTTTAGTGACCAGAATCTGTGTAATACTGTGTATATTTAGTACCTGTTGTGTTGACTTATTAAATAAATAAAAAATATTCTCCCGGATATTCAGACTTCATTGCCATCTAAGAATAACGGTTCATAGGTTGGAGCTATTTTGTTCAGTATAAAACCATGAAGGAGGATAACCTATGAAGAGCCGATGACACCGATATTACTTAGTTATTCATTTTATGGGGTGGGGGGAGGGGAATCAACATCGCGCATTTCTCAGCTTACCACATCAACCCTTACTTATCCCACTGCAGGGATACGGGTCTCCCTTCAACCGAAGGGGTTTAGAGCATACTCCACCATGCTGCTCAAATGCGGATTAGCGGAGGCCAGTATTTTCAAGCCTCCCGCCACTGACTTAGCTTAACGACGGTCAGCTATCGGAAACAGCCGAGACCGACGGCTTAACGTCGTCCATACGTAACCCTCAAAGTTTTATTGGTTTGTGAAATTGTCACGAATTAACAATAGTTGGCAACAGATCAAGGAGTTACACGTGTGAATCTACCGGGGTACCGAAGAACCGATAGCGATTCTGCCATGGGCATGGAGATGCGTCATGCGCTTCAAATTACCGTCAGAATTACTACCAGTCATGTCTAAAATTTTTGAATATTTAATACGGAAAAGAATATATACTTTTTTGGAAAAACATAACGTGAACGCATTGGTTTAAGAGAGAGAAATTTTAGTAAAAAAATTGAGTTGCTCGGGAAAAGGGGACAAGCAAAAAAAAGGGCTTACTTCATACTTGAAGGATAGGAGATATGGTACAAACTACGCATCTTAATGAAAAAACTGGTGAGCTACGGAAATGCGAATCATATAGTGAGTTGGTACACGGGTCCATTCCGCAAGGCACCGTGTTGGGATGTTTGCTATTTCTGTGGTACATAGACGAACTTCCTTCTGTCGTTCCACGTAAGGTTGTTCTGTCTGCCGATGGCGCAATCTCGTGATCTCCTGCGACAACAATGACGTGAACGAAGTGCACCACTTGATAACGGAATCATTAACTAAAATTGTAAAGGAAGGCATAAACCTTGTACTAAATTACGCAAAAACTAAGATGATACATTTTCGACCGTATCAAAGAGTAGGACTGTGCCTTAACCTAAGCCACGGCGGACACAACATCGAAGAGGTCAGCTCGTTCACATCACTGGGAATCACTGTGAACTCTCGTCTGTCATGGAAGTTCCACGTCGACTTGGTTGCAAACAAACTTAGTCGATTTTCATTTGCACTGCGAGAATTGCATGTAAATTATGTATTATGTAAAATTAATTTTGTATGCCATTGGCGGGACATAGAGAATCCTACCCATTTTTGTACATCAGTAATCATCTATGTTCACAAAATAAATGAATAAATAAATAAATAAACTCTGAAAATGTACAAACGAGGAGTGTGCGCTTGCGCCGTACCGCGGACACGCCGCGGCCTGGATACGTTCCGGGATTGTGGTCTGGGGCAATTCTACGGATACGTCTGCAGTATCTATTTTGCAAAAGCGTTGCATGCGAATTATAGCTTTGACTGGACGACGAGATTCAAGCAGACTGTTATTTTCCAAGTACCGCGTTCTCACAGTCACTGGCGTATATATTTTCGAATTATGTAGATTTATAAGAAAACACGCTTACTATTTCCAAAAGTTCTCAGATAAGCCAAGCCAAGGCGCCTCGCGCCGGGAAAACAATGTAGTTGAACCCCACGGCCCACCGTGACATATATAAAAATGGTTTGTACTACATATATATAAATATAATATATAATATAATATATAAATAATAAATAAATATATAATATATATTGTCGGACAAATTACACAGCGCCACCTAGCCCCAAAGTAAGCGAAACTTGTGTTATGGGTACTAGACAACTGATAAACATACGTAAATACATTTTTTTTTTGTAAATACACACTTATTATACATAGAAAATACCCAGACCAATACAAACAAACATGTTCATGCACACAAATGTTTGTACTGTGTGGAAATCGAACCCACGAGCGTTGGTGTCAAAGTAGCGTAACAGCGCGTTCCACCACTGAGCCACCGAGCTCGTCGTCGTTATTATACGTCGTCGTCGCTCGTCATGGCTATTATAGTGTATAATCATTTGCCAGAGTCCGTAAAGGTGATAAATTTTAAAATAAATGAAAAATAAACTAATTAAGAATTCATTTTATAATTTAAAAGCTTATTTTGCGAGGAAAAATATAACTTAATGTACATAGTATAATTGGATATAATATAATTTAATATAATAGTATACTAAGAATAGTTTAATATAAGTTCGATTCCTACTTTTAATTTATGCCTTGAATTTGAATTTTATTTTGTTATGCAAATAATAGTTTTATATAAATCTTATAAAGCAAATAATGTAACATCTATACACACAATTAGTATTGTACCTATTGTTGCAAATTACAGTGAATAAATGCTGCCAGTGTAGTGCTGGCCTGTTTCATATTTGCGAGGATTCGAGTGAATTGCTCCGTTGAGTTTATTATGTAGAAGTACTGAAAGTTTTTCGTAACTCACAAATAAAACAAGTTAACAGCAAAATAATGTACTTATTGATATTCAAATTACTCTGTTTACTACTGTCGTTAGTCGCCGAGACACTCTCCTAAAATACTGGAAAACAAGCTTTATGAATTAATTCGTACAACTTACCAAAGCTTCGATTTTCAGGACAATAAAGAAATCACACGTATATGCAAAATATATCACGAGCTTTCGGAGGCTAAAATTGTCATTATTTTTTTGCTTTTTGCGAAGTATTATGTCGCAAGAAGATGCGGCTTCTCGGTCATATTTATTGTACTATTCTAAGTGCAATAGATAAATAGATTGTTGAATACCAGTCGGCAACACTTCCTCGATCTTCAAGTGGGAGGGGGTGGAGAAAGGATCTTGAGGGAAAAAAACACAATCCCTTACCAACTCGTCTACGACAATTTTATTGGTATGTTCTCATTTCACAATTCGTAAAACTGCTTTTTTTTCTAATTCAAAACATAAATATACGTTATGTATGTCTTGTATGTATCAGCATTAGAAAGTCCACTTTTTGAACTTGGGCCATACAGATTGTCAAATGTCGTGGAATCACCTCATAGGTGACACATTGGTTATAAATACAAATAAATAATTCATTATTTGTTTTCTTATTAAAATTATTTTAAATACAAATTTACTCCCATCTTTTTTACCTAACGCCCCAAAAGAAGTACCTATAACTTCAAAGAAATATTGCCCTCATCTCGATTTTTTTTTCTATGAAATTATACCTGTTTTTTTATACTACGTCGGGAGGCATACAGCCCACCTGATGTAAAGCGGGTGCCGTAGCCTACTAGCCGCTAGTGATATATTAAGTATCACTCGCGCGATGCCTCCTCTGCAGCTAACACAGCAACTCCTTGGGAACTTACTGGTGTCCTTACTCACACGCAGGAACACAAGAACCCTCTAGGGATTTGTTATTTGCCTGCGGTTTTCTGTGAGGTGGAGGTACTTCCCCAGATGGGCTGCTTTGATGCGCCCTACCTCTCTTAAAAGATCCAGACCAAGACAAACATACATGTTCATGCACACAATCGTTTGCCTTGTGTGGGAATCGAACCCACGTGCGTTGGTGTCAAAGTCGCGTTATTCACGACTGAGCCACCGAGCTCGTCAAAATGACTTTTGACTGTTAAAAGAAATTTTGAAAACTAGTTGATAAAATTTAGTACTAACAGCTCCATGCGTCTCGTTTATCGATGGAATACATTAAAACATATCCTCTTATGAACAATGAAAATACTGCTCAAAATTGCTCAGCACAATGTCCCCTCGGTTGTCTCACCAGCAATCAGCGCGTTATCTTAAAGGCCGAGATTGCGATATCTTAAGCACCTGCACGCGTGCCGGCACGTGACGGGAATGGGGATCGGCGAGGAGAGGCCGAGAGATGTCACTGGAGGGTACCATGCTGGGGAATAATATTATTTGTTTATTTTATTTTTTGTAACAATTACTTATAACCCTTGTTTCGCAAGGTTCTAGGTGCTAATGTGATCGCACCGACTTTAATAGAAGTAAGGCGCATCAAAGTAATCTGGGGATATACCTTCTCGTCAAAAACAAATCGCAGTTAAATCACAACGCCCTGGAGGGTTGTTTTGTTCCTGCGAGCGAGTTAGCGTAGCCAGCAAGCTAATAAGGAGTGGCTGTGTTAGCAGCAGAGCTGGCACTGCGCTAGTGAGACTACTACCACTAGTATGCTTGTATGCCTCCCGACGTTGTAGAAACATATATGCTTGACTTTCTATTAATTAGTTTATGTTCGAAATACAATAAAAATCTATCAATAGATTCAGGCGTTATTTTGCGAAAGCCAAATTTACATGCAATTTGATTTAACCTGCTTTGTGTGCTTCTAGTTTATGGGAAGTAGTGCCGGCCGGCACCCACCCACTACCGCACTACACTAACCCTGCCATGGCTACTCCGGTAGCTCTACCTCTTAATCTATAGAAGCATGTTATTCTAGCGATTAACATCTACAGCGCCTGAGGATGGCTCATGGAGAAGCGAAACACGTGTCGCAGAGACAGCAGGTGATGGGGGCATGCGGTTTCTGTTCCAGATGGTGGACGACCTCAGCAGCCGAGGCAGAGACTAGCGGAGCAGCCATGGCAGCGTCGGCATGTTGCACTACGTCTACTAACGGTAGTGGGTGAGTGCCGGCCGGCGCTAGGCCACATTAACTAATAGGTGGCGGAAGCACACAAAGCAGGCTAGATCAAATTGCATGTAAAAATCTATTAATTAATATTGTATTTCAACTTTGATCCGAAAAAGATTATTTCTCGCTGGATTTAGCAATGAAATGAATGCATGCAATAATATACAGAACCCTCGGTAGGTGTTGTAACCACACGTGCAATTCGGTCCCTGTAATATGTTCAGGTAAAACTGAATTTAAAGGGGTAGAAGTAAAAATAAAACAGAGACATTTCCAGGTGGTCTTGTGAATGGCATGAATTGATGGATTGACAAATTATCCCTCTGACAATAAAACGATGCCTTATTTTCGAACTCTGTACACCGATGTGACATCTCCTGCGACTCGTCACTCTTCCTAAACAGGAGAGTTGACAAATTGTTCCCTTACAAAAGTTGAAAAGGATATGCTGAGATGGTTTGGACATTTGGAATGAATGGATAAGAAAATAGCGTATCGAGCAAGAGTGAAGGACCGCCCTAGACGCATATGGATTATATAGCTAATGTGCTGAAAAAGGGCCAAATCGGAAGCACCCGAAACTGAAGAGCATGCTAGAAGAGGTTGATGGGTGTGATAGAGGCGAGAAGAGATTTTTTGATCGGTGCACCTGGCGTTCCGTAGTCTCTGCCTACACCAATGGGAGCGAGGCGTGATGATATGTATGTATGACTGTTACGGTAAACTACACATTCATTATGTTGATACTGTTGATTGTAGGCACTTGGTGGAATTTTGAAGACATCGCGTTAATGTTAATACTTGCACTTGTACAGATTCCACTTCACAGTTTTATTTAATAATTATTTTTACCGACCGGTTTCGCCTTTACGGCATTATCAAGGTATTTTATACAACATATGGCGGTACCGTGCAATCAGTGATCACTGATTGCACGATTACCGACCGGTTACGCCTTTACGGCATTATCAAGGTATTTTATACAACATATGTACCGTGCAATCAGTGATCACTGGCGAAACCGGTCGGTAAAAATAATTATTAAATAAAATTGTGACGTGGAATCTGTACAAGTGCAAGTATTAACATTAACGCGATGTACACATTCATGTTATTTGCGAATGTCGGTACTGCCAACGTCATCTGTTAAGAAGAAGATGAATTCATCATAGTGGCAACGCGTAGCCGACAACGAATAATTTCGGTTTTGACAGGTAAGAGGTTGTGCCCTTGAGATTGACTATAGTCGATCGGGAAGCATGGCGTCCAACCTAGAATTCCGAACTGTAAGGTACGGTCACAATCACCGCCTTAATTCGAGGTTATAACAGCTGCGTGCTGCATTGTGTTCTCGGACCGCAACTTGAGGAAACGTGGTTCCTGGTCGTCTACATATATCTATGAGAGGTGCAAAGCTAGTTTCTTCTTGTCATAACACCCGTTTCGGAATTGTTGACTTCTCTAAGAGATAAACGTTATGAACGGGACTTCTTCCCGCGCTTTTGACGAGTGACATTGTTGTTATACTTGAAATTTTTACAATTCAGTATAAAATTAGTTTTGTGTGACAATTTTGATAGTATTTTGTAACATAAGTGCTAGTGAAATTATACAGTAATGAAAAAACTCAAATATAACACGTTTATGTACTTTTTGGAAGACGTAAATAAGTTCATCAAGAACACCTTGTAAAAATCACTATCGTTTTACAGGTGGTATTTAAATTGGGTTGATTGGGTCTAGCCAGGTACCCTTCCCAAATATTTTTTCAGCACAGTTCCTGAAGCTGGAACATAGAATTAAGATTTTCAAATGGTCCTATACTGAAGACTTTGACACTGGCATAAAGTAGCAACACTATTGCCATATATATAAATAAAACGTTATGAACCAATAATGCACTCAATAAGTAATTAGATCTGTACAAATGTACACCTATTCTATAAAGTATGTGACCCTATGCATTTACATAGGCCTCTAATGCAGTTTACGTGTATATGTAATCTAGCTTAATGCATGATAACCTAAACTAGATGAATATATATATATATATATATGAATATATGTTGTCCATATGAAGGAAAATTTATTCACTCTTTAATTATATTTGAATATACATCTGAAAGTTAATTTATGTTTCCTGTTAGATAGGGTTGTCTGATAGCAACTGTAAAGCATAAATACATTACTACATTGTCTTTATATAAGTTTAGGCATTACTTGTCGTACCTTCCTAATAGTTTGGGTTAAATTAGGTGGCGCTCTTACTTTCTCGTATCTATAGTCTTTGAACCCGACTAGATTATTAACTTTCTGGTTTTTGGCCTGCAACACAACTCGAACACACGCCCTCTGCTCTGCCGACACACTTATAAGCCATGTTGCGTTTCATATTTTTTGAAGTGAATACGTCTTTAAATTTGCTTACATACTGGAAACAGTTCAGAAAATTAATCGTAACAAAATTGGGGGTTACTATTTGATGTCGTAGCTACACTTATTGTTTACATTCAACATTTAATTACACCACTTGATAGCCAAATAATCAAACAATTCGTTACGCAGTGTGAGGACTATGACGCATAATTTCTGATGAAAAGATGAATATTATTATTTGCCTCCAGTTCAACATCAACATCAACATCACTCAACGTTGTTCTGGAGGACACAAAGACGTAAGCTTACCTATAAAGTTTATCAACGCGCCAGTGGTCCTTTATCAGCCATATCAGGGAGTATGGTATCTACGACGCGTAGGATAGACGAACACAGTGACCGATACCATAACTGTTACGTTTTCACCTTTTTTGGTACAGAACAGAAAACAACATAATTAATAAAAAACATAATTTAGAAAGTGATAATTCTTTATTCGCGCAGTAATAATAAATACAAATCTTAAACTAATGAGCCTTTCAAAGTTATCTTTCTATCCCCTAGTATCTCCTTATAAGTACCTTCAAATAACTTAATATTAAAGACTTGAGTCAAAATTTATTTATAATTTCTTCAACGAACGTCCAAAACGATACGCTCTAGACCCTATCTGAAGATCTTGGAAAATAACAAAAAGCCCAATTCGATGAAATACTGATGTCCTTCGAAATTTTGACTCAAATCTTTCTAAAATCTGTCTTCAATTAAGTCTCGGATACACTCTCCACTTCAATGACGTGTATGTGTTTCTTTTTCTTGTGAATACCGTCAAACTGGTTCTGTATCTCCTCCAAAGTCCTACCTTTTGTTTCTGGCACACAAAAGAAGACAAATATTGTACCAACTAAACAACTCATAGCAAAGTACCACAACGTCCATCCGGGCTGTACCTTGAGCACTAAACTTTGGAAAATATTTGTAACAGCGAACGCTAGAAACCAGTGGAAACCGGCAGTAATTGCAGTCGCTCGTCTAGTTACATTCATAGGAAAGATCTCCCTCAGCATGAGCCAAGGGATCGGACCGACCCCACTAGCGTACACACTCACAAACATACACAAGCAGAATAAAGGAATCCAAGTGTTGTTCTCGCAAATTTTAGAAGCTTGTAAGTGATAATAAGTTGCGAGTAATCCTAAACTAATTGCCATAAGGGTAAAAGAAATGAGCAATAAAACTCGTCGCCGAACTGACTTCAGGAGCATTGTGGAGAAGTAAGTCGAGGATACCAAACAGAACCCGAGAATGATCGCAGCACTCGGCAGATTCATTGAAATTTTAAAAGTGCTCAAAATTTTCTGAACGTAGAATAGAACTGGATATATCCCACTCATCTGCTGAAAGATCATTAGTCCAAAGGAAACGATGAGAGCTTTGACCGTGGCTTTTGTACTAAAGAGTTCTTTAAAAGTAACTTTGTGTTTGACGCAATTTCTCATTTGTTCCTTCAAGTCCTTAATTTCTGAGTCAATATTATTGTCAATTCCTCTATAATAATGTAAAGCTGCCTTGGCTTCATTATATTTGCCCTGGGAGAGAAGATACGTTGGAGATTCAGGCAGGAAGATGAACGCTATAAAGAATCCAACAGGGACAAGAGCGCAGAGGATTGACAGCCAGGTGATACTAGGAACCATACCTGCAACAGAGAGACCTTTGTAAATAAATAAACTTTAACATTATTGGAAGAGTTTAGAATCTAGAGAAGAACAGGGATAATTGGGCGATCAACGTGCTGTGATGAAGAAAGGGGGTAGAATTGCAAATTTAAATAATTTAAGTGTCATTCAGAGCGCTGTAAATCTATACTTCAATGGCCTTGAAAATACTTCAACTTTGTTGATTGTAAAATTATGTAAAAGTATTACAGTCAACAATTACCACATTTTAAACCTACCCCTGGATTTCTGCCTATTTCTCTAATCTGTGTCTACACTGTGCTTAATAAAAGTGCTCCATGACACAAAATTTAAATTGTCTATTACAGCCGTTTGAGGGAATTATTTGTATGCAATTTAATCTAACATGCTTTGTGTGCTTCCGCCACCGATTAGTTCATGCGGCCTAGCGCCGGCCGGCACCCACTCACTACTGTTAGTAAGTGCAACATGCCGACGCTGCCATGGCTGCTCCGGTAGTCTCTGCCTCGGCTGCTGCGGTCGTCAACTGGAACAGAATCTGCATGCCCCCACCACCACCGTCGCTGCCACCACTGGCCTGGTCGTCGCTGCGACACGTGTTTCGCCTCTCCACGAGTGCTGTAGATGTTAATTATATGAATAACATGCTACAATTGACAAATCCATGGCAGTGCCGTCCCTTATATTGAACTGAGGGTGGGGGTGGATGGTGTGAGTGAAAAGATATCGGCGTATAAAAACAATCGCCCGAAAGGTCGCACTTCGCCGAACATCTCATAGACAAAGGACATACTTTACATATTATTCCCCACTAACACATATCAAATTTTACACACCATAGACAAAGGTTTAAAACTAAATATTAGAGAACAATTAACAAACCGACAGACGTAAACAATTCCCCTCTATTAAATATCTTTTCACTGACACCATCCACCCCCACCCTCAGTTCAATATAAGGGACGGCACTGCGATGGATTTGTCACTTGTAGCATGATATTCTTACAATTAACGTCTACAGCGCCTGATGATGCCTCGTGGAGAGGCGAAACACGTGTCGCAGCGACGACCAAGCCAGTCGTGACGGCGGCGGTGGTGGTGGGGGCATGCGGATTCTGTTCCAGATGGCGGACGACCGCAGCAGCCGAGGCAGAGACTACAGGAGCAGCCATGGCAGCGTCGGCATGTTGCATTTACTAACAGTAGTGGGTGGGTGCCGGCCGGCGCTAGGCCGATGAACTAATTGATGGCGGAAGCACACAAAGCAGGTTAGATCAAATTGCATGTAAATTTGACTTTCGCAAAATAACGCCTGAATCTATTAACTAGGAATTATTTGTATCGAAACTTTTAATTAACGTACCAATGATATATCCAAACAGCACACCGCAAGAGAAGTGGACGTGGAAGAAGTTCGCGAGCGTGTGCAGCAGTTGCGGTTCAGCTATGTCTTCTACGTAAGGTGGAATGCCGACGCTGAAGGCACCAACCGCTATGCCGCCGACGAACCGTCCCACGTACAGGCAGGATACGTTTGGACTGGAAGACGAGAATAATCTTGTACTCTGACGCATGTTCCATTCAGTGATTTCATAGGGGTAATTTTCTGTGTATTTAAAGTCTCTTAGTGAAAAATTTTCGAGAATATGTGAATAGATGTGATCTAATTTGACACTAAAGTGTAACGCATTTTAGTAGTTAAGGGTTACAGCGCATTGACATTCTGAACTTCGTAATTTAGTATTAATACATACATACATATCATTACGCCTGTCTCCCATTGGGGTAGGCAGAGACTATAGAACGCCAGGTGCGTCTTTCGGAACTCTTTTGTCATTCACTCTTTAATACTTTTAGTATTAAATGCAAAGAAAACAATGATAATGGTATTTTATAGAGAAGAAACCAGAATCAATGTAAGGATTATCAACCGTAATCTTAGACCGTCTGTTGAAAGGTCTAAGATTACGGTTGATGAATGATTGATGAAGTATTGCAACAAGTAGATGAGATATCTTGGATGCGCTTTCAGCAGGGACCGCAGATGTGGAAAGACGGGTGAGTGCTGGGAATAGTGCGAATGGATTGGGAAAACTACTTGGAATTCTTGGAAGTAAAAACTGGAGCCAGAAGGCACAGCTCGCTATACATAATGCAGTGCTGGTCCCAACACTTACTTATGGAAGCGAGAGCTGGGTGTGGCGGAGAGAGCATGAAAGTAGTATAAACGCGGTTGAAATACGAGCGTTGCACAAAATTTGTAGTGTAACGCTTATAGACAGTATCCGCAATGAGGACGTTAGAAATAGTGTTGGTCTGAAAGAAAGCCTCGGTGTTAAAATCAGAAGAGGCATGCTCCGTTGGTTCGGACATGTAGAAAGAATAACGAAGCAGATATGCAACGCAAAAGTGAAGAGCTGAGGAAGGCCAAGACTTACCTTCCACGACCAAATTGGTCGTGTTCTATCAGAAGGAGCCTATAAAACCGGCAAGCGTGCATGAGAAGAGTAATGAATGTTAAAGAAGCGAGTGAGGTATGTAAGGATCGATTCACGCGGCGCTCGGTTCCCTCTGGCTACCCCGCAAGGGATTTGGCGTGAAGTTATCGATAGATATAATTCAGTATTCATGCGCTAAACTACAAATGCTTGTCACCATATTGATATAAAAAACCCTACGCTGATAGGCCTTGGAGACTGAAACCGATTCAACGGCAGTCAAATTGGATCTCGTGATAAAAAGCGTAAGCCTCATTATCCTCACCTCGAGGCAACAAGTATCCAGGATACGACCAACGGCAGCGCCAGGTACAGCAGGGTCTTCTTCCTGCCGAAGTACTCCGAGATGAGGCCGGTGGGCACCGCCCCGAACAGCGCCCCCAGGCACAGCAGGGAGGCGGTCCACGAGGCCTGGGACTCCGTTAACTGTCACCAAATAAACAACAGTTCACTTTCATCCATTCCTTATGATTAATAAATTAACAGAATTAAAGTACACTCCGCCTGGAGAAGGAACTCCTCTCCAAGCTCCTCTCAAAAATAAGGCGAGGTTAACCAGTAAACACATGCGCTGCTAATCATCATTAATATGTTAGCAGCGGACATAGCTATGCGTAAGTACTGCAAACCGTACTTCTGAAAAGTTACAACAACCATTTTACATTATGCGGGCGTGTTTGCCTTCCTATGTCACATAAAAGAAAGAGAAGTAGGGCGTATCAAAGCAGCCCATCTAGGGAAGTACCTCCACCCCACAGAAAACCGTAGTCAAATAACAACTCCCTAGATGGTTGTTGTGTTCTTACGTGTGAGTGAGGTCACCAGTAAGCTACTAAGGAGTTGCTGTGTTAGTAGCAGAGAAGGCATCGCGCGAGTGATGCATTTGAGTCTAATAAAAATGTACACTTTTAACATAAATATTTCGCAAACGGATCACTATATCGAAAAATGATCTTCCCACACCGTCGATGTTTTTAAAAACCTATCTAACGACTCCCCTACCCATGGGGAGGGCGCGAATAAAAAAAATCATTCCCACTTTACGTGTAAGCGAGGTACCACCAAAAAAAAATTTTTCAAGATTTTGTTCTGCCACTTTGTCAGCATAGTTAATACAAACTACAGCTTTCTAGTATCGAGCGTCTCTGAGCTAGGCCGCGGACAGACGGACACAGCGAAACTATAAGGGTTCCTTGTTTACTACGGAACCCTAAAAACGAATCAATTTTCTTAACAAACAGTAGAGGCCATCATCAAATGCGACGCACGACTGTATTAAAGATAAAAAGATAAAAATTCTTTATTTGCCATTGGGCCATCGCGAGCACTTAGACACGTATTACAGTTTTTGAAATATAATCTTATTGTATCTTATATAATTTTCTTTTTACTTTTTCCTTTTTGTTAATCTACTAGCATTTCGGAAATGACCATTGGCGAAGAAGAAATGCCGAAAGAAACTTGCTAATATAGGTCTCTTTTAAAATTGTCAATTAGATATTACAAAAACAAAATAATATTTCAGGTATAGTCATAACATTGTAATGTGCCATGCAGGTTAAATGTGACCACAGTTTGTAAAACAATCTCATTTCATAATAGTGCATAATAAAATGATGTAATGTATAATTAGATAAGTGTATTTATAATTTCTAATTGTATTACGCCTAAGTGCAGAGTGCAGAGTGTAATAGCCACATCAGAGAAACCTCAGTGGCTTTTGTTGTGCCATATATCAAATTGAAATTTTACAATGAAAACAAAATACGTAAGCTCCTAAGAAGCTGTGTTAGCAGCAGAGGTGGCATCGCGGAAGAGATACTTAATGTATTGCAAGCGTGCGCTTAGGTTACGACAACCGTTTTACATTAGGTGAGCCGTATGCTTGTACGCCTCCCGCCGTCAAAATGCCTCCTAAAAATAGCATATTGTGTAAACAGTTACTGCCACGTAACGTTTCGGCGTCCATTATTTCAGTTTGTTCTTGTTACATAGGCTACTTGTGAATGTATGCACATCATTATTTTCACACTCTCACGAACCATTCGACCGACAATCTATTTAATAGTTTCGCCTCAGTGACCACGCGGGAAATACATTTTCTCAAACAAGTCTCAATTTTTTTTTTATACAACGTCGGGAGGCATTCAAGCATACGGCCCATCTGATGTAAAGCAGTTATCGTAGCCTATTAACGATTGTAATACTTAAGTATCACTCGCGCGATGCCTCCTCTGCTGTCTACATAGCAACTCCTTAGGAGCTTACTGGTGACCTCACTCACACGCAGGAATACAACAACATTGACGAGCTCGTGGGTTCGATTCCCACACAGTACAAACATTTGTATGCATGAACATGTCTGTTTGTATTGGTCTGGGTATTTTCTATGTATAATAAGTATATATTTACAAAAAAAATGTATTTACGTATGTTTATCAGTTGTCTAGTACCCATAACACAAGCTACGCTTACTTTGGGGCTAGATGGCGCTGTGTAATTTGTCCGACAATATTTATTTATTTATTTAACCCTCTAGGGATTTGTTATTTAGTCTGCGGTTTTCTGTGAGGTGGAGACCAAGACAAACAGACATGTTCATGCACACAAATGTTTATCTTGTGCGGGAATCGACCCACGAGCATTGGTGTCGGAGTCGCGTCATTCATGACTGAGCCACCGAGTTCGTCAAAGTCGTGTAGAGTCGCCACGAGCCGTAGTGACTAGAACCTAAATAAGAAAGCGGAACAGTTTTTTTTTAACACGCCTGAAACTACCAGTCGGCAACGCAATTTTCGTAGGCTACGGAAATGCATCAGGTAGGCTGTACGCTTGTTTTCGCCTTGGTGGTAAAAAGTCGGATTTGATTTTTTTTTTTAAATGAAGTTTATAGGCTATTCAATATTAAATATAATAACAGAAAGTAAACAAAAAAGCTGTTCTCACGGTATACCGGGACACACACGGATGAAATCGCGAGCTTTTTTTATATATACAACGTCGAGAGGCATACAAGCATACGGTCTACCTGATGGAAAGCTTTCACCGTAGCCTATGAACGCTCGCAATACATTAAGTATCATATCGTGCGAGCCCAGCAACTCCTTAGGAATCTTACTGGTGACTCACACGCAGGATCACAACAACCTGCTAGGGAGTTGTTATTGAGCTGCGGTTTTCTATGAGGTGAAGGTATTTCACCAGTCGAGCTGCTTTGATGCGCCCTACCTCTCGAAATGCTGCAGCTAATGGAGTGCACTACTAATTATTTCTTCCATTGTGAGAGGCACAGGACCTACAATATTGTAAAAACAATGTACTTACTGTGAACCGATTGTGGGTCCCGTTGGACGAGGGTATGTCTGCAGCCGGGTGGTGCTCCGCCTGTAAAGGAAAACGTTATCCTTCATATCAAAACTATAAAAAAAGAAATAAAAATCCGTTATTTGCCATTGGGCCCTCGCGAACATGACACGTCTTACGTTTTTTAATAAAATTCTATTGTGTAATTATTTTTTAATCTACCAGCATCTCGAAAATAACCATCGGCGAGGAAGAAATGCTGAAGGAAAACTGTCAATATACGTCTTTCAAATCGTCAATTCCCATTATAATCAATTTATCTCAGTATATATATATATATGTATATATATATATATATGTCGATGATGTGAAGTGGTAAAATTGAAGGTGTTACATACTTAAGAAAGGCAGAGCGCATACAAGCAGCCCGTCTGGAGGGTCCATGTGTTTCTGCGAGTAAGTGATGTAACCGGTAAGTTCCTGAGGTTTTGCTGTGTTAGCAGAGGTGGCATCGCGCGAGTGATACTTTTGACACTATGCAGTGGCTCCTTTGAGGCAGTCATGCGTCACCGGATGGGAGAGGTGGGCGTGACCCGCCACAGCCTGAAGACAAAGAAATGCGACTACCTGAGGACCCGGGACAGGAACCGCATCACTTAGTGCGTCGCGAGACTAAAATAATACATCACACGCCCTCATGCCTGAAAATGGCATAACAAGAAGTGAAGTAATTTGTTTGACACTGACTGTACATGGTACAGTTGTCCGCTGTGCACCGTTACTGCATCACTGGATTATGTAGACAGAAGAAGGACTAACCCACACAGGCGGGTGTGCGTTAGTCATTCTTTCGTTAGGGGCACCCTCCGGGAAATGGGAGGGAGGAGGTGAGATCTTGCATAAGGTAACATTTCGGAAGGCCGAACTGATTATATCAGATTCCTACTGACTAAAACACTTCTGGGACAGCCTTAAGCCGGGAAAGCGTTCAAGGCTCTATCGGAAGCGATCGCCCCAGGGAACGGGACGACGTAACTGGATTATCTTTTTTTTTTTTTGACCTGACTATGTAGTTGGCTCCTGTGGGCCGTGACTACGTCACCGGAAGGGTGGGGCTGGCGTGATGGCACAGCCTGAAAAAGCAAGAAGCTACTGCCTAAGGGCCCCCGAGAGGGGTCGAACCTCGACTTAGGGCGTTGCGGAGCTACAACAATCGAACACCCGGGTTCGTGCCTTAAGGGTCTAAGATGAGAGGCGCCCAGGTACCTGGGCTACTCGGTACCTGGTGTATCGCGCAGAAGTCCTAACTCTCGTGTGTGTGTGCGTGTGGATTGTCGGGGTCGGAGAGGTAGGGAGCATTGGCAACAGTAATGCGATCATCGGGATCAAAGAGTGAATTTCGCGATCCGCGGGGTGTAATTGTTAGGCCAAGCTACCAATGAGTTGGAGTGTCGAGAGGCTGTTTCAAAGTAGCGCCTAGACTAAGAGATTATCATTATTTTTTTTTTGACCTGACTATATAGAAAAGAAAGTTAAACGACAGCCTAAGGGCCCCCGAGAGGGGTCGGACCTCGGCTCAGGACGTCGTTGAAGAGATTATCTTTTTATTTTTTTTTTGACCTGACTATGTAGTTAGCCCCGAGTGGGCTGTCACTACGTCACCGGACTAAAGAGATTATCACAGTTCGATTATATAGTCAATACATTAGCGCACACAACCATAGTGCGATCTAAAACGCCGACAACGCCATCTATTATGGAAGATTGAAACTAAACGTAACCGTTACACATTCGAACAGTTACATTAGGTGAGTCGCGTGTTTATATTACAAAAGCATATAATTTCATTAGAGTGACGCTCATGTAAAGCTAGATTACAAAACCCTGCCTAACATTTCCTTCAAGTGGCGAAACTTTGTCCACTTACGAAAGTGCAAAATTGTTGCACACATTTACCCACGACCAACTTTGAAACTGCTGCACTGTAGAACAATTACCGGACCTGCATTGCGCAATACAAAAACACGCAACCATAAACCTTATCACCAAGTAATAGTTACTATATCCCGCCGAAAACATAAATGTGAAAAAAGGACCAAGTGATGAAATGAAATACGAGAGATTTATGTATTGCCGCGATAACAGATGGCTCTGGGAGAGTTTATACAAATTATCGAAGGAAATTTTAATACCTAATATTAATACTTTTAGTTTTAGTAAGCCAATTCCAAGTAAGTTATTTGGAATTAGCTTACTAAAACTAAAAATAATAATTTAATAAAAAAAAAGGTATTCGCTTGTCAGTCTGCCGCAACTAAGCGCATATCACCTATGACGTCAAATGAAAAAAAAAACTGTAATTGTGCAGTCCAGTGTGATTTAACGGTGCATAAACATTTCATGTATTGAAAACAAGCTGTCCTGAATTATTTTTTAAAGGTAGGTAAGTAAATATTTACGTATTTTAAAAGAAATTCCGAAAATAATTTGATGAATATAATTTTCGAAACACAATACCTATCTATCTATCTAAAAAACGGGATAATTTTTGTCGTGAGAAATGTTCTCCTGTTAGCTTTTGTATGATACCATATCGAAGTTAAGTTATATTATTTAACAGTTATTGAAGAGTGTAACAAACAGCGATAAACATTATGAGGGTTAATTAAGTATCCACGTTTTTTTGTTATAAAAATTAGTTAATAAATGTGAAATGATTTCAGGTGCCAAAATCATATTTTAAATTTGCAAAACAATAATACTGACGTGTTAAAAAACTGTCAGTATCACAATAAACGGTAAGGTCGGCATTGGTTTTTATTTAACTCAAAATCAAGACTCCATATACTTTATTACGCTTCGGAATTTTTGTCATGTTTTTATTTTACAACTGTACCTACAATCCCACGCACAGAGAGCAACACAGTAACAAATAAATTTCTGTTATACGGTATTGTTATGCATTTCAAACAAAAATATTTTTTCAACTATTGCTAGTTATGCAAAATTGTTGAACGATCTGTCTTTACTTTTTTTCTTAGTCTGAGACTTCAGCTATGAATGAAACAATGGAGAATGTATATTGCCTTTCAGAAATAAACTTGAACATTGCGAAATTTTCTGAAACAAAGGATTCGACATACCTATTTTGTCATTAATTGTATGTGTATGTATGTATATTTGTATATCTTCACGCCAGGTCCCTTGCGGGGTAGGCAGAGAGAACGAGCGCCGTAAGACGCGGTCCTTACATACTTCACTCGCTTCTGTGACATTCATAGCTCTTTTCATGCACGCTCGCCGGTTTCTGGGGCTCCTGATATCACCTTCTGATAAAACACGACCAATTTGGTCATGGTAGGTTAGTATCGGTCTTCCTCGGCTCCTACATCCTTCCACTTTTGCATTGTGTATCTGTTTCGTCATTCTTTCGTCCCGCATTCTTTTTACATCTCCGAACTTTTCTTATCTTAACACCGACACTCTCTTTCAGACTAACTGTTTCTCTCACGTCTCATTACGAAATTACGTAATTAATTCGCTGATATTAATGGAGTTAAATTTAGCTTGACACTTGATTTAAAAAAAAGTAGTACCTATGTTTTGATATGCATATTTGATTGAATAGGTTATGTTAATTGATTAATGTCAAAGCATGATCTACGCCTTTCTTTTGCCTTTTACATCAGTTATACCAATACTAGGATTTTTAATTTTTCGAATTGTTTTAGTTTTCACACAAAATGTAAGAATTTGCAACGTGACACTCTTTAATACGCCGTCGGAAGGTATACAAGCATACGGACCACCTGATGTAAAATGGTTACCCAGCTCCTAACACAGCGACTCCTATGGAGCTTATAACCCAGTTCACTCGCCGGAATACAACAACCCTCGAAGAAAATTGCTTTTTTGCAGCGAATTTCTGTGAGGTGGAGATACATCCCCAATCAGGCTGCTTTAATGAGCTCTGCATCTCTTAAAAACACATAGACAAAGACAAACAAACACATAGATGTTTGTTCTAAGTGGGAATCGAATCCTCGACCCTTGGTGATGTATCATCGCTGTCCACTTCTCCACCGGGCTTGTCTCGCCTTATCTCGCGTAATAATCTTTGCAAATAATTCACTCTTTAGGCGAAAGAAATTATTTTCCTTTACTGACCGAACTTGGCTGATACACTACTGTGAGTGTAAAGGAAAAACGACTCCAATATTATCGCATTAGGGTTATAAATTCAAACACATACGTTTCTGTTGAAGTTATTAACAAGCGGCATACAAACAACAATGAACTCTACACTAACGTAGTTAAATTTAAATTACAATACAAAGTGGTTAATACTAATAGGGCTGCAATAAACCGACCGCATGGCGTACGTCAGTCAGTTGCGAAACTTCTAGAAACTTCTGGAAACTTCGTAGCGTGTATGAATTTCAAAGTTTGTTTATGTTGGAATGCCTTTAGTTTAAGCAATAAACTATTTGTAAAGTCGCATTTCGAAGTCATAAAGTCAAGTGTACACCACAGCAGAGATGTAAACAGTAGAAGAACAGTGAACGAAATTCGTTCACTGTAGAAGAACTTTAAAGAATCGTTTGTAGTCATCATACTGACACAGTTGCTGATACAACTTTGATATGATTTAAAAACCACAATCAAATATACCACTTGAATGTGTCATTTTAACCAAACACGTAGGTTAAGCAACATCGACCGCAGCCTGTCTATGTAGGGGTTTACCTGTCTCTCTTTTTTATTCCGTGCTCGGATGGCACGTTAAACCGTGTCGGTCTCGGCTGTTATCGATATCAGCCGGGATCGATATCAGTGGGCATCGGGCGGCTTGAAAACACTGGCTTCCGCCAATCCGCATTTGAGCAGCGTGGTGGAGTATTCTCTAAACCCCTTCGGTTGGAGGGAGACCCATATTCCTGCAGTGGGATGATTAAGGGTTGATGTGGTGGTGCAAGAAGGCATCCCGCGTTCACAAAAACATTGCGTTTTATATGCGTCTAAAAATTTCAGCGATTTGAGCCTACTCACCAATCGGAGAATATTTTAACCAGTAAGCCGATAAGTGCCGCGATGTTAATCCGCGAACTAGCCAATGAGAGCTGCGCGTTCTACTTCCCCCCCCCCCCCCGACCTGTAGCGGTGAATCAAGTTACTACTTAATAAGGTTTAATCGGTTCTCTCTAAGTAATTTCCTTCATGGTGCCGACCACGATTTTAAGCGAATTCGCAGACGACTCAGTTGCAATTAGATATTCGAAATGACTGATGACGTATTGACACAGGGCTCGTCATCATGTGACCAGTCCAGTGGTTAGGAATGACTGCTTTGGTGCCAACGAAGTTCAATTCCCACACAAGACACCTTTGCATGAACATGTCAGTTTGTCTCGGTCTGAGTATCTTTGAGACAGGTAGAGCACATCACAAACTAAACAAAATAACGATTGTTTGCAGGGTTGTTGTACTCCTGCGTGTGAGTGTAGTTACCAGTAAGATACCAAGGAGTAGTTGTGTTAGCAGCAAGGGTGGCAACGCGCTAGTGACACTTCCTGTATTGTTAGGCTTCATAGGATATGATAACTACTGAGGAAGGCCGTAGCCGTATGTTAGTACGCCACCTGTTGCTGATTAAAATTATGTCCATGTACTGTGTAGCGAGACGGTCACTGTTGGTTTATTTTAAAACAACGACCGTACTACATTAACGCCAACAATGGTATTTATATCAAAAAAGGCCTAAGTGCGCTTGTTAACCCACTGTTACATATATCTATATATAACTTGACGTCAAATCCCCTGCGGGGTAGACAGAGTAAACCGAGCATCACATGACTCGATCATTACACACCTCACTCGCATCTTTAATATTCATCGCTCTTTTGATGCACGCTCACCGGTTTCTAACGCTCCTGACATAACGTTCTGATAGAACACGATCAATTTGATCATGGTAGGTAAGTCTTGGCCTTCCTCGGCTACTGTATCCTTCTACTTTCGCATTGTATATCTGTTTCGTAATTCTTTCATCCTGCATTATTTCTAAATGTCCAAACCAACGGAGCATGCCTCTTCTTATTTTAACACCGACGCTCTCTTTCAGACCAACTTTGTTTCTAACATCATCATTACGAATACGGTCTACATGCGTTACACCATAAATTTTGCACATCGCTCGCATTTCGACCGCATTTATCCTACTTTCATGCTCTCTCTGCTACGGCCAGCTCTTACTTACAGCTGTCCCTTGTTTCTATATGTCTTCGTAAGAGTCCTGATGATATTCCGAAAAATTGATTCTTACAGCATTCTTAAGGTACATTCTACGCAAACATTTTGTAGTACACACGATGTGAAGCGGCTACCGTAGTCTACAGACGCTTACAACATACAGTGCCACTTGTGTACTGCCACCAGTTCTGCTAATGCTATACCTCTTCAGTAGCTCCTTGGTAACTCGAAGCTACTTTGAAGCTGGTAATTATAAAGGTTTATAAAACAAATCCAACGAATAGGCATGAAGACATTGTACAGGGTCTGCAATACACGTCCGTGGTGTAACAAGTCTTCATAGGTTACGGTAACTGCTTATCATCAGGTAGGCCGGAAGCTTGTTCTCCACCTCAATGTAACAAAATAATACATTTTTCTATTTATTTATTACACGAATTGATTGATTACATATTATAAAACAAAGTCCTACGCCGCGTCTGTCTGTCTGTCTGTTCAAAATCTATTGGGGAAAAAAGGACGCATATCCTACTTTTTTCACCAATAGAAAGTGACCCTTGAGGGAAGTTTAGGTGTATAATTTGTCGCTAGTGGAATTTATTTTGCTTACACAACGTTGGTAGGCAAATAAGCAGATTACAGATTATCTGATTAGCGATACAGATTGCCTGATGTAATGTCGTTATTTTAGCCCATGAGCGCTTCCAAAGATTATCATTTCCATGAGATAACCTAATTGTTGAACTTGACTTTTTTACCTTGACAAGCTCGTTAGCGCAGTGGTTAGTAACGCCACTTTGACACGACTCGTGAGTTCGATTCACAAACAGTTGTGTGCGTGAACATGTCTGTTTGTGTTAATCTGGGTGATTTTACGAGAGATAAGGCATATAAAAGTACCCCGTCTGGGGAAGTACCGTCACCTCACAGAAAACCACTAAATGTCAACTTCCTGGGGCATTTTTGTGTTCCTGCTAGTGTCTGGGGTCACCAGTAAGCTCCTAAGCTGTGTTAGCGGCAGAGGTGACATCGCGCGTTGATACTTAATGTGTTGCAAGCGTTCATAAGCTACGGTAACTGCTTTTCATCAGGTGGGCCGTATGCTTGTATGTCCCCCGACGTTGTATAAAAAATCGTATGGTGTGGTTTTTGTAGTATAAAAGCAGGCTGCAGTTTTCCGTGAGGTAATAACGTCACTCACTTGCATGAAGACAATAATCCTCCAGGGAATTGTTATTTGGCTGCAGCTTTGAGCATATTTTTCGTGACTTAATGAGCGGTTTAGCGGGCAGCTTTAACCTATTACTTTTGTGTTACAGTATCTTAAAATTGTACTCATCATTTCATGACGGCCTAAAGAAGTATATAACTTCAATACAATAGTCAGCTCCTGGTCTATGTACAAAAAATAAATAAGAAAAACTTTGCATTATAGATCTCTGATGATTCACCTACAGGGATAAATTGTTTTGTATATAGATAAACTATGCATTTTTGACGATTGTATAAACTATAACCGACATCCCTACGTGTTTAGGCTATTATCCTTCGCTCAGGGGTCGAGTCGGCCTACTTGTTTGATTTTACTATGACGGTATATAGCACAGTTAAGGGCGTATAAAGCTAAGTGCCGCCCTCATTTTGTTTTTATTAACAACGATGAATTCAAGACCAATTCAAAAAAGACGCTCAATACTGACGCTTTAGAACCATATTTATGCTTACGGCGTCTTAAATAAAAAAAAAAATGTCCGCTAGCATATATTACGGCATAGCGTATATTATAGGTTACGCTAAGTTTACAGACCACTACTAGACCATACTCCACCACGCTGCTCACCTACGGGTTAGCTGAGGCCAGTGGTTTCCTATATAACCGCCCGAAAGCCACAGATTCAGCTTAACAACTGTCATCTATCGACAATAGCCACCGGCGGCGTCACGTGCCCTCCGGGGTACGGAGAAACCCGAGGCAAATGAATCCATCCATAGACAAGCTGCTCTCTACACTAAGTTTACATATATAAACACAATTTCTTGTATAAACATATTATGTAAACTTAGTGCTTACATGACTCCCAACGTTGCATAAAAAATACCACCACTGGTCATGTATTATCAGAAGGCGGTGACTGAGGCCCTAGGAACCGGCGAGCGTGCATAAAAAGATACTGAAGCCATTCACGACTTTCCGTTGCTCCATCGGCCTAGCGGTCTTTGAACCGAAGTGAGGGAGATCCGGCACAGCACTCGCTGCTCTGAGGATTCGTTCCATACCCTGGACATTTCTTGACTCCGTACAAATTATGTAATTCTCTCATCCATTTGTGTCTCACCTCCCCCTTTCTGGGGCAGCGACATTCACAGAAACGCCTTAGTTATCTATATAAATAAATAAAAATGGAGTGTCTGTTTGTAATATTAAAATAATCGCTTTTTACTATATGCATGTGGATGTTTACACGTACATATACCAAAATGAAATTTGTTTAAATTTTTGTCTGTCTGTTTGTTCCGGCTAATCTCTGAAACGGCTGGACTGATTTTGACGGGACTTTCACTGGCAGACAGCTGATTTAATAAGGAGTAACTTAGGCTACTTTTATTTTAGAAATATTATTTATTTTTATTAATATAAATAAATAGTATTCCACGCGGACGAAGTCGCGGGCACAGCAGCTAGTCGTCCATAAAGAGAAACAATGAACGTAAAACAAACGAATTAGAAATGTAGATACCCCACAAGGGACTGGCGTGAAGATAAAAATATAGCCACTGTATCATTTCCCTTCTCCCCAAGAAGTTAAACGCAACGGAGATCACTAACAGAATTAGCTTGTAACACAAAACTAAACTTCTCTCCGTCCCACCCCTAGCAGAGCTAACGAAATCTAAAATTCAAATAGGATCACAATTTACACAACGCTCTCTCAGTTTCCATAGACACTTATAGTCAACACATAATTAAATTCCCCAAAAGCCCTACTTGAAATTCATCAAATGGCAACTCCGAAAATTCTACCGTAGTTTCATGTGCCCGAAATAGCGGGGGCGAGAAAACTACTATTCAGTCTTTTATGAAGATATGCGAAGTTGATGAATACTGCGAGTTATTTAACTTGTTCAAGGGTCAAGTTACTAAGTAATGAGTAATGACTGATGAGGATAAGATACCGCAGACGTCCCGTGGTGTCTAAAGTGGGTGGCAGACATACCAGCTTTAAAATCGCAGACTTAAAGTTCGCGAACTTACTCGGCTCGACGTCGATGATACACGAGATACTTGCTCAAACTAACCTCCCTTTCAGCAGATCCTTTGCTATTAATTTTGTTACGCGACGTTGTAAAAATAAGTCAAAACTTAACAACTTGCGAGTAAATTTTCCCCATTCTCCTCTGCACCGCGGAATTGTGAACGTATTAGCTTCCGAATTGATTTATCGCGGCCCGTTAATGAAACCATTATTTATGGGAGCGGTCCGAATGTGGCACGCCATACCTATTCGTTATAAAGTTGGTTGTGAGTCAAGCGTGAGTCGGGCAAAGTAACAATGCAACTTAGAACTCAAGGACGTGATGATTATGCTTTGGAGTTTACTCTCCTTATGGAACGATTTTGTGTTATAAGGCCCGGTACGGAAATTTTATGAGGAGTAAAATCAAGTCTTAAATAAAAGTGATGACGTTACCCTCGTTCGCTTAAAAAGAGACAAACATATATATTTGTAGGTTTTCACGTGCGAAAGAATGAGATAGAAGGCATTGTACAGTATTTAATACATGGTCTGAGCGTAGTACGTGTGTTGGTACGTGTGTATGTGCGCGCCTGCGTATTGCGAAGCTTGGTACATTTTACGTATATTTTTGAAAACATTGGAAAATATGGAAGTAATTAATTCGAATGGTAATGAAGAAGAATCTGAAAAACACGTGAACGAGGTTAATTATTAAGCCTCAAGTTCACATTTCTGAATAATATAATTTTTATACAACATCAGATGGTGGAATAATGCTAGTTTAACACTGAGGTTCGTGGGTTCGCACGCAAGACAAACATTTATGTGTATGAACTGTTTATATATACTGTTTATCTTAGGTTGGGTATTTCTGAAAGAGGTAAGGGCGCTTCAGGTAACTCCACTGGGGGAAGTATCTCAAGAAGATCTCAGCCAAATAACGACTCCCTTGAGGGTTGTAATACCAGAGTGAAGGCTTAGCAGCAGCAGTAAGCTCTTAAAGGGTTGATGTATCAGCAGCACGCGTGGACAAGCTTCAGCAGTATCCCCTGCCAACCGTCATAGGTTATGGTAAACATCAGGTGAGCAGTATGTTTGTACGCCTATCTTCTTCATACATAGAAATATTGGTGTGATTCGAAAACGGATTTTGATGAAATTTTTACGGAATCCTCGGATTAGTCCAGTGGGTGTATATATTTTTTATTATCGAAAATATCATAATTATGCTGCGATTTGATCACCCGTGCGAAGTCGGAGCGGGTCGCTTGTTAAATTGTAAAGAGGGTGATGCAACTATATTGGAAGACAATAGAAAAACATAATGATAATCTTATTGAAGATACACAATTTAATATCCTTATTAATGTATACGCTTCGCGAGTGTAAACCTTCAATATTAATATTTGCCAAATAAAATATTCCTGACGTTCATGATCCATGTCCAATAATTAAAAAATAAAAGCCCGAATATTCCCAATATTTAAGTCTTATAATATAAAGCCAGCAAGATAGCGCAGTGGATAAACAACTGACCTAGAAACGAATGATTCTAGTTCGAATCCCAGGTGTATCGAAAATAAGTATTTCGACTAATAAGCCTTCAACAGTCTTCACCAACTGGCATTTTAGCAACGTGGTAGAGTGTGCTTTTTATAATTCAAATCGGGCATTTCAAGAGAGGTAGGGCGCATCAAAGCAGCCCGTCTGGGAAAGTACCTCCACAGAAAACCGCGGCCAAATAACAACTCCTATGAGGATTGTTGTGTTCCTGCGTGTAAGTGAGGTCACCAGTAAGCTCCTAAGGGGTTGCTATGATTGCAGTGGAGGAGGCATCGCGCGAGTGATACTTCATGTATATAAGCGTTCATAAACTACGGTAAACGCTTTGCGGCGGTGGGCCGTACGCTTGTATTTTTCCGAAGTTGTATAAAAAGAAACGGCCGGTGTGAAAAATGGTCACTGTAGTCTGTAAGGAGGAAAAGTGAAAAATAAATTGCATTGGGTTATTATAATATATATTAATGACGATTTTTATTATTTTTTTAATCAATTTTATGTCTAACGAAATATCAATTTTTATTATAAATGGCGCTACCTACTGATAGCCCGTTGAAAATAATTCATACCAATAGCAATTTCGTCAAATTTATCTCAAATTGCCTGAATTCATTGCTATTTTTTCTTTCATCCTGCATGTCCCAACAAAATTGTAACAAATTTGATACCAAGAACAACACGCCTACAAAAAAATTGTTACATTAGTGCTATAATTTTTTTTTATAATAATATATCTATCTATCTACGAGTATAATTTCACGCCAAATCCCTTACGGGGTAGGCAGAGAGAACCGAGCGCCACGGGACTCGATCCTTACATACCTCACTCGCTTCTGTAACATTCATTGCTCTTTTCATGTACGCTCGCCGGTTTCTAGGGCTCCTGACATCACCTTTTTATAGAACACGACCATTTTGATCACGGTAGGTAAGTCTTGGCCTTCCTCGACTCCTACATCCTTCCTTTACTTTTGCATTGCATATCTGCTTCGTCTTTCAGCCTGCATTCTTTCTACATATCCGAACCAACGGAGCATGCCTCTTATTTTAACACCGGCGCTCTCTTTCAGACCAACTCTGCTTCTAACATCTTCATCATTGCGAATACGGTCTACGAGCGCTACGCTACAAATTTTGCGCAACGCTCGCATTTCAACCGCGTTTATCCTACTTTCATGCTCTCTCTGCCATACCCAGCTCTCGCTTCCATAAGTAAGCGTTGGGGCCAGCACTGCATTGTGTGTAGCCACTCCATTGTATATAATAATATATCTAATTAGATAAAACATTTATCGTATAATTAATTTGAAAAAAAAGCACTTACTCGGTTGAAGAATTCTTAAATAATTCAATATAAGTTAAATACGAGATTAAAATCGACGCACGGAGTAATTCTCCATAAACAAAATTTGCATGCTGCTATTGTATATAGCTAAATAGGTTAGGTTAGTAGGTAGGAACCGCACATCTTGATACTAACTGTGTTTATTGCAGCTGCCTACGCTATCTACAGCAAATTAATAATTTGTTTTCTTCGAACCAACGGAAGAGATAAGAAAAGAAAAGTTGGTTTGCTGTAGAAAGAACGACGAAACAGATACACCATGCCTAAGCAGCGGGACGTAAGAACCGAGGAAGGCAAAACTCACCCACCAGCATCTAATTGGTCGTATTTGATCAGCAGGTGAAGCGGAGATTTTTGCAAGATTAGACATTGTACGAATTGTATGTTCCAGAGGGTATTGTCGCAAAAAAAGTATTTTTATTTTATGATGGAACTATAAATTTACGGTTTTCGGATTTTTTCCTTTATTTGTGCTACATTACATTGCTTTTTACCAAATTTCATGATTCTAGGTCAACGGGAAGTACCCTATAGGTTTTGATTCCCTTGCGAGTGTCAAATGTGCGCATAAATGAGGCATAAACAACGGTATCTTTTGATTAAAAAATCAAACTTCTAAGTCAGCTTTTAGAAGTTTGATATTTTCACTGCTCGAAGGGATTACAGACCTGAGTATTTGATATTAATTTTAGCTTGATAGCTCCACCCGTTCCTGATAAAAAGGGTTTTGACAGACAGTTAGACAGGCTGACAGACAGACAGACGGACAACAAAGTGATCCAATAAGGATTCCGTTTTTCCTTTTAAGGTACGGATCCCCAAAAAAACAGAGGTCTGCAACGTCTTCGGCGCTGCGGGATCCTGCGGTTCCTCCACCTCACTTAATGAAGCTCTCCGCGTAATGAAGGTCAGGCACTCATGCTCGCCTTCGCAGCTCCGGCTGGCCACCTCCGGCAGCAGCCTCCGCCGCTGCAGCTGCTTCATTACAGCAGACGGGGGCTGATCTCCCGCCGCGCCTCCGAGTTTAGAATTGGGCAGGCAAGTCTGCTGAAGTCGGAGTCGGTAATTTCTTTAATTAATGGCGGGGGGCTTCGGTCTCCGAGCCCTCTGGGTAATATTGTACGTTAGACGTTCAGACCAATGAATTCACCAAATGAAATTAAGATGAATAATTTGAGGGGAGTCAATGGACAGCCATTGCTAGTGTAACATATAGTTCGAATAAACAGACTGACCTCCATAGCGTTAGCTGTCAGGAGAGGGAGGGCGGAGGCCGACCACGCCACGCAGGCTCCTGCCGCGAAAGCGCCCAAGTTCACTGAAAAAAAAAACACTTTTAGAATTTTTGTCGAGCGCGGTGGCGCAGTGGTGCAACGCGTTGTTTTTTTTTTTTTTTTTAATATTGTCGGACAAATTATGCAGCGCCACCTAGCTCTAAAGTAAGCGAAGCTTGTGTTATGGGTACTAGACAATTGATAAACATACGTAAATACATTTTTTTTTTTGTAAATACATACTTATTATACAAGAAAATACCCAGACCAATACAAACAGACATGTTCATGCACACAAATGTTTGTACTGTGTGGGAATCGAACCCACGAGCATTGGTGTCAAAGTAGCGTAACAGCGCCTTCCACCACTGAGCCACCGAGCTCGGCAAACACTAATTGGATACCAATCCTCGTGGGTTCTATTCCCACCCTGGACAAAACTGTCTTAACATGTTTGGTTGTCTTGGTATGGGTGTTCTATGAGAGGTAGAGAGCACCAGAGCAACCTGCCTGGTAAAGTACCGCCACCGCACGGAAAACTGCTGCCAAATAACAACTCCCTATAGGGTTGTTGTGTTCCTGCGTGTGAGTGAGGTCTCCAATAAGCTCCTAAATTGCTGTGTTAGTAGCCGGGGAGGTATTGCGCGAGTAATACTTAGTACATTACAAGCGTTAATAGGCTACGGTAACCACTTTACATCAGGTGAGCCGTATGCTTGCATGCCTTCCGACGTAGTAAAAAAAATGCGAGCCGTACTAATTGATATTTTTCATACTAAATATTCTTTATCAGTGTCTTGTACAGCTAAGAGCAGATCACGCTCAATACTCGAAATACGATTGTAACTCTTATCACTAACGACATAAGAACGGTACAAAGGTCAAAGTAAAGTAAAGCTTTAGCTGCACTTTTTTAACGGGACAGGCCCGCCACTCATACCCACCACTGTGTCTCCTGTGTAACCAGAATTAACAGCGGCGACCACAAAAAAAGCAATGAACAGTCAAGTCCATTGCCGTCACGGGGGCTAAACTAGAGCTGCTTTGGAACTCACAACGAATTTAATCAGAAGAAATTTGTAGGAGTAGGAAGTTTTGGAATTGACTTCCCCTCTTGGCAAAGTGAGAGACAGCAATATAACAAATAAGGCATTTAAAACCTCAAAAAGATCTCGGATTATCAAATATCTAACACTATTGGGACCTAAACTGTGAGTTGTTACCTAACACATCGATTCCAATAATATAGATTGCAGAACCGCCTAAACGCCTGGTAATTCTCCCTTGTTGCCACCAAATCAGAATGTATGTATCAAGCTGCACTTAGCTGTACTAGAGGATTAAAGGCTATGTCCGTCTGTCTCTAATTAAATGTTGAGCATTTGTGTTTCATTTAATAACAAAATTGTTGCTGAGTATTTAGAATACTAATTGAATAATATTATACGTATATCAAAAACGACAAGCCGATACGTTCCAGTAATAACAGTCCGTTTAGTAAGAATGTGTGCGTGATTATAACTCTAATTATATGTATGTCCCTTGCGGGGTAGGCAGAGAGGACCTAGAGCCATGAGACACGGTCCTTACACACTTCACTCGCTTCTTTAACATTATTAGCTCTTTTCGTACACGCTCACCGGTTCCTTGTGCTCCAGACATCACCTTCTGATAAAACGTGACCAATTTGGCCATGGTAGGTCAGTCTCGGTCTTCCTCGGCTCCTACGTCCTTCCGCTTTCGCATTGTATATCTGTTTCGAGGAGACAGATCGTCCACGGTCACTTCCCATTCACCTCATCCCAAACACGTCTAAAGCAAGGGAAATTCGTTTTCAAATATGAAATAGGCCACTTTTCTCACTCATACATAAAAGTGAAGTGTTTCATTTACTTTGAACGTGAAATCCTTGGAAACTCCGATATCCCCCGTTTAAGGATTCCATTTTGTAAGGAACACACGGAAAATAGTATTTGAATTATTCATGTTTGTTGAACGCCGTCCCAAGTTGGCTGCGGTCCGCTCTGGTGTCTTCAAACTTGTAATTGATTTACTTATCTCATTTTTATTTAACGCAGCGTGCACAACGTTATAGTCTGGTTAGAAGCTGTATCCGTTGCGTTTATGAGCTGGCAGAATTGAGGGTATCGCTCGCGTGTTCCCACTTTCGTTGCTAACGTAACACCTCAGCGTACAAGAGAGGCATGCAAACATACAGCCCACCTGATGTAAAACTGTTACCGTAGCCAATGAAAACTTGCAAATAAGTATGATTCGCGCGATGTCACCTTTACTGCTAAGCTGTGCTATTCCTTATTTGTGACCTCACTCACTCGTAAGAATACAACAACTATTTAGAGAGTTATTATGCTGCAGTTTACTGTGACGTGGAGTTACTTCCACAGACGGACTGCTCTGTAGCCTACCTCTCTTAAAATAACGAATGCATTGTTATTTGAACCATTGATTTTCTATACTCGCCTACCCATCATCACCATCATTTCAGTCTGTGTTAGTCAACTACCGAACATAGGCCTCCCCTCTAGAGAACTATTATTCGTCTCGATCCTGTACCACCTGCATCTATGATCTCCCTACAAACCTCTTGAGGTCGTCGCTCCATCCAGTGGGGGTCGTCCCACACTACGTGTACCAGTACGGGGTCACCGTCGAGAACCTTTCTTCACCATTCAGAGATTAATAATAGAAGTACCTCAGTAATATTTTCCATATTCAAATAAATATTCCATAGTACATTTTATTATCTTCTAAATCAAAAATTGTAGAAACAACTCCTTGTGAAAGATTTCCAAGACAATAAATATGACATGGAGAGCTTTAAAATGAGCTGTGCTTATCATCAGGCAATCCATACGCTTGTTTACACCTTTTTAGGACAAAATCAATTCACCTATTCCCGTGGCGACATACTGAGTGGTGATCCCTGACGTGTCTCTCTTAATGTCAGGAACAGTTTCCATTCTCTGGAGTATCTTGGTGTGTCCATTCTTCACGTCTGGCTCAGCTTCGTCTGTCACCGAAGAGCCTGCCTCCAGGTCTACACTGGACAATGCTTGATTTTCGTTCACTGTAATGAAAAAAAAATGTTTTTTACATCACAGATATAAATATTCTATACTTCTAAAAATAATACAAACTTCTTCATTAAGTATGTCTCGCGCGATGCTTCTGCTGCTAACACATCTACCCCTTAAGAGTTTACTGGTGCCCTCACTCACTTGCAGGATCATAACAACCCTCCAGAGAGTTATTATTTGGCTGCGTTTTTCTGTGAAGTAGAGGCACTTTCCCGTATGCTTTGATGCGCTTCTCTTAAAAACACCCAGACCATGACAAATAGACATGTTCTTACTATAAACCAGCATTCTTGTATGTTTCGTGTGTTTGGCCCTAACACTTTTGAATTAAATTTTGTATTTTATTGATAAGTATCTATTATTTAATAATTATCTTATATATTATAATTATCTTATCTATCCTGAATAAAAGCAAGTTTACATAAAGAAATTCGAGCGAATATCAATCGACCAGGTACTGAATATTATGTACCGAGTGAGATATATCAGGACTGCGGCTTATGACGCTCGATTCTCTCTGTCTACCTCACAAGGGACCAGACCCGAAAATATATATTGATATATAGAAGTAAGCTTTTAATTCTTTGCCTCTCTTAGTATTAGAGGTGAAGCCACTTTAACGTTCTGCATCCTGTAAATCCTGTAAATAGAGCTCTGGCGATAAGGAGATACTACAGTCAGTCAGAAAAGGTTGGTATTCTATTGATTGCAGAAGTTGGACCACTCATACGGACGGACGCACAGAATGAGCAAATGTGTGTGGTAGCACACAAAGGAAAACGCAGAACAAAACCAGTAGACTACACATAGGCCAATACCCTGCACACATAAGCTGGATCGACTTTAGACTGTATTCAAACGGATAATCACGTCTGAACACAAGCCCCTGCTGATGGAATCCTGCGGCCATTGGAGACATCCGTGGCACCGCACTTGCAGCACCTACGTTGCCACGTGACGTGCCTGGCTCACGCACACGATGGACGACCAATGTACTCAATAAGGGGCGCATCGAGACGGATGAATCCGTGGATGATTCTTGTCTAAATGCACCGTCGACAAAACGAGCCCTGTGGCTATTGAAAAATGTCAGGGACCCCCTAACACCAGATGTCAAACAATAAGTCCATAGTGTTAAACAAGAACCAGAAAACACGGGGAAATTAATCTGCGGTCAATCTTGCTTGGAAGGTGATGATGATAAAGATAAAGAATTATTTATTTACACAAAGCATGAGTAGTTACATACATTTGCATACAATGTGTCTTCGAAGTAATTCAACATGTTTGGCCGGCGGAGAAACATTTGAGAGGGAGCAACAATATTATGATAATGAAATAAAGTAACATATCTAAATTGAAAATAAAATATGAAAGAAAAGCCAACACAAAATGAAAAATAAAAAATCAATAACATAAGTAAATAAAACGGAATTTAAATAGACTAAAGTTAAATTAACTAATATAAAATTATAACTAAATCTTAGGATTTATCGTAAATAAAGTCGTTTACAGCGTAATAACATTTCTCTGTCAACAGTTTTTTGGGATGAATTTTAAACAGATTAATATTTAAATTCTTCAACCGGTCTGGAAATTTATTAAAAAATGTTGGTGCCATACAAATAACACTTTTGTGCATTAGTGCAGTCTTAGCGGAGTGGAGACACAATCTATCGTTGTTTCGTCTATTCCTTGGGAAAATGTCAGATAATTTTGGAAATAAGTTGGGAGCTTGTTTCACAAATAATGTAAATTCTAATATATATAGTGACGGAAGAGACAGAGCAGTGATAGCCCAGAGGATAAGGAATCAGCCTTGAGCAACTGGTTCCCAGGTCCGAGTCCAGGCGGGGGCAGGTACACTAAATTCACGTGCGACGTGTGACCTAACCTAAGAAAGATCTGATTTTCCCTCGAGGTTGTGGGGGTCTGACGGCAGTCGCTCCATGTAAAAATTAGTGTCTTCGCCAAATCCTGAGACTTAGGTAGCGGGCCCCGCCAATCCTAATGGATTAGGAAACGAGATAATGAGAAGAAGAAGATAGTGACGGAAGAGTGAGAATTCTGTGTTTTGTAAAATATGGTTTACAGCTATCAGTTGATTGAATTCCAAACGTGGCTCTAATACAGCGCTTCTCAAATATAAATATTAACACACACCGTTGTGTTACCCCAAAAGAAGATTCCGTACATACAGACACGATCATCCCATAGTATGCAGTAAGGAGTGCACCAGTATTTAACGTACGACTGAGTTTGTAGAGCAAGTACATCAAAGTTGAAATCTTTTTACAGGTTTGTTCAATAATACAAAATCTGTTTATACTTTTCATTTTCGATCTTCGTAAAAACGATCATGTTTCGGAGTTTCGTGCACAGTTGAAGTGGCACCCTATTTGACTTCGCAGAAATGTGCACATACTATCCCTGCTTTTCAAACTTATCACCAATCCCAATTCCCCTCTATACCTCTGTTTTCGTTGTCCACTCCTTCCACCGCCAACTCGATCCCAACGTTCCTGCCATATAAAAACTTTACATTTCTCTCTAGCTAACGGGAAATTCTATTTTAATTCGGTCGCTGTACGTGCTGCTAGACTTTGGAATAAATTACCACTAGAGATAAGAGTCTTGTATTTAGTTTCAAGGGAAAACTAAAGAAGAACTATCTAAAGATATTATCATCTAAAGAAAAATAATATGTAGGTATATATATTTGTATATATGTATGTGGTTGTATGTCGTATGCATGTATGTATATTTGTGTATGTTATGGTCTTCTTCGTTTTATTTTTATATTTTTTACTGAATCTGTTTTTGTTTCTGTTTTAGTTGTCACATATATTTGTTATAGCCCTTGTACAATTTGTTTCCACATTCATTACGGTTGACTGGAAAAAATCTCTTGGAGAGATAAGCTCACCTTTGTACACTGTATTTGACACTGATTATTATGTACTATTTGTGTGCAATAAAGAATATGGTCCTTCCAATTCAATTTATGGCTATTATAGTCAATTTATGACTGTACCGAGAATTTAGCTGCGTTAAAGTCAATTGTTATAGTATTTTAATGTCAAGTGAGTTATTTTTCTTTAACTAAAATACATTGTTGATGTTTTATCAAACTTATAACTTAATTATTATTAAGCCATTGGACTATAATCACATGTCAAGGATTATCAAAAAAATATTAAATTATTATTAATAAAAAAAAAACCAGTGAGCTGTAGACCACACGACTGAAATAAATGTTAAGTTTCGTATTCTAAGACACTGTATCTTAGATATAAAACTTAACTCGCTATGAGAGAAAGAGAGAAAGAAAATGTGTGCTCGCAGCTCTCTCTCTTGCCCCTACAGTAATATACGAAACGTAACTCTCTCTCTTTCTATCTTCACTAACTGATATCTCCCTCTCAACTTCCGTTCGCATCGCCCGTACACACTTTTCGTAACGCTCTCGTCACGCATTCACTAGTTTACTTCCCAAGTCAAGCGTGCGTAAAGAAGTTTACTTCAAAAATTGTCGTAGGTATATGCGTTCATAGACCGAAGATACTGCGCATCGGTATATAACATGTTGCTCTACTAGGGAATATCTTACAGAAAGCGTAGGGTTGCCACCGCGTGAATATTCTCATCCGAAAACGCGCAATGGGAGACGTTCTTGTTTTGCGCGTTTTTAGATTGTATTCTCACTCAAAGTAGTGGTATAAAAGAATATTGATACCATGAGTCTCGGGGCCATGCCAAAGAAGTCAACGGACTGCCGCCAAATTCGTGTTGACATTTGTAATGAAATAAAGATAATGGTGTGTTATTTTAAGTGGAAAGAGATATGAAACTTCAGTGTTTACACTAGATACCGCTTTTAAAAACATATAACTGCATCGGGAATGTGTTAATTAACTACTTATCGTTCGATAAAGATTAACAAGTCGACATAAACATGAGACAGTAAAATAATCACGCGTAATTAAACCTACTTATGCTATAAGCTTAGAAGGCTTATTCTTTTACCTCTTCACCTCATCCCGTTTCCTAATCTTAAGATTGACGAGGTCCGCTACCTAAGCCTAAGGATTTGGCGAAGATACTGATTTTTACATGGAGCGGCTGCCGTGAGACCTTCACAACACTGAGGAAAAACCAGATCTTTCTTAGGTTAGGGCACACGTCTTTCGTTATATAATTTCTTGGACGTATGGATTTTCTCACGACGTTTTCCTTCATTGCCGAGCAAATGAAAAATACATACATAAATACGAAAACAAAAATTAGTGGTACATGCCGTCGCCTGGATTCGAACCGGGGACCATTTCCTCAATAAGCCGGCTCCTTGTCCTCTGGGCTGTCACTGTTCTTAAAAAAGGCTTATTATAGACAGATAAAAATCTCTGGAAATAATTCAGCAATGGTATTACCTCTTTATTTTTATAATTTGACATAATTCTACCTTGTCGGTACAATTATATCAAGCTGACATAAATTTATTGTTATCTCAATGACAATGTGAACCTTGAAAATACAGGTAGAAAAATGAATACTATTTTGTTTAAAAATTGTAAATATTCAAATATTGTCAAATTATTCTTTCGCGTTCCTTGGGAAATGCGTGATGCGCTTGTTTCCTGAAGTGAACAGTACCTATTATTCAGAATATAGCATTTTTTTATCAATCAGTTAAATTTTGAATTTACATACATTAAGTCCCCTTTTTTAGAAAAAGAGTTAAATCAGAAATAGATTAGGTATGAAAGAGAGTGTCGGTATTAAAATAAGAAGAAGCATACTTTATTAGTGCATACTAGTAGAAAGAATGCGTGAGGAAAGAATGCAGTGAATGTGGAACGTCGTAGGAGCCGAGGGAGGACAAGACTTATCTACCATGACTAAATTGATCATGTTTTACCAGAAGGTGATGTCAGGAGCCTTAGAAACCGGCGAGCGTGCATGAGAAGAGCAATTAATGTTATTAAAGCGAGTGAGGTGTGTAGGAACCGAGTTATGTGTTCTTCCTACCTGCTCCGCAATTGATTTGGATTGAAGTTATAGAATAGATTTCGTTTTTTCTTTCTTTCAGAATGCGTATTCGATTTGACTATATTTAGTGTGTTTATGTTAAGGCGATGTAAATATTATTATATTGTTATCGAATCAATGAAGTCGTTATTATGAAACTGATAGAGTTGACGTCTGTCGCACTCTGCGAGTGATAGAGTGTTGCACAACACTTAATATTTTCGTTTCGTAATGTTTTCGACATAACAATGAGTTTATCTGCGACCTTCGCCATGTAAATGCTCTTTTATAAATTCAAGAGTAGCTGTGTCTGTGAGTCTGTCTACACGTGTTTCCGTCTGTTTATAACATTTTTACGACTAAACCGCTGTGGGAATCGGTTTGAAATTTGTTATAGGTACAGTTAATGCGGGGTACGCAAAGTCACGGACCACGTAGTATTGTAATAATCGGAAGAAATAAAAGTCAGAGCAGCTATAAGATACGACGTACCAAACCTATAAACAACAAAGTAAAATGTTAATTCTCTGCCCTTCATCGCAACGCGATTGTAGAAGAAACATTGTACCTTAATGAAAAGTATCGGCGTAAGATAGCAGGTAAACGGTTGTTCAACCCTAAAATATATACTTCAAAAATATGTGTCGAAGTATAACTATTTACGTGGAACTTGTCTCTTGTTTTTTAAGAGACTTTATACAGAACGTAAGTAAAATATTTATTGTAAACGAAAAATATAGATATGTATGTGTGATATATTTCGGTCATGTACAGAACACCAAATAGGAAATGTCGATTTAATGGTGTAGGTACTAGCGCAATATCATCGAAGCATGCCTTGCGGGATAGGTAGAACGAACCGATCGCCTCATGACCGGATCCTTACACGCCTCACTCGTTTCTTTGGTCTTCTTTCTTTTTAGGGTTCCGTACCCAAAGGGTAAAACGGAACCCTATTACTGAGACTTCGATGTCCGTCCGTCCGTCCGTCCGTCCGTCCGTCTGTCACCAGGCTGTATCTCATGAACCGTGATAGTTAGACAGTTGAAATTTTCACAGATGATGTATTTCTATTGCCGCTATAACAACAAATACTAAAAAATTGAATAAAATAAATATTTAAGGGGGCTCCCATACAACAAACGTGATTTTTTTGCTCGTTTTTGCTCTATATTGATCACGGCAACAGCTAGATGCTTGAAATATTCACAGAATATTTAGTTATATATTCACTTTAAAAATAAATAATTAAATTAAAATAAAACAAATATTTAAGGGGGGCTCCCATACAACAAACGTGATTTTTTTTGCCGTTTTTATAGATAATGATAAGGAACCCTTTGTGCGCGAGTCCGACTCGCACTTGACCGATTTTTTTAGCTGATGGTTTACTGGCCGGTAAATATTAACAACAACAGGAAGTGAATTCTTAAGACGTGCTCTAAAACAAACTGGTTTGTCTAGGGCCGAGCAGATTATTTTGAATTATTATATGAAGATCCACAATCCACGTGATGATGTAAGAAAGAGAGTCGGTCTAAATGAGAGTGTCGGTGTTAAGATAAGAAAAGGCATGCTCCATTGGTATTTGACGAGCTCGGTGGCGCAGTGGTGAAACGCGTTGTTACGCTACTTTGACACCAACGCTCGTGGGTTCGATTCCCACACGGTACAAACATTTGTGTGCATGAACATGTCTGTCTTGGTCTGGGTATTTTCTATGTATAATAAGTATGTATTTACAAAAAAAAATGTATTTACGTATGTTTATCAGTTGTCTAGTACCCATAACACAAGCTTCGCTTACATTGGGGCTAGATGGCGCTGCGTCATTTGTCCGACAATATTTATTTATTTATTGGTTTCGACATGTAGAGAGAATGCAGGATGAAAGAATGACGAATCAGACGCCCAATGCGAAAGTGGAAGGATGTAGGAGGAGAGGAAGACATAGACTCACCTACCATGACCACAATGGTCGTGTTTTATCAGAAGGTTATCTCAGGAGCCCTAGGAACCGGCGAGCGTGCATAAAAAGAGCTATGAATGTTAAAGGAGCGAGTGAAGTGTGTAAAGACCGCGTCTTATGATGCTCGGTTCTTTCGTCCCTACCCCGCAAAGGATTGAAAAGATGATTGATGTTGATGATAATGTTTTTCTAATGATGAAAAACATAAGAACAAATTATCATCGTACTTATTACGGCCTGCCTGATGGGAAGTAGTTGCAATTGCCTATGGATACTTGCAACATCAGAGGTGTCACGCGAGTGTTGCCGACCGGTGTAAACCTCTTCACGTCTTTATAATAATCTCTCTTAGGAAAACCTCGGCTTTTGGGAGTTCATTCCCCAACTTAAGAGATCTCGGAAGAAAACTTCTTTGGAATCGCACAGTATACGACAATTGGCTCTAATATGTGAAAAAAACCTGTTATTGATATTGTTCCATCGTGCATGCGCGAAATTTGTCCCACCAAGGGACGCTGTCTATTCTTAAACTTGTAGGGGCACTTTGTCTACACGCGCATATTGCTTATTAGCTTCTAACTTGTATGAATTTCGGCGTATGAAGCGCAGTTTAACACGCTCATGCATTTTAATTATTCCTCCCATAATAGGCCACCCCTATATCTGGTGACCCCGCGGTCGCGTGCATGATTGTGCAGTGTTTTGTTAGTGACTTTACTATTTTTTTAATGGAACATTTATCAGTGTATTTACGTTCGTTTTCGTTCGCGATCTTTCGTTTCATACGGGGCATCGACAACTCACCCAAACACGTAGTTATAACGTGGACCAGTACGTATTGTTCAGAATGAATCCTGTGCAACCAAGAACACCGCAGCCAACCGGTTCAGACCACACCATCTCAAATTACGGCATTCGCAATGATGGAGCAAATTACCAATGAAACTAAAATTAAACCTTCATAGTACTCCTCTGCAGTAATAATTGTGCTAAGTGTGCAATAAACGATGAAGACATAGGTCTAATGTACAACAAGCAGCTCCCATTGACTCCGACAGCGAGCATCACAATTGTGCACTGGGGAGGTGATGCTCTTTTTCGGTTAGCACAAAAGAGAGGTAGGGCGCATAAAAGCAAGCCGTCTGAGAAAGCACCTCTACCTCACTGAAAAAGCGCAAATTACGACTCCCTGAAGGGTTGTTGTGCTCCTGCGTGTTAGTGAAGTCACCTATACTATAGTAAGCTCCTAAAGAGTCGCTGTGCTAGCAGCAGAGATGGATCTGGCTAAGTACGACCTCGTTATCACAAAATTGGATAAGGAGGTTGTCTCTGAGATCACGGATATTCGGGACAATCCACCGAAAATCGACATCTATGCTTCTTTGAAAAAGTACGGACTATCCTTTGTTATGGATGCCAAGGACATAGACGTGTTAGCGGCAGTTGCTGACAAGGTCATGGAAAACATTGGTGTTGGAAGAATAGCAGGGTTGAGAACTTCAGCGGACCCCACACCTGGTACGTCTTCAGACACAAATGCGGAGCGGATTTTTGGAGAGTAGTAGGCCACCCCTGTGATCTTAAAGACTCAGTACTGTGTGTAAGCTTAGGATTATCGACAATTCTCCCAGCTCGCCTCTGAACCGTATTACAAGGTCCTAGCATGTAAACAGGTGCTTCCACTCAAAGGTGACCATGCATGGCCTGATTTGAGATTTGTGTGACATAAGTCTTTGCGTCAAATTGAAGTAATGTTTCGCTCTGTTGAGCACACCAAATTTCTTAGATACCAACTTATTTTCCTTCTTGTGATTTCGGAACCTCCCTGGTGATCTCAACACCAAGAATGTGCTCTTGGTGTAAGAGGTGCCTTTTTGGAATTGAGCAACATTGGTACTTTCTTAACTGTGAACTAGTTGAGTTCAATTGGACCAAGTTCAACGGCCTCCAGTACTTTAACACCCTCAATTTCAGACACAAGTTGATCACATTGAGGGATGTTAGCATGTTCTTTACTCTAATTGATGAAGATATACTCGTATCATTGAAATACAGCAAAGATAATGTCGGAGTCAGCCCAGTACCAAGCGGGATGCCAACATTGATATCCATGCTATCGAAGCAGTTACTATCAATAGAGCCTTACAACCATCTGCTGGATAAGAAACTGGTAAATGTTACACAAACTCTCGTGCAGCCTATAAAAGGATACTTCGATAGAAGACCACAATGCCAGACCCCATCGAACAGCATTTTGTTCACAAAAACGATATAAGTAACTTAATTATCAATTATAACCGTTTGTATACACCGTGTTTTGAGGATTTCGATGGCGTTGTTGCCCATGTTACTCTAATCGAACACTTCGGTTAAGCAACGATCTCAGCCTGTAGATTTGTCTGTTTTGATCTGTCGAATTTCTTCGTGCTTCGGAGGTCATGTTAATTCGTTGGTCCCGGATTGATGTTGACCGTCGTTAAGCTGACATTTTCCATTTTTATAAATCTTCCTATGTCTTCGTTGAGTTGCTCTTATCATTTCTATGTGGATGATCTGCAGGTTAATGTACAAATTACATCAGATATGCTGAACTCGGGAATTTCTCGGTTAAATGATAATTTGTGCCATATAAATTCCTGGTCAAACAACTTTTTGATTCCTGCTAACCCTAATAAGTGCCAGGCTATTTCTGACATGTGGGTCAAGGCAAATTGATAATATTTGACATCAGTTCCACATTGTCTATCATGTTTAATAATTCTGTTATTCCTTTTAGTAAGAGTGTCAAAAATCTTGAATTGCATCTTACTCTACTTTGCCCTGGAGCACACAAATGGCTGAAGTTAATCGAAAAGTAATATCCACATTGCGCTTTCTAAATCGATACAGAAACTTTCTGCCTATTGAAACTGAGGTCACATTAGTTCAAACCCCTCATTTTCTACTAATGTATTATTGTGATGTGTGTTATCCTGATCTTCACGAAGATCTTCTTAATAAGCTGGACCGGCTCATCAACATTGTTATCCGATTCATCTTCTGTCTTTAGAAATATGACCACATTTCACTCTACCGGTCAAAGCTTGCATGACTTTCCATTCGTCAGCGTCGACATTTAAGATTACTTAGCACAATTTATGCAATACTTTTTAATCCCCATTCTCTTGAATACTTTAACTCTTTCAGTACCTTTGTGATTCTCATAATCGTCAACTTAGTTCCATCAAACAACTCCCACTGATTCTTAATACCACTTTTTCGTTCGGGCTTCATGCCTAATTCCTTTACTCTACAAGCTTCACGACTCTGGAATGCGTTGCCTGAACCCATTTAAACTTCCTGAACAAATTTTGTTTTAAAAAGAAGTTACGTCCCTATCTTTTAGAGAGCCTGTCCAAGCAGTAGTCATCCAAGGTGTGTTGTATAATTAGTACATATTATGCAATAAATTATATTACAGTTATGTACATAGTTGAATATGTATGTATTACTAGGGTTTTGTATGTATTATGGTGGTTATATATGTATTATCGTAATTATTTATGTATGTATAGTTAGATGTATGCTCATCGTAGATACGATTCATATTCCATTTTAATGTTAAAAGAAACCGCAATCATGTTTTTTCTCCACTTTTTTCCTACATCGTCATGACGCATACAAGCATACGGCTCCCCTGACGTAAAGCTGTTACCGTAACCTATGAACGCTTGCAATTAAGATATAAAGTATAGTATCCGATCCGTCCATCCCGCGCGATGCCACCTCTGCTGCTAATACAGTCACTCCTTCGGAGCACACCGGTGTTCTAACTCACACGTACGAACACAACAACCCTCCAGAGAATTATTATTTGGCTACAGTTTTCTGTGGGGTAGAGGTACCTCCCCAGACGGGATGTTTTGATGCGTCCTCCCTCTCTTAAAAATCCTAATGGTTGACTGGTAGATGTTGATTAACATTGGGCTTTATGTACCTACGGTCAATGAAGTTTTAAATAAATACATAACTCATTGGCCTTCGGGCGGCATGAAAACTTTATCTGCCAATGTGCTGTTGAGTAGCGTGGTGGAGTACACACTAAACTCCTTAGGTAGAAGGTAAACCCGTATCCCTGCTGTGGGATGATTGATTGATGATTAATTATCGATTGATGTCGATAATGGTATTAAGTGCCGGTGATGGTAAGTATTTCCGTGGCCTATTGACATTTGGAACCATTGCCGACTCTGAAATAATCTCATGTGACAACCCTGATAGGGAGTTCATTCAGTAATCTTACGGCTGTTGTAGGAGAACTTCTCTAGAACAACACAGTACACGACTCTAGGTCGTGGGGATGGATTCCCTGCCGATGGCGAGCGATGCGATTGTTCCGTGTCTTTAATTGAGTGTATTCTCATTAAACCTTACTCATACATAACACTGCAGGAATACTACTGGCCCTTTAATTGAAGGGGTTTAGAGCATACTCAGCCACGCTGCTCAAATGCAGATTGGCGGAGGCCTGTATTTTCGACAACAAGCGCTGCCAACGGTTTATCGTGCTCAAGATTTTTTGGATGTAAAGTGGTTACCGTAGCCTATTAACGCTTGCAATACAGGAAGTATCGCTCACGTATTGCTACCCCTGCTGCTAACACCGCAACTTCTTAGGAGCTTGCTGGTAACCTCACTCGCAGGTATACGACCACCACACAAGGAGTATATATTTGACTGTGGTGTTAACTGAGATGAAGGTACTTGGGGGAGTCGGTGTTTTAATGCGCTCTATTTTTCTTAAAAATTCCCATAACAAGACAATCAGAGATACACACAAATGTTTGTCATGTGTAAAAATCGAACTCACGATCCTTCATATTAAAGTAGCATGGCTAACCACTCGGCTCGTTTATAATAAAAAATAGTGTAAAAAACTCATGTTTTACTGTAAATATTTATTTTCTAACAACTAATTATGTTTGGGTGTCTAAGGACCGCATCTTACGGCGCTCGGGTCTCTCTGCCTACCCCGCAAGGGACCTGCCGTGAAGATATACATACATACATATTTTGTATGTTCGCATTACAAATACATATTCATAACATAATTATCATAATGTTTATGTTTTTATCGTCATAACGTGATTTGTTCTAGAAATCGACTTCAAGTTACTAAAGTCGTATCAAATGGGGTCAACTCCAAGACTTTCCAGTAAGCAAGGGGTGATCAGCTCAATAGTCAAGTTTAGGAATGGATATATTAACACGAAAACCAGTGGGTTCGATTCAAATTCAATATTCGATTCGATTTCAAATAACAACTCGACATAGAGTTGCATAAAATTGCCAGTAAGCTCCTAAAAAGTTGCTGTATTAGCAGGAGAGGTGGCAGCGCGCGAGTGATACTTAATGTATTACAAGCGTTCATACGCTACCGTAACCGCTTTACATCTGGTAGACAGTATGCTTGTATTCCTTCCAACGTTGTATAAAAAGAAGCTATATATCCTGGTTCATAGGCTACGTTAATGTTTTTACATGAGATTGGTGATATGCTTGCTGAAATCAGACAACCGGTGGTGTGCGTAACGCATTTTTCCCCGCGTCACACAAAAAAAAAGGCTTAGGTAGACCGCGCTAATCCTAATACATTAAGAAACGGAATACCGCTAAGAAGAAGAAGAAAAAGAGAAACAGTGACAGGACGAAAACAGCAGACAAATAACAAACGGTTTGCACGCATATTACTATTGTTATAGTGTACTAGGAAATGGCTAGCCCGATATGGATGCTTGTAACACAAAGAGCCTCACTCGCGTGTTACAACAACCGCTGCTAACAATACAACTCTCAACTCACTATTCTGTAAAGTTGAGGAAATTCTCTAGTCGACAAAAGACCGCCTTTCAAGACATCCCGTATATATACAGTTTCATGGCTCTACCCTCCCTGAAGAAAGGTAAGGTCGAGATAAGATTAGAAGGTTTCAGTGAATAAGGGCTTTAACCAAATATAATAACCACCCGTCTGACACCGACGTCGTAAAATACAATTTTAAATTCGAAAGCATATTGTTTTCATTTCTAAAACCATTGCTTGAGGACCAAAAAAGATGACTGAAGACAAAATAAGACTGTAAAAAAACCCTCGCAAACAAACACACAAAAGCACTAGTGAAACAAACAAACAATCACAGTAAAACAAACTGGGTTTCATTTAAAAATAAATACATATTTACAGTTACAAAGCGTAAAATACAGTTAAGCTAAATTATATAGTTTAATTTTTTTAAGATGTTGAATTGCAACTTGAATAAATCTCACGTTCCAATCTTATGTGGTATTTAATGTAATAATTGCACCTACTTGCTACAATCCGAAAGCTTAATCACTGGTATATAGAACTGTCAATGATATTCCACAGATAATGAATGGCCGCGCGGCGCAGACGCCGCCTGAGACTGGCAGACGCGATAACCCCGCGAGACAAATTAACAGCCAGGAGTCGGCAACTGCGGCTCGCGTGTTTATTTACTGGATATACCCCGGTGTCCCTTGGGAATTTGGAAATATAATAATAACTATTGCTGGACAAATTACACAGCGCCATCTAGACCCAAAATAAGCGAAGCTTGTGTTATGGGTACTAGACATCTGATAAACATATGTAAATACATTATTTTTTTGCAAATACATACTTATTATGCAATAAAACACCCAGACTAAGACAAACAGGCATGGTCATGCACGCAAATGTTCGTCAAAAGTAGCGTAACAGCGCGTTTCACCACTGCGCCACCGAGCTCGTCAAATATCCTTTCAACATGCAGCGCTTACTACATCCATTAGCCTGTCACAGATTCATTTTCTAAAACTATCCTGAAGGGCATTCAACAAAAAAGTTTTCTTCCGAGAACTCTCAAGTTGCGGAATGAACTCCCAGCCAAAGTTTTTCCAAGGAGCTACAGCTTGGGCTTCTTCAAGAAATGCGTGAGGATGTTTTGAAGGCCGGCAACGCACGAGTGACATACCTGGTGCTGCAAAGGTGGTATAAAAAAGGTTCCCGCTGTAACTTGAAATACCAAACTCCACGAGCAGAGCCGCGATCACCAGCTAGCTTTCAATATCAAAGCGTATGTTCTAAAAGCGAACTTTCAAGCGCGGGTGTTCTAATAACCGAACACCAATATTGACAATATCAAAATATGTATCCACTGAAGTAAGCGAAACCAAATATTACTTGACTTGAACAATATTTATATTACGAGATATACTTCTGTGCCAGATGCTTGTTTTAATCAGCTGCGGCTGCCTTGCCAGGAATGTACCTTAAGTCTACCTTCTTTTTGTTCATACGTCGGTAGACATACAAGCATACGGCCCACCTGATGTGGAGCGGATTCCGTAGCCTATTAATGCTTGAGATATATTAAGTATCACTCACGCGATGCCTCCTCTGCTGCTTACGCAGCAACTCCTTGGGAACTTACTGGTGACCTCACTCACAAGCAGGAACACAACAACCTTCTAGGGAGTTGTTGTTATTTGGTTGCGGTTTTCTGTGAGGTGGAGGTACTTCACCAGACGGGGTGCTTTGATGCGCCCTACCTCTCTTAATTTTGATGCGCCCTACCTCTCTTAATTTTGATGCGCCCTACCTCTCTTCTTAGCGTTAGTCCGTTTCCTAATCTTTTAGGACTGGCGGGATCCGCTATCTAAGTCTAAGGATTTGGCGAAGATACTGTATTCTAAATATAGCGACTACCGTCAGATCTCCGCTACTTAGAGGGAAAACCAGATCATTCTTAGAAGGTCATCTGTCAAGGTCACAAATATTTGAAATATAATTACTTGGGCGTGTGGGTTTCCTCATGATGTTTTTCTTCACCGCCGAGCAAGAGATAATCACCTTAAGTCAACCAGAGAAAGATAAAGAGTGTCAGTGTTAAGATAAGAAAAGACACGCTTCGTTCGGACATGTAGAAATAATGCAGGGTGAAAGAATAACGAAACAGATATACAATACAAAAGTGAAATGATGTAGGAGCCGAGGAAGACCGAGACTTACCTACGATGACCAAATAGGTCGTGTTTTTATCAGAAGGCGATGTCAGCAGTCTTCGGAACCGGCGAGCGTGCATGAAAAGAGCTGTGAACGTTAAAGTAGCGAGTGAGGTGTGTAAGGACCGCGTCTTATGGCGCTCGGTTCTCATTACCTACTCCACAAGAGACCTAATTTGAAAACGTACATAATTTTATAAATATTCAGTCCAAACAGTCCAAATTCTACACAATCAAACTTAAGATATGTAACTCAATATATGGTAAAAACCTGTGACATAGTGACAGACAGACAGCAGAGTGATAGCAATAGTATTCCGTTTGCCATTTAGGTACGGACGATGGGTACGGAACTCTAAACTAACTCGACGCGCGTAGACCCGCAAACAGTAGTTAGTATCTAGTAACGTTTGGTGCGGATGTCGTTTGTACAGACGATAACAGATCGAGTTACATAACCATGCCTCTTATGACTTTGCAGTAAAGGTGAGATTTGAACGGTTTTGTATAGCTTCTGTCGCTGTGTGTACACAGACCGTGTTGACGCGTTGGCTATGCAAATACACGGTGAGGCGTGCAATGCAAATTTGGAGTTTATTGGGCACAGATAAGGTTGTGTTTTGATAAATTATGGTAATGCGCGGCGCCGCCAACATGCCGAGGGAGGCAGCGAGCCGTAGAATACGTGGTTTGCGACTAAGGTTGTATATATACACTGACTCGCTCTAGTACGTGAACGTATTGACTCTGGAAATAATTCAGCACAGCACGAGACCTATGTTGACAAATTTGTTTCGGCATTTCTTCTTCGCCACTGTTACTTTGAAAAAGTTGGTCATAATAACTAATTAAATCTAATAAACTAAAATATTTATTATATTTAAAAATATGTTTTATCGTGAGAAAACCGGTACGTTTAAGAAATTTTATTTCGAAACACGTGTGACCTAACTTAATGAAAGTTGGGATGGAATATCACTATGCCACACGTGTCTAAGTGCCCGCGTAGGCCAAATGGCAAATATTGGTTTTTATATTAAATTCAAGTCCCTATAAAACTAGACAGTGATAGATAGTAAATAAAAAAAAGGAAAAAAGTAAAAAGAGAATTAAATAAGATACAATAAGATTATATTTCAAAAAATGTAAGACGTGTCTAAGTGCCCGCGAGGGCTCAATGGCAAATAAAGATTTTTTATCTTTATCTTATCTAGTGAGAGCTGAGCGCCACATTTTTGTATGCCATACTTTTTTTAGCTAGCCAGCCAGAGCCTTAAATAGCAGCGTGCACCACGAACACCTCACATACTCGCTAAGCCACGGATATCGAGGACGGTGAGGTTACATATTCATTTATAGTTGAAACCAAATTCAAATTCAAATTTCATTTATTTGCCTGAACATACAGTGGTTTACATAGATGGTGAGTTAAGTTACAAATTTGGTATGGTATGTTCACCTTATATTCTAAAGGTATGCAAATGTTTAAAAAAGTCAGCGAGAGATGTTAATCCTATAAATGTCAATGCTATAAATATGTTCATAAATGTCAAATGTATAAAAAGTTAATTACATAAAGAAAGAAAAAAAAAGTTAAAATGAGCACATCTCTATTCAGTTCTGTGAAACTATTGAATACACCAATCAATGAAATATAACATATTCGTTGTGTCAACTATCATTTATAATAGCTTTATTACATTATGTCAATGTTTATTTATTGACATTTTATTCAAATTAAGACCAGCTAACATCCAAGTTCTTTCAAATTAGAAAACCAAACTTTTATATAGTGAATTAAACAAATTCAGATCGCGTGAGCATACGACTCATTTGATCATACAAAAGTGGTTACAACAGCTGAAAGATTGCGTGCGTTTCAGTCCGGTGACGTAGTAACAGCCCACTCGGGGCTAAATAGTCAGCTCAAAAAAAAAACTGAACGCTTGCAGTAGAGAAGTGTCCCTCGCGCGTTGCCACCCCTGCTGCAAGCTCACTCAATCGCAGGAACGCAACAACTTTCCAACTGAAGTTGTTGTTTGGCTTCGGTTTTCTGTAAGATGGCTTCCCCGGGTTGCTACTTTTACCGCTCTTAAAAACGCCCAGACCAAGACAAAGAGCAACGCGCACACAAATATTTGTCCTGTGGGAATTGAACCTACGAGTGTTGACATTACAGTAGCATTGCTAAACATTGCGCCACTTAGCTGGTCATCTCATAAACAAGTACAACTTTGTTCATATACATCTCACTGAGATCTCACACACAGATAGCATTATTTGATTTCTAACATCACCTTCTGAAAAAACAAATTCTATCTGTCTATAACTTCACGCCAAATCCCTTGCGGGGTAGGCACAGAGAACCGAGTACCACGTGACTCGATCCTTACACACCTCACTCGCTTTTAAATTGCTCTCAAAACCAATTTGATTCTTAATATATTCAGGCGTTATTTTACGAAAGTCAAATTTACGTACAATTTGATCTAGCCTGCTTTGTGCGCTTCCACCGCCAATTAGTTCATGCGAAATAGCCGCATGGCACAGACGGCGTGTTGCATCTACTTATGGTAGTGGGTTGGTGCCGGCCGGCCCTAGTTTTCATGAACTAATTGGTGTCGCAACAAAGCACGCTAGATCAAATTGCATGTAAAACCAATTAGATCAAGTTCTCGGCTTCCCTGTACTTCCGTGGCACATCCGTCTTATATTCCTGGATTCTACTAGGACCTTAGGGCACTTAGGCACGTGTTACATTCTTCAAATTAGATCATATTGTATCTTGTAAATTTTTCATAGTTTTTGATCTCCCCTTTTTAATCTACCAGCATTTCGACAATGACCATTGGCGAAGATGAAATGCCAAAAGAAACTTGCCGAATATGTGTCTATCTTTTTTTTCATCAATATATATTACAATGTGTATGTGAGTGTACATATAGTGAAATCAAGTGGTACAATTAAAGATATATTAATACATGTGCTGAACCATTGCCAAACAGTCAGTTAGATATTCATCGATCCTGTCAAAACCCTTCTTACACAGAGTATTCTTGATGTACCTTATGAATATATTGTGAGGCAAGGACAGAACTATTTCAGGTAATTTATTATGGAAAAGAAAAGTGAGTCCCTGGATCCCATGTTATAAATAGAGCAGATGGCTCTCTTTTGTAATTTTGAAATAGTTTCAACTTCCGCTTTTCCCCACAACAGTATACCATACGACATAATGCTGTGAAAGTAGCTGAAATAGACTAAACGCGCAGTAGCCACATCCGTCAAATGTCTAATTCTCCTAACTGCATATGCGGCGGAGCTGACCTTACTGGCCAGTTTTATTATGTAGCGCCCGACTGCAATTTGGAGTATATTATCATTCCAAGAAATACAGTATCATTAATAAATTCTAGTACATTATTGTCAATGCGACCTTCTGTTTTGGCAGAAGGCACATTTGGTAGTCTAAATTTTATACGTTTGGATTTAGTTGAGTTTAATAAAAGATTATTACATGTGAACCAATTTAGAATGACAGATAGAACACTAATTACCTTGTCAATTTACAATTTGTCAAGTTTTCTAAACCGTTAAGATTGGCAGAGACCGCTAATCGTTAGGCTTAGGTCGCGGACACCACCAAACCTAATGGATTAGGAAACAGAATAACGAGAAGTAGCAGAAAATGTTGTCCCTGGTAATCAGCTAACACCATACCAAATTTCATGCAAATCCGTTCAATGGTTTTCGCTTGATGCGGAACAGACAGACAGTTAAAAAAATTAAGGGACCTATCGGTTCCTCATCTATTAAGCTATCTTTCTTATGGTTCTGTATATAATAGTAGAATGAAGTGCAGTGGCGGCCGCCGGTTGGTGTTCCCTGGCGAGATACCCTGTCTGGTGACCCCGCTATCGGCCCGCAGCCCGCAGCCCACAGCCCACAATAACATCTCGATACCACTACCCTCACGTACTCTCCACACACATCTAACTACTTGCCGCTTAACCTTTCAACTGCTGCAAACTGGCATAGTTATACAACTTGCTGTAAATCTTTACAGTCTTCACGAGCTTGCTGGACTAGTTGGAGGGGTTAGCAAGACTACTTTGACACCAATGTTCATGGATTCGATTTTCACTCCGGACAAATATTTGTGTGCATAAACATGTTTGTCTTGTACTGGGTGTTTTTAAGAGAGGTAGGGCGCCTCAAAGCAGCCCGTCTAGGGATGTACCCCCACATCACAGAAAATCGCAGCCAAGTAACAAAACTCTCTGGAGGGTTCTTGTGTTCCTGCGTGTGAATGAGGTCACCAGTAAGCTCCAAAAGAGTTGCTGTGTTAGCTCTTACCTCTGCTGCTAGCAGAGGTGACATCACGCGAGTAATACTTAATGTATTACATGCTTTTAAATATATTATTACATACATAGTTATTACATAGTTTGAATTGACATTGAACCTTCATGGTGTGATTTTTTCGAGGAAAACTTTTTTTCACATGATACCTATGATGTTTTTCTTTAAAAAAAATGTGCAACATTTGATTTTCGAATTTCAATTGTTTTTTTTTTTATTCACCTTAGACGGGAAAGATGGATACTTCGAAAATCCGAGTATTTTTTAATACGATTTCCGACGCGGAAATAACGCGGAAGATACGGCTCACAATATCAATGCTGCATTTGGAGAGGAGACTGCTAATGAACGCACCGTGCGTTTTTGGTTTAAATGCTTTTGTACTGGAAACTTCGACTTGAAGAACGAACCGCGTGGAAGGGCGGTCTTCCACGCGGTTCGTAAATTCCACTTCCACGCGGTACACAGGTAAATAACGCTGAATTGAAGGAGATGGTGGAAGCCGAATCCAAGTCAAACTACCCAAAAATTAGCGGCACGGATTAACGTTACCTTACCTACAATATTGACCCATTTGCATCAAATCAATAAGATAAAAAAATATGAATAATGGGTTCTACATGATTTGACTGATCTGCAGAAAGAAACGTGTGTTGAAACTTGTGTCGCCTTGTTGAATTGTGACATGTGACGAAATGTGGATTCTTTATGATAACCGTAAGCGAAAAATTGAATGGCTGATCCCAAACGCCGCAACAATGCCCTAAAGCAAAGCTTACCAATAAACAGGCAATGGTAACTGTTTGGTGGTCTCCTCATGGCGTTATTCACTATAGCTTTCTCAAATCTGGTCAAGCAATAACAGCAGATGTTTACTGTGCTGAACTTCGAACAATGATGGCGAAACTGGCAGTGAAACAGCCCCGACTCCTAAATCTATCTTCACCTTATTATTGCTTCATGATAACGTAAACCCTCACACTGCACGAGAAACCGTTGTAACTCTACAGGAGCTGCAGTTACAAACCATATGTCATCCTCCGTACTCGCCAAACCTTGCTCCAACTAACTATCATTTTTTTAGTGATATGGCCATTTTTCAACGTGGTAAATAATTTACCACGTTGAAAAATGTTAATAATAAATAATAGTGTGTAATAAAGTTATCTATACAGATAAATAAAATTGGAGTGTCTGTTTGTAATATTAAAATAACCGCTTTTTACTAAATGCATATGGATATATACACAGTACATATACCAAAATGAATATTTTTACAATTTTTGTCTGTCTGTCTGTCTGTCAGTCTTTCTGTTTGTTCCGGCTAATCTCTTAAACGGCTGGACCGATTTTGACGGGACTTTCACTGGTAGGTAGACGACTGTTCAGAGCACAATATAGGGTACTTTTTATCCCGTAAATATTTAGGTTTCCTGCGTAAAATATGAAAAACTGTTAAAATTAGGGGGAAATATCAAAATACAAAATAGTAGAATTATTTATATTTCTATTATTCATTAAAATTAGCATAGATATTTCTATACGCGAAATACAGAATTAATAAGTCATAGTAAACTCTGCGTACTGAACAATAACTTTTTTGTTAAGTTCCACGCGGACGAAGTCACGGGCACAGCTAGTAGTAAATATTTTTCTTCCCAGGAGGCAGTACAAAATGCTTTCACACAGTTTATCGCATATAGATCCCCAGAGTTCTATCGCAAAGGCTTATACCCAAATAAATAAACTTCCGATTAAATGGCAGCAATGTATTAATGAGTGTAAATATTTTGATTAAATATGTTACATCTTAGAAAGAAACGAGTTTTAATTTATTAGTACAAATCGGCAATTTCATACTTTAACCCCTAATAATGTATAGGTAAGCAAAAAAAGCAAAGCTATCCCTCAATTGTCTACCGAAATGTTGATGAAATTGAGTTGATTTTATATGTAACTCAGCTCAGATTACATTTTCTGTTTAATCGGGACAGTACCGCCCATACTCATCCTACTGCTGGGTTACGGGTCTCCCCTCGACCTATTATGGGTTTGGAGCATACCCACCACGCTGTTCAACTGTGGATTTTATATACAACGTTGGAACGTATACAAGTATACGGTCCACCTGATGTAATGTGCTTACCGTTGCCTTTGCACGCTTGCGATCATTAAGTATCCCACAAGCGATGCCACCTCCGCTGATAACACAGCATCTCTCCTCATCATCAGGTGGGGCCATATATTTGATGCTTCCCGACATTGTGCAAAAAAAAAACCTCGAGTCGTTGACCGCTGCATTGATAAATGCAAATCATTTATGCAATACTGTGTAATAAAGTTGAGTAATTATAAAAAAGCCCGTCAAGTCCGACTAACGCACCGACGGGTTCCGTAAAAAACTATTTTCACAAAGTATTGTATGTATGTATATATTCACGCCAGGTCCCTTGCGGGGTAGGCAGAGAGAAGCGAGCGCCATAAGACGCGGTCCTTACACACTTCACTCGCTTCTTTAACAGACTAGTTCAAGCACAAATGGTTACATGCAAATTATTTTAGCAAAAAAAAAAATTTTTTTCATTTTTTTTTTTTCGTCAACAATTATACTGTTTCCGTATTGTTTCCTTTACTTGTGCTACATGACCTTGCTTGTTACTAAATTTCTTGAGGTTTTGATTCCCTTGGAATGTCAAAATATGCGCATAAACAGCCGTGTATTTTGATTGCGTTGACTTACATATTGATTTCAGCTGGTGGAATATGATAGTTGCACCCGGTCCTGAAAAAAAGGGTCTTCACAGACAGACAGACGGACAACAAAGTCATCCTATAAGGGTCCCCTTTTTCCCTTTTTCTGGTACCAAACCCTAAAAATGACGTTCAGCGCTTGACAGTGGTTCAGTAAATTTAAAGGGACGCATCAAAATAGGAAACCCTAGTAATCTAGAGAAGTACCTCCACCTCGTGATTAACTTTATTAAGTAACTGCTCTACATCAGGTGGGCCGTATGCTTGCACGCCTTGTGCAACGTTGTATAAAAAAAAATACTGCTTAACTCTGGTGTAGACAGTCTACGTGAGCTCTAGATGTGTTACTCCGGGTTGTAGATCCGGTGAACTGAATGAACTTTAAGTTTAACTTAAAAATATCAACAATGATAAAGCAGTGTAAAAATAGCCATATTCGTAGTCATGAGCTGAGATAAACAAGTCTCGATTATAGATACGGCTTACTTACACGAAGGAAATAATCTATGGACACCGACTTACATTGCATTTTTTGTCTCCTAACATCACCTTCTGGTGAAATCAATTTGGTCACAATCTTGGTTTTCCTCGGCTCTACTTTCCTGTACTTCGGCGTGTATTCGTATTATAGTTGTGGATTCTACTTCTTCTTCCTAGCTTCACATGCCATTTCATCCTTTATTGTATGTATGTATGTATATATTTACGTCAGCTCCCTTGCGGGGTAGGCAGAGAGAAGAAACCTTTTTTAATGTATCCTTTGTTGCAAAAAACAAATTAAAAAAACACAATATGTACATTTCAAAAAGAGATCTCTTTTAACCATTACTTTTTTGTATACAATTTCGGGAGTCATACAAGCATACGGCCCACCTGATTTAAAGCGGTTACTATAGCCTATTAACGTTTGTAATACATTAAGTATCACTCACGCGATGCCTCCTCTGCTGCTAACACAGCAAGTCCTTAGGAGCTTACTGGTGATCTCACTTACACGCAGAAACACAACAACTCTCTAGGGAGTTGTTACTTTGCTGCGGTTTTCTGTGAGATGAAGGTACTTCCCGAGACGGGCTGCTTTGATACGATCTACCTCTCTTAATAAATCCAGACCAAGACAAACAGACATGTTCATTCACACAAATGTTTGTCTTGTGTGGGAATCGAACCCCCGAGCGTTGGTGTCTAAGTCGCGTCATTCACGACTGATCCACCGAGCTCGTCCAAACATACCCATAAATGAGAAGGACCGAGTCACGTGCCGCTCGGTTTAATCTGCCTACCCCGTAAGGGATTTGGTGTGAAATTACAGAATAGTTTTTTTTTATTATACCACTAAGGTGGCAAACAAACACACGGCCTCCCTGATGGTAATCAGCTACCGCAGCCTATGGACATTTGCAACACCAGGGGTGTCACTCTTGCGTTGCCGACCCTGTAAGAACCTCTTCACGTCTTTCTTGAAGAACCCCATACTGTAGCCCCTTAGGAAAACTCCAATGAGATAGAATTAATGAGTAAAAGTTCAACCGGGGTGACATAGTTATACTGGGCGTTTTTTTTTAACGCACCTATATATAAGCATAAAAAGAATCTTATCTGAATACAAGTTTTTATCCAATTCGTAAAACGAAATATATATACATATAATGTATGTATGGAATGATAACTTTTCTGGGGAGACAGGCGAACTTTCTCCACCATTTTTAGACTGCACAACTAATAACGCTACTTTGACACCCACGCTCGTGGATTCGATTCCCACACAGGACAGACATTCGTACGCATTAGCAAGAGTTGTTGTGTCCCCGCGTATGGGAGATGCCATCAGTAAGCTCCTAAGGATTTGATGACGTATGTATGTCAGTGTACTGTCGATGCAGTATTTCGACATCTACAAAAGCAATTATAGCGTTTAGTTTCAAACAATAGCAATCAAAGTATATGAGTCTATTTTTAGCACTCAACTTGGGTGGCTCAATTATCACTCCCTGCCAATGCCCGATGTATTATTATATATCACAAGCGTAAGGACCCTTATCACACATTACCCTCTCACCGTGTCAGCTATGGCCGCGGTTTACTGTGATGTGGAGTTACTTCCCCAGTCGGTTTTGTTCGTTTTACGTTAATAACCAGTTGACCGGCCGATTATGGAAAATATTTTTATTTAAAACTAACATAACCAGATGAGAATGCGCGAGCTCGCATTGCCAGAGAACACCTGGCTCGTCAATTATATAACAATCCATTTTTTTTTTTATTTGTCGGCCATTTTGACCATGTTTCTTAAGAGATAGGAACAGTGTTCCTAAACATCCCTATTCTACTTTTTTATGCTGAATCCGAATCTGAAGTCAAAATTCGAATATTCGAAAAAAGCGACAGACAAACACACCGACAAACATATAGATTTCATATAGGAACGGTGTTCCTGAAAATAGATTACTAGCATTTTAGTCGCCGACTGTACCTGCTCGATTTCGTGTACTAAAATGCATTTCTATAACTTACACTACAACGCTAAGTTCGCTAAAATTCAATGCTAGTCCCAACCCTGACTTACGGAAGGGAGACCTGGGTATGGTAGAGAGAGCATGGAAGTAGGATAAACGCGAAATGCGAGCGTTACGCAAAATTTGTAGCGTAGCGCTTGTAGACCGCGTTCGCAATGATGATGATGAAAAGAGTGTCGGTGTTAAAACCAAAAGAGGCGTTTTCCGTTCGCTGCCCGAACGAACCTATCCCCAAAGTAAGCGAAGCTTGTGTTATGGGTACTAGACGACTGATAAACATACATATATATATATATAAATATATATATATATATATAAACATATATATATATATATTATACATAGAAAATACCCAGACCAAGACAAACAGACACATGTTCATGCACACAAATGTTTGTACTGTGTGGGAATCGAACCCACGGACGTTGGTGTCAAAGTAGCGTAACAGTCGAAAGAAGAAAGAGAAAACATAACGAAACAGATATACAACGCTAAAGTAGAGGAATGTAGGTGTCTCTTGTGGTCTAGACTCGCTTACTATGACCAGATAGGTCATGTGTTATCAGAAGGTGGTGTCAGGAGCCCTAGGGACCGTCGAGCGTGTAAGAAGTAGACCTATGAATGTATTAAGGAGAATAAACGCGTCGAAATGCGAGAGTTACACAAAAATTGTGTCATAACGTTTCTAGAACAGATTTTCACCAGAGGTATGTAGCCTTTGTGCCTGCGTGGGTACCTCTGTCTCACCTATTTCTACCGCCAAGCAGCTATATTTATATAGCTGTGTTCCGATTTGAAGGGTGAGATAGGCAGAGAAATTACTGGGTACTGTGACGAAACAGCCTTAGGTCACAAGATTGACAGCGCGCGTGTAACATCCCCGTGGTGTTGCGAGTGTCAATAGGCTGTGTGGAATGCTTACCATCTAATACAGGTCTCATGCTTGTTTGCCAACCTAGTTTCATAAAAGAAAAAGATTACGTTCGCGATGTAGATGTATTAGAACAAAGTTGGTATGAAATTCCTTTTGTTTACATGTAGAAAGAATGCAGAAAGAAAGAATTACGAAACAGATATACAGGTCAAAAACGGGAAAGAGTATAGGTGTCAACGAAGGGAGCCGAGGAAATTATGACTTACCTGCCATGACTATATTTATAGTGTTTCACCAGAAGGTGATGCAAGGAGCCTTAGAAACCTGCGAGCGTGCATGAGAAGAGCCACCACATCAACCCTCACTCATCTCACTGCAGGGATACGGGTCTCCCTTCAACCGAAGGTGTTTAAAGCATACTCCACCACGCTGCTCAAAGGCGGATTGACGGAGGCCAGTGTTTTCAAGCCGCCCGAGGGCCACTGACGTAGCTTAACGACTGTCATCTATCGACAACAGCCGGGACCGACGGGTTAACGTGCCCTCCCACGGCGAAACACGAGATAGATAAACCCATCCATAGACAGATTGCGGTTGGCGTTGCTTAACCTGCGTGTTCGGTTAGAATGACACGCACAACGACACCATCGAGCTCTCCAGCATGGGAAGAGCAATGAATGTTAAAGAAGCTGATGAAGTGTGTAAGGACCGAGTTAGGTGGCGCTCGGTTCTCTCTGCCTGCCCCGCAATTTGTCATGAAGATATAGATTCATACTTTCCGAAGTAGTCTACATGGTATGGTACGGCATGGGGTCGATCGCAACAAGTGAGGGGCTCATCAGATTCAAACATTAGTCAGGCAGGGGGTCCACGGAGAACAGGAAATGTATAGGCGAGGGGTCTACGGGACACAATTTATTTATATACAAATAAATACAAATAATGTATTCTGTGAATATACATGGTACAAAGGTGTTGCCAAACATACAGGTGCAAGCGTGTTGTGCCAAAACATTGGCATGCAAAAAGATAATTAATGTCATTACAATTTAAATGCCAGAATAAATTAACATAAATAGAAAAGAAATACCTATATATAATTTATCAAACATTAATAGTAGCAGAAAAAATAAATTATGACGAGCTCGGTGGCTCAGTCGTGGATGACGCGACTTTGACACCAACGCTCGTGGTTTCGATTCCCACACAAGGCAACCATGTTTAATTTCGTTTGTATGTATGTCTTCACAACAGATCCCTTGCAGGGTAGGCAGAGAGAACCGAGCGCCATAAGACGCGATCCTTACAAACTTCACTCGCTTCTCTAACATCCATAGCTCTTTTCATGCGTGCATTTTCAGTTACTAGGACTCTTGACATCATCTTCTGATAAAACACGACCAATTTGGTCATGGTAGTCTCGGCCTTCCTCGGCTCCTACCACTTTCGCACTGTATATCTGTTTCGTCATTCTTTCATCCTGCATACTTTCTAAATGTCCGAACCAACGGAGCATCTCCGACAATCTCTTTTTAATTTTGAAGTATAGAATTTTTAACGCTTCTGGCAAGACATTGTACAGCTTAATCCACACATGATAGCTATTACCGGCGGAGCAGGTGGTACTGTGGGTGGCCCCAACTAGACGGTTTGTAATACCAGGAGGCTGATTTTACTAAAAAACTGCAACTGCACTGCAGCGCGGCGTGTGTCAAAATGCGTACATTTTGACGTTTCATTAAACGTCGCTGCTGTCAGATCGCTTGACGAAACGTCAAAATGTACGTATTTTGACACACGCCGCGCTGCAGTGCAGTTGCAGTTTTTTAGTAGAATCAGCCTAATGTTATATATAAATAGACATTTCAGAGGAAGAGCATATTTGTTTGTTTTGTTTGTTTGTTATATCTTTATTGTACATGAAATAACAATCAAAAATGTAAATTAAAATGCAACACATTAATAAATGTACAAAGGCGGACTTGTTCCTACAAGGAATCTCTTCCAATCAACCTTTCAAACAAACCAGTCAACGTAAATGGGGAAAACAGTGTGAATCCATTTCAGAGTTACATAAGCAGTGTATAAACCGTGATTACGTTATCGTCTAGACACCTAGTGGCCCCGGTCGGAGCGGGGTCACCTCCGCCGTTACACTCTAAGTAGGAATAAACAATCGACACTCGTCGTAAATCATGGCAACACTGATACACTGTGAGAGAGAATAAACAGGAAACATTACCGATTGGTACTTGTAATGTCTATGTACAAACTGTTTAATAGTTTTCTTTTTCATGCAACGTTGGTAGCACAAACTAAAAAGCTACTTAACAGCGCACAAAATCACCCCAACCCGCAAAAATCTTAGCGATTCCAGTCTGACCAAAGGAAGCATATTTTAGCCAATAAGCCCATATTAAAAAACTAAGTTAATTCGCAAACTAACCAATAAGAGTTGCGCCCTTTACTTTTCCTACCGAGCGGTGAATTGATATTCATTTTCATTGCTTTTCTCATACACGCTCTGTTTCTAAGATTCCTGACATCACCTTCTGATAGAACATGATCAATTTGGTCACAGTAGATAAGTCTTAGCCTTCTACATCCTTCCATTTGTGCGTTGTATATCTGCTCGTCATTCTTTCATCCTGCATTATTTCCACATGTCCGAGCCGATGGAGCATGCCTCTTCTTATTTTAACAGCGACGTTCTCTTTCAGACCAACTCTGTTTCGAACATCATTATTGCGAATACGATCTATAAATGTTACGCCATAAATTTTATGCAACGCTCACGTTTCGACTGCGTATATACTTTCATACTCTCTTTGCCATATCCAGTTCTCACTTCCATAAGTAAGCGTTGGGACCAGCACCGCATTGAATAACGAGCTGTGCCTTCTGGCTCAAGTATTTACTGCGAAGAAGTTTTCTCAACGCTTCATTCACATTATTCCTAGTACTCGTCTTCTAAATCAGCGTTCATGAACCCTGAAAATATTATTTTCTTTTTTTGGTATGTCGTGTAATAAGAAGTGTATGTTGGTATCCCGGCAGCTCACTGCCTTATCTCTCGTGTAAAGGATCAGTCGATTCTGTCCGTTGTTGCCGCTATCCCCAATATTTTTGCAATAAACCTGAGCAATTTCGTAGATATCGCGCAAAGGGTGCGGCTACAATCGCAGCGATTTGAATATATATATTATTTTTTATCATATTTTTATCACGAAACAGACGTACAATGCTAAAGCGGAATATAGAAGCCGAGGATGGCCAAGAATTACTCACCGTGGTCGTTTTTTATCAGAGAGTGATGTTAGGAGAGAGGTAGGACGCATAAAAGGCGCCCGTCTGTTGAAGTACGTCCACCACACAGAAAACCGTGGCCAAATAACAAAATCCCTGGAGGGCCGTTGTATTCTTACGCGTGAGTGATAAAAAAAAATTAAGTAACCACTTCTGAAGGTAACATTTTGATACAAAATATTTTTGATTGAAAGTATAGCTTGTTTGCTCTTCTGCTTCGTTATGGCAATAGGGCTTTTGTTCATTGAATTATTTATGATTAACATTACCGAGGTGCAAAGAGTATTTTATAAGCTTCTTTACCGCATGACTCATATATATATAACATATCTCTATGTACATAACTAGCTTCAACCCGCTTCTTCGTCCGCGGGCATCCCGTGGAAACGGCTTTTTCCTGCTTTGATTTATTTTTGCTCGGCTTCTGAGGGTCGTATCGTGATGGTGAATAGTCTATACCTACCTCAAGAGATGGGAATATCAGTTCGAGAGATTAGCGTTCAAACCAACAAATTATTCCATTTCACTATATTAATATAGATTCTTCTGTACATGTGTACGACACTAATCTCCGATTTTGGTGATGTTTTTGTGAGTTTTCAGTGGGTTCTGGAGGGTTCAGATTGACAGTTGAACCCTGCGGGTAGCGCTGTGTTCAGTTATATATCAATTTGTGACAGGACAACGTCTGTCGGCTCCGCTAGTATTATGCAAAAATTCCCGCTGTAAAAGGCACCCCGACCTTACATCTCCCCGCGTAGTCATTGTCACTTATCTAAAGGTACGCAGCGCGTCCGCACCGCTTATTATCGCGGAGACAAAAAAGCGGTTAGCGCCATTACGCGATCCCGCCGCGATAACACTGCAGCTTTACGAGTTTCGTTCGGTATTACTTTATTTCGTACGGAGTGACAGACGGCCGACAGTTCGTACTCACAGGTGGGCAATTCGCAATTCCCGTCCCATGTGCGCAAAAGCAATGAATACTAACACTCTTAATATACCTGTTAAAATACGGCGTGCTCCGTTGATCAGGGCATGTAGAAATAATGCACGAAGAATTATTTACGAAACAGATACACAATACGAAAGTAGAAGGATATAGGAGACGAGGAAGACCAAGACTTACCTACCGTGACCAAATTGATCGTCTTCTATCAGAAGGTGACGTCAGGAATCCCAAACACCGGCAAACGTGCATGAGAAGAACTATGAATGTTACATTTTACGATTTGACGTGAAATTATAGATAGATTATTATAGGTACTTAAGTACCTGTATACATATACCGTAATTCTAGTTCTCAGTGGACAATACATCTTCTTCTTAAGGTTATCCTGTTTCCTAACCCAGTAGGATTTATGGGGCCCGCTACCTAAGATTAAGGATTGGGCGAAGATACAGACTTTTACATAGAGCGGCTGCCATATGACCTTCACAACCCAGAGGTTAAACCAGATCATTCTTAGATATGTTCACAAGTCATTGGAAATACAATTTCTTGGCCGTGCGGGTTTCCTCACGATGTTTTTCTTCACCGCCGAGCAAGTGACAATTACAAGTGTGCACATAAATCCTAAAACACGAATTTAGCGGTACATACCAGCATTCGAACCGGGGACCTCTTGGTCACTAGGCCTCTTCTTTATCCACTGGGCTATCACTGTTCAATGCATACATGTACATGGCAAGTGGAAACTTAGGCAGTAACAGTTTACATGAAGAAATTTGCAGTTCAGTTACTTAGGAGACAAAAGATATGATTGGCTCATCATCATACTAAGTTTGCAGACGGTATTGAGGCCTTAAGTTCAAGGGGTATTGTACATTCGTCACAAGGTAAATTCGTCACATTTTTGTACACTCCATACATTGACAATAAATTCACCACTCACATTATAAAAAAAAACTAACGTGCTTTAGACCACACGACTGAAGTAAAACTTCTTTAGCTCCATAGTGTGATACAGACAATAGTCCTGCACTGTGTCTTACATATACGAAACTTAACTCGCCATGAAAGAAAGAGAGAAAGAAAATGTATGCTCGCACCTCTCTCTCTTGCCCCTACAGTAATATACGAAACGTAACTCTCTCTCTTTCTATCTTGACTAACTTATATCTCCCTCTCAACTTCCGTTCGCCTCGTCTGATCACACTTTTCGTATCGCTCTCGTCACGCATTAACCAGTTTACTCCCCAAGTCAAGCGTGCGTAAAGAAGTTTTACTTCAAAAATATGTGTAATTTCGTCACAGGTAGGTAACAGTTATTGTTAATTCGTCACAAGCCTTCATTTTACATGGATTTTACATAAAGTACCTGTAGCAATATCTGTACGAAAAAAAAACATTGTGACGAATTTACAATAATTCAAATTAACGTATGACGAATTTATTTCATAAAAATAGAACGGTGGCAAATTTACACAGACTTTCTTCCGTGACGAATTTACTTTGTGACCAATGTACAACAACCCAGTTTAAGGTGAGATTTTGTTATAAGTTTGATTGCGTATATGTGTGTTCTTTTTGGCATCGGGAGTTAAAAATTGAGGAAGACATAAAGAAGTGATTGCGTAGTCTATTCCTGCATCTGTCCATTTAACACAATCAAACTTGATGATTTTTTTTACACAACGTCGAAAGGGATTCAAGCATACGGTTCACTTGATGTAAAGCGGTTACCGTAACCTATAAACGCTTTGTAATACATTAAGACGACCAGGTCAGTCGTGGCAGCGACGGTGGTGGGGGCATGCGGCTTCTGTTCCAGATGGCGGACCACAGCAGCAGCCGAGGCAGAGACTACTGGAGCAGCCATGGCAGAGTCGGCATGTTGCATCTATTAACGGTAGGTGCTGGCCGGCGCTAGGCCGCTTGAACTAATTGGTGGCGGACGCACACAAAGCAGGTTAGATGACAATTTCATCTAAATGTAAATTGCATGTAAATTTGACTTTCGCAAAATAACGCCTGAATCTATTAGCTATCTCTTTATCTGTCCGAAAGTCAGATATTTTTTGTGAAGTTTGACATTTAAAAAGTTACAAAAGTCTATGATAGCTTTCAATGAACGCATGTTATCTCGCTTCGTATTTTGAAAGCGGGTTTGAACGAATGAACGATTGTTTGAATATTTATCTATCTATAACTTCACGTCAAATCCCTTGCGGGGTAGGCATAGAGAACCGAGCGCCACGTGACTCGATCCTTACATAACTCACTCGCTTCTTTAACATTCATTGCTCTTCTCATGCACGCTCGCCAGTTTCTAGGACTCCTGACATCACCTTCTGATAGAACACGACCAATTTGGTCATGGAGAATATTTATAAAACAACAAATACAATATTTAGCTTTTATTTCATTGATTTATCAGTTACTGTAGCCTATGTAATACATTAACGGCATTGCATCATCCTACTATCGCGTTGTATATCTGTTTTGTGATCCTTTCTATATGTACCGAACCCACGGAGTATGCCCCTTCTTATTTTAATACGGACACTCTCAATCAACCCAACTCTGTTTCTAGCATCGTCATTGCGACCGCGGTCTACAAGCGTTACGCCGTAAATTTTGAGCGTACATTTAAGCTCAATCTTCTAGACTAGGGAGTTGTTATTTGGCAGCGGTCTGTCTGTGAGGTGGAGGTACTTCCTCAGACGGGCTGCTTTGATGCACTCTACCTCTCTTAAAAACACCAAAACTGACACAAACAGACGTGTTCATGCACACAAATGTTTGTCCTGTGTGGAAATCGAACCCACGAGCGTTAGCATCAAAGTCAGTCGTTTGATAACTGGCCAAGAATCTAGATCAACTTTCATATGACTTATTCACTCGCAAGACCATGACGTTCAATATGGCACGCACTTTGACGAGCTCGGTGGCACAGTGGTGATTAACGGGACTTGCATTGCAAGGGAGCATTGTTTTTTATACAACGTCGGGAGGCATACGACCCACCTGATGTAAAACGGTTACCACAGCAACTCCTTAGGAGCTTATTGATGATCTCACTCACACACAGTGAGTTTAGTGTTGACTGCTGTTGTCTGTGAGGTGGAGGTACACCCCCTGACGGGCTGCACAGATATGGCCTACCTCTCTTAGTATATAGCATGCCTATTCTTATCTCGAACCGAAGATTTAAGTTCGTCTTTATTTACTTCTTCCTACCGTTACCCCGTTTCCTAATTCATTAGGAGGAGGAGGTCAGCTACCTAAAACTTTTGGCGAAGATTTTTACATGAACCGTCTGCCGTCAGATTTCTACAACTCAGAGGGAAAACCAGACCTTTCTTAGTTTATTTTGTTTATTTTTAAACACTAGGCCGCAGGAACTAATTGGTGGCGGAAGTACACAAAGCAGGTTAGAACAAATTGCATGTAAATTTGACATTCGCAAACTAACGCCAGAATTTAGTCACACGTCTTTCGAAATATATTTTCCCGGACACGCGGGTTTCCTCGCGATATTTTCCTTCACCGCCGAGCAAGTGATAATTACAAATATGTACATAAATCTGAAAACACAAATTTATCGGTACATTCCACCGCCAGGTTTGAACCGGACACCAGTTGGTCAAGAGGCCGCTTCATTATCCACTGGGCTGTCACTGGAATGGAGTACCCATATTAATTGGGGAATTTTCTATCTATCTATCTATAACTTCACGCCAAATCCCTTGCGGGGTAGGCAGAGACAACCGAGCGCCACATGACTCTATCCTTACATACCTCACTCGCTTCTTTAATATTCATTGCTCTTCTCATGCACGCTCGCCGGTTTCTAGAGCTCCTGACATCACCTTCTAATAGAATACGACCGATTTGGTCATTGTAGGTAAGTCTTGGCCTTCCCCGGCTCCTACATCCCCCCACTTTTGCATTGTATATCTGCTTCGTCATTCTAATTTGGGTAGTTGTCTTTGTACAAAAACAAGCTGCTGTTAAAAATTCATTGAATCAGTCCACTCCTACCTACCTACTATGTTTGTTTACTACAATACCTCGTGTTAACCTTTCTGTCGTATTAAATAAACAATTATTGTTATTTTTCAATTTAGTTTAGGTTATTGATAAGTTATCTTAACAAATATTGAAAGTGACAATGTCACCTTGTCATCAACCCTGCGTGTACAGGTTATGCAAAGCTTGCAAGACAGAAACGTATCAGTCTCTATCATGCATAAAGCTTCGATGCTTAGTATGAGAGTGACAGAGAGAGTTTTCACGATGCGTCTGTAGTGTTGTACGTGCTAGCTTTAGTTAACTAATCTGTGCCTACTGTGAATACAATACATATATATAGGTAATTTCTTAACCGACATATAACTTATTTTCATTCAGTGTTACTGGTTAATAAAAAGTAGTTATTCTAGTACGTAATGTGATACATAAGGTAGCCAGCGTGATGTCAAACAGTGACCATAGGGTGTAAATGTTTATGTTTTATAATGGAAGATCTACAAGTATACAGGACTTCCGATGTGAAGTTGTTACCATAGCTGATGAATACTTGCAACATGAGGAGAGTCGTTCGCGCGTTTTTAAGCTAACACAGTAACTCCAGAGGTGTGTACTGTTAACTTCGTTCATTCGCAGGAACGTTCTAGCCAGTTATTACTTGGCTGCGGTCGGGTGGGAGCGGGAGGCTCTTACTCCTGTGGGGCTGCTATCTGTCTTGATTTTCATAATTATATTAATTAGGAATGCACCTTGTTCGATTAGAGTGACAAGCAATGTTGACCGCAGCCTGTCCATGGATGTCTATCTCGGCTTCTCCTTGCCTGGAAGAGCACGTTGAGCTATCGATTCCGGCTTTTGTAGATGGGTAACGATAGGTAACAGTCATTAGGAGAGATAGGGCGCAACACAACAGCCCGTCTGGGGAAGTACCTCCACCTCACAGAAAACCGTAGCCAAAAAGCAACTCCCTGTCAAATCACCAGTAAGTTCCTAAGGAGTTGTTGTTTTAGCAGCAGAGCTGGCATCGCTGGATACTTAATGTATTGAAAGCGTTCATAGACTACGATGGCCGCTTTGCATCAGGTGGGCCATATGCTAGTATACCTCGTGACCTTGTATAAAAAAAAAATTAGGCTAAGCCAGTGGTCTTTGCGCAGCTTGACACCACTGGCTTTCGAGAAACTGCAATTGAGCAGTAACGTGGAGTATGCTCCGAACGTCTGCAGTTGAATAAGCCTAAACATCGGCGAAGATACTGATTTTGACATACCTCCACAACTAAGAGGTTTACCGTCTCCTTTCTTAGATTAGGCCACACGTCTTTCAAAAACACGGATACCGTGGAATACCAGCCACTAGTATTCAAACTCAGACGGACGGTGAAATGGATAAAATATGGTACGGGACTTGAATATAGTACTCGCATACTTGTATTGTATTGTATAACTCCAAGTTTTGAATGTATCAGAGACGTTGAGGTCATGTGGTAATAGAAGGAAACGAGAATTGGAGAGAGCTACAGTTTTAAAATATTTTTTTTTATTTTTTATTATTGTTCTCTTGATCTGCAATCAGTTTAACTACTATAAGCAGATGTGTTGAATGATTGTAGGGCGGGTCGAGTGTGCCTTCCAGTGAAGACATCTACTCAGGAGATTACTATATTAGTTTGTTGTGTTCTTTTGCAGTATATCTTTCCTCTTGAGACGTTTGCAATAGCCTTGGCGTGTCAATTCGGTTGCAAGTTTGTTTGGATGGTTTATTAACCGAGCTTCATAACTTTTGGATACCTTAGCAATCTCTTCCTTTATATTAGTTATTTTGAGATGTTGATGAATCTCATTATTTGTAATTAACCATGGTACTTGTGATATTGATCTAAGGATACTATTCTGTGCCCGTTGCAGAATTGAGATGTTAGAATTGCTAGCACTACCCCACAGCTGTATTCCGTACATCCATATAGGTTTCAGGATGGAGTTATAAATAAGCAGTTTGTTATCTGTTGAGAGTGTGCTGTTACGTCCCGTCAACCAGTATAGATCTTTATACCGTATGTTGAGCTCTTTTCTTTTAATTTTTATGTGATGACTCCATGTCAACCTTAGGTCCAAATGTAAGCCAAGGTATTTCACAGTATCTTTATGAGGCAAGATTGTATTTCCTAGATGTACAGGGGGGCAATTTCCCTTTTTCAGAGTGAAGGTGACTTGTACAGATTTACTTGTACTAGCTCTGATCTTCCATCTATGGAGCCACTCTGCCACTTTATTTAGCCCTTTTTGTAGAGTATCTGTAGCTATAACTGGATTGTTGTTGCTAGCTAGAATGGCTGTATCGTCTGCAAAAGTGGCTATGGTGACATTTTCGATTTGTGGAAGGTCTGCAGTATAAAGGATGTAAAGGACAGGACCCAATACAGATCCCTGTGGGACCCCTGCTTTCACTTCGTAGAATGTGGATGTTGCTCCAGCTTCCCTTACTTGGAACAGCCTGTCCTCAAGGTAGGATTGCAGCAGTAAATAAAAGCTATGTGGAAGATTTGCCTTGATTTTCCATAATAGTCCATCGTGCCATACTCTATCAAAGGCCTGTTCTATGTCTAGGAATACTGAGGAGCAGTATTCTTTATTTTCCAGACAATCTCTAATTTTATTGCATACTCGATGTACCTGCTCAACTGTTGAATGTTGTTCACGAAAACCAAATTGATGATCTGGTATGATACTGTTCTCTGCTAGGAACGGTTGTAGTCTCCTAAGCAGAACTTTCTCAAATAATTTGGAAAGAACCGGGAGCAGACTAATTGGTCTGTAGGATGTGACCTCATTTGCTGGCTTCCCTGGTTTTCGTATCATGAGGATATGTGACACTTTCCAGAGCCTAGGAAAATATTGTACTCTTAGAATAGCATTGAATAGGATGGTAAGAAATACAATTGCTTTTCTGGGTAACTGTATCAATATCTCCTTAGTTATTAAGTCAAATCCCGGTGCCTTTTTCCCTTTCAGTTCTCTTATTGTCCTGCAGATTTCCCGTGGTGTGACTGGTTTGGGTGGAGGAGAGAGTTGAAAGTCTTGGGTTAAATTTATTTTCATCTCGGTTTCTAGGTTTTTTTCAGCCATATTATGGGGAACAAAAACTGTGGATAGATGAGCAGCAAAGACATCAGCTTTCTCTTGTCGTGTTCTAGCCCAGCTATTATTAGGGGTTAGTTTTAAAATATAGAAGGAAAATGTAAAATTATGCTTTGCTTAGTGTCGAGATCTCCAGTAACGTTCAATATCGAAGGCACCTGGAGAAAAGGTCAAACTGGCGTCCAAAAAACATAGTGTGCTCAAGAGAGCAAAGCAGTACTTCAGCGCGGGGCAAAGTCTTATATGTCTCGAGTCAGACCGCACATGGAGTACTGCAGTTTGGGCGGGAGCACCTGGATACCAGCTTGAACCATGTGATTCGGTTCAGAGACGAGCTGTGAGAATTGTCGATGATCCTAATCTTACACCCGGCATTGAAGTTTAAGGAGAGATTTTGCCTCCCGTTGTGTGTTGTGCCGATTATACAACGGGTTGTGTTCTGAAGAACTGTTTGATATGATGCCGTCAGCATTATTTTAAAACTGCACCGCTCGCCAACGGCGGGGAGTTCACACTCACACACTGGAACCGCAATAGTCGTGTACTGTACGGTTCCAGAGAAGTTTTGTTCCGAGAACTCTTAAGTTGTTGAATTAACTCCCAGCCGAGGTTTTCCCAAGGAAACCAACGAAGGTTTTTAGAGGTTTTTAGAGGGATAGAACGCATGAGTTACACCACTGGTGTCGCAAATATCCGTAGGTTATCATCAAGCATCAGCATTCCATTCCCGCTAAAAGCACTTATAAAATTTTATATTACTAAGTCGCAATACATAATTAAATAAACCACTTAATGTAGATCCCGGCGTTTCAGCAATCGCCACGAAATGTATATTTAAATTACAAGGGATGGGGTGAAATGGTATTTTAATGCGATTTGAAATGAGCCACGAAAGGGGTTGGTCGACGCGCGCCGGCGTCCCGGCGAACGGACGCCATCCCATCAATCATTTGTGAGCATTTTACACCCTGATGTGTAGAAAAGATGAGTTATCTTCCCCTATTCTGGGCTCAAGGGTGCGATTCGACTGAAGTAATTTTACCTTGAGATGTAACCAGGAGTGTCACCCACACGTTACGACCCTCGCTGTATTAATACAGCGACTGTAACCTCATTCACTTACAAAAACACAACAATACTCAAAACGTTGTTATTTGGCTGCAATTTTTTTTATACAACGTTGTGAGGCATACAATCATACGGGCCACCTGATGTACAGCGGTGACCGTAGCCTATAAACGCTTGCAATACATTAAGTATCACTCCCGCAATGCCACCTCTACTGCTAACACAGCAACTTTAGGAGCTCACTGGTGACCTCGCTCATACGCAGGCGCACAACAACCCTCTAGTTTTCTTTGAGGTGGAGATAGTTACCTACTCGATCTACTTTAATACGCCTTGTTTTCTTTGACCTCTTACTTATGTGGGAAGGCATACAAGCATACGGCCCACCTGCTGTGAAGAATTTACAGTAGGATACAACATTGGCATTACATATGGCAGACATCAGCACTGGCGTATTTCTTTGAAGTGGTCAATACGCGGTCACCTGAATATTTGTACAAAAGACTGCACTGGTCCTCGGATAAACATAGTTACAAGACGCGAGCTTCTTCCTATCTTTTAATAACTCCACATCACCGGACCGCTGCATTCAGGGGCAGTTTCAGGTACTTAGCCTCCAAGTGTTGGAATAACTTACCACCTCCAATTCGCAATCAAAAGTCGAAATTCAGTTTCAAAATGTTATAAAGTCTTTCTATTGGAGGAACAAAGACTGCATAACTTGGTGCCTGTACTTTGCCGTCTCATGTCTGGATGAGCGGTGCGGTGATGGGCATTGTGGGGATTGTGTGGAACTGAGGGAACCACTGTTTTCTCGTGCGTGGTCAATGCTATGCGTTTCTTTTCTTTTGTTTTTATTGTGGTATGTGCATGTTTGGGACAAAATTAACAAATAAGAGATGAAAGCGTGAGAGCGTAGCTATGCAACATATGTAGTTATGCTGTTGCGATAAAGGCGCTGACATAATATCAGCGCTGTGGTTACTCCGCAGCTTTTTGATGAGTCAGGGCCTTTTTGTTGTCACGACACACACAGGACGCACAAGTTGCTACCGTTCGGGCCTACTGTACAATTTATTTTATATTTAAATGTTTGCTGTCATTACTGTTGTCATTGTTATATGTGATTTTTCTTTTCCTTGTGTTTCTGTAATTGTGCGTGTTTCTATGTGATAACAAATAAACTAATTATCAATCTATCTATCTATGCCCACTGCAAATACATCAACTCCTCAGGAATTTACTGGTATGTCACTCACTCGCAGTAACAACAACCCTGTATGTTTTTTCTTTCAATTTGATTAAAGTGGGAAAAAACTTGTTTTTATCTGCCGATGAGCGGGCGAATTACCAGGACTGGCGGAAACTTTGGAAGCCCCAGGTGTTAATTTGAACTCAGCCGCAGACGTCCCGCGACAAAACAAGGCAATCGGAATTCGAGGCGACCACTGGTGTCTAAGTTTAATTGATTTTTCACGGCGAACTTCATCTATTGCTGGTTTTAGAAAAGTTTGAATACCAGGCCTTATATTCCAGGCCAGGATATTGACGTAAATTAAAAAATTCTGACCGTTCCAGGACTGCATTTGCTAGTTATTCTCAATGACTTTAAACAACAAACGTCCAGTCATGAAACAGACGAGGAAAGGATACTGCGTATGAATACTAGAAGAAAACGTGATATGTATACATGGCGAAGGCATGTAGAGAGGAGTATGATAGATTTTGTGATAGTTGATGAACAGTTGAGAGCGAACGTAAAGGATACACGGGTATACAGGTGTATCAATGTTGGAACAGACCACTTTCTTGTAGTCACAAGAATAGCCGGGTTGTTTAAAAAATGACGACATCACCCAAGTCTACCCATGACTGGCAGACAACAAAAGATAACAGAGAGAGTGAAAGTCGAAAGATTGCCATAAGATGTATGTGATAAGTATAGGAAAATATTGAATGAAAGATTTGAAATGCTGATCAAAGAAGAATGGACTGATAGAGAAGAATTTTGGAAGGAGTTTAAAGATATGTGGAGTTAGTAAGAAAAAGTGCGGTATGAAGATCAGGAACAAATGATGCGATATTGAAGTGAGGGATATGATAGTACAAAAGAAGAAGGCGTGTAATGATCTGTTAGTTACGAGAGCTAATATAAGTGTTTAAAGTGATGTAAGTGACAGTACTGAAGGGGCAGTGAAAGAACGATATGATATTTTAAAAAGGAGAGTTAAGCAGATAGTGAAAGAAACAAGAATGCAAAGACTGGCATGACAGAAAATTGTCTAGTAATTTTTGGGCCAATGTCAAGTTATTCTGGTATTTAGTCAGAACAGCCTGAGGTAAGTCAAAGGAGATTCGAGAGTAGGTATGATAAGGAATTCAAATGGAGATGTAATTAAGGATAGTAAAGAAAATATAAAGGAATTGCGGGGATATTTTGAAAGACTATTTGAACGAGGCTGAAATGAAAGAAATAGAAACGTGAATGAGAATTTTACTGCGAAAATGGTATTAGCATGGAAGAGATAATTAATGCAATAAAGGAAATGAAAATGGATAAAGCTGGAGGATATGATAGGATATCTGCCGAAATGTTCAAAGCGGGTGGAGGAATCATAGCAGGCTTGATGTTCCTTTTATCCAACCTATGCTGCCGTTCGGGTCGTGTATCAGATGACTGGGTAAAGGCCGTGATTGTGCCGCTGTATAGGTTCACAGCAGGAATGCAAGAATTAGTGAGTTTAGTAGGCAAATTGTATGCAAAGATTCTGAATGAAAGAGTGAAGTCTGTAATGGATGGTGTTGTGCAGGGCTGAACCCTTGTGGTGGTGGCGGTGTCGCTGGACATCGCCAATGCCTTCAACAGTCTCCCCAAGTACGGAGGCACCCCAAAGTATTTGAGGGCCTCCAGTATGGTACTGTGGGGAAGTATACTTGATTTGATTGAAGGCATACTTGGAGGACAGGGAGGTGTGCTTCGAGGACGCGAGTGGTCAGGAGGTCTATCGGGTGCGGGGTCCCACAGGGGTCCGTTCTGAGCCCCATCCTGTGGGACCTCGCATACGACTGGGTCCTGCGGGGCCGTATCCTCCCCGGGATGAGTGTCATCTGCTATGCGGATGACACCCTTGTCACATCCCGGGGTAAGACCTTCGTGGAGGCGGCGCGGCTGGCCGAAGTCGGGGTAGGACTAGTGGTCAGCCCTATAGAGAGGCTTGGGCTTCGGGTCGGGTGAGTGCCCAGATGAGCTACCTGGGCCTCACCCTTGACGGGAGATGGACCTTCGGCCCCCACTTCGAGCAGTTGGGGCTGAAGGTCATCAGAGCTGCGGCGGCGCTGGGTCGCCTCCTGCCCAATTTGGGCGGGCCCAGCGCCGCGTGCAGGCGGCTGTACTCCGGCATCTGCCGAAGTATGGCAACGTACGGTGCCCCCATATGGGCGGACGCCCTCTGCGCTCGGAACAGGGCTCAGCTGCGCAGAGCGCAGCGGGTCATAGCGCAGAGGGTGATAGGGGGTACCGGACGGTAGCGTGGACCGCGACCGCCCTTGCTGGCGACCGCCCTGGGCGGAGGTGCTCGCCGAGGTGTACGTGTTTGTTGCGGAAAGAAGAAGCCTTGGCGAGCGCCCCACGTTAGAGGAGGTGGGGCGGTATCGCCAGCGAGGGCATTCAGATATGATGCGGAGGTGGGGGGAGGACCTGGCGCAGCCGCGGTATAGAGCCCGCGTTGCGGAGGCGCTGCGCCCGGTCCTAGAAAGGTGGATGCTGAGGAAGCGGAAGCCCCACACCTTCCGCATGGTGCAAGTGCTCACTGGGCATGGGTGCTTCGGTGAGTACCTGCACCGGGTTGCGAGGCGGGAGGAACAGCCGGGCGGGCTGCCACGATTGTGGAGCGGCCGAGGACACTGTCCCAACACACGCTGGAGCAGTGTCCCAGATGGTCTCGGCAGCGCCATGATCTGGTGTCCGCTTGGAAGCGCGAACCTCTCGCTACCGAACCTGGTCCGCTCCATGCTCGGGAGTGACAGTGCCTGGCAGGCGATGGCCTCCTTCTGTGAGACGGTCATGTCCCAGAAGGAGGCCTTGGAGCGAGACAGGGAAGACGATCCCTAGGCTGTCCCGCTCCGGAGACGGCGGACGGGAGTGCGGCGTAGGCGCTACGCGCACCTATTGCCGCCTCCCTAACATGTGGGACTAGGGGTCAGGATGGGAACCTGGTCCCATAATGGTCTCGCCGCCGGAGGGGCTGTCCCAATTTGCCGGAATGGCCCCTAGAGAGAAGAAGTCTGGCCCCTTTTGAGGGGCTGGCCAGTCGCAGTGGTGCCCTGTTGCTGACAGATCCGGGGCACCACACCAACGCGGCCGATGGCAATTCGCGGGATTGTTTAGTGGGTATACCGTCGGGCAGCCGACAGGGAGTCCCACACTACCACCCGAGGCCACCCAGGCATCAGTGGTGTGCGTAACGCAGTTTTCCCCGCGTCACAAAAAAGAAAAAAAACAAGGGCTGATCCCTTGGCTATTCAACTTATTCATGGACAGGTGTTTGATAGACTTAAAAGATTGACTTCAAGCAAAGCGTGAAGAAGCACCTTGCGGGCCAGCATAGCAGCGTCAACTGACTGGACACTTTAGTCTTTTACCAGTTGCTGCTGCGATTTGGGCTCCTCTTTTCGCGTACCACAAGGCGAAGCGGGGCAACTATGCTGAGCTAATACAAAAAAAAGTTGCTAATAAGCGTGGTTTTATCGGAACCCGGTGACGAGCCCTGTGGTGGAGAGGTTAGCAATGCTACTTTAACACCAACGCTCGTGCGTTCGAATTCCACGTAGGATGAACATGTGTGTGCATGAACGCGTATTGTCTCGGTGTTTTAGAAGAATCGGCCATAACATACGGCCCACCACTCCTTCCTTCCTTCCCTCAACCTATTCCCTCTTTACCGTCTGACACCATATTTTAAAGTGACGAGCGCTATAATTAAGCTTCGCTAACAAAAACGGTGATGTCCCTTTGTTTCCTTTTCCCTGGTTGTTTTGAGCAGTATCTTATAATTAAATAAAACGTAGACAAGACATAATAATCCTAAGGCGCCGTTTACCTCTATCTCAACAATTACATTACTCCGGCTTATTCCAATTTTAGACCAAAAACTGTCTGAAATCCCCGATACTATACGAGATTTCCATTCCTACTAAATATGGGTAAGATATTACTAGAAGGTAAGACAGTGTGAAAACACTGGTCGATATGCCGTTTTAGATTCGCGGTAGAAACCGCGTATCGCGCAGCAGACGCAGATGACATGCATGGCGACCGTAAAACATATTTCGTGAAATTTTACCATTTACCATGATCGAAATTCAACTTCATTATTGAAAATTCGAAGAAAACATATACGTATGTATACACGTTGCATGTTTCCATCTTTTTTCAAATATTTTTATTGATAACATAAATTCCGGTACACACTATGTAGATACAAAACAAAACAAAATCGTATTTGTGGGTAAGCATTTGACTTACTACGGTTAACTTTTGAGTCAAAATTGGCCTTATCAGTAAGTGGTATAACCCTGTCTATTAACAAACGAGAGAATAGGGAATAAACGTATAATTACATTACTTAATATAATTATGTATACATTCCTTACGTCTTAAGTATCTTAGTTAAGTATATTACCACGCGGACGTAGCTGTGGGCGACAATTAGTTATACTCGTAGTATAATCACTGTGTTTAATAATTAAAACAATTAAAATAAAAAATAAAAATGAATTGAATTCCAATCTTAATTGACTTAGGCACGAACTTTACAATATATGTATGAATCATATAAATTCATTAGCGGTCAGAGTATCTACACACTATGTCATATAATGAGATATTAAAATATAGTTTCTCCTAAGAATTGCAATCAGATATATATTATATAATTGAATTAACATTTGATTTCAATTCACAAATTTGAGTTTTTATTCATTTTTCACAATCACTGACATAACTAGTACTTAGATTATGTTAAGACTTAGTGAACGAACGAGATCGAATAGCTATCGGCAAGCGCTCGTATCGCACGACCATTTTTCTAGTCCAGCGAAACGATCTCACTAATAAATCATCAACATATTAAAAAAAGCAATGATTTAAACTAATTGCTGGCTTAATACCTTTGAAACACGAAGAATTCCTCTGTACGCTAGACCATGGCTGTCCAAAGCACTGCCCGCGGTCCGCATGTGGCCCGCGCCTGATATTGATGCGGCCCGCGACAATTTTATACAATTTAAATATAGGTCTTCACTGACTGATAATTCACTTACACACGCACTGCGCTTGGCAATTACAAAATTTTTTGTGTCGATATTGATAAAATTTGTAAAAGAGAAATTAATGAAGAAAGAATAAAACTAAATTTGACATTATCGCCGATTTTTAATTTACGCTTGGTATTTGTTTTTGCGGCCCTCAAATATATACAGTAATTTGTATTAGCCCACGATCGTATCTGGTCTGGATAGCCCTGCGCTAGACCAACCAACCCAACCATTGTGTGCGTGCGTTGCGTGGCGTTTATATAAAGATTCAACACTCTCACCTCTTCGATATTACGATCCCCACTAGGTGGACAAAAAAACAGTTTTTCTTTCATCGGCCTAATCGCATTTGCGAGGCATCTTCTTATACGAAAGATAGAGAGCCGCATTAAGGAAAATGTTTTTGTGATACTCTGGAATTTACTAAAGCGAAATATAATACAGTCGGGATACAAGCGAACATAAAACATTTTTACACGTACCTTGTGCAATATTTGGAGATCACATTTGTATGTTTATTTTTAGGGTTCCGTGGGCGAAACGTGAACTGTCACAAAGCTATCTGACGTCTGGAAGTATATCACCGACCCGTAATTATGAGCCAGGTAGTGGAGTGGTTAACAAAGGCTATTTTGACAACAGGGTTCGTGGGTTCGTTCCCATACAGGAGAAATATTTGTGTGCATCAACATATCTGTTTGTCTTGGTTAGAGTGTTTTAAGAGAGGTAGGGTGTATCAAGCAGTCCCGACTTAGTATCTCCACGTCACAGAAAACAGCAATCAAATAACAACTTCCTGAAGGGTTGTTGTGTTCTTGCGTATGAGTGAGGTCACCATTAAATTCCTTAGGAGTTGTTGTGAGCGTGAGCGATACTTCCTGTCGCAAGTTTCATAGACTACTGTAACCACTTTACGTCATGTGCACCGTATGCTTGTGAGTCTCCCGACGCTGTATAACGTGTGACTTAACTTAAGAAAGATCTGATTTTCCCTCCTGGTTGCGGAGGACTGACGACAGTCGCTCCATGTAAAAGTCACCTTCGCCAAATCCCTAGGCTTAGGTAGCGGACCCCGCCAATCGTAACGCGAAAAAGAAGACTTAAATAAAGTTAAAGTAATAAAATGCAAGCACGCGGCCCACCGGATGTAAAGCGGGTACCGTAGCTTATTAACGTTTGAGATATATTAAGTATCACTCGCGCGATGCCTCCTCTGCTGCATACACTGCAACTCCTTGGAGCTTACTGGTGACCTCACTCACACACAAGAACACAACAACCCTCTATGGAGTTGTTATTTCGCTGCGGTTTTCTGTGAGGTGGAGGTACTTCCCCAGACGGGCTGATTTGATGCGCCCTACCTCTCTTAAAATATATATAGTTTTTAAAATAGCCTCCCTGGCAGCCAGTGACAGCGGCAGACAATGTAATCTACTAATGGTTCATGTTACAGACAGAGTCTTGTGACGCTGGGTTCTGCTTTATCCCTAGCTCGCAAGGGATTTGGTGTAAAGTTATAGATATTTTTTCTCATGTATTCGTCAACAGATTTTCTTTTTATATTTCGCCTACTGGCCAACGAACTTCAGTATTATATATAATACTAGCTGAAGATTCTTCTTCGCTAATCTATACATCTATACATATAAATAAAACTGAAGTGTCTGTCTGTGATTTTAAATAAAGCCTTTATCTTAAGCTCATATTATTATTTTCACGCTACCAAAGCCTAAATACGCATTTTTAAATTTTTTGTCTGTCTGTTTGTTTGTCCGGGCTAATCTTCGAAATGACTGAACCGATTTTAACAGGACTTTCACTGGTAGGTAGAGGACTGTTCAGAGCAGAATATAGGGTACTTTATATCTTGTAAATATTTAGGGTTCCTGCGTAAAAAATGAAAAACTGTTAAAATTGGAGGGAAATATCTTTCCCTTCGGGGGACTTGGCAATTTTATTTTTATTATTATTTTCATAGAATAGGTATTTTTTGTGACATAAAATAACTACGCATTTTTTATATAATTATGTAATAAAATAAATACGTTGCCTACACTAGTATGACTACATTTGACGAACTCGGTGACGCAGTCGTGAATAACGCGACTTTGACACCAACGCTCGTGATCTCGATTTCCACACAAGGCAAACATTTGTGTGCATAAACATGTCTGTTTGTCTGGATGTTTAAGAGAGGTAAGGCGCATCAAAGCAGGCCGTCTGGGGCACCACCACCTCATAGAAACCCGCAGCCAAATAACAACTCCCTAGAGGGTTGTTGTATTCCTTCGTGTGAGTGAGGTCACAAGTAAGGTCCTAAGATGCTGTGTTAGCAGCAGAGTGATACTTAATGTATTACAAGTGTTTATAGGCTACGATAACCGCTTTACATTGGATGGGTCGTATGCTTGAATACCTTTTGACGTTGTGTATAAAAAAGTATTATATTCTCCAGGATTTTCAGAGGGTTTCCTCAGGTGACTACAACATGAAATTCTTTAAAAAATGCGTGAAGAAGTTTTTACAGCAACGCACCACTTACGCCCCTGGTATTGCAAGCGCCTATAGGTTACGGTAACTGCTTGTGTAGGCCGTGCGGTTGTTATACCACCATACTATAAGACTTATGTTGTTCTTTATTGAACAATCCGATTATTCTATCGCCGCTGTGATCCAGTAAGAACAGTCGAAATAGATATCTAATTTAAAAACAATGCCTTCCATTTGCGATAATGCTCTTTCTTGCGATTTTTTTCGCTTACCACAGCCGATTAGAGGATCGTGCGCTGCCCGGGACTATTTAGAATGGAGAGGCCATCTTCATATACTTTCATATATTGTGTATGGCAAGTCCACGGTAAGTGGTAAGTAAGTCATACCAGAGGGATACGTTATACTCGTGCAAAAGTAGTCTGCGTGTGTACCTCTGTCTCACCTATTTCTACCGCCAAGCAGCTATATTTGTATAGCTGTGTACCGTTTTGAAGGTTGAAATATGGCAGAGATTTTTTTTTTATTGTTTTTATTGTGAATTTAAGTCAAAGTCAAAGTCAAAATCTTTTTATTCCGTAAAAATGGCTACATTTGTTTGGAATCGTCACAATTTTTTTCCCTACCGTGCAGTTCATAACTAGGTGAGCACTGATAAAAATACTACCAAAAAACTCAGGCATCCCTCTTTTGGTATCCAAACAAATTTACATAATTTATAATTACATTATAATTGGATCGACTCAATCCCAGGCATTTTTATCATTAATATAGTCAGATACTTTATAATATGCCCTGCTACACAATTTGGCTATAATGGTAGTTTTAAATTTGTTTATTGACAATTCTCTTATATTGCTGGGAAGTTTGTTATAGAACCATATACATTGCCCCATAAAAGAATTACTTATTTTGTGGAGACGGTTTGGATGTAACACAAGATTATGTCTATATCTAGTATTTATATTATGAGTATCACTCCATAACATTGGATGCTTCAGATTTAAGATTATTATATAGAGTTACGCTATTCAAGGAAATAATTTAAGTTTTATACAAACCAATGAAAATATTTTTTTATTCAACGGCGGAAGGCGTACAGCGCACCTGATGTAAACCGGTTATCCTGTGGACGCTTGAAATATGTACTTCCCCAGACGGGCTCCTTTAAGATGCCCTACCTCTCTTAAAAACACCCAGACCAAGACAAACAGACTTGTTCATGCACACATGAAGTGTGGGAATTGAACCCACGAGCTTCGGTGTGAAAGTCGCGTTATTAACCGCTGCGCCACCTAGCTCATCAAAAATATCATCTGTCTATCGTCTACATGTTGTAAAACAATATATATTCCTGTCCTATTATTTTTAGTCCATGGCTGTTCGTTCCAGCAGAGGCATTGTGTGGGAAGGGGTCGCTTCAGAAAACAACAAAGTAAACAAAGGAAATGTTTGTATTATAGATTTCGTTTCTCCTGTATGATATACACTGCAGAGCAATTATAATACAGTCGATTAAAAATCAGCATATTAACCAAATTGTTCTGGTTCGGATCCTGATATGGGTATGGGAGTTATATACCTAGGCCGGCCATAAGTTCTGTTACAAATGAATATGCTTTTTTGTAAATTAATGTAAAATAAAATTTACATGTATACATTTTTGGAAGCAAAAAATAAAAAAAATATTCTATTCAAAATGGCCACCTTTAGCTTTGATACACCTTACCTTACCTTTAATTTGTCTGGCCACGAATCTATGGGTTTACGAACTGTTTCCATGAGAAATTTAGCCACTGCTTGCTCCAGAGATTTCTTAAGAGACACAATGTAGGCGTGTTGTTACGAGCAAGCCATGTCCTCTAAAACTGACCATAATTTGTAGTCTAAGGGGTTCAGATCTGGGCTAAACGAGGACCAGTTTTCAGCTCTTGTAAAGTCCGGAACGATGATTTCGAGCCAGGCTTGGGTAGTTCGTGCCTTGTGACTAGGTGCAGAGTCCTGCTGGAAACTCCTCGGTACATTTTTAAAAAGTATATTAGACGAAAGATAAGATAAATCCTAACTACACACACACACTACACTACTGTACCTGTACTTTTGCTGCTTGTAGTGAGTGCGAGAGATACTTAATGTATTGCAAGCGTTTATAGGCTACTGTAACCGCTTTATATCAGGTGGAAAGTATGCTTGTACACCTCCCAACGTAGTCTAAATCTTAGCATAGGCGAGTAAATGTTTTTTTAATAGCGATGAGACGGGAATCTAATATTGACGAAGTAAGTCCTTGAAGTCTGTCCATTGGACATTATCACACCAATAGTGCTGAACACAATTTTAATAAATTTTACACATATAAAGCTTATATCACAGACAATATTCCAGGTACTCTTATCGCGGAGACATTTATTGTTCCTCCATAAATATATATCTTCACGATAGATCCCTTGCAAGATAGGCAGAGAGAACTACGCGCCACGTGACGAGGTCCTGACTTACTCCTTACTTGATTCATCTATTAACTTCGTCTCTGATAACACACGACCAAGTCTGTCACAGGCGATGGCTCTTATTTTCTTCACATACATATGTCCAGCGTTATCTATCTACCTCTAACTTCACGCCAAATCCCTTGCTTGAAAAGAGAGAACCGAGCACCACCAGACTCGGCCTTACACCTCACGTGCCTCTTTAATATTCGTAGCCCTTCTCATGTACGCTTGCCGGTTTCTAGAGCTTCGAAAGTCCAGCGTAACACTTAAAAATAATACGTACATATTAAAATACGATAACTTTGACCTACCTTTCTTTCGTCTGAGCTTGAATAAGCCGAGTGCACCACGTACAGGTTACACAAACTTTGTGTGAGTGTGTGTGTGCCCTTCATTCGTCAATGCAATTCCAGTGATCATAAAATACTAGATGCAATCACTGTGTTTATGTGTGATGTGTAACGGCCCGGTCTCGCAGGGCGCCTTGGCCCGAGAGGTCGTGCTGCCACGGCTTATCTCGTCCTTCCGGTCTTTACAAATATGTTTATTCACTTGTGTATTAATGTACACTCCAGATTAATTAATCTTAAAGGAAAGGTACGCTTGCCTCATTATTTTCTGATGGGCAAACATCGATAAATTGGAATTTGAACAAAGCACATGTCACGCCTTCGAACTGAAACTAATTTTAGAGCAATGTTTACAGAATAATACGATTTAGAATGGATAAAAACATAAAATAACTAAAAATTGCAAAGCAATTGTGCCCTTATTAAGAAATTGTGCCCTTTAAGAATAAGGGCACAATTACTTTGCAATTTTACAGGAGAAAGGTGCGATGTGTACATCTTTATATATAAATAGTTCTTGTGTGCGGACGTTTGTCACTAAACTCTGGGCGATAGTAGGCAGGTAGGTGGCGCTGTAGTCGGGTTCTGGGATGTTTTATTATTTTCGACTAGAATAACATCTGCCAGCTGCCGGTCTAAAAGATAAAATATATTTATTTGCCATTAGGCCCTGACGGGCACTTAGACACGTGTTACATTCGCCTATACATTTATCACGTCTTACATTCTTTAAATCAGTGTATGTAATTACTCTCTTTTTTTAATTTACCAGCATTTCGAAAACGACCATTGGCGAAGTAGAAATGCCAATAGAAATTTGTCTATATACTTGCGTCTTTTTTCAATCGTCAATTTATATTACAATACATATATGTGAGTGTACATATAATGATATCAAGTGGTACAATTAAAGATATATTAATACATGCGTAAAGATATATTAATCATTTGTTTATCAGTCAGATATTCATCGATTCTAATATTATAGAATCCTGTGCAAGACACAGAGTATTTTGATGTACCTTTTGAACATATTGTCAGGAAAGGACAGAACTGTTTCACGTAATCTACGAGTATGTATATAAAACAAAGTCGGATTAATTACACTATTTAGAACTCGAGAACGGCTGCGCCGATTTTTATGATCTTAGTTTTGTTGGTTTTTTAGTTCTGCCCCGAATAGCAGAATAACTATTAAAACGTGGGAAAACTTAACGATAAAAAATATGTACAATTAATTTTCTCATACATTTTATATGAAACGCCTTTTTATGAAATCTTAAGAAAGAATAGTCAAATTTCAATGAATATTTTTTTGGTCATCTTGGCGAGTGCTGAAACACCTCCAGCGACAACAGTTCTTTTCGATTTGCCAAGGCGATTCATTTAAACGAAAGTTTCCTCTGATATGCCACGTTATTACACTCGGAACACTCACCCCAGATACTTGAACGTGTAGAGCAAAGCACTATGGTTCCTGAGCATCCGGATATGCATTCTGCTGATGCTTTTGACCGTATTTATACAGTTTATTCAAAGAGTTACTTGCGGTTGTTGCTGGTGAATGTTCGTCGGCTGACTCACCGTTTGAATCACTTCGAACTGTCAATGGTGTAGTCTGCCCAATATTTCATGGTTCATGTCAACAGCTCAATTTAATTGAAAACGATACTCATTGGTACATAAAATCGCTGAAGCAGTTGCTATAGTTTCAAGAAACCACGTGAATTGTGAAACAAAAACGTATATGTATGTCAAAAGACATTTTACATCGAATTCATGTCAATTCAGGGAATCCCTATCTCAAGGCGAATGAAGAGATACATAACCAGTCTTTGCTTTTAATCGAAGACGTGTGGTACATCATGTGCGGTAATTTGTTAATGAAGTTAAGAATGCTACTTAATGCCAAATCATGGAATGAACGCCGCTTTTAGTCGAGAATTAAATTGTGAACGTGAATATATTCGAAGTCAATCAGTTGGAGCGAAAGTACCACTGATGAACACACAACAGAAGGAAGTGTGCGTTAAGGAACGCAATTTATGATGAAAATGGCTTATTTTTCCTCGATGCATTCGGTGGGACTAGGCAGACGTTTCTGATGTCATTGAGTTTGTCCATTTTATCCACTTTTCGCAAGATATCCGAAATTGCAGTTGCTTCTCCTGGGACGGCAATCGTGTTACTAAAAGGACGCAGAATGGCTCATACAGCGTTGAAATTACCGTTAAACTGCGTATTGAAACGTATTAAATGATCTGGGCAATGGCTCCAGATTTTTTATGGCGCAATGATTTTACTGTCTGGTGATTTCCGCCAAATACTACCAGCTACCGTTGAAATAACTAAGCTACGCTTGCCTCAAATGATCGACGCTGTGGACTGTGTGTATTTCAATATCAGTCGCTTTTTCCCACAACATATGCGGCGGAACTAAGCTTACCTACTGGCCAGTTTATTTATGTGGGGGCCCCACTGCAATTTGGTTAAATGAAGTCTAGTTAAATGAATGTCTTCGCATAATAATATAGTAGATACCACTATATACCTTTAGGTGTCGCTGTAACGAGTGAAATCTGTTTTTTGGAAATTTGAAATTATAAAATTACCTACAAAATGTTCTAATATTCAATTATAAAGTACCTAATTTTTAAATAGATTTTACATCTTCGAACATTCCAGATTTACGGTTACCGTACTTATATTTAACACGAGTTCTACCAAACACATTTTGCAGAGTAATAGCTTCTATAACTTCTAAAAGTCCGCAAGTATTGAGAGCTTTCAGAAACATTAACTAAAAATCCTTGCTACAAATGTGGTATGAGCCGTAAACTAGCGTCCTTCAATGAACGTCTGAACCATTTTCTCACGGAACATTTGATACCGTAATGACAAAATGATAACATAATGACCTTATCCTTATCCTGTTCCTTAAGATCATTCCCTATCAGCTAGACACTAGTAACCTTGTATTAAACTAAATTATCCGATTTTAGTCTCGTATTCGTAACAGCGACGTCTTCAAGTTTCCTTGGTCTCATATTATAAACCAATATCCTCACCGGCGGGTGCCTCTACTGTTACGAAATTCTTGAGACATATTCATACTATTTATTTACATTTGAATAATGACAGTATATTATGTCATAATATAACATATGCGGAAATGTAAAAAGAATGCGGCACGAAAGAATTACGAAACAGATATACAATGCAAAAGTGGAAGGGTGTAGGAGCCGAGGAAGACCGAGATTAACCTACTATGACCAAATTGGTCGTGTTTTATCAGAAGGTGATGTCAGGAGACCCAGGAACCGGCGAGCGTGCTTGAAAAGAGCTATGAATGTCACAGAAGCGAGTGAAGTATGCAAGGACCGCGTCTTATGGCGCTCGGTTCTCTCTGCCTACCCTGCAAGAGACCTGGCGTGAAGATATACATGCATACATACATATAACATAAAAGCATACCTATTATTAACTTCTAAAATAATATATGCATAATGAAGCAAAAATATATAGCTACCAAATGCAAATAAATGTAGCTACGAAAGTCAAATTTATTGGCTTTTCGATCTAAACTACTGTGTGTGCTTCCACTCCCCGTTAGTTCATGCGAACTACTGCCGGCCGGCACCCACTACCGTTAGTAGATGCATGCCGCCGCTGCCAAGGCTGCTCCGGTCGTCTCTGCCTCGGCTGCTGCGGTCATCTCTGCGAGAGCAGCCCTGGCAGCGGCAGCAAGCAACAAGTTTAGATCAAATTGCTTGTAAATTATATTCCTAAAACAAGAAAGCTAAAATTATGTACCGTTTGTACGCATTCGACCGCACCTAGTAAACAATTACATTAGTACGAGTATGTAACAAGTTGTCATTTAAATATTTTACAATATTACATGCTACTTTAACCACTTTTGAGTGATAGTATGAAAAAGAAGAAGCAAAAAATATACCGTCGATGATAGAATGAAACTAATGCTTTAGTGAAAGGCTAATGCAAACGTGAAAGAATTAGTTTGATTGAGGAAGAGAGGCTGATGAAGAACTTCGAGGCGAGACCAAACGCTTCTTCAGAGAGGTGAAGAACTCTCGGAGTGGTTTATTAGCATCCAAAATTTACCAGATAAAGTGTAAACCAAACTGATGGCATTCTTTTTAAAACTCAAGAAGTGTGGAGAACGGTGGAGTTAATATTTTGGTGAAATGTGGGGTAACGTCCAAGTCGCTGACGCTGTCAATGAGTCTATATCTTGGTATTGACGAGTTCGGTGGCGCAGTGGTGAAGAGCGCTATTACGTTATTTTGACACCAACGGCCGTGGGTTCGATTGCCACACAGGACAACTCCCTAGAGGGTTGTTGTGTTCCTGCGTGTGAGTGAGGTCACCAGTAAGCTTCTAAAGAGTTTTTATTTATACAACGTCGGAAGGCATACAAGCATACGATCCACCTGATGTAAAACGGTTACCGTAGCTTATTAACGCTTGTAATATTTAAAGTATCACTCGCGCGATATCTCCTCTGGTGCTTACGCAACCACTCCTTAGGAGCTTACTGGTGACCTCACTCACACGCAGGAACACAACAACCCTCTAGGGAGTTGTTATTTGACTGTTGTTTCCTGTGAGATGGAGGTACTTCCCCAGACGGGCCGCTTTGATGCGCCCTACCTCTCTTAAAACATCCAGACCAAGACAAACAGACATGTTCATGCACACAAACGTTTGTCTTGTGTGGGTGTCAAAGTCGCGTCATTCACGACTGACCCACCGAGTCTGTTGTTGCTGTATTATTATTAATGCGTTCATAGGCTACGGTAATCGCTTTACATCAGGCGGGGCGTAATGCTGGTATGCCTCCTCCCGACGTTGTATAAAAAAATATGCCTATCATATCCCACTCTCTGCATTTACGTAAACCTTTACAGGTGAGTAGCTTTGTGTACATTATTTACTATTAAAGTATAATTGGGATGAAGTATATATAATAAGTTCGTCTAATCTAGAAATACCTAAATAGGCCAACACAACGAGCTCAAGCTCAGCACTTCAGCCTTTGTATCACTCTTATCATGTACACAATGGGAGTCAAGATGGAAGCGGGGCCGGAGCAACCTGCTGGTAGCCGAATGTATCGACGTCCACTTCCGCCCTCTCTTCCGGGTGATAAGCCAGTGCAACATACAGGCACCTTCTACACGTATATGATGCTATCTCTTCCATTGTTGATGATCCTAAGCTCTCACACGGTATTGAGCCCTTCAGTTCACTTTGCGTCCCTTTATGTGTTCTACCGATTGTACAATGGGTTGTGCGAGGAGTGATGTGAAACCCTGGGGTTATAACTCTCCTTAGGCTAACTGACCTTACCTTAGTAGTGGTATAAAGAACACAAGTTTATATATATTTCTGTACACTATTTAGTTTCGCAAGCTAGCTACCGTTTTCTTACACGCAATGTTATTACAAAGTTCCTGGACAACCAAGCTTCGCTCGTCGAGTGTATGTTTTTTATGTAAACGCATATATACGGGTAAACGTAAAAAAATCCTTATCCAAATGTATACAGATAAATAAAGTTGAAGTGTCTGTTTGTAGTATTAAAATAAGCGCTTTTTAGTAAATGCATATGGATGTATACACGGCGCATAAACCAAAATGAATATTTTTACAATTTCTGTCTGTCTGTCTGTGTGTTTCTTCCGGCTAATGTCTGAAACGGCTGGACCGATTTTGAAGGGGCTTTCACTGGTAGATAGCTGATGTAATAAGCAGTAACTTAGGCTACTTTTATTTTAGAAATTTTATTTATTTTTATTAATATAAATAAATAATATTCCACGCGGACGAAGCCGCGGGCACATCTAATACGAAATATAATCCAAAAATCCTTAGAGTCGTTTCCGAGATACACCTTCCATATTCGCTTATCTTTTTAGCAAATTCCGACTTGTCGTTTTTCTTTGCGTTATCCCGTTTCCTAATACATTATGATTGGAGGGGTCCGCCACCTAAGTCTAAAGATTTGGCGAAGATACTCATTATGTAAACGGAGCACACGTATGGGTCACACGTCTTTCGAAATATAATTTCCTGGATCCTGGAAAATCCGAAAATACTAATATAGTGATACATGCCTCCGCCAGGATTTGAACCGGGAGCCAGGTGGTCAATAGGCCGGTTTCTTATCCACTGGGCCATCACTGCTCTAAAGCTCTGCCGAATTCCGAGTTGTTATCATGGGAAAACGGGTAAGGGAACTGGTGCCATTAAAGAGTATGTTCGTCTCCGCTTTTCTAACAACCAAGCCTATGACTACAATACTTGCTACTACCACCGCCAACACAACAACTTGGTGGGAGCTTACTGGCAATCTCATTTACTCGCAGGAACATAACTCTCGCAATGGTCGCGTACTGTGCGGTTCCAGAGAAGTTTTCTTCCGAGAACTCTTAAGCTGTGGAATGAGCTCCCAGCCGAGGTTTTTCCAAGGGACTACATCATGGAATTCTTCAAGAAATGCGTGAAGAGGTTTTTAGAGGGTCGGCAACGCATGAGTGACACCCCTGGTGTTACAAATATCCATATGCTACGGTGACTATTTACCATCAAGCAGGCCGTATGCTTGATTGCTACCTTAGTGGTATAAAAAAGTTTTCATTTGGCTTCATTTTTCTGTGAGGTGAACTTCCCCAGTTTGGTTGCTTTGATGCGCCAAACCACCCTTAACTATCCGTTGTATATTGAATACAAAGTGACTCGGGACCACTAAATCCATCCGAAGATAGACTTTTAAGGAAGCATCAAAGCAACCGGACAAGAGATTTGTTGTGTACGTGCGGATAAGGGGTAGCAATTGCATGGATTTCTAGGCTACGGTAACTACTTTACATCGGGTACGTTGTATGTATGCGAACTTTGTATAAATAAATCACCAATGGTCCTCGCAGTTGACACACTAAGCCCCAGCGCTGAGCAATAAAAGGGTACCCAAAGGGTGCAGTATATTATCCAAGGATTCCATTTCCAATCTCGGAAGCACCCCTCGCCCCCGACCCGAGGCCGACGGCGGGACCAGCACCTCATTCGTAGCAACCCCTTCATGTCTACGGTAGTAACACATTCGTTGACTGCTCATATCATACTTCTGCCGGAGCTGGTTTCTTTGAGCGTGTATTCTGGTTATCGAAGCGATATGGCTGTCTTTCAACACTCGTTCTATTTTTTTTATACTACGTCAGGGGCATACAAGCATACGGCACACCTGATGCAAAGCGGGTACCTTAGCCTATTAACGCTTGCGATATATTAAGTATCACTCGCGCGATGCCTCCTCTGCTGCTTACACTGCAACTCCTTGGGAGCTTACTGGTGACCTCACTCACACAAATATGCACGTATGATGAGCTCGGTGGCTCAGTCGTGATTGACGCGACTTTGACACCAACGCTCGTGGGTTCGATACCCACACAAGGCAAACATTTGTGCGCATGAACATGTCTGTTTGTCTTGGTCTGAATGTTTTAAGAGAGGTAGGTCGCATCAAAGCAGTTCGTCTGAGGAAGTGCCTCACAGAAAACTGCAGCCATATAAGAACTCCCTAAAGAGTTCTTGTATTCCTGCGTGTGAGTGAGGTCACCAGTATGCTCCCAAGGAGTTGCTGTGTAAGCAGCAAAGGAGGCATCGCGCGAGTGATAGTTAATATATTACAAGCGTTAATAGGCTACGGTAGCCGCTTTACATCAGGGGGGCCGTATACTTGTATGCCTTCCGACGTAGTATAAAAAAACCTTACAGTAAATAACAATTTTCTAAGACCCGCCGGACAGTTTGAAAACACTGGCTCCCACTAATATGGAGTAAACAGCATTTAAAGCTCTTCGAGAAACCAGTAACGCTGCAGAGCAGTTTAGTGTGATGAAGGTCTATTGAAATTAACTTGCTGGATTTGACCGGCACATCCATAATAAACATTGGTATAAAAAAAATCTAAATCATAGCAAAATTGAAGACCAGAATAAGGCAGCAGATATAAACGGTGTATAGCTACCTCTCCGACTGCTGAACGGCAGGATCAATGGTTATTGGAATTGCCTACTGGCTTACATGGATCGTGGAATGTGCAGAAAGGACAATGCAATGTTGTTCATTTTAATACCTACAAGCATACAATAATAAATATAAAGTATTTAAAAAATACAACGTCCCATGCGCTTTAAAGAGGTAATTGGAAAGGTGATAAGGATTATATAAGGCTTCGATTTCCACACAAGACAAACATTTGTGTGTCAACCTAATGATGAATCAAACGTCACGTATGAAAAATCATACGCGTGCACAAACATTAACATACAATGAATTTGTTATGAAAATAATGATATTGTTTTTCAGCAGTGACACGTGATCATACAGAGTATGGTTTTGGTAACAGTACTACACAAACTATGATTTCTTTTTCTAAGGTGACGCAAGTGTGGTGTGAACAATCCATTTCATGGAAATATCTGAAGGAAACTGCAGTACAACATCCATTATTACAATAGCAACATAAAAAAGACTGGAGACAATTTAAGTTTTGAGTACCTACTTAGACTTATGGTAACAGGTCATATTTTACTCTTACAGCCAAGTGAAGATTCGATTTGATGATTTGCTACTACTATTTATCATCTGATTGAACAGAAATACTACTTACTGGTCACAATTTTGTTATCGACAAACAAAATTATCAAAATTCGTATTACTTTTGGTACGCTCACATACATAAATCACAGACAAGAGTGAGCCCATCCAAGTCGTCAGGCTTTTCCAAGGGACTACAGTATGGAATTCTTCAAGAAATGCGTGAAGAGGTTTTAAAAGGGTTGGCAACGCACGAGTGACACTCCTGTTGTTGCAAATGTAATACGCTACGGTGACTGTTTACCATCAGGCAGGCCATACCTTTTCTTTATTGCCACCTTAGTGATATACAAAAAAAATAAGTAGCCCGTGGGGAAGTACCTCCTTACACCTCACAGACGACTGCAGCCAATTAACTACTTTTTGAAGAGTTGTTGTCTTCTTACGAATGCTGTTTTCGCAGTCAACAAATACATCTTACATTGCAATCGTTCATAAGTACGATAACACTTTAAATCACGTGTGCTGTATGTTTGCTCGCCTCCCGAGGATTGGTTAGTTCATATATTAATATTTCAACGTTGTATTTACAATATGATGCGATTTTTTAAACTACACACGCGTCGACTAAAAATAACTTTAAATTTAAACATACAACATTTCATGCAAAATGGATAGATCAAGCGTTCAAAGGAATGTCGCGTCTGCATTAGTCAATGTTGGTCTGTGCCCGAAACTATTGGCGGTCCCTCGTTCGTATGTCGTCCCGAAGAGATGTGTCACTGCGACAGATAATAAACGGAATATACGAGGAGATTTGTTTGGCCGGGATATTCTTTCGTCCCGACGAAATGGCCCGTCTTCTCAACTAATTAATATGTTTCTCTTTGATGCGTATTGGACTTTGTGCCTCTACGTAGATAATATAGATATTACCAACAGAACATACGTTATTTGATATTGTTTTATTATTACATACATTGCTAAGATTCAGGCGTTATTTTGCGAAAGGAAATATCCAGGCAATTTGATCTAACCTACTTTGCGTGCTTCTGCTACCGATTAGTTTATGCGAACTAGTGCATGCCGCCACTGCCTGCTCCGGACATTACTACCGCGGCTGCCGCGGTCGTCTTTGTGAAAGCTTTACTAGTAGTTTGCAAGTGAATGTGGTTGTATAGTCTTGTATGTGTTTTTAGCAGGGATGGAAGTACACCGCTGACTTGAATAGACGAATAAATGTAGGAAACAGTGTGAATGGAGCATTGGGTAACTTTCTAGACAACCGAAAACTAAGCCAGAAGGCTTTCGATTTACAAAAGTTTTTCTGTGATACGTAATCCCAACGCTAACGTAAGGAAGGTAATCGATTTGAATAAAAGAGAGCACAAAAGTAGAATAAACGCGGTCGAGGTGCAGGCATTGCGCAAAATCAGTTTCGTATCTCTTGCTAACTGTGTTCGCAACCATAATGTAAATACGACAATTGATATCAAGATAAGAAACGGTATACGGCGTTAGTTCGGGCATGTAGAAATAATGCGGGATAAAATAATTTCGAATAGTTATGGAAGTAGAAGGCGACGAAGACTAAGACCTCGCCTTTTTAATCAGAAGGTCTGATCAGGAGTGCTAAAAACCGGCGAGAGACCATGAAAAAGGCTGGAAATGTCAAAAAGGTGAGAGATGTGTGTAAATACTACCTACATTTAGTCGCGCTTTATTCTCTCTACCTACCCTGCAAGAGACCTGGCATGACGTTATGAATTTATATGTACACTGTACCACAGAATACATTTCATTTGCTAATTAACTTTTAAACTCTCTGCCTACGCCGCAAGGCACCAGCCGTGAAGTTATAGCAATAGTATGGTACAGTACTGTTTGAACTACTAACGCCATCTGTTGTTTCGTAGCGGCACCCAAACTTCAAACATTAAATTGCCTGGTCACTAAAACGCTAAAAATTAAAAGAAATAAATTGAAAATATCAAAGCACTCCCTGCATAATAAATCTTGTAGTATACTTATAACCCGAGATCCCGGTGCAAAATTGTGTTCTTATTAAAAGAACATGCAGATCAATGATCATTGGTAATATAACGTATTAATTCCGGGTTGCCTAAAAAATCTTGACGAGATCGATGGCTCAGTGGTAAATGACGCGACTTTGACACCAACGCTCATGGGTTAGATTCCCACACAAGACAAACATTTGTGTGCATGAACATGTCTGTTTGTCTTTGTCTGGATGTTTTAAGTGAGGTAGGGCGCATCAAAGCAAATTGCCCGTCTGGGGAAGTACCTCCGTAAAGTAGCGTACCTCACAGAAAACCGCAGCCAAATAACAACTCCCTAGAGGTTCGTTGAGTCCCTGTGTGTGAGTGAGGTCACCAGTTCCAGCCACCAGCACCAGTCCTAAGGAGTTGCTGTGTAAGCAGCAGAGGAGGCATCGTGCGAGTATACTTAATATATTGCAAGCATTAATAGGCTACGGTAACTGCTTCACATCAAGTAGGCCGTATGCTTGTATGCCCTCCCGACGATGTACAAAAAAAATAGCAGCAATGATTTTTAATTCAATATTTTAAAATTAATCATTTTGAGCTATATGTTTTTTAAATTAATGAAATATCATTTTAAAGGAAATGATATAAAGAATGTAAAAAACAATGTGGTTGCCTCCTTCCAGTCAGCCGCAACTTTTAGGCTACCCGTTATAAAGAGGTTAACATTAATGTTGATTGATAGCGTGTTTTTTTTTAATATAAATAACAAATAGAAGCTAATTTTGTGCTTAACACAACAATACATTGCTTGTAAAAAATGGCCGCAAGCCATTTTGTTATACGACAAACATTTCCATTTTGCTAAAAAATCTATGCTTTACATATAAAAAATTGAAAAACAACATTACATTGACTACCTTACATTATATGTAGGTATATCGTTTACAGCACGAAGCAACGCGCATTCATTGCCTCTCGCTCGCGCTTATTCAATCTGGGAGCTATTAATCATGGCAACCATGGCTAGCGGCCATTTTTTTTACAAGTAACCATGGATTAGTGTGTTCAGTACAAATAACTTATATTATATAACTAAAATTTTTTGTATCATTTTTTTTAAAACACGATGACTGCATAAAATCGACATATGTACCTCTTTCCAGCGGGTAGCCTAAAGGTTGCGGTTGACTGGAAGAATGTAAAAAATGTGGTAACCTCATTTTTTTATATTCTTAACATCATTTGCTTTAAAATGACGTTTCTTCACTTAAAAAACATATAGCTCAGTCGTTATAAAATATTTAATTAAAAATCATTGCGGTTATTTTTTTATAGGCAACCCGGAATTAGTACATATATTAACCTGAATTATGTCTATCTATCTATAACTTCACGTCAAATCCCTTGCGGGGTAGGCAGAGAGAACCGAGCGCCACGTGACTCGATCCATTACATATCTCACTCGCTTCTTTAACATTCATTGCTCTTCTCATGCACGCTCGCCGGTTTCTAGGGCTCCTGACATCACCTTCTGATAGAACACGACAATTTGGTCATGGTAGGTAAGTCTTGGCCTTCCCCGGCTCCTACATCCTTCCACTTTTGCATTGTACATCTGCTTCGTCATTCTTTCATCTTGCATTCTTTCTACATGTCCAAACCATCGGAGCATGCCTCTTCTTATTTTAACACCGACGCTCTCTTTCAGACCAACTCTGTTTCTAATGATGTTTTTCTATAAAAATAGATACCAATACAATTTTAAAGCGGGATCTTAGGCTATTAGGGTAAAGTAAAAAGAACGACTTGAGAATGGATAGCAAAATAAATTAAAACAAAATAAAGTAAAAACAAAACTCCGTGAAACTCCGCTGAACAGTAAAAAACTGTAGAAAGCCAAAGATATATATCCAGTAGTACGCGGAACACATTAATTTTATTGTTTAATTTGCAAATGTGTCCTTCTACAATATTTTATACGGTTTTATTTAGCTTCTCTGCTGTTGTTTTGCTGTTATACGAGAACTTTGTTTTTATTTTCTTCATTTTCTTTTTAATTTATACAACGTCGGGAGGCATATAATACTGTAGCCTATGACCGTCTGTAATATATTAAATATCACTAGCCTATTAACGCTTGCGATATATTAATTATCACTCGCGCGATGCCTCCTCTGCTGCTTACACAGCAACTCCTTGGGAGCTCACTGGTGACCTCACTCACACCCAGGAATACAACAACTCTCTAGGGAGTAGTTATTTGGCTGCGGTTATCTGTGAGGTGGAGGTATTTCGCCAGGCGGGCTGCTTTGATGCGCCTTACCTCTCTTAAAACACCCAGACCAAGACAAACAGACATGTTCATGCACACAAAAGTTTGCCTTGTGTGGGTATCGAACCCACGAGCGTAGGTGTCAAAGTCTGGTCCATCACGACTGACCCACCGAGCTCGTCAGAATGACGTGTGGCCTTATCCCGTTACCCAATCCATTAAGATTGGGTAACGCTAAGGAGGAGAGGATGAATATTATGATGTATTTTTTTTTCTACAACGTAGGAAGGCATAAGAACATACGGCCCACCGGATGTAAAGCGGTTACCGTTGCCTATGAACGCTTGTAATATATTAAGTATCACTCGCGCGATACATTCTCCGCTGCTAACACAGAAACTCCTAGGAGCTTACTGGTGACACACAACACACTAGGAAGTTGTTATTTGGCTGCGGTGTTCTGCGAGGTGGAGGTACTTCCCCAGATGAGGTTCCTACCTCTCTTAAAAGTAAACGCATGTATGTATGTAAATAAAATTGAACACAGGCTGATATCTCAATCAAATATGATTCAAGAAAAAGGAGCTTCGTTGGAGTGTCGGTGTTAAAATAAGAAGAGACACGCTCCGTTGGTTCAAATAACAACTCCCTAGATGGTTGTTGTGTTCCTGCGTGTGAGTGAGATCACCAGTAAGCTTCCAAGGAGTTGCTGTGTAAGCAGCAGAGGGGGCATCGCGCGAGTGATACTTAATATATCGCTAGCGTTAATAGGCTACGGTACCCGCTTTACATCAAGTGGGCCGTATGCTTGTATACCTCCCGACGTAGTATAAAAAAAAGATGTCAGGAGCCTTAGAAACCGGCGAGTGTGCATGAGAAGAGCAATGAATATTTTAACATTCATTGTTCTTCTTTAGAAGCGTGTGAAGTTTGTATCGATTGAGTTTTGTGGCACTCAGTACTGTCTGCCTTACCCGCAAGGCATTTGGCGTGAAGTTATAGATATAAGGTTTGATTTCATAAATGTAAGGCGTGTCTAAGTGCCCACGAGTGCCCAATTGCGAATAAAGAATTTTAATTTTATAATAATAAATATTAAATTTTAAAATAATTGCAGGCCTTATAAAAATTACTGCCAGTATTTTTTTAAGAAGAAGGAAGAACCCGTGCATGGTAGCAGAGATCAAATATCATTGAAAAAACTACAACTATAAAAAATGAACGGTAAAAAATGTCTCGTTTCATCCTCATTCTTGTTTACTTCATTAAATCATAAAATCCCGCTGTAAAACAAAGCAACTCAATACAAACAAGCGAAGTATAATATAACAAAACAAGGAGAAATCTGTTTAAAAATGTTGGCTAACAAGATGGTCGCCGAAGTCCGCGGGCACTCAGCGAATTTCGGTTACGAAAATTAACAAACATTTTTAATCAAAGCCCGCTCTCCGCGGTTGTCCTTTCAAGGCGATCATGGACTCAAAGTCGGCACCCACGGCTCTCAAACAAACCAATCTAACTTTATGCTTACTCCAACTTACTGGGTTCGGTTATGTAACCCAAACTTTGGGTAACGCTGGTCCGGTAGAGTTCGGCGAGTCGGCACTCACTTCACGGATAAGCAATAACAGGATACAATGTCGGGACGCATACAAGCTTACGGCCCACCAGATAGATGTAATGCGGTTACCGTAGCTCATGCTCACGCTTGCAATACATTATCACTCGCTCGATGCCACCTCTGCTGCTAACACAGCAACTCCATATCCATCCATCGTATGTCTTATCACTTGTACCAGAATTACTATCAGAAAAATATAACAAATAATAAATATTGTCGGACAAATTACACAGCGCCATCTAGCCCCAAAGTAAGCGAAGCTTGTGTTATGTGTACTAGACAACTGATAAACATATGGAAATACATTTTTTTTTTTGTATATAATACAATACAATACAATACTCTTTATTGCACCAAAAAAAAAATACATAAGAAAAGAACAATAACAAAGTATCAGTACAACGGCGGTCTTATCGCGATGCGATCTCTTCCAGACAACCTTAGGGTAGAGGAGAAGTAAAGAAATAAGGTAGGGTGGCGCAGAGCATAACTTAAAGGAAATAAAGTAATTATATAAATAAATACACAAACGTACATAACTACATATGTTATATATAACAAGTACACATGTACACACAATTTATCAAATTGATTAATACATTGAATAAAATATACACACACTAAATGAGACAGAGGGGAAATACAAGAAAATAATGCTAATTAATACATACTACATACTTATTATACATAGAAAATACCCAGATCAAGACAAACAGACATGTTCATGCACACAAATGTTTGTACTGTGTGGGAATCGAACCCACGAGTGTCGATGTCAAAGTAGCGTAACAGCGCGTTTCACCACTGCGCCACCGAGCTCGTCACAATGTTGATATGCATTGCCAGTAAGATCCTAAAGAGTTGCGGCAATACGAGAGCGATACTTCATGTATTGCAAGCGGTCACGAGCCACGGTAACCGCTTTACATCACGTGGGCGTTACGCTCGTGGAATAGGAATTTAGAACATTTCTATAAAATAATTATATTATTTAATGTACATGTGAGCTCGATGAGGTCGTTGCGCGTGCCATTCTAACCAAACACGCAGGTTAAGCAACGTCGACCGAAGCCTGTCTATGGATGGGTTTATCTATCTCGAACCGTGCTTCGGAGGGCACATTAAGCCGTCGGTCCGGGCAGTTATCTTTAGATGACAGTTGTTGAGCTAAGTCATCAGGCGGCTTGAAAACATTGGCCTCCGCCAATCCGCATTTGAGCAGCGTGGCGGAGTATGCTCTAAACCCCTTCGGTTGAAGGGAGACCCGTATCACTGCAGTGGGATGAGTGAGGGTTGATTTCCGTGGCATATTGTTCAAGCAGTACAGGTCTACGGCCATAGCAGATCACAATGCCCGTAGAAGATATCTCACGTCAAATAATGCAAATTGTGCTCACATTTCACTGATTTCACAGAATAACAATTGCTTTCAAACTCCCTCCTCTAATTTGGCTGATTTGTGCGGCCAAGAACAATGGATAAAGAATTCAAAGACATTAGCGCCTCAAGATGTCCTCATTAGGGGGGACATTGCTTGAATCTTGAACAAAGATCAAACACAAATATTTAACTGAATATTTCAACAAGAAATATTCGGCTAAATTACTCGTATATACATTTTTTTTTATATATACAACGTCGGGAGGTATATGAGCATCCCGCCCACCTGATGTAAAGCGGTTACCGTAGCCTATAATCCCTTGCAATACATTAGGTATCACTCGCGCGATGTCACCTCCGCAGCTAACATAGCAACTACTTAGGAACTTACTGGTGGCCTCATTCACTCACACGAATACATCACTCGTCTAGGTTGTTATTTGGCTACGGTTTTCTGTGTGGGGGAGGTAATTCCCCAGACGGGTTTCTCTAAAAACACACATACATATATAAAATTACACATATTTGGGGTTAAAGTATGAAATTGCCTATTTGTACTGAAAAATTAAAACTCGTTTTTTTCTAAGAGATCAAAATATTCACCCTCATCTATGCATAGCTGCCATCTAATCGGAAGTTTATTTATGCATTGCGATAGAACTCTGGGTATCAGGATTCGACAAACTGTGTGAAAGCATATTGAACTGCCTCCTGGGAAGAAATTTTTTTACCACGTAGAAAATTGTCTAAATCACGAAAAAAATGGTAGTCAGTTGGAACAAGGTCTGGCGAGTACGGAGGATGATGTATGGTTTGTAACTGCAGCTCCTGTAGAGTTACAAAATTTACGAAGTCAGCCCGTCATATACCATAAGTAAGCAGAGAATAAATACTGTACAATTCACGCCCCTTGTGGGGTAGGTAGAAATGAGAGCAGGCAATTCGATCTAAACTACTTTGTGTGCTTCCGCTTCCTAACTACTGCCGCTGCTGTTGCGGAGGGGAGGGGGGCATAGCATGACTTCTTGCTCTAAATATCCGTCTGGGGAAGCACCTCCACCTTACAGAAGACCGCAGCCAAATAACAACTCCGGAAGGATTGTTCCTGTGCGTGAGTAAGGTCGCCAGTTAACTGAGAGGTCGAATCGCCACTAGCAGTATGGGCGCGGCAGGCTGGCGCGGCGGTCAGGGAGACTCGGTGAAACGGTTGACCGCTGGCCGCCCGCAGGTTAGTAGGGTTCCCGAACCGGGGATTCACTTAATCTCCGCCCCGGGAGGCTGAACCGCCAGCCTGTGAAAAGTCCCTGTTGCAGTGGTCGTGCCGGAGAAGGAGACCGGGGTGGACCCGGCTGCTGCAGCAGGGGGGGACCGGGGGCCCTTCCGCCCGCCGCGCCAGCAAACCGCATTACCCGCACGGTACTGTGGTGAAAGACACCGCGTTTTGTCCTTCACTCTGTCTGTTCATCGACCTCTCATTTTATTTAGCTCATCACAGTCATCACACATGAAAAAGCAAAAAACTGTAAAATGGTTTCACAGCGGCCACCCCTTCCACAATGTATATGGACTTTTGCAACATCAGGGGTTTGCACTCGAACATCAACGCGGTCCATCATCACCTGGAAGCCGCGCGGCCGATCTTTTCCTCACGGAGACACAAATATCCTCACCGGCCGACACTCCTTACTTGCAGTGGTACAAACTGGAGCACTTGTTTGTGCATCATGCCGGGGTATGCTTGTTCGTCAGGGAGGATATTTGTTGTCGCCGATTGCTTAACCTTGAAGACAGGGGCCTGTCGATATTATGGGTGCGAGTGGATCAGGGCGGCCACACCCGGATCTACGCGTGCCTTTACAGGTCTCATAGCGGTAATACAGGTACATCTCGGTTATTTGAGCACCTGCAAAGGGCGACTGACAGCGTCATCGAACAGTATCCCTCCGCGGAGTTAGTGATTTTGGGAGACTTCAATGCCCACCATGCCGAGTGGCTTGGCTCTCGGTGCACTGACTACGCGGGGAGATCTGCTCATGAATTTGCTCTGGCCTATGCTTTCTCTCAGCTGGTTCATTCTCCCACGAGAATACCAGATGTAGAAGACCATGCAAGCTCTCTACTGGACCTTCTGCTGACCACACGTCCGGATGAGTATAACATCTCAGTGGATGCGCCGCTTGGCTCGTCGGATCACTGCCTTATCCGGACCCAAGTGCCTTGTGCCGGACGCGACTCACCTCGGCCCGCCGGATGTCGTCGCGTATGGCACTATAAGTCAGCAGACTGGGATGGATTGCGTGAATTCTACGCATCGTACCCGTGGAGGCAGCTGTGCTTCGAATCAGATGACATTGATTCAACTCCTTGGGAGCTTACTAGTGACTTCACTCACACGCAGGAACACAACAATCTTCTAGGGAGGTGTTATTTGGCCGCGGTTTTCTGTGAGGTGGAGGTACTTCCGCAGACGAGATGCTTTGATGCGCCCTACCTCTCTTAAAACAACCAGACCAAGGCAAACATACATGTTCATGCACACAAGTTTATCCTGTGTGGTAATCGAACCCATGAGCGTTGGTGTCAAAGTAGAAAGAATGCAGGACGTAAGAGTGGCGAAGCAAATATGTAATAAAAAAGTGGAAGGAGTAGGACTCAAGAAAGGCCAAGACACCTACCACGACCAAATTGGTAGTAGGTAATTATCAGAGCGAAGGTCACGTCAGGAGCCAAAGGAACCGGCGAGACATGCATGAGGAAGCTACGAATGTTTAAAAAAGCGAGGGAAGTGTGTAAGGAGCACGTCTTAAGGCAGTCGGTTCTCTCTGCCTACCTTGTGAGGGATCATTGGCATGCACCGTTCATGGTAAACAACACAAAATACCGAGCTTTCCAAAATAAACCTTCAATAAACATAATAAAGGAGATAATCACGTTCTGAAAACTCCAATAGCTGCCTAATTACGCGGTCATCAATCACGGCCGTTCATTTTTCATGTGATATTGCTCGCTGCCACTTCCAGTGCGACGTTTATTGCTCTTTGTCCTGTAATGAACATACCCAGTAGTGTCAAATGATAAATGGTTCAATGAGGAATAATGAAACTTATATTAAAAAAAAACGAGTGTGCTTTAGACCACACGACTAAAGTAAAACTTACAGACAGTTTAATATCCTTCGCGCTCGCGACGGACGCACCGACGCACGCACGGACAGTGTTCACTGGGAATTTCACTAGGTTCATCTTCTTCTTGCCTAAACTTAATTGAACGTTAGCGCTAAGAAGCACGTTTTGCGCATTCACATTATTATAGTGGTTGCCAAAAGTCAAAAGTGAAAGTACCCCTACAGTAATATACGAAACGTAACTCTCTGTCTTTCTATCTTCACAAACTTATATCTCCCTCAACTTCCGTTCGCCTCGCCCGATCACACTTTTCGTAACGCTCTCGTCACGCATTCACCAGCTTACTCTCCAAGTCAAGCGTGCGTAAAGAAGTTTCACTTCAAAAATCTAGTTTCCACACGGGTCAGGCGGTCATTCAAAACGCTTAAAACTGAGTAACGTAGCTTGTGGGGATCACTATCGTAGATGTGCACCTACCTTATATTTAAATTGGTTCATACCTTTTATATTAAACCTTTTGTAAAAAAAGTTTATTTCTCTACATAATTCCACAATATATCGCTATATCGTCACATAGTTCAACAAGTCGCATAAAAAAAGTTTAAAATTCTTCAATTGCCATTGGACGCCAGCGGGCACTCAGACATAACTTACATTTTTTGTAAAAGAAGGAATGATTTTTGTTATTGAAGTAACATATTTGTTAGTAATGTTTATAACTAAGTAAGTATATTATAATCATGTATATCATATTTGGATTACTGGTATATTAGTACATTTAAACTTATGAAGGCCATCCCCGCACCACCCGTCGGTTGTTTCTGTCTGTTTGTAATCAATATAATTACATTCTCTAAACCTACTTGTAAGTACCAAAGTTGTGTAACCTTGTGAGAAGTAAATAAAGCATATTATTATTATTATTTAAAATAAAATATTTTTATATTTTAGTAATGATGACGTAAGAAAGAGAGTGTCGGTGTTAAGATAAGAAAAGACATTCTCCGTTGGTTCGGATATGTAGAAAGAATGCAGGATGAGTGAATGACGAAACAGATATACAATGCAAAAGTGAAAGAATGTAGGAGCCGAGGAAGAGCGAGACTAACCTACTCGTACCATGACCAAACTGATCGTATTTTAACAAAAGGTGATGTCAGTCCTAGAAAGCGACGAGCGTGCATGAAAAGAGTTTTGAAGGTTAAAGAGGGAAGTGAAGTGTGTGTAAGGACCACGTCTTATGGCGCTCGTTTCTCTCTGCCTACGCCGCAAGGGATTTGGCGTGAAGTTATGGATAGAATTTAAGTTGTGGAATGAGCTTCTAGCACAGATTTTCCTAAGGGGCTACAGCACGGGGTTCTTCAAAAAAGGCGTGAAGAGGTCGACGCAAGATAGACACCTCTGGTGTTGCAAATAGCTATAGACTACCGTAAGTGCTTATCATCAGGCAAGCCATACGCTTGCTTACCACTCAACCACCGGGTTCGCTAGATGACTTTGGGCCTACCTGTTTGTATAAACAATGTGCATAATAAATAATAACGGTGGAATAAAGCTACCTAATCTTTGAAATCGAATTAGACAGGGCGCAATTCAAAGATGGCCGCCTGACAGAACACCCGACCGTTCTCGTAAATGGCTAATTAGCAGCAGAGACGCCGAGCCAGGACATGGAGCGGTGCTCTTGGAAATTACGAATGACGGGCTCATTTAATTTCTGCAGAAACAACACGACTGAACAGCTTTATAACGGTTTAGTAATGGTTTTAAAAGACGGGTATTAATTTCGAAACGATGTACTTTTACCCGATAATCTTTAGGGCTGAACCGGTAATTAATCACCAAGCTTGGTACATACTCCATACAAAAAAATCAGAAGACAATTGTTGAATATTACACATATATATATAAAACATATGATAAGTCTTACTACAGGGCACAGTATAAAAACGGGTTTCTAGAGTAGATAGGATTTTTAGTTATCTATGCCTACCTTGCAAGGGATGTAGATGAGAAAAATATCCATTTTACTATTTAAAATTTGCTTCGGATAACAATAAATAAATACGCCAACTATGTTCAAAATATTTAATGATTTATAAAATGTACAGCAGTATTTTAAAATCGTTTAAAATTTCTAAATCATATAAAACATACTTCTTTAAAAGATTCTCCTGAGGAAAAGCTTACGAATAGACGGATTTACAACTTATTGCTATATTATTTGCTACAGGCGCTAATTACACAGTGTATTTATTTGAACAAGATTGTTACTGTCCCTAGTGTTGTACAACCCTGTATCATTTTAATTACAATATATTGTAAATATAATATATTACAAACGGAACAATATTCGTAATTATTAAAAACTGCCGACGAAGTCAAAGATAGCAGAAAGCCATTCGTAGACATTCGAATAAAGCAGTTTATAATTTATAAGCCCGCTTAAACGAATAGTCGCATGAAAGACCTCTGGTGTTGCAAATGTCCATAGGCTACGGTAACTGCTTGCCATACGCTTCATTGCCACCTTAATGGTTTAAAAAACAGTACAGTGGTTTAAATTTCTTATGCTGTCTTTAAAATGAAGCCTTCAGTCATCGAGCCTGGGTGTTTTGTATTCAGATTTTGCTAATGGTAAGTTACTGGGCGTCTGGTAATAATGCGGTGTTTCGTTCAAGGTGGTGGCTCCGATGACTCCTCCCGCGGCGACCAGCAGCAACCTCCTCCTGCGGTGGTGACGGAGCAGGGACGTCACGCTGGTGAAACTCCTCTCTCCTCGCCGCTGGAAGCCTAGAGCCAGCCGCCCATCCGGACGGCGCCGGACGCCCACGTTGTGCACTGCATTCGAGCAGGACACGCTGAGGGTGTAGGCGTGGGATGACTGTGAGGACAAATTGGTACATTGTTACCCAACGCTATCATCATCAAACACAACCTGTTTGAAGATAACCCTAGCCAATCTAATGAAATAAAACTATATATATATATATATGTCAAACTACAGCTTTCTAGTATCAAGCGTCTCTGAGCTAGGCCGCCTGCAGACGGACATAGCGAAACTATAAGAGTTTCTTGTTTACTACGGAACCATAAAAACATATTTTCTGCCAAACACATTTTCTAAATAAAAACTAGCCTACGCGTTAATCCAGAACATACGCTGTTTGTGCCAAATTTCCCCAAAATTCCTTCAGCCAATTTGCATGATCTTTCACGCAACAAACATACATACAAACTTTTACATAACATTGGTAGGACACAAAACAGTCAATCAGGCATCATCAAGTCAGTAGAACTTTTGCACGACGTCGGGTGGCATGAAAGATATCAAATATTTATATTTTCTTTTTAAAGAAAATTTGGGGTAGGCAGATAGATATATATATATATATATAATAACAGGCAATTTTTCTCTCTGCCTACTCCGCAAGGGACCTGGTGTGAAGATATACAAAGAAAATTTAATTGACAAAAATTGACTGTGGCGCTCTGTTCCCTTTGCTTACTCTGCCAGGGACTTTGCGTAAAGATAGAGATGGTGTGCCAGTGTACACAAACAATTATTACCTTTAAAATAAATAAGAAAAGCACTGCTTGTTACATCAATCATAATATTACTGTAAATTTAATCCCCACCGCGGTCGAGGCCTGTCGCTCTGTGACCACCAAACCAAACACGAAAACAATCATTTGTTTTTACAATTCACCCGCATGTTTACGTACGAATTTCCACAGAGGCACGAACTTTAGTCAGTTATAATGTATTAACATTCATATAAACATTATTGAGCACAAAATAACTGTGCAATATTTCGAAATGGTAAAATTATATTAAGCATCCATTAAATAAAATCGTAATGCGATTCAATAAGATTTAGATAAACTAATAGTAATATGTATCTTATTTATTCCAAAGCTTTTAATACGGTTAACCACGATATTTATTTATTTATTTTTATCAGAAGGCGATGTCAGGAGCCCCAGGAACCGGCGAGCGTGCATGAAAAGAGCTATGAATGTTAGAGAAGCGAGTGAAGTATGTAAGGACCGCGTCTTATGGCGCTCGGTTCACTCTGCCTACCCCGCAAGGGACCTGGCGTGAAGATATACATACATATATACATACAACCACGATATTTAGCTTGCATACATGAGTCGTGCTCATCTCCGAGATCGGGTTGTGATCGGGTGTGAAAAAGTTGACTGCCGGCGTTCCCCAAGGTGGTATATTGTTGCCTTTATTGATGGCTATCTTTTTAAATTTCTTTTTAATCTCGCTGTTATTCTTACCATTTATATGCAAATGGTTTATAATTTATATTAAAACGTATACCAAGATGACGCGTCTGTTTGAACAACGCGAAAACACCTATCTGACACTTGTAGCTGTAGTTGTGTTTGTTATTTCGTAAGACAGACAGACACTCAAGTTACCCCTATCGATTTTATGTAATTTTTTCATGTAACATCGGGGTCATGCACGCATACAGCCCACATAAGGCATAGCGGTTAGGAGTTTACTGGTGACCTCACTCACACTCAAGAATACAAAAACCGTCCAAGGAGTTTGTTATTTGGCTGCAGTTTCTCTGAGATGGAGGTACTTCCCCAGATGGGCTACTTTGATGCATCCTAACTCTCTTAAAAATGTCCACACCAAGACAAACAACCGAGTTCATGCACACAAATGTTTGAGCAGAAGGAGGGGAATTGTTATTTGGCCGCGGTTTTCTGTGAGGTATAAGTAATTTGCCAGTCGACTACTTTGGTGCGACCTAACCCACTTGAAAACATCTAGACTAAGAAAAACAGACATTCTTGCACACTGTACGGGAATCAAACCCATGAGCGTTAGTGCTAAAGTTAACCATTCAGCCACTGAGCTCGTCCTCTCTACGACTTACCTGACTCGAAGGTCGTAAGACGAACGTCCCGTCAGGCTGCCCCATGAGCAGGTTCTCTGCCTCAGCTCTGTCTATATTCATGTAGTAGGCTTCGTTCTCCACGGGCACCGGTAGAGGTCGGTCGGCCATGTTGGCACGAGGTCGGCGGTCTTCCCCCCATTTGCGGGGTTCATCCGAAACTGGGGGACCAGGTTTCTCATCCTCTGAGTCTTCGGACTGGGTCGGGTCATTGGTTTCTGGAAAAATGCAATACAAACAAACTCAGATCAAAATCGAACAAACTCGCGGGGTGCATCTGGTGTTTTTGTATGTAAGGTAGCAAATAAACCTGCGGCCTGCCTAATTGCAAACGGTAGCCTATGGACACTTGCAACCAAAGGGGTATCATTAGTGTTTTATCGAGCCAGTGTAATCGTCTTTCATTGTGAAGAAGCCAATCGTGGTTGTCTCTTAGAGAAACCTCCTTTGGGAGTTTATTGTACAAACTGGCGGTTATTGAATACCTATCTGCACAGTACGCGACCATTATGGTTTGGTATTAAATGTATGTATCAAGCCAGGTCCCTTGCATGGTAGGCAGAGAGGACCAAGCGCCATAAGACGCGGTCCTTACACACCTCATTCCCTCACATGATGTAAAGTGGTTACCGTAGCCTATCACTTCCGCGATACCATCTCTATTACTAACATAGCAGGAGCTTACTGGCGGCCTCACTCACTCGCAGAAATACAACAAATGGAATGGTTATTAGACTATGGTTTTCTGTGAGGTGGAGGTACTTCCTCATGTGAACGGTTTTGATACGACCAACCTCTCAAAAATATAAAGTGAATAAAACCTCCACTTAAAATTTGTTGTATTCATAAGAGTGACGAGCGCGATGGCGTACTGATTAACAATACTACACTAACACCAAGATTAAGGGGTTCGATTTTCACAAATTTCTCTTGGCTTGTTTTGTCGAAGTAGTCCGCTGGGGAAGTACCTCGCAGAAAACCACAAATACAACTGCTGAGTTATCATGTTCACAAGTAAGTGAGGTTACCAACAAGCTCATGAGGAGTTCCTATGTTAGCAGCAGAGCAGAATGGTAAGAAAGACTGCTAGAAGCTCTGAAGTCCTTCCAAACCTATGAAGTCTTTTCGACGAGCTCGGTGGCTCAGTCGTGAATGACGCGACTTTGACACCAACGCTCGTGGGTTCGATTCCCACACAGGACAAACATTTGCGTGCATGAACATGTCTGTTTGTCTTGGTCTGCATGTTTTAAGATAGGGAGGGCGCATCAAAGCAGCCCGTCTGGGGAAGTACCTCCACCTCACAGAAAACCGCAGCCAAATAACAACTCACTAGAGGGTTGTTGTGTTCCTGCGTGTGAGTGAGGTCACCAGTACGCTCCCAAGGAGTTGCCGTGTAAGCAGCAGAGGAGGCATCGCACGAGTGATACTTAATATATCTCAAGCGTTAATAGGCTACGGTACCCGCTTTACATCAGTTGGGCCGTATGCTTGTATGCCTCCCGACGTAGTATACAAACTCCACCTCATACTCTCAAGATATCCTTGTCAATATCTTACCAAGTACTCTTGGATGTCTCCAACACACTCCAACTACCGCACGCAAGTTCTTTGTATAAGTAAAAAATCTACTGAAACAAAGTTATGTTCAAGTTAAGATCGTTCGCGGAGAAGTTCTTCCCCTCACCGGCCACTCGGTATCGGCAACTTGGAGAACTTCTCAACAGACGTCTAAATATTGCAGACACTTATCTCTTCTAACGAATTACTTAAGATAGATTAATGATCTAGTCTTATATCATTTTGAGAGTACAAATAGACAAATATATTATGTATGAAAGTTTTTTTTATAAAACTTCGGGAAGCATACAACTATACGGCTCACCTGATGTAAACCAGTTACCGTAGCCAATTAACGCTTATAATTATATTGAGTGACACTCGCACGATGCCTCCTCTGCTGCTTACATAGCAACTCCTTGAGGTGGAGGTACTTCCCCAGACGGTTTTGCTTGCTTAAGTCTTTACTTGCTTTGGTGCGCCCTACCTCGCTTAAAACATTCAGACCGAGACAAACAGACATGTTCATGCACACAATTGTTTGTCTTGTGTGGGAATCGAACCCACGAGCGTTGGTGTCAAAGTCGCGTCATTCACGGCTGAGACACCGAGCTCGTCAAGTCGAAAGTAGAATAAACGCGGACAAAATGCCAGCGTTACGCAAAATGTGCGGCGTAGAAAGCGATATAGATGTGGGAAAGAGAGCTGATCTGAAAGATATTATCAGTGTTCGCAGCATAGCTGAGGCATGAAGCTTTCTACCGAGAACTATTAAGTTGTGGAATGAGCTCCCTGCCGAGGTTTTCCCAAGGAACTACAGTATGGGGTTCTTCAAGAAAGGCGTGAAGAGGTTCTTTCAGGGTCGGCAACGCAAGAGTGCCACCCCTGGTGTTGCAAATGTCCATAGACTACGGTGCTTACCATCAGGTAGGCTGTATGCTTGTTTGGCAACTTAGTGGTATAAAAAAATGTAGTAAGTATGCAAAAAGAAAGAATAATGAAACAAATATACAATGGGAAAGTAAAAGGATGTAGGTGTCGCTTAAGACCTAAACTCACCTACCACAACCAGGCAGGGCGAGTGTTATCAGAAGATGGCGTTAGGAACCCTGGGAACTGGCGAGCGTGATGACAAGGACTGCGAATGTTAAAGAGGAGAGGACCGAGTCATGTTCCGATCGATCCCCTCCACCTGCCTGCAAGGGACTTGGCATGACGTTATAGTAATGAATAGTCTCTACTTCCTAGCGTCATCCCATTTCCTAACCAATTAGAATTGGCGAGGTCCGCTACTCAAGCCTAAGGATTTGACGAAGATATTGACTTTTACATGGAGCGACCGCCAGACCTCCATAATCAAGAGGAAAATCAGAGCTTTCTCAGACACATCTTTCGAAATATAATTTGTTGGACGCAGGTTTCTATCTATCCATAACTTCACGCCAAGTCCCTTGCGGGGTAGGCAGAGAGAACCGAGCGCCACGTGCCACGATCCTTACATACCTCACTCGCTTCTTTAACATTCATTGCTCTTCTCATGCACGCTCGCCGGTTCCTGAGGATCCTGACATCACCTTCTTTTAAATCACAACCAATTTGGTCATGGTAGGTAAATCTTGGTCTTCCTCGACTCCACTCCTACATCCTTCCACTTTTGCATTGTATATCTGCTTCGTCATTCTTTCATCCTGCATTCTTTCTACATGTCTGAACCAACGGAGCATGCCTCTTCTTATTTTAACACCGACGCTCTCTTTCAGACCAGTTCTATTTCTAACGTCATCATTGCGAATACGGTCTATAAGCGTTACGCCACAAATTTTGCGCAACGCTCGCATTTCGACCGCGTTTATCCTACTTTCATGCTCTGCATGACGTAGGTTTTCTCGCGATGTTTTTTCTTCACCGCCGAGTGATAATTACAAATATGTACATAAATCTGAAAACGCGAATTTTGTGATGGTCACTAAGCCAGTTCTCTATCCACTGGCCCATGACTGCACCTTGTAGTAATTAGTGGTATATCCACAATAATGCTCTGCTGAGTGTCTCCAATAAACGCTTAAGTGGGTACAATCATGGTACAATCATGCCCCGTCGCCTAAGTGAGAGGCTTATCGGGGAACCATGAAATTGACTAAGTCGCACAGCATGTGCTCTAGAAGTCGACTTTGACATCGGAAGCGTGATCGCATGCAGTTCATATCTAGTTGCATCTAGATCCATCAGGCGGGTAGGTGATTCTGCAATTTATATTACGGGTTATATAGGTTCCTATTGAGGTAACTCTACTATAGTGCACTACTGCTATAGTATACTCTAGTATAGTGTGATCATGAAGTAAATTACCAATGGATAGCCGATGAAACGAAATTGCCAAGCAAATCCACTCACCGCTACGGGTCGGGAGGTTGAGGTTGGGAGGGGTGAGGCTTTTACTTTACGCTCCACGTATACGAAGACCCTCAAAAGAGGACTAACTCATCAAAATCGTGCGTACTGAGGTGGACAACCTCCGGGACCAGATGTGGAGGGAGGTGGTGAACTCTCATGAGTATCCTTTTGGACGGCCGAACTAGTTTTTTTTATACTACGTCGGGAGGCATACAAGCATGTGGCCCACCTGATGTAAAGCGGGTACCGTAGCCTAAACGCTTGCGATATATTAATTATCACTCGCGCGATGCCTCCTCTGCTGCTTACACAGTAGCTCCATGGGAGCTTACTGGTGACCTCACTCACACGCAGGAACACAACAACCCTCTAGGGAGTTGTCATTTGGCTGCGGTTATATATGAGGTGAGTACTTCCCCAGACGGGCTGTTTTGATGCACCCTACCTCTCTTAAAATGTGAGTTAAATCAAATCTCTACCAAAGAATTTTCAAATCTATCACAAAATGATTATGAACTTCCCTGAATATGAACGGTCTAAGAGTCTTAAAGAAATGCGTCTACCTTCCCTTTTATAATTCTAAAAACGGATCGTGGAACCTTTATGTTCGTTACCTATGAGTGACGGTATCTCTTACCATCAGGTTATCTACATGGTCGCTTGTCCTTTTGAATGAAAAAGTGTATGCATCTTTATGCCTCTACTTTCAAGTTGTCAGAAAGTATCTCTTCCAATCGCGCTGCGTTGTACACAAGAGCCGCCTAATTAATATGGTGCACCACATGCAGGTAAAGCATTGACCAAAGATATCAGTGAGCCAGGACCACAAGGCTATGTGTCATTACTGCTTCCAGGAATAGGCTGCGTCAGCTACACCAACACTATTACATCCTACTGAAGGAATGCGGATCTCCCTTCAACCATAGGGGTTTCGAGCATACTCCACCACGCTGCTGAACTGTAGACCGTCATCTATCAACAACAACCAACGGGACCAACGACTTAATACGCCCTCCAAAGCACGGAGAAGCTCGAGATATTTGACGAGCTCGGTGGCTCAGTCGTGAATGACGCGAGTTTGGCACCAACGCTCGTGGGTTCGATTCCCACACAAGGCAAACATTTGTGTGCATGAACATGTCTGTTTGTGTTGGTCTATATGTTTTAAGAGAGGTAGGGCGCACCAAAACAGCCCGTCTGGGGAAGTACCTCCACCTCATAGGAAACCGCAGCCAAATAGAGGGTTGTTGTGTTCCTGCTTGTGAGTGAGGTCACCAGTAAGCTCCCTAGGAGTTGCTGTGTAAGCAGCAGAGGATACTTAATATATCGCAAGCGTTAATAGGCTACGGTACCCGCTTTACATCAGGTGTAGTAATAAAAAAAGATAAACCATCAATGGACAAGCTGCAGTCGAGGTTGCTTAACTTGAAATTTTTCAAGCAAGCATTCTCCTGGAGGTTACATAACTCCTTACCTGTGACCCGATCCGTAAGGCAATGTAGTGCGCGGTAGAAATAGTCTATGAGTCCATCGCTCAACCGCAGCGTCAGGTTGTACACGAGCGGCGCGCTCACCTTCACCCACCAGCACATTGTGACGTCACTCTGTCTTTAAGTACATAGTACATGGCACACTACACAACTCCAATCACAAATTATCTCAATTCGATGCCCTCTTTCGTAGAATATTCTCCTCATAGACTCTTCAGGCATGAACCCGCGTGCTCGGTTGTTTAGCTCCGCGACGCCCTAAACCGAGGTACGGTTTTTCAGACTGTAGCGCCTAACGGCCGCCTACGGAAGGGAGTTCCGTAGTAAGTGTCAACAGGGGCCAACTACATAGTCAGTGTCAATATAAAAAAAAATCGTAGAACATTCACTGATTTCTGCCATTGGATCCGCTCAGCAGATAAGTAATTGGCTGTCTAAGCTGCACTGCGAGTGATACTTCTTGTATTGTAAGGTGCGGTTATCTGTGTGGGAGTTACTAATATACGGAATAGAGTTTGAACAGTATTCTGTTATTTGCTGAAATCTAATTATAAGTTAGAACAGTATTAAAAATGAAACTTTTCAGACACCTTGGCAGAAGAAATTACTGGGTACTGTTACGAAACAGCCTTAGGCCACAAGATTGGCAGCGCGCGAGTAACATCCCCGTGGTGTTGCGAGAGTCAATAGGCTGCGGAGACCGCTTACCATCCAATGCGAGCAGCAAGCTTGTTTACCAATCTTGTTGAATAAAAAAAACGCCGTTTCCTTCATGTCTCGGTTTTGTTCACGATTCTATTTTTAGTTCTCTTTCACGAGTCCTTGACGAGAACTTCTTCCCGCGCTTCAGTATATAATTAGTTTTATGTGACAATTTTAATAATATTTTGTTACATAAGTGCTAGTGAACTTATACAGTACTGAAAAATCTCAAATATAACACATGTATGCACTTTTTGGAAGACGTGATTGAATCCATGGAGAAAACCTTGTAAAATTCAATATCCTTTAACGGGTGGTGGAATGAAACTTATGAAAAACAAAGATATGGCTTAAAGGTCTTTGTTACCAGGCCATAACCAACAAAAAAAGTCCTTGATGATAAGCTAAAATGCTATAGAATAATAAAATATTATCGACTTCGTTGAAGTCAACGCCGGGATTGTGATTAGGTAGGTCGGCTTCAATATTTAATTAATTTAGACGAGTAATTATTGTGCACGGCTCTCACTGTTTAGATCGAATGTTTTATTTGGATAATGTTTTACATTTTAAGTTTATCCATATAGAGGTGCTTTTTTACAAAAACGGGATTTTACAAAGAAAACATATTAAAATTTTGAAGAACCCTATGCAGTAGTATATGTGTATAAGTATGTATATATATCTCCACGCCAGATACCTTACGGTCCTTACACATCTCACCCGCTTCTTTAACATTCATAGCTATTTTTATGCACACTCGGTGGTTCCTAGGGCTCCTAACATCGCCTTATGATATAACACGACCAATTTGGTCGCGAGTCTTCTTCGGCTCCTACATCCTTCCCCTTTTGCATTGTATATCTGTTTCCTCATTCTTTCTACATGTCCAAACGAACAGAGCATGCTTTTTATTATCTTAACACCGACCCTTTCTTTCAAATCTCTTTCTTACATTATCATTGCGAACGCGGTCTGCAAGCGTTATGTCACAAATTTTACGCAACGCTCGCATCTCGACCGCATTTATTCTACCCCCTGCTCTCTCTCTGCTATAATCAGCTTTCATTTCCATAAATTAGCGTTGAGATTAGCACCACGTTGTGTACAACAAAAGTAAATCAAATTAACTACTACCTACATCTTCGAGCCAAGTCCCTTGCGGGGTAGGCAGAGACAACCCGGCGCCACATGTCTTGGACCCTTCCACACCTCACTCGCTTCTTTATCATTTGCATCTTGAGACATAATTTTCTTGCAATACTCGCCTGCATCATCTTCTAATGGAACACGATCAATTTGGTCACGGTAGGTAAGTCTTGGCCTTCCTCGACCTTAGGAACCGGCAAGTGTGCATAAAAAGAGCAATGAATGTTATAGAAACGAGTGAAGTATGTAAAAATCGAACGATGTAGCGCTCGCTTCCCTCTGCCCACCTCGCAAGAGCTTTGGCGTGCTGTTATACATACCTATGTACATAATTACCTATATACACAATAATTTAATGTAAGTATATTTTATATTAGATATAAATTATAAACAATTGATTAAACAAAATGATAAGAAAGGCATGCTCCGTTGGTTCTGACATGTAAAAGTATGAAGGAACGGCGAAACAAATATACAATGCGAAAGGGAAAGGATGTAGGAGCCGAGGAAGATCAAGACTAACCATATTATACCCTACTTACATGATTATAGATTGCAATTATATAAATATCAGCAGCCTAAATAATTTACATTATGTATTTAGCAGGTAATTTAAAATAGCTATTATCTCGTAGCCGTATAATTACCGCTAAGTTCCTACAACTACCTTCAAAACACTGTGTAATTGTAGTAGACAGCTAGATGACGTACACAGAGTACTGTTTAACAGTATACTAACGCGCTTAATCCACATCCATAGTTATTTTATTTCATCTGTATCAACCCTACCTACTCCAGAGTACTGTGGCTGTTATCAAGTCTCAGCTAACCTGTTACTGTTGACTGCTCGGTGACGCGACGGTCTAGTTTTATATTAAATAACATGAGTTGATCATTCATTCAACGATTTCACAAAATAGAAAACAATCAAATCTTATTATAAAATACTAAACTGAAATTTGGACCACGGACTCCCGAGCATGAAGATAAGTTTGAGTTGGATGTTTGCTGTTTGACCAATCAGTTGTTAACTGATTCAGTGAAATTATAGATGCTATTCATTCGTTGCTGTGTAGATAGAAAGGCTCCTGACTGCACGTTACTGCGTCTTATTCGTTAATTTCTCGATAACGTGTAACGTAATATAATGAATGACTGTTTTATTATTTCCGCTGGTATGTGCGTGCCAACCGGGCACCAGCGTGCATATACACATAATAAAAAAATAAAAGTTATGTATATAATAAAAGTTAAAATTAAAATAGGCATGCTCCGTTGGTTGGGACATTAGAAAGAATGCAGAAAGTAGCCAATGCTTACTTATGTCACCAAATTGATCGTGTTTTATCAAATAATGATGTCAGGAGCCTTAGAAACTGGCGAGCGAGCATGAGAAGAGCAATGAATATCAAAGAAGCGAGTGAGATTTGTAAAGATCGAGTCATGTGGCGCTCGGATCTTTGACGTGAAGATATATACATAATTATTGTTTCTGATCCTATCTATCTATCTATCTATAACTTCACGCCAAATCCCTTACGGGGTAGGCAGAGAGAACCGAGCGCTACGCGACTCCTTACATACCTCACTCGCTTCTTTAACATTCATTGCTCTTTTCATGTACGCCCGCCGGTTTCTAGGGCTCCTGACATCACCTTCTGATAGAACACGACCAATTTGATCATGATAGGTAAGTCTTGGCCTTCCTCGGCTCCTACATCCTTCTACTTTTGCATTGTATATCTGCTTCGTCATTCTTTCATCCTGCATTCTTTCTACATGTCCGAACTAACGGAGCATGCCTGTTTCTGATCCTCGCGATCAAAAATCTTTTTTTAATGTATATGATGTATAGAGACGACTGTCGATCCGATTTTAATTAAATTTCTAATGAAAGGAACGTAAATTTCAAAAGATAGTATGGAACCCTTGCGCGAATCCGACTAGTACTTTGCCGGCCTTATTTATTTATTTTTATTATACTTAAATGTTTGATTATACTAATATCATTGCAGCATACCTTTACTTTACTTCCGAAGAACTAAACGTTTCTTTCAATTTACCCTACTGGTGATCTCCCTTCTGTGCCGCCAGAGAGGAGCGCTGGGAGCTCGCGCGAAGTGTTCGCGAACACGACACTAATTGAACGTAATTGATGTAATTCGAGCCGTGAGTCAACGGTGACTCGCCGGCTGACGTTTCTCAAAATGGCGCTCTAAAATACTCTGCTTATTTCTTAATTTTTTTTACAGCAATCTTGAGGCAGATGAGCCGGCTGTGTGTTCACTGAACTTTAAGATGTAGATATCTTTTGCTGTGCTGTGAACACATCCGCCTAGAGCAGTGTCCTGCAAACTTTTTCATTTATTAGGCGTGCGCGGGGTTGTCGATCCAACTAGTAGAGGCCCCTTCAGGAAGATTGTTTTTTTTATACTTCGTCGGAAGGTATAAAGCATACGGCTCATCTGATGTAAAACGGTCACCGTAGCCTATAAACGCTTGCAATACATTAAGTATCACTCGAGCGATGCCACCTCTGCTACTAACACAGCAACTCCTTAGGAGCTTACTGGCGACCTCACTCACACACAGAAACACTAGAATGCTCTACGGAGTTGTTTCTTCGTTGTGGTTTTCTGTGAGGTGAAGGTACTTCCCCAGACAGATTCCTTGATGCTCTCTACCTCTCTTTTAAATTAATTTGCTAATGTGCCATGAAAACATCTCTTATCATTGCCAGTGTTCCGCATACCTACTTTTTCATTTGTTAGCCGTGCGCGGGGATGTGATCCCACGCGTAGTGTTCCTTTCGAGCCCTTAATGTAGCCCTGGAGCTATCAATCAAGAGCTCCCGGGGATATCAATTATACAATGTACATGTGAGCAGGTCTCGGCAGGTATGGAGACGATTGCAAGAGAGCGTAAAGATATTTTTAATAGTGGAGCCGTAACATACTTGACACGCATGTAGCATGTGTGTGTAGGTATTCCACTAGCTAAGCTTAAGGATTTTGCGAAGATACTGATTTTCAAATGGAGCGACTGCTGTCAGACCTCCACAATCGAGAGGAAAACATTACATAATTTCTCACACAACACAAACATAATTTCTTGGCGCGCGGGTTTCCTCACGATGTTTTCCTTCACCGCCGAGCGAGTGATAAATACAAATCCTACTAACATTATAAATGCGAAAGTTTGTATGTATGTATGGATGTTTGTTGCTCTTTCACGCTTAAACGGCTGAACGGATTTGAATGAAATTTGGCACGTAGATAGATTATGATCTGCATTAACACATAGGCTACGTTATTTGACTCCACGCGGGCGGAGCCGCGGCCAGCAGCTAGTATGTACATAAATCCAAAAACACGAACTTATTAGTGGTAAGTACTTGACAGGATCGAACTGGGAACCAGTTGTTTAATAGGGCGGTTCTTTGTCCACCGGGCTATAGTACTGTACATATGTAGTCACCGGAATCAATTACGTACCTACTATTTATATTATTTTTAGATTAAAAACGTTTACTCCAATATTACTAGGCACACATGAAGTTACTGAGTGAAAAGGAAATGTAACATGTACAGGCGGCGAGAGCTCAGTGGATAAACTAGCCTATTAACCGACAGTCTCAGGTTCGTCTGGCGTGGGCATGTACTACTCGTACTAAACTTATGTTTTTGAATTTACATACACATGGTCGATAGCTCGTCTAAGAAATTACATTTTCAATCTTGGTGTGTTGTTTCTTTCAGGGTTGTGGAGGTATGTCAGTAGCCGCTCCCTGTTAAAATCAGTATTGTCACCAAAATCAATTTTAATTGGCGCCTTCCGCTATTTAATTTTAAGAGAGATAGGGCACATCAAAGCAGCCCGTCTGGGGAAGTACCTCTATCTCACAGAAATCCACAGACAAATAACGACTCACTAGAGGGTTGTAGGGTTCCTGCGTGTGAGTGAGGTCACCAATAAGCTCCCAAGGAGTTGCTGTGTAGGCAGCAGAGGAGGCATCGCGCGAGTGATACTTAATATATCGCAAGCGTTAATAGGCAACAGTACCCGCTTTACATCAGGTGGGCCGCATGCTTGTATGCCTCCCGACGTAGTATAAAAACAAGCTAAACCTGGGGTCGTACTAAATCGATTAGGAAAAGTTAAAAACAAGAAGACATTAATCGTATAAGTCGGAGTTAGTGTACACGTCAGGGGATATACTTACAATATGAATGGTATTATTTGATAACTAGAATATGACAGACGAATAAATTTTTATTCTTTACAAAAAGCCATACATTTTCGTCTAGTTCAAGATACACCGACTAATACTAAAGTTTGAAGCATGCGCCTGATAGTGTATGACACCATTTGACAACTGTATGAGACTTAGAACCGTCACCACCGATGGATATGAATAACAACCACAAATTGTCATCACCGCTGTGTCAGCACTTCACTAAACCATGATTGCACTTCACTAGTCTATTAATAATTGTAGTACAATGTATTGTAAACACTCTCTGAGAGATGGTTATCGACTGAGAAATAAACAAATACGTTCCCCACAATAGTTTTAATTTTATTTTGTTTTGTACACCCTGTGTAGTACATGTGCCAGTGATGTGACCGTGTTTGTCGATGATACGAAACATTTTCAAATTTTTATACTACTTACAGTGGCAAACATATATACGACCTGCGTGATGTGGAAATGTTACCATATTCTATAAACGTCTGCAATACAAGTGGTGTCGCGGGTTTTCATCGACTCAAATTACTAACTAGTTCTCATAGTACTAAGTTTGTTCTGTTTGGAACTTGATGATACTGTGTAATTTTATCGGAAATATTTGTTAATTTTTATTTCTTCTATCAGTTTAGTTAAGAAAAATCAGTATCTTTGCCAAATCTTTAGGCTTAAGTAGCGAACACCGCTAATCCTAATGGATTAGGAAATCGGATAACGCTCCGAAGTAGAGTAATATGAGGTCGTAGGTTACAGGTCGCGAGGCGGTATTACGACGAGTAGATAATACCAGCTAGGCCCATGAGATACTGTATGGTGTATTCTTATTACAACGACTTACGTACAGATATAATATTTACATGGCGCTGAACATGGCACGTTACGTTAGGGACGTGATGACGCTAGATTAACATAATAAATATAGATGAATATTGCTAATACTTCCTTATACATATCACGTCTGATTATTAAGGGTGCTATATATAGGGTATCTCTATCTCTCTTAACATACAGACGCATGATATGCAGCAGTCATCAAATTATTACGGGCAAAGCTATGTAGACGACACCGAAAGAAACAAGGCTTTCTGTATCGTCTACACCATACAAGCATTGCTGAAATAAATTTATTACATTCATTAGTAAGTTACTTATTACCTACCGCGATGTAACAGATTACATGTTCAATTCAATCAGCAGAAAATCGAAGAAACAGAATGTTTAAAATTTCATCCAAGTAACAACTAGACACGGGGTCGCTAACCAATAATATTATTTAGTTTCAGTCAGCCCTCACAAATTACAAATGAGCCAATTATTGACTTAAATTAACGAAAATAATAAATGCACCTTTTTCGCAAAACATTCTCTCTCAACTCCCACATTTAATGTCACCAGCTTGCAGTGTTGAAAGTCATTGCACCCTTTGTCTGTCTCAAATAGTATCTGATTATGTTTCTTATTTAAATTATATAAAATTTAAGACTCTTGATGAAAATTCTCGCGAAATCCGACTGAGTCATTGTGAGTTGGTTCATTGAAATTTAGATATTAAATATACAGAATGAGAATTAGAATTATTTATTTACATCAAACATAGTGTTTACAAGTTCTTATTATAATGAAATAGTGGTAAAGCATATTTTGCCAGCATACATCTTCTCTGTATAAACTAAAACAAATTGTATTTGCGTGTTACAAGTTGATCAATTCCTTAACAAATATTTGTTTCTCTTTCAATCATTTTATTATTTATTATTGTCATTTTCTTGCAAGTTAGACGCTTGTTTTTTTCAAATTAAACCTCTGTTTTCTCCATTTTAACTGCAATAATTTGCCGCGAGTTCGTATCCGGAATTTTTTACATCACTTTTATTACAAGTATATAAAAAAGCTATTATTGATGAGCACTTTTATTAAACAAACAAACAGTTTACATACAGTTTATGTACTATTACGAGCACAAACACAAGTCGACAAAACAAACATGAAGTACAAGTAACGAAAGCGGGCCGCCGACTGACTGGCGGAACGCGGTCTCTCATGTCGGTAGAGCCTAAAGGAGCGCAGCGCGCATGCGCTGCGCGGGCGCGAGTAGGGTGCGGGACGAGGTACGGCTCCGCGAAGTGCGCGGACGAGCTGCGCGTTATAGTTCTCCCCCTCTAACCCCTAACAATGCGTCCCCGCGCTGGGGTTAGCCTTCTTACGTGGTCTTCCCCTTCTCCTCTTTTCCTGTACGGGAGCTGTCGCGTGGCCAACGAAAGGCGTCAGACACGAAACGTGATACTTGCCTAAGGTCGTACCGTCGGGAACGCGCTCCAGAATATAAGTTGACGCGCTGGATACGTTTTGTACCCTATACGGACCGTCGCGGCGAGGAATGAATTTAGGAGTTTGCCCCTTCCCCGTATCATTCAGACCCTGCGTTTTGAGCAGTACGAGGTCACCTACCTGGTATTCCGGTGCAGGTCTGCGCCCTGCATCTGCGTGAATTTTACCACGTTCCTCCTCCGGAACTACGAGACTAGCGTTGTCATCATCTTCATACTCAGGCCCGTGCCTGTACAGAATGCCATCATCGAGGAGGTAACCCTTGCCTGCCCAGGCCCTCCCCCTAAACGGATCGTCGGACTCGAGGGCGTCAACGATCTTACGTACCTCCGGGTCCAGCAGCTGCCCCTCTCGGATCTCGTGGGTACTGCGTGCCGGAACGTCAACTACTGCCGTGCACAGATCGCACTCCACGTCGTCCACACACTGCGGGCGGGAGAGTGTATCTGCAAGGACGTTTGACTTACCCGGTGTATATTCGATCCTAAGGTTGTATTCTTGCAGGCTCAGCGCCCACCTGGCCAGGCGACCGCTGGGTGACTTGACACTCATCAGCCATCTAAGAGGCTGATGGTCGGACTTAATAACCACCTCTGCTCCATCTATGTAGCCGCGAAACCTTGAGACGGCCCATACGACAGCTAAGGCCTCCCTTTCTGTAGTATTGTAGTTCCTCTCAGCGGCGGTGAGTAGACGGCTGGCGTACTCAACCGGGCGCTCATCATCTCCCTCCCCCTGGAGGAGAGCTGCCCCAAGAGCATAAGCGCTGCTGTCGGTTCTGAGGGCAAACGGCATACTCTCGTCTGCCTGTCGCAGGATCGGCGCTGACGTCAGCAAAGACTTAATGTGCTCAAAAGCCTTTTGTTGATCAGAGTTCCAATGCCAGATACTTGCCTTCTTCAGCAACGTCGTCAAAGGCCGAGCAACCTCGGCGTAATTGGGGACAAACCGCCTAAACCAGCTCGAGGTCTGCAGAAAGCACTTCAAATGTTTGACATTATCAGGAGCAGGCATCTCTGCTATTGCAGAGGTCTTACCGGGGTCTACATGTATACCCCCTGGGACAATAACGTGTCCTAAAAACTTCACCGAATCTCTCGCGAAATAACTCTTCTCGCGGTTCACTCTTAAGTTGAACATAGCGAGTCTATCAAATACCGCCTTCAAGTCCTCGAGGTGCCGCTCGAAGGACTCCTGTGATAAGACCAACAAATCATCCAAATAGGCTACCAGCGTGATACCCGGGAGGTTAGACTTGAACCTGTCAATTAAACGCTGGAAGGTCGCTCCAGAGTTACGCAAGCCCATGGGCATGCGTTTAAACCTGAAGGTTCCAAGCGGCGTGGTGAATGCGGTCTTGTCCCTGTCGTCTGGATCTACACTCACCTGGAAATACCCAGAGCGAAGGTCTAAAGAAGTCATATACCTGGAGGTCTTCGCAGCGTGGAGTATGTCCTCGATCCTGGGAAGAGGGTAGCGGTCCGGCTCCGTCACTGCATTGAGCTTGCGATAGTCGATGCACAGCCTATAGCTCCCATCCTTCTTCTTTACCAGGACGACGTTGGATGCCCACGGCGACTCGCATTCCTCAATGACATCAGCCTCGAGTAACGTCTCCAGTTCCGTCTGTAGCGCCTCCCTCTTGGACGGCGATAGTCTGTAGGGTGAAGACGCGAGAGGCTCCTGGTCTGCACTTACCTTTATTTTGTGGGTGGCGAAGTCTGTGGCAGGCCCCGCCAAAGCAAACTGTCCCTCTCTGCTAGTTAAGAACTTATTAAGGGCTACCCTGTACTCTGGTGCCAGCCCAGCGCCTTCCCCTTCGCGCAGGCAGACGTTGGAAGCCTCCGCTTGCATCAACTCTGCACTGTTTAACACATAGGAATGGACAAAAGGGAACTTCGCTACTGGGTCTGACGAGAAGTGCCAGGTATCCTTTGCTATGTCTAACACAATCCCCGCACTCGCAATAAAATCGCGGCCTAGCAGGGTCCTGGTCTCGTCACCAGGAAACACCATAAAATCGATGGTGACCTCCTTGTCACCGATAATGACTGGTACCGATGCGGCGAGTACCGTTCTAGATTGTCGCGACCCGTCGGCGAGTCCGATGGTACGGTCTATTTCTCTAAATGACACTCCATTCTGAATTAAAATCGAATGAAGAGATGGGCTTGCTACGCAGTGACTAGCCCCAGTGTCGAGAATGGCTACACCTACCCTACCTACGATCCCTATTTCAACCATCGGGTGCGTGACACTTTCGCTCACTAAAGTATTAAAATCCGCCGATTTTACGTTTTTACATTTATCACATTTCGATCTAATCACCCCTGGCTGGCCACAACCATAGCAACGTATCGAAGTATCGTTCCTACGTCGACCACGGGGAACTTCCGTATGATTCGAGTTAACATCGAGTTTAGCGTCGGTAGTAGTGGACGAACCACTAGTACGGGCCGCGTTCGTACCTCGCCCGAGTTCGCGCGAGTTTGTCGCGGCGGTCGCGCTTTCGTTTCGTTCGCTCGAGTTACTTACAACAGTAATACCTATTCGTTTCTTTACATCACTATTGCTACTATTAATATTAGAGCTTTTACACACTGATTCCGATATGGCGTCTTCAACAATTCGACACTTCTCTACTAAATCATCGACACTACATATTGAGTCACGTAATACGCGTTTTCGTACACGTCTGTTCATCAAACCGTATATAATGTCTACCTGAGCAGCATCTGGGAGCTTGTATGGGAGCCGAGCGATGCACGCGCGCACCCTGCACGCGAAGACTTCTGCACGCTCACCATCACTTTGCTCGGACGCGAACATATCACGAAACAGTTTAAAACCTGGTCGAGGGGCGCCGTACACTGCACGTAGACGCGCCACGGCGTCCTGCCACGTCGCGACACTAGCGCGGGCGCCGCGCCACCACACGGCGGCGGCACCTTCCAGCAGCATGGGGAGGCCACGTAGCGCGTGAGCGTCGGACACGTCGGCGCACTCCTTGTACACCTCCACAGCGTCTACAAACGCTTCCAGCACCTCCGGGTCCTGCGAGTCACCACTGTAGCGCGCGGTGCACCGTGCGAAGTTTCCTCCTGACGCGCCGGCGTAAGCAGTCGTCACCGTCGTCGCAAGTCCCGGCGACGTTAGCGGCACCGACGCCGCAGTCGGCGTCGAAGCGGCTGGGTTCCATGGTTGCTGCATTCCACGCAACGCCTCCATGAGAGTCCGATTCGTCTCCGCCTGTGCGCGGACGAAAGTCTCCATCATTGAGGACATCAGCCTTTCCGGATCACACACGAAAGGGCTGGCGTAAGTGCGGCTTTTGTCTTGGTCGGCGGCGGCGGCAGCGACAGCGTTGAGGCGATTAGCAGCAGCGGCGCCGCCGTAGTTGTGCGGTTCCGCGGCCTGAAAATCCTCTGAGCCACTGCCTTCCTCGTTTATGTCGTCAGCCCCTGAAGCTAGCTCTTCCGCAGAGCGGGCAGTGCGGGTCGTTCGTTTTGGCGGCATTGTTAGCGGGAAACGATAACACTAACACTACTGTGTGGCTCGGCCTCTAGTTGGTGCGCCAGTATAAAAAAGCTATTATTGATGAGCACTTTTATTAAACAAACAAACAGTTTACATACAGTTTATGTACTATTACGAGCACAAACACAAGTCGACAAAACAAACATGAAGTACAAGTAACGAAAGCGGGCCGCCGACTGACTGGCGGAACGCGGTCTCTCATGTCGGTAGAGCCTAAAGGAGCGCAGCGCGCATGCGCTGCGCGGGCGCGAGTAGGGTGCGGGACGAGGTACGGCTCCGCGAAGTGCGCGGACGAGCTGCGCGTTATAAGTATTTATAAAACTACCTTTTAATATTTTAGTCAAAGTCTCTTTCTTAGATAACACTAAATATAGCAGTACATCTGCTATGTTTTAGCGAGATTATCTAAAAATATATTATCTAACAACTCGCGAATGTTGTCGATAGATGACAAAATTGTACGACACGTGAAAACTACATTTCACGAGTAAGTACATTACTCATACATTAGAATATTTATTCTGTATTTTTCAGATTTTTCCCTCATACCGTTATAAAAATAAACGTTATTGCTAGTATGGAAGTCCCGTTTAATATTCAAGTTAGAAAAAACTACATATTTAAAAAGTGAAGCTTTATGGTAATATAATTCTGGGCAGTTATTATATTGTTTTCTGTAAGGTGGAAGTCTCCAGTTGTTTGTTGATATGCGCTACTTCTCTTAAAAATCCCCAGACCAAGACACGCAGACATGTTTGTGTTGTTTGTCCTATACATACAGTTGGGTAATCGGAGCCTTGGCCTTAAAGAAGCCCTTGCTAGCCACTCGATCACCAATTCTGTTAAAACTCAATTGTCAAGTTTCACGTAGACACAACTAATGAAAATGTTTCAGTTACATTGTCATATACAGGTGGATCCTTTAATATAGGGTTTTACAGAGTCTGCAATGGATGAGTGTCACCTCTAGTGTTGCAAGTGTCCGTAGGCTACGGTGACTGCTTATCATCGAGCATACCGTAAGGTTGTTTGCCACCTGATATAAGAATAAACGTATGGTAAATATTAGATACAAGTCACCGACATCGATATAATGACACGCCTGAGTCTCCCCGTCACTATACACGTGGCATGCACATGACGTCGAGAAAAAATGAAAAAGACTCGCTATGGGAATGGAAATGTGTTCCCAGTGGCTAAGTAGCTAAAACGGCAACTTAGGCCAAAAATTATATTTCAGCTTCGGGACAAATACTTGAATATATAGTGAATATTTAATTACTTGCAGCACAATAGGAACTAAATGCGACAATATATTTTTTTTCATAATCGTGAATATACCCCAATAAACGACTAATTCTTCGACAATCTTCAGACCAAGTTCCTTGCTGGCTAGGTAGAGAGCCACACGAGACGGTCCTTACACAACTCCTCGCTTCTTTAACATTCATATCTGTTTTTACCTTAATATTAACGTCATTATTCTATCTATCTATAACTTCACGCCAAATCCTTTGCGGGGTAGGCAGAGAGAACCGAACGCCACGTGACTCGATCCTTACACACCTCACTCCCTTCTTTAACATTCATTGCTCTTCTAAAGGTCATGACATAGCTAGATTTTAAGGTTGGCAACGCATAGTTGACACCCCTTGTTGACGGTGTTGCAAATGTCCATAGACTACGGCGACTGTTTGCCATCAGACAGGCCATATGCTTGATTGCCACCTTAGTGGTATAAAGAAAATAGATATTTGTTCCCCACGTAACTTTCGTAAGACGTGGCAGTACCAGCGTAGGCGATGGTCTTGCAGTTTGTCTGCTATGTCAGGGACATGAATACTACCGCGAATCCGGGAGTACATCACGCGATCCTTCCACGTCACTCCGCACATCCAGCGCACCATATTCATCACCGTGAGACGCAGCTCCTGCAGCTCCTGCACCTTGTGCAGCTAAAGTACCGGCCTCGCTTCGCTGCCGTATAACATAACATATAAGCCATATGCTATATATATACCACTGCAAATTGCTGTGTGGTGTACAAATAAATTATTTTGCATTCTTTCTTCTTTCTTTCAAACGTTGCTTTTTCAAACATTTTTCAGATCTTTTTTGTATGAATACATAAAAATCAGTGAAATTGTAAAATCAACTTTCCTTACGAACAAGTAAGATAAGGCAGCCTTCAGACTGGCGATATGTCTGATGTCTATAACAAGCGGTGATCATTGTCAGATGACTAACGTGCTCCATACCAAGACATATATGAAAGAATGTCGAAACAGATATACAATACGAAAGTGGAAGGACGTAGGAGCCGAGGAAGACCAAGACTGACCTACCATGACCAAATTGGTCGTGTTTTATATTTAGATTATTTAGAGGTTTTCATCAGTGAAGCCAAGGGGACACCCTTGGCTTACCATACATTGCTGCGAGATAATGCATATTGCTTGGGGCAGCGGCAATCCTAATGTTATATATAGACTAAGACAACTTAATAAAGGCTTCTTCTTGTTGTCTTGGCTACGTCTATACACATATACCACAGTTGTATCATTTGGCGACGCCTCCGACCAGCCTCGAACCCTGAGCGCTACTCAGCACAGACATCATTTCATCATCACCACTTCTGTTATTACCATCCTTGTGGTCGAATGGTTATCTGTGACTACTTAAACACCAGGGTTCGTGAGATCGATTCAGACAATGAACATGTCTGTTTATTGGTCCATGTTTTTAAGTGGGATAATGTGCGTCACAGCCCGGCCGGGGGGAAATAACCACACAGAAACTGCAGCCAAATGACAACTACCTGGAGGGCTCTGGTGTGTCGAGGGTGAGTGACATGCTGTGATAGCAGCAAGGATGGCAACGCATTTGTCGCTTCCCGCATTGTAAGCGTTCGTAGGTTACGGTAACCACTTTGCACCAGGTGAGCCGTGCGCTTGTATGTCTCCCAGCATAAAAATAATACATGGTAATATGTTTATGGTTTTCATAGAGTTAGCAATACGCGAATAGGTTACTAGTGCTGCAAGCGTCCATAGGCTACCGTAACAGCTTACCATCAAGCAAGCCGTGACCTATTTTCTTTTTCTTATGTTATAAAAAGGTTACAGACCAAAATCGCTTCGATTTCTTCCTAACGTTATACCTTTTCCTAATCTATTAGGATTGATGGAGTCCGTAACTAAAGCCTAAGGATTTGGCGAAGATTTATGACATGGAACGACTGCCGTCAGACCTTGACAATCCAAACAGACAGTCTTTCTATTCTGTATTCTCTTGCGTGTTGGACGTTTTCCTTGACCGTTGAGTAAGTGATAGATAATATAATAATGCACACAAATACACGAAATAAATAAGTGGTACATACATACACATGCCCGGATTGGAACCAGGGACTAGTCTAACAGGTTATTTATTTATTGACTGGCCTTTAATTTTTACTTTCTTTTTGACGTGGGCGACAAAATAGTCGCGGATAGGACGACCGTCCGTTCGCGCTCGCCCTTACAGTTAAATGTGACATCCGGATGAGCTGAAATAATGCAATGATCAATCTATCACTCGTTCGATCGCTACTTATTGGATTTGCTGATTTCATTGCGTTCAAACATGGAAGGCCGCCTCTCACACCGAACTCATCTATATCTTCACATCGGGTCCCTTGGGGGGTAGCTAGAGAGAACCGAGCATCATAAAACGCAGTCCCTGCAAACCTCACTCGCTTTTCTAACATTCATAACTCTTTTCATGTACGCTCAGCGGTTCCTAGGGCTCCTAACATCTGCAGATAGAACTTACGAACTTATAGTATGTTTAATTTTAACCATCGAAGAGGCAAGAAGGGGGTAATGAGGAAGTAGATTACACCCTGGCCCTGGATGGGTTTATTTGCAAGTACTAAAAGCTCGTTAGATCATCGGTCTCGCCAATTGTTGATAGATGGCAGTAACAATCAGTGACTTATAGGTAGGTTGACAACACTGGTCTTCACCAAAACGCAGTGCAAGAAGGTAACAGAGTGTTGATTCATTCGATTGGTGGATTGTCTCAGTTGAAAGGAGACGCGTATCTCAGCAGTAGGGGGAGTTAGGTTCACAGGAGTACGTGGACAATATATTATGTTTTAAGGCAAAACACTCGGACCGGACTACATGAGCCGTGGTAGCCCGGTGGATACAGGACCTGCCTATTGAGCAACAAGTACCCGGTTCGAATCCTGGCAACACTAAATTCGTTTGTCACAATTCCGACAACAAATTTATGTTCGGCGGTAAAAGGATAAGATCGTGAGGAACCCCGCACGTCCAAGAAATAATATGTCGATAGACGTGTGACCTGGCCTAAGAAAGGTCAAGGTTTTGGAGGTTTGACGGCAGTCATGTCAAAATCATTATTTTCGCCAAATCTTTAGGTTTGGTTAGCGTACCCCGCCAATCCTAATGGATTAGGAAACGGGATACCGCTAGCAAGAAGAAGACTGGACAGGACTGCAGTGGAACCACTTTAGATTCAAACTGGGGAGCTCAGCGCTACAGCATAACCTATCAGAAGCATCTGACAGATGACAGATGTCTGAAACAGACGGATGAAAACATCTTTATTTGCCATTGCGCCCTCGCGAGCGCTTAGTCACGCCTTACCTACGTTTTTAAATATGTTACAATCTTACTCGTAATAATTTCCATTACTCTTGTTCAATCTACCAGCATTTCGGAAATGATTAACAGTGAAAAAATAAGAAACATACCAATTGCCCAGTAGGAAAAAATGCCTGTGAAAAATGTATTTGAATTTCGAATAACTTTTTGGGAAGCTGTAGATGTACATTGAATTCATATAGGTATAATTTCTTTATATACGGCGGCTCAGTAATGAATGATGCGACTTCGACACCGACGCTCGTGGGTTCGATTCCCACACAAGGCAAACATTTGTGTGCATGAACATGTCTGTCTAGGTCTGGATATTTTACGAGAGGTTTGGGGAAGTACCTCCACCTCACAGAAAGCAGCCAAATAACAACTCCCTAGAGGGTTGTTGTGTTCCAGAGTATGAGTTGCTGTGTAAGCAACAGAGGAGGTATCGCGCGAGTGATACTTAATATATCACAAGCGTTAATAGGCTACGGTACTCGCTTTACATCTGGTGGGATGTATGCTTGAATGCCTCCCGACGTAGTTTAAAAAAAATGTCCGATTAAAATCGAAACAGTTTCATATTGTACGCAAACCGAAGGTTTTAACACTTTTCTAGTATCTATAGGCTATAGCCAAGATCGACGGCTTCACATGCCCTCAGATACCGGAAAAGCCTCTATCAATCGGCAAGTTGCACCACTAGCATGTGAGACTACCACAAGCTACAGAGAGACACTCGCGCCCTACTTAATCGGCCACTTAAATTAATCTCAAAGAATTTCCCTTATCACATCCCCTGTTTACCTTTCCCCTTCTCGACCGTAATCCGGCCGAATTTAAAAGTTATCTCAACAATGTAAGACGGTCCTCTGAGGTGTAAACTTTTAAGTAGACGGGTAATCCTTTTACCGAATAAACTTGGAGCGAAGGTATTCCTTTCAGGCAATTTGTAGGTTTGTTTTTGAACGGTATCTCGTAAAAATAAGTTCGTGAATACGGTGGAAGCTTTTATCTTGTACTACATACGTGTATTAATAACAATATTAGCTATTAATGTTAAAGAAACGAGTTAGTTGTGTAAGGACCGAGTCATGTTTGTTTTACATATAACGTCGGGAAACATGCGAATATATGGCCCGCCTGATATTAAAGCGGTTACCGTAACCTATGAACGCTGGTAATACATTTTGCTTGATTCCACTTCTGCTGGTAACACAGCAAATTGCTGATGAACTCACTCACACGTAAGAACACAATAACAATCCAAGGAGTTGTTATTTTGCTACGGTTTTCTGTGAGATGGAGGTACTTCCCCAGTCGGCCTGCTTTGTACCCTACCTCTCGTAAAACATCCAGACCATGACAGACAGAGATGTTCATGCGCACAAATATTTATCCTGTGTGGGAATGGAACCCACGAGAGTTGGTGTCCAGTAGCGTCACCGACCACTGTGCTACCGAGCTTGCCAAAATGTATGTGCAATGTGGCGCCCGGCTGTCTCTGCCTGTCCCGCGAGGGACGTGGCGTGAACAACGAACGAACCGAGTCTAATCACATTTTAACCTAAGAACGGCTGCAATACAGAACAATTATATTGGAGCACCCGCTATAAGCATATTAATTCGTAGGAACGCCTTGGTAACCTCATTCTCTCACGGGAACACACTGGGAAAGTACCCCCACCTCACAGAAGGCGGCAGCCAAATAACAACTCCCTGGAGGGTTGTTGTGTTCCTGCGAGTGAGTGAGGTCACCAGAAGATGAGGAGTTGCTGTGTTGACAGCGGAGGTGGCAACGTGCTAGCGATATTTTTTTTTTGTTGCTAGCGTTCATAGGTTACGTGCTTGATTTCTGTCCATCGTAGTATAAAAAAAAACTTTCCTCAAGGAGTCATGACTCCGGACTTATGGTGGTAGAGATAGTTATCCAGTCAAGCTGCTGAGGCTCGCTTTGGCTGTACAGACGAGAGTGAATCGCTCACACCACAAAACGTTCTGTGTGATCGAGGCCCAATTTAAGCTCGCTCGGAAATTATGTCGAATGAGATTACTGGTTATTACCGACATGACGGAACTGCGCGCCGCTTCAACACGACTAGTCAACCACTTTTTAACAGAGTTAAGGCACATTACGAGAGAGTACAGTGGTCATGGTGGGAGGGGGAGGTTCTATAAGCGTTCCAGGACAAACATAATTCGAATTCAAAAATTGATAACCATATTTTTACCAGAGGGAGGCTTTGTACAGTCGTCGTCTGCGTGGGTACCTCTGTCTCACCTATTTCTACCGCCAAGCAGCTGTATTTATATAGCTGTGTGCCGGTTTGAAGGGGGAGATATAACAGAGAAATTACCGGGTACTGTGACGAAACAGCCTTAGGTCACAAGATTGACAGCGCGTGAGTAATATCCCCGTGGTGTTGCGAGAATCAATAGGCTGCGGTGACCGCTTACCATTTAATGCGGGCCGCATGCTTGTTTGCCAATTTAGTTGTATAAAAAAAACAAAAAACAGCGTGCAAGCATACGGTCCACCGGATGTAAAGCGGTTACCGTAGCCAACGCGTTCTGATAATACATTTAGTATCATTCGCGCGATGCCACCTCTGCTGCTAACTCCTTAGGAGCTTACTGGTGACCTCACTCACACGCAGGAACACAAAACCCCTCCAGGGAGTTGTTATTTGGCTGCCGCCTTCTGTGAGGTGGAGGTACATTCCCAGACGAGCTACTTTAATGTGCCCTACCTCTCTTACTTATTATCTTTAGAGGCAATAATATACCGTTGACTCGTGCATAAATTACTTTAACTTTTTAGTAAATCGTCGATGATCCTAAACTCACACACGGCATTGAGCCCTTGAGTCTAAGGAGAGATTTCGGCTCCCTTTGCTTGTTCTACCGATTGTACAATGGGTTGTGTTCTGAGGAATTGTTCGACATTATGTCGACAGCCTCGTTTTACAATCGCACAGCTCGCCGACGGCTGGGAGTTCATCCTCATACACTGTAATCACAATGGTCGCGTACTGTGCGGTTCCTGAGAAATTTTCTACCGAGAACTGATAAGTTGTGGCATGAGCTCCCTCCCTCCCGAGGTTTTCCCAAGGGACTACAGTATGCGGTTCTTCAAGAAAAGCGTGATGCGGTTCTTTCAGGGTCGGCAACCCAAGAGTGACACCCCTAGTGTTGCAAATGTCCACAGGCTACGGTAAATGCTTACCATCAGGCAGGCCATGCGATTGTTTGTCACCTTAGTGGTATAAAAAAAAATAGCAATATCGGGAGGCATATGAGGATACTGATTTGATTTCAGCAGAAACCCCGTATAGTGTACGTTAACCATAAAATGGTCAATAACTGGGGGAAAGATGTACTTTTTAGTTCTTTTTTTATTACTCATGCGGGATAAGAAGTATCTTTGCGTCCGTTGTTACGGGTGATAAGTCGCTATTTGCCCAGAGTTTTGAGTAACCACACTCCATTTGAGTGCGACAAGTAGATAAACTTGGCGCACGCAGATTTAGACGACGGAATAGTTCGTAATAAAAAATAGTATCTGCAATGTTGTCGACAACTTATCGCACTAGTTGCACAATATACTATTAACAGTCAGTTGCGTAGTTTGGTTTTTAAATCAACTTTTACTTGTACCTTATTGTGCTTGTACATGTTAAAACGCGCAGAAGTGGGACTCCAATAAATCCCAGGCCTTAGATTAAAAATCTTTTTTACAACTTGTACATGTCAAAACGCTTACCTCGTCTGATCCCGAAGCGATTTTCAAACATGCTCATGATGTATCCGAGGATCGAGTCCTCTTTTTGCCTGACACCCACGTCGCAGTAGTCCTTGTTTACTCGGACTGTTTCCAAATAGTCTTCTACGGCCACTTTTGTCTGCAACATTCGTTTAGAGTTGTTCAACTGTGAGTTTCAGAGGCAAAATGGGATTTTACTGATTATCGGGCCAGAATTAACAGCGGCGACCACCAAAAAGTTTTAGATTAAATCCCAACCCAAAATTTTACTGATTAGTAAACGATTCCGTTTTTCAAATAAAAGAGGTAATATATTCTTAGTATCAAGTATTACTAATTACTAATTTAATAGTCCCAAAAGTTTGTTCAGGAAAAAAAATTGTCAAAGTATTTTGATGTATGGAGAATATCCGAAATCTGTTCGCTATTACATCTTAACCTATCTATTATCTATTTCGAATTAGGTGTACACATTCTTTTTAGCTTTAAGATGAACTTGTTGTTGAGATGTTGAGGATGGGTTATGACTATCGAGAATGCAAATAATCCAAAATCTATAGTTATCAATAACAAGTTACAGATATTGTTTGCGTATATACTCCGTACTCCATCCATATTTGTCAATGTAAACTACACCAGCGGAGCGTGCAAACTCCGTTTCAATATAATACCGAGGGGATTCCTTCTGTTTACGGTATCTTCTCTAATAGCAGAACTCCGAACATTACCCTATATATCAACTGTAAATCTCTATTCATCTATTTATATCTCTGTCTATTTGACCACTACATACCTACTTAAAAAAAAGATGCCTCAGCTATCCAGATTGTTTCTTTTCAAATGTTATTAGTAATAGTAAAATTAAAAGCAATTACAGCCCAATATAAAAATACGTTTAATTGAGAAAATATGAATGCTGCCACGAATTATTACTGTTCTGAAAATGAAAATTTACAGTCTAGTAAAGATGTGAATTTCTTTTAGATAGAACTTTCGTGGAAATGTAAGCATGATACATTTATAACACAAACTCGGTAGGCGTATTTTTCCCTTGTGCGCATCGGATACTTACTTCATCTTTCTCGACAGAACTAACTCCAATGCTTGATTCAGGAACATGTATTGAATCATACATATTTGCAACAGTGTCGTTTTCGTAAACATTTGCGTCTTTTTCTACTTTATCACATTCAGACGATTTGTCTGCTTCTGCCATCTCAACTTTTCTAAAGAAAGGCATTTTTAAAGACTGAAATAATTCTTGTATCTTTACTAAGGCTGGTTTCACATGAACAATTTGATTTGTGTTTAATTTTTCAATTTTATCGTCATCTTTATTCATATCAGTATAACATAAATCTTCGTATAAATGATCCTCTGGAAATTTCTCATGTAATTCTTCAGTTGTAGATATAGATTTATATTTAGTTCTCGAATCTTGCCTCTTGTAAGTTCTTTGGATAATCTGTCTACTGTTAGTTTTTACAGAATAGTAGCCTCTGTCATCGAAGTTCTCCTGTTTCGAAAATCTGGAGAAAATATCAAGTTGCGGATAGTCATAACTCAACCTAAAAAACTTCCTTGGCTTCTTATTGCCGCTGTCCATAGGCAAGTATGAAGGTCCAGTTTTGTCCTTATTTCTTTGTTGATTTCTATATAGAAAACTTTTTGCTGGAACTAATTTCTTGAGCAACTCTTCTATGTTCGAAGCAGTTGCTGCCTGTTCCTCACGCGCCCTCTTTGATATTACTGTCTGATACTGGCATTCAATTGGTATATTTATAATATCATCATTAGTGTCTTCATCTGGTAATTTATTGAAATACTTATCTACGTTGCCTTTTAAATCTTCTATGAATAATATAAACTTTTTTGCATTGACTTTTGGCCTCCATAATTTAACGATTCCCTCTGTGACATCCTGAAAATTAACTTCAGTAACTTTTGGAAAGTTAACTTTAAAACTTGCAAAAGATTTTAAATCAGTTAACTTTAGGATTGATGTTTCATGGACGAGTTAAAGTAACAGCAAACACAAATCGCTCGGTGGTCTGGAAACTAATAGGTTAAATTAAAAAAGTTTTGGCTTCGGCCCGATTATACGGAGTTAGTAGCCACTCAGTAGCGATACAAATATTCATATAAAAATTAAAGTGTCTGTTTGTATTATCCAAATAACAGCTTTTTACTAAATGTGTACGAATCGATACACGATACATGTACCAAAAGAATATTTTTTTAACTGTCCAAGTGTTTGTTCCGGCTAATCTCCGAAAGCGCTGGATCGATTTTGACGAGACTTTCACTTGCAGATAGCTGATCTTAAGGAATAACTTATGCTTGTTTTATTTTAGACAATGAGTTTGGGTTCTGCGTGAAGAACATTAAAGCCATGAAATTGTGAACAAACTCGGAATTCCACGCGGAGAACAGGGGCTAGCACAGAATATATTTAATCCACTATTTAAAAAATGAAATTCACAACTCGTGTATTTTTCAGACACTCGCGTGTGCGTATTCCATATACGTAGGAAACGTCTTAGATTTTATCAAGTTAAGTAATCATATAGTAGGGGTTTCAAAAGAAATCAGCTACTAATGTACTCGTAGTTATTTTAGTAACAAGTCATATTGTCTCTATTAATGCCATTTTCCAATTGATCATTGTTGCACTTCTTGTGGAGCCAGTGCAGATCGCCTCATACACCATGGTCTTGCCTGCCTTTCCACCGCGAGCCGCCACTCCCGCCACGCTGCGCTCCATGACATACTTAGAAGGGTGCTGGCCACCGTCAACGTACCCGCGGCTCTTGGACCGCAGAGCATGCGAAACGATCGCATGCGTCATGACGGGATGTCTCTGATACCGTGGGGAGTGGGACGTGCGTTCGTGTGGGATGCCACACGCACAGATACGTTAGTGGCGTCATACCTCCCGGCGAGCATTAAAGTTTTTTTTTTATAAACATATAAAAATAAATAAGTTTAAAAAAAGCCATTGCAGAGACCCGCCTCTGCACTGGCCTGTTTACTGCTCGCCGGCCGGCCCGTGAGCGGCTTAAGATGGGCAAATATAGTTGTCTCGATGCCCAATATGAATTCGTCGCATTCGGCGTCGAGACCCTTGGTCCGTGGGATGAGGCCGCGCATGGGTGCTTTAAGGAGCTCAGTAAACGGCTGAGAGGAGGCGACTGGAGATCCCCGCGCGGGCAGATTTCTCGCGCAATTTCTTTCCTTACCAATCCAGCGAGGGAACGCTGTCTGCGTTATGGACACTTTACCAAAATAGTAAAGTACCCAATTTTTTTAGTATTTTTTTATAGTTTAAGTTTATGTAATTTTTGTTTGTAATTGTATTTATAAATAGGATACTATTATATTAATTATCTTTATTTTTCAATGTTCGTAATTTTGCAAATAAAGTCACATTGTTTTCCAATTAATAAAAGTATTTATTTTTTGATATTGATAGATAACATTAAATAGAAAACATTTTAAAAACAGAAAAGTAATTTCCCGCTATTTTCTATTGATTTTTTGGCCGTCAAAATGAATCTATCTAACGAAGATTTGAAATTACATTTTGAAGCTTTATTACAAAAAAATTGTGACATTTACGGACATAACACAAAAAAATTGTGACATTTACGGACATAAAAGTAGCACCAAATTAATTCAAGTGTTTTCAATTTGGAAATTTTGATGTCAAAGATGATGCTCGCTCTGGTCTACCTGTTACGGATAAAATCGATGTAACCTTTAAATACCAATAAATGCAGGGGTCCTAAGCGAAATCTTAAGACCCAACGGGTTTATGAAGATGATGACTAAATTTCAACCTTACGGCAGATTATTTCTACTTAATATATGTCACAATTGCTGGCCAAACACAGTTCGTACAATAAAATTATTTTCACTTAATTTTCATCTAATTTCGCAATCGTGTGGTGGAACTCGCACGCGTGTGTGTGACGATCTAGTAAGTTTCCTTCGAGTTGTCGTACTGTTTATCTTCAGCTATACCGCGTTGAGCCGTGCAAAATCTTGTGGTAAATTTATATACGTATTATTATCAAATTTCCGATACTGGCAACATTGCGGGACGATACAAAACTTTTCAATTTTGTTTAAACTTCAGGGAATGTTGTCGGGGCGCGAGTGAGATTAGTTGGTTATAGATGTTTGACTAATCGGCCAAGTTTTAATGAAGGGCCGAGCTGGAATGTTTGCGTCCAACTTGTGGACTGAACACATACACTCAAAGATTTAATGCGTAAGTTTGATCGAGACCGTTTATCGGATATAGTAACGAAAATTATTTTTGGAGCGTTATTAGGAACTACTTATCGCTCCAGAGCGTTATGCTATTTTTCCTAATCCATTAGAATTCGCGGACGAAGACATAGATTTTACTATGGAGCGACTAATATCAGACCTTCACAATTCTTTATCTTTAGCTGTCTTTCTTAGATGAGGTCACACGTATTTCGAAATATAATTTCTTGGCAGGTTTCCTCATAATGTTTTCCTTCACCGCCGAGCAAGTGATAATTACAGATATGTTTTGACGAGCTCGGTGACGCAGTGGTAAAATGCGATGTTACATTACTTTGACACTAACGCTCGTGGGTGCGATTCCCTCACAGGACAAACGTTTGTGTGCATGAACATGTCTGTTGGTCTTGATCTGGGTGCTTTTAAGAGAGGTAGGGCGCATCAAAGCAGCCCGATCGTGGACGTACCTCCACCTCACAGAAAACCGCAGCCAAATAACTACTTCCAAGAGGGTTGTGTTCCTGCGTGTCGGTGAGGTCACCAGTAAGCTCCTAAGAATTTACCGTGTTAGCAGTAGAGGTGGCTTCGCGCGAGTGATACTTAATGTATTTCAAGCGTTCATTGACTACTGTAAGGGCTATACACCATGTGGGCCGTATCCCGACGTTGTATAAAAAAATATGTACAAAACTCTAAAACACGAATATAATGGTACATGCCCACCCCAGGATTCAAACCAGGGACCGCTCGTCTTTTATTCACTATACCGACTATCACTGCTTTTTTTTATACAACGTCGGGAGGCATACAAGCATACGACCCAACTGATGTAAAGCGGTTACCGTAGCCTATAAACGCTTGCAATACATTAAGTATCAATCACGCGATGCCACTTCTGGTGCTAACACAGCAACTCCTTAGCAGTTTAGTTAGCTCCTTAGTGTAGAAATCAAACCCACGAGCGTTGGTGTCAAAGTAACGTGACAGCACGTTTTACCACTGCGCCACCGAGCTCATCAAAAACGTCAATAACATAAACTTCTTTCGCGTAAAAAAACATAAATAACTCCAAAAAGTTCATCCCGTGTGTCAGTAAACAGAGTACGTTACCGTTTTGTCTTACAAAACGGTAACCACCTTCGTGGTGTCGATTTTAGATGTCGGTGTGCGCGCGCATCGTAAAAATGTACTCTCATCAATTTTCCCCTCCACGCCAAAAGTAGTATAACTTCAATAATTTGAAAATGACCACAATCAATCTTTTTATTCACAGACTATGATGAAGTAATAGTTGCAAATTACTTTACCAGTGCCCTCTGGCGCAGTTGGCTCCTTATCTGAACCCGCCTAGTACTTTGTCGTACTTGTGTTTGTTTCATCTATAGAGGAAGTGTTATCTTAGCCGACACGGTTTTTGTACTAGACCAGTTTACTAAATTAATCGCACTTCTAGTTCATGGTTTTGTTTATGGATTAGGTTATACTGAATTATGAAAGATGCATTATTAGACCGAGACAGATAATATAAGAACTGTTGATACTTTCCTTTTTTTTTGCAACGTAAGAGCTAATGACATACCTGTCAAAGTAAAGTGGTTACCGTAGCCTTTGATGGCTTCCAACAGATGGAGTATCGCCGCTACTAATACAGGCAACTCCTTAAAAGCTTACTGGTAACCTTACTCACGCGCAGGAATACAACAACCCTCCTGGGAATCGTTATTTCATAAGTCATGCGCCAGAACCCTAGAGAGATAACATGGTGAACCTAAAAAAGACCTAAAAATAAATCGAATGCCAAACGATCATTATATGCTTTTCGTGTCAAATCACGTTTTTGTTTTGAGGAAAACAAGGTATGAATAAATTTAACTACCTTGTCTAAATATAAAGATCAAAATTGATAAAGCCGTTTTCGAGTTACACAAAATATGTATACAAATATTACACATTTATAGCAGCGATGGCTCAGTGGTTAAAGAAGCTGGCTTTGGTGTGGACATGTACCACTAAATTCGTGTTTCCGATTTATGTACATACTGGTAATTTAGTACATACTGGTAATTATGTACATACTGGTAATTATGTACATCTGGTAATTATGTACATACTGGTAATTATGTACATCTGGTAATTATGTACATACTGGTAATTATGTACATACTGGTAATTATGTACATACTGGTAATTATGTACATACTGGTAATTATGTACATACTGGTAATTATGTACATACTGGTAATTATGGAATACTGGTCCCTTGGTTCGAATCCTGGCATGCGCTACTAAATTCAGATTTACGTCGATATTTGTAATTATCACTTGCCGCACGTCCAAGAAATTATATTTCGAAAGACGAGCGACCTAATCCAAGGAAGGTCTGAATTTCCACCTGAGTTGTGGAAATCTAACGGTACTTCCTCCATGTCAAAATCAGTGTCGTCGCCAAATCCCGAGGCTTAGGAAGTGAGCCCCGCCAATCTTAATGGATTATGAAAGGGGGTGACGCGAGACGAAAATTGTTTATTTATAGTAAAAACGCGTTAGTAAGTTAAAGCCAAATATGTAAACTTATCTAAATACTAATTACCAAAACCTTATCTTAATAATAATTTGCTCTTTTTTTTTATACTACGTCCACAATCCTCAAGGGAGTTGTTATTTGGCTGCGGTTTTCTGTGAAGTGGAGATACTTCCCCAGAGGGGCTGCTTTGATGCGCCCTACCTCAATTTAGAAGCCATTTCGGAGATATCTGAAGTATCACCATCACTTATACATCGATGCCATCACTACATATTATAAAACAAAGTCCCACGCCGCGTCTGTCTGTCTCTCTGTTCGCGATAAACACAGAAACTACTGAACGGATTTTCATGCCGTTCTCACCAATAGGCAGAGTGATTCTTGAGGAAGGTTTAGGTGTATAATTTGTTACGGTTTTGTGTAAATCGGATGAAATATGACGATAACTGTTGAAAATGTCGGAAAAAGTCAAGCCGCCTGGAGCTTTCATCGGATATTATACGGATAATATATACAGATATATTATACAGTATTAATCGTTGTCCGCTACAATGAACTTAATTAAACAGAATATTGAACAACACAAACCCGTTTGAGTAAGTTCCATTGGCAAAATTAACGAAAACTTGTTTAATTAGTTGTAGTTCATAATGAAGGAAGCCCACTGCGGCCGCTGCCCGCGCGGAGCTTACGATAAAGATTGAATTTAAGACTCGCCAATCGTGGGTGCCCGCCGGAGGGTGGTAAATGATTGGAACGAGGTCGTATCTAGTCTCGGATTCGATGACCGCAACGTTTTTTACTCGACTTTTAGGGGTAAAGGAGTGTAATGTTTTCATTCTTCATGTACATATCAACGTAGTACTACCAGAACACAAACTTGAAATGTATAAAGTTGGACCATATTTGTAATCCAGGGAGGCTCAATAAAAGAAAGGTTGGAAAAGCCTGCTATAGATAGACAAACAGACAGATGGATGGACATACAGCGCAATATTAGTAATTAAAAAGGTCCCGTTAACACGCCTTGGGATGAGGATTCCATAAAAAGTAAAAGAGAACTCACGACCAGCTTCCTCCCGTCAATCTCCTTCTCCTTCACGAACTCCTCGAACTCCGCCAGCCGGCTGGACTCCAACAACCGCACCACGCCGTCCACGTCCAGCTGTTCCAGCCGGCTCACACTTGACTTATCCATTTCACGTGCGCTTACGTCACCGATAAACAAATTTAGATTCTTAGATATGTTTATACCTATATATATATATATATATATGTAGCATATGGTGGCAAGCATAAGGCACACCTGTTGTTAAGTAGTTGCTCCTCACCAGCTACTTGATAAGTTACTCACTCGCACGAATACAATACGTGACAGAATTTCTTAATTTACCAGCGCTCTTCTGACAGCATTGACTTTCAATATCCACAGCACTATTTATATGCCACTGATGATACAAACGAGCAGTTGTACCTACCTGATGGTAAGCAGTTACTCTTACACCATGCAGACTCAATTGTAACGTCTTGGGAAAATCTCGGTTAGATACAATTATCGTAATCCAACAGAACATCGCATTCCGTTCATTGTTTTCCTGCGAGTGAGTCCGTTTGCCGAGTCACTTCTACGTTCCTGCGTTGAGGGTGTAACTTCGTGCAAGCGGCACTCCTTGCGGCGGCCCGCGTGTTCGGATACCACCCAGTTACAGTCATAAAATTAAAATATAATATTTGATACAAGACACTTTAGGTACTAAAATCTGATTTACAATAGAAACTATAAACAATTTGAATTGAATTAAATTTGAATTAAAATACAAATCTGATTACAAATTACAATCCACACTCATCAATCTAATTGCAGAACGAAATCCACAAATACAAATATGAATACAAAGTGAAAGGAAAAGAGAGGGGGGGGGGGATTACAAGGACGAAAGATTAAACCCTTAACTAACGTATCCTCACTTACACACGCGATGGTTACTCTCGTCTCGTAAACAGACGAGTGAGTGTGTGCCGCGGAGACGCGGTGGTCACGACTGGCGCCCAGCTCGGAGCTAATAGCCTTAATTGACCGGCGCAGGTGACGACCAGCACATGTGGTGGAGGGAATCCAGGCGCCTTGGTTGATGACTCACCGATGACTGACGAAAACGGCGGGTGATTAACAATGGTACTTCAACGGACTCATACTCGTAGGTTCGATTCCCACAAAACACAAACATTTGTGTGCGTGAATGTTTGTTTGTGTTGGTTTTAAGAGAGGTATGCCCGACTGGAGAAGTACCTCCACCTCACAGGAAAGCCGTAGTCAAATAACAAATTAAAGTTGTGTTCCTGCGAGTGAGCGAGGTTACCGGTAAGCTCTTAAGGAGTTGCTGTGTTAACGAGGCGACAATGCAAAGGCGATACTTTCAGATTGTAAATGGTCATATGTCTCCCGAAGTTGTATATAAAAAACAGCCATCAAGTGCGAGTACGAGTCGCGCATCGAGGGTTCCGTAAAAAATTTATTTCGCAATTTTTTTTTGTGATGTGACAACTGAGGTTTTCTGATTTGTTCCTTTATTTGTGTTACATGACACTGCTTACTACCAAACTTCATGATTCTAGGTCAACGGGAAGTAAGCGCATAAACGAGGCATAAACAGCCGTATCTTTTGATTGTGTTGACTTAGAAGTTTGTTTTTTTCACTGTTTGATCGAGGACTGAGGGATTGCAGACCTGAGTATTTAATATTAAATCAAAACGTTACCTCCACTTGTCTCTGAGAAAAAGGATCTTGACAGACAGACGGATGACACAGCGATCCTATAAGGATTCCGTTTTCCCTTTTGAGGTACGTGACCCTAAAAACTATTGTTTTTTTATCTCATTAGTTTTATGGTAACTTTGAGTCAAGAACAACTTCTCCTGCGCATAAATGACAAACGAGGCTTTGGAGAAAAAGAGGTAGAACTCATCAAAACAGCCCGACTGGAGAAGTATCTATTAGCCTAAGCGTCTAAACAGCCCGACTGGAGAACTAGCCATTAGCCTAAGCGTCAAAACGGCCCGACTGGAAAAGTACCCATTAGCCTAAGCGTCAAAACAGCCCGACTGGAGAAGTACCCATTAGCCTAAGCGTCAAAACAGCCCGATTGGAGAAGTACCCACTAGCCTAAGCGTCAAAACAGCCCGACTGGAGAAGTACCCATTAGCCTAAGCGTCAAAACAGCCCGACTGGAGAAGTACCCATTAGCCTAAGCGTCAAAACAGCCCAACTGGAGAACTACCCATTAGCCTAAACGTCAAAACAGCCCGACTGGAGAAGTACCCAATAGCCTAAGCGTCAAAAATCAAGCACTAACAAGTGTTTGCAGTATTGCGAGTAAGTGAGATTGCCAGAAAGCTCTTGAAGGAGTTTTACGGGAACAGTAAGCACTTTATATCAAGTAAATGCTTGTTTGCATCTCGATGTTGTACAAAAATCTATAATAGCTATACGTTACTTAGTTAGTTCGATGACTTGGAACGGAACAATCTAACAGGCCGACGATGTATACTAAATAGCGATGATAGTCGCCAACTGTGTAGCGGGACATAATTCCCAAATAACTCCTTAATTAATCATATGTACGAGGACCTTTAGGACAATTTAGTTACGATCCTCTGCACCGACTCTCATGGCGCCGCTTAAACTTCCATTACGAACTTCTCGTACCTGTTGATATTTCAGCCTGTCTCATTCCTTACACCCTTGCCATAGGGTCTGTAATTGAATGCAACATTTTGTGTTCTATTCTTCATCACAGCTGCATAATAATTTTTGGCGTTGCTAACATCAGCTCTAATGTCTTCACTTAAGGTAGGTAATTGTCTGACTAATCCAATTGAAGTCAATTGGTACACTCACCCATACAATATGGAGTCAATTGGCAGTGTGATATCATTTATATGAATATCTGTGACAAATAGTGGGACTGCACATTTATACGTACTGATTCTTTTATACGGCGGCGGGAGGCATACAAGCGTAGGGCCCACCTCATGTAAAATGGAGGAGGTATCGTTCGCGTGTTTCCAGGGAAGGCCTGGTGCTAATACAGCAATTCCACAGGAAGTGTAACTTCACTCCCTCGCAGGACCAACAGAGAGCCAGAGAGTAGTTATTTGACTGCGGTTTACTATGAGGTTGAGGTTCACAAGTCGGGCTGCTTTGCCCCCCTTAGAAATGCCGACAAACAAATGTGTACATGTACAAATGCTTGCCTTGTGTGTGGATCGCATGCATGAACTATGGTATTAAATTAGCCATTGTTAACCACTCGACCATCGGGCTTACCCAGTTTCGAATTGTTACTCAGGAACTGTATCGACTTTAAGGATATAAAAACTTATGTAATGCAATATATGTGTGATAAACTTCATCCAAATCTATATATTGACAAATTTCATTGTTATCAATAAGCCATTTAACTATTTCCGTTAACGGAACTTGATTTCTACACATTGGAACCGTGGAGACGAGCTCGGTGGCGCAGTGGTGAAACGCGCTGCTACGCTACTTTGACACCAACGCTCGTGGGTTCCATTCCCACACAGTACAAACATTTGTGTGCATGAACATGTCTGTTTGTCTTGGTCTGGGTATTTTCTATGTATAATAAGTATGTATTTACAAAAAGAAAAATGTATTCACGTATGTTTATCAGTTGTCTAGAACCCATAACACAAGCTTCGCTTACTTTGGGGCTAGATGGCGCTGTGTAATTTGTCCGACAATATTTTTTAAAAATATTTTTAAAAAAAAGGTCGCTTGCTGTGCCGTTCATAAAAAACCGTTGCCAAATAACTACTCCCTGGAGGGTCGTTGTGTTCCTGTGTGCAAAGGTCACCAGTAAGCTATTAAGGAGTTACTGTGTTAGCAGCAGGAGTTGTAGCGCGTGAGCAATATTGCATAATTTAATTTAATAATTTTTTTTAATTTACCAGAGGGAAACTTTGTACAAAAGTCGTCTACGTGGTTACCTCTGTCTCACCTATTTAGAAACCGCCAAGCAGCTGTATTTTTATAACTGTGTTCCAGTTTGAAGGGTGAGATATGGCTGAGAAATTACCGGGTACTGACGAAATAGCCTTAGGTCCAAAATTGGCAGCGCCCGAGTAACATCCCCGTGGTGTTGCAAGCATCAATAGGCTGCGGTGACCGCTTACCATGTAATGAGGGCCGCATGCTTGTTTCCAATCTAGTTTCATAAGAAATAAATAAAGAAAAGACGCCTCTTTTCATTGCCAAGAGCATTGCAATGCTTGGTTTCTAAATCACCTGGAGGAGAAGGTCTAGCTGGCTTCCGAGAAACCTTTAACTCGGGGCGAAAAGACTTATGTTATACCAGTCTCATGTCAGACTGCACATGTGCTGCAGCCACACCCTCAACATAACACCAAGCATACTATATTTTGTATTTCTCTTTCTGTGCCGTGTCTGTCATACTCGTAGTAATTCATTAACATAAATATAGGAAATGTCTTCGACTGAAAAGAAAGCGGTATTTTTTCGTCTGAAAACCTTCACGCCTTCAAGCAGCCAGCACTCGCAGCGAGCTGAGTAAAAGGGTGAAACTACAAATATGACAAATCACATAAAAATCATCGCGTTAATGTTAATACTTGCACTTGTACAGATTCCACTTCACAATTTTATTTAATAGTTATTTTTACCGACCGGTTTCGCCTTTACGGCATTATCAAGGTATTTTATACAACATATGGCGGTACCGTGCAATCAGTGAAAGTGGGTATTGTCTTGTATTAACATTAACGCGATGTCTTCAAAATTCCACCAAGTGCCTACAATCAACAGTATCAACACATAAAAATCCATCACAATCAGTCGATGACTCATCTGGGTCTGCGATTAGAAGACAATTATTTTCCCGTTTTCTTTTAATATACAACGTCGGAAGGCATACAAATATACTGCCGGTTACCGTAGTCTATAAACGCTTGCAATACATTAAGTAACACTCGCGCGATGCCTCCTCTGCTGCTGATACAGCAACTCCTTAGGACCTTACTTGGCACCTCATTCACATGCAGAAACACAACAACCCTCTAGCGAGTTGTTATTTAGCTGCGATTTTCTGTGAGGTGGAGGTACTTCTCTAGACTCTCTTTGATACGCCCTATCTCTCTTAAAAATACCCAGGCCAAGACAAACAGACATGTTCATGCACACAAATGTTTGTCCAGTGTGGGAATCGAACCCACGAGCGTTGATATCAAAGTAGCAGCGCGTGTCACCACTACGCCAACGTGCTCAAACGATACCTTTATCCTTAAACATCTTTGCCTTTGTACGAAAATAAATTAAATTAATCTCATGAAACGTATGTAAACAAGTTACTGAAATTATCACGAGAAGAGTTTGATGGCATCGATGCCAGTGTCGGCGTAATCGAACACGCAAGTTAAACAAGGCCGACCGCAGCTTGTCTATAGATGGGTTGTAATCGTCTCGAGTTTCTTTGTCGGAGGCTACGTTTATCCGTAGCTCCTGTTTTCAATAGGTCCCGTTCGTTAAGCCAAGAGTGAGTGGGAGGGCACATTCCTATAGGGAAATACCTGTGCCTCACAAAAAACTGCGGGCAAGTAACTTCTTGGGTGTTACTGTGTGAGAGTGAGGTTACAAGCTCCTAAGGAGATGCTGTGTTAGCAGCAGAACTGGAAACGCGCCTTCCTACGAATAAATAATATATTCGTATTGTACCTCACAAAAAACTGCGGACAAGTAACTCCTTGAGGGTGTTACTGCGTGTGAGTGAGGTTACAAGCTCCTAAGGAGATGCTGTGTTAGCAGCAGTGGACAAAACGCGCGTTGCTTCATTTCTTGCAATCGTTCATAGGCTAGGGTAACTACACCAGATGAGCGTCACGCTTCTATATCTCCTGATTCTTTCAGATCAAATGATCTGTGAAAAAAGGCGGGTGGCTAAGGATAGAGAGCCACTCCTCTAGAAGGGATACCTACGTCCAGTGGTGGGCGAATAGGGGTTGAAATGATGATGATCCGTGTGCAAGACTGGTCTCCGACGTTGTACATAAATATAGATGTGATTCAGCCAATTCAGATATATAAGGATAAGTTCTTAAAAACAAAGCGTTTCACAAGTCACAAGATACGTAATTTTTGCTTCTTTTACCACTTTCTAGATCGATCGACATTCCTTTTATCGCGATTAGACGAGCATCGAACTGTGATAAGATACCAGCCGTCCGAGCCCGCTCGTCCCTTGCGCGCTTATCGAACGTATACAGATAAAGACACTTCTGTACAAATATTATTATATCAATGTTCACACTCCACGTCACAATGAAAATGTTATTGAAGTTAAAATTATTTATGTATATAGCTGTAGATATATATATTTTCACGGCAGATCCCTTGCTGGATGCAGATATGACAAAATGCTAAACGCTAATACCCGATTGATTCTCATTCGTAGGTCTTTTTATGCACGCTAAATAGGGCTCCTGATATCGCATAATATAGCAAATTGAGTCGGATACGCTTTCTTTTTATAAAGTCGGGAGACACACAGGCTGATGATCTACCTGATGTATAACAGTTGCGGTTGTAAACGTCTACAACCTACATTCAGAATAACTCCTCAGAGCTTCATTCGTAAGAATACAAGAGCTCCCTTCTCGTACCTTATTAATATTGTTTTTTTTTATACAACTTCGAAAGGCATACAAGCATACGGCCTACATGATATAAAGCATTTACCGTAGCCTAACTGCTTGTAATATATTAAGTATCACTCGCACGATGCCTCCTCTGCTGCTTACACAACAACACCTTAGGAACTTAGTGATCTCACTCACACACAGGAAGATAACAACTCTCTAGGGAGTTGTTATCTGGCTGCGGATTTCTATGAGGCGGAGGTACTTCCCCAGAGGGCTGCATATGCGCCCTACCTCACTTAAAACATTCAGACCAAGAAAAACAGACATGTTCATGCACACAAATGTTTGCCTTGTGTGGGAATCGAACCCACGAGCGTTAGTGTCAAAGTGGCGTCATTCACGACTGAGCTATCGAACTCGTCAAAGTTGTCGTGCATCGAGCGTCGTGATTCCCTCGTATGTAAATAAAAAAAAAACTACCAATCATCTCATATATTTCACTTCTATACACAATAGTGCGTAAAACAGATTTTACGCACTTTTTAATAATACCAGCAACTTTATACTTTAATAAAAACTATTTCTTTTGTAACTCTACAAATTTAAACATTTTTGCAATTATTGCGAAAGGATGGCTGATATTAAACATACCTTGTAACAATAGATAACAAGTACATAAATTCTGCTTAAACCACAAATGCAGTTCTGTTCCTTTTAGGGTCCATTATTTTCAATTCTCCACCACAAACACGACACTAACTGATCCTGCTTAACACGTCGTACACCTTGTGAGCGACTTCTGTTCCAGCGAATGCTATGTAGCAGCTGTTATGGCTGGGATGCACTTTACCAGGAGTTACAGACAGCTGGTGACGAGCCCTGCCCACGAACAGCTGCTCTCCGGATACTGTCTGACCGCAAACAATAGCTCCAGGCGGGACGCTGCCATTCGACGACGGCACCCATCTCAAATTGTCAGGTTTCGCGCACAATACATCAATATTTTGGACTGCAATCTCTTTACCGTCGTACGTGATTGACGCAGCGTTGTGTCTCACTGAAAACTTCCCTGGAATCAAGTCTCCATTGTGCCAAGCTCTGATCACCCACAGCGGACTTCCATCCCAGCCCTCGTGCCCGCCAATTACGGCCCTTCCAATCAAGTTACTCGCAGTCAAAGCCGTTGACGGTACCCAATCGTAGTCTCCAGAAGTTTCCACCACTTGGACTGTATCGGTTATGGCTGGTGTAGTACTGGTCTGTGCAGTTGATCCTTCTCCGTGGTAGATGTAGTTCGTTATGTATGTTGGTTGTGACGGTTGGGGTTCAGGTTGAGCAGTGGGTACGGGAACCATCATAGTTCCCGGGACAAAGTAAGGGTACGGTCCTGGAGGGTAATGCGGTCCCGGAGGGTACGTGTGGGGTTGGGGTGGTGGAGGGGGCGGGTAATGGTGAGGTGGTGGAGGTGGTGGATAGAGGTGTGGGGGATAGGCGGGAGGATACGGCGGAGGAGGATACCCGTGAGGCATGTTGAATTTCACAAATAGTACTAATGTGAGGGGATATCATACGCTCTCGCTTATATCGATACCGTAATCTTATCTCCAGGCCTGGTGCGACGTGACTCATTTCCTATATTAATCATGGTGGAGTAACATTGTTTTTCACAATGTACGAATAGCTATGATCAATGATATGTTTGGAGTTCCGTAACTAAATGAACCCCGTGTGGCGCCACTATGTCTTTATTTAAACAAGTTGAAATGAGCATGGACCAACGGTGAAGTAGTTAGTAGTATTTGACGAGCTATATGTAAAAAAACCCCTTTCGAATATCTTCCTTCCCCAGCGGTTGTCGGGTCTTCAGCTTGCTTATCCTGTGGGCTATGTCGGTTACCTTAGTTCTTCTGTGGATATTCTCTTTTCTGATTCTATCACGCCGAGAAACCAAGAGCATAGAACGAAATTGTTACACGATGTCAATAAACAATATAATACAATTCCCTCAGCATTTAGACAGTCACCTACTAATTTCTTAGCCATAAGACTACGTAAATGGTTAATACACAAATGTGTTTGCAGTTAAAGTGAATATTTTGACATTAAATAATATTTTTATACTTTTTAAAGAAGAGAGCGTCGGTGTTAAAATAAGAAGAGGTATGCTCCGATGGTTCGGACAGAAAGAATGCAATATGAAATAATGACGAAGCAGATATACAATGCAAAAGTGGAAGGATGTAGGAGCCGGGGAAGGCCAAGACTTACCTACCATGACCAAATTGGTCGTGTTCTATCAGAAGGTGATGTCAGGAGCCCTAGAAACCGGCGAGCGTGCATGAGAAGAGCAATGAATGTTAAAGAAGCGAGTGAGATATGTAAGGATCGAGTCACGTGGCGCTCGGTTCTCTCTGCCTACCCCGCAAGGGATTTGGCGTGAAGTTATAGATAGATTTTTACTTTTTATATGCCTGCGTCAGTGACGTCACGTGGCGGTAGAAATGAACATGCATCTTAACATTTAATTTAATAATAAATTGCTATGTCTGTGAGGTGTGTCTGGGGAGGATAAGGGGGAGGCCTTTTGTTCAGCGGTAGACGTCTTTCGGCTGATATGATGCTGATGCTTGTGAAGGTGGTTAAGTTGTAAAAGCTATTATTCCTAAGTGAACATCATTCTTACTGTACCCTTAACAAGCAATAAACATCTATATTATCATTATAACTTCTTTTTTTTTATACAACGTCGGGAGGCATACAAGCATACGGCCCACCTGATAAAAAGCAGTTACCGTAGCGTATTAACGCTTGTTATACATTAAGTATTACTCGCGCGACACCTCCTCTGCTGCTTCCAGATCAACTCCTAAGGTAACCTCACTCACACGCAGGAACACAACAATCCTCTAGGGAGGTGTTACTGGGCTGCGGTTTTCTGTGAGATGGAGGTACTTCCCCAGACGGGCTGCTTTGGTGCGCTCTACCTCTCTTAAAACATCCAGACCAAGACAAGCAAACATGTTCATACACACAAATGTTTATCTTGTGTGGGAATCGAACCCGTTGGTGTAAAAGTCGCGTCATTCGCGACTGAGCCACCGAGCTCGTCGAACTTCGCGCCAAGTCCGTTGCGGGGTAGGCAGAAAGAACCGAGTGCCACATGACTGGGTCCTTATTCACCTCGCTTCTTTAACCTGCATAGCCCTTTTCATACACGCTCGTCTTGGTCTTCCTTAGCTCCTACACCCTTCTACTTTCGCGCTATGTATCTGTTTCTTTCCTCCTACATCCTTTCTGAAAGTCCGAACCTTTCAGATTTGATAGTTGGAGATTTTTTGAGATTTAGACGAAGATGTAGAGAAAACAACCTTACAGTTTTTTCGAATGATCAAAATATCTTCACTGTATGTGTGTATATCCAGGCCCCTTGCGGGGTAGGCAGAGAGAAAAATAAATATCTTCACTAACCAGTTTTAAAATACTAGTCAACTTATTAAGAAAACAAACCTCGCCGATGTTATTAACACATATACAAATAAGTGAGAGCTCGTTGGCGTCGTTGTGCGTGTCATTCTAACTGAACACGCAGGTTAAGCAACGCCAACCGCAGCCTGTGTATCTCGAGTTTCTCCGTGCTCGGAGGGCACGTTAAGCCGTCGGTCACGGCTGTTGTCGATAGATGACAGTCGTTAAGCTAAGTCAGTGGCCCTCGGGCGGGTTGAAGACACTGGCCTCCGCCAATTCGCATTTGAGCAGCGTGGTGGAATATGCTCCAAGCCCCTTCGGTTGAAGAGAGACCCGTATCCCTGCAGTGGGATGAGTGAGGGTTGATGTGGTGTAATGATGAACCTAAAAATAAGACTAAACTAAAAACATAATAATGCTTATAAGTTTTTGACTTTCCTTTCAAAACACTTTACTTTGATATACCACTTGTTAGATTTAAGAGGGTAGTTGTACCTGGTGGGTTGTCGTGTTCCAGTGTGGTCACCAGTAACCTCTTAAGGAGTTGCTGTGTCTGCAGTAGGGATGGCAACACGTGAACTAAGTACATTGCTGGCGTTCATAGGCTACGGTAACCACTTTACATCAGGTGTTTGTATGTCTCCAGACGTTGTACAAATGAGTAGTGGTCATCCAACTGCTGTTTTTCTGTTGGGAACATTCGAAGCGAGGGCGACTTACTCTTGACCGGATTGTCATTATCTCTGTATTGAATAAATTTTGATAAATATTTGACGAGCTCAGTGGCGCAGTCGTGAATGCCGCGACTTTGACACCAACGCTCGTGGGTTCAACAAGGCAAAGATATGTGTGCAGGAACATGTCTGTTTGTCTTGGTCTGAATGTTTTAAGAGAGGTAGGGCGCATCAAAGTAGCACATCTAGAGAAGTACCTCCACCTCACAGAAAAACGCAGCCAAATAACAACTCCTAGACTGGAAGGTTGTTGTGTTCCTGCGTGTGAGTATGGTCACAAATAAGCTCCGAAGGACAAGGTATTGGCAGCAGAGAAGGCACCGTGCGAGTGATACTTAATATATTGCAATCGTTCATTGGCTAAGGTAACCGCTTTACATCAGGTGGGCGTTGCTTGCGTGCTGCACGGCCGCGACTACCAAGAATCTCTTGCAACACAAGAAGTTTAACAAAGGCATTGCCACAGCCGTTACTAAAGTAGCTCTTCCTCATGAACGTCATCCTGATATACAACACGAGCTCGGTGGCTCAGTCGTGAATGACGCGACTTTGACACCAACGCTCGTGGGTTCGATTCCCACACATTTGTGTGCATGAACATGTCTGTTTGTCATGGTCTGGGTATTTTCTATGTATAATAAGTATGTATTTACAAAAAAAAATGTATTTACGTATGTTTATCAGTTGCCTAGTACCCATAACACAAGCTTCGCTTACTTTGGGGCTAGATGGCGCTGTGTAATTTGTCTGACAATATTTATTTATTATTTATATTTATCATTAATTATCATCATTTACCAAATTCAACCGTACCCAATCGGACACTTTAATTATAATTTGACCCTCAATTTCAGAGGTGCTGATGCCGTCAACTGACAACTCGATATGTAGCAGAAATAAATAGAAGTCAAAGACAACACACACAGTTTTACGGGACATTGTATTGATTTCAATGATTTATAAAGCATTGATGGTAATCTATTACTGGTAAGCGAGAAGTTGGTAATTACACAAGCCCTGATTATTGTCAGTGATAATCACCAATCAATCGATGATTTTGTGGAGTAGAAATAGCATCCTGAACAGCAACCTTCCATGATACGAGCATTGATGTCCATGCGCTCGGAGCAGCTATCGGTATTATCGGCTTTTATGCATTTGTTGGATAAAAAGTTGACAACCCAAGAACCCTCGGGCAACCTGTAAGATATCAACCTTGATAGAAGACCCTAATGACCAGATCGAACGCCTTCACATCACATTTAAATAAAAATCTAATATTTATTGACGCAATAAGATCTTATAAATCGATGAACGTCGTCTGCACGCACGAAAAGGCATGACCCATTGTCACGTTCCGCCTAAGCCGAGCGTGCAAGCGAGAGCGCGGAACAAGCGATAGAGAGGCACGATCGGTCTAAGCGTTCGCCTTGTGACGCATCTATCTCTCTTCCACTCAATCGGCCGATGCGTCAGAGTAGAAGAGAGATAGCGGCAGCACACAACATACACGTGAAGTGTTTTGTCAACTGTTGAATGTTTTCTTATGACGTTATTACGTAAAATTATCGTCCATAAACCGACTTTACAGACAACCAAATTTTTTATAGTTACCACGTCACGTCGCCAAGTATCCTAGCTCAGGCCTTTCTGGACAAAGGAAGTAAGTTCAAGAATATAGAATCAATAGATTGTTTATCAATAGAATATTTATTAATAATATTATAAACATCTCGTACATGACATGAATTAAAACAAGTAAATTGCTATAGATTAAACTTAAAAACACACATAAATACATCTAAAATGGAATGTATAAAACATTATACCTGTACAATATTACTCTATATAGTCTATATTGACATACACATAATATAGACACATCAATACTATGTTGTCAAACACCTTTCTGTGACATCTACGTTCAAACAAGTTGGAAGACAATGAGATTCATCTATTATAAAAATTTCAAAATAATTCATAATGTATTGTCTTAATAATGATGTAAAATAATAATGTTTAATCTATTCTAAAATTTTGTAATGTTTCTGTAAATAGAACTCTAGAGGGGCCTGATTTGGTATAAACAGGTACGTAACACACCGAAGTGAAAGAGAGTGAAAGAACCTTTTACAAGCGTACTTAACAGCAGGCACACATAAGGTGCCAATTAAGAAAAGTAGTAAAGTTAGATGATTAAAACAGGAATCAGGTTAGAGTGTCCCCGTAAAGAACTATATCTACATGCAACAGATAAAACCTGTAATATTATCTGCATTTGCCTTCAATAAATTGAAAGTCGTATCTCCGTGTGTGTTGAGACGCTTTGCAAAGATTCTATATTCTCATTGCATCCTATACGTTACGTACACGAATTCAAACTCTGAAGTCAAACCAACAAAGCTAACGCCCCCAGAATGTAGGCAACAAAATTAGTTACATACATAATCGAATCTTCTGTATAATATAAGCTTGCAAGTGACAATAAAAACATTGTTAATTTACCATCAAGTAGTTTTCTACCACATACAGAAGTCCTCACGTCAAGACAACAGCTCTGAAGACACACCGGTTGCCGTCCATGAGGGCGGGCCACACGAACGACTTGATCAGGTCGGAGCGGCGCTCCCGGGCCTCGCCGACGGTGAAGCGGACATGCTTTTCAGGATTCATCACCACTGCAATCAAATTTTAATAAATAAATGTACAGGGATTTATCACACAGCCCTCTATAAACTTAGCAAAGCTTGTACCCGCGATGTATATTGTGGGATATTTTTTTGCACACCTCGCTTGTTCCTTTAACATTTAAGTTTTCATGTGTCCGCCGGGTAATGGGGATCCTGATATCACCGTCTGATACAACATGACTTTGGCCGTAATAGGTATGTCTTAACTTTCTTGTACATTCTTCCACTTTCGTATTGGATATCTGTTTCGTTATCCTTTCTACTTACAATCTTTCCACATGCCCGAATAAGTGCTTCCAAAATATTCAATTTCATTCACTTAAACAATACCACATCGTCCACGGGAATTCTTTTGTTGAGTCTGGTTTCCTGTCCTTCAATATCATTTCTTCGCTTTCAATTGTAAGTCTCTCTTCACACAATCATCTTTCATCATTGTGTGTGCAGTTTCGATGGTAACTCGGCTAATAAATAATACGGCCTGCCAATAATCGTCTGCATAAAACAGATATTTCACCACTAAGTCGTCAATTTGTAATTCTACATTCACAGATCTTTGCAAACAACAGTCGTTTCCCTCGGGGAAGCAATTTCACTGGGCATTATTACCATTTTGGCGGTAATGTTGATTAACTGGCTGTACAGACAACATATCGGTGAGAACGTGTCATCCACTCCAATCCAATGAAAATGACTCATAGCCAATGACTGACGGAAGATGACGCCTGTCAACCCCCGGGTTTTTAGGGACCAGTGTACAAGGAAGCTGACAAGAGTGAAGGCAGCTGTTAGACCTCCACAATATAGAGGAAAAATCAGACCTTTCTTAGATAAGGTCACACGTCTTTCGAAAAATAAATAATTTCTTACACACACGGGTTTACCTCACGCATGATAATTATAAATATGTACATAAATTCACAAACACGGACTTTATGTTATACATGCTCACAGCAGGATTCGAACCAGGGACCAACAGCTTAAGGCGACACCTCGATCGTGAAGCTTTAAAATGGCTCCGCCCAATCACCCCGCGCCCCTCAATTGACACTCGACGCTCGATTTGTAAAATTTGAAATTAGCGCCTAATAGGTAACCTGGGGTCAACGTATAGTCAATGCAAACGAACAGAAAAGCTACAGAGTCGCGTCACACTTAAATAAAATTTATAATATCAATATTTGATAAAAATTATTGATTTAATTATTATTTAGCTTTATACATACTGAACCAAACATATTTATTTAAGCTAGACGGAAAACAATAGTAATAATAGTAATAAAAAAATACAGAAACGTATTCACTTTTAAAAGTTTATTGAAAGAGAAATCAATGACATCGTTTTATGTTTATATCTCTATAAGTTAACATGTCTTGGTATCTATGTTGTTCTTACTTAGGTCTCGTCCAGTGGCGCCCTCATTGAATAAAAAAACATATTATAGCATAGAAGATAAACATTATGAAATCTTATGTTGCATTTATTACGAAGATAGTAAAGTATTTTTACGTCATTAAACCAACACTCAAAATATTCCACTATCGTTGTTATAAGCAAAAGTGCTAAAAGAGGCCGTTTTTTGGCAATTATGCCTATAACAACGAAAGCAAAACATTTCAATTGTTGGTTTAATGACGTAAAAGTACGTTATTGTATTTGTAACACACGCAACACATGACTTTATAATGTTTATCTTCCACGCTAAGATACGATATTTTATTCCTTGAGGCGCCACTGGACGGCATGTATCCCCCTTAAGAAGAATGAAACACTAGCTACATAATACAACATTGTTTATCGAGAGGCTAAAGCGGGCCATTTGTTGATTCGGACACATATGTTTAGTTAGCAGATACACCATCTAAACTGCAAACACTGGTCACAGCGATGAAAGACGACTGTATGGAGAAAGGCTTACTACTGAATGCGAAGAAAACAAAGATAATGGTATTTAATAATAATAATTAATAATAATTTATTTATTTATATGATGTTTACAAATGTTTATTGTTAGTACCTCCTTTTAAGTATAGAAATACCTGTATTAGAAGGCACTGCTCTTCATTACATAACGTATCAAAATAAATAATAAACTGAGGGTAACAAGAATACAATATGTAGTAAGATAATTGGCATACACACTGCTAAACAATATCTGAAATTAATCTCAATTGTGAAATATTACAGAAGAAGAAATGAAGAAAGTTATGTTCAAATGGTAAATATACTTATGCACAATTATGTGTGTGTTTATGAATGGAGGTGAATGCGTGAAGATTGTGACTATATTGGTTGTGAGAGTGCATGATCACCGTTGCTGCGCCACGCTAGTTTACGCAGTGCTCGAAATGAGTAAAACAAGGAATGAGTTTACCCTGAAGGATAGATTCGGTCTCGTCATAGCATTTAGTCTTCAGCCAAACATTTAATACAGACTTCGTTTTATGTATCGTCATTGGGTATATATTAGTGTGCTTATTGACTTCATTATAAATGTAGGCAGATTGGCAGGCGAATTGCCTTCTTGCGAATGTGGTTCTAAAAGTGGCTGAGGGTGCTATTACGTACTTTCGTCTTCCGTCCAGTTTTTTGGGATCATATTTTAGGTTCCTATGTATTTTTAAGATAGTTAGCTGAATGTATAATTTTCTGACGGAAAGAACTTTGCACAACTTGTACAGCTTTTCAGTGGAAAATCTGTAACCCTTAAAATACATGACCTTTAATAAGGATCGCTGAGCCCTTTCCAATTCCAAGAATTTAGTTTTCATAGCTCCGCCCCAAATTGGTATACAATATATAATTACAGATTGGGCTAGTGATATATATATCTGATTTAATAGCTTTTTTTGCGCAATTACCCTAAGTTGTTTGAAAGTCCAAACAAGTTTGCGAATTCTAGTCATAACAAGCTCTATGTGCCCATGCCAAGAGAGACGTTGATCAATGACAACACCTAGATACTTGGCTCGATTCACCCTTGCAATAGTATTGCAGTCACAATTTATATTTAAAGACTGATTATTACAATTACATATTTTTATATTAAATTCATTTCCAGGTTGGGTTCTAATATAATTAGTAAAAGTTATGTAATTTGTTTTCGACTTGTTTAAAGTTAATAAATTTGAATTTAACCAGTTTGATATGACTGCGAGGCCCTTCTCTGTATACCCACGTACATCATCCCAAGACTGGCCATAGAAGACAACTGCAGTGTCATCCGCATATGAAAAAACCCTCCCATTAGTGAGTTTGATGTTACAAAGATTGTTTATATATATTAAGAAGAGGGTCGGACCAAGCACGCTCCCTTGTGGGACTCCATATGTTATGCTGGTAAAATCACTAATGTGGTTTCCAATACAGACACACTGAACCCTATTTTGAAGATAGTCTTCAAATAACCTCAGTGGTGTCCCCCTGATTCCAATCGTTTCAAGCCTGCGTATAAGAGTGGCAACAGAGACCGTATCAAAAGCTTTTTTTATGTCTAGAAAAACTGTTGTACATTTATTACCTTTATCTACTTCCTCTGTTATAAGAGATGATAAAGCTAAAGCGGCGTCTTCTGTTGATAGACCTTGCCTAAAGCCATATTGAGATTTAGAGATAATACCAAAGTTGTTCAGATAAGAATTTAAACGGCTATTTAATACTTTTTCTAGAATTTTGGATATAGCAGGAAGGATAGAGATAGGTCTGTAATTTGACACTTCGTCTCTGTCGCCATCCTTAAACACAGGCGTAATATTTGCTCTTTTTAGAGCAGGAGGAAAAATACCCGTTTGGAAGCAAAGGTTGACCAAATGAGTGATAATAGGCACAACGGTTTCATGGGCTAGCTTAAGGAAAAAAGTTGGGACATTATCCCATCCCGGTGCACTATCAGACTTAAGATTCATGAGGGTAGAATAAATCTCGTCGGGATAAGTTTCTGTAAGGACAAAAGATGAGAGTTGTGAATTATTAGGAGGGTCCGTAAATAGATTCTGTTGGTGAAGTGAACCGCGATTGATATTCTCTGCCAGGTTTTTGCCAATGTTAGCAAAATAGTTGTTTACAAAGTTTAATGAATCTTTAGGGGAAGCTTTTATATGTAATAGTTCTGAATTTTGATTTATTTTATTACGGTAAGTTATATTATTTAGGGTTCTCCATAGTTTTTTTGTATTGTGTTTATTTTTATCTAACTGTTCCCTTTCATAATTTCTTTTTAATTTCTTTATAAGGTTGTTACAAAAATTGCGATAGCGTCTATAGGTGATTTTCAAAATTTCGTTTTCAGGATCTTGACGCATTTTTTGTTGTAAGGTGTTTCTATTTTTAATACAATTCAAAATGCCAGATGTAATCCATGGCTTAATAATGCGTTTATTGCACGGAATAGTTTTTGTGGTTGTATTCTCTAACAGGCATTGTTTCAGTTTCTTAATAAAATGGTCTGTTAACAAAGTAGGGTCATCATAAAATATTAGATCATGAACATTACTATTCTTCAAATCGGTTACCGCTCCTTCAAAGTCAGTAGTAGTCTTAGTTTTATACTTATTAGGACTAGGTGTAACATTAGTAAGATTTAGAAAAATCATTTTATGATCTGTGACGGTAGTGTTTAATACGTAGACTGTGGCAGACTTTTTATAACTGTCTAATTTTAGCATAAAATGGTCTATACAACTATTGATTCTTGTAGGCAAGTTATGTCCTGGAAGCAAACCATGCATAGCCAGCATGTTAAGATAATTGTATTTGTTTGTACGTTGATATGAATTTTCAATAATTTCGTCTGCAATATTAATATTAATGTCGCCGGTGATAATAATATTTTTACAAGTTGTAATGGTATCTAGGTGTGAATTTAAAGAAGTTATGAAATTTTCAGCATTGCTGTTTGAAGGAGAACGGTATATACCGAGTATTGTACATTGTGGTGTAGTTATTTGTAGACATGATGCATGTATTAGATTAATTTCTTTCACCTTAAAATTATGCAAGCCTTTAACATAGGCGATCACACCATCACAATGGTTGATATGGTTTGTTGTTTGATAGCAATTGTAATTAGGAATTATCGGTACTGGTTTGCTGCTGTTGAGTCTACACTCAGTCAGGATTATAATGTCAACATCATACGTTAAGAAATTAGTCAAAGATACCTGAAAATCGTCAATATTATTATAAACACTACGTATGTTTTGGGATATTATGGAGAAATCTGAGTTGTTATTGTTGTTTATATGTTTTTTTAGTTCCTGTGGTTCAATACTGAAAGACCTCGAAATATCAAATTCATCCAATATTTGGAATGTTGTTCCTTGATTATCCATCTAAAGTACAAATTATTGAAGATATTATTAATTCCAAGTTATGTGTGAAGTACTTAATTACGATTATGTAAACGTCATATGTTAGGACAGAAAAGTGAGTCGTGTAGGCACAATATTTCGTAACCGCATGTATAGTTGACAAGAGAGCTAGACCATATAAGCATATGTAAACACGAAAATCAAAGTAAATGAAGGACGCAGATAGAAATGTACAAAGTGTGTATATTTGAGTAATAGCGTGCATTTGTGTATATATGAACGACAAAAACGGTTTTCTATCAGAGAACCACTTTAAGTACGGCAAGAGAGGGGTGTGTGTTTGTGTCAGGGTAATCTCATGTGTATGTGCATTTGTGTGTGTTGATAAGGTACGCTTATAAGCTAGCTGAATAGTGGGCGCAAATAGTGTATAAGGCTTATGTGTTTGGATGTTGAGTCTGTGTATATGTGTAATTGTAGTGTGAGTTTGTGTACGTGTACAAGTTGAATAAAGTCGTTTGTCAGCGAGCGACTGTGGGAGAGTTGAGACTATGTTAAGAGTGTATGTTTGGATAATTAGGCACATAAGTATGCGGGTAAAGTAAGTATGTGTTGGTAAAGATTGAGTATTGGTGAACGGCTGTGCATATGTCATACAATCATTATACAGAAAGTATGTTACAAAAAATATGACATAATAGTGCGGTATATTCTGTAAATATAAACTGTAAAAATATTTCAGAACCAAGTATAGTAGGTAGAATTTAAGTGTTTTGAATAGGTAATTTTGAATTACAAACATGAATAAATTAATACTCATGTTCTTGTTCTTGAATATTAGTCAATTACTGTTCAACAGTTGGTGAACCTGGGCCTCCGACCTAATCGTTATGATGGGGGAGCTGTCTGTTTTACGAACATGTACTCTGCCGTAGGAAGTCCAACAAAATTTGTACTGTCTAGATTTAGCCAGATCTCTGGCTAAAAAATGTAGACGAGCACCCTTTTGCGTAAGCTGTTCAGACACAAAAATAGGGGTGTCCTCATTAGATCGGAAGCCCAAGTGTTTGGCACATAACTTTGACTTACTTTTAACATTGTACGCTTTACATAATTTTAGTATATTAGACTTAGCTAAAGTAGACGACATTTCTACTACAATTATCGAGTTTTGGGAGTCCTTTCTGCTATGCACTCTATACACATCACTAATATCATTCTTACTAAAAGTCGCTCCAATGATCGATGAAAGGTTAGTGATCATATCCACGAGGTCTTCCTTAGACTCGCCATTTTTTTTAGGTACGTTCTTAATTTCTAAATTCGATTTGCGAGCCACCATCTGAAGGTTCTCAATTTTTTTTCCTCTAATAAGATGATACACTCTTTATCTTCTTTAGCCTTATTTTCCAAGAGGTTGATTCTATTTGTTAATTCCTGTGTTTGCGCCGAAAGTAGGGCTATCGAATTTTCAATGTTCAGATTTGTTTGTTTGATGTCTTGTAAAGTAGGAATAATTTGTTTGATTTCACTTTGCTGTGCAAAGATAAGTGATTGAAACATCTCCTTTATTTCCTCTTTAAACTTCTGTAGATCATCCGTCGTGACATATTTGTTACGCGTACAAACATAGTTAGGCGGGGTAGCGTCGTCCGCAAAAGCAACGGACATGTCAGCGATGTCGGTAATATCGGCCTCAAGACTCATTCCAAGTACCAGGATACAATACGCTTACAAGAGGCTGTAGTGAGCGATACAAGTACTCTAATACCAAGCAGTAACGTCCAATATCGCCTGAGCAAAGCTCACTATGTGAGGAGTCGCAAGACAGAGTATTGTCATGCAGTTTCTAAAGATCTTATTATCAGGGCGTTATGGGTCACAGTTGAACAGACGGTGTGCTTGAGTACTCGTTGCGTGTGCGCAGGTAGTTGAGTGAGGCAGCACCACGCGAGTCAGCTATCTCTTCCGCACGCGCACTAGTAGGTGCAGTCCACGGGGATACTTAGGCGCAGTTGCAAGAAAGGGATGAATATATATTTATAAATTTGTTGGTGGAGTTAGTAGACTCCCAGGACGTCTCTTGTATTCGACGTCTCGTTTCTTGTATAGTGCTCACGCGGGAGAATAAAAGAGGCAGATAGCACTCACAGTTTAGATGTTCCTTTCCCTAACTTCCTCTTCACGCGCGAATTTTGAATCACACTATTGTATAGTTGCACTTCCTCCAGTCTTCTGCGATCCCAGTGTTATTAGGGAATTAACGTAGCTGAATTTTATTTTATTTAGTTTTTGAAATTATCTAACGCAGATCACTGATAACGTGCGCTTTGTGTGCGGTCCGGGGGGAAGAGGAGGAGGAGGAGGTATTTGAAAGAGAAGAATCCAGAACTAATGTAAGGATTACGATTGATGATGAAGTGTTGGAACAAGTGGATGAGTTTGTATATCTTGGATGCGCTTTCAGCAGGGATGGAAGGTACACCGCAGATGTGGAAAGACGAGTGAGTGTTGGGAATAGTGTGAATGGAGCGTTGGGAAAACTTCTTGGCAGTAAAATCCTGAGCCAGAAGGCACAACTCGCTATACACAATGCAGTGTTGGTCCCAACGCTAACTTATGGAAGCGAGAGTTGGGTATGGCAGAAAGAGCATGAAAGTAGAATAAACGCGGTTGAAATGCGAGCGCTGCGCAAAATTTGTGGCGTAAGGCTTGTAGACCGTATTCGTAATGATGATGTTAGAAATAGAGTTGGTCTGAAAGAGAGCGTCGGTGTTAAAATAAGAAGAGGCATGCTCCGATGGTTCGGGCATGTAGAAAGAATGCAAGATGAAAGAATGACGAAGCAGATATACAATGCAAAAGTGGAAGGATGTAGGAGCCGGGGAAGGCCAAGACTTACCTACCATGACCAAATTGGTCATGTTCTATCAGAAGGTGATGTCAGGAGCCCTAGAAACCGGCGTGCGTGCATGAGAAGAGCAATGAATGTTAAAGAAGCGAGTGAGATATGTAAGGATCGAGTCACGTGGCGCTCGGCTCTCTCTGCCTACCCCGCAAGGGATTTGGCTTGAAGTTATAGATGTTCGAGTGTCATAATGGCTGATAGCGCCGAGTAAACACAGGATTTTTTTATTTCGAATAAATAAGAGAAATAAAATTATCAGATTGAATTAGATTGAAATTGAAATAGAAAATTGGAATTTTTTTGCAACTCCCTCCTGGTGAAGATTCACAAGTTATTTTACACAGTTAGGTATAGCTCTGGTAGGGATCCTAGCTTTTTCCCTAAATATAATACACTCTCGAATGACTAGGTATGCGCTTTCACTAACAGTCAATTTAACTTCGCGAATTTTATAAAAAAGTACAGGAAGAACTTGACGGTTAGACGGTAATTTTGCGCCTATTATTTGATAATTTACGTCTCCAACTAAGAAAATACTTGATTTATTGCTTCTCAATTCCACTGCCATCTTATAAAAGTTAAAACATTACGTATTAATCACGAGAATAACTGACATTCAAAATTAATAGACGGTTAGGTAATTATGACGAAGTTAACGATGCTCTCTCTAAAGTTATTCATTGGTTTAGTGTTAATAATCTGCTTTTAAATGATAAAAAGACTAAAGTAATTAAGTTCTCAACACCTAATGTAAGGCAGGTGGCTACCAATGTACATGTTAATGGAACTAATTTAGCCTCTGTGGAGACAACTGTGTTCTTGGGTATAACAATTGACTCCAGACTACAAAGGGGCCCACAAATTGAAAAATTATCAGGAAAACTAAGTTCTGCAGCTTATGCAGTGAAAACTATTAGACGGCTCACTGATATTGATACGGCTAGAATAGTTTATTTCAGCTACTTTCATAGTATTATGTCATATGGAATTCTTCTTTGGGGTAACTCCGCGGATATTAACACCATCTTTTTATTGCAAAAGAGAGCCATAAGAGCTATCTACAAACTTGGTCCCCGTGAGAGCCTTAGAGAAAAATTCAAAGAAATAAATATTTTAACAGTCGCATCGCAATATATCTATGAAAATCTTTTGTATGTCCATAAAAACATAGACTCATTTTGTAAAAAGAGTGATATTCATAGCATAAATACTAGATATAAGCATAATCTTGTGTTATATGCAAGCCGTCTCCACAAAACAAGTAATTATTTTATGGGGCAATGTATACGGTTCTATAACAAACTTCCCAGCAATATAAGAGATTTGTCAATAAACAAATTTAAAACTACTATTAAAGCCAAATTGTGTAGCAGGGCATATTATAAAGTATCTGACTATATTAATGATAAAAATGCCTGGGAGTGAGTCGATCCAATTATAATGTAATTAACAAAATATGTAAATTTGTTTGGATACCAAAAGAGGGATGCCTGAGTTTTTTGGCAGTATTTTTATCAGTGCTCACCTAGTCATAAACTGCACGGTAGGGAAAAAAAATGTGACGATTCCAAACAAATGTAGCCATTTTTACGGAATAAAAAGATTTTGACTTTGAATTTGAACAAATGAATACCGCGAGTACGTGCGGCACTGCCGCGCAACTTGTATGAACATGTTTCGATGTAATTCGGCACGGATTATCGTAATCCAAATAAGTTAAAAATTAATTTCCGAGTGTTTTAAAAGCAAATGAACAAAACTAAGACATATGCGTTAGAAAATAAAAACTTTGAAAAATAAGGGACACCCTAATATACATATATACAAATAGATTTTATAATCTATTCATATTTAAAAAAAACATGTGACAAATGATTTTCTTGCTGTTTCATAACTTTAACTTCAGTATAATGACATTTATTGTATTTTACTTATGTATACTCTGTGTTTTGTATTGTTGTACGTTTCCTTGTTATTTATTAAACTCTCAAGAAGAAAGAACCAGGACCATCTCTGATGTTGCAAAATAAATCTAATCCGTACAATAGTTCAATACTAACCACAATGTATAGAATAGATGATTTTTTTGTGTTTTCAGTGTTGGTTCATAGTAAATATTATTTGTTTTCACGAGTACCATGGGTATAAGTATACTATCTATCTATATCTTCACGCTAAATCCCTCGTGAGCGCCACATGACTCGGTACTTACACACCTCGCTCGCTTCTTTAACATGAAACATACCGAGTTTTTTTAAAAACTATCAAAATATACTATTTTACTAGTAATTATTTTAATACAAAAAAAAAAAAAAACCTCCACTGGTTTTCTATCTTCTGATTGGATAAATTTCCAACGTAAACTAACCTTCACCTACGTACAATGTCTAAGTCGGAGTTCGGTGAGCTTATAATGGTTACTATGAGTTTGTCGTCCCGTATGACACTTACGTTAAAGTAGCATATAAATCGAGTAGTGATTCTTCTAGTGGAATATGTTTATTTAGTAAGTTTCTCCTAAAAAACAAAACAGCAAAAATATTCTATTTTATAAGTTTTTATTTTAATACAAAGAAATAAAGAGTCTCCACTGGTTGCTATGTGCTGAGAACGCGAACCTTATTGGTATAAATTTCCAACGTAACCTGACCTCCACCGACGTACAACTTCTAAGTCGGAGTTCGGTCAGATTATAATGGACATAATAGGAGTTTGACGTCCTATATAGGTACGCGGTCAGCCTGTGGATAATGTATACCAATTATCAAATGTTACTGTTTATTCCTGCAAAAAATAACTCTTATTTAATTAATGCAGTTTTATATAGAGTTATTAAGTAAGCAAAATTAAAAAAAAGTTTGAAGAGGAATTAAATAGCTTGGGCCAACCATACCTAGGAACTGTTCTAAAAACTAGAAATATGTCTACACAATGTTATTATAATATGTTTAAAATGAATATAATAATTAAAAAAAATAAATACCTTGTCTTGTTCGCCTCCCCCATTCTACGAACATTTTCTTTGTATTTTTATTCTATATATTTTCTTTTTAGTGTTCCCCATTATTACAACAGTATAATAAATATATATAAACCTATAATATTATTTACTACTTATATCTAATAATAATACACTTACGCTAAATACTATAATATTGAATATTTACAACTATTAATTATAAAAACTTCGGTGTCGCGATGTAAATGGAGCGAGCTCGAGCAGACAGTCGACATAGGTCTCACCTCGAAGCGGGCTGCAGCCGGACTGGCTGGATGTAGTTAGTCAACGCGTTTATAATCCTCATTATCGCACAATAAGGTCGAAAACACGTAGCACCCAACACGAATGTGATCGCTTAGAAATTGTCAGAAACTTAAAATATTTTTAAAAAATTTCATGTTTCACTTATCAAAATATGCAGCAACCATATTATAAACATAGATATTACTAATAGATTTAAGTAATTTTGAAGCGTATAAACAGAACAACTTCGTTGTAATTTCAAAAATAATGAATTTCAGGAGGTGTTTTCGAAAGTAATTATTATCGAATCAATTTTACACAATCGCGTATTTGAGCAAGCAAATTCAAGATAAGGAAATGAAGTTATTTATATTAAAATCTTAGATCCGTCAGTTTAGTCATTAGCCTATACTATTCGATGAAAGTTGGTCTAATTTTTCGATGTGTCGCCTTAATAGGCTGGTTCGTTATCCACTAGACCGTCAATGTTCCTATGTTTGTATATCACGTGGTACAAAAAAAGACAAATGCCATCTCCTAGCTATTATTAGTAGCAGTGCTTGATCAGTAGATCTTTTGCTAACTACTAATGTGAGACCCATTAGTAGTTAGCAAAAGATCTTCGATCCGTGCAGGTAAAATTGGTGTTTCCTTATCAGATGAAAAACGAATTGCATTTTATGAACCTGGTGTGAAGTCCGTATCGATCTTTAACGGAGGCGAGTGCAGGCTGATGGTCCAGGCCGCGCGGCAGGCGGACGCCACCAGCGCGTGCAGGGCGCCGCACGCGCCCAGGCACGGGTACTCGCGGAGCGTGCTCAGTACCTGCAATTTATGTACGCAATTCTTAAAAAACAGAATTCTTAAAATACAAGCACCTGTCTATAAGCAGTCATAACTGTGTTAACTGCTTACAATTCTTGGTCTGGAATACTTAAAAGCTGTATGCTTATTTTCCAAAAAGAATTCATAAAAGGTATTCTTTTTTTAAATATTCCTCTTTTCAGGGTTCCGTGCCTCAAAAGGAAAAAGGGAATCCTTATAGGATCTGCAATCCTTTCGAGCAGTGAAAAAGTTGAACTTCTAAGTCGACGCAGTTAACAGATACGGCTGTTTATGCCTCATTTATGCACATATTTTGACACTCGCAAGGGAATCAAAATCTATAGGGTACATCCCGCTGACCTAGAATCATAAAAATTGGTAAGAAGCAATGTCATGTAGCACTAGTAAAGGAAATAATTAGAAATACTTAAATTTGTAGTTACATCACAAACAAAAAAATATACTTATAAAAACATTTGCGGAAATATTTTTCACGGAACCCTCACTGCGCGAGTCGGACTCGCGCTTGACGGCTTTTTTGTGTCACAAGTTTCCTCTTAGTCGAAAAAGGCAACGAGCGAACTCCACCTCGTTAGTCGAGGGTGTGCTGGCGCAGACTCTTGTGGTGCTCATGGCTTAACGCTACTGCTACTGTGCTCTTCAAGTTGAGAGGTGGATACGACGATGAACCCTTGAGGGACAACATTATAAATAATATATAATTGACTATTTCGCTCAACTAGTAGCCGCGAACGAATGAATGAATGAATGACAACTTTTCATATATAAACCGCTATGCTTGTTGCCTTGCTTATAAAAGCTTACAATACAAGAAGTATAGCTAACGCATTACCATTTGTGCTACTATCTAGTAGACAATATTACAGTCATAGCAACTCGCCAGCAAGTTGTAATTTCAATCTGGTCTTCTGTAAACTAAAGGTTATGCATCAGCCAGCGCTTGTCTTTGGCTTTAGCTTCCAAAAAGATAGCACGGTGGCAAATAGAAGCACCACCATAATCTCACTAGACGATGAGCTCGCCATTTGCTCCCAGCATCCTTCAACCCGTGTACCATCCTTACCTGATTGATGACAGTCCTCTCGGCTTCCCCCAGCGGGAAGCTGTGCGCTGTCTCGTGCAGCACCCTCGTGGCGGCGGCGAGCAGCCGGGCCACCGTGGGCTCGCCGATGGAGGTCTCGCTGTCCGCTCCCAGCAGCGTCTTCACCTCGCTCAGTCGACGGTCGCGCAGACTGATGGCGGCGCGGAACGACAGCTGAAATTAACATATCACAAAAATGGTAATTTTTAATTTTATATAAATAAATGTCACAAACTAATTCCTATCATGATAAAAATCGATCGCCGCGCGTGGCTGTATGAGATCACTTGAAGTAAATAACCTATGGAGAGCCGATGAGACCGATTTTGCATCGTAACTCCATTCACCGCCACAGGTGATGGGTTCTAATGTTAAAAGCTTTAACCTCTATACTCACACATTTCGCCCAGGATACACAGTTAAATTGCCTTTTTTTATTTCAGCTCAGCATAGTGGCTCCGCTTCACCTGATGATAAGCGAAAAGAGGAGCTCAAATCGCAGCGGCAATTGATAAAATACTAGTGTCCTGTCAGTTGACGCTGCCATGCTAGCCGGCAATGATCCTATATTGTAGGGAGGCGGAAGCACATGTTTAAGCAAGGCGTTCCACTTTTTAATGGTACGACAGAGATAAAGATTAATATCATATTAATGTCATTATATTTTGATTCCGGTGTTTTGATCGACTAACAAGGCTCGCCAAAGAATTCATATTGCAGGCAATTTTTTCAGAACTTGGTTACATTTCTGAAAATATAATATAGCCCATGTTACTTACTGATAATGTAGCTTCCTACGTGTGAAAGATTTTTCAAAATCAGTTAAGTATTTATTGAGTTCATCCAAACCTACCAAAAATCAAAACCTTTTCATAATATTAATTTAGAAAAATAAGTAAGTAATAGTTTTTTGCGACGCGCGTTATCATTTTTGTTAGTAAATTGCACCGGTGCCAAGCAGGGCCTAGTCGCTAATTTAAAATAAATTCAAATAAATATATGGTGGGTGGACAAAGTGGGCAATAATACCAGTCATGCCTACCAGTCCAAACTTAAAAGGACTGTTTGTATAAAAAAAGCAAAAGTTTTTCATTGTACATGTGCATATATCGCCACCACTACAAACCTTCCTAGCTGAAGTTGTTCAGTTGAAACAGTTGGAAGTAGGAAATGTTTACCACCTCCGCTTCCGCCTGGGTAGAGCGGTAACGGTAAGAAATAACTTCCAACTGAACTACTAGGAAGTTCTGTAATGAAGATGCATCTTTTTTCAATATCTATATATCACCACATCAACCTTTACTCATCCTACTGCAGGGATACGGGTCTCCCTTCAACCGAAGGGGTTTAGAGCATACTCCACCACGCTGCTCAAATGCGGATTGGCGGAGGCCAGTGTTTTCAACCACTGACTTAGATAAACCCATCCATAGACAGGTTGCGGTCGACGTTGCTTAACCTGCGTGTTCGATTAGAATGACACGCGCAACCACGTCATCAAGCTCTCTTCTATATATATATATATATATATATATATATATATATATATATAAGGTGTTTTTTTTTTATATGCCCGAACTTTAATGGGAGAAAGAATATCGTTTATCTGTTACGATAGACAAGAAACTTCGTGTCCCGGCATCGTCAAAAAAGTTTGAAAAATCAAATAAATAAAGTGCCTATTTGGTTCATGGTGCATAATGATTGCCCCGTCATCATCATCATCATCATCAGTTGTTAATAATTCAGTTTGACGGGGTCGATGCACGGGTCGCGGGTCTAATCGAACACGCCATTTACACAGCGACGACCACAGCGTTTATAGGCTACGATAACCACTTTACATCAGGTCGACCGTACGCCTCCCAACGTTGTATTCAAAAAAGTAATACCTATGACTATGCCGGTAGAGTAACGCTGATAGCTACCTATCTATTTAAATAAAAATGGAAATTTAGAATACTTACCGGATATAACAGCTGATCCAATTTTATTGAAAAAGGTCACAAACTTTCCATCACACTTTCACACAGGCTTTGGACTGTCAAATTAATGTAATAATGTTAAATTTGAGTATTTAGTGTTTTTTACGACAACATTAAAGACTAGATAGACGTGGATATTTTGATATTGAAAAATAAAAAGCTATCGGATAACGTTTGTTACATTAACTGAGCTTGTTTAAAAGTTCATCAGTTTATTTACAAGTTATTTACACATCTCAATCACGACACTAAATACAAAATTGTTGCACGCATCCTGGCGTTCTATACAAATGTTCCTATCCACCTCACATGGCGTACGTAACGTCCAGATACTCGCGAACACAAGGCGTAATGGGCTGGTGCTCCATCGTGCTGGAAGTATAAACACGTACGCTTCTGCAGTGATGTTATTAGACTCGCGATAACAAAGTACCATTTGGAGATACTCCTGATTAGAATAACGACGTCCAGGCATGATTACGGTCACGCGTACTAGTGTATATAATGCGCGCCACTGGAAACAATGGCCGCTCGCGCCGCGCGTGCGCCTTGTGGCGTAGATGACGCATGCGCGGGAAGGCGTATTGTACCTGCGTACCGTAATGCTTGTATTTTCCTAGCTGGTTGGTACATACAACAGAAAGCTATTTTTTATGACGGATTTTATTTTTCTATGAAAGAATTTGTAACACGTGGGGCATAAAATATATTTACTATCATAATCAGCATACATAATACTATTTCCCATTTCAATTTGGGCATATACTTTAAGAACACCATATATATCATGGTAAATCAATTAGAAGAGCACTCGACCGGCAATCAAGAGGTCGTGATTCTGCACCACACTTAACCATGAGGAAAATTCTAGCGAGTACTCTAAAAATAGCTATAAAACTATACATTCCTGTGAACCACACTCACTCTATTATTTATTGAATTGTCTTCTGAACCCACGCTTACTTGATGATACGACAATTAAAAGTGGTTGAAATTTGCATCGTAATATTATGTTACATGTCTAATTATATACAGGATACAGCCCAAGTGTATTAATGCAATTTATGCAAAAGGAAATAAATGATGTATTTATCTGTACCTTCCTTTTTCGTCACTTAATACCCGCCCTCATGGAATCTGAAGGACACAGGTGCAAAGGCACATCCTAGTGTACAAATAAGCTAATTATGGAATACGATGAGCCCAATCACGATAAAGATACAATCCGCTTTAGAGTTGCTGGAGATCAAAATCTACAGAGTGTGATTCATCACCAAAGGGTTTAACTAGACTAGAGGAAAACAATAAGTAGAAGTAATAGTTACTCGGTATATAACAGTAGTAACACTTACAACAACGATAGAGAAGACAATCTTGTACTTAAGATGCGGGCTCTGCCGAAGGGGCTCAAGCGCAGACAGCGCCGGCAGGGCCTCGTCCGCCGCGCGGGCCCACACTGCTGCGTACTGGGAAACCAGCTTACTCCTGAAGTTGTGACACAATAAAACAATTTTATTATTTATGCAAAGATAATTAGTGTTTGTTTTTGATGAGCTATATAATATACCGAATGCTTTATATATTCCAATATGAAGACAAGAAACTAAAATTGGAATTGACAATCTATATAATTACAAAAACCAGTTGAGAATGCGCAAGCTTGCATTGCCAGAGGAACACCTGGCTCGTCAATTATATAACAATTCAAAATTATTATTGTTTAATTTTGTCGGCCATTTTGACCATGTTCCTTAACCCTGAACGGTGTTCCTGAACATTCCTATTCTACTTTTTTATGCTGAATCCGAATCTGAAGTCAAAATTCGAATATTCGAAAAAACGCACAGACAGACTAACATATAGATTTCATATAGGAACGGTGTTCCTGATAAACTATCCTAACATGGATTTTTTTTTTTCATTTTTCTCCATCCATAATCCAATTACCATGAAGATAGCTTGCCGCAGAACAGTAGTGATGTTCTAATTCTTCTCTGTCAATCTGTCCTCGCTTAAGGATGTTCTCTCTGACAATTGAATTCCATGCAGATCTCTCTTCATATTTGATCACAGGTCGATAGTGGCCTGTTCCTCTCCTTTCAGTTTCATATTTCTAGAGGCACAGCGTTTTGCGACTCGTAAATAACTCAGAAATTATTTGAAAGGCGTCAAATAATCCTCTTCGTTAGAACTCCTACTCACATGTACAACGTATGCCTTCATAGTAGTAGTAACGAAACAATTTTATAAATATTCCACAGTTTATATGGATTTTTTTTGGGTTTTTAATTTTCATTTGGTTATTCACTTTTGGCATGTTAGCATGTATGTCGGCGTCTAATTTGTTATCTTCAATTGATCTCGATAAAGAAAACGAACAAAAGCTTGTCTGCATCGCTGTAGCAATCTTTGCGATTTACAATACTTTATATTCTTATATATATTTTTGTATATTTCTAGTTATAGTTTCGTTTAAAGTTTAAAGTTTCAGCTTATCCCTGGTAGTATGAGCTTCTAATTCTACCATTTCTTCGTCTTATTTGTTTCGCCCATTCCATTCATTTCCATACCACACGCAATTAGCATATAATCAGTCAAGAATACTGTGTAGGATACCATAAACAGTATTCTTGACTATTATATGCTAATTTAGAACGCCTCTATTGATTTTTTATTCTAGAAATCGGTCTTCGCAATTTTTGAGGTTCGTACTAGTAGTAGGTTAACAAATATAGGTATTGGTGCGCGCTGAGATGTTCATGTATGGCCATGGGTGGGAAAATTATTGTCGATGACTAATGCAGTTTTATCGTGTACATTGTTACATCACTTCAATTGCTACTTATTATCAACAGCTGTACAATGCTTACCTGTCAGGATGCTGATGGGAATCGTCGCTATCGGAGTGGTAGCCGTCGCTGGCGGAGTCGGTGGGGGAGCGCGGGGCCACGGGGCTGGGGCCCGCCGTCTCCCCCTCCGACATTTGCGTGAGGACCGCTGCGCAGCCACGGGAGTAGCTCATTAGCACACCTGCGACCGGCCTGGAATTAAATAATATAACATTATAATAATATCAAATAATAGAAAACTCTCTAATGTTACTAAACTAATACAAGTCCGGACTCTGGGTTTCTCTATATGAACACAAAGATAAAGTATGGCTTGGAAGCATGGACTATTTGAGCAAAATCCCGAAAAAAGATAATATCGTCCGAGATGTGGTGTTGCTGCGAACTGCCATTCTACCATGGGCGGCTGTAGGAACGAACGCGTCACTTCTGGATCAACTCCCTCTACGAATTGGAATGGTCATGGTCGTTCAGCTACCAGTGCATGCTTGGCTCAACAGAATACGACGCATCAGCAGAAATACATACATATTAGTACTCTTTTTTATATAAATTAGATCTATGACCTTTTACAACACCATAGATCTAAGAAAAGCAATGAACGTTTAAAGAAGTCAGTGAGGTTTGCAAGGATCGAATCACGTGGCGCTCGGTTCTCTCTGCATACCCCGCAAGGGATTTGACGTGAAGTTATAGATAGATAGATCTAATAAATATCTTCTTTATATTGTACACACAGAGAGGTAAATAAAACGCTCATATAAAAGTTCCTTGTTTGTTTTTAATGGTTCGAAGCTCAAAAATTTAAAAAAAAACAATTGAAAGCGTGAAACAATTATACGACAATATAATTTTATGAAAAATATATGATAAAAAGTACAAGCAAGTTACCGATTATATCATAATAGAAGCATTCCTCTTGGAAGAAGCACGTGTGCCGGAGGAGCGGAGACAACAAGTAGCCGACCATCGGCGACATTTAATCACATAATTGTGACGGAGCCCACATTAACGAGCCACAATTAACAAATCATAGGAGCTTACACAACGACCTTTCCTCCATTGAATCTGGAGAAATGTGGGAACGATCGTATCTCGCTTTGTTTCGGCCGTGTTGCGTCATCGTTTTGTAATTGCTTGAGTAACGTAAAATTGTGAGTGTGGAATGCCTGTTAGTTTGAAAGCAGACGTTTTTTATCCCTTACCTTAAATTACAGACGCACTCGTTTGTAATTTGGGTAGTTATAGAATGTAATTTGATTCGACCTCCTTTGTGTGCATGCAATCAAACAAAAGTGTTAACAATGTTTAACAGGTATACAAATAAGTAATGTTTTGAGTAAAGTAAACCTTCCATTTCATGAGAGCTCGATGGCGTCGTTGCGCGTGTCACTAACCAAACACGTTAAGCAACGTCGACCGCAGCCTGTCTATGGATGGGTTTATCTATCTCGAGTTTCTCCGTACTTCGGAGGGCACGTTAAGCCGTCAGTCCCGGCTGTTGTCGATAGATGACAGTCGTTAAGCTAAGTCAGTGGCCCCCGGGCGGCTTGAAAGCCTTCGCCAATCCGCATTTGAACAGCGTGGTGGAGTATGCTCTATACTCCTCCGATTGAAGGGAGATCCGTATCCCTGCAGTGGGATGAGTAAGGGTTGATGTGGATGAAAACCTTCCATAGTACTGTTCAAAGTTGGTCACTTTTAGGAACAAAAAATATTCTTTCTTGTCCAACAAATGGGATTTCTGCGATCCGTTGAGGAATCAGCCTGTATCTTCGTAACTCTGCCGCATGCAAGATTTGTTTCTGTATTTAAAAGTTTTCAAAGCGGTAAATGGTCGGGAATGTCTCTGGTTCTTCTTCATCGTTCGTGAATTCAAATTACATGTAACTGATAACGCCTGTTCATAAACATTAACCGACCGCGTAACACATTTTTTACTTTTTCTTTTGCGTTCTTCTTTTCTTTCTAAGCATAAGGATTTGGTAAAGATGACTTTGACATGAAGCGACTATCGTCGGGACTCCACAGCCAGAGGACAACCAGACCTTACTTAGTAAGTCACATCTCTTTCAAAATATAATTTATTGGGCATGCAGGATTTCCACACGTATGATAATTATAAATATGCACATAACCTCATTCACACTCAGGAACACAACAACCCTCTAGGGAGCTATTATTTGGCTGCGCTTTTCTGTGAGGTGGAGGTACTTCCCCAGGCGGGCTGATCAATCCAAACGGCTTTATCGGTCTTAAAATGTATTCCATATAAAGAAAACGTTTACAGAAAAGTTCACACATGAACAGAGATTCATAAACTGTTTTCGAACACCTTTCCCTTTCAAAGTCATTCAAGCTCGTGGAAAAGTGCAATAACTTTTTACAACAAATATGAATAAAGAAGCATATTAAATTTCTTTGTGCTCGCTCTCACTAGCACTCAATGCAAATAATTCTTTATTGCAGCACGATTAGAGTTCATTTCGCAGTTGAAGTGTCGATGTGAAATTATTCACTTGTATAGTTTATAGGATAATAGGGTGTTGAATAATACATTAACAAAAACCTGTCAATGGAGACGTACTTTTCTTAAGCATTATGTATTAATATGAACCTTTTCTAAATATAAGACGTCGGGAAGCATACGGCCGATATTATACCTCGCGCGATACCACCTCCGTTGCTAACACAGCTACTCATGTTCATGGACACAAATGTTTGTCCTGTGTGAGAATCGAACCCACGAGCGTTAATGTCAAAGTCGGGTTACCGCGGTGCCACCGAGTTCGTTATTTAAAACGTATTTGCTATTTAGTTATTTTCTGTAATATCCAACTATAAAGACTTCTAAATGGCCTACAACTACCTGTAATATTAATCTCTTTAGTTTTTCTTTGTATAAAGAATGCACGAGAAAAGAATCACGAAACAGATAAACAACACGAAAGTTGAAGAATGTAGGAGCTGAGGAAGACCACGGCTCATCTACCATGATCAAATTGGTCGAGTGTTACAAGAAGGCGGTATCAGGCGCCCTGGAAATCGACAAGTGTCCATGAACATACCTACGCATGTTAAAGAAGTGGGGAGTATAAGTACCGCGACTTGTGATTCTCAGCTCCTCGGACTTGATGTGAAGGCACAGATTAGTGTATTTGTTTAGTTCTAGTAAACTGCAAAATAACATAAAGTAAATAATATATTTTAGTTATGCGATTGTACATTATCTCACATAAATCCCATACGAAAGTCAAATTTAGAGCTAATTTAGTCTAAAATACCGTGTGGTTTGAATTGGTGGCACAGTTTAGACCAAACTGCATCCAACATTTGACGAGCTCGGTGGCGCAGTGGTGAAATGCGCTGTTACGCTACTTTGACACCAACGCTCGTGGGTTCGATTACCACACAGGACAAACATTTGTGTGCATGAACATGTCTGTTTGTAGTGGTCTGGGTATTTTCTATGTATAATAAAGTATTTATTTACAAAAATGTATTTACGTATGTTTATCAGTCGTCTAGTACCTATAACACAAGCTTCGCTTACTTTGGGGCTAGGTGGCGCTGTGTAATTTGTCCGACAATATTTATTTATTTAACATAGAGTCAGCTCTACCTGGTCGCTATCGACCACCACGAATTGAGTTACACGTTATTCTTACAATATAAACACATTATTTTCACAAACTGTGATAAACTAACGCCAGTTATTTAGTTATAACAGTAGTTATTTTGACTAAGTGGTGTTTATAACGTGATGTAATTTGGATTATCGAGTTTCGGAGAAAGCTCGTGCAGCCGGTCCGATCGGTTGCACAATCGGAGTATCGGACGTGTGGCTGATATTGTTCGGGCGTTTCCTAATATTATATAATATAGTGATGCACCCAGTATATAATAATATTACGAACTCTCTAAAACTCAGATTTAAATACCTGATTGAATACGCTTCCTGTATACCTACAAACGTATGTGTAAGTTTTGATGTGTAACAATTTCCCTCTCACTTTCCTGCTATATGTGGAAGTAATTTCGTGAAAAGGAACGAAAGTGGATAACAGGAAAACGGGAAGGCGAGCGCTATTTGATTTGACCAATGAGCGCGCGCGGGGGTGGAGTTGGCCGTCAGATGGTACTAACACATTTTCCGAAAGGTTGGTACTATTGACAATATAATTTAGAGTATGAATAATAAAAAGCCATATCTTTTTTTATATAACTAGATTGACAAACTAGCATGCGGCCGGCATTACCGCAGCCTATTGACGTTCACAATACCACGGGGATGTTACTCGCGCGCTGCCAATCTTGTGACCTAAAGCTGTTTCGTCACAGTACCCAATCTCTGCCATATCTCACCCTTCAAACCGGAGCACAGCTATATAAATATAGCTGCTTGCCGGTAGAAATAGGTGAGACAGAGGTACCCACGCAGACCACTTTTGTACAAAGTTTTCCCCCTGGTATCCGATAACATTTACGTAACTTATAACAAAGTAATTCAGTTGTTATTTGGCTACTTCCTCAGATGGTAAGTGGTTCACTCATCTTTAGAATTAAAGCCAACCCTACTAATTAACAATCGAGGCTCTGGAGAAATAGGAAGGGCGCATCAAAGCAGCCCGACCGAGGCATACAAGGATAGAGTATACTTGATATACAGTGGTTGCAGTAATCCATGAACTCTGGAGCCATAAACACTGCAAATGCTCTGGATGTCAGCTGACTCACTCGCATGAGCATAACAATTCTTCAGGGAGCCCATTATTTATCCATAATTAGTGTACGATGCAGCTAAAGGGCCCTTGTAATTCTCTTTTTGTTGTTGTTGACATGATTATTGATTCTTTGGTGTCGGCTGTTTTCGCGACGTGATACTCGTTAAGCTGACCTGAGGGAGGTAGGGCGCATGAATGCCCTCCTACTATAAATGTACGTCAATCTAACAGTAAGCCATAGCGAAGTAACAACCAGAGGGAAATTTTGTACAAAAGTCGTCTGCGTGGGTACCTCTGTTTCACCTATTTCTACCGCCAAACAGCTATATTTATATAGCTGTGTTCCGGTTTGAAGGGTGAGATATAGCAGAGAAATTACTGGGTACTGTGACGAAACAGCCTTAGGTCACAAGATTGGCAGCGCGCAAGTAACATCTCCGTGGTGTGGCGAGCGTCAATACGCTACGGTGACCGCTTACCATCTAATGCAGGCCGCTTGCTTATTTGCCTATCTAGTTTCATAAAAAACAATAAACAACTCCAGGGCAGGTTGTTGCATTCCTGCGTGTGAGTGTAGTTGTCGTTACCAAATGATAGTTGTCATGTTGGCAACACGGACACATGCGAGCGATACTTCTTGTATACAAACATTCATAGGCTACCGTAACCATACATTACCATACACCGTACATTAGGTGGATCGTAAGTCTCCTGAAGTTGTATAAAAAAATAAGTCATATTATATCAGGATGTCAAGAGGCCTGGCGAGCGTAAAACAGCTATGAATATTAAAGTGAAGTGTGTACGGAGCGCGTCTTGTGGCGCTCGGGTCTCTCTGCCTACCCCGCGAGGGACCTGGCTCGAAGGTATAGGTAGATTAACGACTTCCTCGTCGAGATGGTGCCAGGTCGACGGTTACGTTTAGACATCATGCAACCGCATCGTGTGTAATCGCGTCCTTACGTCACGCCCGCTCCATCGATATTTCTTATAATCGTCTTAGACCACAGCTGTTACAGTTCCACCATCATTAACCGACTTTTATAAGTTACATGATTGAAGGCATGTCTTTTTACACAACTGTATCAAAACGGAGAGTAATGTTTTCATAGTTCATGTATGTATGTTTGTTATTTTCTCATTACACCATAAGTGCTACACATAAGCTTGAGCCAGAAGGCACAGCTCGCTATATACAATGCAGTGTTGGTGCCAACGCTTACTTATGGAAGCGAGAGCTAGTTGTGGCAGGGAGAGAAAAGTAGGAAAGGAGGTCGAAATATGAACTTTGCGCAAAATTTGTGGCGTGGCGTAATGCTTGTAGACTGTATTCGCGATGATTCGTTAGAAACAGAGTTGGTCTGAAAGAGAGCGTCGGTGTTAAAATAAGAAAAGGCATGCTCCGTTGGTACAGACATGTAGAAATAATGCATGAGAAAAGAATTACGAAACAGATGAACAACACGAAAGTGGAAGAATGCAGGAGGAAGGCCAAGACTTATCTACCGTGGGCAAATTGACTGTGTTTTATCAGACAGAAGGTCGGGAGTCTTGGAAATCGGCGAGCTTGAATGAGAAGAGCAGCGAATGTTAGAGAAGCGAGTGAGGTCTATATAATATAAGGGTCGAGTCACGTCACCGACCGACCGCCACGTGACTCACGTGGCGGTCGGTCCTCTGCCTACCCCGCAAGGGACATGGCGTAAAGTGATAGATAGATAGAACTACTACATTCCTTAACTGATTTAGATCCCGAAGGGATATGTCGTTAGATTAGAATCGTTAAAGGGTAACTTAGAACATCTTTGTGCGGGACTGGGACTGTATGTATTATTTAGAGAAAAATAAGAAGCAAGCTGACAATGAATATTTTACTGAAAACCGAACTATCAAACTGACAATACTTTAAAAACATTATAAAAAGGCATATCAAAGACAATTACAAAAACAGTTCCTAACAATCTTCCCAGCTTTATGTTACCGTATCACTTGTGTCTTCTGATTTATGTACATATTTGTAATCATCACTCGCTCGGCGGTGCAGGAAAACATCGTGAGGAAACTCGCACGTACAAGAAATCATATTGCAAAAGACGTGTGACCTGCCTTAAGAAAGGTCTGATTTTCCCTGTGGGTTGTGGAGGTCTGCCCGCAGTAGCTCCATGTCACAATCAGTATATTCCTTGAAGCCTTAGTCTTTGGTAGCGGTAACTACACCTAATGGATTAGGAAACGGGACAGAGCTAAGAAGAATAGTAGACATATTATAATTTCACAAATAGGCTTGCATGTGAAATAGATTAATGAATGTGGATACAATTAGTTGGGCCGTATGTTTATTAATTGCATAAAAATATGTATTTCAAATATATTTTATGCATATTAGTACGCGTGTAGCTTCCTCTTCCCGCGATGGTATCGGCGCGGGCATCCTGCCAGGAAGCGGCCGGCGCTGGTAATTGGACACGACTCATAAATTGTGTTCTTGTTTACCTTCTAACACATTTGTGAAGAAATTGTTCACGTTCGTGTGGCGTGAGTTAAGGTGAGGTAGGCAAAACGAGCTCCTAAGGAGTTGCTGTGTCAACAGAGTGTATTTATTTGTATCGCAATGTATTTCAAGCGTTCATAGGCTACGGTAATCACTTTACGTCAGGTGGTGCGTACTAAAGAATTCTGACTGTGACCTAGATACCCTATCGCGATGTACTTGTGATCGTGAAGCTATCCAGTAAGGTGGCAGGTCGAGAAGATTGTGTAGTGATTCGACATTGCAAGATCGCAATTTTTTCCAAGCGTTACTTCGTTTATTTATTTATATGTGTACAATACAGTCTTACAACAAATACAGTATTTAACATTATAACAGTATAAAGTCTAGTTGTCAGGCCAAAATTATTGTACACACAACATGATAAGACATATTTAACAAACATGAGTACCTAATAATGCTTATGTACAGTTTTAATAATGACATTTATATAAAAATACAAACATATATATGATATACCAAAAATAAGAACTCAGATATGAAGCGGATAAATCCACTGTTAATCACATAACAGTTGTAGAATTTTCTGTTTAAAACTTTTTAATGACAATCCATAAAAGTGCCTGTCATTTTGTGGATGGACTGGGCTGTTATTTTTATTAAAGATATTCACTTACTATATCCTGTGTATAGGACTCACGACATATCCTTTTGGGTGGAGCCATTTGACTGTTGAGTATTCTAGCCTGCTTCATCCATTAACATAGGCGGGGTCCGCTACCTTAGCTTGAGGATTTAGTGAAGATACTGGTTTTGACGAAAAGTGGCTGCCGTTAGATATCCGCAACAAGGAAAACCAGAGTTTTCTTAGGAAACTGCGCGAAAGAGAGCTTTTTGTGGCCCTCAAGCAATCTATTGTCGAAGAATGATACCACTGCATACGAAATCAATAATTAACATACCGTGTGTCGCTGAGGTCCAGCGTCGGGTCACTCCTCTTGATCTGGCCGACGCACGCCAGGACAGCCTTATCGCTCTCCACCCTACCAGCAAGCGAGGACACCAGGGTCGGGAGCTGGCGCAGCGCGGGCTTGTCCACGATCGTCAGCAAGGATTTATTGTCTATCAGGCGCCTTTCCACATCAGCGTGGGAAAGCGCCAGGAGGCGCTGGTGGGATGACGACGCTGGGTCCTGGTTCACGGTGACTGTTGACTGTAGAACACCAATATTTTTATCGTTGACAATTTCAGGTATTATTTTACTTTGTGCTCCGCCACCAATTAGTTTATCCGAACTAGCGGCGATCGAAACCCGCTCACTATCGTTAGATGTATGCCGATGCTGCTAGGGCTGCTTTGGTCGCTGTGTCGGTTGCTGCGGTCGAACAGGATCCAGAAGAGCAGCCAGGGCAGTAAAGGTAGCATTACAACGTCAATATTAACGGGTTCATTATATTCCTGTTTCAGATAGTGAACAATCACGAGACGGCCACAGCAGCAGAGACAAATGCGATCTGAATGACCCTAGCAGCGATAGCACATAGATACTAACGGCAGAGCGTGGTTTCTAACCGGCGACAGTTCACATGAACTAATTGGTGGCGAAAATATGCAAAGTAGTTTAGATCAAAATGTCTGTAATATTATTATCGTCTAAAAGCCATGACCATTACAGCAAAAGTACATACAATACGCCGCACGTATGCGAATTTATTTGCGCCTTACACAAAACTACACTCCTCTGATATCTTCTGTATTCCAGTCAGTAAGAAAGTAGAGAAGTCATGAGGAGGTGCTGACTTTAGACACCGATGAGAGAATGACAATTCACTAGATTCATGACCTACTGTATGTTAAGTTGGTTTCCATTTGGAGACTTAAATGACCCAAATAACTATCAGAGTGGCATAAAAATGGGAGAGCCTTGCAGATTTATAAGCTAGCAAGACTCCCCCATTTTATTGTGGTACTCATTTGGATAACCTTCTTATTGTCATTGTTTTAGAGTTTTACACATCATAGTCACCATAGTAGCTCACCAGCTCCTTGAGAGTTGTCATCATGGATTTGAACATCTAGCGCTCGTTCATATTCTACAAGGGTCTTCAGCGATGATAACTAAAAGCTGCCTATAATATCGCTTACGCGTATCCCTGTAGTCATGTTTTTGATATAGACATTGCCATAGTTGTCACGCTTGGCAGGTGGGATGGCAACCGGAGTAAGTTGTTCGGAGATGATGCTGCCCGTATCCTGGATCTTTCTCGTAGTCGCCTTTTACGACAGCAACGGGTTGAGGTGGGGTGGCCTATTCTTACGTCGAAGCCACACGGTATTTTGTTTGAAGGGAGTCGATGGATGCAGGTGACACGGGATAGAGACGAATGGCTCTCGGAGCGGAGGCTTATCTTCAGCAGTGAGCGAATAGAGGCTGATATGAAATGTTGATGATAATGCCTCCCTTTATCCAGTGACAATATTTGAAATGCTGTCTTAGAAAATAAGAGACTGGCAAAATTTTAAGTTCCTAAACTCAAATACCAGCTAACCAACAAATTTCTTCGTTCATAAGAAAGTAATAGTTTTGTTACTTCCATTGAAACCTGAAAATACATACCAGCTCCTCGAGCTTGTGCAGCGCCTGCTTGTAGACGTCCACGTGCCTCTGAAGCTCGTTCTTCATCGCCACGTGCAGGGAGATGAGGGTACCGGTCGCATCAGCTGTGAGTCCGTGCGTGCCCAGACCTGAAATGTAGATGTCGATATACAAATCTACACCAGATTGACTGAGTCGTTCACAATGAAGGGGATAAGGAACGAGGAACGAAGATCTGCTAAAAGAGAGATGGAGAACAGATATATTAAGTGAGTGACTCAACTGAGGCAGTACCTTTTTTTTATAGAATATCGGAAGGCATGCAAGCATACGGCTCACCTGATGTAAAGCAGTTACCGCAACCTATTAACGCTTGTAATATATTAAGCATTACTCGCGCGATGCCTCCTCTGCTGCTTACACATCAACTCCTTAGGAGCTTACTGGTAACCTCACTCACACGTAGGAACACAACAACCCTCTAGGGAGTTATTATGTGGCTGCGGTTTTCTGTGATGTGGAGGTACTTCCCCAGACAAGCTGCTGTGATGTGCTCTACCTCTCTTAAAACGTCAAGACCAAGACCGTGTTCATGCACACAAATCTTTGACGTGTGTGGTAATCAAACCCACGAGCGTTGGTGTCAAAGTTACGTAATTCACGTCTGAGCCACGGAACTCGACATCACCTTACATTACTAGAGCCCATGAAGTAAATAAGCTATGGTGATCCAATGACACGATTTTGCGTAGTAAAACAACAAATCAGGGAATAAAGGAGATCGCGCAGCTCTTATTGGTTTGTTGACGGATCAACGTCGCATCACTTATCGGCTGATTGGGTAAAATATCCTCCCATTGGTCAGTAGGCTCGAATCGTTGAAATATTTAGGTGCAAAACTGCTACGTATTGGTGAGTAGGGTTTTTTTTTATGCGATGTCAAGTGGTTTATTGATTTGTGCTAGAGTCCAACAACCTAAAGGCATGTTTTATTTTTTAGTACGTGAGTTCACCACCAAGCTCCTGAGGAGTTAATCCGCTGGGAATTGACTTCCCCTCTTGGCAAAATAAGAGACAGCAATATGACAAATAAGGCATTTAAAAACCTTAAAGAGATGGCTAGTCAAGTGAAGCTCAACTGCCGTGCACCACGGTTTATCTATATCTAAAGTTGTTACCTAACACATCGATTCCAATAATATAAATTGCAGAACCGCCTAAACGCCTGGTAATTCTCCCCTGTTGCCACCAAATCAGAATAATACACTACCCCGGATGTGACACGCAAGGAATTCAACATATCGTCCCGCTCCCGATGCCAGAGATCGCACAAGTCTAAACGAAAAGAGCTTAGCTCTAAAGTTAAAAATTGCGCAACGGGATGATCGACATCTAAATCTTCTCGTGTGCAAATATGCCTTCCGACGTTCTATGTAGATGGTATTTTTTTTCTGTTTAAGTGCGAGATGGCCGACCACGAGGTGCGGTCCCCCCCCCCCCCCCTCCCGGAGGACGCGGTTCTCGCTCGAAACAAGATTACCTTCTTTCCTTGTTCCAACATTAAAAGATTATAGATCAAACAATTTTCCGCGCCGCAGCCGCCGAAGGAAATGAGCGTCATTACGATAATCCCCAGAGCGGGAATCGAAGCCCGAGCTCGCAGGATGCGGCGCGTTACGCGTGCTTCCCCGCCGGTCACGGTCTCCATCGCGATGGGATCCAAATCACCATAATTATGAACCTTGGACATCGCAGCTCAGGAAATTATAACCTCGTGTAAACCTTAGTTCCTGGTATTAGTTACACATAAATACATATTTATTACGTCGTTGCAAAAAGCTGTGGTAGCTTGGTGAATAACAGGGCGCCCTATTAACGGGACCTTGGTTTGAATCCTGGTGTGAGCGTGCACCGCTAAATTCATGATTTGGAATTCACGCATTTTTTTTATGCGACGTCAGGAGACATACGAGCATGCAGGCCTGCAATAAAGTGGTTACCGTAGCCTATAAACGCTTACGATACATTAAGTATCACGACCTCACCGCTGCTGCTAACACAGCAGTTCTTTGTGAGCTTACTGGTAACCTCACTCGCAGAAACAAAGCAATCCTCCAGGAGTTGTTGTGTGGCTGAAGTTATGTGAAGTGCAGTCCCATGACGGACTGCTTCGACGCGCCCTACCTCTCTTAAAAACATCCGGACCAAGACAAACAGATTTGGTCATCATGTCAAAATGGAATCGAAATATTCATTGCTATGCAGATGACAGTTCGGGCCATGGGCGATATTTCGGTCGGCCTGAACACAGGTTCACAGGCACAGGCAGGCAGACAAGTTCGGGGAGAAGCGTGAGAGTCTTGTCGATGAACTCAATTGGGTTTCAGATTTCATTAGTAAAAGGGGTTCCAATAACCTGGTTGAGTTTAATGCCAAGAAAACTCAAGTGTACGCGTTTACAACAAAAATGCCCCCATTTCTTCCCACTCCCAGTCTTCAGGGCGCTTCCCTCAGTATGCGAGATGGCCTGAATATGCTAGGTAAGGATATTCGCTGCGATATTAACCAACAAAAACGATATTACATCGAGAGCCTGATCTTAACAGCTTCAAAAAACTCGGGATCGTGAACAGGACGCGCCGGTTCTTCACGCAACCTAAAACCTCTTCAACTCCGTAGGGACATTGGCTCGCTAAGCGTATTTTACCGCCTTTACCATGGCGAGTGCTCTGATGAACTGATCTTGCAAGTGCACTAGTGGAGGCTTACGATGTTCCACTGTTGTTCCTCAAGTACTAAAAAGTTCGGTAACTCCTGTCTCTGTCGTACCATTAAAAAGTGGAACGCCTTGCCTGCACATGTGTTTCCTCCTTCCTACAACATGGGATCCATCAAACGAAGCGTGAAGAAGCACCTTGCGGGCCAAATTGGCAGCATCAACAGACTGACAGGACACTGCAGTCCTTTGTTAGGTGCCGCTGCAATTTTGGCTCATTGCAATTTGAACAATTTGGGCTTTTCTACAATAAATAAATAAAAATAGAACCCAATAAGATAGTAAGAAAGGAACCCAAAAGACCCGAGGGAACCAGGGTTGAACGGTGTAAATTTGGTATCTTTTTAGTGCCGAACTCCACAAAAGTGAAGCTGTACAAACAGATATATTTTCATATATTTGGCAGCCAGCTTAACAGATTATAAAAAAATATTTTATAAGAGAGGTAGGGCTCATCAAAATAACCCAAATCTGGAGTAGTATCTCACAGAAAAATTGCAGCCAAATACCAACTCCCTGGAAGGTTGTTGTGTTTCTGCCAGTAAGTGAGGTCACCAGTAAGCTGTACCTGTCCACACTTTATCGAATTGGTAGAGTCTGGACCTCACTTTGTTTTTATATTGAGAGTTCCATTGAGTAGGCGCGACGTGACTGCGGCAGTCATCGCACGGCGATTCATCAATGAGATAAGATCGGGACAGGTGTCAGCGTCTCTAATGGAAGCTGTTTCACGGATCGGTTCTCATACACATACGATGTGCTTTCTCTCCGATACAATCGTGTCGTATGAAGACGATCTCGTTCATGTTGCAGTCGGTGAGCAATTTGTGTATTTACTGAAATGTCCAGCGAAACAAACTTATTACCACTAACGAGACAATAGATTTTTTAATACTAATTAGGTGGCATAGAGGGTGTAAGGTTTGGCTAGTGGTACATAGTTACCGTAGATTGCATCACAAGAAGCGTGCCTTGCCTTAAGAATTCTGTGCTGTTTCTATACTCGCTCGATAAAACAGCTTCTTGAAGGATGGGATATGACCAATGAGATATTTTATTTTTGTACAACTTCGGAAGACATACCTCCACCTGACGTAAAGTTGTGACCGTGGTCTATGAGCTCTTACGACGCAAGAAGTATCGCTCGAAAATATATTTTTTTGACGAATGTATAGGGTAGCTATACGTAAACGCTAAAAGTTAAGGCGGGACTAAAAGGATGCTACGCTGAGCTAGGGCGGTGGCTCCAAAGAGAGCTAAATGACCAAACCCGTTGAGTGTTGCACGTACACTAATTTAATTGTTTCCACCAAATGATACCTAAATAATTGCACCAGTGAGTGCATATTGCAAACTCTGCTAAAAATATGTAAATTATTTACTTATGTCTATATATGTATAATATTCGTATACTTATATGTGAGCGGTAATCCGTACACGAATTTAGTGGTAAGTGTCACACCAAAATTCAAAAAAGGGACCGTTGGTCAATGATACCTTTTCTTCGTACACTTGACTATCACTGCTTATACAAGTCCTAGCTTGTCTTGGGGATAGAATCCACCAATCTTTATCGAGATAGGAAACACAAGAGTAGCTATATATACAACATTTCACATACATAATCGAGCCCAAGAGTCGATTAACAATTATTATCTAATATTAAAATATTGATATTATTGGTCGACTATTTGGTGCGTATCAAATATTGCGTAAGACGATTTGTGAAACGGCCGTATTCACACCCAACCGCCACACGAGTCAGGCGAGCGATTATTTTACAACCATTATTAAACGCGCGTAGCATAATGAGTTCACGGTACACTGACTTCAAAAAATAGGTGAGTCGTGCTTCTGCCCTCAGGGTTCCGTTCCACGTATTTAGCTAAATAGTCTAGTAAAAATCATGTCTGTTATTCCTGCCCTCGGTGGTTTTAAGAGAGCCATAAAGGAAATCTATCAATAAATCTATAACTTCACGCCAAATCCCTTTCAGAGTAGGTAGAGAGACCTGAACGCCACGTGACTCGATCCTTACACATCTCACTCGCTTCTTTGACATTCATTGCTCTTCTCATGCACGCTGGCTGGTTTCTAAGGCTCCTGACATCACCTTCTTATAAAACATTATCAATTTGGTCATTATAGATAAGTCTCGGCCTTCCTACATCTGGCATTGTATATCTGTTTTGTAAGAAAAAAATCTATGTATATCGATGAGACGATTTTACATAGTAACTCATCTCACTGCTACGGGTCGGGGGGTAAAGTAGAACGCGCGGCTCTTATTGGCCAGTTCATAGATCAACATCACGTCACAAATCAGCTTATTGGTTACAATATTCTGCCACTGGTCAGTATGCATTCAAGCCTACTGACCAATGGCAGGGTGAGGTGAGATATTTAGGAGCTGAAATACTAGGCTTTGGTTAACATAGTGTACTTTTAGGCGCTGTGAAATGGTTTATTGGTTTGTGGGTTTGAATTACTATTTATTAATTATAGCTTATTTTGTTTGACTAAAACTACTCGTATTTGGTTTCATTTACCGGTATAATGATTCCGGGCATAATAAAGTAACCTTTTGGATGAAAGGTTTCCATACCTACTAAAGAATTAGATATTTTAATCATTTTGAAATCGCTGTTAGGGTTCAATTGTCAGAAAAGGCACAGCCGAAAGAGAGGTAGGTAGATGTTAGTCGTTAGAATGACATTTACTACATGTTATTCTAACGAGTAACATCTACAGCGCATGAGGATGTCTCGTGGAGAGGCGAAACACGTGTCGCAGAGACGACCGGAGCAGCCAGGGCAGCGACGGTAGCTGGTGCATGCGGTTCACATTACAGATGGCGAACACTCGCAGAGACGACCGCAGCAGCCGAGGCAGGGACGACCGGAGCAGCCAAGGCAGCGACGGTGGCGGGTGCATGCGGTTCACATTTCAGATGGCGAACACTCGCAGAGACGACTGCAGCGGCCGAGGCAGAGACCGGAGTATCCCTGGCAGTGGCGGCATACATCTACTAACAGTAGTTGGTGGGAGGAAGCGGAAAGGAAGCGCACCAAGTAGTTTGGATCATATTGCCTGTAAATTTAACTTTTGTAAAGTAACACCTGAATCTATTAACCAGGAAATTGTTATTTGGTTACACTGTGATGTACTGTCCCAGTCGGGTTGCTCTGATGCACCATCCCAGTCTTACATCACTTTACTTCAGGCATGTCCTAACGAAGGATTAGCCGGTTTTTGAGGTCATAGACGTCACTATACCACGTGGTCATACCGTTACATTTTTATGACTGCTTTTTGATTGCGGAACCCTGAAATATACGCAACAAAGACTGCTAGCGAAATAATAAAAGATCGAGAGATAAACACATAAATTGAAAAGTAAGCGCCTCGACTGTAACCATGTGTACTTTATGTAACTTTTAATTGGTAAGGTTATTTTAAAGCAGTTCTCTCGAACCTCGCGCCCGTTATTCATGATAATCATAGAAATACTCGACGAGCTCGGTGTCTCAGTCGTGAATGACGCGACTTTAACACCAACGCTCGTGGGTTCGATTCCAACACAAGACAAACATTTGTGTGCAAGAACATGTCTGTTTGTCTTAGTCTGGATGTATTAAGAGAGGTAGGGCGCATCAAATCAAGTAAAATATGAGGAAGTACCTCCACCACTCAGAAAATCGCAGCTAAATAACAACTCGCTAGAGGGTTGTTGTGTTTCTGCATGTGAATGAGGTGCCAAGTAAGCTCCCAATGAGTTGCTGTGTAAGCAGCAGAGGAGGCATCGCGCGAGTGATACTTAATATATCACAAGCGTTAATAGGCTACGGTACCCGCTTTACACCAGGTGGCCCATATACGTGTAAGTTTGTTCTCCATGTAAGAGCCAACGTGGCATGACTCTTCTTATTTTAACACCTGTTTCAGTCATTCCTTCATTCTGTAATAACAATACAGCGCGACCGAGTATTTTTTTTTTCAAATAGTGATGTTGCCATTGTCAAGGAGTGATAAGTGGATACGGTACCGGCCTATTGATCAACTGGCGCCCGGTTCAAACCCTGGCATGCACCACTAAATTCATGTTTTCGAATTTGTGCATATATTTGTAATTATAACTTGCTCGGCGGTGAAGGAAAACATTACTAAGAATCCCGCACATCCATAAAATTATATTTTGAAAGACCTAACCAAAGAATGGTCTGGTTTCCCTCTGGATTGTAGAGGTCTGACGGCCGTCGCTCCATGTCAATATCAGTATCTTCGCCAAATGTTCAGTGTCAGGTGGCGGACCCTGTCAATGCTAATGGATTCGTAGTCGAGATAACCTTCACTCTAGTGTACGTGTTCACGTTGCTTCGAAAGAGAGGTAGGGCGTATCAAAGCAGCCCGTCTGGGGAAGTATCTCCACCTCACAGAAAACCGCAGCGAAATAACAACTCCCTAGAGCGTTGTTGTGTTCCTGCGTGTGAGTGAGGTCACCAGTAAGCGCCCAAGGAGTTGCTGTGTAGCAGAGGAGGCATCGCGCGAGTGAAACTTAATATGTCGCTAGCGTTAATAGGCTACGGTATCCGCTTTACATCAGGTGGGCCGTATGCTTGTATGCCTCCCGACGTTGTATATATGTATATAAAAAAAGAAGATTACGGTAACGGCAGTCGAGTATACGCAAGTAACTACACAGATGCTGCAAGCTTCCATTGGTTGCGATAACTGCTCTCCATTAGGCAAATGTTACGCTTCTTTGCTAAATTAACAAATTAAATAATTCAAGAGAGGTAGGCCAAGCAACTTGACTTGGACTTCCTCAGTCAAAACCGCATCACAGAAATCCGCAGCCAAATAAAAATTTAGAGGGTTGTATTGTCTTAGGTTTTCGCGATTGTTACACATTGAAATTAAACTATTTTTAACGGAAGTATCGCGTGTTTTATTTATTTTGTTGAAACCTGACGTTTCGAACGCTTTGCAGCGTCCGTGGTCGCAGGAAGACTAAGGTGGTATTTGTCTTACATTAGTTATTCAATTATTACATCTACCGACATGGATGGATTAATTATATATGTTCCGATTCACACAAAAATCGCGCGATTTTTGTGTGAATAATTTAATAACCAATGTAAGACAAATGTCACCTTAGTCTTCCTGTGACCACGGACGCTGCAAAGCGTTCGAAACGTCAGGTTTCAACAAAATAAATAAAACACGCGATACTTCCGTTAAAAATAGTTTAATTTCAATTTAGAGGGTTGTTGTGTTTCTGCGAATGAGTGAGGTTACCAGTGACGATGGCAACCTACGTACGACACTTCCTGTGTTACAAGGGTTCATATACTACGAGAGACTTTACATGAGGCGGTCGGTATGCTTGTATGCCTCCCGGCGTTATATATATATATATATATTGAGTCTGTGTCCGAAATGTTACTTTCCATCGCTATGTTTGATTAATGATTACTCTCGCTAAAAGATCCTAGTTGAAGTCTGTAATTTAGCAGTTCAAGTTACTCGTACCTTGGACAGCGGCATCCAGCTGCCTTCTCCTGCTATCTATAGCGTCCTTGGTATCCGGCGTGTAGTGCACCAAAGAGCCGGCCAGCCGAGCAGTCCTGGCACGGAGACCAGAGCCCTGGTCGCTGCCCAGCAGACCCACCAGGCGCCACGCCACCGCCTCGCATTGCACCTCTGGTCGCGGTGATACCTCCAGAGATATTAGCCTGCGAAAGGAAATCATTTTGTACATGTTGGGATGATAAGCTGAACGGTGGGGCTCATTAAAGTCTATCTATATTCATATATTTACATCAAGTTTCTAGCGGGGTAGACAGATGGAGCCAAACGACACTGTTTTTTATATTGGCTCTGCATAGTGGCTCCACTTCGCCTGATGGTAAGCGAAAAGAGGAACCTAAATGGCAGCAGCAACTGACAAAGGACTACAGTGTTCTGTCAGTTGACGCTACCATGCCGGCCCGCAAGGTGCTTCTTCACGCTTCGTTTGAAGGATCCCATGTTGTAGGAAGGATGGAACACGTGCAGGCAAGGCGTTCCACTTTTAAATGGTACGACAAAGATAGGAGCTGCCGAGAATAGTTCTTCAGAGCACTGGCCATGGTAAGGCGGTAAAGTATACTTAGCAAGCCCATGTCCCTACGAAGTTGCAGAGGTTCTAGGTTTTTGGTGACCTATTCGTCGTCGATTATGCGGATACCCCGTCGCTGCAACCTGTCGAGAGCCTCGAGAAGATACTGTGCGGAGCCGTCTCAGAGATGCGAGCAATACTCCATGCAGGCCCGAACTTAGTCTTATAAAGCAGACAAAGCTGGTCCGGCGTGAAGAACCGGCGGGCCCTGTTCAGGACTCCGAGTTTTTTGAAGCTGTTAAGATGAGGCTCACGATGTAAATTCGTTGGTTTAGATCGCAGCGAATATACATGCCTAGTATATTCAGGCCATCTCGCATATTGATTGTAGCGCCCTGAAGACTGGAAGTGGAGTGAAAATACTATAGCTTTTATCAGTAATGTGCAGTGATCGCAGTAGGTAGAGCTATTTTATGTACTTGCCATATGATAGAATATTATGGATATTCCCCGAATCCCGGGATTTGTTTTTTAAGTAGAAAAATAATAAAAAGCTATCTACGCCTTAGAGAGTAATGAGTATACACTTCCTTAAGTATAAGGAAGGGTTTAAGGATAATATAATAAATAGATAGAAACTTGATTCATTAAACCACATATATTTTTTTATGTAACAATCTCTTATATTTATACAAGAATCAACAATCATTTAACATTTTCATTCTGAAGTTGTACGAGTACAAGAACATACCATACAAATTATTTGTTCCTCAAAAATCGAAACATGAATGTGTGTTAGTTGAAACACTGTAATTATTAAATACTTGTAACACCATTATATTCAGACATCTATATAACAAACAATAGCGGACTTATCCCATTAAGGGATCACTTCCAGGCCGCTATAGATTAGTTTTATTTAGAAAAAAATATATAATCTATTCGGTTCTTTGAACAGATTGGCTGTCACTGCACCCTTTGCTTAAAACAGTGATTAAAATGTTATGTACATGTATTTCTGTATGTGTACGTATGTATATAGTTTTATGTAGGTATTTGTTTGTATGTATATGTATATTATATGTGTGAAAATTTATATGAACTAAGTATTTAACTTTAGTATGTTTATTATTTGTGCTGCGCCACCTACCTATTTTGTTCTTTTTTTTTTCCTCTACCCTAATTTTAAGTTGTCATTTTAATATGTATACCGTCTTATGTGGTGCAATAAAGAGTATTGTATTGTATTGTGTTCATTGAACGCCGCTATATTATATTCTAAAAGAAAGCTTATAGATCCTCTTGTCTGTTGGTATTTTAATACTACGTCGGGAGGCATACAAGCATAGAGCACACCTGATGTAATGTGGTAACCTTAGCCTATGAACAATTCCAATTCCAAAGTCGTGAAAGTCTGACGGCAGTCGCTCAATGTAAAAATCAGTATTTTCGCCAAATCCTTGGGCTTAGGTAGCGGACCCCGCCAATACTAATAATGGATTAGGAAACGGGATAACGCGGAGAAGAAGAAAAAGGTCAGTAGGCTCTAAAACTCTAGGTCTGTAAACTTGGTGCGGCGGTGGTGGTAAGGTGCTCGCGTGCGCAGCCAAGTGTTTTATTGTTTTGTGCTTAAGGCGCTCGGTCGTGCTTATGGCTCTCTGATCATCTCGTTAGGGACCTGTGTGAATATATGCATAATGTATAAATAAGGCAATGCTCTCCGCCGTGAGCATGCTTCTAGATCATAACGGGAGCTGGTGGTCCACATGCGCGCCAACAGTACCCCGGCCCGGTTCACACACCACGGTTTCCGACATCACAAAAACCATGCGAACGCGACAATTAGATAAACTTTTTGTATGACTGTTTAATTGTTGAGATACCAAACGGAATGAAACGGGAAATCAAACTGTTACTCAGGCTTTAGAGGCTCACTCGCATCTGTGCAGCCGGTGTTCACCTGCACGAGGTGGACTGCTAATTTACAAAACTCTAAATAGGCGAGAAGAGAAGACCTCACATACTTCACTCGCTTCTTTAACGTCCATAGCTCTTTTCATGCACGCTCGCCGGTTCTTGGGGCTTCTGATATCACCTTCTGATAAAACACGACCAATTTGGTCATGGTAGGTGAGTCTTGGTCTACCTGTTTCTTAGTCCATCATTGTGAATGCTGTCTACAAGAGTTACGTCACAACTTTTACGCAACACCCAAACCGCCATATATGTATGTATTATTTATATAGTAAATAGTGTCGGTGTTAAGATAAGAAAAGACATACTCTGTTGGTTCGGACATGTAGAAATAATGTATATTATTTATTATATATACAATATACTAGTCTGACCATAAATATTGTTACATAGAAACTTCTTTTTTCAACTCATTAATTATTTTTAATTTGGAACACGTTTATTATGTTAAAAACTTCTTTCGATTTTACACTATTTACACATTTTCGTGTACCATTAGGAAACAAAAAACTCGCGGGAAATGAAGATTCCCGCTAGGACTTTGTCGCGTATAATAAAACAAGACCTGAAGCACGGCGCTTCTCGTCGATATATAGCACATGTCATAAATCAATCTCTACAGTTGAAGAATATCTGCACCTGGTCACAAGGCACGGCAACGTCCCGGACTTTATAAGAGCTGAAGACTGGCCTTCGTCTAGCCCAGATCTGAACCCCTTAGACTACAAATTACGGTCAGTTTTAGAGGACATAACTTCCGTGGCACGCCGACATTGTGCCTCCTTAAGAAATCTCTGGAGCAAGCAGTGGCTAAATTTCCCATGGAAACAGTGCGTAAATCCATATATTATAGATTCGTAGAGAGAGAATAAAGGCCTGTGTCAAAGCCAAAGATGGCCATGTCGAATAGAATATATTTTTTTATGTTTTGTGTGGACTTCCATAAATATGTACATATAAGTTTTATTAAGATAGCATTACTTCATAAAAAAAAAATTGTAACAGAACTTATGGCCGGACTATATGACTATATGGTATATGATAAACACAATTTTTACATTAAAAAATCTCAAAAAATCGGCTCATTACGAGAACTGAAAGATGTCCGAACTGAATAAACTTCCCTCTAACTATCATGCATTCTTTACTAGAAATAAATATTGCTTTGTAGGTGAACCCTGATGTGACGAGGACAGCGCCGTCAACCAATAAACTCTAGGAGCCCTAGGTCCAGGCTTGTGTCTGTTCAAAAGTTTGGTTTGTGTACGGGCCAGACGAGCGCGTCGGCGCGTGACCACAGGGTTCGGTGAAACCGTTGACCTGCGGCGGATCAATGACTTCTGATCGAGGAAAGGCTCGCCGCTGACTCCCAAATAAAAAGAAATGAGTTTGAACCGCCCCGGCCCGGGCCCCGCGGGCAGAGTTCCGTGCTAATGATCTGTCTTTTGTTTTCCGAGAATGATTCAAATGTTCTCGAGTTCCCTTCAAAGTGTACATAAAACAGTAGTCCTTGCAATTAGTGCTACATTCGCAGTATTTTTTTTATACTACGTCGGGAGACGTAACAAGCATACGGCCCACCTGATGTAAAGCGGATACCGTAGCCTATTAACACTTGCGATATATTAATTATCACTCGCGCGATGCCTCCTCTGCTGCTTACACAGCAACTCCTTTGGAGCTTACTGGTGACCTCACTCACACGCAGGAACACAACAACCCTCTAGGGAATTGTTATTTGACTGCGGTTTTCTGTGAAGTGGAGGTACTTCCCCAGGCGAGCTGCTTTGATGCGCCCCACCTCTCTTAAAATATTCAGACCAAGACAAACAGACATGTTCATGCACACAAATGTTTGCCTTGTGTGGGGATCGAACCCACGAGCGTTTGTGTCAAAGTCGCGTCATTCACGACTGAGCCACCGAGCTCGTCAAAACCGTATTACGTCATATGGTATACTGTTGTGGGTAAAGGGGCTGATACTGAAACTATATTTGTCTTGCAAAAGAGAGCTTATCTTACATCGACGAGGTCGGTGGCGCGGCGGTTTATAACGCGGCTCTGTTACCGACTCTCGTGGGTTCGACGCCCACACAGGACAAACATTTATGAACATGTCTTGGTGTTTTTAAGGGCGCATCAAAGCAAAAGAGATGCTTATCGCGCCAGTGGTACTTAATGTAATACAAGTGTTCATAGACTACGGTAAACGCTTTAATCAGGTGGATCGGATGCTTGTATGCCGCCCGACGTTGTATAAAACAAAAAAAGAGAGCCTCCATTTATAACACCAAAGACCGACTTAGAGAACTATTCAAAGAAATAAATATCCTCACGGTTACCTCTCAGTACATTTATAGGAACATAATGTTCATAAAAGTATAAAATTGTTTACAAACTTGTTATTTGAAATAAATGAATTTATTTCAAATCGGTTATGAATTAAATATACCTTCACGAGTCTGTTCGTTTTTATTTTCTTTTTGTTTATATACAACGCTCCCGTTGTATACAAGCATACGGCCCGCCTGATTGCACCGTAGCCTACGAACGCTTGGAATACATGAGATATCGCTCAATACATGTGGCACGCACATCTCAGGTGTGGTCGGCAACTCGAATTAGGAGCTTTTTGGTAACACACTCGCAGGAACACAACAAACTCTTTCTCTTGACGCCTTGGTGATGAAACAAAAAAAAAAAACAAAAAGTTTTGGCACACCTTAGACGGCACGGGCCTTGCTAATGACGTCACAGACAAAGCCACAGTGTTTTATCGATAACTTCTTCTTTTCTTAGCGTCATCCTGTTCCCTAACCCATTAGAATTGGCGGGGTCATTGCGCGTGTCGCAATGACCCCGCCAATTCTAACCAAACATGCAGGTTAAGCAACGGCGGCCGCAGCCTGTCTATGGACGGGTTTTTCTACCTCGAGTTTCTCCGTGCTCGGAGGGCACGTTAAGCCGTCGGTCCAGCTGTATTCGATAGATGACAGTCGTTAAGCTAAGTCAGTGGCTTGAAAACACTGACCTCAGCCAATCCGCATTTGAGCAGCGTGGCGGAGTATGCTGTAAACCCCTTCGGTTGAAGGGAGACCCGTATCCCTGCAGTGGGATGAGTAAGGGTGCAGGTGGTGGTGGCTACCTAAGGTTTTGGCGAAGATAGGGATCGGGGGCCAGGTGGTCAATGGGTCGAGTTATACACTGCACTATCACTACTGTGTGTGTGATGAAACAATCGACGACATCTAGTTTATTGAGACTACAGTATTCCTGCGCATGCCTCTTGCTATCAGATCGTAGCTGAAAATCAGTGATTTGCTCCGTGAGCAATTGATTCGCTGAGCTGCAGCACCTGCAGCCTGTTTGTGACGCTGCGACACGCGGGCTGATTATTTTAGTTATTTGCTGATTATTTTTAGTGATTAGTTTAGTTATTCACACTGGCACGGAAACTTCTCATTCCAATCGAAAAGTCATCAAACCAATTTTTTTTTTTGGTTCTCTTTATCCCCGAGGGGAAAGGCAAAGGGATCTAGCCCATACACCCACGTCATCAGTTTAGAACCATTTGAAAATCTTAATTCTATGTTCCAGCTTCAGGAACTGTGCTCAAAAAATACTTGGGAAGGGTACTTCGACCCAATCAACCCAGTTTAAATACTACCCGTAAAACGATAGGAATTTAACAAGGTTTTCTTGATGAACTTATTCACGTCTTCCAAAAAGTGCATAAACGTGTTATATTTGAGTTTTTTCATTGTTGTATAATTGCACTAGCACTTATGTTACAAAACACTATCGAAATTGTCACATAAAACTAATTTTACACTGAATTGCAAATTTTTCAAATATAAGAACAATGTCACTCGTCAAAAGCGCGGGAAGAAGTCCTCATCACACCAATTTTTTTTTTTTTGTTCTTTTTATCCCCGAGGGGAAAGGCAAAGGGATCTAGCCCATACAGCCAAGTCATCAGTTTAGAACCATTTGAAAATCTTAATTCTATGTTCCAGCTTCAGGAACTGTGCTGAAAAAATACTTGGGAAGGGTACCCAGACCCAATCAACCCAATTTAAATACCACCCGTAAAACGATAGTGATTTTTACAAGGTTTTCTTGATGAACTTATTCACGTCTTCCAAAAAGTGCATAAACGTGTTATATTTGAGTTTTTTCATTACTGTATAATTTCACTAGCACTTATGTTACAAAATACTATCGAAATTGTCCCACTAAACTAATTTTATACTGAATTGTGAACGAGTGACATTGTTGTTTTACTTGAAATTTTTATTTCAAGTAAAACAACAATGTCACTCGTCAAAAGCGCGGGAAGAAGTCCTCATCACACCAAGTGAAGCAAAATACGTATTTCTTTTCTTCGTTTTAGTCCAGAGGAGTACTAGCAAGGGGTCTATGACCACACAGCACAGCACAAGTGTAGAATCATTTCAATTTTTTTTTAATTCCAGATTCTAGCTTCAGAAATTCTGCCGAATAACACGTCGGAAAGGTTTTCAGACAAAATTCAGACGTTTCAATACAGCCTGTAAAACGATAGTGAATTTTACAATTTTATTTTCATATTTTTCATTATTCAAATTTTAAACTAAATACACGTACTTCAAAGCCCCTAGTCGTTAAAATTACCCAATGTTTGCAATTTACTTATAATAAATATAATCGACGTAAAAATTACGTGAGTCTATGAGCTCTCGAAATTATTTCGAGTAAAAATGGCATAAGAGTTGTGCTGTATGGACATAGACCTTTTGCCAGTACCTCTGGACTAAAAATAAGAAAAAAAATTGGTATTTTGCTTCACAATGAGAATACTGTCTGTCTGTGCGTGTAATGTCCATTTATTATATCATTGTGTGAACGTACAAATAAATCATTTATCTATCTACATCAAATCGTTTAAACTTTCCTTTGTCTTCGTTCGGACCCAGTTGTCGACGACTAAGAAAAGTTCAAGAGGAAGAAATCGATTTTTCGCGCACGGACATTGAATGTTTTTAACACATCTGAAAAAGTAAACCAAAAATGATTGAAACTGTCGCTTTGGCTGTAAAAAGATAAAGATATAAGAAAAAGAAAAGTCTTTTTTTGTACAATGTGAAGGTTATGTGTGAAGGTTCCCCAATCGGGTTACTTCGATGCCCCCTACCTTTGTTCAAAACACTCAGTCCAAGACAAACAGACGGAATCGAACCCGCGAGCATTAGTGTCAAAGTCGCGCCATTCACTACTGTACCACCGCCACCACAAATATATTACACTTACATACATTTTTTTTCATATATTTATTTATTATTTTATTCCTAGAACATTTTAAAAATAATTTCTATCATATTTTGAGCATTGAATTAAACAGATTTTTTAACGTAAGGATCCTTGGCAAGGATTTGTGGATCTGCGACCACGGACGCTGCAAAGCATTCGAAACGTCAGGTTCAACAAAATAAATAAAACACGCGATACTTCCGTTAAAAATGGTTTCATTCAATGTATAACAATCGCGAAAACCTAAGACAATATTATATTTTGAACACACTCTAAATACTAATAAAAATATTTTTGTGTACCTTACTAACGGATTCCTAGAATCTATGTGTTTACAAAAATGCTATTTGTATAGCAATCTCAAAGTTTCATTGTTGAAAAGTTTCATTGTACAGAAATGTGCGTTGTGATGCACAGACGTGTTCTTATTGCTATGACACTGCCACACTCTGCTGCAGCATCGGAGCCATGAATGAAATAACCTATAGAGAGCCAATGAGATTGATATTACATAGTAACTCGATACCCGTTACGGGCGGGAAGGAAATGTAGCACGCGCAGTTCTTATTGGTTAGTTCGCGAATCAACACCGCGGCACTTATTGGCTTTTATTTTTATTTATTTAGGACAAAAATCAATTGCACACAAGGCATGATTATAGATACTTATCACTTACAAAGTAGACTTTAGATATATGCGCAACCAACACCGTTGGACACTAAATTAATAATAACATTTCATAGTATAGTCCCACCAGAGGTAGACTTTGTACAAAAGTCGTCTGCATGGGTACCTCTGTCTTACCTATTTCTACCACCAGGCAGCTGTATTTATATAGCTGTGTTCCGGTTTGAAGGGTGAGATATGGCAGTGAAATTACTGGGTACAGTGACGAAACATCCTTAGATCACAATATTGTCAGCGAGCGGGTAACATCCCTGTGGTGTTGCGAGCGTCAATAGGCTGTGGTGACAGCTTACCATCTGATGCGAGCCGCATGCTTGTTTGCCAATCCAGTTGTATTAAAAAAAATAGTGTAAAAACAAAGTAGGTACGAAATTAATATCAATAATACTAACCACTGTAAACTTATTAAGGACTTATAATATTATCCCATTGATCAGTAGCCTCGACTCGCTGATAAATCAGCCTCCCTTCAAACGCAGTCAAATGGGCTATCGGTTTCTGATCAGATCCATTATAAAGTAAGATGTCTGATGTCAGTAAGTTTTTTTTTATACTACGTCGATAGGTATACAAGCATACGGCCCACCTGATTTATAGCGGGTACCGTAGCCTATTAATGCTTGCGATATATTAAGTATCACTCGCGCGATGCCTCCTCTGCTGCTTACACAGCAACTCCTTGGGAGCTTACCGGCGATCTCACTCACACGCAGGAACACAACAACTCTCTATGGAGTTGTTCTTTGGCTGCGGTTTTCTGTGAGGCGGAGGAGGACAAACAGACATGTTCTTGCACACAAATGTTTGCCTTGTGTGGGAATCGAACCACCGAGCGTTGGTGTCAAAGTCGCGTCATTCACGACACCGAGCTCGTCACAAGAAGTAGTAGAAGTTTGCAATACGATGTCATTAGTTGACTTCAAAGCCGTCGTATTGGATTTTAAAAAGGTATCAGCAGACACCTGACCGCCACCCACGGCCGACGTTCTCACCTAGTTGCCGTAAATGGTTTTTGGTGTCAAGAATGTCTTTTGGGAGCGAATATCTCAATTTTTCACTTTCATCTTTGACTCGGCAGGTTCAAATTAAGTTAAACATATGTATTTTTGCCAAGTTGAGTTATTGCCGGTGAAAGTGGCTTGACCGGTGTCGGCCGGGGCACGGCGGAGAAACCGCCGAGTAAACATTGTAACTTTGACCACTGGTGACTTAACATTTGATAAGTGACGTGCAGGCCAGTGATTAGATAATGGTTTTTTTCTTATGTAAGATGGGAGCTGGCGTGAATGTGTGTAGTCTGCAGTAAGTATGAGAGAGTCGCCGATCGGTTATTTTAAGAGAATCATAGATTATTCTTATACAAGAGAGGTAGGGCGCATCAAAAAACCTCGACTGGGGAAGTGGCTCCACCTCATAGAAAACCGCAGTTGCGAGTTAGTAAGTTTACCAGTAAATCAATGTTGAGAAACATAATACCCATGTCAGATGTATAAAGTTACGCTTCTGCTAACAGAACAGCTCAAAAGCTTTCTGGTAACCTCACTCACTAGCATGATCACAACCCTCCAGGGAGTTGTTATTTCCCTGACGTCGGTTTGTAGCCAATGAACATTTGTTATACATACACCTACATCAATAAGGGTACCCATGGGGATTCACTACCTCCCTCCCATCAAGTACCGAAGGGTGCCCTTCTCAGAGGAATGACAAATGCACGATTTTAGTTGTATTGTTGTGTAAAAAAAAAAAGTGTTGCTGTAAAAAATAATTAGTGATAAAGAAAAACATAATTATAGTATGTTTGTCAAATCCTTGGGCTTAGGTAGCGGGCCCGGCCAATCCGAACGGATAAGGAAAACGGGATGACGCTAAGATGAAGAAGATAGGAAAATATACACCAGCTTTACTGCTAGCAATAGTGTTATTGTTCGGAACCTCGAACGTCCCTAGTCCAGTGGTGTTCAAGGGGCGGGACCTCGGCGGCTGGTAATATCTCGAACAGCTGTAATAACACTCTTCGTGAGGCAACTAATCACATATCCTAATATTCAACCCAGCGGTCACCATTTTTGGAGGAAAACATATAAATAAAAATTTGCGTGTTAGAAACACGCAAATTCGTATTTATATTTCTTTTCTTTATTTTACGGAACCCTTTTAAGATCACTTTGTTGTCCGTCTGTCTCTATGTCTGTCTGTCAAGACCCTTTTTCATAGGTACGGGTAGAGTTATCAAGCTCAAGTTAATATCAAATACTCAGGTCCATAATCCTTTCGAGCGGTGAAAAAATCAAACTTCTAAGTCGACGCAATCAAATAATACGGCTGTTCATGCCCCGTTTATGAGCATATTTTGACACTCGCGAGGGAATCAAAACCTAAACTTCATGAAATTTGGTAAAAAGCAATGTCATGTAGCACAAGTAAAGGGAAAATCCTGACCTCATGACAAAGTGAGAGACAGGAAAAAAACCTGCAAATACACACATCAAAAGTGTCTAGGGATCAACATATATTTTTGCAATAACTTTTCTCCTGATTGATATTAATTAAAATTTTCGTTAAGGATTCATCAAATAAAGTGTTTTCGTTTGTGTACAGTAACGATAAACCAAGTCACCTTTGCATTAATAAAGAAATTTGCCATTTTCATAATAAAGGGATTTTTGACATTTGAACCACTAACATTAAAGTTCGAAAAAAAGACTGAAATAACAGTTTTCTTTAAAATTTTATTGGGTAACTTAAACAATTAATAATCCGTGTTTCTACCGCGAACACTAACAACACAAGAACATCGGTTTGGCATACTCAAAATGAGTTCATCCAAATCACGCTGTGGAATGGCCGCCCATGTTCGTTGCAACAACAAAAAAAGGTCTTCTTGCGACTGGATACCCTCCATATTCGGCAGAGCTCTTCTCTGTAGCATATCCCATGCATGCTCAATGGGGTTCAAGTCTGGCGACTGAGCAGGCCAGGGCATGACATTGATGTTAGCTGCGGCGAGAGTCTGTCTTACAACTCTTGCGGTGTGCGGTCGTGCATTATCATGCATTAACTGAAATAAGGGACCGATTTGCACTTGTAGAGGAACGATGACGTCTGATACAATCGTCTCAGCATAAATTTGAGCGTTGAGGTTGCCTCTGATCCAAATCAACTCAGTTCTTCCGCCGATCCAAATACCCGCCCATACCATGATGGTTCCACCACTATAAGGATGGACTTCCTGGCAGGATTTTAATCGCTGTTGGCGTCCAGGGGTTCTCCAGTGTCGTATACGTTTATATATTTTATATATTTTTTTATTACAAAGCCACATCTCAATCTCAAGAAATCCGCATAAAAATGCTTGATCCCTAGACACTTTTGATGTGTGTAGTTAATAGAATTAAACGTCATGTTGCTAAAGTAAAATTTACATATAATTTGAACTAACCTGATATGTATGCCGCCACTACCAATTAGTTCATGCGAGCTACTCACCCACTACTATATGTAGATGATGCAGACACTGCTTTGATTGCTAACGATGGGTTAAAGCGATTTCCTTTCTAGAAGGAGCACATTCGCGGAGACAGCCACAGCAGCCGAGGCAAGGACGATCGAAATAGCCAAGGCAACGACAGCATGCATCTACCAACGGTATTGGTTGAATGCTGGCCGGCACTAGTACGTCTGACCTAATTGGTGGCGGAAGCACACAAAGCAGATTCAATTTATGCGATCTATATGTAAAACATATGTATGTAAATCTTGCAAAGTTTTGTTGATTTTACCATCGAACCCTAAATACTAGAGCTATCAATCCACACATTCAGTTCGCGTGAGTGAAATCGTCATTCGATATTCGCCAACGTCGGGCGCTGGTGGAAAAAGTGAATTGATGAAAGAAACATTAAGTCACTATGGTGTAATAAATGAATTAAGCATCCATGTATAAACAGATAACTAATGAATCGATGCTCTGGCTCGCTTTCCATTCTGCTAATACAATATTGAAATAGCCGTGAAAGGTTCGAGTTTACGAGGCGATTGTTAGATTATCGTTATCGATATTACGCGTGCAAATCGATTTTTGTTAAAAGGTAAGACGCGGATGAAAGTGGCGATTTTTAAAGTGTTTCTTCTGAAGAGGACGACCGATAGTTAGATAATGGATTTATATGATGCGTTTAGTACAAACATATGAAATAAACGGATGTTTAAAATCTTTAAGAACAATAAAGTCAGCCTTGAGTAACGTACGTGTGTGGTGCCGTACCGTATATTAGCTATTGCTGACTGTGTAGTGTTGCTGAATCGTTTTAGAAACTACCACTAGTTTTTAGATGTCGCTATTGAGATGGTAATGACTGTGCAGTTAAAGATACACACATTACACCATACATCTATCTATAAGTTCACGCCAAATCCCATGCAGGGTAGGCAGAGAGGACCGAGCCACATGACTAGATCCTTACAAACCTCACTCGCTTTTTTAGCATTAATTGCTCTTCTTATGCACCATACAAACAAACTATATTCACTACTACTAGTTTAAATATAAACAAATATACTTAAGTTTATTTGTTTATATCAAAACTCGATCGAGAGCTCGATGTCATCGTTGCGCGTGTCATTCTAACCGAACACGCAGGTTAAGCAACGTCGACCGCAGCCTGTCTATGGACGGGTTCATCTGTCTCGAGGTTCTCCGTGATTCGGAGGGCACGTTAAGCCGTCGGTCCCGGTTGTTGTCGATAGATGACAGACGTTAAGCTAAGTCAGTGGCCCTCGGGCGGCTTGAAAACACGGGCCTCCGCCAATCCGCAGTTGAGTATGCTCTAAACCCCTTCGGTTGAAGGGAGACCCGTATCCCTGCAGTGGGACGAGTAAGGGATGATGTAATGATACTTAAGTATAACCAAATATTCTCAAAAAAATTACACACCGAGATTTAGTCCCAAACTAATCAAAGCTTTTACCACGAGTACTAGACAACTGATGAACATATTTGAATAGCTTTTCTTGTGGTTGATGTTCATGCACACAAATGTTTGCCTTGTGTGGGAATCGAACACACAGTCGTGGTGCTAAAGCAGCCATCGCTAAACATTCCACCACCGGGCTTGTATATTTGATGCATAAATGTGAAATAAGATAATAAACTTATAAATAAACAACGAAAATCGAAAAAGGACATTCCTGGAAGCGCCGGCATTCTCCGTCAAGCAAGCAGAAAATTATTATGTGCAAACATCCGCATACATCGTTTCGATTTACATAAAGTCACTGAAATTTTAGTGTGAATCGGAACATATATAATTGATCCATCCATGTCGGTAAATGTAATAATTGAATAACCAATGTAAGACAAATGTCACCTTAGTCTTCCTGCGACCACGGACGCTGCAAAACGTTCGAAACGTCAGGTTCAACAAAATAAATAAAACACGCGATACTTCCGTTAAAAATAGTTTAATTCAATGTGTAACAATCGCGAAAACATAAGACAATACTAAAATCGATGTCATTGAAGTTTGTAAACTAGTTATAATATAAAGTGCCTTTACGTGTCGACGATTATGTCGACATTCTTTTATACAACTAGATTGGCAAACAAGCATGCGGCCCGCATTATACACCGTAGCCACATGCAAGCAACATCACGGGGATGTTACTCGCGCGCTGTCAATCTTGTAACCTAAGGCTGTTTCGTCACAGTACCCAGTAATTTCTCTGCCATATTTCACCCTTCAAACCGGAACACAGCTATATAAATATAGCTGCTTGGCGGTAGAAATAGGTGAGACAGAGGTACCCACGCAGACGACTTTTGTACAAAGTCTCCCTCTGGTGAACTCGACGTCTGTGAAGTATGTTTTTTTATAAACGATACTATGCAGACTAACATTCAAGACATGAAGAGGACAACTGTACGGTGTGATGATCAAACAGGTATATGTCAAATCTCAACGTGTCGCCAGGGTCTGCACGAGAACACAATAATAACATATAACCATTAAGTTTATATATTTGGTGTACAGAGTTAGAAACCGTTACCCGCGGAACAAGATCATTATTCGGTCATTGTTACTCTGTCCATAATCACCAGTTGGGATCTAACACTACAATAAACAATATGTACAGACTCGGCATGCCTCCACTATTATATGTGACGTCTCGATTAATATTTTTATTATATACTAATGCATGTATATAATAAAACCAAAAAATACAACCTATTCCCAGCCTTTGCTGGCACATATTTCGTCAATTTCACACATTCGTTGTTTTTTTTTTCTATTAATGACACGTTATTAATGTTATTATATAATAAACATGTTAATTCATTATTAACTTTTTATTTTCTCATTAAATCATAACCAAAATTAGGGTAATACATCCACTCATTGACACTTTAAGAAGCAATCTTAAAGTGATAAAAATATTTAATGTCTATGAATCTAATACGAACGAAGAAACATTAGTCTAATAATAAATTATAATAAGAGATTCCTTTCGAAAGATTACACCCGTTTTTGCATACTTTATGGTTGTATTTCACGAGTGTACCATAGTTACATCAATCAAACATACAAAAAATATGCCCAAAGAATATAAAACTTCTTGCGTTTTAGTTTTTACATAATGTAATAATAAATCGCTTGCCATGAAGATGTTGTGTGTAATTGTTGAGTCGTCAAAATCTGTCAAACGCTGACCTTTAGCCCCTGTTCACCGCCCGCCCGCGCGTAGCGCCGTGACACGCAGCGTGCGTATTGAGAGACATTACACGGCCGTGTACCATGTAACACGTCGGTGAACGGCCGGTAATTGACTAATTGTATATAATGATGCGTTTCATTGCGTGGGTAACTTTCGTGAGTTGGGTTTTTGTAGCGAGGCAGCGATGTGTACGTTTGGGTGTGGACAGACAAGTGTAGCGAAGTGTGAATGTCGCAGGGACATCAGAAATATAGAGGTTTGGTCAAATTTAATAATTTGACTTTGAGATTAGATCAATAAGATCTCGGGCAACATTTCAAATTAATCGTAATTGATATTTATCACCATAAATATTATTTTTAACAAAGAAAACCTTTAAATGACTTGAAACTATGTGTAAAGATTCTTCTACCTAGCGACATCCCATTCCACGAGGATACTGATTTTGACATGGAGCGACTGCCGTCAGACCTCCGCAACCCAGAAGAAAATCCACACCTTTCTTAGGTTAGGTCACAAGTCTGTCGAAATATAATTTCTTAGACGTCAGGGTTTCATCACGATGGTTTTCTTCGCCGCCGAGCAAGCGATAATTACAGATATGTACATCATCTGAACTGCAAACACTGGTCACAATGATAAAAGACGATTGTATGGAGAAAGGCTTACTATTGAATGCGAAGAAAACAAAGATAATGGTATTTGAAAGAGAAGAAACCAGAACCAATGTAAGGATTACGGTAGATGATGAAGTGTTGGAACAAGTGGATGAGATTGTATATCTTGAATGCGCTTTCAGCAGGGATGGAAGGTACACCGCAGATGTGGAAAGACGAGTGAGTGCCGGGAATAGTGTGAATTGAGCGTTGGGAAAACTACTCCGTTGGTTCGGACATGTAGAAATAATGCAAGATGAAAGAATGACGAAGCAGATATACAACGCAAAAGCGGAGGAATGCTCCTACATTCGTCCGCTTTTGCGTTTTATATCTGCTTGTATATCTGCTCCGAGGAAGGCCAAGACTTACCTACAATGGCCAAATTGGTCGTGTTCTATCAGAAGGTGATGTCAGGAGCCTCAGAAACCGGCGAGCGTGCACGAGAAGAGCAATGAATATTAAAGAAGCGAGCAAGGTATGTAAGGATCGAGTTACGTGGCGTTCGGTTCTTTCTGCCTACCCCGCAAGGGATTTGGCGTGAAGTTATAGATAGATAGATTTTTTACACATGTGTAAAAAAACTATAGTTTTTGCTCACATAAAAGTTACAAATTACATTTGGCACTATTTTTAAGATGATAAATATCCATTATGATTAATTTTAATTACTTTTTGAAATGTTGTCCGATCGCCTATTAAATCGCAATACTAAACTAAAACCGCTCTTCATACAAGAAGCTATTGCTTGCGCGTTCCTGCTTCAGGTTCTGACGCAGTAATCCATCCAGAGACTCCTGATCACGTACTATCAGGAACCCAACAACACTGCAGAGAGTTGTTGAAAGGCGCAGCGACATTTGAGTCGCTGCCAAGCCAATTGGAATTGGCTGGCGTTGTCATACGAAACCGCTGAAATGAGTGAATTCAACTTTAGGCTACGTATATCCCTTATGAACTCCAAGAATATTCATTAACCCACCTACTGCCATGCAAATATGACTTGTAGGACGACCACGCAGAGGTCAATGTCGCGAGCGGAGGTTTACAGGAAGCATCGAAAGTGCCGGGACCGGTTCTGCGGGACTTTCTCGCGAGATTTATAACCGTGCGTGCGAGATGTGTTACTTCGTGGCCGGGCTGGTATTTTTATGGCCCGCAGTCAGGTGCTGGCGTGTCGCTTTGGGGTTAACCATAAAGCCTGTCGCACACACACATGTCGTAAGATAACACGCCGTCTTACCTATACAAGCTTCCGTCCACCTGATGTAAAGCTGTTATCGTAACCTACCAACACTTACTATATAGGATGTTACTCGCACATTGTCACGCTTCCCACCAATACGAACGTATTGTTATTAGTAATACACCAACTGTATTAGAGATCACTGGTAACTCCACTCACTCGTAGGAACACAACAACCCAGAGGGTTGAAATCGAACCGAAGTAAGAAATGCTACATTAATAGCATGGATTAAACTTCCACATAGGACTTTTGTGTGTGTATACCTATATAACGTGCCCTAGCTCCCTTAAAACAGCCAGACAACGACAAACTGACATGAGTTTGTCTTAGTCTGGCTGTTTTAAGAGAGCTAGGGCGCATCAAAGCAACCCGAGCGAATTACCTTCACGTCACAGAAAGTTGCAGCCAAATAACAACTCCCTGGAGAATTCTTGTAATCCCGTACCACTCCACCGCCGTACGGAATATTGAGATTGAGATTTTCAATGAGCTGCCAACCCAAAGGTGTTGCCCCGGTACACACTATATACCTATTCATACTCTACAACTCTGTGTCTGTATGAATGTACGCGCATCTCAAATGTACGATATTTTTATTATTTATTTGTAACAGAAGAAATACAGATTCAGCTTCTTCCATTTGTATAGAACGAGATAGCACGGTATCTATGTATAACTTCACGCCAAATCACTTGCGAGGTGGGCAGCATGATATATGTGGGTAATTTTATATAGTTTAGCATGTTCACCTTCTTTGTCGAGTCAGTCTGTAGCCGACATTAAATAGAGTAACACGTAACAAGTAATTTCATTTATTATATGTATACCTACACTATAGACAGAGAGATCCGAACGCCACATGACTCCATCCTTTCACACCTGACTCGCTTCTTTAACATTCATAGCCCGTAGCATGCACGCACGCCGGTTTCTAGGGCTCATACTTACTTATTTACGTTCTGTAGAAAAAAGTCAAATGGTTTATTATGGCGATGCTGTAAAGTGAATTAGTAAAAACGCCTTAGTTCTTCAAGCCTTGGTTTGATGACTGTCATATAACGTTCAATAGCTAAAAATAGTTACGGTACGTACGTCACACGAAGAGGGACGTATGCTTGTTTGACATCCGACTTTTAAATAAAATCGGTTAAGTATGAGCTGGCCGCCCGAGCTTACGAAGCGATAAAATGTATGCTCCATGTTTTTCTAGATCCATTGCAATACGTCTGACCGCCGTGATTTTTGCGCAAGAAGATAAAACTGTACTATTTTCGTTAATATCAAATTTTTTGAAGCTCAAATTTCGAAGCCAAACCTGTCCAAAACCTCGAAGCCAAATTTTGAAATTTTTTGAACGTAGGTGGAACTACGAACCTAACTAATAAAAGGAGTGAATTTGAGAAATAAAAAATATTTATGTCCGCATTGAGTTCATTCAACACTATTAATTTGTTTACATCTTCTAAATTTTCTTCTTGATACGTTTCTCATTTATAAGACATTATTACTAAGTAACTGTAATAAGTATCACCATTGTAAATGTTAAATACTTTATTATAAATGCTTGGAACAAACTGCCACATGCGTGATGATCCATTTCCTCCTTTAGAGTACGGAACCCGAAAAAAACACATAATGTTAAACTGGAATAGAAAGAAGCATTCAAACAGCAACAGTTTCACATTGAACAACCAACGTTATGGTAATTAATAAAGCCATGCTCGCACATCCGTAGCGAGCACACTCTTTGTAAATCGATTGAAACTTTAATTAATCACTCGCACGCCACGGCAGATCAATCAACTGTGCACACGGTGCACACCAAACAACGTAGGACGTACTGCATGCTCTCATAAACATCTCGTACGCACGAGAGGGACACTACGGTAGTATAACTAGTGCACTGAAGATTTTTTTCAAGACGGCGCGGCCCATGTATTCCAAACTTATTTAATGAAGTATCAGAATGAGTATGGAATAAAAGGGGTTTGAAGGTGTTCTCAAAGATATATACAACTTCAGTGTTTAAATCTTTTTAATTAAAAAATAATATGATAAATTAATATTATAGTCAGTCAGCGGATATACAAAAGGATAATGTGGGTGACGCGTTAGGGGCAACGTGGTGTGCAGTGTCTACCGTCTACATGATGGCTGGAGACCCTAATTGGAAGCGGAAAGCGGAAAAGAAAAGAGGAGGCCTATCTATCCGCTAATGAGCTAGATGTAGACTGAGAATGACCCTGATAAATTAACTTATGATTACAATCAAATCTGTCTGTGAAAAAAATTAACCATTTTTATACTACCATTTTTTTATATAAGACATTAAAACATAAAGCCCGCCTGGTGAAACGATGACAGTAGGATATGAAGGCTTGTAAAACAAAAAGTAATGCTCGCGGGTTGCCACTACTACTGCTTACACAGCACACAACTCCTTAGGACGGGGAAATGCAAACTCTTTCATAGAAACACAATAAGCGTCCAGCTTTGGGACACAACGCAATATTACCTACTATGCAGCGATTGAATCAATTTGTAAGAGAAAACGGGTAGAAAATTGGTATTCTCTTTAGGACTCCTCAGTGAAGATTTACCGCGTCGTCAATAATTATACTAATGTTTCTCGAATATAAACTTTATCGCCAATAAAGCAACGAGCAAATGAAATTACTACCTTACTGAAGTAAGGTATAAATTAAAATTATCACCTCATAAAAAGTCATTTCGGTTACTGATCGTTAAAAGACATTTCAAAGTAATACTACTCTGTGTAAAAAGTATCGGGAATATGTCAATAAAAAGACCCGCGTAAAAGAGGTCGTTCTAATTTTTTTACTGCATGTTGGTAGCACTGTACTGATTTAGCGCGCAAAATTTGAGCGGGATCTGTCATTTAATTTGTTTTAAACTACACTTTTTGTTGGTCATAGTTTTGAGTCCTCGGCGATTTTTACAATGGAAAATATTGTTGAACAAAGAGTGTGCCTTAAATTTTGTGTTTCAAATGATATTTCATGTGGTGAATCACTAAAAATGTTGCGAAATACCTACGGCGAATCGTGTATATCGAAAACAAGGGCTTATGAATGGTATAAGGCTTTTAAAGAAGGCCGAGAAGTAGTAGTAGACTTGCCTCGTTCTGGTAGACCTTCAACCGCTACGACCAGAGAAAACATCGACAGAATCAAGAAGCTAGTGCTCGAAAATCGACGTATGAGTCTGAGAGAGTTGGCTAGTGAGGTGAACATATCTTTTAAGTCCGTCCACAACATTCTCATTGACATTTTAGGCATGAAACGCGTCGCCGCTCGACTAGTTCCAAAAGAGCTCAATTTTGTTCAAAAAGCGCAGCGAAAGCATGTCGCTGAAGACATGGTTTCCCGAGCTTCTACGGATCCGACCTTTATGAAACGTATAATAACTGGCGACGAGACATGGGTTTATGAGTACGACATGCAAACAAGCCAACAGTCTTCAGAATGGCGTCTCGAAAACGAGCCGAAACCCAAAAAACCGCGGCAAAGTCGCTCCAAAATCAAGGTGATGCTGACAGTTTTTTTTGACTACCGTGGTGTGGTTCACTCCGAATTCCTTCCAGAGGGAGAAACAGTGAATAAAGAATATTATTTAGGCGTCATGAAGCGTTTGCGTGAGAGTATCCGCCGAAAACGTCCAGATTTGTGGCAACACAACTCATGGATGCTGCACCATGATAATGCACCATCACACACAGCCATTATAGTGAAAGAGTTTTTAGCGAAAAATTCAACAAAAGTTCTCGACCAAGCACCGTATTCACCTGATATGGCTCCGTCTGACTTTTTTTTATTTCCCAAGTTAAAATTACCACTTCGAGGAAAACGTTTTGAGTCGATAGAAGCCATAAAAGAAAATTCGCTGAATGAGCTAAAGGCCATACCGCAAATAGCCTATGAAAAATGTATGGAAGACTGGGTGAAGCGGTGGAGATGTTGTATTGCAAGCGATGGGGCCTACTTTGAAGGCGATAAAATAAATTTAGATGAATAATTTGTATTTTTTGTTTTATTGACAAATTCCCGATACTTAGTACACAGAATGTATATCGTGTGATGTAACTGTTTTCATATCGAAACGAATATTTTACTTACAGCTTATTCAATCGATTGTACTGCCAATTTTGAGAAGTGGTTGGAATTTATGGGACATGGATCTTTTCGCATGTTCCTTTTCCTAATATACATTGGCATATTTTTTTTGGTATAATAATACTTTGCCATAATCGTTTTATGACATACTCGTACATTCTAATTTGTTTTCGCATATAATTTTAATTCGCATAATGTTACTAGGCATAATGACTATTAGCCTAATAGTATTCATGCAATTTGATCCAACCTGCTTTGTGTGCTTCCGCCACCAATTAGTTCATGCGGCCTAGCGCCGGCCGGCACCCACCCACTACTGTTAGTACATGGTACTTGCCGACGCTGCCATGGCTGCTCCGGTAGTCTCTGCCTCGGCTGCTGCGGTCGTCCGCCATCTGGAACAGAATCCGCATGCCCCCACCACCACCGTCGCTGCCACGACTGGCCTGGTCGTCGCTGCGACACGTGTTTCGCCTCTCCACGAGGCATCATCAGGCGTTGTAGACGTTAATCGTAAGAATAACATGCTACAAGTGACAAATCCATCGCAGTGCCGTCCCTTATATTGAATTGAGGGTGGGGGTGGATGGTGTGAGCGAAAAGATATTTAATAGTGGGGAATGGTTTACGTCAGTCTGTTTGTTCATGAGAGTAATTTTAGAATTTTTATGTTTATTAATTTCTAATTGTTCCCTAATATTTAGTTTTAAACCTTTGTCTATGGTGTGTAAAATTTGATATGTATTAGTGGGGGATAAGTTATGTCCTTTGTCTATAAGATGCTCGGCGAAGTGTGACCTTTCTGGGCGATTGTTTTTATACGCAAACATCAAACGGTGTATCATAGTTTTATACGCTGCGAGTTTGTGTTGCCAAGGATGGCTGGATGACGCGGGAATCGTGGTATCGGTATGAGTTGGTTTACGATATATCGAAAATTGATGGAGGGATTGATGTTTAGTTATGGTTAAATCTAAAAAGTGAAGTGAACTATTTTGTTCTATTTCTAAAGTGAATTTAATTTTAGGGTGGATTTTATTTAATTTGGAAACAAAGAGATCCAATTGACGATTGGTACCTGTCCAGCATATGAGAATATCGTCGACATATCTATAGTAATAGAATATGTGTGGTTTACCGATTATGTGTTCGCGTTCGTAATTATCCATAAATAAGTCAGCCATCAATGGACTAAGAGGGGACCCCATTGCTAACCCTTCTTTTTGAAAATAGTATTTATTATCAAACTGAAAATAATTTTGAGACATGCAAAGTCTTGTCAGTCGTAATATGTCATCTGTCTCGCCAGGATGAATGAATTTATTTTCTAAAGAGGACTTGAGGATTTTTAGACAATCCTCGTAAGGTACGTTAGTAAATAAACTTTCAACATCGAGTGAAATTAATTTGGAAGAAGGGGGTAGTGTTAAGTTTTTTATACTATCAATTAAATGTAAACTATTTTTAAGACTGTGTTTTGGCTCAAAAGATATCTTTTCACGGATATGTACATTAAGAAATTTTACCAACTTATAGGTGGGAGCTCCAATGTACGACACAACTGGCCTTATTGGAATATTGATTTTATGTAATTTTGGTAAACCATAAAGCATAGGAGAATGGGGATTCATGGGAAGAAAAAATTCAAAGTTAGAATTTTGAATATGAATTATCCGGAAAGATATATTTCGAGCCGTTAACAGTTAACTTTAATTGGGCCAAATATTTGTTGGTGGGATATTGACTTACCGTCAAAAAGCTGTCTGTCTGTAAAACGTCACTGACTTTAGAGTTATACTCATTACGGTCCATGATGACTAACGTATTTCCTTTATCCGCTTTAGATAAAACAATATTATCGGTTAAAATTCTCTGCCTGACAGATATCAACGTCTTGGCCTCACTATATACGGTATTTTGATTTGGAAAACATTTAAGTTGTTGGGCTATGGAGTGCTTTAAGAAATTATCTTTTTTATTTCTAATAACCGCGACCTCCGCGTCAACCGCCAGGTTTTCAAGGGATGTTTGTGTTATTTTGGGGGGGGATACTGTACTTTAACCCCTTTTCCAAAAGTGTGATTTCCTGGTTAGTAAACTGTGTATTTGATAATTTTTTTACACGGGGGTAGAAGGTGTGACATGCAGAATTAGTGTAATTTGAGGTTAAATCACTTTGTAACACAGGAGATGGGCGTTGTTGTGAAATGAGTCTGTCAAGTTTGTCTGTTTGAGAGGTGTACTTTTTGTGTATAAAATTAGACGCGAGTTCTCGGGCTTTTTGATCTACCAAATCGAATTCTACGGGATGTAATTTGTGGGCGAGTTCGGTATGTAATATTTTTAAATGTGATTTGAGGTTGTCCCTAACGGCAAACCAACGACGTGATTCCTCATTTAGCCAGATGAATTGGGCTTTTTGATGGCTTTTTTAGCCGCTATTGAACGTGAATGTGATGTTATAGAAATATATTAGGGAATCACGTGGTTGTGTTTGCACTGTTGGTTGAACCAGAGATTTTGAACGGCAATGCGGTGGAGTTTTGTCAACTTAATATACACCTTCACCTGATCAGCTATACTTGCTGCCATTAAATAGTTAATAGATTCAGGCGTTATTTTGCGAAAGTCAAATCTACATGCAATTTGATCCAACCTGCTTTGTGTGCTTCCGCCACCAATTAGTTCATGCGGCCTAGCGCCGGCCGGCACCCACCCACTACTGTTAGTACATGGTACATGCCGACGCTGCCATGGCTGCTCCGGTAGTCTCTGCCTCGGCTGCTGCGGTCGTCCGCCATCTGGAACAGAATCCGCATGCCCCCACCACCACCGTCGCTGCCACGACTGGCCTGGTCGTCGCTGCGACACGTGTTTCGCCTCTCCACGAGGCATCATCAGGCGTTGTAGACGTTAATCGTAAGAATATATGTATTATAGACAAAGGACATAACTTATCCCCCACTAATACATATCAAATTTTACACACCATAGACAAAGGTTTAAAACTAAATATTAGGGAACAATTAGAAATTAATAAACATAAAAATTCTAAAATTACTCTCATGAACAAACAGACTGACGTAAACCATTCCCCACTATTAAATATCTTTTCGCTCACACCATCCACCCCCACCCTCAATTCAATATAAGGGACGGCACTGCGATGGATTTGTCACTTGTAGCATGTTATTCTTACGATTAACGTCTACAACGCCTGATGATGCCTCGTGGAGAGGCGAAACACGTGTCGCAGCGACGACCAGGCCAGTCGTGGCAGCGACGGTGGTGGTGGGGGCATGCGGATTCTGTTCCAGATGGCGGACGACCGCAGCAGCCGAGGCAGAGACTACCGGAGCAGCCATGGCAGCGTCGGCATGTACCATGTACTAACAGTAGTGGGTGGGTGCCGGCCGGCGCTAGGCCGCATGAACTAATTGGTGGCGGAAGCACACAAAGCAGGTTGGATCAAATTGCATGTAGATTTGACTTTCGCAAAATAACGCCTGAATCTATTAACTATTTAATAGTATTCAGGCATAAAATTCAATAGCAATAACGGAAAAAAATTAAATTCTGAAAAATATAAAGAAGGTTAAGGTGCGGCGAGGCGGTCCCTGGGTCATCCCTTGGGCGCCAATATCTTTAACATACTCGTACATATCACAAATTTATAAAACTTACCTTTTCTCTAAGTGCATTTAGTTCAGCATACGTTTTAATATTATTTCATGTTGTCGGTCGTCGTTCAGTTCGGTGATAAGTCGAGAGTTACATTTAACATGTACATAAATCGGAAAACACACTTGCTAGGCGGTGAAGGAAAACATCGTGACGAAATCCACACGTCCAAGAAATTATACTTATTTCGAGAGACGTGTGACCCAACCCAAGAAAAGATCTGGCTTCCCCCTGGGTTCCATGTAAAAAAATCTGTCGTCGCCAAATCCTTAAGCTTAGGTAGTAGAGCCTACTAATCTTAATGGATTAGGATACGGGATAACGCGAAGAAAAAGAATCACGCTAGCTTAATAAGAAGAACTTTAAACCCCAAAAGTAAAGGCGAAGAGTTGATAATACGTGTAAGGATTGAGTCGTCTACAACGCCTGATGATGCCTCGTGGAGAGGCGAAACACGTGTCGCAGCGACGACCAGGCCAGTCGTGGCAGCGACGGTGGTGGTGGGGGCATGCGGATTCTGTTCCAGATGGCGGACGACCGCAGCAGCCGAGGCAGAGACTACCGGAGCAGCCATGGCAGCGTCGGCATGTACCATGTACTAACAGTAGTGGGTGGGTGCCGGCCGGCGCTAGGCCGCATGAACTAATTGGTGGCGGAAGCACACAAAGCAGGTTGGATCAAATTGCATGTAGATTTGACTTTCGCAAAATAACGCCTGAATCTATTAACTATTTAATAGTATTCAGGCATAAAATTCAATAGCAATAACGGAAAAAAATTAAATTCTGAAAAATATAAAGAAGGTTAAGGTGCGGCGGGGCGGTCCCTGGGTCATCCCTTGGGCGCCAATATCTTTAACATACTCGTACATATCACAAATTTATAAAACTTACCTTTTCTCTAAGTGCATTTAGTTCAGCATACGTTTTAATATTATTTCATGTTGTCGGTCGTCGTTCAGTTCGGTGATAAGTCGAGAGTTACATTTAACATGTACATAAATCGGAAAACACACTTGCTAGGCGGTGAAGGAAAACATCGTGACGAAATCCACACGTCCAAGAAATTATACTTATTTCGAGAGACGTGTGACCCAACCCAAGAAAAGATCTGGCTTCCCCCTGGGTTCCATGTAAAAAAATCTGTCGTCGCCAAATCCTTAAGCTTAGGTAGTAGAGCCTACTAATCTTAATGGATTAGGATACGGGATAACGCGAAGAAAAAGAATCACGCTAGCTTAATAAGAAGAACTTTAAACCCCAAAAGTAAAGGCGAAGAGTTGATAATACGTGTAAGGATTGAGTCATGTGTCGCTCAGTTCCCTGTGCCTACGCAAGGGATCTAGTGTGAACATCAACAGACTTCAAAAGCTAATAATTTCCATTCTATGAGGGTTTCTCTTACTCTTTAAGCACTCTTTAAACAGTAAACAATGTTTATTTCATATAGCATATAATATGTATTAGAAAAGATAAATGGCTTACCTATTCAATAGTGTTTCTAAAAGATGAGCAGAATGTGGCAGAGCTTCTATCAATAAATCTATTGGTAGCTCGGATGACACACTTTGAAGAACTCCAGGCCCAAGCCTGGATACAACAGCTGCGGCTTCGCGAAACTGTCTCCCTTCGGCCAATAGCAGTACGCGGCGCAGCGCTAGACGAGGAGAGGTGTAAGTATTCTTCTCTCGCTCCCTCTCGCGCCGGATTCGCTCTCGACTCTCGTTCATTTTCGAGTGTTCGTGGTACGCTAGCCCATTGTTATTTGTTGAGTCGATGGCGGTAGCAGTTATGGCCGCTTCTGTTTTATCTGTGGAAGAAATACAGTATGTTTAATTAACATATTTAAATAAGTATACATACTGATTTACAGAGAAATAAGTATACAACTGATCCTCACACATTGGACAACGGACACAGACGGTTCCAGAAGGGCTTCTTCCCAGAAGTGTTAGTTTGTGCCATAGATAACAGAAACAACAACCGTTGTTTCTGTTATCTATGATTTGTGCACTAAATTCCTTGTCGAAGTTTTCCCAGGAGACTACGCCATCGGGCTGTTCAAAAACGGTGCGGTTTTTATACATCGTCGGGAGGCTTACAAGCATAGGGCCCACCTGATGTAAAATGGTTACCGTATCGTATGAACGGTTGCAATAAATTAAGTATCGCTCGCGTGATGCCACTTCTGCTGCCAACACAGCAACTCCTTGGGAGTTTACTGGTAACCTCGCTCACTCATAGAAACACAGCAACCCTCCAAGAGTTTTTATTTGGCTATGGGTTTCTGTGAGCTAAAGGTACTACCCTAAACGGCCAGTTATGATGCGCCCTACCTGTCTTAACTACACCTAAACGAAGACAAACAGAAATGTTTATGAACATAAGTCTTGTGTGGGAATCGAACCCGCAACCACTTTGATACCAGGGATAGCGTACCGTTACCAACCTCCCCGCCACCGAGTTCGTCAATAAGTTAGATGTGTGTAAAAAGAAACGAACGAAATTAGATTTTTAATTAAAAATTAGAAAAAACTGTTTTACTTCGATTTGTTAATCACGAGATTTGTTAATTGTGTGTTTGTTTATTGTGAGTCATATGAACAACTGTCTAAATTTAGATTAAGCACAATCCCCTTCATAAACAGATTAATATATGTAATGTCAATCAAAATAGGAATAAATTACAGATATATCAAGTAATAACTGTAATAATGTACAAATATGAGACATCAATAATTTACAGACATGTTTATAAATAAATAAACTAGCCGGTAATTTCAGCTCCGCTGCATATTCAGTTAGGAGAATCAGGCAATTATCGGATGTGGCGACTGTGCGTTTAGTCTATTTCAGCTACTTTCACGGCATTATGTCGTATGAAAAGTTGTGGGGAACGGCGGCTGACATTGAGACAATTTTTCTCACAAAAAGAGCTAGTCGCTCTATTTATAACATGGGCTCCAAACAATCACTCCCTCCCAACTATTCAAAGAAATAAATACCTTCGCAGTTACTTCTCAATATATTTATGAAAACATAATGTACGTCAGAAAAAAATTAAAGTCTTTTGCAAACTTCATCCAAAAAGTTAGAAGTAGAAATAAGTTGCGTATTGGCTTGCTAGGACTGGTAGATCTTTTCTTATATATTCGATTTTATTATAACTTGTCAGATCTGCAGTTCTGTCCTTTCCACATACACTTTTTACAGATAGTATTTTTAACGAAATGCTAGCAGATTAAAAAAAAAGTAAAACAATAAATTTGAATAAGATACAATAAGATTATATTTAAAAAAATGTAAGAAGTGCATAAGAAGTGCCCGCAAGAGCCCAATGGCAAATAAAGATTTTTTATCTGTTTTGTCAAACAGGGTAATTTACAGACATGACAACTAACAGACATGTCATGTCAATCAAAATAGGAATAAATTGCAGATATGTCATGCAATAATGGTAATAATTTACAAATATGTGATATCAATCAATTAATTAACAGACATGTCATATCAATCACTGTGGTGGCGATTGAAATCAAATCATCATTGATATATCGCGATACTAGAGTAATTAAATAAAAAATTCTTCCTCTAATTATCATGTGCAACAATCCGTAGAAAAATCACTATGCATAAAGAGATTGGCTTCCAATCATGAGCTACAAACAGGCCGCAATGACGTCACTTAATCAACCGCCAGTGTTCCACCGTCACGGTGGTCATCGGATAGAGTCGCCAGTGGCAGGAGTGGTCGTCGGTAAATTGGAATACCAAGAACAGTTATGTATCTTTGTGAATCGTGTGGTGCAAGAGACGAGCGGGAAGCGTCTATTATTACACAACTTCTTTATGGTCAAAGCCGAGCTCACTAACAGCCAGTGCCTGCCGTTAAGCAAACGAGGTGGTGGTGGAAGGTATCTATGTGGATATTTGATTAGGTGTATCCCTGACTGGGGATCTTCGCCTCACTAAAAACTGCAATAAAACTATGTATACGTGTGTATCTTAACGCTAGGTGCCTTGCGGGGTAGGCAGAGGGAACCGAGTGCCATTCGACGAGGTCCTCACGCGCCCCCCTCGCGTCTTTAACAATCATAGCTCTTGTCATGCATACTCGCCGATACCTAGGCTCCTGACATCGCCTAATGATAAATTAGGACTAATTGGCCATGGTAGTTCTACATATCCAAACCAACGGAGCATGCCTTGAAATAAACTTATAATCTCGTATTTCGAGCATAGTAGGCCACACCGACTAACAGATGAAGTGAATGTGATGATTACAAATATGTACATAAATCCGAAAACACGAATTTAATAGTCCACGGCTCCACCAGGATTTGAACCAGGACCAGCCGGTTATTCGCTGGCTCTTTATCCACCAGGTCATCACAACTCCAGAGTCTCGCCAGATGATTTTGATGAACCGCTGTTCGTTATTTCCCTGTGAGTCTATTTCGTCCGCTGTCCCCCATGAGTTAAACCAAGCCACAAGCCACCACCTGTCGTCATCAGAACAAAGGTTTCGGCCCCATTAAGCCACAGTTTGGTCAATACCGACCCATCAAAGTGAAATGCTGTTTTAACCACAATTTATTTATCTGAAATAAATGACTTTTTTGACCTACACAGAAAATCCATTCTTCTCATCCAGGGTATGAATCTCCTTTAACCAAAGAATTTAAAGAATATTATGGTGAATAATGTTCTTATACACAATGACGTTATAAAAAAACCAGTTGAGAATGCGCAAGCTTGCATTGCCAGAGGAACACCTGGCTCGTCAATTATATAACATTTTTTTTTTTTACCATTTGGCCATTTTGACCATGTTCCTTAAGAGATAGGAACGGTGTTCCTGAACATTCCTATTCTACTTTTTATGCTGAACCCGAATCTGAAGTCAAAATTCGAATATTCGAAAAAAAGCGACAGACAAACGCACAGACAAACGCACAGACAAACGCACAGACAAACGCTCAGATAAACATATAGAATTCATATAGGAACGGTGTTCCTGAACATTATAATATCATTGGTTATACAGCGAATATTCGACAACCTCTGGGGAATTAAGGTTGTTGAATCCCGTGCTGATGCACGCAGTGTGGGAGGGATGGCCCCCACTAGACGGAGCGACGACATTAAGAAATTTGCAGGGAATCGATTGATGCAGGTGGCTCAGGATTGAGGCGAGTGGCTCTCTAGAGGAGAAACCTATGTTCTCTGTGTGTTCAGAGGACGTATCTTCTACTGTGAAAATGTTCTGGTACGTATTCCCAGCTCAGCGTTTTCAAGTCACCCGAAGTTCTTTGACTTAGCTTAACCAATGTCACGTATAACCAGTGTCACGTATATGTCTTTCATAAGAGCCTCGACCGACGGTTTAACGTGCTATATAATCTTGGAGGTTAAATAAATCCATGAGTAAATAGGCTACAGTCGACGTTGGTTAACTTACGTGTTAAACTATTTTAACACGCGGATGTCACGAATCACATCAAGCTATACTAAATACCATTGAAAGAATTGATGTTAAGCATTTACAGTAGCCTATATATATACGTTTAGTAGTGTGACAGATTGAATGAAATTATAAACTGACTCTTTCATCATTATTTTATATATTGGTAACAAACAAATTACAATTTTACAATTAACAAATTGGTGGTATGTTTATACGATATGATCTGACGCGATTGCCTACGATTTGACGGGTTACAGCGCTACGAGCGACAAGGGTCCATGGGTTCGGTAGCAACGCGAGAGCCTTACATACCAACTTCATCTTTGACGAGCTCTGTGCCGCAGTGGTTAATAACGCTACTTTGACACCAACTCTTGTGTGTTCGATTCCCATACACGATAAATAATTGTGTGCATGAACATATCTGCTTGTCTTGGTCTGGGTATTTTCTACGTATAAGTATGTATTTACAAAAACAATATGTATTTACGTATGTTTATCAGTTGCCTTGTACCAATAACACAAGCTTCGCTTAATCTGTAATTTTTCAGGCTACACTATTCACTTTACACCACATGGACTTTATACTTGAATACATTGTGACGTTGTATAAACAAATTAAAACTAAAGTGCGATATGCCGATTTAAAAAATAATCCCCTCTTCACCTTAGACGGCAAATTACGTAGAACATTCGCGTCCGGCTTTTGTTCACCGATTAATATGTAGATAAATCCTTTCACAACAGTTTGTTTGTCCATCCGTTCCAATTCCATGTGACACATGTTCATAACGGGATGGTCCGGAATTAGTAAGTCATCGTCATTCTAACAGATCGACAAACAAATGAGAGGTAAGAGTATGTTCACACCAGGGACGACTCGATTAACGTACATTCTTATTTAGTTTTCATATCCACAAGAATAGTTGATTTTATAAAGGACGTAACTTTAAACCTTCTTTAGAAACATCTTCAAAGCGATTGAGCGTTTAATACTCTGTCAGCATTTTTGTTATAGTATAGAAACAGAAATTATTTTATTATTTTTTTATAGTCATACAATTGTTACTTTGAGTATTAAATATCCTCTTCATTTTCCCTCTCCTTGATCTCAAAAGCAATGGCTAGCTGGAAGAGATTCCCTGAAGGGATAAGCTAGTCTTTGAAAATCATATAATTCTTACCGTTATAGTTAAAGTTGTAAATAATGCAAGAAAGTTATACAAACAAACAAACAGAATACTCAATTCACTAATAATATAAGTTTCATTGATATACAGGGGGTATTGTGCAGACGATTATCTATTAATGGTTAACAATAACCTTTCTACATCACCACACATAAGTTCATAAACTTGTAAACATTGAACACAACTCCAGAAGTGCATATAACAAAAGGCTGAACGATACCAAGTGCTACTCATGGGCACCTGAAAAGCAGCAAAACTGATGTAAAATCGTTACCGTAGCCTATAAATGTACATACATATACAGAAAGTATGGTTCGCGCGTTACCACCCCTGCTGCTAACAAAGTAGCCCTTGACTTATTAGTAATCTCACTCACTCGCAGGAATACCACAATCCTCCAGGAAATTGTTACTTGGCTACGTTGATGCGCCCTATATTTCTTAAAACATCCAGCCAAAGACAAACAGATACGTTCATACGCGCAAATGTTTGTCCTGTGTGGGAACCGAACCTCCAAGGTTTGCGCTTGGAGTTAAAGTAGCCATTGCTAACCACTTGATCTCCTTTTTGATCAATCTAATAAATTAATATATTATATTAATAATTATATTACTCAAATAAATATTTAATATCTTTGTGTGATTTTCCAAACGATTCCCGAAGTAAAGCACAGTTTCATAAACACACAGATGTGACCGCACCTCTTGTGAGATGACTTGTTATTATGGACTTTTATAAAACAGTGTAAAAAGTGAGATTAAGTGGCATGTGTTAACAGTAAAGATAACTGTCCACGTCGTGTGCTGGAGACGCCGAGCTGGGACACATCACGGCCGTGGTCTATGAGACCTTCTACACTCACGAGTTTACCAATATTTACATATATTACCATATATATTATATGTCCTACTTATATTACCATTCGCCCGCGTGATATGTCTAATAAATTTGCTTCTGAATTTACCAATTTTATTTTTTTTACCTTAGTTCATTCGTAACTAAGGTAAAAAAATAAAATTTAAATTTTTTTAAATATTTGCGGAGACCCCAGAATCAGCTACTGCACGCTTTCTACAAAAAAAAATGCGTGCAGAAGCTTTATAGGGACGACATCACGTGAACGCTGTCCCCGCTGTTTCATGTGTTCAGGCTAAGATAATTGCTTACCATCATGCAGGCTTTCTGCTTGTCATTGTTAATATAATAACATATCATTGTTTTTTTAGTGTACCGATCTAAATACCTTCCTCGTCTCTTCCACACTCATCAACCTCTTCTCGTATAAACCTATCCACACGTAGACGCACGTCTAGGGCGGCCCCTGCCGCTAACTCCACTCACTCTTGCTCGATATACTTCGTAACTCTTTTGTCATCCATTCTTTCCAAATGTTCGAACCATCTCACATACCCTTTCAAATTTTTGTCACTACATCATCTTTCATTCCACATAGTTCTCGTATCGTGCCATTTCTTACTCTGTCAATCATTCTCACTCCATTCATACTCCTCGGCACTCTCATTTCTACAGCGTTGGCCCTCATTTCATGCTTCTTCTGCCATACCCATGATTCACTATCGTATGTCAATGTTGGCGTTAATAGACCCTGAATAATAAGAATAGCAAGGCGAGCCCGATATAATTTCACTCATAAGTATAATAATTACATTTTAAGTGGTTAAATTAAGCCGTATTCAAACGAAATGACAATAAACCTGTGTTTAATTAGTCATAATTTTGATAATGAAAATAAGTGGCCACAATATGCAATAATTAAAATATTGGTTACTTGTACATAGATAAAAAATACAAGATATGTTTCAAAAAAACATAAATAATGTTTCTGTATTGAGCGTTTTTTGGAATTGGTCTTAAATTCATTGTTATTAATAAAAACATAATGAGGGCGCCACTTAGCTTTGTACGCCCTCTTAATTTTCTTTTACTAAACTAGCCAGCGTAAAGGCACTGTATTCTAGAAAAATCTAAAACATAACAAAGTCTACGATAATTTAAAATATAACAGAAAATATTTTACGTTAAATGCGCTAAATAAAAATGGTGTATTTGCGAGTTGAGCGAGGGTATGGAAGTGGGTGCCTTCTCAACTGAAAAAACACCGAAATATTCAAACATCCTATTACGCATTACTCACAAACCGTCGCAATCCACTCCCACAGTTAATTATAACAATGTATAATTAATTAGTCGGTGTGTACGTCTCTAATGATCTCATTGCTGGCGGCAAGTCAAGGTGCTTGCTTTACGTAATCTTACCTCTTTGCTCAATCATGGTTGCAAACACTATAGTATCTACTGTCAAAATATATTAATATATAATTAGTATTTATTAAACATTTATTTTCATTATAAATCCTTATCCCTAATTTTTTTTTATACTACGTCGGGAGGCATACAAGCATACGGCCCACCTGTTGTAAAGCGGTTACTGTAGCCTATTAATGGTTGCGACATATTGAGTATCACACGCGCGATGCCTCCTCTGCTGCTTACACAGCAACACCTCGGGAGCTTACTGGTGACCTCACTCACACGCAGGAACACAACAACCCTCTAGGGAGTTGCTATTTGGCTGCGGTTTTCTGTGAGATGGAGGTTCTGCCCCAGACGAGCTGCTTTGATGCGCCCTACCTCTCTTACAACATCCAGATCAAGACAAACAGACTTGTTCATGCACACAAATGTTTGCCTTGTGTGGGAATCGAACCCACGAGCGTTGGTGTCAAAGTCGCGTCATTCACGACTGAGCCACCCAGCTCGTCAAAAGTGCCTTAGTCTTAGGTGGTGGACCCCGCCGATCGGAATGGATTAGGAAACGGTATATATGTTAAGATGAAGAAGATGTACATACATACATACATACATACACTGTACAATGGGTAGAATATTTGCAAGAAAGCGTTAATTTTAAACAGATGCTGTAGGCGAGCGTGTTTCCAAATATGGACTATTGAAGGAGAGACCGTGACCTGACCTCGCTGTGCACTGGCTGGTCTGTAGACCACTGACGACACCTCGCTAGGTTGTTTTTATACTACGTCGGGAGGGATACGAGCATACGGCCCACCTGATGTAAAGAGGGTACCGTAGGCTATTAACGCTTGTAATATATTAAGTATCACTATCACATATATATGAATGTATATATCTATATGTATTTATATATTACAACCGGCTCTTGTGGCAGCGCCAATAACTATTTCCCAAATGCTGGTAGATTAAAAAAGAAAATAAAAACTGTGGGAAATGAATATAATAAATACTTAATATATCTCAAGCGTTAATAGGCTACGGTACCAACTTTACATCAGGTAGGCCGTATGCTTGTATACCTCCCGACTTTGTAAAAAAAATAGCAGATGCAGAATTTGACATGGAGTGGCTGCCGTCAGATTACAACCAGACACAGAACTAGACCTTCCTTAGGTTAGAACACACATCTTATCCCTCACGATGTTTACAAATCTACATAAATCCGACAACACGAGTTTACTGGTGCTAGCTGTGATTCAAACCGGGGACCAGCCGGCCAATAGTTATATCTTTAGCCACATAGCCACTGTTCATTCTCACGGAATTCGCCCTCACACATTAGAACCAATATGGTCGGGTCCTGTATGCTATCACAGAGGTTTTTGTCTGCATATCCTTACAACGTTCCCAACTGGCAAGAGAAAAAGGGGCAGACCGAAAGAAAGATGGCAGGACGATACCGTGAAGATAGCAGGCAGCTCATGGTTGAAGAAAGCCGAGGACTGGACAGTCTGGAATTTTCTGGAGGCGGCCTATACCAGCCAAGGGGTTCTTAATCTATCACAGGGTATTACCTACTGCATTAACAAATAAACTCATTAGAGGTAAATGTATTTTAAGGAATAATAAAGGCCTTTTTATTTTATTATTTATCCTTGTTATGGAATATAAAAAAAGGGGAGGTGCCCACTGGACCCCTGAAATTCGTACCCTGTGCCCACTCGACCACTGTAATATTATTGGTGCCTACTCATCCCCTCCCACAGAGTACAATCAGTCTACAATCGTCTCGCGTGCTAAAGGTAAGCTTAAAAGGGGATACCGAGATCGTGCCTGAAGACTATGCATGCACGAGGTTCTTAAAAAAGAAACTAAATTGTTATTACAGATGACTACTCGAGGTTTGAAACTTTCATAGGCTTAGACAATTGCTTACCATTAGGCAGGAGTACAGTTATCTTGTGTAGAAACCAGCGTCGTATCAGCGAGCCGCGCCGTCACAGCTTTCAACGGGCGACGTTACGTGGGCTGACATTCAAGTATCATTGAACTTGTGTTGTTTTATTTGTACACGTAAGAAACTTTCAATTAACTCGTCTGTACGTTACAGCCGATTACTCTCTCGAAGAACGGCTCACAGTGGAGGGAGAGCATCGTTAAAATTGCCTCCCGACTTTTTTGGATCTATGTATAATTTCACGCCAAATCCCTTGCGGGATAGGCAGAGAGATCCGAGCTTCATAAGACGCGGTCCTTTCACACTTCACTCGCTTCTTTAACATTCATAACTCTTTTCATGCACGCCCGGTTTCTAGGCCTCTTGACATCACCTTCTGATAAAACATGACCAATTTGGTCATGGTAGATTAGTCTTGGTCAATTTTTGGATCATTTTCATATTAGTTATTTTTTCACATAACAAACATACAGTGCGGAAGTTCAATGATGCAGAAGCCGACAAAGGCCAAACTCACCTTCCATGACCAAATTGGTCGTGTTATTAGAAGGCGATGACATCTAAGTCTATATTCATAACTCTATTCACGTACGCTCGCCGGTCCTAAGGGCTCCAGAACCGAGCGAAGATGAATGTCATAAATTATTTAAAGAAGCTGATGAGTTGTGAAAGGACCGGACAATGCGGCACTCGGCTCACTTTCCGTACCACACAAGGCAGTAGTGTGAGGATATAAACGGATACATGTTGGAGTCCTGAGAGTCGTATACGATATTTATTTGCACACTCTCTTTGAGATAAATGACATCAAATTCTAAACTTATTTTCTAAATACTAAACTTCATTTTCGTATTGTATAAAGTGGAAACTCTTCTAAACTTTTTGAATTTTCTCTGCCACCCGCCATCTGACCACCGTAACCCAAGGGAACCAGACAAGACAATGAATCATGATTACACGTCCAGAAGATCTACACGTGCAGGTTTCCTCGCGGTGTTGTCCCTCGCCGGGAGCGAGTGGTGGCCTACTCGTAACAACCGAGTAGGCGCCCGCCGGGGTTCGAACGCGGAACCTCACACTTGTTAAGCGTGCGGTTATACCGCGGGGCCATCACCGCTCTGTTAAGCAAGTACACTATGTACACTATGTACCTAATAAATTACAGTGCATGTATACATTTTTTTTATACAACGCATGCTTGTTTGCCAATCTAGGCAAACAAGCATGCCTCTTGTGACCTAAGGTTGTTTCGTCACAGTACCCAGTAATTTCTCTGCCATATCTCACTCTTCAAACCGGAACACGGCTATATAAATATAGCTGATTGGCGGTAGAAATAGGTGAGACAGAGGTACCCTCGCACACGACTTCTGTACAGTCTCCCTCTGGTAAAACATTATTGTTATTAGCTACATACTATACTATTTATAGTGAAAATTATAACTTTGATATAATGACGTAGTTCTGGCAGCTCCCATCTCTTCGACTATTATTAGTATTTCCGCTAGATAATGGCCCCCTTTATTACCAACATTTTTTGATCCACTGCTTACGGGACACTTTGTATTTTCAAACTTGTTTTTGAAACAATTTGCTAACTAAATATATATATAATATAAAAGAGAAAATGAAAGCAAACTTTTAAAAGTTTTATAAAAAGTGTCAATGTCTGATCGAATCATTCCATTGAGTGGAAGTCAATCGGTGACTTATGTAATCGTATATTACCGCTTACTACGGCGGATCTTAAATTATCTATTACTTCGGAACAGAGAAAGTTAGACGTACTAAAACATGTCTGACAGCTGAGTATTACAATGAATATGATTATTACGATTTAGCGAATAAATCTCCGTTGATCGAGTCACGGTAGTGAGCTGGTGAAGCGACAGCTACAGTGCAGGAATCCATTCAGATCTGCACCTGATCGGCGATGATGTTTAGCTCGGAGGATGTTGAATATGAAGGGTTTTTGGAGTTAAATTAAAAACGTCGTTCAAGTAGTAGCACCCATGTTTATGGAAATGTATTACCGTTTCAAGGCAGCTGTAGTAACCCCCGGGACGGCAGTGAACTTCACTGTTCATTGCCTTTTTGGTGGTCGCCGCTGTTAATTCTGGCTACACAGGAGATACAGTAGTGGGTATGAGTAGTGGGGCCTTTAAAAAAAATGTATTACAGTGTAATCGTGACATATTTAAAGCAGCATCGAACTGTCGATAAAAGACATCATATATTAAGTATCAATCGCGCAATGCCTCCTCTGCTGCTTACAGCAACTCCTTTAGCTTACTGGTGTTACACAGCAATTCCTTTGGAGCCTACTGGTGACCTCACTCACACGCAGGAACACAACAACACTCTAGGGAGTTGTTATTTGGCTGCGGTTTTCTGTGAAGTGGAGGTACGTCCCCAGACGGGCTGCTTTGATGCGCCCTACCTATCTTTAAACATCCAGACCGAGACAAACAGATATGTTCATGCACACAAATGTTTGTCCTGTGTGGGAATGGAACCCACGAGCGTCGGTGTCGAAGTCGCGTCATTCACGACTGAGCCACCGAGTTCGTCCAAATGAATGGTGTCACTGCGGCGGAAGAGGGCCATTGCCGTTGTTATGTCGCCGGCACGTGATGGCACATCTCGATGTCGCCGGCTGCCGCAACTGGTGCATGTTAAACACGTGCAACATTACAAGTGGAAATGACGAGCTCGGTGGCGGAGTTAGTAGCAGGTATAGCTCATTTTATACCAAGATCCAAGGATTCGATTCCCAAACATAACAAATATGTATGTGCATAATAACCATGTCTGTTTGTCTTGGTCTGGGTGTTTTTAAGAAAGCACCTACTACCCCCAGTGTTTTTGGATTTCTGCGAGTAATTGAGGTTACCTATAAGCTCCAAAGGAGATGCAACGTTAGCTGCAGAGGTGGCATCGCGCTGGTGATACTTAATGTATTACAAGCGCTCATAGAAGACAGTAACCGCTTTACATCAGGTGAGTCGTATGATTAAATGCCTCTCGACGTTGTTTAAAAAAGTAAACTCTGAGGAGTCGCTGTGTTTAGCATCAGAGGTGGCAACGCGCGAGCGATTCTGGTACTGCAAGTCTTCATAGGCTAAGTTAAGCACTTCACATCAGGCGAATCGCATGCTTGTATGCCTTCCTACATTGTATAAAAACTATCATTATAGTACAATCACGACAAACAGTTGAAGTACGCGGTATGATTGTTTTCCGCGAGACAAAAGCGAAATGCTATGCGGCGGTCATTACCGCGACGTTCTTAGAAACACTTACACAAATATTTGAAACGGCCCGGGTTCCGTTCGTGTTGAATGTCGCAATTACAAACTCATTTCAGATCAACACGAGCATCACAAAAACATAGATAACAACCTCTGAACCTTTCGCTTCCTGTCTTCGTGTCTCGAGACACGTTGATCAAATTTTAATAATACGAGTATGAATCAGCTATGGCTCAACTCTTTTAAACAGCTCTCAAAGAAAAAGGTCCACGTCGAGGTTCCGTGCATCACTAAAGAACTGGCATAGTGCAAGTCAGACTCCTAACTGAAAGGCTTCGTACCACCACAGAAAAAATATCGAAAAATCACTCCTTACGAGGCATTCTCCGTCACTGTAGATGTTAGTCGTTAGAATAACGTCCTATGGCAGGCACGACGGCAGTCGCTGTGGCGGGTGTACGCGGTGCCTGTTACAGATGACGGGTTCCTGTGAGGTGGAGGTACCTCCCCAGGCTGCGTTGATGCGCGCTACCCATCTTAAAAAAACCCGTGCGAGTCCAACTCGCGCACTGAGGGTTCCCTAAAGTAATATTTTCGCAAATTATTGTCGTAAAAATGTATTTTTTTCTTTTTGCGATGGAACTGTAAATTTACGGTTTTCGGATTTTTTTCTTTACATACACATTGACATTGCTTCTTACCAAATTTCATGATTCTTGGTCAACGGGAAGTACCGTATCGGTTTTGATTCCCTTGCGAGTGTCAAAATATGCGCATAAACAGCCGTATCTTTTGATTGCGTTAGACTCGACTTAGAAGTTTGATTTTTTCACTGCTCGAAGGGATTACAGATCTGAGTATTTGGTATTAATTTCAGTTTGATAACTCTATCCGTTCCTGAGAAAAAGGGTCTTGACAGACAGACAGACAGACAGGCGGACAACAAAGTGATCCTATTTCCGTTTTTCCTTTTAAGGTACGGAACCGTAAAAAAGAGCCCCGTCGCATTAAGAGTATATTTTTTCAATTTGAACTATAATTCCCAGACATTTAGCTTTAAATTAATGTTTAAGTTTGTGACAGAATGAATGTAATTACATCAAAACGTTTGTAAACCTGACATGATCTGTTATCCATAGTTTGTTTTCAAAGCGAAGGTTTGAACGTAAGCTTGCGTGTACAATAACAGCGAGGCTTAACCACTGTGTTACTCGTATCAGCACTTTCCTTTTTTTCTTAGTCTGAGATCTCGTCTAAAAATACAGATCCAGTTAGAAAATGCATCTGGTGCCCTCGAGACGAGAGAAGCGTGCGAGGCGGTGTCTGCGAGCGAGCCTGCCTGACACAGTTGCTGTGCAATTTCTCCGCAACTCGTTTGTGGAAACGCAGGGTCAAGTTTTCTTGGACTTTCTACGCGGGAGGTCGTGTGGTGGGTTTGCTGGTTTTCGCAATATTTATTACCGCTATTAATTTGGTTGCCATAAATAAATTGCCATAAATGATTACTGCCAATATGTCCAGTTATGGCTCTAGTTTAGAGCCACTGGTCTTTAGTACAATTCGCCGACAAATAGCGTAAATTATCTCTCTATTTTTGGGGTTCCGTACTAAAAAAGGAAAAACAGAACTCTTATAAGATCACTTTGTTGTCCGTTTGTCTGTCGTCCATATATCAAGGCCCTTTTTCTCAAAATTTCTATATTAACGCAATTAAAAGATACGGCTGTTTATGCCTCGTTTATGCAGATATTTTGACACTCGCATGGGAATCAAAACTTATAGGGTACTTCCCGTTGATTTAGAATCATGAAATTTGACAAGAAGTAATGTCATGTAGCACAAGTAAAGGAAAAAAGTTGGACTCGCACTTGACGGCTTGTTTTTATTTGTCTGGAACACGCCACCATCCCAGCTTAGCATTAGTGCTAATTAATCGCATTATTTATTTTGATTTAATAACGGACTTGTCTTCACGCCGGGTCCCTTTGGAAGCAGGCAGTGACCACCGAGCGCCATAAGACACAGTCCTTATACACCCCGCTCACTTCCTTAACATTTGTAACTCTTTTCATGCACGCTCTCCGATTTCTAGGGCTCCTGACATCACCTTCTGATAAAGCACAACCAATTTGGTCATGGTAGGTGAGTCTGGGCCTGTTTCGGTTCCTACATCATTCTACTTTCACGTTCTATATCTGTTTCGTCATTATGTTATCTCGCACTTTTTCTACATGCCCCAACCAACGGAGCATGATTTTTATTAATCTTATAATTATACGATATTTTCGTAAAACCTATCTATCTGTTTAGGTTTTTAAGAGAGGTCGGGCGCGTCACAGAAAACCACAGGCGAATAACAATCCCTTTGAGGGTTATAGTGGCCTGAGTGAGCTAGGTTAAGGCCCTAGTAAGGAGTTGCTGTGTTAGCTGCAAGGGTGGCAATACGCAAGCGATACTCCTTGTATTCCAAACGACAAAAAAAGCCGTACGTTGTGTAATACTGCCTTCTTCTTCTTCTCGTTATTCCGTTTCCTAATCCATAAGGATGGACGGGGTCCATCACCAAGGCCTAAGGTTTGAATTTTACATAGATCGACTGCCGTCAGACCTCGACAACCCAGAAGGAAAACCAGATCTTTCTTAGGTTAGATGACACGTCTTTCGAAATATAATTTCTTGGACGTTCGAGTTTCCTAAAGTAATAAATAGCAAGTAATAAATATAAATCCCAAAACACGAATGCAGTAGTACATGCCCCGCCAGGGTGCGACCCGAGGGAGGCGGTCAACAGGCAGGTCCCTCGTCCACTGGGCTGACGCTGCTCAAAGCCTTCCGGTTTGTGTTTGTTGGTTGTCGGAATGTGATGTTAGGAGCTCCAAAAACGTATTGTGAAATTTGTAAGAACCGAATCCCGCGGTGCTCGGTTCTCTCTGCCTACCTCGCATGGTATGTGGTGTGAAGATATAGATATATTGCATATGTAGATATAGTAATGCTTTGCTTGCACAATACAGATTGTAGGAAATACAATTTAAACGATTCTCATAAAAGCATGCATATGCAACAAGGACGAGTTATTGTTTACAACAATCTATTCGACCATCTGTGTGCAGAGATGGCGGGGTTGGCAAGGAAGGAAAAGGTGAAATATATATTGTATTATTTACTACATATCTGTTGATATAATTCTTTTCACAGATATATCTTGACTGCGTTCGCAATGACGAAACAAAGAAAATTGGTCTGAAACAGAGTGTCGGTGTTAAGATAAGAAAAGGCACGCTCCGCTGGCTCGGTCATGTAGGAAGAAAGAATGACGAAACAGATATACAATGCGAAATGGCAAGTATCTGGAGGGTTGAGTGAGTGAGGTTACCAGTGAATTCGTGATAGGTGAGTCTGACCTTCCTCAAATCCTCCATCTTTCCCTTTTCTTTCCACAACGTCGAGAGGTATACAAGCATACGGCCCACTTGATGCAAAGTGGTTACCGTAGTCTAGGTATAAACTCTTGCAATATATTAAGTATCGCCCGCGTAATGCCACCTCTCCTGCTAAAGCAGCAACTTCTTAGAAGCTTACTGCGCAACTACGGGAAATGGAAAGGAGAGGTGGTCCCGTGAAGATAACATGAATTTTGGCATTTTTGTACCATGTCCTTTGTCATACAAGTATGCGACCACCTGATGTAAAACAGCTACCATAGCACATGTACAAAAGAGAAAAAACTCAAATTTAAAAACGGTAATACTTGTAACCATCAAACTCGATGCGACAGTGCAAACAATAAAATTACCTTTCGATAGATATCTATAGATAGATAGACAACAATAATGGGAATAGGGCAAGTGCGAGTTGTTAAATTTTACACTTCTTTTTTTTTTTTCATAAATCGGGTATTAATCAAGGTCATTTGATACCCGTGCGCGAAGATACATATCCAACATGTAGTGCGTTAGAGAAGATTGATGTACTGTAGTACGCCCGCCGTGAATCGCTCCGAACATATCGATGGAGGTCTAAACATATACTGGGCTCTTGCGAATGTGTCGAAAATTAATGGGCTGTTAATATGAGATTTTAACATTGCCTCGGAAACAGATTCGACAAGTTTTCACTCAGATTCCATACGTTTTGACAGATAACTGTTCGATTCCGATTCAAATGTGGCTCTCCCAGGCGATGTGTATACCCTCGCTGGAGGAATTATTGGTACTGGGCTGTTGCAGAAGTAGGACGAAAGTCTATCGTAACTGTCACTTCTTCTGATTAACCGAGCGAACTACCAGACGGTAGCTCGCCACTTACTGAATTAACCTCCGAAATGCCAGGAAAACTCGACTGGACAACACTGGTGTGGATACGTCTCGGGGACGTCGAAAGATATGCTGCGCTTTTCCCGTCCGTCAATAGTTACTCATGTTACTCCAAAATTATACTATTGAATACTGCCTGTTTAGATAAGCATATAGCGATAACGATTCCTCTCTGAACTCAATGAAGACAAGCTCGTGCCTAGAGTAAATTTACGCTTTTCGTTTCTTGGTTATTCATAATTCATTGCAGAAACACGGTATGAGAAGGTTGAAAGAAAAAAATAAAGAAAAGAATGAAAGAATTTTTTTTCTTTCTTTTCTTTTCATTGCAGAAACACGGTGTGAGAAGGTTGTTACAAAACTCGAATAAAAATGTGATCAAACATGCTCAGTCAAACGTGACACGCAATGTATACTTACTCTAACACAATGAACTTACTATACATACAATATTCATGATATTAATTAAATATGTTATCTGTAATTTAGAAATACACTAACATTACAAAATACTTTATTATTTAGCCATTGGAATAATTTTAATTTAAAGTGCAATTTGATCTAACCTGCTTTGTGTGCTACTACTACCAATAATTGGTGGCGGAAGTACATTGAATGATGACTGAATCTATTAACTATTTAATTTAAAGTGTTTCATATTTAAGGTTTATATCATCATGCTAATTATATTTATTAGTGTTGCCAGCGCTAAAACAATCTTCATATCACAATGAACATAATATCGAAGGAGAACTGGCGTGTAGTGAAGTCAACGGGAACGGCCCTGGCGCCCTGGGTCACGTGTCTCGGGTGTCCAGCGGCCGGCGATGGAGAGCGATACGACCTTCAGCTACCAATATTTGAATAATGTTAAGTCACACAAGTATGACTTTATACCTATGTGTTTAGTTCATTGATAGATCAGGATGCTCTAAAGTTTTTCCACCCTCTTCCTTCCGTCATAGAACCACACGCCGCAGGCTTCCGTTGTCATTGTTCCACTGTTGGCACATTTCGTCACATACCAAAAAGTTCGGCAACTCCTATCTCTGTCGAACTATTAAAAAGTGGAACGCTTTGCCTGCACATGTGTTTCCTCCTTCCTACAATATGGGATTCTTCAAACGAAGCGTGAAGAAGCATCTTGCGACTTGGGCTTCTCTTTCGCTTACCATCAGATAAAGCGGAGCCACTATTCTGAGCTTATATATTTTTAAAAAACTAGGGAGTTGTTATTTGCTGCGGTTTTCTGGGAGGTGGAGGTACTTCCCTCTCTCAAATTCAATATTAATATATGGTATGGCACAGTAGGGATTGCAGAATTTACTCACTGCTTATTACGAGTTGTGTTGGTGCGCGTGTGGCGTCGAACAGAAGAAAAGTAATTTGATCTTAACTTCTTTGTGTGCTTCCATCACCATTTAGTTCATGAGAACTTGCGTCGTGGCGCCCGCACGCTACTCTTGTGGACGAGAGACAATCTAACTACGACGGCGGCTATTGTTCCACTCGCAGCCGCTAATTCTCATACATCAAATTGCTATTAAATTTGACTTATTAACAAATGAATCCATTATTTAATATTAAATATAAAAGAATGCTATAAATATTAAATTATTTTCTGTTTAAATAGTTAATAGATTCAGGCGTTACTTTGCGAAAGTCAAATTTACAGGCAATTTGATTTAAACTAAGTTCACGGAACACACAACGGAAGCACACAAAGTAGTTTAAATCAAATTGCCTGTATTTTCTGTTTATCCAATGGAATTGATAACTATATAGTTAGATGGTTTGGTCATTTAGAAAGAATGAATGACAAAAAAGTTATGAAAGAAGTGTAATAGGCAAGAGTGAATGGAGATATCAGTAGAGGTCGCCCTGGACGCACGCATATAGATCAAATGGTGATGTGTTGAAAAAGGGTCAAACGCACCCAAAATCGAAGAGCATGCATGAGGAGGTTGATAAGTGTGGAAGAAGCGGAAGAGGTATGTAGGGATCAGCGTGCCTGACGTTGCATAGTCTCTGCCTACCCCACTGGGAGACAGGCGTGATGTATGTGTGTATGTATAGTTAATAGATTCAGTTGTTATTTTATGAAAGTCAAATTTACGTGCAGTTCGCTCTAACCTGCTTTGTGTGCTTCCGTGATCAATTTTATTTGTATTGTTGGCAACAGCAGTGCTATAGAAGTTAAAGCTACGGAAGTTCGAAAGTTGGTAGGAGTGCAGAGCTATAGCCTTACTCGTCTTGCGACAACCTGGATACCGGAGGACACTACCGTACCTCCTGATATCCTTTTCCATTCCATCCATTTCATCCATGTTTTCGCTCTCCACCATGCACATTCAAATGTGACGCCCTTACGGTAACACGTCCGTACCAAGCTGAGGGGTTTCCTGTTATTTTTTATATTTCCGGTGTTATTTTCATAACTTCCTCTACCAGTCTACCTGAGGGTGTTGTGGTAACAATAGCTGATTCGAACATTAGTTTGTTCTTTTTTTTGACCCCTAGTGCCATTTGAAAATGTATTGCGAGACTCTACACGTCCATTGCAAAACATTATTTCTAATCTGAATTTCAAATGATTAAATACTGGAAGTGGTTATTTTGAAATTTGAAAATGATTGATAGTGAATAATTTACAAGTTACCTGCATTTTATTGCAAAAGTTTTCAATCACACTCTGCTTGTGTGCAATATCAGTGTAATTAATTCAAATAAAGTTAGTAAATCCTGATTATACACTTACATTAGTTTCAAATAGTTATTAAAATTCACGGCTTGAGGGTGTTATGTATTTGTAATAATAGTAAATTATATAACACCACTAAATAACCACCAATAAATATAAGCCGCGAATAACTTGAGAGAAAGCGCAGCACACCGCCTGATGCTACCCAGTCTGTTTTTCAAACATCTCGGGGTCTTCTACCAGACCAAGACAAACAGACAAGTGCACACAAATGCTTGTCCTGTGTCCACGAGCGTAGCGTTGCTTTCAAACAGTGATGTTTTCACACTTTTTCCACTACTATAGCTAATCATTCATTTTAAAACTTAATAAGATTATTACGCATTTTATACTGAAATTATTTTACGTGAGCTATAATATATAAGTACTATATAAGAATCAAGATCTTTGGATCTACTTTCAAATTCTAGGAGCACCCTACGCTTCAGGGAGTTAAGAAAAGCTACCACCAGCAGACCTCCGTGTGTCCTTGAGGTTCTCAGCCCCTTCCAATGAGTATGGCTCTTGGAATAACATTAGCTGTTGGAAGGGTACCGCAAAAAATTGAAAAAAAATCAGTAATTTCTAGTATGACGTAACATAACAAGTTACTTCTGGTGCCTTAAAGAGTCTGGATATTAAGTGTTTAACAATTTTTTTTATACTACGTCGGAAGGCATGTAAGCATATGGCCCACCTGGTGTAAAGCGGTTACGGTAGCCTATTAACGCTTGTAATTTACTAAGTGTCACTCGCGTGATTCCTCCCCTGCTGCTTACAAAGCAACTCCTTAGGAGCTTACTGGGGACCTCAATCACACGCAGGAACACAACAACTAGGGGGTTGTTATTTGGCAGCGGTTTTCCGTCAGGTGGAGGTACTTCCTCAAACGGGCTGCTTTGATGGGCCCTACCTCTCTTAAAACATCCAGACCAAGACAAACAGGCATATTCATTCACACAAATGTTTATCTTGTGTGCGAATCAAACCCACGAGCGTTGGTGTCAATGTCGCGTCATTCACGACTGCGCCACTGAGCTCGTCAGTGACATATAAGAAACAGTTCAATCTCACGTGACAACTCTACAAACCGATAGAAGCTGAACTTCATGTCCTTATCGAATGAGTCTTGGATACGAGCACAGTCGCCAGCATGAAGTGTACGCTTACCGTAGCCTATAAACACCGTTTTTTACAACATCGGAAGGCACACCAGCGTAGGTCGCGTACTGTGGATTTCTAAAGAGGTTTTTTTATTAACACTTCGTACAATGCAAAATTGGAGAGATGTAGGAGCCGGGGAAGGCCAAGACTTACCTACCATGACCAAATTGTTCGTGTTCTATCAGAAGGTGATGTCAGGAGCCCTAGAAACCCGCGAGCGAGAGTGAGGTATGTAGGCAGAAGCCAACCCCGCAAGTGTTTTGGCGTGAATTTATACATACATACTTTATACATACATACTTTATACATTTAAATTGCGAAATGAACTCAAGTTTGATAACGCACTTGTGATGCTTCTAGTGTTGCAGGCATCCACAGGTATTTTAGCTATTTACTATGAGGTGGGCCGGACGGCTACTTTTCAGCGTAAAAGTAAAAGCAATTACGGTCACAAATACGGCACTTCAGGTGGACAACAACATTTAATATAGATTAGTTAGCCTATGAATGCTCGTTGTACAATGAGTATCTCTTGTATATGGAAATTTGCTACTAACACAACTACTTACTTGTTATCATTCGTTCATTTTCATTTGTGAAAAACGAGGGCCATTCCATAGTATAATTACTAATTACTATGGCCATTTGCTCTATTTATAATATGGGCTCCAAGAAATCATTCAAGGAACTGTTCAAAAATAAATATCGTCACGGTAACCTCTCAGCATATTCATGTGAACAGCCATGCAATTCTGTAAGAGCAAACGTCCTTACATCCTCGGAAACATCGGCTGTCACAGCCTTGAACACAAAATTGCAATTCTTTGGTGTCGCTTTTCATGGTTGTGCGACACTAGCACCGCAAGGCTGCGTTTGGAATTGGAATTCTACAAGGCAAACAGCCTCGCGTACGCTTACAGCCTTATAGAATACCAAATAATTTAGCCGTGATCGCAGTAGACGATGTCAAAGCTGTGACATCTGTGATCACAGCGACGCACACAGCCATTACGAGTCGCTCAGAGAATTGCATGGCAGTACTCTCGTAAAAATATCAAGTGGTTTTAAAAATTCAAAGAAGTAAAAATCTCAGAAGTACAAATAAATTGCATATGGCCAGCTTGTTAATACCGGTAGATATTATTTTGTATATTGTATTCGATAATATAATGAATTGCCTGAAACGGTTGTCCTTTTCCAACAATAAGACATTGTTGAAAAATTCCATAGGGCACATAAATATACTCATTGTAAAAGGCTTATTACAGAATTGATGTGTACTGACTGACAATGACTCAGCACATTCATTAATGCATATCTTGATTGTTACCACATGACGCCATTATTAACGTACCGCTATATTAATGATTTGATAGAGCTATATTGGCAAGTTTCTTTTATCATTTCTTCTTCGCCAATGGTCATTTCCGAAATGCTGGTGGATTAAAAAAAGGAAAATGAATGAATTGAAGGCGGCACGTTAATTTACGACCACGCTACAATAAAATATATTTTTTACTAATAGATATTATCTATATATTGACGAGCTCGGTGGTATTGACTTGACAGAGACACTACCTTGACAGGAACGCTCGTGAGTTCGATTCCCACAAGGTATAAACATTTGTGTGCATGAACATGTCTATCTGTCTACGACAAAATTTTACTCTCTTTTTTATATTATAATCTCCCCCTCCCTCGAGATGAAATTTAATAAAAACCGTATACAATTGATACCAATTAAAATGTTATTGTGTACAATTAACCAGGGAAATACTTGTCCTATCACAATAACCCTTATAACTCTTTTTATTCTTCATTTTTTTACTGTACGTATTGAGCTTAACGTAGGTACATTAATTGTTTTGTCTATAACAATTTGGTTTTCTTTTTAACTAGAAAAAATATCATTTATTATTATCTATAACATAAAATATACTTACAAAAAATAACATCCAAATGTAATCCAAATCACAAATCCAAAATATCATACAATGCTATTCACAACACACGCGAATATCTACTTTACGCTGTCGATGTAGCGCACAGTTCGTCGTAGCACCGTTGACACGTGCGGAGCGCGCGCGGCCGCACTGAGAAATGAATGCAACATTCTGTAGCGAATAGATGGGACTCTCCGTGAAAGCTCTGGGACCGCTGTAGGCAAGAGTGAGCTGCTAATATTATTTTTATTACAATTATTAAAATACTTTTTTTTTATTTGAATGTGGGTATGATACAAACAGTTTTTTGTTCACTGGTAGAAGTTAGTCGTATTCGAATGTGCTTCACCAAACAAGTGCTGTATGAAGTTAAATGAGTAATTAAAGATTAGAAGCTGATAAAGATTACTATAAATACTAAGTTTACTGTCTAAATACATTATAGCATTATTTCAATTTCATATATTATACTCGTATTTTGCATAAAAAACTGTTTTGTATTCAATTTGCTTCACTGACGATAACCGTATACTATCAGCTACTAATATTTTGTAAGTTAAAAATATTTACAGCGAAATCCTGTTTTAAATTAAATGCTGTATGTTGTGGGTGGTAGTTTGGATGTTTGGTGTTTCGAACTGTCGTATCGATAATCCAGTCTTCTCGTCGGAGAGCAATACAATACTTCAATTGTCAAGTCAGGTTAAACCTCCTGGGTTATAAATACTAATGTAGTGGCAGAATAACTGGATCGAACACTATAGCCTAGAAAGCGGGAGTCTTCGAACAACTGGATAATTTAACTGTGTATTGTACAGTCAAGAAATCTTCTGTCATTGACTTTTCACAATTTTTTTCAGTAAGCGCTTCCAACCGTATTTCTTATAGTATCATATTCGCAATTTCAACGTAATTCAGTCAGTACATACAGCTTTGAAGTTAGATACAAGTACACGACTAAGTGACACTAATAACATCAGATAAGTAAAGTTGTATGGGCAATTTCGTTGACAATTTGGCTTCAAGTGCAGTTTATTTATGAACATTATTTTTTGAAGATAAAATTTTTATTAGCTTTTTGCGCATTTAGACGCGTCTTACATTTATTAAATATAATATTATTGTATCTTACTCTTTTTATACACGACTTAGATGGCAATCAATCATACGGTCTACCTGATGGTAAGCAGTTACCGTAGCCTATGGACATTTGCTACACCATCGTTGTCACTCATGCGTTGCCGACCTTAAAATATTCAATTTAGTTAGTTATTATATTTCTTATTTAATCTTTTAGCATTTTGAAAATGACCATTGGTGAAGAAGAAATGTCGAAACAAACTTGCCAACAATAGGAGGCCTCTGCTCAGCAGTTGACTAATACAAACCGAGATGATGATGAAAGTAATAAATTGGTCACTGTTGCATGCCGCCGTCCACGAGCAGGTGCGGCCGCGGAGCTTCCGCGCGTTTTCCAGACGCGTGATTTATTTCGACAGGTTGTTGTATCGCCTCGAGGCCCGATTCACGGACACGACGAGAATTGACAGTACTGCTTCTTACATATAATATGTTTTCGATAAATAAAACGTGTTCGAAGATCTGTGAGGGTTACCGGCGCTTCCTCACAGCTTTGGCCTACACTGGGGCCCTGGTCGTCAAACTGGTCAACTGGTTGAAAGACATACATTGGGCATATATAAATCTCTCAATCGGGTAATTAGTCCAAGAATCAATGTTGATACCATTAAGTCGGCAAAATAAAGTTGTAGCGCAATGAACAGTTTACAGATAAATAGAGCTCACAGAAAACCTTCTATATTCCGCCAAATAAGCGAGGCTGCAAGAAGGTCCTGAGAAATTGCTATTTTGACAGCAAGTATTCTCGTATTGCAAACGTTTATAGGCTGCTGTATCAGTGTATATCGGGTGGGTCGTACGCTCTACATCCAAACTAAACAATGGTTGTAAGCTCAATGAGGAAGCGCAGGAACTACTACATTTGCATCTTCATTTACAATATGGAAAAGGAATATTTATATACTTTAATATAGTAAAGTATTACATAATATTTAATATTTAATGTTCAAAAATTTTGCATATACTGCCTTTTTATATGCAAAAATCCTTTCACTGTGTCAGATAGCATGCCCCAGAGTCGTGAAGATTGTTATGTGAAGAGTCACAATGTGTTCCTCAATTCAATAATTCGAGAGCCAGTGATCTCATTTTCATAAACATCGATTGACTCGCAAAACTATTTGGATATACTTCAACTTTCATAGGCTCCGGGCGACTTTTGCCTGGCGAGGGGCTGCTCATGCCTTGGTAAAAATAATGATTTACTTATCATTACTTACACGCTGTAAAGCTTTGGTAGGGTGAGAAGAAATTGAAATGAACCCAGTCAAGGAGACTAGCACATGGAGAATACTTAAAAGAGGGCACATCAAAGCAGCCCGTCCGGGGAAGTACCTCCATCTCACACAAAACCGCAGCTAAATAACAACTCCCTGGAAGGTTACTGTGTTCCTGCGTGTGAGTGAGTTGATATGTTAGTAGCAGAGGTGGAATCGCGCGAGATGCGGTGCCTGCTTTACATCAGGTGGGTCGTATGCTCGTGTAGCTCCCGAAGTTGCGTAAAAACAAAATACAGTACGTTATATTTGGACTGCTTGGCTAAGTTTGTTTTTGAAGGATTACTGGTGATGATAAAGTTAGAACTAATTAAAGAAATAAGGTTTATTCATCGTCCCCAAACATTAGGTAACGTCAAAGATGATTTGTAATTGGAGGGTACATTGTAACAAACAAACTTAATTGCGGCCCATTTGGTAATAAGTGGATATCGTAGTTTATGAACGCTTTCAATAAAGAAAGTATTCCTTGCGCGTTGCCACTCCTGTTGCAAACGCAGCAACTCCTAAGAAATATACCTAAATTTCAAGCTTCCAACGCTGCAAGTCCTCGCGCTCTCTTGTATATAAAATCCGGTAGTAAGCAAGCAATTGGTCCATCTGTTGCGACGGAGACACCAAAGCCTACAACTCCTCAATGGCTTCCTGGTAGTCTTCCTCGCTGGAACTTACGCAACTTTCACTTAATGATCTCATCAATATTTTCTCACGCAAATTATATAATGTAAGTTCGTCTGTCGGACATCGGCTCGGAAACCACATTCGATCCATCCTCGTGCTGCGTGTGATTAGTGACATAACCGTATCGTCAGGTGCCATGTAATCACTCGCCATCTATCTTCACACAAACAAATATGCGCATAGAGTACTTACCTGTCACTTCTAGTGTAGACTGCGCATCGTTTACTCGTTATATTATAATAGGGGTTAAAGTATGAAATTGCCGTTTTATATTAATAGATACTTTGAATTGACATTAAATCTTCATGGTGTGAGATTTTCGAGTGAAACTTTTGTCACATGATACCTATGAGTGTTTTCTTTTAAAAAACGTGCAACATATGATTTTCGATGTTCAATTGTTTTTTTTTTATTCAGCTTAGACGTGAAAGAGGGATACTTCGAAAATCCGAGTAATTTTTGAATACGAGTTCGGAAGTTCAACTAACTCAGCAGAAATGGCTCGCAGTATCAATGCTACGTTTGGAGAGGAGACTGCTAATAAACGCACCGTGCGTTTTTTATTTAAACGCTTTCGTAATGAAAACTTCAACTTGAAGAACGAACCACGTGGCAGACCGCCCACACAGGTGAATAAGCTTAATTGAAGGAGACGGTGGAAGACGAGCCGAGTCAAACGACTCAAGAATTAGCGGCATGGTTTAACGTTACCTTACTACAATATTGACTCATTTGCATCAAATCAATAAGATAAAAAAATATCCAGGCACAGCTTTGTGACTCCTTGATAAGACACACCCACTAAACCATTACAGACGCATGATGATGACCACGTTGTACCTTTCTGACCACATGGCCGGCTTCTTTAGAACTATGTACGTAGATTTTGTCATTTTGCTTGTGTTGTGCTCTTCAATGGTGAAATAATCAATAAACAATTATTTCACGATTGAAGAGTACCAATAAACGTTTATCTAATCTTGTCTCAAAAAATTTTTTCATGAGTAAAGAGGATATTTCTATGCCTTTTACCTAAGTATCGGGATAGAAGACATTTTGATCGATCCACTGTCAACTGCAGAGATTAATTTAGGGCATGCTCTGTATATCGACGATACGCGCAGAGCGCTGTCTCGTTGTATTATACGTCACAGAATCCTAGCTTGAGTCTACCTTTCTCGCGATAAGATATTTTGTTTTCTAATGGGGTTTCGGCGAATTCTAGTATTAACAACATTAATAGTCTTTGTAGTTCTTACAATTCTATTAGGAAGTGTTGGTATATCTGTCGATAGTACGACATACGAACATACGGCTGATACCAAGCTTTTGAATTGTCTTGAAAATCTGATCCGACGGCTCCATACCCACTTTTTGCAAGGCAATCACTGCAATCCTATAATCTTTAACACCCCATTCCATATTGTAATTTGATAATAAACACTCAAATCAAATGAAGGGTTTAACATAATAAACGCGTTCCAAATTCAAAATAATTAAAGAGTAGAAAAAAAAGAAAAGTAGTTATATCATCACAATCACACAACAGGGTGCTTGAAGAGTTTTCGTGTGGTTGCTAGTGCGATCAATTCACATAAGAAGTTCTACCTCATCGCCGGTAACAACGAGGGTATTATAAGCGATCATTCGCTACATTACCTGATGCATGCGAATCGGACCGCATGGCATATTGTGCGCCACTGAGAGTCATTGCGCAGTCTATATGTAAGTGATCTATGTGCCGCGGCCGGCAGCCTCCAAATGAGGTTAGCGCCGAGTTACCTTTATTAAATTGTTGTGAATCACTTCCTCCACGCAATCTAAATATTTGTACCTAATCTCCATTTATTTCTGCTACATTATTATGAACTAGTTATTGCACAAAGCTCCGTCCGCATTGACTTGAGTTTTTCAAGTTAGTCCCAAGACTCATAAATATCTCCGGAATATGAATTGCCCTGAATTTTGACTCAAGATATAGGTAATCACCTTGTAAAGTTTCACCAAAATGTGTTCAATAGTATTTGTGTGACGTGTACTCAACAAACAGATAAACATTTGACGAGACTGGTGGTCGAGTGGTTAGCAATGACTTCTTTAACACCAAGACTCGTGGGTTCGATTCCCACACAGGGCAAACTTTTATCTGAAAGAACATATCTGTTTATCTTAGCCTGGGTGTTCTTAAGTGATGCGCATTAAAGCTGCGGTGGATGATTTTAAACTCAAGCTTATTTATAACAGTAGAAGACTAAGGAAAACCGGCAGTTAAGTTCTCTATGGTTTAGACCTGTTGGTAACTGAGCCTAACATCATGGCGAGATTGCACCACGACTTCGTTTGTTTTACCACTTGGAGAGAAAGGAGCAGACACACCTTACAGAACACCGCAGTCAAATAACAACACCCTGGAGGATTCTTGTGTTTCTCTGAGTGTAGGCGGTTACCAGTAGGCCCTGTAGGAGCGGCTGTATCAGCACCAGAGGTGCTATCGTGCGAGCGAAACTTCCCATATTGCAAGCGTTGATAGGCTACGGTATCTACTTTACATCAAGTGGGTCATGTGCTTGTATGCCTCCTGACATATAAAAAACATGCCGAGCAGCCCATGCTTGCTGTTATCAGGTCTGCTTGCCGCCTTGGCCATACAAAATGCTGTAGATTAAAACTGGTTCATTAAAAAGAATAATTATAATTAAGATAACTGAATAAAGTGCAATAAGATTACATCAAAGAAATATAAGACGTGTTTTAGTGCCCTCGACTAATAAAGAAACAAACCGTCTAAGACCAAGACCAACTACTGCATTATACGTTAGGAGCCCTATAAACCGGTGGGCATGCGTGAAAGGAGCTATGAATGTTAAGAGCGAACGAGGTGTGTAAGGACCGCGTCATTACCTTCGGTTCCCTCGGCCTACCCCGCACGGTCCTGGCGAGAATATATACATAAATATATAGAAAAATATAACATGTGAACAATGTGTGAATGAAGACTGAAGCACGCACCACATCGCCTCGTCGGCAGTGGCGCGTGACTTCGGAAGTCGCTGCCTCGACCTCGCCTCGGGCCGCGGAGTACGCGGTAACTTGTAACATGTGGCGTGATGTCCTAATATATTTATCTATCTAGCTATAACTTTACGCCAAATCCCTTACGGGGTAGGCAGAGAGAACCGAGCGCCACGTGACTCGATCCTTACATACCTCACTCGCTTCTTTAACATTCATTGCTCTTTTCATGCACGCTCGCCGGTTTCTAGGGCTCCTGACATCACCTTCTGATAGAACACGACTAATTTGATCATGGTAGATAAGTCTTGGCCTTCCTCGGCTCCTACATCCTTCCGCTTTTGCATTGTATATCTGCTTCGTCATTCTTTCATCCTGCATTCTTTCTACATGTCCGACCGAGCATGCCTCTTCTTATTTTAACACCGACGCTCTCTTTCATATCAACTCTGCTTCTAACCTCATCCTTGCGATATAATAAAACTAAATTTAAATTATAAAAACTCTGACACCTAACCTACAAAATAACAAAACATGTCGAAGAACCACCGCTAGAAAACCTGCTTTCAAATAAAAACAACTGCATCCAAATCGATTCACCCGTTTAAGAGCTACGGTGCCATAGATAGACACACACATACATAGCGGTCAAACTTATAACACCCCTATTTTTGCGTCGAGGGTCAAAAATAAAATTAAGGAAAGACCCTTCCTCTGTGTGTTCTACTGATTGCACAATGAATTGACTGTAGGAGTCCTTCGATGCGACATCACCAGCTTCCTGGCACACAGGCACTGCTCGACACGTCGCGAGACATGTCGAGCAGTACAGTACAGGAGCAGTAGTTCGTAGCAAACCTACGAACCCGCCTGTTGAACACTAACTTATGAACGTTTGCAATACATTAAATATCACTCACGCGATGCCGACTCTGCTGTTAATACGGCAACTCCTTAGGAGTTTACTTGCCTACACTCAGGAACACAAAAACCCTTCAAGTAGTTATTTGACTGTGGTATTCTGTGAGGTGGAGGTACATTCCCATCAGTGTTTGCTTTCTCTGCCGAAGATATCCCATGGGCTGACGGTGAAGTAATCCTTAATAAACACATGATATGAAGGATATGTCCAAAGGATTATCTTTGACGGTATCGTTACGTTCTTGGCGTTTTCGTCCATAGGCTGCAGTAATTCCATACCATACAAGAGGCGGTACGACAATTTGCTTTTTTAGGGTTCCGTACCCAAAGGGTAAAACGGAACCCTATTACTGAGGCTCCGCTGTCCGTCCGTCCGTCCGTCCGTCCGTCCGTCTGTCACCAGGCTGTATCTCATGAACCGTGATAGTTAGACAGTTGAAATTTTCACAGATGATGTATTTCTATTGCCGCTATAACAACAAATACTAAAAAATGGAATAAAATAAATATTTAAGGGGGCTCCCATACAATAAACGTGATTTTTTTGCCATTTTTATTGATAATGGTACGGAACCCTTCGTGCGCGAGACCGACTCGCACTTGACCGATTTTTTGTTTATAAACAAGTTCATTTCTTCCTAACGTTAGCCCGTTTCATATCAAAAAAGCTAAGTTTGCGTACTTGACAATAATTACCTTATGTATCAATGATACCAATTTGTATGGCACTCACTGTGATCACCTGGCTCCCTACCGCCCGCCGCCGCGGAAGCCTAGCTCTGCAAGCCGGTAGCCCAGTCACGCCCAATTTCACAGTTGTGGTAAATTTCGCACTAAATTTGCCTGACTAATTCTTGTTCACGCACGCTTTGCACAAATCACTTCATTCAGTCGCGATGTTCCGCGTTTATTCGCGACATGTAACTGATGAGTTCATTAAATGTTGATTTGTCAAACGAACCACGTGTACCTATTACAAACATTTACTAACTCGTTCAACTGTTGGTGCTATACATCGCTAACTCGTCATAAAAATAGATATGTTGTATAATTTATTTATTTATTAGGGTTCCGTACCCAAAGGGTAAAACGGAACCCTATTACTGAGGCTCCGCTGTCCGTCCGTCCGTCCGTCCGTCCGTCCGTCCGTCTGTCACCAGGCTGTATCTCATGAACCGTGATAGTTAGACAGTTGAAATTTTCACAGATGATGTATTTCTGTTGCCGCTATAACAACAAATACTAAAAAATAGAATAAAATAAATATTTAAGGGGGCTCCCATACAACAAACGTGATTTTATTGCCTTTATTATAGATAATGGTACGGAACCCTTCGTGCGCGAGTCCCACTCGCACTTGGCCGATTTTTTAATAAGGTTTGCCAACATGTTTACATTTTACTACAAAACATTTTAACAAACGAAATGAAGAATCAGGATGTAGACCCAATTACAGGCGAACACAGCATGCGTTAACTAACTAGCTAACACTATGTTCAATTGAAAGTAAACAGTATCCTAAAATAATTGTGAAATATTTACATATTTTTACTCAAACGTAAGGATCAGAATCAGACGCTGTATTGCAGACAATGCAGTTGTAAAGATGTCCACTTGAAATGTCGTAAATATCTTGTTGTGGTTACGACATATCCTCTCTTTGTTACCATAGGCGTTACCATAGCCTATGTACGCTTGCAACAATTCAGAATCTGTGTGGAAATAATTCAGGCCACCTTTTTTTTAATCTTCAATCTACCATTTGACATCATTATTATAGTGCTAATGTTCGACACGAGTTTATTGCTTCATAAATTATGATATTTATTTGTAATATCAAATTGTAGTATCGATTGAATAAGATTCAATGAGACTATATTTGTACTTGTAAAAGTACTTCGGAGGGCACGCGAAGCTGTCACTCTCGACGAGAAGTCATTGGCTTGAAAACACTGGCCTCAACCAATCCGCATTTGAGCCATGGTGCAGTATGCTCCCAACCTTCTGTTGAAGGCAGACCCGTATCCCTGCAGTGGGATGAGTAAAGGTCGCTGTGGGTTATTTAAATAATATAATACATGTCTTATGGTGAACAACTCGCGCGTTGCCAACCCAGTTAAAACGTGGCGCCTTCGTTGGTAACCCTCGCACGGCGTACTTCGACAACAAGATCTACTACGACTAAGGTCACGCGAGCGAAAAGCTCATTGTGATCTGTCATGCGCGACTATTTTGGTCCCAATATGTGAGGATGAATTCCTTGCGGATGGTTAGCGATTATAGAAGGCTTAATATTTGTAGTAACAATTAAAATGGATACAACAAAGGGAGGCTGTCGCTGCTTAAACCAGGAGGATTAATAACAGATGTACAACACAAAAGTGGAAGGTAGGCCAAGACTCGACCACGTTGATGTTGTTTTAGATAGAAGGGTGCATTTAAGAGAGCTAGGGTACATCAAAGCAGCCCGTCTGGGGAAGTACTCCACCTCACAAAAAACAGCAGCAAAATAACACCTCCCTGGAGAGTAGTTGTATTACTGAAACTGAGTGAGATCTCTAGTAAGCTCCTAAGAAGTTGTTAACATCAGAAGTAGCATCGTGCGAGTGACAATTAATCTATTACAAGCGATTACATGCTACGATATCCGCTTTACATCAATTGGGCCGTATGCATGTTTTCCGACGTTGTATAGAAAAAAATCGGCCAAGTGCGAGTGGGACTCACGCACGAAGGGTTCCGTACTATTATCTATAAAAAAGGCAAAAAAAAAAAACACGTTTGTTGTATGGGAGCCCCCTTAAATATTTATTTTATTATATTTTTTAGTATTTGTTGTTATAGCGGCAACAGAAATACATCATCTGTGAAAATTTCAACTGTCTAACTATCACGGTTCATGAGATACAGCCTGGTGACAGACGGACGGACGGACGGACGGACAGCGGAGCCTCAGTTATAGGGTTCCGTTTTACCCTTTGGGTACGGAACCCTAAAAAGGAAGTACCCTTATGCAGCGGCTGAAGCCTCTCTAGAGCAAAATCCTCCACCTGAGCACACCGCGGTCACTCTTAATAGTTAGTTAGGTACCTATGGCGGCGGTCTCCTTAAGACACGCCGTCATTTTCTAAGCGTATGCTCTGTAACTATTTGAGTGACGCTTGCGTCGCCCCGCATACCCTGGGGCAATCGCCTCCAATGAAGCTCTAAAAGACGATAGCCTTCCCGGCTAAAGCCATCCCTAGGCGGTGTTTAGTCTGACATAACTCGTTCGGCCGTCTGAAAGGGTACTCATGAGAGTTCACCGCCTCCCTCCCATCGGGTCCAGGAGGGTGCCGCTCACGGAAGAATGACTAACGCACACTCGGTGTGGGTTAGTCCTTCTCTTGTGGGTCTACACTACATTTTCTCGGGCAAAAACAAAAAAAAATTAACGTGCCCTTATAGAAATCAACTTAAAGTAGCAAGTAAGCACGGAGTCGATTTTCATTGCCTACTCGCGAGGGACTCGGCGTGAATATAATAAAATATAAAATGTAAACAGGAAGTAGATGTGCCGTCAACAATGTGACATTTCATTTGTGTTATGACACAGTAGCGGCCAGGTCGCCGCCGCGGCCGGAAGTCGCCGGCTGTCCCCGTGACACCGTGTGGATCGTGGCCTGTGGCTGTGTCACGCTGCTCCTCATTTCCTCGCACCTTCCTTTTCTTCTGGCAAGTTGTAACACGACGACTCCTTAGGAGCTTACTGGTAACCATACTTATAACCCTCCAGGAGGTTGTTATTTGGCTGCAATTTTCTGTGAGGTTCAGGTACTACCCCAGGCGGCTTGTTTTAAGAGAAACGGTGTCTCTCTTAAAACTATTATTAGTGTTATACAGTATCTATTTATTGAGTTACTTTGAATTATTATGAGTTACTTTAATTAGGTACTGAAAGTCTTTATTGTACCGCTATGCAATTACAATGTTTCCAAAGAAGCGCCGCTTATGCTGAGAAGTGTTATGGATGTTAAAGAAGCGTGTGGGTTCCGCGTCTTATCACGCTCGGTTCTCTCTGCCTACCCCACAAGGCACCTAGCGTGAAGTTATAAATACGATACAGTTTTAGGAACATGTAAAGTTCTCCCCGAGCCACCAGAGGAAGCGGCTACCAGGGTATCGTACACATAATTACAGCCTCAGCCACAGGGACACTTTCTCGTCGCTAGCGGTCGACGATTACCGATAATTAGCTGCCAACAGCGGTCGGGCGGCGGGCGGCCGGCGTCCGGCGGGTCCCGCACGAGATGGGGCCGATACAGCTCCGAGCTGTCGAATTTGACGAGCCGACACCAATCACATCACACTTTCTCATCATTTAAATAGGGTTATATTTTCGCTGCATCACTCTTTCTAAACAATTATTTTTGATATGCTCAAAGTCCAAAATTAGTATCTTTGCCACATCAACATATTACAGCGAACCACTTGGTCTTAATATCAGCTTGGTCCTTAAGATCATCGGTTACGAAATGATCCCGATATTTGTATTGGTAGACACGTTTTACCTGGTTACCATTGATTTTGATAGCAGGCACGGATTCAGGACAATTCCTACTAACGGCAATAAAAACCAATTTAAAATTTAAGAAAGTCGCATTTTTTTAAATTACCTAAATAGTAAACCATGCTGATGAGCGTAACTCTCACATATCTCTAGAAGTTCCCTAAGCGCCCTGATCATCGGACTCAGCAAGGCCATATCATCCGTGTAACTGATATTATTAACACTGACGTCATCGATGCTACATTCGATTGCTTTATTGCTGAGTTCAGCGATCAGGTCATTAACATACAAGTTAAACACCTTTGGTGATGTTATCCCCCCTGTCTTACGCCACTTTCTAACCCGTACGATGCTGAGAACTTATCAGCCCTACTCACGCTATTTGTCTAATTGTGGTACCAATATTGAAAAATACGCAACAGTTCGGCCGGCAGCTTCTTATCACCAAGATTACCTAATTATGTTTATCTTAGTGTCCGTGTCTTTAAGAATGGTAGGACGCATATAGCTGCCCATTTGGGGAATTACCTCCACTTTACAGAAAACCGTGGGCAAATAACAGCTCTGTGTAGTGTAGTTGTGTTTCTGCTAGTCAGTGAGACATCTTCTTCGTATCTACGCCAAATCACAATTGACGAAGATATCAGGTGAAAGTCAGTTAATATACACAGATGAATTTGGGTTTTTCAAGAGTTTCTGAAAAACTGTAACAACAAAACATCACTGAACTTATGCGGAACCATCGTCGAGGAATGCGCTATAGAAAAGATATCGCGTGATATATACTACTCTGTGTAAAAAGTATCGGGAATATGTCAATAAAAAGACCCGCGTAAAAGAGGTCATTCTAATTTTTTTACTGCATGTTGGTAGCACTGTACTGATTTAGCGCGCAAAATTTGAGCGGGATCTGTCATTTAATTTGTTTTAAACTACACTTTTTGTTGGTCATAGTTTTGAGTCCTCGGCGATTTTTACAATGGAAAATATTGTTGAACAAAGAGTGTGCCTTAAATTTTGTGTTTCAAATGATATTTCATGTGGTGAATCACTAAAAATGTTGCGAAATACCTACGGCGAATCGTGTATATCGAAAACAAGGGCTTATGAATGGTATAAGGCTTTTAAAGAAGGCCGAGAAGTAGTAGTAGACTTGCCTCGTTCTGGTAGACCTTCAACCGCTACGACCAGAGAAAACATCGACAGAATCAAGAAGCTAGTGCTCGAAAATCGACGTATGAGTCTGAGAGAGTTGGCTAGTGAGGTGAACATATCTTTTAAGTCCGTCCACAACATTCTCATTGACATTTTAGGCATGAAACGCGTCGCCGCTCGACTAGTTCCAAAAGAGCTCAATTTTGTTCAAAAAGCGCAGCGAAAGCATGTCGCTGAAGATATGGTTTCCCGAGCTTCTACGGATCCGACCTTTATGAAACGTATAATAACTGGCGACGAGACATGGGTTTATGAGTACGACATGCAAACAAGCCAACAGTCTTCAGAATGGCGTCTCGAAAACGAGCCGAAACCCAAAAAACCGCGGCAAAGTCGCTCCAAAATCAAGGTGATGCTGACAGTTTTTTTTGACTACCGTGGTGTGGTTCACTCCGAATTCCTTTCAGAGGGAGAAACAGTGAATAAAGAATATTATTTAGGCGTCATGAAGCGTTTGCGTGAGAGTATCCGCCGAAAACGTCCAGATTTGTGGCAACACAACTCATGGATGCTGCACCATGATAATGCACCATCACACACAGCCATTATAGTGAAAGAGTTTTTAGCGAAAAATTCAACAAAAGTTCTCGACCAAGCACCGTATTCACCTGATATGGCTCCGTCTGACTTTTTTTTATTTCCCAAGTTAAAATTACCACTTCGAGGAAAACGTTTTGAGTCGATAGAAGCCATAAAAGAAAATTCGCTGAATGAGCTAAAGGCCATACCGCAAATAGCCTATGAAAAATGTATGGAAGACTGGGTGAAGCGGTGGAGATGTTGTATTGCAAGCGATGGGGCCTACTTTGAAGGCGATAAAATAAATTTAGATGAATAATTTGTATTTTTTGTTTTATTGACAAATTCCCGATACTTAGTACACAGAATGTATACAAAAAAAAAACTGTCGAATTAATAACCTCCCCCTTTTTCTGACGTCTCTTAAAAAGCTGCGCAGCTAAGTTTTGCGTGAATCAATTTACTTAATAGAGCAGTCAGATCTTTGTTAGATGTTGTCAGCGCTTGTCAGATCATGACAACAATGAACCGAGATCGAGCGGCGGTTCCTCAACACGACTCTTCAATATATCGTTGCTATAAATCTCCATTGTAAGGAACTGTTGTGTGCACACGGAAGAGAACCCTTCTGTCCGAACGCGGCGTCGCGCGCTGCCGGCTTGGGCATTTTACTAAATGTAAATTGCAGAGACAACAAAATAAGGGAGGTAGGGCACATCAAAACAGTCCCATTGGAGGAATACCTCCAACTAAAAGGAAACCGCAGTCAAATAATAAGTCACTATATTGTTGTGTTCCTAAGAGTGACTGAGGTTACCAATGACCTCCTTAGGAGTTGCTGTGTTAGCGTTGAGGGTAGTATAGCAAGATTATTGTAACTACTTTACATATGGGCAGTATGCTTGTATGCATCGCGACGGTGTATAATAAAAAAATACCCTACAGTTATTATTAGGCTAACTGCTACTATTACTACCGCTATTGGATGAAGGTATGAATGAATTAAATCATTCAAACCAATAGTAGTACCAATAGTTAGTGCGCAGGTGGCGCAGTGGTGAAACGCGTTGTTACGCTACTTTGACACCAACGCCCGTGGGTTCGATTCCCACACAGTACAAACATTTGTATGCATGAACATGTCTGTTTGTGTTGGTCTGGGTATTTTTTATGTATAATAAGTATGTATTTACAAAAAAAAATGTATTTACGTATGTTTATCAGTTGTCCTTCGCTTACTTTGGGGCTAGGTGGCGCTGTGTAATTTGTCCAACAAGAAAACAAAATAATAATAATAGTAGTATATTGGTATTATACTTCCAAGGAGCGAGGTTATTATTCGATTTAGTTTTCTAAAAATAACAAATACTTTCTTAAAAGGGCTTAGAAGTAGCTTTTATAAACAATGGCTCTGAACACCAGAGGGAGACTTTATAAAAAAGTCCTCTGCATGGGTACACGTCTCACCTATTTCTACCGCCAAGCAGCTACATTTGTATAGCTGTGTTCCGGTTTGAAGGGTGACATATGGCAGAGCAATTACTGGGTACTATGACGAAACATCCTTAAGTCACAAGATTGGCAGCGCGCGAGTAACATCCCTGTGGTATTGCGAGCGTCAATAGGCTGCGGTAACCGCTTACCATCTGATGCGGGCCGCATGCTTGTTAGTTGTATAAAAAAAAACAACAAGCCTGCGGCAGCTCCCCGCTGAGTACGGACCATCTGATATCCTGCACCCGTCCTCATACATCTTTACAGCCCCATAAACTCATCGATCCAAATCCAGACTATGCAACGGGATATATGTTAATAAATAGGACACACAAAGAAGAAGCCGACCATTGCGATACTTATTGTATGCGTGTACTGCTGGTATGCGTATATGCCTCGTGAGGTTGTATAAAAAGTTGTCAGCTATCTCTATGATACAGCCGTCCATTCCACGACGATGACAAGTCGTTTACGTCGTCGACCACGTGCCGCTGTAATAGCCGCCATTACTATTTACGAGTAACTACCGCGGTTACCACTGCACTATGCTATTATCTCCGCGAACACTTTAGACTTTACAAATATTTCGACAACAACTTTTGTTAGCTTCAATTCTTCAGCTCAGCTATAAGTAATATATCCGGTAGGAACTATTGATATATGTATTATATTTGATATAAATTTACTTTAAATTTATACAGGCTTACGTTATGAAAATAACATATGTCCGTAAAAATTTAGAGTCGTTTCCAAACTTCAGTGAAAAACTTGTTGTTAGAACTGGTAGGTCTTTGTTGTATATTGTATTCGATTCGAGAATAAATTCCCTGGAACAGTTCTGTGCTTACCTGACAATGTGTTCAAAAAGCACAGCACTGAAATAATTCAGCACAAACAAAACTACACGTGACTGATGATTTGATTAAACGTTTGGCTTGTTCGTTGGTTGTTCCGCGTGAATTACAAACATTTAGCAACTTATTTTGCAATTGGCAATTTTATTGTAGTTGTTTACTACAAACTTGTCATAAAATTAGGTATAATGTATAATCTGCTTGATGGTAGGCAGTTACCATAGCCTATGTATGCATGAAACAATTCACCTTTTATCAATAATCTTCAATTCCACCATATGGCATCATTATATATCCTATGCTAGTCCTATTTTTACCCTGTCCTTATCCTATCTGTCGAATATACATCTGACCTGTTCCCGTCGAACAGGTCAGATGTATATTCATAATCTCTCAGTATTTTATTACTATAAATTAAAAACCGAGATCGAGGACAAAAGAAACTGCCATAATTCACAAGTAACAGTTTTCATTCGTGTAGTGCGAAAACAGATCTTAAAGAAATACAAAGAATATCAGTGACATAAGCAAATAAAATATATAACTGTTGCGGATTACCAAATTCTATAGGTATGACATTGAACTTCATTCGTAAGCTGATTTTTTGCTTTGGTACCATGAAACGTTCGACAGGAAAATTATATCTTAACCATAGACAACGAAGGATGCTCGAACAATACGTTATCTCACCTTCCAGTACCACAAAGAGTGAGATAGTGGAGCAATATATATTGAATTGATGAAGTAAACAACATTAGAAGGAAATACTGTAGGTATTATTGCGTCTAAAACATGTATTTTTATGAAATTATTATTAATCGCAAGCGCTGTCGCCGTCGGCTCAAATAGGCCTAAACCGCAAAATAAACTTTGCGACATGTCTTGATCACGGACTCCTCCTAAAAAAACTGGGTATGAAACCATGAAACCAGATGAATCTGTACAGGAATCTGACACCGCATCGTATTTTGTCATTGCAGAGACATAACATGGGAATCAAACATAGCCAGCGCCATAAAAACTTAACAAAAAGCTAGTCTCCAGAAATTTATAAATAATCAAACCGTGTATAACACCAGGCATGCTTCGTTGTATATAGAATACATCAAAAGTTATAATTAAATATAAACTACGAAATTTTAGGAACATCATACAAACAATCCAGGAACCATTTTAACAATTTACTAATAAATCTTAAAAATCAGTGTGAAAAAGATCAATTACTAGCTACAAAAAACAACACTAAGAGACTCTGAACTACTATAAAAGCAAAAATCAAGGTCATGCCGAATCCCTCAAAAGCAAAGACCCCCATAACAACAATTACTAAAATTATCGAATATTTATCCAATATCGTCAAAACGCTTTCTGATGAAATTCCCTCAACTATACCCAAGTTTAACACCCCTCTGTTAACTCATTCGTTCTCTCGTCTACTGACTGTAATGAAGTTTACGGGACAGTCCAAACCTTAAAAACCGATTGCTCTCCTGAATAGGATTTCATAAACGCCAGAGCTCTTCAAATCATACTCGTAGCAGAATTCATAAAGTCAGTACTCACAAGTCTGATAAATTGTTGCATGATGCTGGAGTGTTCCCACTTGCTCTAAAAAAGCGGTAATCCATACGTTGAATTAACTTCGATACTTGTAAAGTAGGGTGTCATATCATTAATATGTCTATCAAAAATATTCTTCGTGAAAAGCCTTTCTATGGAGTTGACAAACTGACGATGTCTGGAAATAATCCTATTACTTTGAACGACCAGCCATGCAATTCTGTAAGAGCAAACATCCTTACATCCTCGGAAACATCGGCTGTTATAGCCTTGAACACAAAATTGCAATTCCTTAGTGTCGCTTTTCATGGTTGTGCGACACTAGCGCCGCAAGGCTGCGTTTGGAATTGGAATTCTACAAGGCAAACAGCCTCGCGTACGCTTACAGCCTTATAGAATACCAAATAAAAAGCCGTGATCGCAGTAGACGATGTCAAAGCTGTGACATCTGTGATCACAGCGACGCACACAGCCATTACGAGTCGCTTAGAGAATTGCATGGCAGTTCTCGTACGTTCATATAAATATATTTCGTGTACTTATCCCGGAAACGGCTCCGACAATTTGGATCACATTTATATTTAGATTAGGTTTTGCTTTTTAGGGTTCCGTACCCAAAGGGTAAAACGGAACCCTATTACTGAGACTACGCTGTCCGTCCGTCCGTCCGTCCGTCTGTCACCAGGCTGTATCTCATGAACCGTGATAGTTAGGCAGTTGAAATTTTCACACATGGTGTATTTCTATTGCCGCTATAACAACATATACTAAAAAATGGAATAAAATAAATATTTAAGGGGGCTCCCATACAATAAACGTGATTTTTTTTCTCATTTTTGCTAGATATTGATAACGGCAACAGGTCGTCGCTTGAAATATTCACAGAATATTTAGTTGTATATTCACTTTAAGAATAAATAATTAAATTAAACTAAAACAAATATTTAAGGGGGCTCCCATACAACAAATGTGATTTTTTTGCCGTTTTTATAGATAATGGTACGGAACCCTTCGTGCGCGAGTCCGACTCGCACCTGGCCAATTTTTTAAATTCATATATCTTAATTGTTTATCCTAAAAAATAGGATTGATATGAAAAACATAAGCGAATGCCGCGCAAAGCTACCAGTACTAAATATTTAAATACCAGCTAAACTCGCGTCTAGAGTGTGCGCGCCAACCTCGCTGTGATGAGTGTGCATTACAATAACGCGGTACAGTTATCCTCATGATGTAGAGATACCGTACACGTGTCCAGACCCTGGCAGTCCACTTGCCTCGCAAACTACAACGTTCAGTTAATAGTTTTGGTTTACAAGAACTAGTTTGAGGCCTTGGTTGTGGGCATGCTCCGTTGATTCGGACATGTAGAAATAATGCAGGAAGAAAGAAATACGAACCAGATATACAAAGCGAAGTGATCCATGAAAACGACGATCAAATTCATAAGGTGTGTAAGAACCGAGCTACAAGAGTCGGTTCTTGTATACCTCACTCTTAAACATCGCCTCTGCCTATCCCGCAAGGGATTTGACGTAAAGTTACAGATAGATAATTTGGTGCGATTGGATCTATCTAGAGCTTCTCCGTGCTGGGGGGCACTTTAAGCCACCGGTCCCGGCAGTGTCACAAATGACATTCGTCAAGCTTAGCCGGCGGCCTTCAGGCGGTTTGAAAACATTGCCAATAACAATTTCTGAATAATTGACGAGCTCGGTGGCTCAGTCGCGAATGACGCAACTTTGATATCAACGCTCGTGGGTTCGACTCCCACACGAGGTAAACATGAGTGTGCATGAACATGTCTGTTTGTCTTGGTCTGGATGTTCTAAGAGATGTAGGGCGCATCAAAGCAGCCCGTCTGGGGAAGTACCTCCACCTCACAGAAAACCGCAGCCAAATAACAACTCCCTAGAGTGTTGTTGTGTCCCTGCGTGTGAGTGAGGTCACCGGTAAGCTTCCAAGGACTTGCTGTGTAAGCAGCAGAGGAGCCATCGCGTGAGTGATACTTAATATATATATAATAGTGTTAATAGGATACGGTACCCGCTTTACATCAGATGGACCGTGTGCTTGTATGCCTTCCGACGTAGTATAAATGGGGATTTCCTAAATATTATAAAAATGGAAAAGTTCATGTACCCGCTTAGGTGAAATTAGAATTCACTACCCCTCGGTTGAGTACTCCCAAGGACGAACGCATTTCTATTTGTCGTTGTAAAGACACTACACCGCCATCTACTAATCCGATAAGTGACGCAATGTTAATCTGAAACTAACCAGTAAGAGCTTCCCGTTCTGCTTTACACCCGAACTTGAGTCATTGACTTACCATAACATCGGTGTCATTGGTTATTTCTTTCATGCCAGTCAGCAGCTCGTGCACCCACGAGTGCGTACAGACTTCGGGCGCTGGTTCATTATCCAGTCGTCGGAAGTACCACCAGTGACAGACATGCCACGAGCCTTAGTGTTAAGCTAGCATTGGCATTGGCCACCGAACTGGTCGTCGATGTTGGACCTAAAGTCCTGGAACTAGAGCGTCTTGAAAAAAACAACACTGTCGGACGCAATGAATGTATTGTACGCTCAGGTCGATTGGAATGTGCGTGGAAGTACACATTACACAATTTCGTAATACGCAGGACAACACGCTGAATATATCTATCTATTTATAACTTCACGCTAAATCACGTAGGCAGACAACCGATCGCCACGTGACTCGATCCTTACACACCTCACTCTCTTCTTTAACATTCATTGCTCTTCTCGTGCACGCCCGCCGGTTTCTATGACTCCTGACATCACCTTCTGATAAAACATGATCAATTTGGTCGACATCCTTCTACTTTCGCGTTGTATATTTTCGTAAATCTTTCCTTTTTTTGATACCACTAAGGTGGCAAACAAGCGTACGGCCTGCCTGATGGTAAGTAGTTACCGTAGCCCATGGACATTTGGAACTCCAGGGGTGCCCTCTTTTGCGTTGCCGACCCTGTAAGAACCTCTTCACGCCTTTCTTGACCTAAAGTCCTGGAACTAGAGCGTCTTAAAACCCCATACTGTAGTTCTTTAGGAAAACCTCGGCAGGGAACTCATTCCACAACTTAATATTTCTCGGTAGAAATCTTTTTTGGTATCGCACAGTACGCGACCATTGCGGTTCCAGTATATAAGGATGAACTCATAGCCGTCCTATTGTATTCTTTCTACATGTCTGAACCAACGGAGCATGCATCTTCTTATTTTAACACCGACACTTTCTTTCAGACTAATCTATTTCTATGTCTGATTGCAGCCTCCTGCGGATAGATCCATTGGGGATGGCCGCGGCGCCGGACCGTCAAATACTGACACCACCTATATGAGACCCCTGGCTCCTTCGCAGAGCAACCGCCCTAACCAGTAAGGTTTGAGGTGCATTGTGAATGAAATCCGAAAATTAATCGCATTTGAAGGGACCCAAATGAGTGAGTTTAGTTTCCTACTACACTCTCTCATTTGGGTTCATTCAGATGCGATTAATTTTCGAAGAGTTATGAGCCGATACGCAAGTGATGCTCCTTGCGAAGTACTCGTATGGTATAAAAAGACGTTAATATAAATACAAAGCCTGAAAAGTATTATATAAGGTAAGACTAAATATGGCAATAACTGCGACACTACCAATAGGTACAGTGAAGGTCACAGGTCTCCCGTTCTACCGGCCGGCCGGCCACCAGGAGCGCGCCGGCCTGCACGCCAATAAAACTTAAAAATGACAACATTCGCCTCTATCACTAATAAGTGAAAGTCTATCACTTCTAATGGAAATACTGCGGATTTTTAGTGTTTGGCGCAAGTGTATAAATAGTTGTCAGATGAATTGATTGTTGTATGAACATGTGGCGAACTGCCGAATTTGCATGACAGCAATATAAACTTTAAATAGTTATAATCAATATACGTAATGCCTTTGATTTTTTGATTATTATATTGTATTTTTTTTCTGTTATTTCTTTACCTTTAATTACATCTTTTATAATCTAATCCTCGCATAGTATATTGATTATGGTGTAAATAAATGAAAAATTGGTCATACATTTTCAATAGTATTTACCAGTTAAAGATAAAAAAAAGCTTTCCTAACGGTTAACCAAACTTTATACCATCCATAATCCAACAACTTAACCTATGGGTTAACTCGTCAGGAGTCTATGGGTTAAAGAAGAGAATAGTTACATTATTTGTATAGGTGAACTGGTGGGGAATTGTCTACTTTATGCGAACGAAGCCGTGCTTGTAGCAGACACACCGTCTGCACTGCAAACACTACTCACAATAGTGAAAGAGGATTGTATAGAGAAAGACTTCCAACTAAATGCGAAGATAACAAAGATGAAAAAGAGAAAACGCAAGTCTTCCTGCGACCACGGACGCTGCAAAGCATTCGAAACGTCAGGTTCAACAAAATAAATAAAACACGCGATACTTCCGTTAAAAATTGTTTCATTCAATGTGTAACAATCGCGAAAACCTAAGACAATACTAAGAAAACGCAAGAATTAAGGTTTATGATAATGTGTTGGAACAAGTGAATAAAAGTGTATATTATAGATGCACTTTCAGCAGGGATGGAAGGTAACCGCTGATGTGGAGGCGAGTGAGGACACTGAATGGTCTGAATGGAGCATTGCGAAGACTTCTTGGCGGTAAGAAAGTGAACCTGAAGCCACAGCTCGCTATACACAAGGCGCCAAAAATAAACGCCATCGAGATGCGAGCGTTGCGTAAAATCTGCGGTGTAGCACTTGTAGACCGAGTTCGCAATGTACATGTGACAAAAAGAGTTCATCTGAAAGAGAGTATCGATAAAAAAGAAACATGCTCCGTTGATTGGACATGGACTAGACTATACTAGACTCTACTATCATGACCAAATTAGGTCGTGTTTTATCGGAAGGTGATATCAAGAGTCCTATAAACGCGAACCTGGCGAGCTTGCAAGAATACAGCTATAAATGTTAAAGAAGCGAATGAAATGTTAAAGACCGAGTCAGGTGGCGCTCGGTTCGCTCTGCCTTCCCTGAGTCGACGTGAAACTATAAATACACACGTGTAGCTCAACAACCGCCAACTCTCGCAGCTTGCGCCGCCATTAAAACTAATGAACTCATACGATCTATTAATGTAGTTTTTATTGCTACGACATAAAGCGCACATTCGACACGCGTTCTTAAACTTTCGCTTTTGTTCTGTCTTCACAGGTCGCGACTCTGCCGCCGTCGTCGCCCCGCCCCGCCCCATCCCGATCTTCCCCGCCGACGCCCGCGCGTATCTCGCGTGCATCAGCCTCCGCCCGGGTGCTCGATGGTATAGATAAATAGAATTCCCTTCTAACGTGTAACAGTGTTCAATTTCTTTGGCACATGACGTTTAAATCACGAAATTCGAAGGTTTTCTATTTGTGAAACTGTCGCTTGGAAGTACATTTTATTTTCAAAATGGCGGATCAGACTGCCCGTGTCAGTTTTTGGCATAAAAATAAACGATATTCCGTTTCGAAGAATAGACGCAACTTGAGATTATACAAAAGTATACAGTAACAAAAGTATACAAAAAAATATACAGTCATATTACCTACTAATATTTGTTATCAGTCTGTTCATCTGTAAATATTATAAATCAATTAATATGGAAAGTTCGCCACTAATACAAACAACTCAATCGCCGGCCGGTGCTAGTTTCCATGAACTGATTTGTAGCGGAAGCCTACAAATAATTATAAACGACTTCAATGAAATCATAATTTCATTGAGAGAGTTATGACGCATATGAATAGCCTGACTGGGAAAGACTCATAGAAATCGGCAGATTCCCTGGACAAGTGTCCTCTGAAGGTGTAAGGTACCCAGTAAGTTACTGAGAAGTTGCAGTGTTAGCAGCGGGGTGGCATCGCATATATTTTCTAAAATGCTTCACATGAATGTTTGGTGAATATTTATATACTTACATTTTTCATCAACGACATTAAGCTTTCTTTTTCAAAATATTTAATAAGAGACATTCAACAACCTTTATCTGAACTGTAATAAATCTACGGCCGGACGTCACTTTAAACAAATATATTCGGACAGTATCTTTCGTCGCACATTCTCACATAAAATTAAACTTTGTATCATAGATCATGTCCAAAACTGAAGAAATATTTTAGAATTTACTCATTTCTTATGAGAGGTAAGGTGCATCAAAGCAGTCCATCTGGAGAAATACCTCCGCCTCGCAGAAAACAGCAGCCAAATAAAAACTCCCTTGAGTGTTGCTGTATTCTGTACGAGTGAGGTCACCAGTAAGTTACCAGGAGTAGCTGTGTTAGAATCAGTGGTGACATCGCGCGAGTGATACTTAATGTATTGCAGTTGTTCATAGAGTAGAGTATGCTTGTATGCCTCCCGACGTTGTATAGTAAAAAAATATTATAAAACAGAGCCGCGCTTTTCATTTTGGCAACATACTCGGCAATAGTTTTTTCATTGTAGCAGGCGTGTTCGACAATTATAACAAAAACGTAATAAGTACAAATTCCGTTTGTAAATTTATTACATAGTTTTTGTATAAGATCGCTATTTCTCGGGAAAGAGACTATGTACACAAACATAAAAGAAAAGCCTTATCTAGTATGAACTGATGCAAATCGTCAGCCGTAACCGTTTCTGACATATATGCATATGTTTATATGTATACAAGATTTGCACGTTTAAAGTAATAACTTTAAAGCTTTGGTAACATAATTTTCATTCAACTGTTTATGAAAAGAGCGTTCATATCACTAGATCGATGTCAATAAAGAAGTTTTAGAGGCAATAATTTATTTTAATTATTTATGTTCTGCTTTATTTCAAATCATTGGACCTTGTGACCTGTGCTTTGTTAATCATAACGCTATTTGAATAGTAAAAAATTGATTATAATCATATATATAAAAGTAAATTAAGAGCGGATAAGGAATTAAATAAATTGTATTTTCTTATACATCGTTGGGTACAGTCGTTCGGTCTACCGAACGCAAGGTGGTTACTGTATTCTAAGAACCCTTGCAATACAGGAAGTATCGTTCACGCGGTGCCACCACTTCTTCCAACATAGCAACTCATTAAAAGCTTACTGTAGGGTAAGCACGAACATACAATACAATACAAATATTGTTTATTGCACCAGATTAAAATTATAACAAAAGATACTTAGAAACTATAGTACAATAGGCGGTCTTATCGCTAAGCAATCTCTTCCAGACAACCTTAAGATAAATGAAAACTATTATCTTGTAATAATACAGGTAGGTGGTGCAGAGCAAACCATACGAATTAAAACAAAATTATGATATGCATTAAAAGTTATTGTAGTTACAATAATGTCATAGACACAGTCATGTTCGAGAAAGAGAACGATCAAATAGAGTTACAGGAAAGGTAGTGTTCTTTGACATGAGATTTAAAAGAGGAAAGTGTTTGAGCACAACGAATATCAAGTGGTAGAGCATTCCAGAGACGTACTGCTTGAACCGAAAACGATTTGGAATAGAATTGAGTGGAGTGAAATGGAGTTTTAAGTCGAAGAAGAAGGTTTTGACGTAATTCACGACCCTGTACGTCGCTATAAAATATTAGAAATTCGTATCGTAATCGTATCGAATCCTCGATAGTATTACGCGGCATCACGCTAGTACGTAGCACGAAGCACCTTCGTCGTCCTATCGTATCCTCGATAGCACTTCGATACTATGTAAACCGGTGTACGAACAAATTGAGTGTACTGAGTGAACGATTCGTTCCGAAATTAGTTCATATTGTTCTTGTAATTTTTATCTTATGTTTATTTCATGTATATAATATTTCATAGAATAATGAAATATACTTCAAAAATGAATATTCTTTTTGTATTAACAACTGGTAAACTTACTCACACGCAGGAACACAAAACCCGTATATGAGTTCGTTTTCTCTGTTTCTTTGATGTGGAGGTACTTCCCCAGTTACACTGCTTTAATGCGCCCTAACTCCCTTAAAAAGAACAAGCATGTCCATGCACAAAAATGTGTCTTTGCTGGGAATCGTTCTCGGCCACCGATCTGGACAAGAGGGTAATTAAAGGATGTTTGGCGGTTGGTGTGCCAGTATTAGATTGTTCCGAATAGATCGATGTTTTGTAAAAGTTTGTATACTGCTGGTAACCATATAAGAACGACGGCATGTGAAAGGGTGAGTCGAGCCAGAGTGCCGCCGACGAAACTTGTTCTGCCGACAGCCGCCACTCGCCAGTCACCACTCGCTGATGATAACTTCGGAGGCCGTCCAAATGAACGTCTAAATACCACCAATTAGAAGAGTAATATCAAACCCAGTAACAATTAAGTACCAGGTTTTACATACAATCATAACCTAACATTTGAACCGCTGAAGTTCTTTAGTCTCGACTGTCGGACATCGATGTTGGTTACTGGATGGAATCTTCAGTGGGATCTCTCCAGCTCCTCACCACCTAAGCCGAAGACGATCAACATTGAGCTAAATCAAAGTTCTAATTTCGAATCAAATCCTATCCTTAATAATTATCTAATATCTAGAATCTCATACTAGCTGTTACCCGCAGATTCGCCCGCGTGGTTAAAAGGAAACAAAGTGTGTTTTCGTGTGGTAATAAGATATTTTGTCGCGCTAAAAAGAAGCCTACTTCACTGTCGAGCCCTCCATACAAAATAAATCTCCATTCAAAACAAAAAATGCCAAACCGACAAATAAATACACTTTTTCAGTCATATTAGTACGAACCCCTCTAAGATATCTGGACTCTATGAACTCTACATTCTAGATCTAATTGACAGGAGCCATGCATTTGACCGGAATAAAAGTGACACATGTTTTAACTGATCAATTCACATAAATATCACAGTCACATAAATATCTATACAAAAATATTCTATCCTATGTAGATACAGACGTAGATAAAATTTTGATCTCACAATATAAGATATACTGTTCTGCCGACACACGCATACATAATTGTATGCGTGTGTCGGCAGAACAGAGAGCGTGGATTCGAGTAGTTTTGCAGGCCAAAGACCAAGAAGTCAATAATTAGTCTGTGTCAAAGACAATAGATAAGAGAAAGAAAGAGCGCCTCCTGATTTAACCTCAAACTATTAGCAATATGAGAAATAAGGCATTAAAAAACCTCAAAGCGATACAGAGCACAATAGGGCTATAACTCAATAGGTGTATAGTGTTCTCAAAAAGGAATAATTGCTGATTTTCCGCTGTCTTAAGATTGTCTAGGACTAGTGCCATGACCATATCCAATACCCCCATACCTACAGTGTACATGGTGCACAAAACTTGCAGATGACATCCCTAACTACTTATCTACATAACTATAATTTATTCTATACCACCTATTTATTCGTGTACATAAATGTATAAGGTCAAATATGTAAAAAAATATATAGAAATTAAGTGTGAATTATGACTATAATATATAAACATTTTGTAATGGTTTCTACAGACGGTTCGGTAGATGGTACATGGTGTAGGTACCCGCTGAGTTTCGCGCTGGTGATGGTTGGCGGAGACAATATGACTGGAGATGTTTATATAAAATGGTTTATTATAAACTTAATAAGAAATAAATGATAAGGTCGCCTGTCACAAAAACTGGTAAAATTACTATGTAATAAATAATAATTTTGCGGTAAATATTGGTTATTTTAATACACGGTTCATTGGTATGGCTTGGTGTTTATTGTTTGGCGGTAATTCGTGTACTGCTAAGTCAATCAAAGCGTTTTCAATACATACGAAATTCATAATATTAAAGTGGCGATCTGTTAAGTACATACCTCCAAACACATTTAAAAATAAAACATTCGTTATAAATAGACAAATAGAAAGAAGAATACGCGACAAGTGAAGTGTTTAAGGATACTTTGTCACTCTAACAAAATATTGATATGACGTGGTGCGTACTGACTGACTGACTGACTGTGCAACTGACAAACAAGTCCGTGGGTAACGTTATCATCAGGTGGGTAATGTAATTGTTTGCTACCCACACAGTAGAGATAGCATAGACATAAAATTAAACATTGGTTGTGGACCCAAACCACGAGACGCGCGGCCATTACTGATTCAGATTTATGATAATATTCGCCCAAAATTCTAATTGGACTCCAATCGAAAGCTTTATTTAAAACATCAGGTCAGTCTAGTCGAGGCAGGGCTGCCGCCGCTCCCGATGACGTCTTCATAACCGTCTTGAGAAATATTTAAGAAAGAACTGAAAGACCTCAGCCTCAAAGAAAACGGCAGCCGAATAACTTCTGAAGGGTTGTTATGTTTCAGCAAAGGAGCGAGCTCACCAGTAATCTCCTAAGGTGTAGATGTATTAGCCACCGTGGGTGACGGTGAGCGAGTGATACTCCGTGCATTGCAAGCGTTTTTTATCCTTTACTATATATCAGATGAATCGTGTTCATGTCCCAACGTCGCACTAAAAAGGAATGGTCCCGAATGGTCCTGTATAAATTAGATAAAGTTCACGATATACGTTTTAGAGGTATGAAATTTGCCTTATTACAGATTTAATATCAAATATTAGATTTTTTTGGTAGTGCTGTCGTCTAATTAGTCAATTTTGTTGACGTGAACCTTGTAATTATGAACATACCAGTCATGTTATGTTAGGCACATCGGGCAATGGTATGTACTTATCCGTCCGTATTTTACAAGTCTCTTAAGTTACGCACGAGATAATTAAGCGCGGGTGTGAGTGCAGTAAATGTTTATGTTCATAATGTCAACAAATTTGTGTGGAATCTTGCGGTTCCAAAATAGTCCACTAGAGGCGCTGTAAATTTTTTATTTTTCATACAAGTTTAAGACTTATAACTACGTTTCCTAACTAAACTAAGTCTTTCATCACACGGTCGCCGCTCAGGTGCCGAATTAGGGTATTTTGCGTATTATGTTAACCCTAAACCGAATATCTGTGTAATTTTTAAATCGTTTGAAGAAAATTAACGGTTTAGTTATATACTTGGGTAAAAACCCAAGTATATAATTTTCGCTCACACCATCCACCCCCACCCTCAATTCAATATAAGGGACGGTACTGCGATGGATTTGTCACTTGTAGCATGTTATTCTTACGATTAACGTCTGACAACGCCTGATGATGCCTCGTGGAGAGGCGCAACACGTGTCGCAGCGACGACCAGACCAGTCGTGGCAGCGACGGTGGTGGTGGGGACATGCGGATTCTGTTCCAGATGGCGGACGACCGCAGCAGCCGAGGCAGAGACTACCGGAGCAGCCATGGCAGCGTCGGCATGTTGCACTTACTGTAGTAACAGTAGTGGGTGGGTGCCGGCCGGCGCTAGGCCGCATGAACTAATTGGTGGCGGAAGCACACAAAGCAGGTTAGATCAAATTGCACTTTATGTTTTGCAAGCGTTCATAGACTACGAGATATTACATCAAGTGTGCCGTGTGCTTGCTTGCCTCCCGACGTCATACAAAATGAAAAAAAAACTCCGTGAGTGTTTTACTGGTAGATTCCTTTAACTAAAATGCTTCCTAAATGAGGTTAATAATATTTGATGTAGCAACCCTGCGTGCAGGAGTCGGTGTCGAGTGGCCAGAATGTGGACGGTAGAAAGTGAACTGACCTCGCCGGCACACTTCCCCACAGGGATTTATGTATGTTGCCATATCATCTTGCATTCATTACTTTATATAGGGCGCGCTGCGCGTTGTGTGACCCGCCATGAAGAACTCACCAATACTGCACCTCGTCTTTTCAATTAGTATCTGACCGAGTTTCATAAGCAAAGTTGATTGTCGTTTGCTAAAGCTTATTTAGATTTTGAGTGGGACATCGCATTGACTAATAAGAACACGTTTATGTCTTCTCAAAATGATAGACGATATTTATGGCGAACGAATGGAAGCCGTGATGTGAAAAAAATGTCATCCTAAATAGGAATCACCACGGCGAATACTTAGTCTGGCCATAAATGCTGTTACAATTAAAAATAAACAAAATATTACATTTGAATTTGGAATCTGTCATTTTTATATGATTGTTCATTGGGTTTTCTCATTTTGGCGCCAATACATTGTACAATATTTTGCGATATTAAAATGGAGTGGAGTGATAAAGAGAACCGAATCGCAGTGATTGCATTACACAAAGTAGGTATGGAGCCAAATGCAATTTTTAAAACTCTCCATACGCTTGGTATTAGTAAAATGTTTGTGTACCGGGCTATTAATAGGTTCAATGAGACCTCCTCTGTTTGTGACAGAAAAAGATCTCCTCCGTCCACGTAGTGTTCGTACGAAAAAGGTGGTCAAAGCAGTACGTGAAAGAATTCGAAGAAATCCTGTCCGAAAGCAAAAGATTTTATCTCGGGAGATAAAGATAGCACCTAGAACCATGTCGCGTATTTTAAAAGATGACTTAGGACTTGCAGCCTATAAGAGATGTACTGGCCATTTCTTAATTGATAATTTAAAAAAGAATAGGGTGGTAAAATCGAAACAACTTCTGAATCGGTACTCAAATGGAGGTCACAGAAAAAATTTCTTTACGGATGAGAAAATTTTTACAATTGAGCTACATTTTAACAAACAAAATGACCGTATTTATGCTCAAAGCTCTAGCTTCCCAATTAGTCGACAGAGTACAACGTGGGCACTATCCGACTGACGAGCAGAAGTTGTTCTTTCCACTGAGGGCACACGTGGCACTGAGCTTTATTTATAATCCCCTTCAACGCAATAGAGCGAAACAAGAAGGATGAATTTATAGTTTGTTTCCTAGCTCTGGAAGCTTACAAAATTCTGCAATTTTTCTCTGTGTATATTATAATAAATTTATTCACTAGTAAATACGTTTCTGATATACAGCAACGAACTAAATAAATATTTTGAATAAAACAAAACAAAATTCTTTTGATATGTCATTTAATATGTATCAATTTGAACATTATAACATACGTCAACAACTCAAACAAAGTTAAACATTTCGAATCGATATTAGTAAGTACAGCTAAGATCAGATCATGCTTAACAATCGAATTACGATTGTAACCCTTATTACAAACGACATAAGAACGATACAAAGGTCGAAGTGTAAAGCTTGAGCTGTACTTAACTGTACAGTAGAGAAGTAGGTACCTATCAAAAATTTAGTAAATATTTTCCTAAAATTTATTTACATTTTTAACAGCGTTTTAACTTTGTCATAGAATATATATCTTTAGTTCACGAAGTTCTAGATTCTATTCTAGAGGATTAGGTTCAGGTGAGTATTTTACTGGATCTTAAAGACCTACAATTTTATCAAGATGATAAAAGTTATGACCTTTGTTTCTACTTTTACATCATTCTGTTCTCCACTCCACTCCCTCTCCACGGCCTACTCTGAGATCTAAACACTGCGACAAGTGTGGACGAATAAGGTTCACGTCTTCTGAGTCTCAAGACTCAGCCCTTATTGTCATCGGACAGCTCTGCCCCTGCCATTGAATGATGGTGGTACTAGTGTTTGAAAATTGTTTTAAACTGTCAACTTCATCAGCTTTGAGATCATGTGCTCAGAAATCACGTGATCTTAAACACAGCTTTTAGACTTAGTAAGTACGGCTTAGGTTATAGCTGTGTTGAGGATTACTTATGACTGCTTTTCTTTTGGCATCGTACGTTAGTCACTTTAGTACTATAAATATTTTTTTCCAACTTACAGTACATGGCTTTCGATTAAACTATGCATGTATTGAATGTGCAATAGAAAAATTATCGATATGATTTTGTAAGTTGGTATTCGAGGATAAGTCATTCCTATGACCAAGTCATAGCTATTCATCAGAACTGCTGCTTCTAAGACTTTGAAATTAAACTCTCTTGAAAATACACGAATTTAGTCTTTCAAATATATTCTAATACATCTGTAATTCTATATCTCTCTATCTTAGAATATAGCTGTGGTTAACGTGTTTATTACATTTGTCTACCGTACTTAAGCCATAACTACCGTAGACTAAGCCATAGCTATCGTATTCAATCCATAAGTATAGGATTTTGTGATCACATTATCTCAAAAATAATTAAATGTAGAGTTTATAATAAATAATCGTTCTGTATCCATAACTTCCTCGTTTAAGATAGAACCTCTCAAGATTTCTAATTTATTTAGCTATCCATTACAAAATCACATCAGTTATCATGTCTGTCTTGACTTTTAGTGGATATGCAAGTTAAAGCTCCAAATATAAATCATTCCTCCAAATATAATCCCCCATTTTATGTTTCTGATTGTGGTTCGTCGCGTGGTCACCGTTCACTCGCTGACCGTAATGGTGAGTTGTTTGCTGCGACTTGTCTCAAACCGATCCATTGTCTTGATATCCAGGATCATTGTGATTGATATGCCTAGTCCTATCAGCATGATAAAAGTCACCATCAGACCTGACCTGCAAACACAAAGAGAGCAACTTTATGTTTTGGATACATAAGGAAAAAATTGAGGTGAGATAAATAACGAGACGGAGTATGTTCTCAACAAAGAAAAGAATATAAATATTTCATACAATACATAAGTGAATAAAGAATCAATTGTGAAATAAAATTAAGATAAGCAAGTACCGCATTTTAGATCTCGAACATTAAAAAACTGTTCAAAGTTGCGAACTTCCTGATGCAATCAATTCGATGATAGCTAATAACATTACAGCGTTAGTTGATTTACTTACCAAATAGGTACTGTAGTGAAACCTATGCAGTCAAAGGCATCCGCGAATCTTTCGGTGCTGTCCATAAACGGTTGCATCTGAAAGTAAAATAATCTGCAAACTAACGGAAATTTTAACCACCAATACCGATTATTATATTACACTCAACTGTAACGACTACACAACTCACAAATATTTTTTTGTAAAACAGTGACAAAAAATTATGCAATTTGAAAGACACTGATCTACTTAATCGTCCATGTTGTAAATGTTATTTTAGTATTACCTTGTTTTTTAGATAATTAACAAACTATGTATTCTCGTACAGAAATCAATTGTGGTACGAGACAATTACTATCAAGTCGTCGTAACAATCTTTCCCTAAGTTGTTTATGTGATTGCTAGGTGCTTCCAAAATTACCTGAATGTCAGGCAGAGTCAAAGTGGCATCTTCTGACGAGTACACCAGTGGCAGCGAACATTGGTAGGCTTTGCCCAGCACCGCCGACGGCGCGTCGGGCGGCGCTGGCGCCTTGAGGTTTACTCCGGTAGTCTCCAAGCCGAACTTGATCTCCACCCCCACGGCTGTCCACCATCCGCCTGCTTGCTTGAAACTGAACTCTAGTGTTATCTGAAATGTGTGCAAACTTTAATCTTTAAGGTTTTTGATCATGAACTTATTCAAATTGCGTATCATCGTATTCATTGTCTAATATTATGATCAATTCGATATTATAATCAAATTTATACTATTTTCTGTTATGATTATATTTAATACTCTCCTACAGAGTTCATTAGAGGTAAACTAGGATGTCATTGGTTTAATCAAGTGTAATGCCAACATTTTCATATTTAAATATTAGGTATGTCAGAAATTCTACAGTAACATCGAGATACATGTTTCTGCAGGTACATCTTACAGATAATAAAAGGTCATTGTTGACTGGGTAATTTAATTGCCAACCTTGTCCCTGGAGCCGCCGTCAACAAATCGCACCACGAGAATTGTATAAAGTCTCGTGGGCTTCACAGTCGGCTCCCCGACGGGCGTGTCCAGCACGGTCACCGAGCCGTTCGCCCAGCGGAGCTCCGGCCAACCGGAGGAGTACAGCAGGGCGTTCTTGCCGGGTTGTCCTGGAACCGAGCAAAGTCTACAGTCCAGAGTGTGTAATAGTAGCTCGGCGTTGGTTTAAATATAAATAACTTATATACTTAAAGAAGGTTTGTAACCGGCATGTCTTGCCCGATATGACTTGAAGCGCAGAAGATTGAATCCTCTCAGCTGATCCACAGATTAATTAGTCAACCAGCGAGCAATGCAGAAAGATGAGGATGATGAAATTAGACGAAGAACCAAAGTTATATAAAGTTGTCGATATAGTTGTGACAGCAGTGAAGTGAAGTGGCAGTGGACCGGCCACATCTGTTGAATTAGTAATAGCAGGCGGACGTGAATAATTTTAGCGTGGAGGTCGTGTATGAGGGTGACGAAGTATTGGGCGTCCGCTCTACAGATGGTCATGAAGAGCCGCCGGAAGTGGTTATGGAAACGGAGATATGCATTAGGTTTCCATTTCGGGGAACTTCCACCACATAGCATCGGGATACTAGTATAGTGACTATGATGATAATGATGATGGTCGAGTGGTTAGCAATGACTATTTTAACATAGACGAGGTTTTGGGCTCGATTTCCGTACAACACAAACATTTGTATGTACATACGAGTATATGAACATGTCTGTATATCTTGGCCTGCGTATTGTAAGAACAATGCCATCAGTGTTATGTTCATCAGTTGTCTAGAACACGTACAAACACACGCTGTGTTAGTTTGAGACTGAGAATGCCGAGTGATCTATCTATAAATATTATTGTATGTGACACTTGTGTGTGACATTTGCTAAATTAGTATTAATTGAAAATTTGTAACGAACAGACAAACAAATAACAAACATACTTAATACATTCAGGCGTTATTTTGCGAATGTCAAATTTACGTGCAATTTGATCTAACCTGCTTTGTGTGCTTCCGTCACCAATTAGTTCATGCGGCCCACTACCGCTAGGCAGATAACAGAAGCACACAAAGCAGGTTAGATCAAATTGCATGAAAATAACAAACACACAGAAGTACAATAAAGACGAGCTAATGAAAACGTAGTTAATAAGAAGGATGAAGTAGATGGAAAATCGTTTAGTATCATTACATAGATTCAGTTACATTGACGACTATCACAGCCTTTGTCCTTAAATATTTTAATTATCTGAAGGATACAAAATGATGTTTCATTAACACATCATCGAGATGTCAATTTAACATGTATGACAACATCAATTATATAATAGGCCAATGTCGCGAGTGCTGGAACTTTCTCGTCTCGCAATCCAAACATTTGATGCATCATTATTCCTGTTTCTTGAATTCGATTTGATGTACGCAGACAACGCGCCCCAGGGGTCGTAGCTTACGGCGATGGTGACGCCGCAGAGGCTACAAAACCTGGTCGAACCATCACGTTTTAGCAGCAGCCACTAGATATATAATAGTATATATAATATATAATAGCCTTGTTCCACACTTCAAATCTTTATGCCTGGTACAGGGATGCAAAGCATGGATCAAGTCACCAGGATTCGTTCAACGATCGCTATATTAGAAACTACTTTAGCAGTTTCCTTTGGCTTCTCTGGATGATTTAATGTTCTTGTTTGTTGTCTTCCGCCCCTTGTGACCGGAGTGTACCGTCCCCCTACCACGACTACATAAGCAAGACTGTGTTAGTGCATACCCAATCTTGCTTATGTAGTCGCGGTCGGCAAGGAATCTTCGTCGCTGTCCTGGATCTTCAGCAAACTGGTAGCATTGTCTTACATTGTACAGAACCAATTGAAGAAATCAATTCAAGAAGAATTAGGACAAGGATACGACATAATGTGGCTGAAACATATCATACTTAAATATCATATGAATACGTGCTAAGGGCTTGCCAGAATAACGTGCTTATACATAAAAATTGGAGCCTCACAGGCATTTTTTTATATACCTACTAAGTCGGGAGGCATACAAGCATACGGCCCACCTGTTTTTTCCACAGCAACTCTTGGTAGCTTACTGGTAACCTCACTCACACGCAGGAACACAACAACCCTCTAAGGAGTTGTTATTTGGCTGTGGTTTTCTGTGAGGTGGAGGTACTTCCCCAGACGGTCAGCTTTGTTGCGCCCTACCACGCTTAAAACATCCAGACTAAGACAAACTGACGTGTTCATGCACACAACTGTTTGTCTTATGTGGGAATTAAACCCACGAGCGTTGATGTGAAAGTCGCGTCTTCACGACTGAGCCACCGAGCTCGTCAAAATCATTGCAGACATTCAGGCGCTAAACACAATGTTATGGTGCGTGATGGGTGCCTTTATGTGCCGTCAGGTGGATTATTGGTTATCGCTATTACAAATGACCCGGAGTATACAGTTAGCGCGTACCGGTAGCATTGTACAGCGCGTACTCTTGCAGCGCGCGCGTGGGCTTCTCCTCTTCAATGGAGGTAGTGGCGGCCGGGGTGTCCTCGGTGGCCTGCCTCCGGACCCTGGCCCACGGCTCCTCGTACTCCGACGACTGGCTACGAGATACTGAATTACCTGGGAATTGGAGACGACAATTATTGGACAAACACGATGTACTACCGAAACAAATAAAATCGCAAAGGCCAACAAATTAACAATAATTTATAAATAATTTGGTGGAATGAAGTAGTCTTTTGTTTTTTTATTAAACTACCAAAAACAACATATTCTCTCACAACAATAGCTATATATATTCCGTTATGAAATCTACACACAGACAAAATTATTACATGCTGGAATCGTATCAGTACGTTTATTTAGGCTAAATAGTATTTTCACAGATCTTGAACAGAGAGAGCCCAGTGGGTAAAAGACCTGCTTGTTAAGAAACATCATATTCCTTTTATCCAAGCGGCAGCGAAAATTGTTATTTGGCTGCGGTTTTCTGTGACGTGGAGATACTTCCACAGTCGGGTTGCATTGATGCGCCCTACCTCTCTTAAGATGACAGTGGCCCACTGATATTCCAAAATAGTCCAACTATTCACTGCATATGCATTATTTTGTCGAGAGTGTGTACCTAAAATGCCGAGCACTCGGCCAGCGCCGTAGATGTCCTGGAGCCGGGCGAAGGTCTCCGTCATCTGTGCGTCGCGCTCCGACCAGGGACCTTGCAGCGTCAGCATCTGCCATCACACTTGACAATTACTCAACCACGATAATTACAGATGACAGATTCCGGCAGGCCGTACGATAGCTAGGCGTCACATTTTAAAAAAAAATACATTTTTATACCACTAAATTGGCAAATACATCCATTCGTAACCTGCCCGATGGTAAGCCATTATCGTAATCTTTGGACATTGGCAACAGCAATAACATCACTGGTGCTATGCCGGCTCTGTAAAAAGAAGGTCATGTGGCGGTCCGGTCTCTCTGTTTGCCCTCCAAATGATTTGGCGTAAAGTTATAGATAGATAGATAAACCACGGTGTAGTCCCTGAAGAAAACCTAAAAAAACATATTAGGGTCGACAACGCAAGAGTGACAACCCTTATGTTGCAAATGTCAGGCTGGCCGTACGCTTATTTTCCACCTTAGTGGTAAAAAAAATATAAAATCTATATTTACCACTTGCGACACGACATTCATTTTAAAATAAAACGAGTTGAGAATGCGCAAGCTTGCATTGCCAGAGGAACACCTGGCTCGTCAATTATATGTTCCTTAAGAGATAGGAACGGTGTTCCTGAACATTCCTATTCTACTTTTTTATGCTGAATCCGAATCTGCAGTCAAAATTCGAATATTCGAAAAAACGCACACACAAACAAATGCACACACAGACAAACATATAGATTTCATATAGGAACGGTGTTCCTGAAAATCTTATTGTACCCTATACATTGATCATAGTTGGGGTTTATTTTAATTTACCATCTATCTATAATAATAATAAATATTGTCGGACAAATTACACAGCGCCATCTAGCCCCAAAGTAAGCGAAGCTTGAGTTATGGGTACTAGACAATTGATAAACATACGTAAATACATTTTTTTTTTGTAAATACATACTTATTATACATAGAAAATACCCAGACCAAGACAAACAGACATGTTCATGCACACAAATGTTTGTACTGTGTGGGAATCGAACCCACGAGCGTTGGTGTCAAAGTAGCGTAACAACGCGTTTCACCACTGCGCCACCGAGCTCGTCCTCATAAATTCACGCTAAATCCCTTGCGCGGTAGATAGAGCGAACCGAGCGCCACATGACTCGATCCACACACACCTCACTCGCTTCTTCGTAACTCTTCTCATGCACGTTAGCCGGTTACTAGATCTCCTGACATCATCTGAAAAAAATACGAACAACTTGGTCATGGCAGGGGATGATCTCGGCCTTCCTCGGCGCCAATAGGCTTATACTTTAATTTACCATGACCCTTGACGAAGTTTCTTTGAAAGTCTTTACGACAAATACTTGTACCTACAGATAAAATAAAAAAATAAAACATTATCTAAATATAAAAATTGATCCCAATCGTTAGAACCGTTTGCGAGACACACAAAATGTCTGACCGCTGCTGTGCCGCGTCAGTTAATGGCGGTTCGACATGCCCGATCGCCAGTTTCGTTGTCCCCAAAATTTTCGTTATATTAAATTCGGTAGACAAGCATGCCGCCCGGACGTAAGTGGTTACCGTAGACTATGAACGATTCGTGATTATTTAATTGAAACTTTATTTTCATCCTCAGCGGGATATATACTCGTAGATTGAGATATCTCGCAATGCCCCACCGCCATGAGGAACAACCACAAGGAATCCCTTCCTTGTGGTTGTTCTCGTGGCGCTGCATCTAGATCTCCCGATCTAGATGTCGCGGTTTTGAAACGCAAACTAAATGCTGCCTCGAGACCCAGTAAGAGGGCGATTACTTGAGCAAAATTCGATTTCGTGGGCAGAGTTGGCGAGCGGCTAGCGAGCCTTCACTCTGAGAGCCGTGCTTTCTGGTATGGTAAAGCTGCCGAGGGTAACTTTAGTCAGTCGTCCATGCCACCACTGCAAACCGGATGGCAGTCTGGCCTATAGTGCTAAAGAGAAAGCCAATTTACTGGGTAATCTCTTTGCCTCTAACTCGACTTTGTATGACAGCTCTGCTATCTACCATTCCGAGGCTCATTGCCGGAAATCTCAATTACCCAGCGAGATGTCTGGCGGGCGTTACTCTCCCTCGACATTTATGACTCGAGTCGGCCAGATGGCATACCGGCAGTTGTGCTAAAGCCGTGTGCTCCTGAGTTGTGTTCTGTGCTAACGCATCCTTTCGTGCTTTCGTACTCCACTGGGCAAGTCCCGTCTTCATGGAAGACCGCCAATGTGCATCCAGTGCAGTGATAAACACACGACTCCTGGTATACATAGAGGATCACGATTTGAGGAGTTACCGTCAATACGGCTTCCGTCACGGTCGTTCGACTGGTCATCTTCTAGTGTATCTAACACACTGTTAGCCTTCGGCGATTCAGAGTCAAGGTAAGGCAATGTCTGTCAATTCCTAAGTTCCAGAACACTCCTCTTACCGTCACCAAAAGTATTAGGATGCTTGGCGTCGAGATCTCCAGTGAAGTGCAGTATCGAAATCATCTAGAGGAGAATGTCAAGCTGCCGGCCAAAAAACTTAGTGTGTTCAACAGAGCAAAACAGTACTTCAGCTCGGAGCAAAGACTTATGTTATACTCGTATAATTCTCAAGTCAGACCGCACTTGGAGTACTGCAGTCACCTTTGGGCGGAAGCACCTGGATACCAGCTTGGACCATGTGACTCGATTCAGAGACGAGCTGTGAGAATTGTCGACGATCCTAAGCTTACACACGGTATTGAACCCTTAAGTTTAAGGAGATATTTTGCCTCCCTTTGTGTGTTCTACCGATTGTACAACGGGATGTGTTCTGAAGAATTATTTGTTATGATGCCGACAGCATTGTTTTATAACCGCACCGCTCGCCGGAAGACGGGGAATTCACCCTCACGCGCTGGAACCGCAATGGTCGCGTACTGTGCGGTTCTAGAGAAGTTTTCTGGCGAGAACTCTCAAGTTGTAGAATGAACTCCCAGCCGAGATTTTCCCAAGGGACTACAGCATGGGGCTCTTCAAAAAAGGTGCGAAGAGGTTTTTAGAGGGCCGGCAACGCAAGAGTGATGCCCCTGGTGTTGCTAATTTCCGTAGGCCACGGTGACTATTTACCATCACGTAGGCCGTATGCTTGTTTGCCACCTTAGTGGTAAAAAAGGAACATAAGACGACGATTGACGAGCTGGCGCAGTGGTTAGTAACGCTATTTCGACACCAACGCTCGTGGGTTCGATTCCCACACAGGACAAACATTTGTGTGCATGAACATGTCTATTTGTCTTGGTTTGGGTGTTTTCTGTATATCATAGCATAAATTAGAAAAAAATATGTATTTACGTATGTTTATTTGTTTGCTAATGCCCGTAACACAAGTTTCGCTTACTTTGTGGCTCGATGGCGCTATGTAATTTGTCCGATAATCGCGAGCTCTCGCGGAGTATATTTCAATGAGATGAGTATGGAAGGGTTACGAGGGGAGAAGATCGGGCGCTCATAAACACCAATTGTCCTGACTCCGAGGTAGAAGAGGAAGTTCTCTCGCATTGACGATAACTTACTAAATGGGAGCTGAGCCGCCACACCCGAAACGATCACGTCAATATATCTGTAAATTTGACTTTTACAAAACAACGCCTGAATGTATTGACGATTAGACATCAGGCATTTTGCTCGTTTGTCACCTAAGGGGTATGCGTAGCTTATAGTGCCATAATAAAGCTAAAGACTCAACCTCGACCTAACCTGCGCGTAATGCATGTTGATGAAAGACAAGCCTTTGGTAAAAGAAAGTTAGACACAGGTAAATTTAGGTCCCAAGGGACTCACTATCTTTAGTCGAAGTCGCTTCTACGTCCAGCTGGGGAATTACCTCCACCTCACAGAAGACGGTATCCAAATAGCATCTCCCTGGAGGGTTGTTGTTCTTACGAGTGCGAGAGGTTATCAGTAAACTCCTGAGGAGCTGCTGTGTTGGCAGCAGGGATGGCAGCGAATGAACAATATTTCATGTTTTTCACGCGTTCGTAATGTTACGACTGGCCCGCTACATCAGGTAGGACGCTTATTTGCCTCTCGATCATCATCATCAAAGCGCTAACCCCGGTCGCGTCCCTAAGCTTTAGCTTTAAATTGTATTAAAAAAAAATTGTTATAAGACTTATAAGTGTATTTTTGGTACATAGTTAAAACTGCTGGGAGGATAGTTGTGTCACGGCGAGGAATTGCTGCGTCGGCAGCGGAAGGGGCAACGCGCGACTAACGCTCATTGTACAAGCCATCGATCATAGGCTACGGTAAATAAAATCAAAAATATTTCCGACACAGCATCGGAGCAGCCATTTTTGATGCTATCAAAAATCAATTACCTCACCTGCGTCTCGTTGCTGATGTAGTCCGGATGGACATCTAAGAAGTCCTGAGGGAGCACCAGGGTCGCCTGCCCCTCCAGCATCCTCCTCAGCCTGGGGAAGTAGCCGCTGGACAAAGGCACCGAGTCTTGGTTGTTGAAAACGACAATGGCCGCTTGCTCCCCGTATATCCGCATCAAGTCATCTTGGTCTAAATACTTGAGGGCGGGTCTTCTGTACTTCTCGAGGGATTTCGGGCCAAAAAACAAAAAGGGCCCTTCCAAATTGGCCCGCACACTGTATATTAAAACGAATACTAATATATATGTTTTTGAACGCATCGTCGCGTCGTCTGGGCGAGGTTCGGGAGGCGAATGGGAGGGTGCCGCCGGTATCGAGCGCGGTGGGCGCACGCGCGCTGGCCGCTGCCGCTGGGCGCCCCCCACACATTGATTGTATCTAGTGGATGCTATTAATTGCGCTTTGTCTATTAACTCCTTTGTGATTACGGGGGACTCGGACGCCTGTCTGGCTCTGCAGGCACTTTTACACTCCGGCTGATGGTAAATGTATGTAGCCGATCTGATTTACATCTCTATTCCGATCTAATTAAGCGTTTACTGTTTTTCCGACCGAGATCGCTCGCTGAGCTTTTTTCTTTTTTATCCTACGTCGGAAGGCATCCATGCCTATCACCTGATGTAAATTGGTTACCACCTATGGACGCTTGTAATGCGTGAAATATCACTCGCGCGTTGTCATCCGGCCGATAACCCAGCAACTTCTTACGAGCTTACTGGTTACCTCACTCACTTGCAAAAATGCAATGGCCCTCCAAGGAGTTGTTATTTAGCCGCGATTTTCTGTGGGGTAGAGGTACTTCCCCGGCTGGGCTGTTTTGATGCACACTACTTCTCTTGAAAACGTTCAGACCGAGATAAATAGATATGGCCACAATTGTTTGTCCTGTGTGAAGATAATAATAATAATAGGAGCCGCGGAAGACCAGAACTTACCGACCATGAAATTGTTCGTGTGAGCCACCAGCCCTAAAATAGTGAAATATAAAACTCAGTATATGATAGGAAGCCAATAAAAGTAAACTCCCACAACAGTAAACGCCTAACAAGAAGCAAATTAGACTAATTTATAGCTAACCATACACAAGGCTCTCTAAGTGTATTTTACCGCCTTTACCATGGCAAGTGCTCTGAAAAACTGTTTTGTCTTATCCCACCCTCTGCCTTCCGTCATAGAACCACACGCGCAGGCATGCGATGTCATTGTTCCACTGTTGAGAACATTTGTTCGCGTACCAAAAAGTTCGGCAACTATCTTTATCTTACCATTAAAAAGTGGAATGCCTTGCCTGCACATGTGTTTCCTCCTGCCTACAGTATGGAATCCTTCAAACGAAGCGTGAAGAAGCATCTTGCGGGTCAGCATGGCAGCGTCAACTGACAGGACACTGTGTAGTCTTTTGTCAGTTGCAGTTGCGATTTGGGCTCATTTTTCCCTTACCATCAGGCAAAGCGGAGCCACTATACTGAACTAATATAAAAAAAGTATCAACAACAGGCATTAACATGAATACATTGCCATCAAAATATATTTAGTAGATAACAATTATCAAATACCGCCTTAATTATTAATAGTAATTGAGCAAACATTTGCCTGCTCAGGCGAAGCCTTATCGATGCCGCACTAGAGCCAAACGGGTCCGAACCAGCAAATGTTTCGTTGGCGGTACTGCACGCACGCACCACATATGTAGATATGGCACACCATAGCTACATTACTTATAGATAGCTTCAATAACGCTGGCTGCGCTCGGGTATCAGTCGCCCTATAATATTGTACGATAGGTCGTAGTCAAATCGATAATGCAATTGACGTCGGGCTCGACTGCGCCGTACGTTGCCTGTCGAACGCACGAGTCTAACGAGGGGCGAGTAATATGCATATAACATGATTATATATATAGTTTCATTACATTTTATTAGGATTACAAGTTTGGACAACTGTTAGATGTTTCTATGCTCGATTCTATTCATAGATTTTCATTTCACACAATATCATAATATATAAGAAACTTTAGGCAGTACTGCCATCGTCTAGAGAAGGGGAGTCCCTAACCCGACCCCTCATAGTTTACGTTTTCCGTTATTCGCAGATCGCCTGTTACAAACAACCCGTTGCGTGTGCAACGATTACAAAGAAATTGTAAAAATTTCACTTTTTTTTACAACGTAAGCAGGCGTCCGGCTGACCTGATGTAAAGCGGTTACATAACCTATAAACGCTTGCAATACATGTATCCGCTCCCGCGTTGTCACCCCAGCTGATAACATCATTCACTCGCAGGAACACAACAACAAAAGCAATGGTCGACTGAGGTCGATGAGATTCCTCGGAGGAAGCCGACCTTTGCAAATCATGTAACTCTTATACTTTTAGTTATAACTGTACATAATGCAATAAAGTTATACAAACAAACAAAACAAATCCTCCAGGGAATTGTTATTTGGCTGTATAGTGTTGTCTGTAGTGCGGATATATTATATAGAAGAAATAAGGTACGTAATCAAAGCTGCCCCACGTCACAATACAACAACAGATTCACATTTGACAATGTTTAAAGAAACTTCAATATGTATAGAGAAATGTGAAACATCGAAACTTCATCATAGTAAAAGTTAAGAGAGGTAGGGCGCATCAAACCAGCCCGTCTGGGGAAGTACCTCCACCTCACAGATAACCGCAGCCAAATAACAACTCTCTAGAAGGTTGTTGTGTTCCTGTGTGTGAGTGAGGTCACCAGTAAGTTCCTAAGGAGTTGCTGTGTTAGCAGCTGAGGAAGCGTCGCGCGAGTGCTACTTAATGTATTACAAGCGTTGATAGGCTACGTCCCACCTGATGTAAAGCGGTTACCGTAGCCTATCAACGCTTGTAATACATACATTTCCGACGTTATAAAAAAGACTGTGTCAACATAACACGGGGTCGTCGCTGGAATGGGTAATCAAAATCGAATTCAAACAACAGCTGGCGGAACAAACGTGAACTAAAGTACATAAATGTACACGAGTTGTTCGCTGTCTGACGGTCAGCAAATGTTCAAAGTTTGTGTGGCTGTTACGAGTACATGTTCATCAAACTGTGAAGTAAGCTTGCAAATTCTTGCTCATTTCTTAGAAATACCCTCTTTTGAATAATTTGACACAAAATATGCACACGGTTCGGCAAGAAATAATAATTATTACTCGGCGTTATAGATGGCTGATGCAAATATTGTAATTTACAATAAGTTTAAATTGCGAAAAATAGGAAATGTTGCGCATGTCTTGGGATTTGTACCCAGGATATATCAAGCTGAGGTGCTTTACGCAGCTTGGTTCACGCCACTACGATAAGTGACGAGAAACGAATTTGTTAGTGCCGTTGCGTATTTAAATTCAATTACCGCAGGTTTAAGTGAAATACAAAAGCTGGAGCCGCAAATACAGCAACTTACAACGTAATATTGATATTATCGATTTTAACAGATGATATACTTGACTGTGTGGCCCACTGTACACAAGTACCCAGAGACCGCGTACCGGACTACAATGAAGAGGCCGATTCCAGTATATCCTTGAAGATCAAGGAGCATGCGGAACGTCAGGACCCGAGTTGTACAACGTTGTCACGTCGAGATATTGTGTAAAGGAGACAAATAAAATAAAACATTATTAACAAAACATAATTTATTGTACATTTGGTATCAAAGCCTCACTTATATAATGAAACAGTGGAATGTTGAACAATATTAACATGACGCTATTGGAACAACACGTCATGCTGTGAAATGGTCACCAGTCTCCCCGAGTACGCAGTCAACTTGTTTACAAACATATGTAAATATTTTTCACCGCAGTAAAAGAACACTTGCGTTACATATATCTGACATATATTGTCATTAGCAAACATATCAGTAAGTCACCATTTAATTATAATTATGTCGCGATAGCTGCACCCCGCGACTACGGCCGCGCGTTAGAACTATTCCGTGAGAACTGTTTTTTTCTACTTTATTTCTTATTCCTCGGCTTCTAAGGGTGGTAACGTGAAGTTAAATAGCTTCTTCCCTCAAGAATGGGTCTAACAAATGGAAAATACTTTATCAAACTCGAGGCAATTCCAGAGATTAGCGCTATATCGCAGTACGAGCCAGTATTGGTATATTCATACATGTAATTAAATTTGAATTTATCTACGTGTTCACTATCATCTTTAGAGTCAACTCAACCTCACGTGTACGTGGTACACCCTGCTTGTCAAACTTTTATAATAATGCAACAAGTTCATGGAAAACATACATTATTAATACAAATAATGAAATAAGTAATGTTAAAGATTTTTGAATGATTGAGATCTTAATTTCTTAAGTCTATCGAAGTCTTCAATAAGCCTCCTTCCTCCGAGAGCTGATCAGAAACGGAGTAGACACGTAGCGAGCACCACGAGGGCGATGCAGGAGAGCGCGGGCAAGGGCCGTGCACTCGTGCCGTCGCCGCCGAGAACTCGGGAGAAGTATGACTTCTCTGAAAGGAAACGTTATATAATTATTAAAAATCTTTAAGGTTCCCAATGACATAAATCAACCCTAATTTACTAGGGAGGAAAGAGGAAAATAATACATAAAAAGTATCGAATATATGTATAATATGAAGTAAACACATTAAGCATATATATATATATTATAATCATATAATATCGCGCGCTCCAAGAACTAATTACGGCAAAATAAATATCGAATATGAAGGATTGAAAATATATAACAAACTACCAACTGATGTAAAAAATACGGAATCCATAACTAGTTTTAAAAGACAACTTAAAACATATGTTTCAGACGACGGATCATAAAAGCTATTAATCAAAATATAATGTCTATATTCATGCGTACGTATATGTACAGTATACATACATGTGTGATGTGTGTATATATAAGCATATATATATATATATATATATTGTATATAAAACCAAATAAATATTATACCTATAATAAAATTATAATTAAATTGATTTTTGATGAATGAGGTTGGACTGCCGACTGCCACGGATCACAGATTTTAATCTTATCAGTATGGGTAACCTGGGAGTTGTTACTAAAAAACCTTGGTTCCTGTAGCATACGTCGTAGAATCATCTAAACGCAAATTCTGTATAGTAGGAACTATATCTAAATATTACGCCACCGGATGTATTTTTATTTCATACCGCGTCGTTAGACAAACTAGAACTAAGCCAACTTTATATTAACCGATTATCGTAGCCTGTAAATGCTATACTAGTACTTGGCAGTATCTCTGCTGCTAACACAGCAACTCCTCGGGAGTTTGGTACCTTATTCACTGGTAGGAACACAATAACCTTTCAGAGACTGGAAAATATAAATAGTAGGCGAATGTATTTAGACTTACTCCTCGTTTCGTTGGGGTCTGTGACGCCGCACTGCCGGTACGACGTGGTCTTCTTCCGCTTGGTGTCTATGAAGCCGGGAACGAAGATGCTGGGCGAGTCCAGGCGACCGGACGCGAGCAGCCTGCCGGAAAACAGGCACACTTGTAATCTTACTTCCGTGGCTTGCTTACTTACCCGATGATGATGATTTTCAAACCTGCAACAATCCCAGGATCCTCGACTACTGATCGAGGATCCTGGACTTGTTGCAGGTTTGAAAATAATGCAACAATTACAGTGCCGTACTCACTCGCAGAAAGGCGCAAATCACCAGAAATGTGTTTCTACGAGTTTTTCATAATTTGGCTGTGGTCTGTTTCTAGATGGAAGAACTTTACGAGTCATACTTCTCCGGAATAAATATAGTTTCTTCTTCTTCTTCTTCTTAGCATTATCCCTTAATCTATTAAGATTGGCGGGGTCCGTTACCTAAGCCTAAGGATTTGGGAAGGACACTGATTTTTACATGGAGTGACTGCCGTCAGACCTCTACCATTCTGATTTTTCTTTGTTTAGGTCACATGTTTTTCGAAATATAATTTCTTGGACGTGCGGGTTTCCTCACGATGTTTTCCTTCACCGCCGAAATCCAAAAACACGAATTTAGTGGTCCCCCGCCGGGGTTCGAACCGTGGACCTGTTGGTCTACACGCCGGCTCCTCCGCCACCGGCCTATCACTGTTCTTATCCTTATCGTCTACTTTACCTTATTGCGTGAGATTTATTATGACAGCCGACGAAGTGCCGCCATTGCTGCTTTCTGGAAGCGAGGATGTTTTGAACAGATAACGGTTCTCTGACATCAAATACAACACTCTTCTTTTTCTTCTTAGAGTCATCCCGTTTCCTAATCCATTAGGATTGGTTGGGATTTGGCCAAGATACAGATTTTGAGACGGAGCGACTACCTACACCTCACAGAAGACGGCGACCAAAAACTCCCCGGAAGGTTTTTGTGTTGCTGCGAGTGAGGGAGGTCACCAGAAGATGAGAAGTTACCTTGTTTAAACAGCGGGAGTGGCAACCGCTGACGACATTATTTTTGCTACTAGCGTTCATAAGCTACGGTAATCGCTTACATCAGGCGGTCCGTATGCTTGTTTGTTATCCGTCCTAATATAAAAAAACTGAGAGCTTTCTTATAATTTTTTATCCCTATCATCCACTCCAGAATGCTCATCACGCTCGAAGATCTGCTGTTGATGCTTGCCGTAATAACAGACTCACTTGGTAAAGTCCAGCTCGATCCGGTTGGCTTGTGGGCCGCTGAAGTGCAGTAATACCTGCAGGCAGGCGCCCGAATGCAGGGGTTTGGTGCGCCGCGAGTCCACGCCCATCATCCACTCCGGGACACCCATCACGCGGCGGACCTCCGCCAGGAACTGCCCACTGGTAACAAACCCTCGAATGTAATATTATCCTACGACCAGTATGAAATATAAGTCACTACACTCATACTGCTCGCATGCAGGATTACCTAACCATGGTGGTATTTATTTATATATGCTCTGCATAGTGACGCCGCTTTGCCTGATGGTAAGCGAAAGAGAAGCCCAAATCGCAACTGCAACTGACAAAAGAATACACAGTGTCCTGTCAGTTGACGCTGCTATGCTGGCCCGCAAGATGCTTCTTCATGCTTCGTTTGAAGGGTTCCATACTGTAGGCAGGAGGAAACACATGTGCAGGCAAGGCGTTCCACTTTTCAGTGGTACAGCAGAGATAGGAGTTGCCGGACTTTTTGGTACGAGAAGAAATGTTCTCAACAGTGAAACAATGACATCGTAAGCCTGCACGTGTGGTTCTATGACGGAAGGGAGAGAGTGGGATAAGGGAAACCAGTTCTTAATACGAGTATTACAAGCGATCATAGGCTTTGGTAACCACCTCACATCATACGCGCCATACAAAACGTAAAAAAATTTAATTTACCATTGAGCCCTCGTGGGCACGTAAACACGTCTGAATAATTTTTAATAAATTTTAATTTATTTTTTCATTTTCTGATATCTTATAGTTTTAATTCTTCTTTTTTTTCATATACCAGCATTTCAAAAATGACCATCGTCGAAGAAGAAATAACGAAGGAAACTTCCCAATATAGGTTTTTGTCAAATGTTCAAATGATACACATTAATGTATGTCAGTACAGCAGTACTGTGATATTTATGACAAATGATAAAATGAAACATATATTAAAGAACACCTACATCATAAGAATACACACAAGACATGTTTGTCAGTCAGATATTCATTAATTCTGTTATGAGAAGTTCTACAAAAAGTATTTATGATGTGCCTATTGAACAAATTGTTTCAGGAAAGTTATTATGAAATCGAATACAATTTACAGTAAAAGATCTGCCAATGCTAGCAATTTCAGATGCATGTTATTCGCGAATTTTCTCCACAAGGGACGTGGAATATTCATACCGTCTATAACATGGGTCCTAGGTCATCATAATAATGAGTTCCATCAACATCAAATTATCAGGGAGAAACGTGACTTTAGGTTAGCTCTTGCATTAGCTACAGGATAAAGCCTCACCATGTTTTTTCCATGGCGCCATTAAAAGAACTTTACGTGACTTTATTGGCACGGTATATCAATAATTAGCACATCTCACTATTTGTTACCTACCTTCAGAGTTGAACTGAATGTCTCATTTGTTACATAAGTAGATGTAGTATAAATATAACAATGTAATATTACATTGTATGTCAAACGTAGTCAATAGTGTAACCTGCTTTTGTTGTAAATAAACATTTTTGTATCCTGCATTACAAAGGTAATGACCACACTGGCCATAGAGAGGGCGAGCTGGGGCTTGAATAGGCAGCGTTTCATCTCAACAGTCTAATTTTAAAACTCGCCGTTTTCGAGAAATAAAACCGTGGTGCAATAATCCCAAGCTTACCTTATTGAATAAATATTTTTCTCTACATTTGAGCCTATCGAATCCGTTACTGATTTGTAGACACGATCACTTCATGCCCAGTCCAGGCCAGGACGGAAATCAACCGATGCTCGTTATTCTACTATTATGACTTACAGGACGAATCTGGGCGGTCTGTTAATGTTGAACGCCTTCACGATGTCCTTGTCGGGCTCGATGTTGGCGCAGGCGAACCGCTCCGAGCTGCGCTCCGGGCCGAACACCACCAGCGAGCGGCCCATCGCGCTCACCACGCCCTCCAGGGGGAAGTTGCTGTCCACGAACATCTGCCGCTCGCCGCCCACGTCTACAAACAGACGGCAATTCACCAACAGTCCATCTCTATCCACTGCTGGATACGCGCTTTCCCTAATTCATTCCACTAAGTGCGTTCCTCCCCCTCCCACATCTAGCTTCTGCCCTCTCGTACGAGATTGTCAGTTCATCTAGAGGAGGAACTCCCAATGCCCCGTTACCTTATACGTGGTATCCACTCCACATAGTGATTACTCATACTAGGGCTTTTGTCGTCTGTCTGCCATGATTGATTCAACAGAGATAGTAGGTTATGAATATAATACGATATATTTGGATATCAGAATTACTGGCCAGATACGGGAATGAAGGTGTATCTTTACAGCTGACAATTATTTATGTTGTAATCTATTAATATTGTGCTTATTATTGTGCAAAAAAGTAGGACAGGCAGTCAGTCAGTCAGACCTCATTGCCCGGGCAGTCTTCTACTACCGAGTCATTTGAACGTTAAAAACCGGTGTGGATTACAAGAGATTTGTGTCTGACTGACTAACACATGGACGAGCGCTTCGTATTTCTTTTTTTATGACTAACAAAGGAGACAAAACTTAAATAAGTCTTATGTTGAGAACAAATACTCGCGTAGACAACAAAGAGCACGAAGGACATACGCAGCACCGGCTTTTTACTTTCTTTACTACTACTATCTTCACGCCAGGTCCCTTGCGGGGTATGCAGAGAGAACCGAGCGGCACGTGACTCGATCCTTACACACTTCCATTTACCAGAGGGAGAGTTTGTACAAAAGTCATCTACGTGGGTACCTCTGTCTCACCTATTCCTACCACCAGGCAGCTATATTTACGAGTATATAGCTGTGTTCCGGTTTGAAGGGTAAGATATGGCAGAGAAATAACTGGGTACTGTGACGAAACAGCCTTAGGTCACAAGATTGGCAGCGCGCGAGTAACATCCCCGTGGTGATGCGAGCGTCAATAGGCTTACCGTCTAATGCGAGCCGCACGCTTGTTTGTCAATCTAGAGTGAGCCTTCAAACCGGTACCCGGGAATATAGCAAAGAAAGTAACAAGAAACGTTCGTCATAAAAAGTCGTCTTGATGACGTGCACTTCAGTATCTTAGATGACCGTTTAGTTTTATTGTAGGTTAACTTTGGTGACCAGTTGAAAACAAGCCTTACTTATGGTTCCCAGCCTGGCGGTGAGGTCCCCGACGTGACAACGCAGCGGGTTGTCGGCGCCGCACTCTCGGTTGTAGAGGTCGTGCTGGAGGCACACAACACACGATAAACAAACCGATCACAAACAATATACTGTTACAAAATCATAAATTATTTTAAGCAATTGCTTTCTAAATTGTTGCCTTGAAGATTTACTTTTAGAGACACCGTACAAGAATGCTCTATCACAAATTTATATCTGTATTTTTTTATACCACTAAGGTAGCAATTAAGCATAGGGTCTACCTGATGGTAAACAGTCACCGTAGCCTATGGACATTTGCAACACCAGGGGTGTCACTCATGCGTTGCCGACCCTCTAAAAACGTCTTCACTCATTTCTTGAAGAATTCCACGCTGTAGTCCCTCGGAAAAACCTCGGCCGGGAGCTCATTCCACAGCTTGAGAGTTCTCGGAAGAAAACTTCTCTGGAACCGCACAGTACGAGACCATTGCGGTTCCAGCGTGTGAGGGTGAACTCCCCCGTGCAGGATGATGATGAAAGATAATGATTTACAAAGCAGGGGAGCCTCACATTGAGCGGGTCGGCGAGCTGCGTGAAGTAGGGATTCCAGCGGTACCCCCCGGCCACGCACCGCGTGTTGGTCACCTTCACGGCCGCGTCCACCCCCACGGGGTTCACGAAGATGTTCCAGTTGTGGTGCAGGGTCTGGAACACGGACAACAACATTTGAACATATATCACCAAGTATCTGCTTCTACGAGCCCGGTGGCAGAGTGGTTAAAGATAACTATTTTAACACAAAAGTTCGTGAGTTCGATTCCCACACAAGATAAACTTTCGTGTGCATAAACATATGTCTGTTTATCGCGATTTGGTAGATTTTAAGAGAGGTCGGGTGCATCAAAGCAGCTCGACTGTGAAAATCACAAAAAACCTCAGCCAAATAACAACTCTCTGGACTGTTGTTGTATTACTGCTTCATTGTAAGCACTTCACATCAGGCGCGCCATATGTAGCATTTGTCACTCGATGTGGTATGTAACTATTATATACAATTACTATGTAGTTCTAAGAGCATACACACTGACCAAGTTCCTGTCCCTGACTCCGGGGTGCCGCAGCTTGACCTCGATGACAGTGTCGCTGGCGCTGCCGTCGTTGTGGATGAGCTGCGTCATGCGGATGTACCCGTACGCGAAGCCTCCAGGGTGGTGGAAGGAGGCAATGGCGCGGATCTCGCGGGCTTCCGCCGGGCTGTAGCCGCGCTCGATGGTGGAGCACGCCCAGCGCCGGTCCTTACTCTGCACAAATTGCAACCAGTGTACAACTGATACCTCGCTTTTAGCGTTCAAGTGAGGACGCATCAAACCAGCCCCACTGGAGAAAGAGTGTTCCCTTTTTAGAATGACATTGTAAAGCATAAACATTTTGTTCTAATCGATATGTAGAACTGAATCGATCCAGTTTTACTCTAAAAAAACCGAGATGAAATTCTAAATTAAATTAATTCTAAATTCTAAAAGTCTTCTTTGATACTTGATACTTACGTATGATTGTAATTTTAATTACTCAATTCCCCGAACTGAGGATTTTCCTGTTTTCAATGATTAGAAATGGATTACCATAGTGTTTTTCTGTTTTCCATAATAAGGATATATATTTATATTGTAAATACAAACTCGATTAAAAAATCGATTTTTGAGAAAACAAACTTTTAGACTTTGTTTATTTTGTGAATTGTTTCATCAAAGGATTTACGAATCGATCTTTTTCGAAAAGAATCGCTATCTCTAGACCATATCACCATATAAAGCCGCAGCCAAGAAATGACTCCCTGGATGGTTGTTTGTCTCCCGGGGAGGGAGGTGGGATCTGATAATAGTTACGTGCACGTCTTAGACGAAAGTTACCAATGTTAACTTCACGGCGTGCACCGCACCTAACCTAAGGTTTGAGAAAAGAGATATTCACGACATACTTTGCTCTAATGAACACGATGGTGATTGTTCTGAAACAACCATAGACCAGCAGCAAAACTAGAATGCTTTAAGGAGGCAGAGCGCATTAAAGCAGCGCAACTGGGGTAGTACATCTAACTCACTGAAAACTATATAGCAGCCAAATAACGACTTCTTTTAAGGTTTTTGTGTTCCTGTGAGTGAGTTAGTTTACCTTTAAGCTCTTGAGGAGTTGTCGTAAATATTTTACATCATTATTATATTGGTGGGCGTTACACCGGTACGTTAGGAAAAGGCTGTAAATAAACAAGTTCATTAAATAGGATAAGAGCGATCAAGAGCAGTGATAGCCCAGTGGATGAATACCGGCCTAGTGATCAACAGGCGCCCGGTTCGAATCCCGGCGTGTACATATGTGTATGTGTAACTTCACGCTAAATCCCTTGCGGGGTAGGCAGAGACATGATACCCGAATTACATATTTGTAATTTATAATTACCGCTTGCTCGGCGGTGAAGAAAAACATCGTGTAATTGAAAACAACCCAAGTCCAAGAAATTATATTTCGAAAGACGCGTCACCTTACATAAGAATGATCTGATGTTCCCTCTGGGCCGCGGAGGTCTGGCGGCGGCCGCTCCACGTAAATATATCAGTATCTTCGCCAAATCCCTAAGCTTATGTAGCGGACCGCGCCAATCTTAATGGATTAGGAAACGGGATAACGCGAAGAAGAAGAGGATTAAATAGGGTAAGATCATGAAGTGAGTTCTGTAGTAGACAGTACAACACGACGCTAATCCATCAAATAAGCCGTTGGAGAGTGAGTATAGCAATCGAAATGGGTGTTATTCCCGTGGGCTTATTAAAGTCAACAGGCAATCCCGTGTGACGTGCTACGTTAGCCGCAAGGTTGACAACGTGCGAGTGAGTATCTTGCAAGCGCGCTCGCCGCCCTGCAATCGTTCATATACATTTGCATCGGGTTTTAACTGACTTGTGTTCGCGTACCTTCTTGTGCAGCACCACGGACCGCCCGATGATGCTGTAGGGCCCGTACAGCACCACCTGCGTCTCGTTGTACCACCTCGAGTACGACTTGGCGTCCGCCAGCAGGCCGTACTTGCCACCCAGGTCTCCGAGCTCATATTGATCCGCTGTTCCTGGATACACAAAAGAAGAAATCTTGCTTTTGAGAAATATTTAGTAACACTTGCAGACCGAGTTCACAATGATGAGATGAGAATAGAATACAAGAAAGAGTTGGTCTCAAAGAGAGTGCCGGTGTTAAGACAAAAAAGGCATGCTCCGTTGGTTTGGGCATGTAGAGCGAATTCAAGATGAAGAAACGACGAAATAGAAATACAATGCTAAAGTGGAAAGATGTAGGAGCCGAGGACGACCAAGACTTACCTACTCGTACCATGATCAAATTGATCGTGACTTATCAGTAGATAATATCTGAAGCTTTGGGATATAGCGAGCCTGAACGACAAGAGCAATGTATATTAAAAAATCCCCCTTCCTACAACATGGGATCCTTCAAACGAAGCGTGAAGAAGCACTTTGCGGGCCAGCATGGTAGCGTCAACTGACAGGACACCGTAGTCCTTTGTCAGTTGCCGCTGCAATTTGGGCTCCCCTTTTCGCTTACCAACAGACGAAGAGGAGCCACTATGCTGAGCCAATTAAAAAAAAAAAAAAAGTGGTTAAGGACAGCGTCTTACAGCGCTCGGCTCTCTCTGCCTACCCCGCAAGGGAACTTGGCGAAATACATACAAATAGTACCTACGTAGTGTTTGATCGGAAGGTGATCTCAAGAGCTCTGTAGGAACCGGCGAGAATGCATGAAAATAGCTATTAATGTTAATGAAGCGAGCGAGATGTATAACGACCGACAATGAATTACGTGGCGCACTCTCCTCTCTGCCTGCCCCGTAAAGGACCTAGAGTGAGTTTGGGGAAGTACCTCCACCTCGCAGAAAACCGCAGCCAAATAACAACTCCCTAGAGGGGTGTTGTGTTCCTGCGTGTGAGTGAGGTCACTAGTAAACTCCCAAGGAGTCGCTGTGTAAGCAGCAGAGGAGGCATCACGCGAGTGATTATTAATATATTGGAAGTCTTAATAGGCTACGGTACCCGCTTTACATCAGGTGGGCAGCATGCTTGTATGCCTCCCAACGCCCTCCCAAGTATAAAAAAAAGTGAAGATGTTATTTTTGTTACAGCAGCAGTCAAATTGAGAGTGTTAGTGGCAGTCCGACACAGGGGGCAGTGCCGGCCCGGCGGCGGCGGTGGAAGCAGTGGCAGGCAATAGAGAATAAAGAATGTTAACAGAGTCAAGTGAAGGTATCATCTAAATACATACCTTTCCCTGGCACCGCGTGCCGTTTTGTGTTCGCAGTATTGAACATCTGTCAGTAATAACTTACCTCGGGTTGGCATCGGACTGAGAGCTTTGTCCACATTGAAGGGATTGAATGCGTCGTACAGCGTGGTCTTCTCGCAGGGAAACTCCAGCTCTCGCTCGACGGGCACCTGAAATGCATCCGTTACACTGAATTATTTCTGTCTAGTTGGCGTTTATATATTTACACTAAATATTACAAAATGGTTTTTTACACACCCTTGAGAGACACACAATCATACGGTCCACATGTTGTAAAGCGATTACCGTAACCTATGACAACTTACAACACATTAAGTACCATTCGCGCGATGCAACCTCTGTTGCTAGCACAGCAGCTCCTTAGGAACTTGTTGGTGACGTTACTCACAAGTAGGAACCCAATAACCCTCCAAGGAGTTGTTATTTGATGGGTCCTACCTCTGTTACAAAATGACTCTTAATATCAATACTCGCTTTCAGACCAACTGTCATTTTAAAATAATTATTTGAAATATTTAACCCATGAGCCGTCCTGTACACTGAGGTGGATATAAGGAAAATGTGCTGCCGGCGTCCCATATCCAGCTTCAATCTACAGGACGCGTCATGGTCCAAAAATGAATGAACTATCGTCCATTTTTTTGGAAAATAAACTACTTTATTGAAATTATCAAGTAAGGGACAAAGTTTTTGTACAATGTAGCGTGTCGGTCATTTATCGATAATAATTATGATATATAATACGTACCATATAATTATTAAAAACAACTCGAAAATTAGATATTTCTAACCAAAACGGGAAATTTTCAAATGTATGGGACACAACGGGTACATTTTCGTTTTTAGTAGGTACGCGCCACGAAATACACTTAAAATACATAAAGAAACCACCCAAACCAACACAAATAGACTCTCATGGCACTCAAATATTTGTACTGTGCAGGAATAAAACCCGCAGCCTACGGTGCTAGACCAGCCATTGCGAACCACTCTACCACCGGGCTTGATTATCCATGTTATATGAAATGCACGTATTTCTATATTTAAAATAGTTTACCACGTGTATCTTGTAAGTGTGGACGTCCCTGAGGCCGTCCAGCGAGACCTGCACGTTGGTGAGGTCGTACTCCGACTGCTGCGTCAGCTCCAGCCGGCCCCGCAGCGACACCTGCTCGCCATTGCCGAACCAGTCGCGGACTACCGCCTTGCGCCGATGGAGGCCATTGATTCTGCAATATAATGTACGAGTTTCAAATTTTCATACTACTGTGTACCACTATTGCACAAACCTACCTGATTGATGAGAAGCAGTTACCGTTGTCTATGTACTTTTTTTGTACATCAGGAGGTATACAAACATACAGCCCACCTGATGTGAAGTTAATATGTAGCCGATGAACGCTGGCTAAATACTTAGGATCGCTTGCGCATTTTCAACTCTGCTGCTAATACAGGAACTCCTTAAAGGATTACTGGCATTCTCACAGGAACACAACAATCCTCCAGGGAGTTGTTATTTGGCCGAGGTTTTCTGTGAATTACTTTTCCAGTAGGGACACAGAAAACCTTTACCTCACAGAATTATTTAGTATATTTTATGTTTTTTAATTGTTTTTAAATATATGAATGATTGTCTGTGAGACTGAGGTACTTTCCCAGTCCAGCTGATTTGCTTCTTTCTACCTATTTCTTTTCGGTCCCCTGAGCCTCCTTTGTGGGCGGAGTGTACCACGTTCAGGTGAGGTTGGCTTTAACTCTAGAAATGATAGTGAGTCCATGTGATCTCAAAGAAGGTTGTGCAAAATGGAAGAAACAAATGCCTGTATGTAGTTATATATTACATGGAGCAGGCCATTCTCTCGCCTCTGGCCACGGGCCCGTGGTCGTCGTAGATGACGAGCGACTTCTTCATGATGGAGAACTTCCCCGCGAGCGCCACCACCGTGTCCGTGAACAGCCGCCGGGTCAGCCGCGCACTCTCCGCCTTCTTGCCCGCCACCGATAACATGCCGTGTCTGAAATGTAACCAAGGAATATATTCACAATGTCAACATGTTCAGGATATTCAAATAAATAAACATTGTTGGACAAATTACACAGCGCCATCTAGTGCCCAAAGTAAGCGAAGCTTGTGTTATGGTTACTAGACAACTGATAAACTTATGTAAATACATATTTTGTTCCTGTAAATACATACTTATGATACATAGAAAACACAATGTTTACAAACACCGAAACAAACAGACACAAATGTGGGAATCGATCCCACGAGCGTTCTTCCGCCTACTACTACCTAATCACTGCGCCACCGAGCTCGTCAAACTAGTTTGCATTCGTTAACTGTCTGCCACGTGGTCCGTGAGTTTATCGGTCCATCTGTCGTGAGTTAGTCCATGATGCCGCCCCTTGAGAGCATACCGGCGATCGAAATTTAAGTTCGGCAATAAATAATAATGAATTATATTTTGTCGCTTGTCCAAGAGTCGCAACACACGCCTGTCAGAAAGTGATCAGCAGCGAGTCGCGTTTGTATGTTTAGTGATGAATTCGTGTGAGGCGTTTGTTATTACGCATTTTGTAATACAAATATCATCAAGAAAATCTAGTAGGTTTTTTTATTACATTTCACAAGGTAACGTAAAGAAACAGCCGATTGGCATATTTTTGGTATACATAATGTGTTTTCTGCTTCCTAATTCCTAATTACGGAAAAATGTATGAAAATACTGAAATGAAAAATATGCTAGGATATTGTATTTCTTTTTTAAGATGAAATTTGTGCAACAATGTATTTTTGGAGGCCATTTTGTGAACACCTAAAAAATAATAAAATGTTTGTTTATTTTATACGAGGGCCTTTAATTTAAATTAAATTTAGGGATCAATTTCTTCATTATTTTGTAATATTCGAAATAAAAATAAAATAATAAATTTAAATTTTCACATTAATAGAACCCGATATAATCGTATATGTACTGCACAGGTGACTTCTTCTTTTTAGCAGTCTCCCGTTTCCTAATCCAAGACAATTGGCGGGCAGCTCGCCGCTATTCAATATATTCTTGATAGTTAAACATGTTTTTAATAGTTTATTTCGGCACACGCCAGTCCACTGAATATTTCAATGAGAAATTTCACCTTCCTCGTTTACACTTGAATAGTTTAAGGGAAAGAATTTGAGACAAAATATGCGACTAAATATATTATCTTCGGATATTTTGTAAACATAGGTACAATTACCTGGTAGTAAAATCTCCCAGTCGACACAGGCCCTCGAGCCCCTGGCGGCAGTACTGCTCGGGATGCTTCGTGTCGACGGCCAGGCCGTGGGGCTCGTACATCTGGCCCGCGCTGAGACACCGCGCCGTCCAGTTGTAGTAGTCGGCGCCGGGGGGGCGCTCGTGGACCGCCCAGCGGTGCTCGAACGTGTTGTTCACGTTTGACCCATCGGCGTGGATCTGCAATTAATGGGTTAAATGTCATCCAGAGTACCTCAACTCTCGATAGAAACCAAGACAGCAAATGCAGGGTCATGAAACGATCTCTATTTGCGAAACGAAAAAATCAGCATGCATCTGGAGTCTCGCAAATAAAATGTTTGTTAATGCTGTTGGTGAGGGTTCCATTTCAGGCACAAGTTTATCTCGGCTTCCTCCACAAGGGAACGAGGGATGTTTGCATGGCCTGTATAACAAGTGTCCCCGGTGCTGTCGGCTGCATAACAATGAATGCCAACAAATTGACAACATATCATTGATATGCAGCAGAAACAGCGTCGGAGACAGTACAGAACCCCGTGGGACGCCCAGGTGTCGTAAGTGCAGCGAGGACCCAATGGCAAATAAATATTTTTTATCTGTCGTTATCTTTACCTAAATGAATGTACAGTACGCACCATGCTCTCCACGATGATGGTGGTGTCCTCCCAGGGCCGGCCGAGCGGCTGGCGCAGGATGACGCGGCTGACGATGGGGTACCGGAACACCACCTCGGCGGAGGTGAGCGGCGTCTGGTGCTCGGTGCCGTACTCGTATGGGAGGATGGTGCCGCACACCTCGTGCTTCGGAGCTCTCCTGTACATACATGTTGTGCAATTAGTATCTTTGGACGCAATTTTTTTGTCCAAGGTTTATCAAGAGGATATAATAATAGATACACAATGCGAAAGTAGACGGATGTAGAAGACGACGAAGGCTGAGACTCACCTCCAAGAATACTAATATGTCGTATGTTAACAGAAGGTGATGTCAGGAGCCCTATGGAACGGCGAGCAGGCATTAGAAGACCAATGAATGTTAAAGAAGCGAGCATGGTGTGGAAAGACCACGTCTAATGGCGCTCGGTTTTCACTACTTACCCGCAAGGGTACTGACGTGAACATATAGAAAGATAAAATAAAATACAGTTCAACTTTTTCATCTTACAAACGATCCCACAAATGTATATGGTGTACGCAAAAATACGCAAAATTTGTTGCGAATCGCTTGTAAACCGTTCGCAAAGATGATGTTAGAGACAAAGTTGGTCTGAAAGAGAGCGTCGGTGTTATAATAAGAAGAGAGCGGAAAGCGGTGACTTGGGTGTGTTCAGTTTACCTGGTCAACACGAGTCCTCGATGGAGCACGCTGTGCACGCCCTGCAGGGGGAGGAACACGTCCCAGTAGAGGCCGCTCAGCTCGCTGGCGAGCCCCGGCAGCAGGTACTTGTGGTTCAGGTACTCGGTGCGCTCCTTGTTCTTGCCGAGCAGGTCGCCCACCGGGTACTGGTCCTGCGTACCCATGCCTGCACGACAATTTGAAGATGGAAAACAGGTATCATTTTATTGTAAAACAAATAGATACAAGACTATGCTTGCCTAATGTGAGCCAATTGTAGCGCGCTGAGGATTGGGGGGGGGGGGGGGGGGGGAGGGAGTATCTAGTGTCGGGAGTATGACAATACTCCTTGTACAAATTGCAAGGGTTGCAACTGACTATGTGAAAAGAGACAAAAAAGGTAATAACCAACAGCAAAATTTATATGATACAGATTTTTTTTACGTAAATTGGTCGTGTCGAAGTGCTCGCGAGCTCCTTGGGAGCTTGCTGCAGACCTCACATCGCACACAGGAATACAACAACCCTCTAAGGAGTTATTAGACGGGCTGCTTTGATGCGCCCTACCTCTCTTAAAACATCCAGACCAAGACAAACAGACATGTCCATGCACACAAATGTTTGCCTTGTGCAGGAATCGAACCCACGAGCGTTGGTGTCAAAGTCGCGTCATTTACGACTGAGCCACCGAGCTCGTCAAGTGACACGTCTCTTATAGTTATGATCTCGGAAATGATCTCGTCGAGATAATTTGCTAATGTATATTTTTTTCAATCGTCAATCGATATTACAATAAATTCATGATGATGACATAGCGGGATGTCAGGTGGTTAAATTGAAGATATATTAATGCGTGTGCTGAATCATTTCCGGCCATCATTGTCAGCAAGATGAATTCTACGATCAGTGTCCGTACACAGACTTTTAATAATACGCGCATTTTAATATAATATAATTGGCAGCAGTCGGGTAGAGCGGATAGCCTTGTCGATAAACTAGCTTATAAACCAACTAGCAACCAAATAACAACTCCCTGTAGCGTTGTTGTGTATCTGCATGTGAACGTCACCAGTAAGCTCCTACGGAGTGACTGTGTTGACATCGCGCCAGTGACACTTAACTTATTGCAAGCGTTCATAGGTTATGGTGAACGCTATCCATCAGGTGGGCCGTATGCTTGTATGCCTCCCGACGTTGTATAAAAAAAACGCTAGTTCGAATTCTGGTGTGGGCATGTACCACTAGATTAGAGTTTTCTGTTGTATGTACATATTTATAATTATCAATAGCGCGCCGGTGAAGGAAAACATCGTGATGAATCCTACGTAGCTTGAGAAAGGTCTGGTCTCCTGGGTATTATGGACATCTGACGGCGGTTGCTCCAAGTCAAAATCAGTTTCTTAAATGTCTTCGTCAAATCTTTAGTCTTAGGTAGTGGAGCTTGCCAATCCCAAGGACGATACGTGAGAACGCTAGTAAGAAGGACAGTGAGCTAGCTTGCAGGTGAACTTCTTTTACAATTAGATATTGAGTGGCAAAATTAAGAATAAATGTTGAAGATGTCAAATTAAATTTAAGTAAGTAAAATATATCCAAATGACACACACACGGTCACAGTATTTAAAGAATAATGTTATGTGATTATATAAAAATCGGCCAAGTGCGAGTGGGACTCGCGCACGAAGGGTTCCGTACCATTATCTATAAAAACGGCAAAAAAAAAAAACACGTTTGTTGTATGGGAAAGTTAATATATAATTATTAATATATAACTAAATATTCTGTGAATATTTCAAGCGTCTACCTGTTGCCGTTATCAATATCGAGCAAAAATGAGCAAAAAAATCTCGTTTGTTGTATGGGAGCCCCCTTAAATATTTATTTTATTCTATTTTTTAGTATTTGTTGTTATAGCGGCAACAGAAATACATCATCTGTGAACATTTTAACTATCTAACTATCACGGTTCATGAGATACAGCCTGATGACAGACGGACGGACGGACGGACAGCGGAGCCTCAGTAATAGGGTTCCGTTTTACCCTTTGGGTACGGAACCCTAAAAATTAAAGCTGTTTAGCAAACGAATGTTACAATCATTTGCTGAATAACATTATCATACTTCAGTTTTTAATTCAACATAACTACAAACATTTTCACCAGAGGGAGACTTTGTACAGTCGTCGTCTGCGTGGGTACCTTTGTCTCACCTGTTTCTACCGCCAAGCAGCTATATTTATATAGCTGTGTTCCGGTTTGAAGGGTGAGATATGGCAGAGAAATTACTGAGTACGGTGACGTAACATCCTTAGGTCACAAGATTGGTAGCGCGCGAGTAATATCCCCGTGGTGTTGCGAGCGTCAATAGGCTGCGGTGACCGCTTACCATCTATTGCGGGCCGCATGCTTGTTTGCAATCTAATTTCATAAAAAAAACATATCGTACCGCCGGCGTGGTTACGAGGACGTCGAAATTAAATGGAACAATTTAATTTAGCGTAGATAAGTACCACCACCACCACCTCAACCCTTACTCATTCCACTGCTGGGACACGGGTCTCCCTTCAACCGAAGGGGTTTAGACCATACTCCACCACGCTGCTCAAATGCGGATTGGCGGAGGCCAATATTTCAAGCCGCCCGAGGGCCCTGACTTAGCTTCACGACCGTCATCTATCGACAACAGCCGGGACCGACGGTTTAACGTGTCCTCCGAAGCACGGAGAAACTCGAGATAGATAAACCCATCCATAGACAGGCTGCGGTCGACATTGCTTAACCTACGTGTTTGGTTAGAATGACAGCGCGGGGCAGAGTTATGTTATATAAGTCTCACGTCAAAGAGCACTTGGAGTACTGCAGTCACCTTTGGGCGGGAGCACCTAGACACCAGCTTGGACCATATGACTCCGTTCAGAGACGAGCTGTGAGAATTGTCCACAATCCTAAACTTACACACGGTATTGAACCCTTAAGTTTAAGGCGAGATTTTGCCTCCCTTTGTGTGTTTTACCGATAGTACAACGGGTTGTGTTCAGGAGAACTGTTCGATATGATGCCGACAGCTACTTTTTATAACCGCACCACTCGACGGCGGGGAGTTCACCTCACACGCTGGAATTGCAATGGTCGCGTACTGTACAGTTTCAGAGAAGTTTTCTTCCGAGAACTCTCAAGCTGTGGAATTAACTCCCAGCCGAGGCTGTTCCAAAGGACCACAGCGTGGCAATTGTTCAAGAAATGCGTGAAGAGGTTTTTAGAGGGTCGGCAACGAACAAGTGGCACCCCTGATGTTGCAAATGTTCATATGCTACGGTGACTGTTTGTCATCAGGCAGACCGTATGCTTGATTGTCACCTTAGCGGTATAAAAAAATTTGGAGATTAAAAAATATGCGAAATATCCATCTCGTATAGATAATTCATACATATTAAAAAACATTGGAAATGTTGTAAAACGTGTGTGCGTGTCGTGTGACGCAGGTGCACGTGCTCCGCACACAGGTGGCGAGGGAGCGCGCAGCTGGCACGGCGCCAGCGCTGCTCCACGATATATGATACGATTGTCACGGTTGGACAGTTCACCTCCCTCTCTACTAATACATTCACTATAATATATTGCTCACAAAATTCTTGTGTTCGTGTTTATATGTCTTCCAGGTACTAGAATTGCTCCATATGTGTGCGGTTTGATATTAAAATTGGTGTCAAGCAGGGTTGCATGTTGTCTGCTAGGCTGTTTATTCTGTATCTGGATAGTTGTCTACAGAGAATAAGATCGACGAATGAAAGATGGGTCTAGCGGATTTTGTTTATTATTTCTTTCTAACTAAACTAAATCAAACTAAGCAAAACTTGTCAGTTTTTTTTTATACTACGTCGGGAGGCATACAAGCATACGGCCCACCTGATGTAAAGCGGTTACCGTAGCCTATTAACGCTCGTAATACCTTGAGTACTACCCGCGCGATGCCACCTCTGCTGCTAACACAGCAACTCCTTATGAGCTTACCTCTCTTGAAAACACCGAGACCAAGACAAACAGACATGTTCATGCACACAAATGTTTGTCATGTGTGGGAATCGAACCCACGAGCGCTGGTGTCAAGGTCGCGTTATCATCGAGGTCATCTACATCATATCGTCAGTACAGTATACGTAACATAACAACTGGGTTCTGTGGGGAGGAGGTACCCTTTTTTATACCACGTCGAAAGACATACAAGAATACGACCCATCTGATTTAAATCGGATACCGTAGCCTGTAAACGCTTGCAATACTTTAAGTATCACTAGCGCGATGCCCCATCTGTTGCTAATACAGTAACTTCTTAGGAGCTTATTGGCGAACTGAATCATACACAGGCACACAACAACCCTCCAGGGAGTTGTTATTTGGCAGCGTTTTTCTGTGAGGATTACGCGGTGGTGAAGGAAAACTTTGAGCCGTCTGAAGGCAGTCACTCCTTGTCAAAATCAGTACCTATCTTCGTCTAATACCCCATTCCTAATAAATTAGGAAACGGAATAACGGCAAGCGGTAGAAGAAGAAGCTAATGGTTTAGCAATAGAGCATCAAATATGTGGATGCACAAAATAATCATAAATGTTTAGAACAACCATAAACAAATGTACACTTACCAGCTGGTGGAACGTTGGTCAGGTCGACAGCAGTGGGGTTGTACAGCACTCCAGTGGTGTTACACATGTGGTCGATGTGACTGGCGTCTAGCAGGCGAGGAGGCAGCTCCCGAATGCTGTACTGAACCATGGATCCCACGAAGCGCAGGTTAGACTCGTAGTCCTGGTCGGAGGCGCCTAGTTGGACGTTCAGCCACGTAGGATCGAAGGGAGACCTCTGCATGAAATCCACCGTCCCTTTGATGCCGTCCATGTTTATAAAGGCCCTTGAAAAAAGAAGAAACTCTTATTACCTATACTAATATGTAAAGCGGAAGTTTGTTTGTTTGAAAATCCTAATCTCTGAAACTACCACGGACGGATTTGAGAAATTGTTTTTGCATTCGATAGCCTAATTCTTGTGGAAGGTTAGAGATAATTCATCATCACGATACGACCCTTAGAAGTCGAGAAAAAGAAAGGAAGTTAAAAAAACGGTTCCCACTCGAAATACTGGGATACGCGCCGAAGAAATCGCGGGCTGAAGTTAGTCTATAATAATATTATCAAAAGAAAAAATGGATTTTGTGTATGTTTGTTTGTAATAGATAAACACAAAAGTCACCTATAGAAAGCTACATTATCGACGAGTTACATATATATGACATATTTTATTAAAAAAAAAGGAGATATCTGCTGCAAAAATGGCAAATAAATCTCTACAATAATACAATAAATGCAATCGTATGAAGCCGGGCGGGTCGCGAGTGAAAAACAAATAGGAAATATCTGTACCTTCAGTGAAAACTGATACAACTCAAAAAACATAGTTTTGAGAAAAACGCGTTCAAAGTTTTGAAAAATTGGTATTCTTATTCTAATATAGTTAAACAAATTTTGATTACTGATATTGATAGACAATAATTATTAGAAGATAGAACTACAACAAAAACGATTTTATATTATATAGTTTTAGAGATATAATAAAAAATGTGAAGTTATATTATTTTACACTCAAAATTTGACCACTATTTTTGTGCTAAATGCTTTAAAAGACCATGTATCAATTTACACATATTTTGTTTGTTTAGTGACTAGTGATATATAATTAGTGTTTCGAAGGTATTACGGGTTCCACGAGCAATGGAGAAGAAAGTTCCAAAAGAGAAGTTACTAATTGTAATGTCAGCTTATTTATAATATAGTTTAGTTTCGCATATTGTCATAAAAAAATCATTGCTATCATTATACACCTTTTTTGTGCACGAATAAATTTAGTTAAAAGTGGTATATGTATTATGTATCTCGATTCAGGTCAAAAATTTTAAAGTGTATAATGACATAAGTACCAACCAAAATAAGTAAGTTTAAATGATTTTACCATCTTCTGAGCGAATAATAAGTTAGTATTATATTCCTACGTATATTACAAGTAATAGAACTGCTCGACAAACTAATTACATCATGCCAGGAGGAAATACCAGGACAAACCAAGAAATATATAGGGAAATTAAAACAATAAGTTTATATTACAATAATATTTTAATCTGACAAACCACTGACAAAATATTGTGTGCAGGGAACGCGTTCGGGAATAATCCCTCATAACATGAAACAAATCTGCAATAACCCTTAAATCAGTCTTAATCGCACTTAAAAGTAAATATTACAATTGTAAAGTCTTACTATAAAATCACAATGTTATTAAGAGAACATTATAAAACAATAATCCTTTAGGATTTTTAACAAAACTTCAAATAAAAATCTTTATCAAAAATGAAACTTGTGTAATCATTATTAACAAAATACCTACATTATTAAGTAAATTTTGCATAGATTTTCAATCTAAAAGCGTACGTAAACGTACTATAATCTACAAGAGATCAAACAATAAAAAGTAAACACTACAGTCTCCGACGTAATTTTTTTTTTAGTAATAAAACAGTCTTATTTTTTGCTTATAATTATTAAACATATCAAATTCAAATAATACTCGCTTAATATATGTATAACCCGATTAAATATTTTGTATTATAATACTTAACCAACTTAGACGTCTTATTAAATATTGAATAATAATTTATTATTCAATGTCTGATGAAACATCAGGGTGCGTGTCACTCAAATTAGTATTTGTTATTAAATTGTGATAAAAGTCATGAACACAGGGATCAATGTATTCTAACATTGATAACAAATCCTTTTTTTTCTGTACGCTTATAGGGACTGGCCCACTGTAACATTTGGGGACAGAATTAATGTTAATCATACTATAATCTTTATTTCTTTTAGCATACGCCATTCCCTTGTAAAGTTCAGCTTTGTAATTTTCCTTATATTTAAATTGCGGAAATTCGCCTTTGATATACTTCATGATTCTTATGTCAGCCCATGTGAATTTATGTCCCTCGATATTAAACTTTTTTATCAAAAGATATTGTTTGGAAAATGTAGAAAAGTCATAAAAATCATTTTCTGCCATTTCAATTACTGAAAACTTATTTTGTTTATTAGAAGCGGTTCGTACTAACTGAGACCAATCACGTGGGTGATGAATATTCATAGAGGTTTTCTTTTTAGCCCTTTCAATTAGTGCATGGTCGCTATCTACCTCCATGTGCGTGTGACCTGGTATGAGAAATTTATGCTCTATACATAAAAGTTGTGATGACTCTTTAACTGCAATCATTAATGCTGTAGCTACAATACTATTTTTATTTTGACCGGAACATGAATCAGAATACATAATTAAGAATTTAACATTTGGATGTAGTAAAGGTAATCTCACCATAATAAAATCATAAAGACAGGAGGCTATTTGATTCGCCCCTCTACCGCCACTCGATTCAGGCCACATGTAACAGTAGGCATGATTTGTTTTGAAATCATGAATGGTGAGGTTATACACCCATAGCTGTCTTTTGTAGAAAGCGGACTGGGTGTGCAGCATAGGGGTCGGCAGGCACTGCTGTAAATCAAACGCGATTACACACGTGTCTGATTGCACTTGATTTGCAGCAGATTTGTCTGCACGTTTTGCGTTGTATGCGTTTTCGTACTCTTCTTGATGGTATTGTAATTCCTCGTGTACTTTTTTATTCACATCTGGGTCTGTCAGAAACTTTATTTTATTAATTAATAAATTACATTTGTTACATGTGTCCACATAAGGCTTTCTGAAAGATAGGTTCATATCTTGAAAAACTTTGTTGTAAACAGATTTACAGACGGGGTCTTCATTTTCGGAGCAATAAAGACGGTACATAGCGTCCAAAGAAAGTTCAGGAGACAGATACTTCTTAGAGGTTTTAGATCGGGAATAATGGCTCTCGTAGGCTGGAAATTTATTAATATGTTGCTCTACCTCCTTAAGTCGTATATCAGAAATTTTTTTATAACTAGCAGCACGTCCTCTTTCGCTTTTAGTCACATGACCAAATCTTTTAATCTTTTCGCATACAGTCTGGAGAAAACGATTACTTTCCCCAAGAGTTTTTAGTAGACAACTTTTACATATTTGATATTCGTTAGTAAAATATATAAGTTTATATGTGTTGGTAAACTCCCGTTTACATTGACTACCCATTTTGTGAGATTTTTTTTTATTGATTTGGATGAATCTTTCAATATATTTGGCGCGATCATCGTATGAACCTAAAAGCCAATATTGTTTAAAAACACACTCTCTTTCAGTTTCTGGAATTCTAGTTTTACATTTCATGCGACAGTCCGTTAATGGTGCTAAATTTCTCCCTGGTTTTAATTTACCCAATTTTGTGACATAACATTTGCCTGCATTTCGTAATAATAGCCTAGATTTTCTCTCTGATCTTCTTTCTTTTAACGATTTTCTCAACTTTTTACCCTTTTCATTTGAACACCCAGGTTGAGGCTCAGTGACAATATTTTCTGAGTCAGTACTTTCAGCTATTACGACATGAGTCAAGTTAGTATGCCTTTTCTTTCGTTTTGAATTTATGGTGCTATCGTCACTTGAGGTTGACTCACTATTTGGAATGTAATCATCACTGCTGCCGGAACTAAAATCCAATATTTTTGCTAAATCAGTACTATTACATTCCGATTCAGAGAAAATATTACCATCTTGCACCAATGTAATATTATAGTTGTTTATTGGCTTTCCTAGATCATTACCATCAGATTCCGCTTCAGATAAAATATTGTAATCTTGTAGGAATGTAGTATTATTATCTAGTGTTTTTACGGGATTATTATTCTGGCATTCCGATTCAAATTCTATATTAATATTTTGCACCAATGCATTATTATTCCCTTCTTTAACTAAGCTATTTTCTTTGGTACTACATTCTGCTTTTTCTATATTTTCTCTATCTTTGCTTTCTAAATTCCCTACTGCACTTTCCATGATTCTATCTATGCGTGTCTTTACTCTCCACTGTAAAAAGTAAATAAAATACGCATAAGACATAGGCCGCACCATAAAATTAATTTAACACTAGAAAAGCCGAATATAATAATATGAAATGTAAGTAAACTACATTCAGAAAAATAATGTAAATAAATCTGCGAGGTCTAAGTTCGCGGGAACTGCTAGTTAAAATAACACTTATCATAACAGGTTAAGTTTCAAAATAATATTACCGCTATGTACAAAATATCGCATCAAGATGCTGGTGTAAAATGATTCAACTTAGTACTTACGTAAGACATTTTTCTACCGGCGAGGCACAGGCGACGCGTCCAAACGTAGTTGCTGAACTGTTTGTGTGGTACAAACTCACACTATCCTATTCACGCATACGCCTCGAAACCCAATCACTCCGTCTCCTTCTAAAGGCGAGGGGCCGCGGGGCCTCAACCGCCCGCGCCGGCGCCGACGACTTGTATCAATATACACCAATTATAAGAACGTAATATTATATTTTTTTTGAATATTTTTGATACAAATCAAGTCATACCATCAGAACTGTAAATAAATTACGTGTAAAATGATTCAAATCAATTTATATCAATCGGAACAAACTTATTGACTGTACTTATCACTTGTGTTAATTGATTCAAATACAGTTGTATCATTAAACACATATTTTATTCAGGACGATATCGTAGTATTATTGTTTCCAGTACAGATATATCGCTTTTCACCAATTAGTCTCATAAAAAAAATTACGTGTCTTAAAATATTACTAAAATTAGATCAACACGTACTTATTTCCATTTGTAAAATATTATTGTGTAAAGTGTGTTGATTGCAGTTAAATTAATATACACTTAAGAAAATAAAAATGGAGTTCGGTGCAATTTGTTTCAAATATAATGATATTATTAAACACAAAAAGTTTCAACTTAAACCTGTAGTCGTATCACTCAGCACCAAAATTAACTTTGGCATTTTAAGTCATAGGAACGTGGCGATAAGATTGAAAATAAGATTTTTTTTTTCTGATTTATAATATGGAATAATATTAAAAGTGATACATCTCGACTTGTATCACTTTTCACTGAATGTACAGATATATTCTGCGAGACCAAATATACTCGTAACTGCTACTAATAGTCGGAGGGGCTATTGGCAAGTCAAAAAGAATCGGTTTAGTCAAGTAGTAGACTAGAAACATGTATTTCTTCGAAATCGACGTACTAATTTGAATAGACAATTGATGATGAAACATGTCGAAGGAATGTTTAACAGTTTATAGATACCAAATTCCTTATCCCATTCAGTTGTTTACGTGATCAACGGTCGGATGTATGTGTGCTAACAAACGTCAGACATATTCGTGTAAACCACAAATGAATTTACAAGATGAACATTCGCCAATCTATAATCTATTTTTCACTTTGTTACATTAGATTTTAACTTTATTAATTTAAATTAATACTTACTGTTATCATGAGATACTTACTTACTGCTTTTCGGATCCATGATTCTCAATTTGGAGCACGCCAAGAAACTATCGGAATGTCTGTTGTCGTATATGACCACGTACAGACTCCTCTTCGTCACCTCCATGTCGTGTTTCAACACGTTCAGCACTTCATTCTTGTACAGAGTCTTCGCTTTCCTCACATTACCATCGATCGCCACTTTAACTTGTCCAAGATGACTGTCGAGGTCTCCCACGCTCATTCCATCCCCGCTGTTGTCGGGATCAAATACCAATTGAAGTATATTACAATTGTCCTCGTGGTTTCCTTTGTCGGAATCAAAAACATCAGTGACGAACAGCTTCCATTTATGTTCGGTGTATTCCCCCTTATCGGGTACAGCCTTCGTGTGATACAGGTCTACTTGTATGTAGGAATCTGATTCATCAAATTCTTTAGCGTGAAGCCATCTAAAATGCAACGCGCCGGCCACGGGGGAAGTGAATCGAGCCACGGCATGTGTTTCGTATAGCTTATCAGTAGATAGTATGGAGGCACAGATTACTCTATCACGTTCAGCATTTTCCAGGACTATACTCTTCCCCCACAGCCCAGCTAGTCCAGTCAAAGAGTTTTTGCTTTCGAATTCTGCGTGATCTTTACCTGGTATTATGAGATACCCTATTTCTTCTGTCAAATCAATTAGTTCTTTCCCTAAATTGGCTTCTGAGCATCTGGAGTCGGAGATGTCTCTGTAATCGACGGGAAATTCGTGGATAGTCCATCTCCAGACTCCGTCAGGGTACTGCAGTGTAGGCTTTAGATTTGTTCTGATGCTGATGAGGGATTCGTTTTTGTGGGAGAACTCGATCTCGCCGTGGAGTCCATGCTGGGATATGTATGCTCGCAACACGAGGGAGTTCGCCGCCTCTGTACAGACAGGTGAAATACAATTAACTCAATATAAAGGTGCGCCCGCTAACGCGTGCCGCGGTCAGCCTAACTGAAGGCAGGCCTGTCCCACATTAGTTTCAACACTTAAATCTAGGGATTCTTAACCTATGTATGGTGTTATTTCATATTTTAGTTAATAGTTTTGAACTAATAGTAACACTACATCTAGTATAGTATACAAAGTTTAAGACTTTTGAGACCAAAATTCAGTAAAAAAGATAAATTTTAACAACAAATTAATTTTTTATAGCAATACAGTCTATAAGACAAGCCAACAATCCTCCAGGTCGGTGTTATGGTCTCGCGGTTTCCTGTGAGGTGGTGGTAATTCCCCAGTCTGTTTATCTACTACACTACCTCTCCTTGCTTAATTACAGTCATCTATCGAATAAGAGAGTTAGGAGGCATCAAAGCAACGCGAGTGGTGAAATATCTCCACCTCGCAGAAATTGCAGCCGACTAACGACTTTCTGGATGGTTGTCGTGAGTTATTTAAAAATGTATGAATACGTTATTAAAATTTATGTTTCTTTTGCTCAGCTTTAGCATCAAATTCTTTACAATTAGCTGGTATACAGGCCTAGATCTAGTACCTGGTCTCATTGTGTTCCTGCAAGTGAGTGAGATTATAAGTAAGCTCCTAAGGAGTTGCTGTATCGGTAGTGGGAATGGCAACGCGTAGCAATACTTTCGGTATCACAAGCGATATATATTTAGTTTATATGTTGCGGTAACCACTTACGGTTTATATTAAGTGGGTCGTTTTCTTATAGGCTTCCCGATGTTGTATAAAAAACCGAAAACAGTCGGGGTCGACTGTTTGCCGTACTCTCTGTACGCGGGGGAATTCCAGAGGCCTAAGCTCATCCATAGACAGACAGTGGTCGACGCTGATTAACCTGCGTGTTCGATTAAATTGGCACCAAAAAACAGCTTTGCTAGCATACCATGGATACGTGGCTTCAAATCTTCGATATGGTATAATAGTATGGGGCAATTCATCAGATAAACATAGTCTTTCTAGCACAGTGACAGTGCATACGGTCTTTATGTAACCTATCCCCTAAAACAAGTTGTAAACCATATTTTAAAAAGTTAAATCTGCTGTCATTTCCGTGCATATACATATATTTATGAAATGTGTCAACTTGGAAAGACTCCTAGGTAAGTTAGGTAAGACTACGCTCAGTCAATAACAAAAAAACTAATATTGCCAAATATGTCTACAACATTATGTCATGGTACGAGTAGTTGTTATCCGACGGCCATTCGAATATTTAACAAATTACCAAAGAACGTGGTAATTTGGTATATACTTACTTTAATTAATTTAATTAATTTTTAATTTTATTCTACAATTGCCCTACGCCATTGTAGAATAAAATTACTGCACCTACCAGTAGAGCACCCTGCCGATTATGCGCCTGACGAAGTAACTTATTTTTATGTTGTAAAACATCGCAACTAAACTTTTGACGAGCTCGGTATCGCAGTGGTGAAACGCGCTGTTACGTTACTTTGACACCAACGCTTGTGGGTTCGATTCCCACACATGACAAACATTTGTGTTCATGAACATGTCTGTTTGACTCGGTCGGGACATTTTAAGAGAGGTAGGCCGCATCGAAGCAGCATCGCATTTGGAGGGTTGTTGAGTTCCTGCGAGTGAACTCACTCACATAGTGCTTACTCTACTTACACAAATCCTTGATTAAGCTATGGGCTGCGATGACCACTGTCCATCAGACGAGCCGCAGACTCATTTGCTATGAGAGTTTAAAACACCTACTCATTGGTTTCCATTAGTTAGTAAAAGAATTTGCTGATAGCCCTAAAGTTATGCAACAAAAATATTTAAGTCAATTAGTAACTACGTATAATGGCAGGTTAATTAGTAGACCATCGTAGGTGAGACTGGCGACATCTGATGGCCTCCGTGCTGAGTACAATACGGCAAGTGAAGTGCACCGTCCACGATATGGACGGAAGGTCCGGCCGCGGCCGCAGCGGTACAATCATCTAGGTTTCTAGGGTGAATCATTAATCATCATCCAGAGTACAATGGATAGGCTCAGTAAATCACCGGCCAACTGCCAGTGAGACTCGCGCACGAAGAGTTCAGCCTCTGTGCAGAGCCGAAATAAGCCGAAGATAAACAGGTATCTTGTATGAGGAATTTGAATTTTAACTTTATTTATTTTTATTATCTATAGACGCTCTAGTACATACATAAATCTTCACGCCAAGCCCCTTACGGAGTGGGCAGAGAGATCCCGAGCGACACATAACTCGGTCCTTACACACCTTACTCGCTTCTTTAACATTCATTACCTTTTCATGCACGCTTGTTGGCTCCTAGGGCTCCTGACATTACCTTCTGATAACAGATAACACGCCTCCTACTCCTAATACAACTCAGGCACTTCCCAAGGTGGTGTTTTGGTCAGTAGGAATCTGACATATGCAAGATTTCACCACCTCCTCCCTCCCATGCGGACCGGAGGGTGCCCCTCACGGAAGAATGACTAACGCAGACCCATGTGTGGCTTAGTCCACCTATTGCGGATCTACATTTTCATGGACGAAAAACAAAAAAGCTCTTACATCCTTCTACTTTCGCGTTAGTAATACACATTCTTCAAAAATTTCAATGTCTACGTATTATGGTTCAAAAGCTACGGCTCTGTGACAGACAGATGTACAGATTGACGAACAGATAGAAGGGTTAATAGACAGAGGAACAAAACGAGAGCCGCAGGATTTAGGTCTCGGTGGTATCTTGCAAAGTTGACACATTACTCTCGAACACAACTTACTGGCAAACTTCTTTTTTATACGTAGGGAGCCACACAAGCATACGGCCCACCTGATGTGAAGCGGTTACCGCGGCCTAGAACGCTTGTAATACATTAAATATCACGGGCGTGATACCTCCTCTGCTCCTAACACAACAACTAGAGCTTACTGGTTACGTCACTCACACACCGTAACACAACAACCTTCCGGAGAGTTGTTATTTGGCTGCGATTTTCAGTGACGTGGAGGTACTTCCACTGTCGGACTGCTTTGATGCGCCCTACCTCTCTTAAAACATTCAGACCAAGACAAACAGACATGTTCATGAACACAAATATTTGCCCTGTATGGAAATAGGTATGGAACCCACGAGCGTTGGTAAAAGTCGCGTTATTAACCGCTGGGCCTCTTCTCTGAGATACCCCAAATAAAGATATCCTTGAAGAAACCAACAATAAAAGATATGTCATTAAACCCGAAATTCCATAGATATAAATATATTATAAAACTCTTAAGTCTTTGAAAATAAAATTAGCCAGTAACTCGCTGATAATTAGCTTTCCGTACCTATGTGAAAGGATTTTTAAACCTATGTTTTGAATTGATCCATTACAAACAACCATACAAAAAAATCTTTCCTCTCCGTAATATTAGTTTAAGGAGAGATTTCGCCTCCCTTTGTGCATTCTACCGATTGTACAACGGGTTGTGTTCTGAACAATTGTTCGAAATGATGCCGACAGCATTATTTTATCACCACACCGCTCGCCGACGACGGGGAGTTCACCCTCTCGCACGGGAACCGCAATGGTCACGTACTGTGCGGTTCCAGAGAAGTTTGCTTCCGAGAACTCTCAAGCTGTGGAATGAGCTCCCAGCCGAGGCTATTCCAAGGGACCACAGCATGGAATTATTCAAGAAATGCGTGAAGAGGTTTTTAGAGGGTCGGCAGTGCACGAGTGACGCCCCTGTTGTTGCAAATGTTCATAGGCTACGATGACTGTTTACCATCAGGCAGGTCGTATACTTGATGGCCACCTTAGTGGTATAAAAAAGTTTATCTTTAGGATACTATGTAACTCGTTTCGGATTGATTTAAAAACAATACTTAGAAACGATCACATAACATACTTCTACTATTTCGTGTTTTCAAAACTTTCTTTTAAAAACGCGCTTAATATTCATTTATCATGAATATATATATATTATTATTCAAAGCCGATAACATTAAAATAATAAATGAATTGTATATATGTCTCTCAATACCGGATATTTAACTACGACCTTGTCGAAAGTATGCTTAAAGAACTTGACGGAGGACGGCTGACTTGGAACATAATTTTGTGCTTTATATTTGAAATTATCTAGAAATTGTAATATCTAATGATTTGCATTCCATCCATCATACACCATCATACACTGACTAAATAAAAGTTATTTAATAAATAACAGTTCAAATATATCACTCACCAATCACTAACAACACTAAGTATAACGTACACTTAACCTTTGGTATCGTATCACTAACTTGATGGAACATGTTTACTATGAAATAAATATATTTGTTTTATCACAAAACATCGGAAAACATATTCGTTCCTACCATATTGGTTCGAGAGGTGAGTTTCACTGGCAAGTGAAAGGCTGCTCCGTGGTCTGCGCGAGCGAGACAAGCCCACCGTTGGAAAGAGACGACCAATGTGACGTAGTTAGGGCTATGGACACTGGTTTCCTCGTGGTCTCCAAGAACAGGTCGCCCGGCCACTCGGTATTCAAGTGATGCACACAATACATATTGGATACTATTCATTACTGCTTATACCTTCAATCTGTTTGCAATGTACATTAGTGCACTCGACATGTTCGCGTAACAATTCACGATAATCTCGTTATACTGTTATGATTAACAGTCGCGGTGTCGCAGTCGAACTTCCCTCGACTAGCTGTCATTTTAAAAGTCTTATTTGTATAGCTGTCTCACATCGCCAAGGAGGAAAGTCAAATGTCAAACTGCTCTCTCTACCCATTTGTCGAAGGCAGCCGCAGTGTTACTTCACCTCAGAACTTTTTTTTTATTAATCGTCGGGAGGCTTTCAAACAAACGATCGACCTGATGTAAAGCGGTTGCTGTAGCATATAACCGCATACATTAAGTACGCTAATACGTAATACATTAAGTATCACTCGCGCGACGCGACCTCTGCTGCTAATACAGAAACTACTGGTGGACTCGCTCACACGCAGGAATACAACAACCCTCCAAAGAGTTGTTATTTGGTTGCGGTTTTCTGTGAGGTGGAGGTACTTTCCTCAGACGAGCTGCTTTGGTGCACTTTACCTTTCTTAAAATTACCCGGACCAAGACAAACACACGTAGCACACAAATGTTTGCCCAGTGTGGGAATCGAACCTACAAGCGTCAATGTCAAAGTCGCATTATTAACCGTTATGCCACCGAGCTCGTGAAATGTCTGCAATGGGCTATAGTGATCATTGTTAACGTGGCGGTGACTGCTGCGCTGTGGTGAGCCCTAGCTGCACAGCAGACACAGGCATGACCAATAGTGTTAGATATCTGATAAACAGCGGTGCACGGCAGTTGAGCTTCACTTGTCTAGCCATCTCTTTGAAGTTTTTAAATGCCTTATTTGTCATATTGCTGTCTCTCACTTTGCCAAGAGAGGAAGTCAATTCGAAAACAACCTACTCTTACAAATTTCTTCTGATTAAATTCGTTGTGAGTTCCAAGGCAACTGTAGTTTAACTCCCGGGACAGCAATGAACTTCACTGTTCATTGCCTTTTTGGTGATCGCCGCTGTTAATTCTGGCTACACAGGAGACACAGTGCTGGGAATGAGTGGTGAGCCTGTCCCGATAAAAAAAGGGGGTGACCGTGTGCGGTGTGCTTGTCCCAGTGTTATATACTTGGCGGCTGGCTTCGTGTTTTTGTGTACAAATAATTAAATACACATTGGTCAATTTAAAAAGCAAAACAATTCCTAAATACAAAATTGGATCAAAATCGTTAGAGCCGTTTCCGAGATATGTACCTGAAATACATATCTACAGAACAATTCTAATAAGAAGAGGCATGCTCCGTTGGTTCGTGGTGTGCAAATTACGAAACATAAACACAGCGAAAGTAGAAGGATGTAGGAGCCGAGGAAGACCGGGACTTACCTTCCCTGACCAAATAGATTCTGTTTTATCAGAAGCTCTTGTCAGGAGCACTAAAAACCGTCATGAGTGCATTAGATGAGCTATGAATATTAAAGAGAAAAGAGCTAATGAGGTGCTAATGACAGACATCAGGGTAAATCAATCGGGAGAACAGATAGTATCAAATTCCTAGGGATGCAGTTGGACAGTAATATGACTTGGCATTCACACATACAATCACTCTGCAAAAAGCTAAATCAATTTTCGTACGCTCTCCACAAAAGTGGTCAACAAAAGCGCCGTGACAACGGCTTATCATGGATACGTTGGATCAGCCCTGAGATATGGCATAATGTTTTGGGGGAATGCAAGTGGAAAGGATAAAGTGTTTAAGGCCCAGAAAAGATGCATTCGCGCAATCTGCAAACTTCGGAGTACAGATTCATGTGTACCACACTTTAAAGATTTGAAAATCTTAACTCTCTCAGTACATTATGAGGTGGCTGTTTTTGTAAAATGCCATCTAAATCTCTTCGAATCTAGAAACTCTAGAAGACACAATGACAAAATATGTAATATGCAACACAAAACTGAAATGTTTTCTCGAAGTATCTTCGGAATGAGTCCTAATATTTATAATAAGCTACCTAAAACTATAAGAGAACTGAATAATTTAAATGAGTTCAAAGCCTACTTAAAAAAATTCTACTACTCAAATCTTATTACACTATTAACGATTTTTTATTTGATAAATTGTAATCACTAATAAATGTAATAAATTAAGCTATAACATTGTAAAATTGACAATTTAAATGTAAAGACTGACACTAAATTTGACATACTGTATTTGTAATTAATGTTGACGATATCCAAACGTTGCTTGATTTAATGTAATGTTAACAGTGTAACATTTTGACATTTTTATTTATTATTTCAGTCTAAGAATATTGTACGCCAAAACGGCAAGTTGTAGCGTTTTAATTATTAAATTTAACATCATATTATGTAAACTACATATAACTATGCAATAAATGAGTTTGAGTTTGAGTTGAGAATTTTGCCTACCCCGCAAGGGATTTGGCGTAAAGTTATAGATGGGTAGGCTGGAATCGGTCGTTTAAAATAATAGGATATCTTCAATTAAAAAATATACAGGAAATACAGATTATCTAAGTAATTGTTTGACAATGACAATAACAAGTTACAAAAAAATGTCTACCCAGTGATTCCTCTTGTGAATATTAGGTACATAGTTTTGATACTTTGATATTCGCTTGTAGAACCCTTGTAGACCGTATTCGCAGCGTCGGTGTTAAACTATGAAGAGGCGTGCTCCGTTGGTTCGAACATGTGGCAAGGATGCAGGATAAAAGAATGACGAAGCAGATATACAAAAAAGTAGAAGGATGTAGGAGTCGAGGAAGGTCAAGACTTACCTGCCATGACCAATTTGGCCGTGTTCTATCAGAAGGTGATGTCAAGAGCCCTAGAAACCGGCGAGCGTGCACGAGAAGACCAATTAATATTAAAGCGAGTGAGGTACCTATGTAAGGATCGAGCCACGTGGCGCTCGGTTCTCTCTGTCTATCCCGCAAGGGATTTGGTGTGAAGTTATAGATAGATAGACTTTGATATTCGAAGTCCGCAGTCTCTGGAACTTCTATCTTTCACTTAATAATATAATAATAAAGCATTCCGTGATGAATCTAAAAATCAACTGTAAATTGGATTATCCCTTATTACGTCACACATACATGCCAAGATCTCGGGCGCCAACTGTGCACCACCAGCAATGAGGATGTAGCTAAAAGTAAATATATAAAAGTATTTCTTTTTATATATAACTAGATTGGCAAACAAGCATGCGGCTCGCATCAAATGGTAAGTAGTCACCGCAGCCTATTGACGCTCGCAACACCACGAGGATGTTAATCGCGCGCTGCCAATCTGGTGACCTAAGGATATTTCGTCACAGTACCCAGTAATTTCTCTGCCGTATCCACCCTTCAAACCGGAACACAGCTATATAAATATATCTGCTTAGCGGTAGAAATAGGTGAGGTAGAGGTACCCACGCAGACGACTTTTGTACATAGTAGTCAACAGCATATTTAATAACATTAATAAATTAATAATTTGACAGTCAGTTTCTGGAGTCCCACCACGATAACGCGGTGCCATCAATCATTAATGAAATTAATGATTAATTAAACTATTTAAATTAATCAGTATAGTACTCGTGAATGTGTACCGTGAACAAAACAAAATGTAAAGAAAGTCGGTAATTATCAAATCTTTACCCAATTTATATGTAAGGAAATTGACGATTTGAACGAAATTGATCGTGGTGATGATGATGAATTATCCACAGTCGAGGTGTTCCTGACACGTTTAGGAATATACATTAAACCGTACTCGACGAACGCATCGGTAACAATATACACATGCAAACTAATGTTTATATATATATTTAATTTTTCTGTCCGTGTGTATATTACTGAACTCTACATAAACGTTCGGACTGATTTTGATGAATTTTTAGTATGTATGTTGTATATATGTTCACGCCAGGTCCCTTGCGGGGTAGTCAGCGAGAACCGAGCGCCATTAGACGCGGCCCGTACACACCTCACTCGATTCCTTAATATTCATAGCTCATTTCGCTTGCCGGTTCCTAGGGCTTCTGATAAATCACGATCAACTTGGTATGGTAGGTAAGTCTTGGTCTTCCACGGCTCCTACCTCCTTCCACATTTTTATATATACAAGTATATATAGCCCACCTGATGTAAACCGGTTACCGTAGCCTGCGAACGCTTGTATCACAGTAAATATCAGTCGCGCGATGCCTACTCTGTTGCTAACACAGCAACCCCTTAGGAGATTACTGGTGACCACACTCACACACAGGAACACAACAATCCTCTAGGGAGTTGTTATTTGCCTGCGGTTTTCTGTGAGGTGAAGGTACTTGCCCAGACGGGCTGATTTTATGCACCCTACCGGTCTTAAAAATATAAAAATATCGAAACTAAGACAAACAGGCATGTTCAGCACACAAATGTATGTCTTGTGTGGGAATCAAATACATGAGCGTTGATGTCAAAGTCACGTCATTCACGACTGCGCTACCGAACTCGTCGAAATCGTATCTGACGATTTTGAATAATTGCTATTTAGCTATAATGTGAAATTGCAAATTAAAGAACCAACGCTTGGAAAGTAACTTTAATGGTGCAAAAAGGACAGTTTTAGAATTGGCTCTATCTGGCCACAGCCCACGGTCATGAAATACCCAGGGAATATATTTTACTTCAAGTCGCGAAAATATGAAAAATGTCATTGAATGTATGAGTGTTCTTGCTTTTAATATCTATAATATCTGACCATAACAAAGCAGCAGTACGGCAGTGTTCCGCAGGGCGTGTGCCGCGGCACGCCGGTGTACCGAGCACGTTACACAAATGGCAAGTATTGTCAGAAAGTCAAGATAACACATGTGTGCACATGTGAGCCACCTCACTCTCTTATATCTATTAATTTAGTTTATCATTAAATCTTATTTGTTTATTTTTTTATTTAAAACTTTATCGACCACAATACAGTAGGTTCAAGAGGCGGAGTTAATGCTAATTGCATTTGCGGTTTTTATTAAAATTGAAATAAAATATGAATCAACACTTTAAAGAAAATACACCTAACTATACATACGTAAATATAAGAATACATAAATAACTACCATAACACATACACAACCACAATAATACATACAAACCCCTAGTAATACACACATATTTACCTCTACAAATGACTGTAATGTAATTTATTACATTATATATACTTATTATACAACACACGTTGGATGACTACTTTTTTTATTTTTATACTACGTCGGGAAGCATACAAGCATACGGCCCACCTGATGTAAAGAGGGCCGTATGCTTGTATGCCTCCCGACGTAAACCGTAGCCTATTAACGCTTGAGATATATTAGGCATCATCAGTGGAAACGTAGTCAGTAAGCGGTTAATTGGAGAAAACCGACGCATACATCAACGTGTATCTGAGGAGATCAGACATGAACCAAGTTTAAACGTTTCGGCCCTGCGCCGCCGAGTTCGTCTTTATTTTTTATAGCACACAATGTTGTGTGGAAGTCCATCGCGGCGCGGGCGGCGGCGGACCGTTTTCGATCATCTAAATCGAGCGGCAGTTATAGGTAATGGTGCCGGCGCGAGAAACGCCGCCCGCCCGGTTATTTCCAAGGCGAGCGTCGGACGGCCGCTATTCCCGGCGGCCGGTGACTCACTCACTGAAATAAGGTTATTGTAATCCACACCGAAAATTCCCCGATTGCTATAATCGATAGTAAAACCAAAGTGCAAACTCTGCAAGTCGCATGTGAGATGCCAACTGTAATTACTCGACCTTCCTAACTCAATCCACACTCATCTTACTGCTGAGTATGACATGATACGGCTGGTAGTCTCCGTCGATTGCCAGTACCGTAGGCCTTACTGTAACTACAAGCGAGATTGACGGTATATCGTAACCTCCAAACGCATTTATATAAATATATAGCGCGCTGAAATTCGACACGCTGAGTATTGTCGTAAAACTTACGCGACTTGCTTCAGATAAAAACAAAAAAATATAGTTATTTTTTTGTGAGAAATCATTCTAAAAAACAATACGAAACAGTTAGTTATTTTTTTTTTTTACTACGTCGGGAGTCATACAAGCATACGGTCCACCTGATGTAAAGCAGTTACCGTAGCCTATTAACGCTTGTAATATATTAAATATCACCCGCGCGATGCCTCCTCTGCTACTTACACTGCAACTCCTTGGGAGCTTACTGGTGACACCTCACTCACACGCAGGAACACAACAACCCTCTAGGGAGTTGTTATTTGGCTGCGGTTTTCTGGGAGGTGGAGGTACTTCCCCAGACGGGCTGCTTTGATGCGCCCTACCTCACTTAATAGTTAGTTAGCTCAGGGATTAAGATTTTTCGAATTACATATGCAAAATGAAGATATTTATTTATTATAGTTTATTTAAATTTATTATTGTAATATATTTGTGCCAATTTGTTAGATAATTTATGCCATTTTGTAGGTAGTGACATAATTTCATTACTATAGAAACTTTAGAACTTCTGATTAAAACAACAGCGACAAGTAGTTTCGATCTGTCCTCTGTTGAACCTATAGAAGTCTGAAAAGGGCGAAGCAGGTGAAAATATGAGGGTGCAAAGTCAGTAGGCCAATTCTGCTAAATAACTGCGCTTGTCATTTGAGTCGTGCAGGAACAGTGCAGTGCCAACACGTGTATTCTATTAAAATTTCCTGAACTGCATCGGCACTGCAACTACGCTGCGACTGTGCTCATCCTGCAAGGTTGCTAACTATTTTGACTAATAATAATAAAAATGCGGAAATATTGATATGTAATGTAATAATAAAGTATTTTTTTTTCTCTCATGACATAAATAAATAACTTAATTAACTGATTATATTGATTGCAAAAAAAACGGTTATTAGATATGCGACGAATTTTAAAGTGAAATAATTTGACATTGTCTGTTGCCTTGTACTTAAAAATATTTGCATGCCTTTAGAATATAAGGTGAACATACTATACCTGCCTACCTATAACATCTTTGTAAACTGTTGTATGTTCTGGCAAATAAAAGATATTCTATTCTATTCAAATAACCTGCTTAACACCTGTCATGTTTCATATTTCAATGTAATAAATTGGATTTTTACTTAATATTGACTCCTGTAGTTTCAAGCCCCACTGCCCTTGGTTGCCGTCGTGGAGGTATTTCGAACTTAATTTCACTTCGCAATAGTTGCGTAAGACTAACGTTAGCAAAACGGCAAATAAACTTTTTTTATACCACTAAGGTGGTAAACAAGCATACGGCCTGCCTGATGGTAAGCAGTTACCGTAGCCTATGGGCATTTGCAACACCAGGGGTGTCACTCTTGCGTTGCCAACCCTGTAAGAACCTCTTCACGCCTTTCTTGAAGAACCCCATACTGTAATCCCTTGGGAAAACCTCGGCAGGGAGCTCATTCCACAACTTAATAGTTCTCGGTAGAAAACTTCTTGTGAACCGCACAGTGCGCGACTATTGCGGTTCCTGTGTATGAGGATAAACTCATGCCAAGAGTCGTGTGATTATCACACGTTCCATCACCTTGGAGAGAAGGGAGGTTATGGCAATAGGCCTATAATTCGATGGGTCTGATCTATCGCCCTTTTTGGGCATCGGGTGCACATTGGCGGTCTTCCACGAAGACGGGACTTGCCCAGTGGAGTAGGAAAGCACGAAAAGGCGCCTTAGCACAGAACACAACTCAGGAGCACACTGCTTTAACACCACAGCTGGTGTGCCATCTGGCCCACTTGACTTATGAATGTCTAGGGAGAGCAACGCCCGCCGGACATCACCCTGGGTAATTGATATTTCTCCTTCAAAACTTCTGCCACCGCTATACAACACAATTTATCAGAATACGATTACATTGCAGGAAACGTGTAAGTGCAGTGTAAGTTGTATAACGAATAGCACGTCATTTACTGCAGCGTTACTGCATCTTCGCTGCTGGCAGATTCCTTAACAGAATAGCACGTCATTTACTGCAGCGTTACTGCATCTTCGCTGCTGTCAGATTCCTTAACAGAATAGCACGTCATTTACTGCAGCGTTACTGCATCTTCGCTGCTGTCAGATTCCTTAACAGAATACCGAAACGTCAAAATGTATTGTAATACATATTTTAGGGTCGGCAACGCATGAGTGACACCCCTGGTGTTGCAAATGTCCATATCCTACGGTGACTGATATTGAAGATGCTATTGATAACCACCGGCCCGTTGTAGCTGCTTGGTGAAACATCACCGACGTCACCTCACTTCTACACCAAGTCATTCTTCTTCTATAGCTGAGGCCTACATAAAAAAAGAACGTATTTGCCCGGTGGCGCAGCGATTAACTGTGAGACTGACGCTCGTGGGTTCGATTCCCACGCAGGATAAATATTTGTTTGCATAAACATTTTTGTTTGTCTTGGTCTGGGTCTTTTTAAGAGAAGTAGGGTGCATCAAAGCAGTCCGTTTGAGCAAGTACCTCCACCTCACAGAAAACCGCAGCCAAATAACAACTTTGTGCAGGGTTGTTGTGTTCCTGCGTATGAGTGAGGTGACCAGTAAGCTCCTAAGAAGTCGCTGTGTTGGCAGCAGAGGTGACTTGCTTGTAACACTCAATGTATTACTAGCGTTCATAGACTACTTTAATCGCTTTACATCAGGTGGGCCTTTACTTTACATTAGGTTAAAAAGAACTTTTATTTCACTTAAAACTATAGAAGATAAAGTTTTTCCATTTTTGTAATTTTGAATACCAATGCACGTATGGTGGTTATCGGGGAGATGAGTTGTAACATGGGCGACATATTGAAAACTCAATATTTAAACTACTTGCTAAATTCTGATTGCAAACATATACTATTCATAATACCTTTAATTTATATCTATCTATTTATAACTTCACGCAAAATCCCTTGCGGGGCCGAGCGGCGCGCGACTTCATCCTGACACACCTCACTCGCTTCTTTAACATAACACCGTTCTTCTCATGTGCGCTCGCCGGTTTCTTTCCTCGTATGTAATGTAGCTCATAATGTTTGTTTTCAGGAACACCGTTCCTATATGTAATCTATATGTTTGACTGTGCGTTTGTCGGGGCATTTGTCTGTGTGTGTGTTTTTTCGAATATTCGAATTATGACTTCAGATTCGGATTCAGCATAAAAAAGTAGAATAGGAATGTTCAGGAACACCGTTCCTATCTCTTAAGGAACATGGTCAAAATGGCCGACAAATTTAAAAAATATATATTTTGAATTGTTATATAATTGACGAGCTAGGTTTCCTCTGGCAATACAAGCTTGCGCATTCTCAACTGGTTCTATACGTATTTCTTCATTACAAGCCCCTTGTGGAATAGGCAGAGAGAACGGAGGCGCTTTTCTTCTTCTTTCTTTTCTTTTGTTACATTTGATAATACTTAATACTGAAAATGTAGTCTTTTTCTATATTAAAAAAGAAAACCATGGATTCTTTCCAAATAAACGACAAGGAACAAAATTAACATTTGACGTCACGATTTCATGATGAATTATGGCCAGGAAAAGGAGTGGAAATCAAATTTAACGGGAAGTGGAGAAAATCTTCAAATAACGAAAAATGCTTTCTTTTTTATATATATAACGTCAGTAGGCATACAAACATACAAAGCGGAGTTTGTTTGTTTGGATGCGCTAACCTCTGCATCTACCAGTAGGATGTTAAAAAATATTATATTTCTATTAGATAGCTCAACTCTTGAGGAAAGTTATATGCTATTTAACGTCCGTGGGCGAATCCGCAGGCAACAGCTAGTCAAGGTACAAACCTACGTCGCTTGGATTACAATTCATCTGTATAATCACAAGACCACAGACGCAGAAGCGATGACAAAGAACGAATAGTTACGAATATGGTTGAAGTGATTTCATCTTTGCTTATCAAACTGCGATGTGTCATGTAACAAACCAATGAAACCCTTATTGGCGTGTAAACGCAAACCCCCCCTATACCAATAAGTGACGTGGTGTGGATCTATGAACTAACCAGTAAGAGCTGCATTCTACTCGTAGCGGTGATTTGTGTTACAAAGCAAAATCATTTCATTTGCTTCCCATTGGGTTTTTTTTTCATGTGACATGCAATGCCGATAAGCCGTTCAGGATATCGCTATGCAATTGACAGGCATGAAGGTATTGTTAGCGCGACCCGCGCCGGCATGCAGCTACCACGGCGCGCTGCCAACTGCACAACGTCACCGATATGACGAAACACTTACAGCTGTCGACGAACGGTCGACCGCTAATAAAGACTCGTTGACCTTCGGACGGCCGTTATGACGTCACAATACTCACGCATTCACATCGTCTTCGACAGGCGTGCAGCCTTCCAAGGAGGCCTGCACGTTGACCTGAACTGTGTTCTCAACTGACGGTAGGACAATCTATTGTACGTATATATACTGTATACATATTATATGCAAGATATTAATATGTAATATAATGTATTATTAATAGATCACGCTGACACTCTTTTGTCTATAATCATCAATCTAAAACTTTATTTTCACGCCTACTCCCGTGAGGGGTAGGCAGAGAGAACCGAGCGCCTAGCGAGCGAGCGATCTCTTAATCTTCATTGAACAGAACTCTTTCTGTGTATGGCTCCTGCACCATACTCGTTGATTCCTGACACAATTTTAACAGACGAGCGGTGACGTCGTGCCAGGTGCGTCTTGACCTTCCTCGGCTCCTGCTTTCGCATAATACATCTGTATCGTCTTCATTTCCTGTCAGAACTAACGCATGCCTCTTCACATCTTAACACCGATACTCTCTTTCAGACCAACTTCTTTCTTGCATCTTCATTGAAAACTCGATCTACAAGCGTTTCACCGCCAATTTTTCGTAACACTCGCTTCTCAACCGCGTTTATTCTACTTTCATGCTATCTCTACTAAACTCAGCTTTCGCTGTCATTAGCGTTGAGATCAGCACCACATTAGTACACCACAGCAGAGTAGTGGCAGCCCAGTGGATAAGGAACTGCCTTATGGACCAACTGCTCCCCGGTTCGAATATAATGGATTCGAACCGAAAGAATACATATTTATCACTAGTTCGGCAGTGAAGTAAAACATCGTGAAGAAACCCACACGTCTAAGAAATTATATTTTGATAGCTAACCTAAGAAAGGTCTGGTTTTCCCTCTGTGTTATGGAGATCTGACGGCAGTCGCTCCATGTCAAAGTCAGTATCTTCGCAAAATCTTTAGGCTTAGGAAGCGGACTTCGCCAATCGTAATGAATTAGGAAACGGGACCCCGCTAGGAAGAAGATCCACGTTGTATAGTGACTTAAGTTTGTAATCTTAAGAAGTTTTCTCAACGTTCCTTTGACGCTATTCCCTACCCTCACTCGTGTCTCCACACCACATTAGTGGAGTACCTTCCATTGTTCCTAAAAGTGCATCCCAGATAAACAATCTCATTCACTTCTTCCAACACTACGTCATCAAACGCACGCAACCCTGTTTAACAACTATGTTGATGCCAAAGCAGGGCAAAAAGCAGCCACCTACTCGCACACATACTGTACAATCCGCATAATTGAACTGTACGACACGTAGTAGGGCAACATCAATTCCATATCACAGCAATATATCCCAGCGATCCTTTCGCACAACTCCGTCTAATCATTCTCAAGATCTACAAAACCCCAGAAAACCATCTAGTCTAGCACTAGATGCTCCACCACGATATTGCAGAGCGAGAAAATTTGGTCCGAACGTCCTCTTCCATTCCGAAATCCTCCCTGTGCTCCCACAGCATTCTCTGATTTTACCCTCATTCTCCTCTCAATTTCCACTTTTGCCGGTAGCTGCTCAAACTGATAATGATCAATACTCGTAATATTAAAGTTTCAATAACAAAAAGATTCATATTAACAAGTTTTCTTCGGCATTCCTTCTTCACCTATGATCATTTCCGATAAGCTACTAGATTAAAAAATTAAAATGAAAAATGTGCGAAATGAGTAAATGACTAATGATACCCAATAAGATTTATTTGAAAAGACGTATCTAAGTAGCAGCGGGGGCGCAATGGCAAATAAAGATCTTTTTCTTTTTCTTCAGAGTAATGTGTAAAATTAAACAAATACTGACATAGACTTAAGCACAAGGTTAGTAATGACAATAGACACATTGCATAAATTTGAAATCAATATTCCCATGACATGTGTTTATAAGCCAAATAATAAATACATTTGTGCTAATTCTGCTCTACCCAGGACCCAACTTAATGCAATCTAAAGTATTGTTATCAGCAGAGGTGAAACAAATGAACATGAACACCATTTGCCATGAAGTGGTTGCGATGAAAGCGTAGAGCAGGCGAGGCTCGCCGACTGAAACAGGCCACACTCAGGTGAGCCAGTTATTTTTAAAGCAATGAGAGCGACGCGCGAGCCCGCCTGCCGATCGACTGGTTCTGGGACCGAATCCACTAGTACATATCTTATTTTGTCGAACTAAATATGGAATCGTGCGCCCAGCCACTCGGCGGAGAGGCGGAGTGGGGGAATTCTCCTGGATCTTCGAGAGGGAACGAAACTTCGGAGTCAGGGTGGGACTGCCGAGCGGAACAGTCTCTCCTTCGTCGATCGTCCAACACACAACACAATGGTAAGTGTGACGGTGATCAGTGACACAAGTGACATGCAGTGGAATGTGGAGCAAGTGATCCAGTAGTGCCGGTTTTGATGGTGAACAATGGGACGGTTCCGATCGAAACGCGGCTTCCGTTCACTTAGAGGGTCTCGGTGTCGCTGGACATGACGCATCGGTGGATAGTGCTGAAGTTGCTAACGTAATGTGAACCAAGCGTAATAAACATGTGAATACTTTTTACAATAACGCGAAGTCCGAGAAATAAACATAATCCAATACTTCAAAGCTACTAGAGATTACGCGTGACTTAGGCACTTAAGACCTCAAATAACTCAATTTATATTTTTTAGCCAATTTGTTTTATGAAGTTCGAGAAGTAAACAATATTCGGAAAGATTATGCTATTCTTATCAACTAAATCCATAATGTATCTTTGTTGAAATAAATCAATGTAACCAATATTTCCAAAAAATAAAAACTTCTAGTAACCAGACAAATTTAAACAAATCTATACCCGAATTCATTTAAAATATTCTAAACTTAACGACAATTTGAATGTAGGACTTGGCAGAGAGTTAATTGGGAATGATAATTGTTAATCTTATATTATGTTTAAATACACTTCCAAATATAACCCATAAATTACATCAAAAGAATATAAATGCAACAGCAATTTGAGAAATGAGAACGCGCGCCGATCTATTTATAACCAATTCACGTAACACTACAGTGAGACCGGCGCTGGATCGGATACCGGATTGTGAGCTAAATATAGAGCCGCCTGCGCCACGCCTTAACGGGGAACAAGTGCTCGGGAGTTCCTCAATTAGACCAAATAGCGAATTTTCAGCACTTGACATGAAATATCAAGGATTAAAACTGATGCAATTTAGGGCCTTGACTAAATCGATCCTAGAATTAATAAACTCTCATTTAGTCTTATAAACAGTGTTGCAGCAAGTATCGTGGAATTTTTTAAATAGTAATTTCATGAAAAAATGTAATATGTTTGAAAAACAATAAACTGATTCTGAAATAGACAACGTGTAAATAAAATCCGAGACACTTAATAATAGTCTTAAATAAAGTGATAACAAACAAGATCTTATCGAAATCCTTAACGATATAACAAAACTTCAATCTAATTCCAATGACAAGAAAAATTAAATTAAATTAAAAATATTAATAAAAATAATAATTAAAAATAAAATTAAATTAAAAAATTAAATCTCGTGAATAGTAAGTACATATATAAAGACACACAAGACTTATATAAAGACAACATATACTTCTTCCAGGCGGATAAGGATAAGAAGGTAAAGAAGAAGAAGGCGAAAGAAGACGCGCCTGCAGAAGAGGCCGCAGCACCAGCAGCGCCCGCCTCAGGAGGCGGCAGCGAGAGACAGTCGTCGAGGGGCAGCCGCAAGGCTAAGCGCACTGGCTCCAATGTCTTCTCCATGTTCTCACAGAAGCAGGTCGCCGAATTCAAGGAGGTACGGACCACAACACGTGTTCTCTCTCCTATTATAAGTTCACTTACATATGAATCGAAATTATTAATTTTTACATTTAAATGAGACAGGGCTGTGAGAGGAATGTGGCTGAAGGGAAGGAAGTCGTTATGTGCTTTGGTATGTGAATCGATTCGCGATGGTTACGTTAGATCATTTGGTAGATTAGGTTAGATCTTCAAGACAAGGACGATTTATTATAGATAAATTATTTTTGCATTTCGTAATTAACTTTTATTATTTTCTTCAATTTTATATTACTAAAAAGATGATTCATCTTTTCGTTAATCATTTGATTGTCTGACTCAGGTACAAATACACTCAAAAAAATGTGAACTTCCAACACTTTATAAAGCACCGCAAAAAACTATTAATTTATTCTGTTACACCACACAAGTGGCAACAGAGCGTATGACCTGTTGGCTGGTAAGCAGTTACCGTAGCATATGGACACTTGCAACAACAAGAGCAAATCTTATGTGTAAGTATTAGTGATCCATAAATAGAGGAATTTCGGAGAGTTTCTATGTAATGAGAACAGTACAATAATAATAAAAGAATGGTTTTTATGTCCACATTGGTAAAATAATTTAACATCCCTCCGGTACGTTACTGGCTACCCTTGTCCGGCAGCCTTTTAGTGAATTTTAGTGAGTTATTGTATAAAAAGAGAAGCTAACAATTCCTAATCGACAGACCACTACTACGAATTGAGTTTTGGCAATCTGAAGTAGAACTGAAATGTATAGTAGAACTGGTATGGCAAGATACCTGCGCTCGGAGTTTTACTGAAGGATAGAATCCGTCACGAAGGATTTTAACGGAGAATTAAAGTTGTAGTTCTCATAGTCAAGAAGCTATATTTACCGAATTAGTAACAAAGGATAGGAGAGGAAAGTACTAACAAGGAATTGTACATTTGGGGCGATAAAGAGTTGGGTCGTCCTCTCTGTTCCTCCTGCCCTTTATGATAAAGATACATGCGGAAATGGTGGAACATAGAGGAAGGCCATACAGTGGTGGTAGGTATAGGTTGTTGATGAATGTAATGACACTTTGCAATCAATTCCAAAAATCTTGATGAGATTGACTGAGATGACTATGGCACAATTAAAAATAAATGCATAATTTGTATTGAACAAACAAATAACACAGGTTCATACTGTCACACTGTGGTGTCATACAGTCCACAAATATGAATCAAGTGTCAAGTCTCTGGCTCATCGGGATACTAGTTAAAAATCACTTGCAAACGCCATACAAGAACAGATAAGCAAACAACTAATAAGCAATATGTAGTAATCCAAACTTGGTAACTATGTCAGCTAGATGTAGAGATGTCTGGAAACAATCTTGAAAATAGGTTACAACATCAGTGACATCATTTCAACAGAATTACGATGTTGCGTTGTTTGGCTCGTGCGGCGACCGTCTGTAAACATCCCGCGGCGATGATTGTTTACAAGAACACTGCCGGAGTATATAGGACTATTTTTGATCCTCTCTCTGTCTGCCTCGCAGGGATCTAGCGTCAAAACATGCACAGATAGATTGAATTCTCTTTGTTGGATTTCCAACTACTTTCTTAGAAAATTGTAATGTTATTAAATTAGAGTGTTTCTTTTGGCAGGCCTTCCAGCTGATGGACCATGACAAAGACGGTATCATCGGCAAGAACGATCTTCGCGCCACCTTCGACTCCCTCGGCAGGCTGGCGTCCGAAAAAGAGCTGGACGATATGGTGAACGAGGCGCCCGGCCCCATCAACTTCACCCAGCTGCTGACGCTGTTCGCGGGCCGCATGTCCGGCGGCTCCGACGAGGACGACGTCGTCATCGCCGCCTTCAAGACCTTCGACGACGACGGCAGGATCGACTCGGAGAGGCTTAGGCACGCCCTCATGACCTGGGGCGACAAGTTCTCCGCCGACGAGGTGGACGAGGCCTACGACCAGATGGACATCGACGACAAGGGCTTCATCGACACCGGCAAGCTCATCACCATGCTCACCGCCAGCGCAGAGGAGGAGGAGGGCGGAGAGGCCGCGTAGTGGTCCGTCGTCACTGAGAGAGGTCAAGACGCGCCGCAGTCGCCGCCCGGCCGCGCCGCCGCTTCGGGACGATAACACCGCGTCAGCCGAACGTTTTTATTTTAATTTCTATATGTAATAATTTATTGTTTCCATTTTTTAATTTATATATAATGAAAATATAGTTCTACTATTACCAACACGTGTAGTACTGAGAGCCCCGGCGGGAGGCGCCACGCCGCCGCGACACCACCAATCAACTCAAGAATACTATGTATTCCTATTTTAATAAAGATTCAATCAAGTCTGATTATAGTTAAATGTGCCTTCGAGGCCATTTTGTAACATCACTCTTGTCATTACACGCCCGCACCTCACCGCTCGCACACCTCCTCGGAGCTGCAGAGGGAGCTACCGCTTGCTTCTAGCGAGTATTACAGCAGGCAGAGTTATGTTCCTGCAGATTTCGACGGAATAGATCTCACAAGATATCCGTTTGTTCGCCGACAAGGGATTCCCAATACCCGTGATATGGTCTCATGTACGGGACACAGAGTAGGATACTACTGCAAATTGAATTGTCCAACCGTTGGAATCTAACTTTGCAAAAATTGTATACAACCTTGGAACGCATACAAATATACAATCCACCTAATATAAAGTAGTTACCGTAGCCTGTGGACGCTTGCAATAACATTAGGTAAGTATTGATTACGCGATGCCGCCTCTGCTGCTGACACAGCAACTCGTCTTAAGCTTATTGGTAACCTCATTCGCTTGCGGGAACACAACAGTAGTACTCTAAGTAGTTATTATTTGGCTGCGGTTTCTTTGTGAGTTGGAAGTACTTGCCCAGGCGGGCTACTCTGATGCGCCTTACATTTGAATACCCAGACCAAAGAGAAACAGACATTATCATGCACTCAAATTTATGCGCTTTGTGGGAATTGAACCGACGAAGCTTGATGTCAAAGTAGCATTACTAATCACTCCGCCACCGGGCTCGTCCAGGTAGTGATAGACAGGTAAACAGGGCGGATTCCGAAATAGAAGAGGGGTTTTCTCACCCCGTAATATCGGGGAGCAGCATCTGACGCTAGTTCAGAGGGTTTTCTACGATATATCATATATATTGGGTGTGGATATTGAGAAAGCATTTGACATAGTTGTGCGAAATTATCTCTGGGACATGTTGCCGGGATATGGAATCGACGGAACCCTGCTCCGAGCTGTAGAGTCCACTTACGAGGGTTGTACACAAGGTATGGGGGGTAGACTGTTCGTCGCCCTGGTTTGGCATCAAATTACGAGTCAAACAAGATTGCATACTGCAGGCTCGGTTGTTTATTCTATACCTTAATAATTGGCTACAGAGAATAACATCTAAGTACGAATGTAGGTTTTTTTTTTATATTGGCTCAGTATAGTGGCTCCTCTTCGCCTGTTGGTAAGCGAAAAGAGGAGCCAAAATTGCAGCGGCAACTAACAAAGGACTACGGTGTCCTGTCAGTTAACGCTACCATGCTGGCCCGAACTACCATGCTGGCCGAAAGGATTGCGTATGGGTGACCTAGTGGTGAATTGTTTACTTTACGCAGACGATGTCGAGCTTATAACAGACACGTTTGAACGTTGACGTTGTTTGAACTAAAAACACTAGTCACGACGATGAAAGAGGATTGTATGGAGAAAGGTTCACAACTGAATGTGAAGAAAACAAAGATATTGTTATTAGAAAGAGAAGAAATCAGAAAGAACGTAAGAATTACGGCTGATGATGTAGTGTTGGAACAAGTAAATGAGATTGTATATTTTGAATGCACTTTTAGCAGGGATGGAAGGTATACCGCTGATGTGGAAAGGTAAATGAGAGCACGGATTAGTGTGAATGGAGCGTTAGGAAAACGTTTTGGCAGCAAAAACTTAAGCCAGAAGGCACAGGTCGTTATATACTACGCGGTACTTACTCCAACGCTAATGTATGAAAGCTAAAGCTGAGTTTGGCAGCGAGACCATGAAAGTAGAATAAACGTGGTAAAAGACTTGATCTAAAGAGAGAATAGCTGTTCAGACAAGGAAAGGCCGTTGGTTTGATTGAACATATAGAAAGAATGACGATACAGTTAAACAATGCGAAAGTAGAAGGATGTAGGAGCTGAGAAAAGCCAAGACTCTCACCTACCGCAACCAAATTGGTCTTGTGTTAGCAGAAGATGGTGACCTATGAATGTTAAAGAACCGAATGAGGGATGTAGGGAACGAGTCATGTGGCGCTCGGTTCTCTCTAAGTACCCCGCAAGAGACTTGGCGTGAGAATTTAGTAGTAGGTAAATTATTTTATTAACACACAGTCACTAAGAGGTTGCCAGTTCACGGAATATTTTTAACAAATCAATTGGCAGACGTACTTGTTGATCGAAGACGGAGGTATACAAGCATTCGGCCCACCCTATTCTAAGTGTTAATCTATGATCTCGAAGAATCCTCTGCCGCTAACATAGTAATTCCTCAGGAAATTGTTATTTGACTGCGGTTTTCTGTGAGGTGGAGGTACTTCCCCAGATGTATCATTGTGATGCGCCCTACCGCTCTTAAGTATCTATCTATAATATTAAAAAATATTAGGTTGTAAGTGATATCACGTTTACAGCTATAATCAATTCTACTTCCACACACCAAACGTGGTGTGCACCAGATCCAACTGTAAATGTAAACCATTCACCCACATAAACATATGCAAAAGCGGACCAGCAGGTTTCCGAGAACTTTAATCACATACACACGTACAGAATAATTATATATAGAAAGATAAATAATACTACGTACTGTAGACCTTGGAACTCCACCGACAAGAGTGGAGGAGTGGAGACAAGATACGATCTGTTCACACGACCTCGAGGTGGAGGTGAAATTGTGAAAATTACGTGTGCACTACACATTAAAAGTGAGGTTGGCTGTGACTTTAAAAGTAATAGTGTGTTAGTCTGTAAACAAAACAAGCAGATATACTCTTCTTCTCCGTGAGTTTTCTCCGTTCAATTCTCTTGAAATATACTCTTGCCTCAAATTTTTTATTTTTATTTATTTATAACACATAAATGTCACAGTTGATTACCAAATCATATATATCTATCTATCTATAACTTCACGCCAAATCCCTTGCGGGGTAGGCAGAGAGAACCGAGCACCACGTGACTCGATCCTTACATATCTCACTCGCTTCTTTAACATTCATTACTATTCTCATGCACGCTCGCCGGATTCTAGGGCTCCTGACATCACCTTCTGATAGAAAACGACCAATTTGGTCATGGTAGGTAAGTCTTGGCCTTCACCGGCTCCTACATCCTTCACTTTTGCATTGTATATCTGCTTCGTCATTCTTTCATCTTGCATTCTTTCTACATGTCCGAACCAACGGAGCATGCCTCTTCTTCTTTTAACAGCTAAATCATTTATATACCTACTTATAATGAATTATCCGGTATTCCACCAACCACATTTTCCCATAGGGCAATATGATGTATGCAACACAAAAGAATTCCGTTGAAGTTGTATGGACAACAGGATTCCTATCCAATACAACATCACAAAACTATGAATTATACTGCAATAATGCAGTATCATTGCAGTACTCCATGTATGTACTGCAATGATGCCTACAATAAAACGCATTGCAGAATCTCAATAACTATTTATACTGGCTCCGAATCGTGTTCAGTATATGAAGCACGCGTTCCCTAGAGGTGTGTCTACACGTCCACGCAGGCGCGATACTCCTAAATAGTCGGGGGCTACTGGCCCCTACTGCGCTACTGCTCCTCCTCATGATTCCTCGAAGACACAATAAGACAGATGCATTTCAACGTCACAGTTATCAATTTTGTTCCGTTGCAACTGATAATAGTGCGTTATTTGCAATATCATGAACCTTAATTCTAGGGTCTCTGTACCTACCATACCCCACTATAAGGAGTGATGGATACAGAAAAGTGTAGTAGGTACCCGTATTTACGTTTATAGGTATATGGAGCAATCAAACATATTTGTATTTTGACAATTATCTAGTAGGACATGTTCTCATACGGATTCCAAAATACTGCAGTTTTCGTATTAGAGAGCTGTACGGAAACTTAACAACAATAACAAGAATATGAACTATCAAAATGACTGGCTGTCAACATAAGTGATTCTGATGTATCGGAATTGGTTTGGTTATTACTCGTTAATCTACAATAACATTAAAGTCTAAAGTATACGAATAAACTAAATAATTAATAAAAGAAATAATTGAGGTAATATTTAAATACTGTAGTTACTTACAGGTAATCTATGTATCTATAACTTCATGCCAAATCCCTTGCGGGGTAGGCAAAGAGAACCGAGCGCTATGTGACTCGATCTTTACAAACCTCACTCGCTTCTTTAGCATTCTTAGGTTTTCTTATGCACGCTTGCCGGTTTCTAAGGCTCCTGACAGCACTGCCTCTTCTTGTTTTAACACCGACACTCTTTTTCAGACCAGTTCTGTTTCTAATATGTTAGGGTAAAATTTGAAATATATGGCAGTAATAATCATGGAAAAGAAAATAGATGTTAGAGAAAAAGAACAATTAAATAGTTAATAGATTCAGGCGTTATTTTGCGAAAGTCAAATTTACATGCAATTTGATCTAACCTGCTTTGTGTGCTTCCGCCACCAATTAGTTCATGCGGCGGAACACGTGTTTCACCTCTCCACGAGGCATCATCAGGCGCTGTAGATGTTAATCGCCTTGTTGTTCTTACGATTAACATCTACAACGCCTGATGGTGCCTCGTGGAGAGGCGAAACACGTGTCGCAGCGACGACCAGGCCAGTCGTGGCAGCGACGGTGGTGGTGGGGGCATGCAGATTCTGTTCCAGATGGCGGACGACCGCAGCAACCGAGGCAGAGACTACCGGAACATGGCCATGGCAGCGTCGGCATGTTGCATCAACTAACAGTAGTGGGTGGGTGCCGGCCGGTTAGATCAAATTGCAAAGAACAATTAGTTATGAATCAGGGAAAAATTTAATTAAAGTACATTGGACCGGGGATTTGAAGGAGACAGATATGGGCACTTCATGTTTTAATTGTTAGAGATTTTCAAAGGCACACTGATTCATTTTCCTAGCGTTATCCCGTTTCCTAATCCATTAGACCTGGCGCGATCCACTACCTTAAGCCTAAGGATGTCGCGAAAATATTGATTTTGACATGAACCGACTGCCGCCAGACCTCAACAAACCAGAGTGAAAACCAGAATGTTCTTAGATTAGGTCACACATCTTTCGAAATAAATTTCGTGTACATTCACGACATTTAAGCAGGTTATTCCATATCTTTGAAACGGAGTAAGTACTACTAAATGATTATTTGTAGTTCGTATTTTTATGTGACGAGATTTTGTAATGTATGTAAAGTTCTGACGAGAGTAATATGTCTATCATATCATCATCATATTTGATTATTTTTACCATTACTGCATATTTCATAGTTTTCACGAACTGTACGCTAGTATTCTAAAATTAGACATTTTCTATATGTATCCACTTGACAAATAGCAGATGTTGTCTACGGTTCGACTACTTACTTTTGTGACTGAACGCCAATATATTGAAGTGCGAAGAAGAAGAGTCTTATCTTCGTTTGAATTTGAAGTCAATTTTTCATTGTTGTTGTTGACGAAATATCCATGGAAAATTCAACAAAAACTTTCAAGTATTCGTTCCCGACATGCACCAACGAGGAGGTACTCTTCAAGCTCGAAGTGCCTATAGAAATTCCTCATGCAGGATGCCCACGCGAGCTGGTGCAGCGGCTCATCGACATGTTCCACATACCGGTGTACCTTGAAGATGGTATAATTCATTGTAATATTATTCTGACCTCTATTCGCTTTATAATTTATGGTGTATTTAGTCTAGGGTTCATTAGTTAGTACAGAAATTAATCTAAACGGCTTTACAACGAAATACGAATAGGTGTAGTGTCGGTAACACCCACTTATGAGTTGTGGGCTTCCTTCAATTAACACTTGCAATAGATTCGTTATACCTGTTCCTGTGATGATTGCGTTAGGTACTTCTTAAATTTTGTTTGATATAAAGTATTGTACAATGTGAACAAGGTGTAATAAATATTCAGACATTAAAGTTAGCAAGTGTTTCAGTTAGAGAATTGTCTTAATTTGCCCTACTTACACCTATTTCTATTGCAAAACTAATTTTAAAACTACTTGTGTACACTTTTAGATTTAAATGAACATCTAGCAGAATTTGTTACAACAGAGACAAAGAACTTTCACAATGAAAGAGATGAGAAGTTATTGAACCAACTAAAAAACAGCGAAATCAATGTGGAGGGCATCGTCAAGAACTGGGAGAAGTTATTCAAAGAGAATGTCATGGAATTTGCAGAGCAGAAGGGTACGTCTGACGAAGAAGTCTTTGCTGCAGCATACCATAAGTTGGTCCACTCTCCGGCCTTAGAAACTATCCTGCAGGTTGAGAACTCATATGCCAAGACTGTGACAAACATGCTGAAGAGTAGAGATGAAGATATAAACAAACTGACTGAAAGGTAAATCAATGCTAGCCGCCGACTAGGCAGTTGTACTCTCAACCATCCTAGCATCCGAGTGAGTCTCACTCACTGCCACATGGTGCATTCAAAACCTCACATTAATTAACTTAGACAAATGTACCTATGCATCAAATGACTTAAACTTCTTCGTCTGCCATTACATGTTGCTATATCGTTTAATAAAACATGTTTGACAAACAAAAAACAGGATTTCTTTGTTTAATTTATAAGAACAATTGATTGATAACAATGCTTGTCTGCTGAATTTGTTTTTCAAAAGATAAATCCTGTCATATATACAAATCTATAACTAATCCAAATGGTCTGCTTCATTGGATAGAATAATAAAATATGCTTATGTAATTAATTAAGATATTGTCAGACATTTCCTAAACAGTACCTACTCAAGCTGCAAAGCCGAATTAACAATTTCTATTGTTTTTATATATGCTTTTATTAAATATCTGGACATAATAAATAAAAAAAAATACCCTACAGTACCTTTTTTTTTTATACTACGTCGGGAGGCATACAAGCATACGGCCCACCTGATTTAAAGCGGGTACCGTGGCCTACGAATGCTTGCAATATATTAACTATCATTCGCGTTTTACCTCTGCTGTTTACACAACAACTCCTTGGGAGCTTGTTTGTTTGTAATTTCTTTATTGTACACTCATAGTAAATAACAATACAATATACATTAAAATAGAATTATAAATGTACAAAGGCGGGCTTATCTCTATAAGAGATCTCTGCCAGCCAACCTTTGAGTGATTGGATATTTTACTGCAGAGTGGCGAGGGCAAAACCAATGAGAAATATGAATAATTAATATGATAAAACAAACAATATAAAACTCGCAAGTAACCAGTACTACATTACATAATTAATAAATATATATATATAAATCCCACATACATAAACACCTAATTACATACATACATATATAAACAATATACATACTTAACAGTGAATACAAATGCTATACATATTAATTGAGCTTACTGGTGACCTCACTCACACGCAGGACACAACAACCCTATAGGGAGTTGTTATTTGGCTGCGGTTTTCTGTAAGGTGGAGGTACTTCCCCAGACGGGCTGCTTTGATGCGCTTTACCTCACTTAAAACATCCAGACCAAGACAAACAGACATGTTCATGTACACAAATGTTTGCCTTGTGTGGGAATCAAACCCACGAGCGTTGGTGTCAAACTCGCGTCATTCACAACTGAGCCACCGAGCTTGTCAAAACAACTCGGGGGTTGACTATGTCCTTAAATATTCTATAAGTAAATTGTTGGACACATTGTAAATTAGAGAAAAATGTTATGTAATATTTTTATTACAAATGTGAAAGTGCAAGTAATATATTGTGTCAATAGCACAGTAACTTAATTAATAGCACATGACAATTTTAGATTCGTAAAGTCACAGTTCTCGTGGCAACATGCACAGGAACAGTGTTCTCTGTGTGACACCACACCATAGATTTTACACAATACCATTTAGACCACATTTATTCTGCTTTCATGCTCTCTCTGCCATATCCAGCTTTCCTTTCCATACATCCTTAAGACTTTTACACTCCCATACACTCCCATATGCTTTTTCCAACACTACGTCATCAACAATAGTTTTGTATTAGCCTTGAAGTTCTGTCAGTTATTCTTTCACGCAACACTTTCAGAAAGAAGGTTGGCAACATCCTAAGAGAAGTAGGGCGCGTCAAAGCAGCCAGTCTGGGGAAGTACCTCCACCTCACAGAAAACCGCAGCCAAATAACAACTTCCTAGAGGGTTGTTGTGTTCCTGCATGTGAGTGAAGTCGCTAGTAAGCTCCCACGGAGTTGCTGTGTAATCAGCAGAAGCATCGCGCGAGTGATAATTAATATATTGCAAGCGTTAATAGGCTACGGTACCCGCTTTACATCAGGTGGGCCGTATGCGTGTATGCCACCCGACGTAGTATAAAAAAACTGCATTATGTTCAAAATTGTTTGTTTATTTACGAAACTGTATATTTACTTCACTGCAGATATCTGATTAAAAATTGTTGGGCTTGCCTTGTCATCGAAAACTGGGTCGGCCTCTGACTAATTGTGACGATTTTCTTAAATGATTGCCTATGAACAATTTCACTGCTTTTCTATTCCCATACAGCTGAAGATTTTCCCTATTCAAGCGAATCTAAAATATTCATAAAAACAGGCAAACAGAAGAAATGGAAGAGAAAATGCGTCTACTAAACACATCAGTGACTGAAGAGGACATAAATGAGTTAGCTGGGAGGCATTTTGAGGAGCAGAGCCTGGTGGCGGGTCGTTGGGGCTCCCAGATCGACGCGCTCTGCCAGACGCAGCGCGCGCAGCACCGCGCGTGGCTCATGGACACCCTCGACCAGTATCAGACCAACTCCACGTCTGCTCTCAACACGCCCAGGTATTTCGTTGATTACTAAAATTAAACAATACATAAACATTATATACATATCTAGCTCTAAATGCGATTTGTCTGCCTGCATCTGCCATTCATTGTGGAAGTCTCAAAGGGAGGGCTGCGTGTCAAGCCGCAGGCCTCCTTGATGACGTGATAATGTTTACGATTGATTATGTGCACAGCGCCTCCCCGCCGGCGACATTCTCCCCGGAGCAGCTGGCGGCCGGCGCGCGGCCGAAGCTCGAGGAGAGCTTCACCATCCACCTCGGCAGCCAGCTCAAACAGACGCACAACGTGAGGATCGTCGCCATGGACCTGCTCGACCTGTGCACGCTCGACCACGACAAGTGAGTTACGGCTTTTTTTACAGTCACTGGCTCACCGTCGTCGCCACTAACGAAATAGAAGAAAATTCAATGATCACCCTGATCAAAAATCAAATTAACTGGCCTGAGTCTCGGCAACATAACAATTCCCTGGTACGTTGTTATGCCCCTGCGAATAGTTAATTCCGTTTGTAACTACCTCCTCATTGTAACAACAACATTAGTGGCCTCCTCAGTGCTCGGCCGGCAGAGTGTGGAGCACGCCATGCTCGGTATTTATCATTGATTCATGATATTGTTGGTTTTATAACTCCATCTATCTGATATCACCATCCCGGGATGTTCCCAACGTTATCTCGCTTCCTAATCCACTAGGATTGGCGTGGCCCGCTACCTGACACTCAGATTTCACGAAGATACTGATCTTGGCATGGAGCGGCTGCCGTCGGACCGCCACCGTCCAGGGACGAAACTCGACCTTCTATATCACACGTGTGGTCACGCGTCACGTTTAAAATATAATATCTTTTACACGCGTGCTTCCTCATCATGTTCTTCTTCACCTTCGAGCATGTGACAATTACATATACTCGAATGAATACACAGCGACAGGTCATGCTGGACACTTGCAGATCAATTTTTACTCTTATTGCGTACGCCATAAGGTACAAAAGGCAAAAAGCCTAGCTTAGCTAGTCGTTGTGCTTGTATAAATACGAAAACATGAGTTTTGCGGCACGTGCCCACACAAAGATTCGATCCAAGAACCAGTCGTCTGTATCTGTATCCACTAGACTATCTAGGCTTTCACAATCCTGGAATATCGACAATTCATAATGTTGTTACCGGCGTGTAACTACTAGACGTTTGACTTCCGACGTTAACTAAAATGATCCTAATATTAAATAAATGTACACGTACACGGATATCATTTATCCGTGTCATACACAGATCTTCCCGGTTCCGGTAACTACACCGACTGTAACTGCTGTCCATCAGACTGGTCTTTTTCGTTAGTATAAAAAAATGTAATATTTTGCGTGGTGCAGTCCGACGGAGGGCATGCGCCGGCTGCAGTCGTCGCTGGCGCTGTACTCCGGGGAGCTGGCGGGCGTGGTGGTGCTGGCCGCGGCGCCGCCCGCCGCCGCCGCCCCGCTGCACCGGCTGCAGCGCGCTGCCGCCACCGCGCCCGACCACCACTTCCCGTCGCTCGACGTACAGCTCAGGGAAATCCACGACCGCGTGCAAGGACCGGTGCGTGAGTTACAGTCATCACACACACACAACATACACCGCGTGATGGAAATTAGAAGGAACTAGGGCTACCCTTGCAGTTACTTTCATCGACAATCCAGTCCCGATGTCAATGTTTTGGGTAGTATTTCGTAATCTCGGCTATAATTTGGTCAGTGGATCTTATTAATAATACCTAATTAGACAGTCGTTCACCGCCACCGTCGTCGTGGTGTATGTGATTAATTCCAATTGGTTTCGAGAGTAACCCTACCGTTAACCTAATGTCTCTATTTCGAAAATATTATAAATGTTTGTAATTCATCCTACATACAATAAACATGAACGTAACGTTCTCTGTCAGTGTGTTACCTTTTCACGACGAACTGATCAACGAAATTTCGTAGAGGTGGTCCGAGGACGTGGAAATATTACCGAATACGCATATATTTATTAAACCAGTTAAAGTAATAATAATAATAAAAAAGCGGTTGCGTTTTAGAAGTTTTATTTACTGTTTTGCCTTGTGACAAAATGCCTGTAGTTCACTTCAAAGTGCCGAACGAACGATGATATCAATGGTGTGTGTGAACGCACTGTAACTATTCCGGCATGTGTGCAGGCGACGCAGCGCAACGAGCAGCGCGCGCAGGCCGAGCACGGCGAGCGGGCCGCGGGCGGCGGCGGGGCGCGCGCGCGGCGCGGTGCCGCGCTGCAGACGGGCGACGTGTTCGTGACGACGCATAGCAACCTCGCCGACGTGCACGTGGTGTTCCACCTCGTCGCAGACGACGCCGCGCTCAGAGGTAACGTGACACATGACATTTGTGCTAATTACATCGGGAGAGAAAATAGCATACGGTGACACTTGTGACGCTAGTACTGTCGTTCGCACGCTAGCCTCCTCGAGCAGTGGCGAGCTAGGTGGCCTGCCTCCTGGTCACCTAGCTCGATCACAGGAACACCAACACAACTTTCGGCTTTGAACCAGCGCGGTCTGTGTTGTGGAGGACCTTCCCCAGTTAGCCTCCTTGTTACAAATATAACTGTGCCTTGACTCTTTGTCACTGGAACAAGTATTATATTCCTCCAGATCTCTCTGATTTCGAACATACATCCTTGAACCACAGACATTTCCGTGCTTATAATACTAAACCATCGCGGTAGAAAATATCTTTGACCAATACATTTCGAACTCAGCTGATTTTTTGATTACACATGGTCTCTTGAGTAGGTAAGTACTCTTCGTTTTTGTCTCGACAACATGTATTTACATAGTTTCCGCTCTCTACAAAAGTATAGGTAATTATAAGTAGTATTGAGGTGCGACAACTTTGAAATGGCCGACGACTACTGAAAATATTTGGTTACATTCCCGGCGGGGCGCACGCGACAGTGGTGACCCCGTCAACGTCACGTTACCGACCATTACCGACGAAGACAGCCAAGCCTGCTACTCTACAAGTGACCCCAACTGTAAGTACATTCAGGCATCATGAAGGCAGTCTGCTGTGCCTCGAGCTGGCCCGCCACATTGCGGGAAACACCTTCAACCGACCATACTCCTTATCATAGTTAGAAAGGTTGGGTGAAGCTCAAAACTATTTTGACCAGGTTCAGCTAAAAGCCCGGTTCCCACAAGGAAGCCCGCAGTCACGAGAGGCCCGCTACCTAGAAGAGGATGAGCACTGACGAGGAGGCCAAAACCTCACAGAAGATAAACGACAAGGAAAACGGCAACAAAAATACATTCTTAATTCCTACAATGGCTAACTAATGAAAAATGGAAAACAAAATGGCTGACTGGCAAATTGAAATCGCGCGCGTAAATTAAGATTCAGGAAAGCCGCCTTATAATCGTATATATTAAACATAGGTATGTCTAATAATTTTAAACTGTCTTTATATAATGTTTAAGTACCACCAGATCAACCCTTACTCATCCCACGGGTCTCACTTCAATTGAAGGGGTTTAGAGAATACTCCACCACGCTACTCAAATGCCGATTGGCGGAGGCCAGTGTTTTCAAGCCGCCCGAGGGCCACTCATACCAATAAATAAGTGGCATGTAACGTATATGACAAAATTACGATAGCGACAAATCACGTGTTTGAGCTGCGCATATAATCGGCCGTTTGTGAACAACTGACACTCCCTCCCGCTCCGTCGCGAGAGATCAAGTCTTATAATTAACCAAGGTTGTGTTGTGCGCAGGCGACATAACGTCGCGCCACCCCGTGATCCTGGGCCTGCGCAACATCCTGAAGGCGGCGTGCTGCAACGACATCACCACCATCTCGCTGCCGCTGCTGCTGCGGCACGACCTCGCCGAGGTGAGCGCTTTGTTATCGAACACCTTGCGATCCCACAGCGATGATAAATCGATACATGTGCGCAGTGGTGAAACGCCCTGTTACATTACTGTGACACCGACGCTCGTGAGTTCAATTCCCACACAGGACAAACATTTGTGTGCATAAACTTGTTTATTTGCCTTGATCTGGGTATTTTTAAGAGAAGTAGGGCGCATCAAAGTAGCTACCTTTCCTTATTCGACAATAATATACTAGAATTTATTAATAATACTGTATTTCTTGGAATTACAATAGACTCCAATTACAGTGGTAAAAAAAAAACAACACATAAAAAAAACTGACCAGTAAGCTCAGCTCCGCCACATATGCAGTTAGGAGAATTAGAGAATTGAACGGATGTGGCTACTGCGCGCTTAGTCTATTTCAACTACTTTCATAGCAATATTCGTATGGTACCTATACTGTTGTAGGGAAAGGCGGCTGACATTGAAACTATGTTTATATTACAAAAGAGAGCCATCCGCTCTATTTATAACATGGGCTCCAGGGACTCACTTAGAGAACTGTTCAAAGAAATAAATATCCTCACGGTCACCTCTCAGTATATTTATGAGAACATAATCTATGCTCGTAAAAATAGTCATTTTCAAAATTTAGTGAAAATCTTGGAAGTAGGAATAGATTGCGTATGCCAGTACATCGGCTTGTTGAGACTAGTAAATCTTTTATTGTAAATTGAAAATTCGATTCTGTAATAAATTACGTGAAACAGTTCTGACCTTATCTGACAATATGTTCAAAACATACATCAAAATACTCGTTCTGTAATAACCCTTCTTACATAGGTAAGAAGGGTTATTACCAGAACAATGAATATCTAACTGACAGAGATGTATGGAAATAATAAATAGATTAAAAAAAGAGATTAAAACTAAAAAAACTATAAAAAATTATTAAGATACAATATGATCTAATATAAAGAATGTAAGACGTGTCTAAGTGGCAATGGCAATTTTTTTTACCACTAAGGTGGAAAACAAGCTTACGGCCTGCCTGATGGTAAGCAGTTACCGTAGCCTATGGACATTTGCAACACCAGGGGTGTCACTCTTGCGTTACCGACCCTAAATGATTTTATCTTATCTTTTAATGATCTTTGAAATGTTTTTTTTTGTAATGAAACCTTAAGAGGCCTTGCTCGTAGTTTTCACATTTCGAACCATTTTGTAACATGATTCTGAGAAAGTGTTACATGATATTAATGAACGTATGGGTGACATGGTTAGCACGTCTCATCATCTTGCATGTGACGCGAATGAATTTTCAAATAACTTCATAATTAGTAGAATATCTGGAATATCCCATACCCTTTCTCTCAAATTTGACGATTCAAGTACAGTTTGATCACCGGTACAGGGAAAATTACAAGCTATTTTGACTGTGAAAAAATATTAATAACAAGAAATTATAAACTGCTTGCATTTGTATTGATCAGTTTTTTCGAGTCCCATACAATATTAGTAAAAAAAAAAAGGTTAAGATATCACAATTCACAGGAAGATTTCACCCAAATATGTATTTTTTTCTTGAGACTGGCAACTTATTTGAGAAATTAAAAAATAACACTTTAATAATAAGTTATTTTTCTAATAAAATCATAATTTTATTTTATGGTAAATATATTTTTATATATACAAAATAAATGCCAAAATGTACTATAATAACGCGCGCGCGAATTCGATCGTCTCAGTGGTAACACGGCTAGCGCAGCGGCAGGACGTATCACTTTGTGCCGGACGAGCTCGCGGTTACCTAGATACGAAGTTGTTATTGAAGAGTATACTGCGACTACCACAACTTGATCTGGTGAGTATTTATTTCATCTAGTTTTTAGTACCTACATCGTATTAATATTATAACAGTTGTGATATTACAAAAGAAATAGATGATACAAATTAAAAACTACCTATACACAAATTAGCTAAAAATAGAGATAAAAAAAGATAACTTACAAAAAGGGGAGGTAAAAATCCGTTTAGACGTGAAAGAACTCCTTCCCATCGATGTCAACTGGTAACATTCTCAGAAGACTGGGAAAATTTGTTAGTACATTTAGATGTTTAGGAGGTTGTATTTCTATCCGACTTTAAAAAGGAGGTTCTGTTTTGGAGCAGGTATGCATGTTCGTGATTTCAATTACTTTGTGAGATTCACAAAAAAAAATCTTGGTGTAATGGTTGCAGCACCTTACTTGCTGACATAATTGTATAGACACAAAAATGTAATATTTTTATTTGAAAAGAATGGCTTTGAGTTTTTATTGCTAAGTTCTTTTCTCATTGGCTCTACTAATTGCTTTGCGAACTTGGCGTAAATGTAGAGCCATATCTTTTCCAAATTTTGTCAGACGTTCATAAGTGTTGCATTCTGTAACCTAAGTGAATAAAGCATTTTTGATTTGATTTGAATGTTACCCTGAGTCTGGATGATTATATGTTTGTAAAGTAGTTAGGGCTTGTACCCTAGTGCGTGAGTTGTCTTTTATAAAAAAAGGTGATTTAATCGACTTTAAAGAGAAGTGGTTATCTATTCGACTGATTGTCGTATTAGCTACCTTGCACCGAGTTTAGGATCGTTTGATTCGTTTTGTCCCGGATATCGCCTAGGTATACAGTGGTCCACTTTACACCTAGGCGATATACGGGGTCTGATGATGAAGCTAGAAGGTGGCTCATGGATCTATGTCATAATACAACAGAACCATATCGTGTTTAAGCTCGATTTATTCGTCTTTACACTTACACGCTACTCAAACGTTAAAAATAAATTAAAAGTAGGTAAAAAATATTAATAAAAAGCAAAAAATTAATTCTAGTAAGTATATATTTGGCGTGTTATTTTTAAAAGCTCGAGTCACAGAAGTATAGTAACTACCTACCTAATCTGTAACCTGTAACGGTAGTGCCTCAAGCTTTTAATTATATAGGTAAGTACCTACACGCACGCCAAATACATACTACTCGTAGAATTTATTTCTTGATTTTTAGTTCATTGTCCCAAATAAAAGCCTGTTTTTAATTATTTTTTTTCCGATTCTATTGGACAAAACCACTACAAGAAATACCCTATAGATTTTTTTTAGCTTGATATATTTATCTATTAATTTCAATTATCTAAGCTTGCCTAAACTAGTATTTACTTTTAGACATAATGGGACGCAAGAAAGGGACACATTACCAGTGTGTAACTAATAAAAGAAAGCGAACCAATGTGGGACTGGAACGTGCGAGACAAGTTCTTAGAGAACGTAACCAAGTGGACACCACATCGTCATCAGCTAGGAATCTTAATGCCCACTATTCAGATCGACTCAATCCAGGCATGGTATGTTTCTGATATCCCATGAATTACTTAAGTAATTTATTGGTTCGTTAAAAATATGCTTATATAGATGTTATTTATTGCAGAGTAATGAAAATATACCAAATCAACAAGATCCAGATGATGTCTTAGAAATTGAGTCAAACAAGGTACCTTTAATATGAAATCTCATCATAAAAAAAAACCTTTTTACACCGTGGTACCATTAGACCGTCTAACTATATACATTTACAATTATTGTTGTTTCAGAACTCACCAGTGTCATCTTTGACTATAAAAGGGAGAAGAATAGTTGACTTCCAATATTTTTTGACCAATGGATAAGCATTACAAATCATTGCGCTAAATTTGGATGTAATGCATCAAATCTTATATTAAAAGAAGAAAAGCTACAAGGATTTTCATCTATATTTTCATTGTCTTGTTCAATGTGTGGAAGTCAATTCCTTCTAAAAACGTGCCAGACTAAAACAAATGAACTGGACGTGAATCAAGGCGCAGTTTCGGGAGTTACAAGTATTGGATGTGGTAGAACCAATTTAAATGAACTAGCTGCTTCTATAAATTTGCCACTTATGAGCAAAACAATGTACCAAAAATGTCACGATACTTTATATGATTTGTGGAAGACTACATCTGAAGCCACGATGATAGATGCTGGTAAAGAAGAGGCGTCTATAGCTCTCGAGAGCGGAAGTTTGAGTCCTTCTGGCATACCAACTATAGCCGTAACAGCTGATGCTGCTTGGGGAAAACGATCATACAAAACCAACTTTTCTTCCGCTGCAGGCGTCGGAGCTATAATAGGGGTAAAAACGGGTAAAATATTACATGTTGGCGTTAAAAATAAATACTGTGTGACGTGTTTCCGTGCAGCGAATAAAAATATAACACCCCCACAACACCAATGTAATAAAAATCATACAGGCTTTTCCACTAGTATGGAAAAATCAGTTATCGTTGATGATTTAGGAAATCGGTGGAAACGCATAATTTGATGTATGCCAAATTAATTGCTGATGGAGACTCAAGCGTGTATAAAAACATATTGGAAAGCAGACCATATTCAAACGTTACGGTGGAAAAAATAGAGTGTTGTAATCATTTGATGCGTAATTATAATGGAAAGAATTTAAGTTTAATTAAAGACACATCTATTCCGTTACAAGAGCGTAAGCTTCTGAATTCTGAGCGCGTGAACCGATTACGCATTGCTGTGAAGGCAGCAGTAAGATTTCGAAAAACTCAAAATGTTCCAATTACTGAGCAAATCAAAAATCTACAAAAAGATATTACAAACAGCCCAAAACATATTTTTGGGGACCATTCCCAATGCGAACAATATTACTGCACTGGTGAAAAACAATCAGAACAGAATCTTGTGCCTGATATCAAAACTTTGATGCACAAGTTAATGGCAAATGCATCCCATCTTTCATATAATGCTCGCAGCTTACTTCATAATTTAAATAACAACAGAGCCGAGCAGTTCAATTCAGTTGTTGCAAAATATGTTGGTGGCAAACGCATCAACTATGCTCTCAAAAATTCATATGGTATGAGGTGCTACGCTGCAGTGGTTGCCTATAACACGGGAAAACCTATTAGTACATTGTATAAAACAATTTTTGATAGTAGTCCTTCCAGTGAAACAAAAAAATATGAATGTCAAAAGAAAAAACTGAACCAAAGAAGCAACCAAATAATAAAACCTAAACGGAAATTAAAGTTCGACAATAGTCACATTGACTACGGTGACTCTTGTCAAAAGCCGGACTTGTCGGGTGAGGCATTTTCAGCAGCGAAGGCATTATTTCTAGAAAACCTTATGTCTCAAGTCGAGCAGAGACATGAGGTTGAAAGGGATACAATATTGCAAGCCGAAAGTGCATTGTGGCTTGAATTACGCAGGTGTCTTTTGACGGCGTCAAACTTTGGGAAAGTGTGCAAGCGCCGAAAAAATATAAGTTCTGCGGGTCTAGTAAAAACCTTACTGTATACTTATTCGCTTGACCATGTTGCAGCAATACAACATGGTAAATCAATTGAACAAAATGCACAAAATGTTCAGCTGCAAAAACAGGAAAATATTGTTTTAGAAAAATGTGGATTGTTTATTGACCATGAACATTTTTTCCTGGGCGCAACGCCAGATGCCCTATTTGAAAACGGCATCGTAGAATTAAAATGTCCTTTTTCGGCATTTGGAATGGATCCTGACGATGCCATAAAAGAAAAAAAAATTAAATTTTGGAAAATCCAAAATAATGAAATTATCATTAATAAAAATCATGACTGGTGGTACCAGATACAGGGCCAACTGCACATAACAAAAAAAGAGGTGTGTTTATTTGCTGTTTGGACAGGATCTGAATATTCTCTTAAAGTGCAACGAATTACTAGAGAAGACAGTTTCTGGAAGACAAAAATGGAGAAAAGGCTTTTGGATTTTTACCACACATGCCTAGTACCCGAAATTGTAGATCCAAGAAAATCTCGTTCCATGTTATTGGATTTTTATGTTATTTATTATTTATTATTCCATGTTATTTTTATTTGTTCCATATTGTTCCCCTTCGAGACATTTCGTTTTAAAATAATAGTAAGAATTTCAGTTGGACTTATGCACAAATTTTAAAGTTGCTCAGCGGGCCATGGAGTGAGCTGTGTTGGCGTCTGTTTAAAGGATAAAAATCGGAATGAGATCATGCGACAAAGCACTAAAGTTACCGACATAGCTGGCAGGCTAAAGATATTGGAGTGGTAATAGTTGGCCATATCTGCCGAAGAACCGATGGCCGTTGGAGGAAACCTGGAGTGGAGGACGCGAGTCGGCAAATAGTGGGATGGTACAGGAGGAACGGACCATCAAGTTACCATCATAACATTTCATTATTAAATACTGTTATTGTTACTTTCTCTGCGAGTTTCATTTTATCTTTATTTTTTTAATTTTATTTGTATTGTATACATAACAATTGTTTAAATAAATAATTGCATACACACAATTGTCCAGATAAGTACCAAATATACTTAATTATTTACTTAGTAATAAATGTATTTTTATTGTTTATTTAAAAAAGACAACTCCCGCACTTGGGTACAAATGTCATGTTGATTCATGTCATGTCCAGTCATGATTCTCAAATGTTTGACCTGAGACTGCATGTACATTGTGTCCGTCAATTGTATGTTTGAAAAGTACCCCGCGAGACAGACAAAAATACATTTATTACTAAGTAAATAATTATTTTATTCTTAATTCTCGTGTGGGAATCGAACCCACAACCTCTTGCACAGTAGTCGCACGTACTTACACTACGCCACCGAGACAGTCGAAAGGCGAGTATCAAAACGTATAATATTACTAAAACACTATTAAAATATGTAGATTATTGCCGAAAGGATCAAAACTGTTTACGCGATCACTAAGGTTTAGTCGCAAGGCACGACGGCGGGATTGAGCGAGACGAGCACATAAAATAACATTATGCCTAAACTCGAGCGGGTGAATTTTCTGCACGGCCTCTTAACAACGAGTCCATATTTCTCATAAAAGGCGCTGCAAACGGTCTGTTTGACGTTGCTGATGCCTGTGATTACACTAGCATGTGCTCGTCGTCCCTAATGTTAAACAAATGCAACTTTGCAATTGAGTATAGTTCAGTAATCTCTGTACAGGAGACGACGGTGGCGTGGTGCGCGCGCCGCGCCGAGCTGGTTCTCAAGTGCGTGAAGGGGTTCGTGCTGGAGGCGGCGGGGTGGGGCGGTGCCGAGCTGCGCACACTGCACTTCGCAGCGCCGCCCAACACGGCGCCGCCAGTGTTCAGTGCGCTGGCGCATTTGCTGCCCAACATCTTCCGCATCTCCAACCCTGTCAAGGCCAAGCCGCCGCCCTGCTAGTCCCGCGACCACTACTGACCACGTCGCGGTATCGGACAAAGCTGTCACTGAAGCCTGAGCGAACTAATGTCGCCAACCACAAGTCATTGTCCGAGTGGACACACTGTGACCTTTCGTGTGCTACGTAGTGCGGCAAACGAGCACGTGGCCCCTAAACTGAACCAGTTACCGTAGCTTATAAACGAGTGCAATATAAGTATTACTCATGCGTCGCCACTCCCGTGCTAACGCTATTTCTGATTGAAGTTAAAGGAATAAAATTAACTGAAATTGTTAGTATTTTTAATTATCGTTATATCGTATTAATTTACAGAACAAGAACCTGTTGTAAGTTTAGTTGAGACACAATAAGTGGAAGATATTATCTACGCGAGTATATGTGACGGAGTTCCAGCGGCAGCTTCTGTAGTTTTGAGACGGTCCGCGCCGTGGAGAAATGTTGTCGTGAAGGAGAAACAATTGAACAGTCTGTTATTTGACAGTGAGCGTGTCCATCATCATTATCAATTCTTACACAGTACACACACCACCTGCAGTAATCGTTGAGCCAGGTCTCAAGAAGCTGTAGTGAACGAAGCTGGCACAAATCCATTATAAACTCGCAACATTTTTGATGTTAATTTGTTTCGCGACAGTGTGACTGTCGTCCCTGTGGTCAGTGTCTTCGATTATCGTGCAGGAACCATTTTACGTCACAAGCGACAATCTGATTCAAAAGCCCCTAATTTGTGTGCCTATTATAGTAAACAAATTAACGCAAAGTTTGCGTTGATGCGCTTTTGTTGTCGTTTAGATGATTAGGATTTTCCGTCAAAGTAAGTGTGATATAACGAATCAATGTAGTTTTATGTCACTTACTTTGACGACTGCTGCTGATATCGAATTGGTTTTAGATAATTCAGTTTCCATTATAGTTTTCAATTCATAATTAGGCTTTCGTTTCCGGTCAGTCATACATTATTGAAACTAAAATGGCAGCGTTCAAACCTAAAACCATACCTGTTTGCGGCGGATGCGGCACCCCACGCATCATTTGCGGTACTGTATATCCATGTAGATAGATCGTTGATATTGCGTGCGTGCGGTACCGCGACGGAATTTAAATTCGAAAATGATGCGCAATGTTGATTTTGCTATGGTCAGAGATACAGCGATGACAAAGATAAACGGAAGAGCGGAAGGAAAAATAAACGTATTTTTTAATAGCTAAATATAACTTTGAATTATAAATTATTATTTGAATGAAAGATCTTCATTCCGATACTTAGGCATGAGATGAGACAAATGTAAACAAACCATAAAAAGTTAAATTAAACTTTTTATCACAAAATAAACCTTTATCAAAAATAAATATTATAAAATTGCCAGTAGAATTGCGATTATAATTTCCATCATTTGTACATAACGTAATAATTTTCCATTCCAACAAACTAAATCAATGAACTGGAAACTGATCAACTATTTTATACACGTTGTTAGTAAGTCATTTCAATTATATACTGTTCCTTGCTAACAACTGTAATCTATATATAAATAAACAAAGACAAAACAGACGTTTTCATGCACACAAATGTGTCCTGTGTGGGAATCGAACGGTGTCAGAGTCGCGTTATTAGCCACCGAGCTCGCCAGATAACGGCATGCACCCAAGTTACGGCTATCGCGAATTTATCATATAATACTATTACAAGTCCTCTGTTAATTAATTAAATGTTTTTGTAAAAGGAAACTATTTTTATTAATTTGTATGAAGTAAATTTTATTTAAATTGACTGTTTAATTTCTTCGCCTGCTTTCACCCACACACCACCTATCTTAATTAATTAATAATTCTACTAAATAACTGCAGCAGCACGTGTACGCTTGCCATTCGAGTCGGGCAGACGAAGTACATTGTATTAAAATGTACTTCACTGCAGCAGTCGTGTAACGGCACTGCGACTGCGTTTCTTAACACCTGACATTTCAGTCTGGTAAATCGGACTTTTATTAATGTTGACTCCAAAAGTCAAAAGTTTCATAACCCAATCAATTGAAATGAGGAAGCCTCTGAAACATATATTCCCACAAGCCTCCCAAAACAAATATTTTGTAATTTAAATCACCTTTTCAGAATATTAATTTCACTTTGGAAAAAAAAAATCTGCAGACTAACGTTAGCAAAACTGCAAATTAACTTTATACATAGACATAAAGCCTATGCGTAGAGTACTCTCTAAGAGGGAGTCAATATCAAAATAAAAAGAGGCATACTCCGTTCGGACATGCAGAAAGATTGCAATATGCTGTACACAGGGTGTAGGGTTGTTTTTTTATATCACCAAGGTGGCAAACAAGCATACGGCCTGCCTGATGGTAAGCAGTCACCGTAGCCAATAGAGATTTGCAACACCACTCATGCGTTGCCGACCCTCCAAAAAAGTAATTCTATTAAACTACATGTTCTATAAGTAGAATAAAGTACATTAAGCGTATTTAAGGAAATAAAAAATATTTAATACAAATAAGAATTTTATTGTTGAACCCTACTAACTCAATACTAGATCGCACCGATAAGTACCTATCTCTGTTGCACGCACCTGTGACGCACTCACTCGACGCATTCGTTACTCATCATACGTGAGACGCGTTTTGAGCTTGGAATAGGGATGGCTACTTGAACTTTTCTTAGAAAGTATTTTATTTTTTTATTATTTATGTTTACAGTAATGTCTAAACACAATTTATCAGAGTACGATTATATCGTATCTATGGACAGTTATACATTCAAGTCACCAGAACCCGCTTCTGGTCGACATCAGACCCAAGAGCCAAATTGACCCGACGCTACGCCGAGGATTTCCTGCACAAGATTAGTCGTCGTTATGAACAGCAGAGCCTCGGACGATGACTGAATCAATATAATCGTGACTAACAATATAAGCTCTGTGAATATAAGCGTGGCTCTAAAGATCAGCAAGCTCAAGTGCCAGTGAGCAAGCCACCGATTGCTGTTTGAGCAGAAAGATAATCAAATGGCGACCACGACACGGAGAACGCAGCGTAGGACGGCCCCCGCACGATGGACCGACGATCCCTGTGGAAGTCTAAGGAGGTCTATATTCAGCAGTGGACGTCTTTCGGCTGAAATGATGATGATGAGAAAACCTCACCTCATAGAAAACCGCAACTGAAAACTCCCAAGAGGATAGTTTCGTTCTGACGAATGAGTGAGGTTACCAGTAATAAGGTAAGGTCCCTGATTCATGCCAGTACGTTATTTCGTTAGTTTTATTTCAGGCGCAAAAATAAGGAATTAAAATATTATTTATTTAAGTTATACATTAGTACAAATTATTAAACCCTTTAAATATTTTTTTTTTTTATTAATAAATTATAACAACTCACTGTAAAAAAATTTACCCCGAGACAGGGGCCACGAGTTTACGAACTTGGAAGCAAAGAAATTTTATCACGATATAGGATGACAACAGGTTCACAAATAAATTGATATAAAAAAAATCTAACTAAAACTACATAATATATGCTTTAAATTACTGGCAAAATACCAATACTCTAAAGAGCCTTAAGGCGACACCTCGATCGTGAAGCTTTAAAATTGCTCCGCCCAATCACCCCGCGCCCCTCAATTGACACTCGACGCTCGATTTGTAAAATTTGAAATTAGCGCCTAATAGGTAACCTGGGGTCAACGTATAGTCAATGCAAACGAACAGAAAAGCTACAGAGTCGCGTCACACTTAAATAAAATTTATAATATCAATATTTAATAAAAATTATTGATTTAATTATTATTTAGCTTTATACATACTGAACCAAACATATTTATTTAAGCTAGACGGAAAACAATAGTAATAATAGTAATAAAAAACTACAGAAACGTATTCACTTTTAAAAGTTTATTGAAAGAGAAATCAATGACATCGTTTTATGTTTATATCTCTACAAGTTAACATGTCTTGGTATCTATGTTGTTCTTACTTAGGTCTCGTCCAGTGGCGCCCTCATTGAATAAAAAAACATATTATAGCATAGAAGATAAACATTACAAAATCTTATGTTGCATTTATTACGAAGATAGTAAAGTATTTTTACGTCATTAAACCAACACTCAAAATATTCCACTATCGTTGTTATAAGCAAAAGTGCTAAAAGAGGCCGTTTTTTGGCAATTATGCCTATAACAACGAAAGCAAAACATTTCAATTGTTGGTTTAATGACGTAAAAGTACGTTATTGTATTTGTAACACACGCAACACATGACTTTATAATGTTTATCTTCCACGCTAAGATACGATATTTTATTCCTTGAGGCGCCACTGGACGGCATGTATCCCCCTTAAGAAGAATGAAACACCAGCTACATAATACAACATTGTTTATCGAGAGGCTAAAGCGGGCCATTTGTTGATTCGGACACATATGTTTAGTTAGCAGATACACCATCTAAACTGCAAACACTGGTCACAGCGATGAAAGACGACTGTATGGAGAAAGGCTTACTACTGAATGCGAAGAAAACAAAGATAATGGTATTTGAAAGAGAAGAATCCAGAACTAATGTAAGGATTACGATTGATGATGAAGTGTTGGAACAAGTGGATGAGTTTGTATATCTTGGATGCGCTTTCAGCAGGGATGGAAGGTACACCGCAGATGTGGAAAGACGAGTGAGTGCTGGGAATGGTGTGAATGGAGCGTTGGGAAAACTTCTTGGCAGTAAAATCCTGAGCCAGAAGGCACAACTCGCTATACACAATGCAGTGTTGGTCCCAACGCTAACTTATGGAAGCGAGAGTTGGGTATGGCAGAAAGAGCATGAAAGTAGAATAAACGCGGTTGAAATGCGAGCGCTGCGCAAAATTTGTGGCGTAAGGCTTGTAGACCGTATTCGTAATCATGATGTTAGAAATAGAGTTGGTCTGAAAGAGAGCGTCGGTGTTAAAATAAGAAGAGGCATGCTCCGATGGTTCGGGCATGTAGAAAGAATGCAAGATGAAAGAATGACGAAGCAGATATACAATGCAAAAGTGGAAGGATGTAGGAGCCGGGGAAGGCCAAGACTTACCTACCATGACCAAATTGGTCATGTTCTATCAGAAGTTGATGTCAGGAGCCCTAGAAACCGGCGTGCGTGCATGAGAAGAGCAATGAATGTTAAAGAAGCGAGTGAGATATGTAAGGATCGAGTCACGTGGCGCTCGGCTCTCTCTGCCTACCCCGCAAGGGATTTGGCTTGAAGTTATAGATGTTCGAGTGTTATAATGGCTGATAGGCTGGCTGATAGATAAACACAGGATTTTTTTATTTCGAATAAATAAGAGAAATAAAATTATCAGATTGAATTAGATTGAAATTGAAATAGAAAATTGGAATTTTTTTGCAACTCCCTCCTGGTGAAGATTCACAAGTTATTTTACACAGTTAGGTATAGCTCTGGTAGGGATCCTAGGTTTTTCCCTAAATATAATACACTCTCGAATGACTAGGTATGCGCTTTCACTAACAGTCAATTTAACTTCGCGAATTTTATAAAAAAGTACAGGAAGAACTTGACGGTTAGACGGTAATTTTGCGCCTATTATTTGATAATTTACGTCTCCAACTAAGAAAATACTTGATTTATTGCTTCTCAATTCCACTGCCATCTTATAAAAGTTAAAACATTACGTATTAATCACGAGAATAACTGACATTCAAAATTAATAGACGGTTAGGTAATTATGACGAAGTTAACGATGCTCTCTCTAAAGTTATTCATTGGTTTAGTGTTAATAATCTGCTCTTAAATGATAAAAAGACTAAAGTAATTAAGTTCTCAACACCTAATGTAAGGCAGGTGGCTACCAATGTACATGTTAATGGAACTAATTTAGCCTCTGTGGAGACAACTGTGTTCTTGGGTATAACAATTGACTCCAGACTACAAAGGGGCCCACAAATTGAAAAATTATCAGGAAAACTAAGTTCTGCAGCTTATGCAGTGAAAACTATTAGACGGCTCACTGATATTGATACGGCTAGAATAGTTTATTTCAGCTACTTTCATAGTATTATGTCATATGGAATTCTTCTTTGGGGTAACTCCGCGGATATTAATACCATCTTTTTATTGCAAAAGAGAGCCATAAGAGCTATCTACAAACTTGGTCCCCGGGAGAGCCTTAGAGAAAAATTCAAAGAAATAAATATTTTAGCAGTCGCATCGCAATATATCTATGAAAATCTTTTGTATGTCCATAAAAACATAGACTCATTTTGTAAAAAGAGTGATACTCATAGCATAAATACTAGATATAAGCATAATCTTGTGTTATATGCAAGCCGTCTCCACAAAACAAGTAATTATTTTATGGGGCAATGTATACGGTTCTATAACAAACTTCCCAGCAATATAAGAGATTTGTCAATAAACAAATTTAAAACTACTATTAAAGCCAAATTGTGTAGCAGGGCATATTATAAAATATCTGACTATATTAATGATAAAAATGCCTGGGAGTGAGTCGATCCAATTATAATGTAATTAACAAAATATGTAAATTTGTTTAAATACCAAAAGAGGGATGCCTGAGTTTTTTGGCAGTATTTTTATCAGTGCTCACCTAGTCATAAACTGCACGGTAGGGAAAAAAAATGTGACGATTCCAAACAAATGTAGCCATTTTTACGGAATAAAAAGATTTTGACTTTGAATTTGAACAAATGAATACCGCGAGTACGTGCGGCACTGCCGCGCAACTTGTATGAACATGTTTCGATGTAATTCGGCACGGATTATCGTAATCCAAATAAGTTAAAAATTATTTTCCGAGCGTTTTAAAAGCAAATGAACAAAACTGAGACATATGCGTTAGAAAATAAAAACTTTGAAAAATAAGGGACACCCTAATATACATATATACAAATAGATTTTATAATCTATTCATATTTAAAAAAAACATGTGACAAATGATTTTCTTGCTGTTTCATAACTTTAACTTCAGTATAATGACATTTATTGTATTTTACTTATGTATACTCTGTGTTTTGTATTGTTGTACGTTTCCTTGTTATTTATTAAACTCTCAAGAAGAAAGAACCAGGACCATCTCTGATGTTGCAAAATAAATCTAATCCGTACAATAGTTCAATACTAACCACAATGTATAGAATAGATGATTTTTTTGTGTTTTCAGTGTTGGTTCATAGTAAATATTATTTGTTTTCACGAGTACCATGGGTATAAGTATACTATCTATCTATATCTTCACGCTAAATCCCACGTGAGCGCCACATGACTCGGTACTTACACACCTCGCTCGCTTCTTTAACATGAAACATACCGAGTTTTTTTAAAAACTATCAAAATATACTATTTTACTAGTAATTATTTTAATACAAAAAAAAAAAAAAAAAACCTCCACTGGTTTTCTATCTTCTGATTGGATAAATTTCCAACGTAAACTAACCTTCACCTACGTACAATGTCTAAGTCGGAGTTCGGTGAGCTTATAATGGTTACTATGAGTTTGTCGTCCCGTATGACACTTACGTTAAAGTAGCATATAAATCGAGTAGTGATTCTTCTAGTGGAATATGTTTATTTAGTAAGTTTCTCCTAAAAAACAAAACAGCAAAAATATTCTATTTTATAAGTTTTTATTTTAATACAAAGAAATAAAGAGTCTCCACTGGTTGCTATGTGCTGAGAGCGCGAACCTTATTGGTATAAATTTCCAACGTAACCTGACCTCCACCGACGTACAACTTCTAAGTCGGAGTTCGGTCAGATTATAATGGACATAATAGGAGTTTGACGTCCTATATAGGTACGCGGTCAGCCTGTGGATAATGTATACCAATTATCAAATGTTACTGTTTATTCCTGCAAAAAATAACTCTTATTTAATGCAGTTTTATATAGAGTTATTAAGTAAGCAAAATTAAAAAAAAGTTTGAAGAGGAATTAAATAGCTTGGGCCAACCATACCTCGGAACTGTTCTAAAAACTAGAAATATGTCTACACAATGTTATTATAATATGTTTAATGAATATAATAATTAAAAAAAAAAAATACCTTGTCTTGTTCACCTCCGCCATTCTACGAACATTTTCTTTGTATTTTTATTCTATATATTTTCTTTTTAGTGTTCCCCATTATTACAACAGTATAATAAATATATATAAACCTATAATATTATATACTACTTATATCTAATAATAATACACTTACGCTAAATACTATAATATTGAATATTTACAACTATTAATTATAAAAACTTCGGTGTCGCGATGTAAATGGAGCGAGCTCGAGCAGACAGTCGACATAGGTCTCACCTCGAAGCGGGCTGCAGCCGGACTGGCTGGATGTAGTTAGTCAACGCGTTTATAATCCTCATTACCGCACAATAAGGTCGAAAACACGTAGCATCCAAGACGAATGTGATCGCTTAGAAATTGTCAGAAACTTAAAATATTTTTAAAAAATTTCATGTTTCACTTATCAAAATATGCAGCAACCATATTAAAAACATAGATATTACTAATAGATTTAAGTAATTTTGAAGCGTATAAACAGAACATCTTCGTTGTAATTTCAAAAATAATGAATTTCAGGAGGTGTTTTCGAAAGTAATTATTATCGAATCAATTTTACACAATCGCGTATTTGAGCAAGCAAATTCAAGATAAAGAAATGAAGTTATTTATATTAAAATCTTAGATCCGTCAGTTTAGTCATTAGCCTATACTATTCGATGAAAGTTGGTCTAATTTTTCGATGTGTCGCCTTAAGATGCCGAAATATGGGACCTTACTCCTAAGGAATCGCTGCGTTAGCAACAGTGGTGTAATAACGTTCATTAATTGGTTTTATTTGTATTAGTAGTTTGTAACATTTGCCATTTAAAGTAAGAATTTTCCATCAAAATTCTTTAAGTCATATTATATGTCGATAAATACAGAACTCTGCACTGAATGTACGCCGCGCTTTATCTTTCGCCGCAGTCCGCACAGTCACCCACAATCGTAGTTTGATCGATAACATATATTCTACAATCACGTTTATCCCACCTAAAAACAAAAAGTTGTTCCGACTGTGATGTACCATCGTGTGATTGACGAGACAATAATTCAATCGGTTCGTTTGAACAAGCGACACTTGAGTTCCATTCGCCGAACTAGCTGATCGGCTCAGTTGGTTATAATGGAAAAAGGGATTTGCTGCGTAATTTTTTTTTAATAAAGTTCTATAATTGTGTTGTGTTATAAGATCTAAAAATATTATAAATCACGAAGTATCAACGCATTATTATATTGCGCCACAAAGAAACAATCAATAGATATTCTGTATGAACAGTAAAAAGTTTATTTGTATTACATATCTTCCCAATTTTTACTTTTAACATAAATGTTGCCATCGCCAATCGCCAAATATAAGTAGTCGTTTTTATGAAGGTAAAATAATTGTTATCTATATAAGGTGTTTTTTTTATATATGCCCGAACTTCAATGGGAGAAAGAGTATCGTTTATTTGTTACGATAGACAAGAAACTTCGTGTCCCGGCATCGTTAAAAAAGTTTGAGAAATCAAATAAATAAAGTGCCTACTTGGTTCATGGTGCATAATGATTGCCCCGATGATGATGATGATGAATCATCAGTTGTTAATAATTCAGTTTGACGGGATCGATGCACGAGTCGCGGGTCTAATCGAATTCGCCATTTACACAGCGACGACCACAGCCTGTGTCGAGTTGCCAGCCTGACAGTTGCCAGTCGTAAAGCTCAGTTAAGAGAGGTAGGATGCGTCAAAGCAGCCCGTCTGGAGAAGTATCTTCACCTCACAGAAAACTGCAGCCAAAGAACAACTATTTCTGCGAGTGAGTAAGGTTACGAGTGAGCTCCTGAAGAGTTTCTGTATCAGTAGCGGGGGTGGCAACGCGCAAGCGATACTTTCTGTGTTGCAAGCGTTTATAGGCTACGGTAACCACTTTACATCAGGTCGACCGTACGCCTCCCAACGTTGTATACAAAAAAGAAATACCTATGACGGCTGTGACTATACCAGCTGATACATCACCTAACAATGTTTTTTACATAGGTAGGTAGGGCGCATCAAAGCAGTCCGATAGGGGAAGTACCTCTATCTCACAGAAAACAGCAGCAAAATAACAACTTACTGGGTGGAGGGTTGTTGATGTGATGTGAGTGAGTGATGTTACCAGAAAGCAGTGAGAGGAGTTGTTGTGTGAGCAACGGGGGTGGCAACCCGCGTGCGATAAACTTAGTGCGAGCGTTCATAGGCTACGGTAACCACTTTACATCAAGTGGTCCGTATGTTTATTTGTCTCCCGACGTAGTAAAAAAAAAGATGCGCCTGATCCAAAGTATGAAACAGATGAAACAGCTGATTTGCTTCATACGAGGTAACAAACATTCATCACTAAGTCTGATTAGTTTACACTTAGATACATTTTCAACGAATTAGGTAGTTACTCGTATTTCACTTTGAGTGGTTTGTTTACTTAGAATATTATTCTAAGTTTGTTTATGGGAACGATAAAAAAAATGATATTGTTGGTAATTGTATACGAGGTTCGATATAGGAAAAGGTACACTTACACCACTAAGGTGGCAAACAAGCTTAGGTCCTTCCTGATTGTAAACAGTTATCGTAGCATTTGGACATTTTTAACACCAGGGGTCTCGCTTATGTGATATTCGGTGAGTACCTACTTAGTTAACGCCGGTACAGTAGCGCTGATAGCTACCTATCTAGATAAATAAAAATGTAAATTTAAAACACTTACGGGATTTAACAGCTGATCCACTTTTCTTAAAAAATAAAAAGCTATCGGATAACGTTTGTTACATTAACTAGCGTGTTTAAAATGTCATCAGTTTATTTACTAGTTATTTACACATCACAATCACGACACTCACTCACACGACACGACACCTCTCTAAAAGAACTGGGTCCTAACACTTTCACCGAGTAGGTATACCTGCCCAGATCGGGCCGCACTACCCGAGGATTATGAAGTGGTATGGATGTAGCCCTTCATCGCTGAGTAACTACTACACGTAACTATTGCTCACATTGAAAACAGCAGCTCCGTGGCCATATTCACGAAAACTGTATACTGCGCCGAGGATGGTGTGATGACTCGTATTCCGAATTTTACTCACACACTCGCGATAATAAAGTACCATTTGGAGATACTCCTGATTAGAGTAACGATGTCCAGGAATGATTACGGTCACGCGTAGTAATGTAATGCGCGACACTTGTTAAAAGACTGCGGTGCTCTACCGCGCAATTAGCTTGAATGCGCTGCGTTGATTGCGCGGCGCTGACGGCGACGACGGCGGCGTTTGGCGGCAGCGAACAAAGTAGTATCGTACCTATGGCATGCTTTGTAATACTTTCCTAGCTGGTTGGTGTCATACAACAGAAAGCTACTTTTTAAGACGGATTTATTTTTTCTATGAAAGAATTTGTAACACGTGGGGCATAAAATATATTTACTATCATAATCAGCATACATAATACTATTTCCCATTTCAATTTGGGCATATACTTTAAGAACACCATATATATATATATAAAACAAAGTCGTGTTAGTTACACCATTTATTACTCGAGAAAGGCTGGACCGATTTTAATGATTTTTGTGTTTTTGGATTTGTCTTCGTCCGGAATAGGATAATAAGTATTAAAACATGGAAAAAAATAACAAAAAAATATAAAGTAAATTACATTTCTCATACATTTTATATGAAATATTCTTTTTTATGATATCTCAAGAACGAATTGGTATATATATATATATATATATATATATATATATATATATATATATATATATATATATATATAAGAAAGTCGTGTTAGTTACACCATTTATAACTCAAGAACGGCTGGACCGATTTTTATGATTTTTGTGTTTTTGGATTTGTCTTCGTCCGGAATAGGATAATAAGTATTAAAAGAATTTATACAATCTAATTTGCGTCACCCTGTTCCCTGGGGTGATCGCTACAGATGAAGCCTTTGACGCCTTCCCGGCTAAAGGCAGTCCCAGGGGGTGTTTTAGTCAGTAGGAATCTGACATTTCGTTCGCACGAAACAGTATCTTATGCAAGATCTCACCTCCTCCCTCCCGTTTTCCGGAGGGTGCCCCTCACGGAAGAATGACTAATGCACACCCGCGTGTGTGGGTTAGTCCACCTTTTGTGGGTCTACAATTTTCTTGGGAGAAAAACAAAAAAAAAATAAGTTAACACACCATTTATTGATCATGAGGCGGTACGAAGTTCGCCGGGTCAGCTAGTATATTATATGAATGATACGTTATTGTTGAGTTTCTGTTATCAGAACGTCGTTCTGGATGAGTGAACGTGTCCCGAGCACTGCTTGCACATAGCTTCTTCGAACAAAAACAGCTTCAAGCATACTGCAATGTGTTCTACAAACAGGGAGGCCGTTCTTACCTTGTCATGTATATAACACTTGGCCTCATTGTTGCACAGATTCGTAACTGTTTAAATTTGTTTTCTTTGTTTGCACTTCTCACGGCATATCGAATGAGCGGTAATATAAAAAAAACCGTCAATTCCGAACACTTAACCTTAAGGTAACAAAAAAAAACAAATTAATTTTCATAGATGTATTAATTATAAAATAAATTTCACCAAAATAGCGTGTTCAAACTTTATTTATCAGACATATCTCAATATTTATATCTAAAACTTACTCTAATTGTATTGTTTCAGCGTTACATTCATCATGCATTGTTCCCAATTTACTTATTTCTTTGAGAAACTATAAATGCATCGTATTGCGGCAATGTGCCTCGACACTTGTACCTTATGCGCGATACTATAATGAAAAACGCAATATTACTAAAAGTATTTCAATTGTATAATAAATTGTCAAAAAATAATTATGCTAGGTGTACGTACACACAGCGGCGGCACCACGCGAATGTCGCCTCTACTGCCGTGACATAAGTCGCAGTGCAGCAGAGCTGACATTACGCAATGTCACATAGTACAATATTAATTAATACATATAATTGATCGTATCAATACAATACCTATCGTGATAACTATTTCTGATAATATGCAATGATATTGGATATCGTGTGCCCGGTTTGTTGCAATTACATCGTTAATTTAGGCATTTGTCGGCGGCAGTGCGAGCCCGCCGTTCTCTATGTAAATTAATACTAAAATATAATATTATAATTCCTTTGCACTTTTGTAACATCAAAAAACGATTGTGCGTCGACGGCCCGCTTCACATTCAATAGACTGATATTTTTGTGTGTACCGGCGGGGACGTCAATTTGATATTATTGTAAATTTCAAAACCGATGGGACGATTACCACATTCAAAATATGTTTCTGAATCGCGACTATATCCGCAGAACATGGAATATTGGCACCTTTACGCAGCTGTAAATTTTCTAGTAAGTGCTAAAATTAAAAAACTTCCATTACATTGCCAGTATGACTACGTTCACGCGGCAGGAAGCACGAGCTCGTGTGACCGACACATGACAACCGCATTTCTAATTTCAATATGAACGTACAATTTGAACTACGATATTTCTTTGGGTTGAACACAAATTAGGTACCGCACATTAACATACTCCCAAGCAATGGCTATTAGCTCGAGTGAATTCCATGCGAGACGACGGTGAAAAGAGGACTCGTCTCGTCGAAATTTATTTCGAATGACTGGTGACCGAAGCGCGGTGACATCATTTATTTTCTCAGGGACAATATTTAGGTTGCAGCGGTCGTATTTTCTGATGTAATATTTCGATTTTATGAAACAATTCCGCAGTTTTTCAATACGACGCGGGCAGCGTGACCTATAATTTGTCACACGTACCAGTACGGCTGCATTATCCCACATTATCAATTTCTGGATTCTGATACGGTTAAACCATGTTATTACTAAAATGAATGAAGTTTATTTGCGCTGTTTATCTCACAGTCATGGCTCGGGGAGAGGGAGATCACAGGGTGCGGGGAAACAACATGTTCACCTTTTATTTTCAGGGCGGTGCAAATCAAGTTACTAAAACATAAAGATATCAAAATGTTACATCAAAATTACCAGTAACAAACAATAACTCGGGCTAGTAATGCACGTCCGCGAGTCAACATCCACGCAGAGACTGTCGCCTGCCGACGTCATCACCGCGCCGACTAAATCACAGCGGCCTTAACTATAAAAGCACAAAACTAAGACTAAAAAAGGACTGGCCTTCCACCGAGTCGAGCGGACGCGACGGCACACCCGCAGCCGCACTTGACTCTACAATATTATATATTAAACTCCATAAAAGATAGCTTGATCTCTGAGACAGCTGTCAGTAAAATCACGCCTATGAAGTCCTTATAGTTAGTCATTCGTATTCACATGTTGGATAGTTTACAGACGTATATTAATATGTTGGGTTACATCAATTTTGAGGCACTCGTGGTGCAAAATATATAATTTAATAAAAACTAACCGCGCACTCCATCGCGGTCGTGCGCTCGACGCGGCGTAAAGCCTTAATATTTGCCTAAATTAAAATCCATAATTATCATATTAAAACACCAAATAATAATAAAGTAAAAACTATTCGATATCGATAAAAAGCACGTTTTTACTGGAAAGTACACTCCCAATGGGACTCCACAGAGCGAGCCCGGCACAGCGGCGCGGCGGCGGCCGACCGAGCGGTTGTTTTACATTATTGATACAATAAACATGCGTTTATCGACCGTTAGTCGGAAAGTACGGCGTTTAGCCGACGGTTGCGTTCACGTCAAGCAACCGTATTAATATTGGTGACACGTACACCACAGTACAACTATAACAGTACATCACTTAGTCCTTTCTCGACGTCGTTATCGACGCTCGCGGTAGAGCGGTAGGGTCGTTAAAACGCGAACAGCGAGCACCCTGTTACGCAGACGTGACCGGCTCGAAGTGCCAGCCGCTACAGATACACCCGCGAACTTCGTTCAAAATCGTATGGACTGATCAGTCATCCTAGTGTATATTTAAATACCTCCCGACTTAGTGTGCCTGTGCAAGTGAACTAGTCGCCGCGTGCAACCGGTCTCGAGCCGTGTCCGGACTGGTCGTGACACTGTGTCGACCGGTAACCTTGCCAGACGACACGGCCGCTCGGCACACGACCAGTCCAGCCCAAATGATAAGCATTTACATGTAACTCGTAAACAAAGTCTGTCCACACAAATAGCATCCATCAAACATTTCTATAAACCACCCCGTGGACGCGTCGCACGTGCGGACTCCGGCGCAACAAACAATATTTTTTGTATTGTATACTAAATTTTAAAATTATATATAACTACCCAAAAATCATTGGGTAGTTAAAACTCTTGTGTAAAATCTAAACGGCTTATCACCGTGTGTTACCTAGGGCAACAGTAAAATTGGTATTGATCACTAAATCCACTGTAGTTCGACCGCATTGTGCCTCACTGATGAACGTGAACACAGTCCAACGGAAAATAGTGTATATGCGCCGAGCCTTACAGCGGTGTGAATAGCACACAGATAACTAGCGCTACAGTGAGAACTGTTTTAGACGTCCGCACGACGCCACCAAAAGAAAAAATTATATCGAACTAACATAATCTTATTATAAAACTTGTATGCCGCGACGCAACGGTGATGCACCTGCAAACACAACCACCATGTTAATGAACGAACAGACGTAGGACGCCGGTGTCTACCGACAATGACTACCGACAAACAAACAAAAAGTAAAAGTAGCACAAAAACAGTGAATAAAAGAGTAATTTGGAGATTTAGTAGCAAGTTAGTGTAACGGTTAGAAGCGCGGGTGTGGACTCCGGGCGGCGCTCGCGACTTGTCTAAATCAAATTCTAGTTACGTTGTCGTTACATTCCAAATCCATCGACACGGGTGTGTACATCACACTGTACACCACCATTATTTACCACTAATATACGTATGTGTATGTATGATCGACAAAAAATAATGTATTTCAAATCATAAGAGGCAATTTTTATTAGATACAATTTTAATTTTGAACCTGGAAAAGATTTAAAATCCATTTTCAAGATGTACTTTACTATTGCGACATTAAAAATAATGTTTGGCGGAAAACAAAGTCGCTCAACATAAAAAAAAAATCGGCCAAGTGCGAGTCGGACTCGCGCACGAAGGGTTCCGTACCACTATCTATAAAAACGGCAAAAAAAAAACACGTTTGTTGTATGGGAGCCCTCTTAAATATTTATGTTATTCTATTTTTTAGTATTTGTTGTTATAGCGGCAACAGAAATACATCATCTGTGAAAATTTTAACTGTCTAACTATCACGGTTCGTGAGATATAAGCCTGGTGACAGACGGACGGACGGACGGACAGCGAAGTCTCAGTAATAGAGTTCCGTTTTACCCTTTGGGTACGGAACCCTAAAAACAAAAGCTTTCGCCCTAAAATTTCATATTTCATTTCAGAGTTTCTACTTCAGCATCAGACACTGGAAGAACAGAGCTAAAATATGCCGCCCTCCTTTCACTATTACTAGGGGACAGTCCATCGGCTGCACGCAACGCCCGACGGTTAAAAATAAACTACATTTATAATTAAAAACAACGGACAAATAATAGTGTCCACAATTATTTCCCATTCAATCGTTATTAAATAGTTTAATGTACTAAAACTGCTAGCTATCAAAGCAGATATTCATAAAACAAGTTGATAGGTGCCTTCTCGGAACCACTTCTGTATGTCATTTTAACTATTAGTAGCATGTAACCTTAAAACAATGTAATTATAGGCAGTAGGTTTGTTTATAATGTAAGAAAACATGTGTAAACAAATGTAAGGCATGACTATATTGACATTTGATGATATATTTATTTATAATAATTGAACCATCATGAAATCTATCCCACTTTAAATAAATGCTGGTATATATAAACAGGAGAGTAAGGGTACATTTATTGGTAACATGCTAATAATACAAATCCAGTGATCACGTTATCGACCGAGGCACGCAGAAAGTTTTTATCAAACAATCAACTTTTTTGTAATGAAAGCGAACATTCCCTTTGATAGAAACAGTTTGCTAAAAATATATATTGTACAACAATCAAATGTATATATTTTTTCTACATGTTATGTACGTAACGCAGCAGTTTACCTTAAGTATAAATTTGTACTTGTTCAGCCATTTGGTGCCGCCTCCGGTTACCTCCGGGCGCGGATGGCTCTCTTCGGACCTGTGTTCATTATTCACTATTAACAATCTCCTCGTGCTAGACAGTCGACGCCCCGTAATTACGTACACGTATGTAATATCGTTATTGCACAAAATAATTAAAGCAGAGAAAGAACCAACTGGAGATGGTTTTGTCCAGTCGGATTCCAAAATAAGTATAGGCAATAAGGTTCGAGCGTGTACAGATCATCATGTCAGTCTGTACATATGGGTCTACTCCCTCGATTGAGCAGAGACCGGCCTCTGTTCCCTCTCTGGACGGAACAGTGTTCCCTCTCTGGACGGAAGTGTTCCCTCCCTGGACGGAACAGTGTTCCCTCTCTGGACGAACAGTGTTCCCTCTCTGGACGGAACAGTGTTCCCTCTCTGGACGGAACAGTGTTCCCTCTCTGGACGGAACAGTGTTCCCTCTCTGGACGGAAGTGTTCCGGCGGTCGGAAGACTTTCATGTTAGAGGACTCTTAATTAACGTGCTCACCTTCCGCCGGCGCCGCGCGTCCTCGTGTGCGTTGTTTGGGACTCTCGGCTACTTTCGATTTTTTGGTAGCTGGCTGCTTCCGTCCCGCGCCTGCGTATACAAAATAAATAAACCATACATTCTTCTGAAAATAGTATATTTTTGAGTAACTCAGTTTCCTCTTCAGACATAAGAATTAAATGTAAATATTATCAATTCAAGTCTACTGTGATTCTTTTTACCTTTGCCAGCTTTATCTGACGTGTCTGCGACCGACTTCCTCTTCCGGCCGGCCGCCTGTGACTCTGAACTCGACGCCGTTGCCTGCGACACATAATAGGGTTATCAAATACGGCTCTATAACAAACTTCCCAGCAATATAAGAGAATTGTCAATAAACAAATTTAAAACTACTATTAAAGCCAAATTGTGTAGCAGGGCAGGGCATATTATAAAGTATCTGACTATATTAATGATAAAAATGCCTGGGAGTGAGTCGATCCGATTATAATGTAATTAATAAAATATGTAAATTTGTTTGGATACCAAAAGAGGGATGGCTGAGTTTTTTGGCAATATTTTTATCAGTGCTCACCTAGTCATGAACTGCACGGTAGGGAAAAAAATTGTGAATGCTTGTTGCATTAATAAGCTATGGTAACTGCTTTACATCTGGTAGGCCGTATGCTTGTATGCCTTCCGACGTATAAAAAAAAAGCTTTTTGGAGATGCCGAATAAAACCGATCTGCTAGGCGTGGGACCGCCCGTTAAGGAAGGTTAGTGACAGGTAATGGTAACTCATATTCGACCACACATGGAAGCATTGAGATATTGAGCCCTTCTAGGTCTGAAAAGTAATTTTTTAAGAGAGGTAGGTCGCATCAAAGATTCCTGTCCGGGGAAGTACCTTTACCTCACAAAATACCGCAGCCAAATAACAACAGCCTAGAGGATTGTTGTGTTTCTGCGTGTGAGGTCACCAGTAAGCTCCTAAGGAGTTGCTGTGTTAGCAGCAGGGGTGGCATCGCGCGAGTGATATTTAATGTAATACTAGCGTTTATAGGGTACGGTGTCCAGCTTTACATCAGATGGGCAGTATGCTTGTATGTCTCCTGACATTGTATAAAAAAGATAGCCGTCATTAAATGTATGTCTAACAGTGACCAAATAAGGAGCACTAGTTAAAGCTAGATTTGGTGCCATACAGAGAAAGCCCGCTTTTTTGTAATTGTATTTAATCAGTTAATTGTCTGAAAGTTAGAATTTAATGGTCATTCATCAACTTGATTTTCAAACCCGATTGACAATACTCCTCGAACACCTGGACATGATACTTGTGACAATCGTCACTTCCAAAGAATACACATGTTACGTAACGCGAAAAGCGCCACCAACAAACATGTGACGCGCCCACAGACCTCCATTATTACTGCACTGGACGAATTGCACTCTATTAATAAATATTTGCCATTGAACCATTATCGTATATTACTCAATTCTCTTACGTTATTAATTCTCTTTCTATTTAATCTGCTAATTTTAATCACTTCTCTGTCAAGTCGGCAATCGCCATTTTGGCGCTGAATTCTCACAAATGTTAGGAGAATGTTACACACAGCTCTTAAGGAGCTGCTGTGTAAGCAGAGGAGGCATCGCGCGAGTGACTTCATATATTAAAAGTATTCATAGGCTACGGTAACTGCTTTACATCAGGTGGGCAGTATGCTTGAATGCCTCCCGACGTTGTATAAAAAAAAATACAAGAGTCAAAGGTAGTGAGACTAGCAACACGTAATTGAACTGCACCAATAAGTCACATTGTCAAAATTCACTCCAGTAAGGGAGTGGCGAATCAATTCAATGGCAATGTCCAGTGGCATCAACAGAAGTCGGCGGGTACCCGTCGCCGTGTAGTGTCTCACCTGTCGTCCCCGGCCAGCTCTGCCAGCCGTAGCCTCCCCGCCCGTTGTCTTGTCGGCGGTAGCCCGTCTTCTGGTCATGTGCATCTTCTCTACAGGTTTCTTCGCCGTCTCCCTTACCTCTTTCGCTTCTTTTACCACCTCTACTGCCTTCCTCCCTCTCCCTTTAGCCTCTGTCATATCCTCATTCTTGGTTTTCCTAACCTTAGACGGTATATCTGACTCGATGGTACTCTTCCTTTTGCGACTCTTATCTTCCGCTTTAGCCTTTGATTTCTGATCTTTCGCCACTGATTGTGTACTGTTCGTATCACTCTTTCCACGAGTTCTTTTATTTTCTTGAACTACTTCATTTGCTTTCGTTCTTTTGCCTCTGGTTGGAGCCACTTCAGAGACATTTTTGTCTTCAACAATCTTTGTTTTCTGGCCTCGTTTTCCCTTAATTTGCTTATTGTCTTGCGTTTCGACTTTCTTCCCTCGAGACCTTTTACTTTCTTCTAAAACTTCTTCCACTGCTTTAGTTTTCTTGCCCCTGGTTGCAGCAACTTGACTAACATGTTTTGTTTGTGCCGATGTAACTTCCGTTTTTCGACCTCTGGTTTTAGGTACTTCAACGATTTTGTTCTGTTTTTGGCCAGCTCTATTGCGCGTATTAGTCGCTTTCACTGTTTCAGCTTTTTCGGTGTCTAGTTCTGGTTCAGTTTTCTTGCCTTTTGTTGACGATCCCTTAAGATTTGCTCCCTTTTTGTTGCCCTGTACAACATCTATATCTTTTTCAAGCTTTCTGCCCCTTGTTTTGTTGTTAGCGATAGATTTTTCTTCTACTTTAGTTTCCTTAGTCTTCTCCCCTGGTCTAATTTTGGCTGGCGGGGACGCCGTAACCTTTGTTTGTTTTCCTTTGGGTTTGGCAATCACTTCAGCAGTTCTGCGAGTCCTCGCTCCACGAGGTTCTATAGGTTCAGTCTTTTGTTCTGCTTTGGCTTTGCTGGTGGCTTTACTAGTTGTGGTCACTATACGCGTCCTTCTCTTTTGTTCAGTTTGTATATTTGCTTTTCCTTTCGGCGCAACGGGTTTCATTGTTGGCAATGGTTTTCTCACCACTAAGCTCGCTCTCTGCACCTTCCCTCTAGCAGCTCTTTTAGGTGTCTTAATGGACGTCTCAACTTTATTATCTTTCGAGTTATCTAGTTTCTGTCTGCGCGTGGTTCTTTTCTTGGGAGTTACAGCTAGAGATTTAACAGGCACATCATCCTTCGCTTTACCTTTAACGTTCTCTACATTCTTGTTATCTACTTTCCTCCTCGTAGCTTTGGTGCCTGGTTGCGGGGAGAGAGCGGGCGCTTTTTTAGCCACAACGAGAGATGGTCTCTGTTTCCGTGCATTAGAAACATGCGTATTATCAGTTTTACGGTTTCTCAAAGCCTTACTTCTGGTGCTAGACTGTTCGGGGGTTTGCGAAGCCCGAATTTTCTTAAGTGATACTTTGGGAGTTTCAATTTTGCTCAGTCCTATTTTTGATTTGGTCCTCGCCAAACCCTTTGCGGAATCAGTCTCCTGTTGTTGTACAGATCTGAAAGGACAACAATTTGTGATGGTATAATACTAAATAAAGTAAAAAAAATGGCAAAGCCCCTAGTGCGTCATAATACAAATAAGTTGGGAAGCCCTGCACTAAGTGATTCTCTGGAGCCTATGTTACAAATAAAGCGGTTTGCAGTTTTCCCCGCAACAGTATACCATACGAGTACGACATGTGGTGTGAAGTAACTGACTAACTGACTGACTGAGCAGTAGCCGCTTTCTTCAATTGCCTAATTCTCCTAACTGCATATGCATCTGAGCTGAGCTTACTGGATAGTTTATTTATGTGAGAGACACAATTTATTTAGTATCATTTAGTAAATAGTACTATTTTCGCCATTTTCTGCAACCATGTAGGGTAGATCACATACACTCAAGTAATAATGGATTCAAAATAGAACCTTCAACCCCGTAATAGCTTGTGTAATGTCCGATAGTTGACACAATCAAAAACTTTGGCGAGATCACAGAAGACCCCAAATTTTTTTAAGAGAGGTAGGGCGCATCAATGCAGCCCGTCTGGGGAAGTACCTCCAACTCACAGAAAACCGCAGCCAAATAACAACTCCCTAGAGGGTTGTGTTCCTGCGAGTGAGTGAGGTCACCAGTAAGCTCCCAAGGAGTTGCAGTGTAAGCAGCAGAGGAGACATCGCGCGAGTGATCCTACTAATATTATAAATGCGAAAGTTTGTATGTGGATGGATGCTTGTTGCTCTTTCACCCTTAAACGGCTGAACGGATTTGAATGAAATTTGGCACGTAGATAGATTATGATCTGGATTAACACAGGCTATGTTATTTGACTGCACGCCGGCGGAGCCGCGGGCAGCAGCTAGTACTTAATATATCGCAAGCGCTAATAGGCTACGGTACCCGCTTTACATCAGGTGGGTCGTATGCTTGTATACCTCCCGACGTAGTATAAAAAAAACCCCCCTACGACCTCTCCCAAACATGCTTTACTAAAGAAACCCCGCATCTATAGTTGATCTACCTGCTACTAGTACTTCAGCATGTGTCTAGCTTTAGATTAAGACGAGAGCTAATATTTGTTGACTGAGCATTCAATATGAACATATAGTTTTAAGATTGGTGTCTTTTATTATTGTACATTGAACAGTCAAGCTTGTTTCAATATTACCTACTCCCGGATTTTTTAGCCCTCCGCACTGAAAGACAGACACAAAGAAGGTATTCTTTCGAGTACTCACGACCACGGGGCGCCGAGACAAAATATTAACCCTGCAAGTGCACTGCCAACTGCCAACGTTTGGGAACCCCCCCCCCCCCCCCCCCCTCCATTAAGCATTATTCTTTCAATATTTTACTGCAGATGTGGGTTTGTAATTTCTCAGTTCACCCTTTTCACGAAACTTGAATAACGGAATCAATTTACTAAATTTCATTCCGTCTGGGAACACTACCTACTACTACAGACTTAGTCATATTTGTTAGATTCTTGATATTGTTTTTTATATATCGATGCTGAAACTTTATAAACATTTTTGAGTAGCTTTTAACACAATTAACAAATTCTGGGTCAAATCTGTAAACCTTGTCTGTATACAATTCAAACATTTTGTTTTTACCTATCACAATACTTACTTGCAATTGCCCAATCATTAAACTTAAATTTATTTGTAATATTAATATTTTTACTTTGAACATTATTGTGGTAGTAGAGCTCGGTGGCGCAGTGGTGAAACACACTGTTACGCTACTTTGACACCAACGCCCGTGTGTTCGATTCCCACACAGTACAAACATTTGTGTGCATGAACATGTTTGTCTTGGTCTGGGTATTTTCTATGTATAATAAGTATGTATTTACAAAAAAAAATGTATTTACGTATGTTTATCAGTTGTCTAGTACCCATAACACAAGCTTCGCTTTCTTTGGGGCTAGGTGGCGCTGTGTAATTTGTCAGACAATATTTAGTTATTTTATTTATTTATTTGGTCCTTACTGGACATAATGTGAAACATTTTGTTGTGGAAGCAAGTTAGATTCGTCTACAGAATAATCCAATAATGGCAAACTGTCCTCCAATACATTGTTGCAGTTAATAGCAAATTAAGGAACTCACCATGATACTACCTCACCAGCCTACTAGCGAACGAGGCTCGGACAATATAAAGATAGGACTCGGGATATATAATAAGCTGTTGACGAGGGAACCGCGTCTTATGGCGCTCGGTACTCTCTGCCTACCCCGCAAGGGACTTGGCGTGAAGATATACAGACATACATACATTGACGAGGGAAGTACTTCCACCTTACAACAGACTGCTACCAATTAATAATTCTTAATGGTGTGTTGTATTCCTGTGACACGGTGTCACAGTGAGTGGGGTTATAAATTGTTCATAAGTTACAATTTCCACTTTACATTAGGAGGTTGTTTACTGTCCGAGGATGTGTTGCAAATATATATTGTAATGAGAATTTCAAATAATTTAAACTAATTTGGTTCATTGTGAAAGTTTCGATAAATTTTATGAATAACTGCACGGCACGTGACAATAAAGAACAGCAATTTGCTCCTTCAAATGTAATTATTAATTAATACGAAGCCTTCAGAACCCGTTATATACCTTTTCCCATACATTTCGCGGTCATATATGACCACACGGGTTTCGAAGGGTTAATACGAAACTTCATGAGTGGACAAACGTCAAAACGGCCATCATAGTAGGTAATGAATTTTATATGATCCTTTACATAAATCAAGAAAGTGAAGTAAGTTATGTATTTACAATTTTGGCCACAGTTCATAATCCACATCAACCCTTACTAATTCCACTACAGGAATACAGGTCTCCCTTCAATGAAAGATGTTTAGAGCATACTCCACCACGTTGCTCAAATGCGGATTGGCGGAGACCAGTATTTTCAAGCCGCCCGAGGGCCACTGACTTAGCTTAACGACTGTCACCCTTCTACAACAACCGGGACTTAACGTGCCCTCCAAAGCACAGAGAAACTCGAGATATATAAACCTATCCATAGACAAGCTGCGGTCGACGTTGCTTAGCCTGCGTGTTCGGTTAGAACGACACGCGCAACACATTTCATAATAAATACTCGTAAATATACTCACACGAGATGCAGAGCATTTTGTGCGGTTTGGTCCGACGCAGTGATTGGTGAAACCCGGCCGCACGACAGCTCCGACGCGTCCATGCGCCCGTGGAGACCCTTCACCGGGGTCGAGTGCACCACCGAACGCTTCTTAAGGGGCAGCCCGGCGCCCGACGGAGCCACCGACGGCCAGAGCCGTTTCTTTATAGGGAGCTTGCGCGCGCTGTACACCTGCGAGGCGGAACGCCGCTGATCCGACTTGTCCTGTACACTTGTTATGGTGGTGTGAGTGACGGACGCGTTCGCGCCGCTCACTACCGCCGTGCTATTCCGGACTCGTGAAATACAGAGCGGCGCCTCGCCCGCCACCGTGTCCGTCGCCAGCCGTTGCAGCTCGCGGGTCACATTCAAGGACACGTTACTTTTACTAGCTTTAGCCGAGCTCGTCATCGCTCTGTCCCTCTGCAGGCTCTTCTTTAACTCCTGATCGAGCCATTCTTCTAAATTGTTTGTGATTTCGCCGACCGGTATGTGCACAGATTTGCAGTGACGAAGTTTTGGTTTCTGTACGAATTTCTTGGTAAACGTTTTCGAGTAAACAGCTCTTATTGGCGGCTTCCCGAGGAGCTTGTCGAATGAAGCCTCGGCGTTGCTTTGCGATCGATTCAACTCCACATGCGATTTGTTCGACGCCCCGTGCGATCGGCTCGACCGTCTATGCGATCGGTTTGTCCCCCTGAGAGATTGGTTCGACTCGTTAAAAAGCTCCTCGACTCCGCTTACGTTGGATAAACCGTCGGCCGTCTCTTTCTCCTGACGGAATATTTTCCTGACGCCCCGCACGTCTGACAAATCGTTCCGTGGGGAATTCCTCCGTAACATGTTTTTAACGCCGGACACGTTCCGCAGGTCGTCGACGGGACTACCACTGAATAACTTCTTCACTCCCCTCACGTCTCGCAAGTCGTTATTGGGAGTCTTCGTTCGGAGCAGCGTCTTCACCCCTGACACGCGACTCAAATCGTCTTTTTGCGGCGCGGCGAACAATTCCTTCACCCTGACATTGCTCAGGCGGTTTCTCGGCGATCTCGCGAAAATATTTTTTACCCCGGAAACTCGAGTCAAGTCGTTCTTAATAGATCTTCTGTGGCGAGACGTTCTAGTCGAATTCTTGTCGCCTCTAACGCCGTCCTCGGGCGTTTGATTTTCAAACAGTCGTTTGATCCCAGTCAGGTTAGGGCTACGGTCGGGAGTGTTGAGAGGGCTCACGAACACTCCTGGGCTGTATGCTTCCGTCCGCTCTAACGGCGATCGTTCGGGCGTTCGACCAGAGTTGGCCACCGTATGTCTGGTGGGCCTCCTCGCGGCAACCACGTCGACGTCATCGAACAACTGCCTCCTAGAGTACTCCGTCATGCTCTGCGACAGTTTCCTTTTGACTGGGCTATTAAAAAGTTGCTTCACTATGTCAGAATCGTTGAGATCATCTATGATGGATCGTTTGGACTGTGGCTTTTTCGCTGTGGAGTGCTTATTTTTGACATCTTCGGGAACGAGCTTCACTGCACTCTTGGGAGTGACTGCGTCCTCGCCGCCAGACGCGGAAAGGGCATCTCTAGTCTTCATATTCCACGCCGCCGACGAGTCCTTGCTCTGCCCTCGACCTGAACTTCTTGCAACAAAACTGAGTGATTTTGATTTAGCGGGACGACTTTTACCTTTCTTTTGAATACCCCCGACCGTGTTCCGTTTTGACATCCTACCTTTCTTCGGAGGTTTCCGGGAGGAGGACATCGACGAGCCGAGACTGGAGTCCAATAAGCTCTGTATGCTCAGCACCGGCGTCCCCGCCTCTTGCGGGCTGCCTTTATTTTCTGGTGTGTTCATTCCTTCATCACTTTCGCTCGGAGTCACATTCACGGTCAACCTAGTCTTCCGGGCACTAGTCCTCGCGTTTTGCAGCGGACTGATAGATTTGTCATTCCTACTGAGTCTCTTAGATGATTTTGGCGATGAGTCTTCGACGTCCGTGACCGTCGATATCAACAGTAATTCGCTGTCATTGATCCGCGAGCGACTTCTCGGTCCTCTTGAAACTCTCGTGGCGTTCAAAGAAATCGGTTGCGTATTTTCTGGGGTCGTCAGCGACTTGGATCGCCTGGTGCCTCTTGAAATTTGTGATTGGTTGTTGACAGAACGGTTACGAGATAAGTTTGGACTGGACGAGGCCCGCTCGCGGCGCGCGGTGAACTTGCCGACGTAAGGAGTGCTCGATGTAATAGCGCTAGGATCAATAGTTGACCTCGTTTTCCTCCCGACGCTGTTCTGAGGGGTACCGAATACAGCGTTACTGCTGTTTCGTGATCGCACAGAGTCATAGACGGAGCTCGATCGCGAGTCGTTCGAGTCCGCCGACACAAGGTCCACGATAGAGTATGACTCCATATTACTCTGAGTGGGCGAGCGAGGACTCAAGGTGCGAGTCCGGAATGCTGACTCGACGGTCGAGTCGTAGCTCTGGTCCGATACAGTCTTTGTAGTTCTCGTTGAGTATCTTTTGCTGGATTCGTTGGCTGAATTTTGCAAAACTTTCTGGACTAAAATACTTCCTCGTGAGGACTTTCTATTCCGCGGAGTCCCCGGGGTCAGGGTGCTCTGCTGTGAAGAAGTTGAAGACCGCCCAGCCGCGGATGTGCCTAGAGTACTTTCTAAAATTCGGCTGCTTCGAGAGTGTATGGACCTTCTAGGAGAGGGCGTGACGGTCGATGTGTCGTAATGCAAACTGACGTTTTCGTCTTCGGAGGAGACGTTAGCATCGTAAGAATTGGCGTGCGTCACGTCGCTGACCATAAACACGTCCTGTGATTGTTCGTAGTTGTCCAGATTGCTCAAGTCGAACTTGATGGAGTCAGTCTTCCTGCTGGACTTTTTCACGGAGGGGTCTTTGAGCGCGGATTTCTTAGGGCTCGCGAGGACGGGCGGCGAGCGGCGAAAGCCAGCGGATGAAGGGGGTTGAGGAGAATCATTTATTTCCAACAATGTTACCTGAAAAAAAGAAATACATTTTTATTACCGTATGAAAGGACAGGTCACTTTGCGCTCGGTTCCGGCCGCCTACACCGCAAGGAATTTGGCGTAAAGAGGCAGTAGTATTTTAGTACATATTACCGGATGTCCACGGTGTCACCTGTAGAGCGGCAGGTGTATGCGTTTTGGGCGATTTGTGCACAAGAGACAAACAGATAAAAAAAAGTCAAAAAGTATTGATAACAGTTCTGCTGCATCACCATTTCAAAAATTACTTCTTGTACAAATTCAACTCAGCTGCGTTATTACAATTAGTGTTGGCCCGCGGCCCGACCGCATGCACTTCGGCGTACCCTTCTTCGTAACGAATTGTAATGAAAATAAAACTGGATATCGTTTTGGATATAGGAATTTATGCTTACGGAATGTGTCTCAGACCGCCTCCTGGGCGTTGGGGCGGCGGGCTGCTTCGGAGTGAGCCGAAGCGAGCCAGTCCGCTTGACGAGCACTGCGGGAGGCCGGGGGGTGCGCCCCGTCATCAGCATGATGGCCGCCTGCTTCGTAGGGTCTGCAACATACAATATAATTATAAGCCATAAATATTACCTACACCATGATATTAATGGCCGGTATGTACACCGAACACTTTCTAAAAATCCTGTACTGTATAAGCTTTTTTTAGGGTTCCGTACCCAACGGGTAAAACAGAACCCTATTACTGAGACACCGCTGCCCGTCCGTCCGTCTGTCACCAGGCTGTATCTCACGAACCGTGATAGTTAGACAGTTGAAATTTTCACAGATGATGTATTTCTGTTGCCGCTATAACAACAAATACTTAAAAATAGAATAAAATAAATATTTAAGGGGGCTCCCATACAACAAACGTGATATTTAGGGTTCCGTACCCAACGGGTAAAACGGAACCCTATTACTGAGGCTCCGCTGTCCGTCCGTCCGTCCGTCCGTCTGTCACCAGGCTGCACCTCACGAACCGTGATAGTTAGACAGTTGAAATTTTCACAGATGATGTATTTCTATTGCCGCTATAACAACAAATACTAAAAAATAGAATAAAATAAATATTTAAGGGGGCTCCCATACAACAAACGTGTTTTTTTTGCAGTTTTTATAGATAACTAGCGGCCCGCCCCGGCTTCGCGCGGGTGGACATTTATTTTTTAAACATTTTGGGATAAACGAAGAGTAAATGTTTCTTTAGAGAGTTTTTTAAATAGTTTTTCTTAAGTAGCTTTTTTTTCAGACAAATTACTTTAAGTGGTACGTACTTAGCGGTATTTAATTTTTTATTAGTTTTTATCCATAACCCTAATTACAATCGGAAAGTTTATTTTTTATTTATTTATATTGTTTTTAGTTTTATTTTTAAATTTCTTTTAATATATAATAATAATAAATAATAATAATAAATATTGTCGGACAAATTACACAGCGCCATCTAGCCCCAAAGTAAGCGAAGCTTGTGTTATAGGGGACTAGACAACTGATAAACATACGTAAATATTTTTTTTTTTTGTAAATACATACTTATTATACATTGAAAATACCCAGGCCAAGACAAACAGACATGTTCATGCACACAAATGTTTGTACTGTGTGGGAATCGAACCCACGAGCGTCGGTGTTAAAGTAGCGTAACAACGCGTTTTACCACTGCGCCACCGAGCTCGTCAAACATATATATATATAACATATATTTCGAGACTTTATATTAATTTAATTTAATAGGTTTTACTTTTTAGTTTCCAATATGCCTACCTTAAGGCTGTATACTATATTGGCTGTGGTATTGGTAGATGGCAACAAAATATATTGATTTTTAGAAATCCTACTCGAGAAAGTGCAACATATAATTATTGGCTATGAGAAAAGCATTCTTCTCTTAGGTCGATGCCAAAGATCGAGAAAGTTTATCCCTGGGATTTATTTATTACAAGGGCAAACGATACCTTTACAGGAAACTGTAACCTTTTAAAAGACATGGGCAAATCTGTTGGTATCATCGGGATCCGCGGACTGTGAGCTAGCTGTCCGGGCGTGGGACCGGTGATGATTGTTGCTATAATCAGATTGTCTCGTAATTCCTTTATCAAAAGCCTTGTGCCATTACACATATTGGGAGGGCTTAAATTTCTCAACAGCATAATGGGAGTACCTACTTTTAATTTCAGTTCGTGTGGTGGCAAGCCGGCGGGATAAAGAGAATTTAAAAATTCTTGTAGATAGTGCACTGTATCTTCGATGTTGTACACGTTATCAATAGATTTGTAACATTTAAAATCACCTGGTACTTTTTCAATGATCATTTTGTTTATCTCATTTACTGAGCTGTTTTTCGGTGAGACGATCGCCCTCGAATAGAGCCAATCGAAATTTCTTTCTGTAAGATGTTCGATGTCGGGATAGATTGTCTCTATAAAGATTTCTAGACTGTGAACATTTTGAGCCAATTCATTATCCAACAATACTTGGAGGCTATGTGCAATTGGAGATGGTAATTTTCCGCTTCCAAGTTTAAGTAATTTTTGTGAGAAATTGTCGTTGCCGTCATTACTTAAACGCGCAAATTGAGAGTTTCAATTGATTGCCACAAAGGTGATGATTTGAGGCACGCTTTTCTGAAAAGAACTTTTTAACTGGAACAGAAAAAATGTGGTATGAAAAAGTCAAAACATTCAATGTCGGTAGCGCGCGAATGAGCCGCGCGGGTACCTATCTCATAGATGTGCGCCGCGCCGACCGCTGCCACGCGTCGTGGCCGCCGGTGCCGCAAGCAAGGGAATGAAACACAGAACAAAATCCGTAATATCTTTGGAATGGAATGTCCGATTTCGTTAATTCAAAGAGTAACCTACAGGCATTGAAACAGTCTTGAATACGAAATGATTTATTTGGATAAGTATTAATACCAAGGTACGAATAATGTGGCCTAGTTTGTACCGGCGTTACTATAGCATATTTTAACATGAAAAAGTAGTTATTGTGACGTAACTGTAATAGTTAGACATATGGTATCGCGGACTTTTTTGTAGATATTGATGTATAAAACTGTAGTACATTACTTTGCTCTATTGCCAATAGTTTCAGCAGCGTACGCGGTATAAGGATTTTTTGGTATCTTTTTCACACATTATCGAAGTTTTCATACGGATTTCAAAATATTTTATAGCCTATGTTAATCATTTAGATTGTAGCATTCTAATGGTGAAAGAATTTTTGAAATCGGCCCAGTAGTTTGTGTTGAGTTTATTCATAACATACATACAAATCTTTCCTCTTTATAATAATAGTATAGATAGTATAGATGATACGGAACCGATACGATTTTTTTGTACACCGTCAGGAGGCGAACACGCATGTGGTTGTTGCTAAATAATATGGTTTAAAAAATAAATTACATAATTTTAGCAGTATATAACTTCTTATCGCGGATTGTCAACAATGGACTATGTAGACTAAAATACTCCACTGCTAAATTGTATTCATATGGTGTTAGAGGACATATTCATGTTTTGATAAAGTCACGTTTGATACGGAGTTGGGGGATAGGGAGACGTGACAAGCAACACTTATGGTATCGCACGCCATTCGGATGTGGCACAATATGGAATGTATGTTAGTCTCACCAATCTCCCTCGGTGCCTGTATCTTGGTGAGGCTGGTCCGGTGTCTCTTGAGCACGGCCAGGCGCAGAGGCGTGCTCTTAGTGGCTGAGGCGGCTCGTCGACGCGGCGCGGGCGCAGAGGTAGGCGTCGCAGGTTTCACCGTCTTCCGCGGACTCGACTTTCTGGACTCGATCCATAGCGTCGCTTTAGTGGTGCCCTGCGAGCGCAACCACCGTGTATTTCGGGTTACGAATATAGGAATAAAGTCATTCAGTTCAACAAAAAACTTCACGTCTGGTCTTTCTCTTGGACTTGGGTCTGTGGTGAATCACCACAGAAAGTCCGTCGCAGCTCTTTGATAAACAGCAAGCAGCAAGATTCAAGAGATAAACAGCAGTGGGCAGTATGTGCACTGTACTGTACCTGAAGAGTGATGGGACTGCTGGTCACGGGCCGGCTAGACTTCCTTTTGGACTTGTCTCCGTCGGCAAGGATGGCGGACGGTTCCGGGGAGCTACCACCATCGCTCTTAGTTGCGCGCGGCCGATTGTTCACGCTTATGTTCTGCCGCAACAGACTGTGATCTAGTAAAAATAGTTTCTGAATGTAATATATTCATTGGCACAATAAACTCAAAGATGACAAACTGAAGTATTCTATTCAAATTAATATTTTATGAAAAATGACTTGTAGTAAAGTTTCAAACACGGTAACATCATGAACTACCGTTTTTTCCTTGTCCCCGGGATATTTACTAGGCGATACTAGCTCCGCGAAGGTGCCTACTTATCTACTTTCAGTTATTTCTCTCTACAGTTACACCACTGATAATAGAATCATAATTCAATTATTAAGTGCGACTCGAAGGTCACGCGGTAGACGCGGTCATAAAAATGAACAGTTACCGTTCTGTTCGGCCGTGGCTCTTCTCTGCGGCTGCACGATCGCCACTTGTTTACCACCGACGCCTCCTACAACACAAATATTCGCATACATACATTGGAACACGAAAGCTTTAAAAGGACAATGTCAATAACTCCTTTGATTGGCCGGTGCGCGGCGGATAGAACAGACAGTGATATATAATAGAAATATGTAAATAGAAAAGATAACAAACTAGCTAAATAGCATCACAGATTGTTACACAGAGCAACTGGTGGGCGCCGGGACTGGCTCACCGCTAGGGCTGGCAAATGTGAAGCGAGCGCGCCCAGAGAGGGCCCTCGACGTTTCACGATTTTTCACGTGATAAACAATACAAAACCCTTAATACATATTTTAAAGTAGAGATAAATCTAATTATGAAATCTGTTTCAGACTGTGATAAAATAGTAGAGGATTAGTATAGACGGCATGTCCCAGCACCGTCCCATGGCTCCACCTACCTTGCGGTCATTTGAGCCGAATCGCGGGAGATGCAGCACGGCACATGCTGCTCTGAGGCTCTTCGCCGTGCCATGGGCATTTGCTTGACTCCCTACAAATTGTTTCTGTCTCTGTCCACATATCTCTATATGGCACCTCTCCCCTTTCTGGGGCGGCCACACCACGAAAACGCCTTCGCTGCAGTCTAAGGCGCTCCTGGGTACTCCAGCTTTGAAGCTCTCCTTTCTGCGCTCACCCCTCCCGCTGCCGAGTCCTCTCCTCAATCTCCTCCGCGCTTCTTCTGTAGTATAGACGGCAGTCCGACTAACCGATAGTTTGTATAAGTACTGGCCGACTGACCTGGCATGGAGGCGCGATGTGTCATCTCGAGACGGAGCTGCACGGCCGGCGAGCGGCGCGGGCCGGGCGCGGCCGCGGACGCGCGCCTCGCCCGCTGCGAGCGCGCCGAGCCCGCGGACCGGCCGGCGGCTGGCGCCCTGCCGCGGCCGCGGGAGTACACCACTGTGGACGTACCGCTCTCATCACTATGACGTACAAAACACCCAACGTGTCCGCGCAGCGCTTAACCAGGCGGGACGAAAACAGCCAAATGCCGTATTATCACGTGGAATGTAAGAGATGTAATAAAAGAAAGATGAAGGAACTCGTAGATGTAATGAATGATAAGGCGTCCAGATACTTTGTGTGTAACCGGGGCTAAGCGGAAGGTGAGTGCCACATGCTAGTGCGAATATTGGGATTGATTAAGGAAATTCTTGGATAATATACCAAGCGTTCAGTGGTAATAACAGCGATGTACCTGTCTTTATCCTCGAGCTAATCCCATGCCCATGCGGGGCGCGCAGAGTGAACGCAGCGCCACACGACTCTCTCCTTACACACCTTATTTCTCCATAATAATGATGATGACTGAATTTGCATTGCCAACTTATTAATATTAATTAAAATCAGGACAAATAATTATAACGATCACGTTGGCATTGTCACACAACAAACTAGACCGGCGCTACTGCACTTACCTGGCTGTGGCGCCAGCGGGCGCTCCACCGCGGCATCACTGTACTCCCAGCGCAGGACGCGCCCGCCGAGCTCTATTCTATCCTTGTGTCGCAGGGCGGCCACGCTCACTGGCTGACCGTTCACCAACGTCTCGCCAGTGCTTACATTTCTTACCACTGTCTGCAAGCATATTAATAATAATCATACGCTATTTACTTCTTCTTGGCAGTGAAAACTTGAGCCAGAAGGCACAGCTCGCTATACACAGTGCTGTGCTGGTCCTAACGCTTTCTTATGGAAGCGAGAGCTGGGTTGGCAGAGCATGAAATAGAATAAACGCGGTCGAAATGTGAGCGTTTCTCATAATTTGTGACGTAACGCTCGTAGACCGTATTCACACTAATGATATTAGAAACAGAGTTGGTCTGAAAGAGAGCATCGGTGTTAGAATAAGAAGAGGCATGCATGCTCCGTTAGTTCGGACATGTAGAAAGAATGCGGGATTAAACAACGACGAAGCAGATATACAACGCAAAAGTGAAAGGATGTAGGAGCCGGGGAAGGCCAAATCTTACCTACATGACCATATTGGTCGTGTTCTATCAGAAGGTGATGCCTTAGAAACCGGTGAGCGTGCATGAGAAGAGCAATGAATGTTAAAGAAGCTTTCCGAATCAGATGTGGATGTTTGCTGAAAAGTTTTGAAAAAAGTATGGTGGATAGAGCAAACGAAACACAAATTAAAAGGAGATGCCTGGTGGGATGCGGAAGTTGAATCCTCCGTAGCAAGAGGAGAGCAACTGAAGAGAGACAAGAACTACGACTGAGACAAGGAGAAACAAATGTAATGAATGTGTACAAAGAGAAGCGTGAAAGCGAATAATGAATGAGGAAGAGAAGTTGACGAAAAACATTGAAGTGAATACAAATCGATTTGGAGAGAGAGGTAAACAAGTCTTATATAGTAAACATTTGTATTTTAAGAGAGGTAGGGCGCATCAAAGCAGCCCATCTGGAGAATTGTTGACGAGCTCGGTGGCTCAGTCGTGAATGACGCGATTTTGACACTAACGTTCGTGGGTTCGATTCCCACACAAGACAAACATTTGTGTGCATGAGCATGTCTGATTGTCTTGGTCTGAATGTTTTAAGAGAGGTAGGGTGCATAAAAGCAACCCGTCTGGGGAAGTTTCTCCACCTCACAGAAAACCGCAGCCAAATAACAATTCCCTAGAGGGTTGTTGTGTTCCTGCGCGTGAGTGAGGTCACCAGTAAGCTCCCAAGGAGTTGCTGTGTAAGCAGCAGAGGTGGCATCGCGCGAGTGATACTTAATATATTACAAGCGTTAATAGGTTACGTTACCCGCTTTACGTCAGGTGTGCCGTATGCTTGTATGCCTCCCGACGTAGTACAAAAAAAGAAGTACCTCCATCTCACAGAAAACCGCAGCCAAATAACAACTCTCGAGACTCTAGGGCCTAGAGGGTTGTTGTGTTCCTGCGTGTGAGTGAGGCCACCGGTAAGCTTCTAAGCAGTTGCTGTGTAAGCAGCAGAGGAGGCATCGCGCAAGTGATACTTAATATATTACAAGCGTTAATAGGTTAATATTATTTTTAATACAAAATTTTATACATTTGGATTTAGTTGAGTTTAATAAAAGATTATTGCATGTGAATCAATTTAGAACGGCAACAAAACACTATTTACTGTGGTGCTGATGTTGCGCTGGCGAATGTGAACAGGGAGCGCCCGGTGCAACACGTGACAAGTGGCATGAGAATGGCGGTTTGGAACTAAACGAGGAAAATTAATGTGTGTGCGAGTACTTGGCCTGTAATACCACAGATCTCACACTTGTACACATTGGTGGAGACACGGTGCTGCCTGCGGCCCGGTATACCTGCGAGTCGGGATCTGTCCTCCATACGTCTGGTGACATCCATTGCGACATTCAGATGGTGAACACTCGCAGAGACAACCACAGCAGCCGTGGCAGAGACGACCATACTCATACTCTCTCTACCATACCCAGCTTTCACTTCCATAAGTTAATGTTAGATTCGACCCGCATTGTGTGGCTTAGATTTCAGCTGTCTAGAAGTTTACCCAACGCTCCATTTGCACTATTCTCTGCACTCGCTCATCTCTTGACATAGCAGTGTACCTTCCATCGCTGCTAAAAATACTTCCAAGATATACAATCTCATCCACTTGCTCCAACACTACATCATCAACCGTAATTTAGTGTTTGTTCTGGTTGTGTCTCTTTCAAATACCAATATCTTTGGTTTTCTTCACATTCAATTATAAGCCTTTCTTCATACAATCATCTTTCATTGTTGCAACTAGTGTTTGCAGTTTGGATGGTGATTCAGCTATTAATACCGCGTCATGTGTACAAAGCAGGCAGTTGACCACTGAGTCACCCATTTGCATTCCCACATTTCTATTTCTTGTCTGAAGACAACTGTCTAGATACAGGATGACCAGCCGAGCCAACAGCACACATCCCTGTCTAACACCAATATTAATATCAAACCAGGGCGAAAGCTGCTGTCCACCTGCACACATGTTGTACAATCCTGATAAGTGGTTTGCACAGCACGGAGCAGGTCACTGTCAATCTCATATCTGTGCGAAAGAATCTCTGAAACATTTTGCCCATGTTCCAGACATTCTTTCGCACAACCTTATCAAATGCTTTCTCAAGGTCCACAAAATCGCAGAAAACCTACTGGTCCATAGCCAGATGCTTCTCTACGATATTGCGGAGTGAAAAAACTTGATCTGTGGCTCCTCAGCCGCTTCGAAATCCACTCTGAGTATTATTTGTAAATTGTTTAATATACGAGGGTCATTTGAAAAGTTCTTTGCCTAACATGGTTAAAGTCATTGGTTTTTTTATAACTACCCTCATTTTGTAGTTACATTATTTAGCAACAAGTATGCACAGTTTAGTTTATTCACAGTAACTCATTGTTCGTTTACACGTGATACCGTAAGTCAAGTCAGAGCTATTTTTGAAAATGGATAAAATTGAACATCGTGCAGTGATAAAATACCTGAATTTGAAAGGTTTAACTCCAAAAGCTATACATGAAGACATGTCTGCTACTTTGGGTGAGTCCGCTCCTTTGTATGCGACTGTTAAAAACTGGGTGGCAGAGTTGAAACGTGGTCGTGAGACCATTCAAGATGAGCCCCGTAGTGGCCGGCCTTCGACTGCTTCCACTGATCAAAACAAGGAAAAAATCTGTGATTTAATTTTATCTGATCGAAGATTGACTGTCGAGGAGATAGCTAAGACTGTAGGCATCTCATCTGAGCAAACACATCATATAATTACTACTGAACTTGGATTCTCTAAGGTGTATGCGCGGTGGGTACCGCGACTGCTTTCAGTGGAACAAAAACGCAACCGACTCACAACTTCTCGCGACAGTTTAGAGTTATATGAAGCTGACCCAATAGAATTTGTTGAAAGATTTATAACCATGGATGAAACCTGGGTTCACCACAATACACCCGAGACAAAAGAACAGTCGAAACAATGGAAAAGAGCAGGATCGCCCACCCCAAAGACGGCAATGGATTATTTAAAAAAGGGTGAAACAATAAACTCCGATTACTATTGCAACCTGTTGCGTCGTTTGAGAGAAGAAATCAAAGAAAAACGTTCTGGTTTATTGAGAAGAAAAGTCTTGTTTCATCAGGACAATGCGCGCGTTCACACCTCTGTGCAATCCATGGCAGAAATCCATCAATGTGGCTTCAAATTGTTACCTCATCCCCTATATTCACCGGATTTAGCACCGTCCAACTTTTATCTGTTCCCAAAGCTGAAAAATTTTTTAGGTGGTAAACATTTTTTTACAAATGAAGAGGTCATAGCCGCCGCGGACGCTTATTTTGAGGAGTTAGACGAAGATTTTTTTAAAACGGGTATCGAAGCCTTACCGGGTCGATGGAAAAAGTGTTGTGAGCTCGGAGGAGAGTATGTTGAAAAATAAAAATAAACTCAAAATCGTGTGGTTTCATTAAGTATGTTAGGCTAAGAACTTTTCAAATGACCCTCGTATGTAAATTTGACTTTCGCAAAATAACTCCTAAATCTATTAACTAAGAAAATAATATTCACATCACATTTAAGAATTGGGATTCACTTCACACAGAATGTGGATTCTGATAATTTCTGAAATCACATTCACAAACCTAAACTAAGCTGCTACCAAGAAAATATACATTCATCAAATGCTAAACACAAAATAAGAGGACTTTTGTAAAGGATTCAACTTGTGGACTCTATTCAAACTCATTGACAAATTCCATGACTCAATGCACTAGAACACAACAACACTATGCGGTGTTGAACATAACATAAAAAGTCTATTCATCTGCCTGTGTAATAAGTGGGCAGGGCTTAAAAGTCGTGTACACGCGTCGCTTAGTCGAACATTTTTCACGCAAGTACATGTCAAATCTTTGTGTATGTTTTCGTTTTTATCACTGTAAATCAACTAAAATCATCATGATAGGTTGTGTTGTGAAGTGGTGTAGGAGCCATACAAGATTTAAATGTCCTGGGATCACTTTTCACTAGTAATAGTTGCTCAAATATAATTGTAATCAAAAATGTTCAAATACGCTATGAAATCGAGATCGTCAATATTATGCCAAATGAAGTCAGTCAATTTTAGACTTTAGTAGGATCTTTTTTCCTCTTGATAAAATATTTAAAGGGATAAAATTATCAAATATATTTTGCTTATTTTGTTTGCTTTTAATTTTCCTACCGATTTAATTCGTCAAAATAACTGGATAACTGCAGTTAGGCTTAGATAGACGTCAGACGTCAGCTACAGAGGTCAGACCATAGATAACAGAAGGGTCAGACGGTAATTGCTCCAATATAAGCTGGACTCTAGTCACATCAAGATGCCCACTCCAGGGACTCCAGGCTCCGTAGTGGATGCATCTGCAATTTACCGCTTGAAGAAGAAGGATATTTAAACTCATCATTCAAATAACTACTCAGCCGGGAATCAAACCCAGGACCTATGCGCAGAAGACAGCTACACTGCTAACTAGGCTATACGGGTTGACAAAATAATATTGTCATAAATAATTATTCATAGTGGAATTCCTATCAACTATGTACGTTATGGCTGGCATGTAGGAAAATAAAACCGCCATTCCATTTAAATTATATTATTTAACTAGTTCTGTTTATTTTGTGCAATAAATTGATTACATACATACATATTATGGCCTCATCATTACACTTTTCTATTTAAATACCAATTTAGAATCCATTTGTATGTATTATAACTTAACAAATAATTGTAATTATAACAATCCAAAAAATATATTTATTTCATAGCATGAAAAATATTTTATTATATATTTGTTCCTTTTCCCTCATAGCATAACATCGTCCACGCCGCTATGACCATTGGCATTGCAGTCTGCGCGCAAACCAATCTGTGCTCTTGTTTTGAATTCAAACAACAATTAACTCTATAGCATTTCACATTGCTTATCAAAAAAAGTACACTAATACACGTGCCTAGTGATTGACTAGGCACGTGTAGTAGAGTTATTATTATTATTATCATTTATTTATTATTCATCTCATTTTAACATTTTTAAATATACTAATATAAATATAAAATACATTTAAAAATATAAAAACGGGTACCCACAGGTAACAGAGCGAAGGCCCAAGCTACCGGTGGTCAGGGCTCCAGAGTGAGAAACCTCCTCACAATGCGTGCCGTGTCAAGAAGAACCGCCTTCTGTAACTGGTTCTTGACCCAACTGCCGAGCGAGAGTTTCTCAAGGTGACGATAGAGACTCTTTGCTATAAGTCCGTTGACTGTTATGACTATCGGAACAATTATAGTCGAGTCCACATGCCACATAGCGGCAACCTCGTGAGCCAAGTCCAAGTACTTAGAGAGTTTCTCTTTACCCAGCTACGAGGACATCTTGGAACTGCGTTGACAAAAGGGCATGCGAGCGATGGAACCAGTTAAGCCAAAAGTTATGCAATCCGTCCGGACCTGGAGTTTTCCAATTATGTCATTTAGAAAGAATGAATGACAAAAGAGTTACGAAAGAAGTGTATCGAGCAAGAGTGAATGGTGATGTCGGGAGGGGCCGCCCTAGACGCACACATATAGGTCAAATTGGTGATGTGTTGAAAAAGGGCCAAATCAAAAGTACCCAAAACAGAAGAGTATGCATGAAGAGGTTGATGAATGTGGAAGATGCAAGAGCGGTATGTTTGGATTGGTGCACCTGGCGTTCTATAGTCTCTGCCTACCGCAATGGGAGACAGGCATGATATGTATGTATAAACATCTATAACAATACCACATATTAGCTTTCTGACTCAGTGTCTGACGACTGATGAAGACACGCCGGCGACGAAGGCCCTGATCGACTCTCTGGAGCACTCGGGTACCCGTGGTGTCGTTACACACCAACAGCTTGCCACAAGCTGCCCTGCGGGGTTATTATTATTATTCTTCTTATTTATGGCGATCCTGGTGTTCTCGCCAATGTCAGTGCTCTCATATTTCTGTTCATAATTTCACTGAGTATGTGACTACTCTTAGTATGTGACTGTGCTAAGAAATGGCTTTGTGAGTGTACAGATATAAACCAGTTTAGCAAGTTGTGTAGAGACTATGACGCTCCATTGACATGCCTGAAAATTGTTGTATTAACCTTCGAAACCCGGGTGGTCGAATACAACCGCGAAATGTATGGGAAAATGTATATAACGGGTTCTGACTGCTCAAGTGACCTCTGTCAAATGACACAAAGACATCTTTTTGTGTCACTTGCTATGAATATAGAGGAAGTAGCATGTTGATATTCCCTAGAAGCTGACACAGTCAAAATTAATGACTAAAGCCTCAAAAAACATTTAATTGGGTCCTAAAAAAGATAAAAGATTTTTTTTATCTGTTATGATGACCTTAGTATATTTCGTTGAAGTAGTGCCATGAAACTTGCTTTTGGCAAATTTCATAATATAGCAAAAACAATAGCATAATTTAGCAAGTTGGGATACCTAAGATTATGCATATGAAGCATAATATCTATTTTTATTTCTTCTCTGTACTTATGCTATGGCAGCTTATTTATTGATAAATTTCATGATTATAGGTCAATAAAATTGTAACTAGTATAATGGGGTTTTGATATATGATCCTAGTCACACGGACAGAGTTAATCTTGTCTCTTTACATTTTACAAAAAGAATCAGTCTATTGCTGTGCAATTGGTTTGAGGTGAGACCACACTCCACTACTAAATGTGTGATATCCTCAATTGTTCAAGATGTGTCACACAGCTCCAATTGTTTTAGTCCCATCAATTTTAGCAATTTGTTTAACGCAATCCATCAATTTTAGCAATTTATTTAGCGCAATGTGACCTGAACGCAACTTAAAGAGACTGACACAGTCAATCCATGGCTCTAACAAAAGGCCCCTCAGTAAAAATACAATACCAGATACGTTTTGGTTTTGAATACATATCAGTATATATTTCCATACCTCAGCACTTCATCCTCTGATTTTATGACAGTATTCAGCAGCATAATGCTTCCAATCCCATTCCATCAGTCACTGCATCCCCAAACAAGGCATCTACTATGTTGTTACCGTGAATATTTATGTGATTAAATAGTATTATTATACTTAATTCTGAAGGCATTTTAGTTGTCTTTTCTAAAAGCTTGTTTTAAGCGCTATTAATCATAGTTTACAAAAGTTTAAACAAAATATTATCAGAATGCTACCTGATTAGCATGTACGACGACGGTAGCGTGGTGAGGGCTGACACTGGAGAGCATGACTCGTATGTTGCAGGCGGGGTCGCTGCCGATGGTGGCCAGTCCCTCGGGCAAAGGATACCGCTTCACGTCGCGCCCCAGCCGGTCCAGCACCACCAGCTGACCGCCCGACATGTCTACACCCAAGCCAAACATACGACAACATCAATTTATCACTACTTAGGTATCTATTTGTCGAATCCCAAGCTCCGTGACCTAATTAAAAAAAAATATGCAATAATTTGAATCGCTTATTCAGAATAAATCCATAAATTAACAAAATACATTACACGAGAAACAGAAGACTGCAAACAAACAAACGATTTACAAATTTATGATTGGCAATACTGGTTAGATATTTCCCGCCACTTCACACGCTAAGGTTATGATTTAAAATTTAAGAAAACCAAAATAACCGGAACTACTTTCAATACCTGCACTTTAAATAAGTCAATGCAAAGCTATTATATTATAAATAATTCGCAAAAGAATACAGCGTATATTACATCAAGATATAACGAAATTATTGGGAAGTACGGTAGAACTCACCTGTCAACAAAACTCTAACATTAATTGTCCATGCTCAGTTGTAAAAATATTTTACTGAATTTTCTTATATTACTTTTACGAACAACAAAATGATATTCCAAAGGAAAATCCTTAATACAATCACAGTCACAAACAAGCGAAATCAAGAAATTTCAATTCAATTTAACAACAACAACATGGCGTCGGTTTTTTAAAGATGCGACCGAACAAAAGGTTGCCAAATGCTCACCGGCTGAAGTCGCCTAATTTTGGATTTAAAGTAGCCCAAATCCTCAAATCTGTCGCAAACATGCCGTAATAACGAAAATTATGTAAATGAAACCATTGAATTCGTTGCCTATTCAAGGAATTCAGTATTTACGAGAAATCAAGTTACATCTATAGGCATATTGCCTCGACATGCCATATTCGAATCTGAATTCAGCACAACTGCTATATACCGTCTGGCCCACTCAACTTATGAATATCGAGAAAGAATAATGCCAACCGGACATCTCGCTGGGTAATGGAGATTTCCGGCATTGAGCTACCGCACCGCGGGATGATAGGTGGCGCAGCTCCCTCGGCATTCATATTCGAGTTAGAGGCAAAGAGTTTACCGAGTAAGTTAGCTTTCTCCTTGGCGCTATTGGCCAAACTACCATCCGGTTTTGGCAGTCGTTGGATGCACGGTTGACACGAATTTCCCTCGGTAGCTTTAGCGAGCGACCAGAATGCACGACTCCCAGAGGGAAGGCTCGCAAGCCGCTTGCCAACTCTGGTGATGAAATTGAATTTTACCCCAGCAAATACTTTTTTACTGAACTTCGAGGCACCATTCAGTTAGCGCTTCAAATCAGAAACATGAGATTAATACGCGCCGTGGTCCAAGTCTTCTAAGCAGCCTGCTTAAGAAGATTGGCTTCCCTACAATTCCGATTAAACCACGGTCGCTTTTTAACTCCCGCAGTTGCTACTAGGCGATTGGGAAAGTTGCATTCCATGCCATCCAATATCGCCGCAGCCACCGCAGTCGCACAGGAATCAATATCGTCTGATTCGAAGCACAGCTGCCTCCACGGTTATGATGCGTAGAATCCACGCATCCATCCATCTCTTTTTGCCGATCTATAGTGCCATACGTGACGACATCAGGCAGATTTAGGTTGATCGCTTCTGGTGCAAGGCAATTGAGTCTGGATAAGGCAGTGATCCGAGTGAGGGTTATGATGCCTAGAATCCACGCATCCATCCATCTCTTTTTGCCGATCTATAGTGCCATACGTGACGACATCAGGCAGATTTAGGTTGATCGCTTCTGGTGCAAGGCACTTGAGTCTGGATAAGGCAGTGATCCGACGAGCCAAACGGCGCATCCACTGAGATGTTATACTCATCAGGACTTGTGGTCAGCAGAAGGTCCAGCAGAGAGTTTGCATGCCCCTCGACATCTGGTATTCTCATGGGAGAATGAACCAGTTGCGAGAAACCATAGGGCAAATTCATGAGCAAATCTCCCCGTGTAATCAGTGCACCGAGAGCCAAGCCACTCGGCACGTTCAACCCGTTCGTTTCAACCTGGAGAAGGCTCCCGGTGCCGACGGCCTCACGCCTGACATTTGCGCTCGGGCCATCAACGGTGACCCTGAGTTCTTCCTGGCCCTTCTCAATAAATGTCGAGCCTTCCGCTACTTTCCTCGGCTGTGGAAGGGGGCCCTCGAAACCTTGCCCAAATCGTACAGGCCGATTGGGCTTTTGCCTGTCTTGGGCAAGGTATACGAGAAAATGCTGATCGCTCGCCTCAAGCACCACATTCTGCCGAGGATTAGTACTCGCCAGTACGGGTTTATGCCACAAAGGGGCACTGAAGACTCCCTCTATAACCTGGTGCAGCACATCCGCGCCAAGCTTGACGAGAGGAGAATGTTCACTCTCGTCTCGCTGGATATAGAGGAAGCCTTCGACAACGCCTGGTGGCCGGCAATCAAACTACGACTGGCTGAGGAAAATTGTCCTCTGGGCTTGAGGAGAGTGATCGACAGCTATCTCAGCGATAGGACGGTCAGAGTTAGGTACGCCGGGGGGGAAACCTTGCGGTCCACCACCAAAGGGTGCGTCCAAGGGTCCATAGGAGGACCGATTTTGTGGAACCTCCTATTGGATCCTCTTCTGCAGCAACTCGACCTTGCGGGGGTGCGCTGTCAGGCCTTCGCCGATGACGTCGTGCTGATGTTCGACGGCAACACTGCGCTGGATATAGAGAGACAGGCCAATGCCGCTCTCGAGCATGTGAGGGCGTGGGGTGTCAAAAACCGTTTGAAGTTTGCGCCGCAAAAGACCAGCGCTATGCTGATCACGCGCAAACTTCGGTATGATACCCCGCGCCTTACCATGGGCGGGATAGACATTGGGCATGTCTCGGCAGATGAAGCTGCTGGGGTTGACGATTGACGCGGGTCTGACGTTCAATGCGCACGTGGCTACTGTCTGTAAAAGGGCAATAGCCATATACGGGCGCCTTGCGCGTACGGCCCGCGTCAGTTGGGGACTCAATCCTGAAGTAGTGAAGATCATATATTCAGCCGTAGTGGACCCAACGATATTGTACGCTGCCGCCGCATGGGCTCCAGCGGTCAATAAGCTGGGTATCCAGAAACAGCTCAACAGCGTACAGCGGGGCTTCGCGCAGAAGATCTGCAGAGCCTACCGCACGATCTCCCTGAACTCCGCACTGCTGCTGGCCGGGGTGCTGACTATTGACCTCAGAGTGCGCGAGATCGCCTCTTTGTACGAGGCCAAGAGGGGGCTACCCCATCCGCTGCTCGGGGACAGGGAGATCGAGCGGATGGCCTCCAAGATCGAGGCCCCGCATCCCGCGGAGCTAGATAGCTTGGAGTTCGGCAGCCTGGTGGACGAGGGACAATACAGGAGACACTCCAACTTTGCCCTGCGAATTTACACGGACGGCAGCAAGATTGGGGGCCGGGTTGGCGCCGCTGTATCCATATGGAACGGCGGCGCGGAAACCAAGGCCGTCAAGCTTGCTTTGTCGTCCTACTGTACCGTCTACCAGGCGGAACTCCTGGCTATCTGCACGGCGGCCCAGTACGATTTGAGCTGCGATGAACCCAGTATCGGCATCTTCAGCGACTCCATGGCGGCGCTCCAGGCGGTAGGGAACGTCGAGTCCCCCCATCCCCTGGCGGTGCAGACACGGGACGCTCTTAAACTGTGCAAAAGCCAGGGTAAGAGCGTCTCGTTGTTCTGGATCAAGGCACACGCGGGGTTGGAGGGGAACGAACGTGCCGATGAACTCGCCAGGAGCGCCGCACTGGGGTTGCGGAGGCGGCCAGATTACGACCGCTGCCCTGTCTCATTCGTCAAAGGTATGATCCGTAAGGGGACCATTGACGAATGGGACAGGAGATACAAATCGGGAATAACAGCTTCGACGACGAAACTGTTCTTCCCGAGTGCGGCGGAGGCGTACGGTATCGTGGGCATAATGGTGCCGTCGAGCATCACCACGCAGGTCCTCTCGGGGCATGGTGGGTTCTCCGCGTACTTGCACAGGTTCAAGTGCGCGGATGACCCATCCTGCTTCTGTGAGCCCGGCGTGGACCAGACAGTGCAGCACATATTGTTTCCGTGTCCCGCATTCTCCAAACAGAGGTACGATTTGGAGCAGGAGTTGGGAATGCGGGTCACCGAAACTACAGTCTCCGAAATAGTGATAGGGAAAACTCGAGCAAAATTTTTAAAATACTGCGTCAGTCTAGCCACGGCTACTATAGATCGTAACAAGCAGAGCAGCTCCGCCTAGGACTAATACTGTATACCTCGGCTATATTTTGTATAGCCGATAGGATCGCGGTGGCTAGGTAAAGCTGAGAAGCTCGCTGTCGCCCGTGTCTGGACTGACGCAGTATAGGGAGGGAAACTGGAAATATGTAGTTATGATAGCTTCACCGGCGTTCTAAAATGGGCCAAAAAGTATTTTCGAAAATAAAACTGTAAGATGATGAATGGAAGATGAATTGCGGAATGAAAGAGAGAGTGATGTATGAATGTGTTTCTTTATACGTGTAAAAATTTTGTTTTTTAATAATAAATGATAATGTCATAAAAAGAGCCTTGCCAATGGCAGGCGTGCAAGAAAAAAAAAAAGCCACTCGGCATGGTGGTCATTAAAGTCTCCCAAAATCACTGACTCAATAAAAAAAATGAGAAGTCGGTGAACAGACAGAATAAAGGACAAAAACGCGGTGTCCTTCACCACAGTACAGTGCGAGTTATGCGGTTAAATGCCGAGGCGGGCGGAAGAGCCCTCGGTCCCTCCTGACTTTTCACAGGCTGGCAGTTCCGCTTACCGGGGCGGAAATTACGAATACTTCGGGTTCAGAAACTCTACCACCATGTGGGCGGCCAGCGGTCAACAATTTCACCAGGTCTCCCTGATCGCCTGCCTGCCGCGCCCACACTGCTAGTGGCGGTGCGACATCCGCGGGACCTCCCGCTGTCCGCGCAATGAACTCTCAGTCATCTGGCGACCTTACTCACGCACGGGAACACAACAATCCTTCCGGAGTTGTATTATTTAGCCACGGGATAATGAGTGTTCTGTAAAATATGACAATCGAAGTATTACAGACGTTAAATAGGTAGCAGATCTATTTCAAGACTACTTCATCAATATCCCTTACCTTACCACTAACCTTAATTCATCTCCAGATGGTGCTGCTGAGTTATTAAAAGAAAATGTACAAACTAGTGTAGAACTTTTTCAGTTTACGCATATTGAACCCACTAAAATTATTAAAACTTTTAAACAGTTGAACATATAAAACTCAGAAGATCACTGGGGAATGTCCGTTAAAGTTTTTTATGGTATTATGAGGCAATAGCTCCACACTTGTCACATATTTTTAATATATGTGTAGAAATGGGTGTGTTCCCAGACTTGATGAAATTTAGTAAACTTGTGTTTTTATTCAAGTGAGGGGAAGAGAGCGAGCTGGGAAATTACAGACCCATATCTATACAGTCTATACTACCAGTTTTAAGTAAAATATTCGAAAGGAGAATGCTTGATTGAATGAATTTTTCATGGTGCACAATACGGTTTTACAGCTGGTAAATCTACCACGTATGCAGGAGTGGCATTGGTTAGGCATATCCTTAACGCATGGGAGTGATCACAGGATGCTATTGGGGTTTTCTGTGATCCCTCTAAAGCTTTTAATTGTGTAGATCACCAGACAATACTACTCAAGCTGAACTATTATGGAGTTAGAGGTAAACCCCAAAACTTGATTGCATCTTATTGAAATAACAGATTGCAGACTTAGGGGTTGAATCTAAAGACAATAATGTTAAAATCAGGGTGCCCCAGGATTGTATTTTAGGTCCATTTTAATTTTTAGTATATGCGAATGATCTCTACATGACGCAGAAAATGGATATAGTACTATTTGCTGATGATACCTCTCTAATTTTTAATATGGCTCGCCGGTGTGAAAATATTGACAAGGTAAATGATGTTGTATCTGCTATTTTAAACTGGTCCACATGTAATAATCTGTTGCTAAACTCGGCTAAGCGAAGCTAACTGTTCAAAGAAATATATATCCTCACTGTTACTTCTCAATATATTTATGAAAACATAATGTATGCTCGTGAAAATTTAAACTCTTTTTCTAACTTCAGTGAAAAACTTAGAAGTAGAAATAAGTTGTGTATGCCGATAAAATAAGATACAATAAGATTATATTTCAAATAATGTAAGATGTGTTTATAATATACAAAATTCATGAAAGCAACTACGTACATTTACCAGATGTAATAAACATGGGTCTTAGCAGATACCTACATAAACGTGCAGGAATTCAAAAATTTCAACTAAAAATGTGCACAGCATCTTTTTACTTTAGTAGTTTAACATACATTTTATCGCAATGCGGCATTTTTACATATTCGTTATATCTAACATAATAGTATTTCATTTTTCGTTTTATTTCTATTTTGGTATAACCCTTTTACCAAAACTTTTTTTTACCCGCGAGGGCCTAATGGCAAATTAAGATTTTTTATCTTATTTGCTGTAAGGCGGAGGTGCTTCTCCAGACGGATATTTAGAGCAAGAAGTCATGTTTAGTCCCACCATAACAAAAAAAAATCTGAGGCAGTGGAGCACAGCACGATCTCTTGCTGGGTCCTACCCCTCTTTAAAATTTGATAATAAAAACGTAACATATGTAAAACGGCGGGAAGTCGAAAGAAGCGTTTACCACAATAAACGCGTTCCAAATTCAAATTCCAAAGAAAAATCTAAGACCATAAATACTGTAACAGTATTTATAGCCAGACTAGTTATATTTCAGATCTCGCTTGATGGTATCTGCATTCCAATCAGTCGTACAGTGAGAAATCTTGAAGTTACGTTTTAGATTTATTCTACGTTATCCTGAAGGTCGCAGGTGGCAAAGTTTGCAGAAATATTTTGTCAGCGTCTCTTCGACGTATTAGAATTTTTAACCACTGCCACTAAAATTGTTCTTGCACAGTCCCTTCTGCTTCCCATCCTCGATTACGCTGATATTTCATATCAGTATATTAATTGATAAATTGGAAAGACTTCAAAATCTCTAGATTATGCATATTTGCGGCCTCCGTAATTATGATTACGTATCTGAATATTGGGGTAATAATTACCCCAAAGTTCGGTTCAAATTTTTTTCTTCCCACAACTTACAACGTCGTTCCTGTGAAAACCCTGTTCTTTAAATAAATAAATATTGTCGGACAAATTACACAGCGCCATCTGGCCCCAAAGTAAGCGAAGCTTGTGTTATGGGTACTAGACAACTGATAAACATACGTAAATACATTTTTTTTTTGTAAATACATACTTATTATACATAGAAAATACCCAGACCAAGACAAACAGACATGTTCATGCACACAAATGTTTGTATTGTGTGGGAATCGAACCCACGAGCGTTGGTGTCAAAGTAGCGTAACAGCGAGTTCCACCGCTGAGCCACCGAGCTCGTCTTTTCATCCCGTCTACAGTAAAGGATTGGTCGAAGATTTTAGAACAATATCTAAAATCTTCGACCAATCCTTTACTGTTCAAGCTATTAGGTTATCGAATACCTTATCCGAAGTTATCATAGAGAACGGGTAAAAATAATCTATTTTTTATTCCACTAAAGTGGTTATCAAGCATACGGCCTACCTGATGGTAAACAGTTACCGTAGCCTATGGACATTTGCAACAAAAGGGTTACTGGATACATGCGTTGCCGACCCTCTAAAAACCTCTTCACGCATTTCTTGAAGAATTCCATGCTGTTTATCTATGACTTCGAAAGCTATACACTGACATTATGTATACTTTATGTATGTGTTCTATGTACAATATGTGTATTTATTTATTATTATATGTATTTTATTTTGTACTTGGTCGTAGTTATATATTTACGCTAATATAAGTAATTAATCAATTAGTATAATTTTTACTTCCTTGCTAACTCTACCTTCTCTGTACGCCGATTCGTTACTTTAAGCTTGCCTTGAAAAAATTACTTAAAAATTCTTTTATACTAAATTTTCTATAACCATTATTATAGAAATAAAGCTTATTCGATCTATCGAAAATAATAAAAATCAGCCAAATTCGAATGAGATTCGCTCATGTATAGAAAACGCCTAAACCTAGTACTTCACAATACTATAGTAATAAATTCAGTTAAGTGTGATCGTTTATAAAGTGGTGTGACCGCGAATCCGGCGGGACTGGTTAGATCTTGTTCGCGTTATCCTTCCATGTTAGGTAAGATTACACGTCTTTCGAAATATTATTTCTTGGACGTGCGGGTTTCCTCACGATATTTTTCCTTTACCGCCGAGAAAGTGATAAATATATACATAGATCCGAAAACACAAATTTAGTGATACATGCCAAAATTCGAACCGGGGACCGGTTGATTACCAGGCCGGTTCTTCATCCACTGGGCTCTCACTGCTCGTCGGCGGGCCTTGTTCAATAATAACAGCAAAAGAAAGTATAAAATTATTTTTATCATTTATTAATTTTCAGTTTAATTTTTAATATTTTTCTTATCTTAGTAAAATATACTCTACAAAAATTTGAACAAACAGCATTAGTAATATGGTTCTGTTGGTATCCTCTGGGTAAGGAAACTTAATAATTATGATGTCATTTATAGAAATGTGATCACAAAGGCTTTCAAATTTAAATCTTATTCAAGTCGGTTGGCAAACAAACTTATAGCCCATTAAACATGTCATAAAGTGCTTTCTGTTTTGTGTTGTGCTCAAGTGTCAGTAAACTGCCTATTCTGTTGTGTTCAATGGATTTACATCTGATCCATTACTGGTTACATTTGGGGTACCCAAGGGACCCATTTTTTTTTTTACCTCCTATTCCTCCAATGTGAGCTTGGAGACCTTATTTGCTATTTCCCTTTCATGCTAGTTCTCGCTATTACTGCCTCTCGTACATGCATACTACATACTTTTCTTTCTTTCACTCTGTCTTTCATTCCTTTTCAGGTGGGTTGCCTGCTAATTACCCTACTTCTATAGGGATTAAGGGTTTTGGGTTTTTGGCGTTCAGTTTTTATATTTTTATTTTAACTTTACATATTTCACTTATTTCTAACACACATTCACTTATTGGTCTATTTTAGTTTTTTATTTTTACAATTACTTCCTTACCTACTACGAGTATTTTACCTTAATGCTACAATTCCATACTTTCTAGTTTGGTTGTTAAGTGACGTATACTCAATATACGTCCTAGTCATATTTTTATATGCCTACTTGTTTCTATTAATTACCTTTCTTACAATTTTTGTACAATATTCTACGAAAGGTTTTTGTGTGCTTTTATTTTTAAGTAATTCGCTAATATTATTTTTATTTATCAACATGTCTATTTTCTGTTGCAGATCGTGTCTCTCAGGGGCGTATGCGGGACACTCCACTATGACGTCTCTACTGACTCGTTTACACCCGGTTCGCAGATGCACGATGGGTCCTCCTTACACTTGAATCGATGCAAGTATTCAGAGAACCCACCGTGCCTGTTAGTAACTGTGTAGTGACGCTTGTGGGCTCTATGTCTCTCAGGATATTGTATGCCTCTACTGCATCCGGTAGAAACAGTTTAGTTACAGCGGCAGTTGCTCCCTCCCTGTATCTGCGATTCCATACATCAAGTGACACCAACCTTATTTGTCTCTTGATGTATGAAATCGGACACATTTCATAGTGCGGCCGCATCTTCCTGTTCATTGCCGCCTCCTTTGCCAGCTGATCCGCGCGTTCGTTGCCCTCCATCCCTGGGTGGGCCTTGATCCAAAACAAAGAAACTTCCTTGCCCTGTAGTTTGCATGCTTTGATTCGTTCCTTTGCTTCCACTGCCAAGGGATGGAGGGATTCGCGGTCTTTCACTGTCTCTAGGGCGGATCGAGAGTCACTGTATATCCCAAAGCTGTCTTCCGGGTGGTCACCAACCTGTTTTATGGCTTCACATATGGCCAGGAGCTCTGCCTGGTAGACTGTGCAGTAGGATGGTAGTTTTCGCTTTACCGTTTTTATTTCAGCGCCGTCTTTCCATATGGTAAGTGCTGCTCCTACTCCTCCTTCTATTTTACTACCATCCGTGCAGATTTTTACTGCATGGTTGCTATTTGCTTCCAGTTGTTGCTCATCTACCAGATTTACGAACACCAGGCTCACATGTTCCGCCGGATGCCCTGTCGTCGGGTATGGCACTCTCGTCTCCAGTCACACACAGTATTGCTTGTGGCACGCCTCTCTTCGCCTCATATATCGTCGCCGCTTCGCGTACCCTGATGTCCAGCGGCAATATTCCCGCTAGCACCAGCGCTGAGTTCAGGGAAACGGTCCTGTCCGCTTTGCACAACTTCTGGGCAAAGCCCGTCTGGACAGTGTTGAGCTTTTTCTGTATTCCGAGCTTGTCAACCGCTGGTGCCCAGACGCTAGCAGCATACAGGATTATCGGCTCGACTACGGCACTATATATTGTCCTGATGACTTTCGGGTACAACCCCCAACTGATCTTGGCTGCCCTCGACAGCTGTTTGTATATATCCAACACTTTTTTGCACTGGTTCTGCACGTGTGAATTGAAGGTAAGTTTGTTGTCTAGGGTTACACCCAGGATCGTAAATTCACCAGACATACTGATGTCAACCCCGTCCATGCTCAGGCGTGGGGTGTCGAACTTCAAGCGCCGCCTAATTAGCATTGCATTTGTCTTATGCGGTGCAACTCTCAATTTGTTCTTGGCTCAGGGACCCATATTAGGTCCGCTGCTATTTATAATATTCATAAATGATATTAATTGTTGTTTCCAGAACGCCATATTTCTTTTATATGCTGATGATTTGAAAGTTTATCTAAATTGATGACTATAGCGATTGCATAAAGTTACAAGAAGATCTGGATATATTATCTGATTATTGCGTGTGGAATAAGCTACATCTCAGTCTTTCTATTATTAATAAATGCAAACTATAGTATTTACAAAAAAAAAACTATTTTAAAGTACCAGTATCGACTCAGTGGTGCTCCACTTGCTCGAGTGTCTCTAATGAGGGATCTGGGTCTACTACTGGATTCCAAATTACGTTTCGAAGCGCATGTTGACTATATCACTAACAAAGCCTATCAGTTGTATGGGTTTGTACTTAGAGCGTGTACCCCCTTTAAACATTCTACTACTTACTCACCTTGATTCAAGTATCTAATTCGGGTACAACTTGAGTATGCTACGGTTATTTGGAATCCTTTTTATGATAAATACAGCGATAGTATAGAATTGGTTCAACGCAAATTCCTCCGTGTTGTCGATTATAAATGTCATCGTAGTAGATCTTCGTATGACATTTTGTCAGATAAGTTTATCTTTCTTTCACTCAACAAGAAACGACTGCTCATGGATCAAATGTTGTTGTACAATATATGTTGTAACAAATTTGATTGTGATGACATTAATAACCAACTTTATTATTGGGTGCCAAACAGAGCGGGCCGTACGTGCAGCACAATGACTTTTCGTCTTTTTGCACCCAAAAAGTGCAAAACGAATGTGGATGAGCGTGCTCCTTTAAGGCGCATCTCGAAATCATACAACGATTGCTTTAAACCGTAGACGTAATAAAAAAGTCAGAGAGTCTACTCTAGCACAGTACCAATAACTCCAGACCTCATTTTAATGCTTACCTAGTATCCACCTATTAATAGTCCTGCCGAGAATGTTCGCAGGGTTCTCTAGACTTTGAATTCATATCCTCGCGCACGCCTATCAAATGATACGCGTAATTTTAGAGACCATGGTCTATGTTTTAGAGCATTTACCACAGAGTGTTGAATGCTCTGTAGGTCTATGTATGTAGGTGTAGATAGGCAATAATAGGCAGTCATGTTCACACTCTTGCAACACTTGCTTACAGACCCACCAACTTCGTAGATGGAGAAAGGAATAGTTAAAGGTACTTTGTAACCATGATTGAGACAGAAATAGTTTAACTTTGTGTGCGTTTAATGTTGCCACTGTTGCATCGTTCCGTATTAAATAAAGTCTTTTGACAGGTGTTGTAGTAGAGTGGTTAAGGATGGTTAGTGACATGTAACTGGATTTTGAGTACGGTTCTAGTAGAACATATATATATTTTTTATACTACGTCGGGAGGTATACAAGCATACGGCCCACCTGATGTAAAGCGGGTACCGTAGCCTATTAACGATTGTGATATATTAAGTATCACTCGCGCGATACCTCCTCTGCTGCTTACACAGCAACTCCTTGAGAGCTTAATGGTGACTTCACTCACACGCAGGAACACCACAGGCCACAAACTAGAAAGGAAGTAAATGAAATTCGATAAAAACGCTTAGAAATGTCTACTTAATATGTCTACAAAAAAGTTATATAATGTATCCAGACTGTGCAAGAAAAGACAGTTATTCACGTTTTTTTACAAAATAAAAAAATTATATGTATTATTTCACTGGTCATGTTTACAATGCAATTTTCTACGTGGCTAATACATTTCACGTACACTATTAGGTATATATTTACACATTATGCAGAACATTAAACGTAATACAAATAAAATCATTAAAATAATAAACTTTTTGACAGTAATAAAAAGAATAGGCACTTCTCTCACACGGCTATAGCGTCACCAGATGAACAGGCTACCTTTATCTTTTTTAAAATAAATTGAAAATTGTTTTTAGGTTCTTCATTTGTCATAAGAATTAAATAATTTTCACATTTAACCATCTTTGTTACTTTAGTAACTATATAAATCCCGCAATGTATGTAACTATTTGCTTAGTGTATTCTGTTAAGATCAAAAATATAGTCATGAGCAATTATTAATTTTGTTTAATCGACTTCAGAATTATTATCATTTTCTGAACCTCTAATATTATCTTTTAAAAGTATAAATTTAAAGTTAAATTTAAAATATCTATTAGTTCAAGAGATGTACTATTACCAGTATCGATATGTTAAAGCTCACCGTGCACAACTTACTTTTACACTTGCACTTAGTGGACTGCCGAGTGTTTGGGGCGGAACCCAAACGGCTCGTCGATGAGAATGCCTCTAAGTTCGATGAACTTTTTGAGGCGAATGGCTATGATGCGTTCATAGGCTTTCCCCAGGCATTTGAGGAGACTAATGGGCCTATAAGAGGCGGGGTTCTTCAGGCATTTGCCTGGTTTAGGGATGCCAACTACGTCTGCATTTTTCCAGGAGTCTGGAAATCTGCAGTTCGCGAGAGCGACGTTGATTATCGCCACGAGAAGGACTATCAGGGGGCCTGGGAGGAGTTTGAGACCGTGTTCGTGATGCCGTCAGCTCCAGGAGCTTTCGCTTAGGGGTGGCCTGGATAGCAGAACATCACGGCATTGCTTGGAATGAAACTACTGATAGGTATGCTGAAGACACAATACATCTAGGTATTGACAAATATTACATCAGCTTCTCCAGAAATCTAAGTTTGCTGGCTAATGTGCTGCTAAAGAGAGACTGAGATGGGTTATGGCAAAGACGAGTATTCACACATGCAAAATTTTACTCAATAATTCATACTGATATCCCTACTAGACCGTGGTTTTTCAAACATCGCCATTTTGACAAACATCCAACATCTGCTATTATTAGGTTACGTCTTGGTCATGTATGTTCGCTAGTGTTCTAACCCTTGAACATATATTTTTTTAATTGTCAAATCTCCAGTTATCTCTGTATAATATGCTCCTTCATAATATTCCACGCCCTGTTTATGTCCCTTTCCTACTTACCCTGGTGTATTCCCGTTTTATATCGGTTTAGGTCAAGTTTATAAAAATTAATAATTTGTATTTAAAAGTCCTGTATGCATTTATATCCTTTTGTTTAGTAGTCCGTGTTAAGGCAGCCTTTACCTCCCTATTTATACTATGTACTAATCTATATCTATTTGGGCAGGCTTACTAACCATATGTTTGCATTATATTGTTTAAGATCACTCAGCGGTCACTCGCTATGTGGCACCGATCAACTGTCATATTATTGTCTTAGGTTTTCGCGATTGTTACACATTGAATTAAACAATTTTTAACGGAAGTATCGCGTATTTTATTTATTTTGTTGAACCTGACGTTTCGAACGCTTTGCAGCGTCCGTGGTCGCAGGAAAGACTAAGGTGGTATTTGTCTTACATTAGTTATTCAATTATTACATCTACCGACATGGATGGATTAATTATATATGTTCCGATTCACACAAAAATCGCTCACAGTGTCCGAACATTTTTTTTTTTAGATCTTTGGGTTTGGACACTGTTCTGACACTGTGAGCGATTTTTGTGTGAATCTTCCCGCGCTTTTCACGAGTGCGATTGTTGTTTGTTATACTTGAAATGTTTACAATTCAGTATAAAATTAGTTTCATGTGACAATTTCAATAGTATTTTTGTAACAAAAGTGCTAGTGAAATTATACAGTAATGAAAAACTCAAATATAACACGTTTATGCACTTTTTGGAAGACGTGAATAAGTTCATCAAGAAAACTTGTAAAAGTTACTATCGTTTTACAGGTGGTATTTAAACTGGGTTGATTGGGTCTGAGTACCTTTCCCAAATATTTTTTTCAGCACAGTTCCTGAAAATCGAACATACTCATAGAATTAAGATATTGAAAGGCTTTTAAACTGAAGGCTTGGCTGTATGGGGTAGATCCCTTTGCCTTTCCCCTCGGAGATAAAAAGAACAAAAAAAATACTTCTTCCCGCGCTTTTGACGAGTGACATTGTTCTTATCTCAGAGGAAAGATACCCAGAGATGACAAGCAAATAATAATACCTAGATAGAACGTGATAGATGTATACAGTTCCTCATAAGAAGGAAAGAGACAGTTAAAATATTTTTTGTCCCTGTCATAGTTTCACTATTTTGTGTTTGCCACAAAAGCAAATTCGTGGCAAACAATCATTTCGTTCCTTGTAGCACAACAAATTTTTTGCATAAATTACTAAATATAAGGGAAATATTAGTGCAAAATTGTGTTCTTTTGCTTGTTTGGGATTGTCTTTTTACTTTAACAATGGTACGTTGCTGTGTAAAAGGCTGCAAAAGCCTCAGTAAGTAAAAATACGAAAACATAACCTTTCATACATAAGTATAAAGTTTTAATAGTTGTTATCAAATATTTTGCGAAAATTAGATACACATGTAGTTTTTAAATAAATTGTTTGTATAATAACGTAAAAACAATGAAAATATCGGTTTAATTTACAAAAAGTATTTCTAGTAAAATCCGCCTAAATCTTGAAGGTTGTCTGTGGGTAATGGGTCAGCCATTTTCTGTTGTATTTTCAATTTATCGGTATAATGAGCATTTTAAGGTTACCAGTATGTAGTATGGGAAAACACCCCGAAATTATGGGTAAATTATATGGGTACAGACACCTTTTTTTTTAACTTCTTACTTTTGTATACTTCTTTGTTTATAATTTTTCGTCAAAATGTATTTATTTATTTTTAAATTAAAAATGTTAACTTGTTTAATCTTAGATGTATGTTTATTTTTTAGATTTCCTAAAGTCGTCAGTGTGCGTAATGCATGGATTTTTGCTACTGGACGACAGAATTGGGAGCCGAGTACAGTCGCATATGTTCCAAACATTTTAAAGACCACTGCTTTCGGAAGAAGTTTATTTGGATAAGTCGTCAGTTTCAACACACACCATACAAGTAAGTTAACATTTGTTGACCTGGTTCGTCAACATTTGATTTGTTGACGAACCAGGTGTTCCTCTGGTAATTCATATTGTTTTTATTTATTTATTTACACGATACAGTTACATAGTACAAATTATTATGTTCGCCAAACTGTTATAACAGTTTGTTGGCGAGTATATATGATGATAGGTATTAAAAAATAAGGAACTAAATTAGATGATTTACATGCCTGCCTGTTCGTCTGCTAGTCTGTCTTAGAAAGTTTCACGTACAGACTTGAAATTTTACATAGTTACATTTTAGTCGTAGAAGCGTATAATTGAAGTATAAAAACATATGAAAATATTCCAACGACTCCAACAATCCGTAATTGAGTAGTTTCGGGACATATCTTCTAAGGTCTTTTGCTTGAAATAAGAACCCGTACTCCAGTAATGAAGTGAGTATGGGTTGATATGATGTTGATGGGTTGATTATATTTATACAGGTAATTGTGAAAGATATGGGGGGTAGTCGTGTAGATTATTCTGTACCAATTATTTATACCACGTTAATCAAGTTAATCACGCACACACACACATGCTTTTGTGTCAACACATAAATGTTAATCAAGCATTTTATATTGTCTGAATTTGTAAACTTTTAAATATGTAAAGCTCAACTAAATTATAGTATTGACAGTAGTTTTAATATAATGTTAGTACTAGGCTGTCGATATTACATGCTAATAATGCGTTACAAAATTAAAATTGTCCTATTTTCCAGACCGATTATCCAGGGTTTCCAAAAGCTACGGACACTACATTAACACCATGAAAATTAAAGCTTACTTTTGAATTGAGACTGAAAACATTACTGGCTGAGTCACGCAAGAAGAAATTAGCTATATTAAGGTCAAAAACTAAACGACTTGAAATAAAAATGCTGAACTATCTGTCATTATACAGAATTGTAATGTAATCGATGTATAGATGATAGATATCATTATACAAGTTATAGGAAAAGAGTGAACTAGGGAATTAAGGGACCGTAGCAGTTTACCACCTTTTGAGTACAATATGTGAAAGGATAATCCTTGATCAATTGTAGCTTTAGTTTAAGTCTAATGAAAACCATGATGCGCAATACAAAATGTTTAAAGACAAAGATTATTTACCTTATTTACACTTAAATCATCCCTGGCACTAATTCTTTTTTACATGACAATTATTGAAAATTTTTATGCAATATGTTTAATTTTAAGAAGGAATAATCCGCATTTATTGTGTAAAGAAGATTTAACTAAAAACCGTGTATGTAAATGTGACCATGAATATTCGACGACTGTTTCATTCTCACGATATTTATATAAATACACGATGTAGAAAAATCGATCTAATAACATTGATTGCAAGAATAAAAATCTATGAAAAAATAACGAATATTTTTATTTACAAATTGTCTATAAAATGTTTTTTATCTTTTATCTCATATCTATGCCTATATTTAGAATCATGTCATCGCTTGTACTTTAAAATATATGTCTAAAATAGAAAAATATATTGTTTAATTTATATAACTCTGCTAGGTTGACCAATCTCCTATCCTTATTCCAATGATTTCACAGATCTTACTGAAACTAACTCAGGCTTACTATTAGTTAATAGATCTATACAGTAACTCGATTTGCGTAAAAATATACTATTCTAATAATATTAAAGTGCAAATATGTTTGTTGATCTATTCAGATACTGTAGTTTTCATACGTATGTAAATATTAACTTTTACTTTGTGTGTAGAAATGGCTGTATCGACTTATTCGAATTTTTTACATTGCTAATATTATATTATGTATATATTATTATAGCACACAATACACATTCTATGCAAGTTTCTTATGGTAAACAGTTATCTGGGTACATTGTAAATTTCAAATTGCCGAAACGCATTATGTAGTGGGGTAAATTTTCCACAGTCTGGTAACCTTGTTATTGTATGTACTTTTGTTGCCGTCCCTTACGGGTGTACGCGTTTGTCAACTCTACGTATATACTTTCTCTGAGGTTCTTATACTCGAAATTTTTACGATTCAGTATAAAATTAGTTATATGTGACAATTTTGATAGTATTTTGTAACATAAGTGCTAGTGAAATTATACAGTAATGAAAAAACTCAAATATAACACGTTTATGCACTTTTTGAAAGACGTGAATAAGTTCATCAAGAAAACCTTTTAATATATGGGCTTCTTCCCGCGCTTTTGACGAGTGACATTGTTGTTTTACTTGAAATTTTTACAATTCCGTTTAAAATTAGTTTTGTGTGACAATTTCGATAGTATTTTGTACCATAGTGCTAGTGAATTTATACAGTAATTAAAAAACTCAAATATAACACGTTTATGCACTTTTTGGAAGACGTGAATAAGTTCATCATGAAAATCTTGTAAAAATCACTATCGTTTTACGGGTGGTATTTAAATTGGGTTGATTGGGTCTAGGTACCCTTCCCAAGTATTTTTTCAGCACAGTTCCTGAAGCTGGAACATAGAATTAAGATTTTCAAATGGTTCTAAACTGAAGACTTGGCTGTATGGGCTAGATCCCTTTGCCTTTCCCCTCGGGGATAAAATGAACCAAAAAAAAAGTAATAATATATAAATATTTAGAAAAATAATTATTTTTACACTATTACTTTACATATTACGTATATAAAAGAAAATATGACAAAGTTCCATTCCAAAACTACTGTACGGATTTACTCCCCAAAAGAAATCTTTTAAAATCCTGGGCGAATTTCTGGAAGTCGAGTTCAAAGGTGACTGGAAGTCGTCACTTTGCAATTCAACCTACTATTCTATCTAAACCTTGGTTCTATAGATTTACTGCATCCAGATGGATCACAACAACAATTTGTCGTATTCGCTTTGGCCACTGTTGTACAGCTGTCCATTTAAGACGTTTGAGAATACTTGATTCCTCTATCTGTGTGTGGTACTGTGGTCTTGAGGAAGAGGATATTAAACATACCTTTTTTGCTTGCAACAAATACGATTGCCGCCCATTTTTAAATTATCTCATTCGTTATAAACGCATGTTCTCTACTAGTGTCGAGTGTATAGTATCATCTCTAAACCCATTTTATGTAAATGTAATTTCAGACTTCATTTCATTAAACAATATTAAACTCTAGAGCAATAATAGTATGTAGATGATGGTCTTACAGTACTATGTACTTAGTTATAAATAGTTTATGTGTAAATAGAAGTAAATAGGTAGTACTTTTTGTTTTTGTTTCAGGTCCCGAAGTAATACACCTCCTGAAAAATCCAATTATTAGGTTTCTTTTCGTGTATATTATATACTTGACGTTGGCAAAGTAACATATCGCCATAAGGGCGAAAAAAAAAAATAAATAAATAAAAGAAAATACATATTGACAGAACATGGATTTAAACAATCCACACAATCAAGGTTACTGGTTTGTTCTACGAGAAGACCAAAATAATGTTATTTTCAGTACTAATAACTTTACCATACAAAATCCTCAAAGTGAGTACCTGACTACAAATTTTGTTGTTTCGGTTCCTTACAACTTGTGACAGTGATTTACATATGAATGTTTATTGTTTTTAGTCACGGGCCAGGAGACGAGATACATAGTGAACACCGGAGACGACCGCCAGTACATACAAGTGGACGAGTCTCCGGCGCCGGCACACGAAGACGCCGCCGTCCAGGACGGGGAGATCTCCAAACAGGCGTCCGAGGAAAACTTCTGGGATAGAGATAAAATTAAAATGCTACTAACACTGTGTTTAGAAAATAGATTCAAAAATGCCATCAAAGACAAATCAGCATGGAATGAAATTGCTGGCATAGTTGGAGCGAGTCCAGACGAATGCAATAAAAAGTACAGAAACCTTAGAAGAACATACATCAGACTTCTAAAGAAAAAGAGGCTGGGTAAAGATATAAAGTGGATACATTATAACATATGTGAAGATGTGTTCAAAGACTACAAATCTTTGTCATCATCAGTGTTGGAGCCCTGGGAGGACAGCAAAGTACGGAGGCTTCTCACTCTGTACATAGAAAACCTACACAAGTTCCGAGATCCTGACTGCTTGCAGAAGGATGTCTGGAGAGAGATTGCAGCTACCCTTACCACCACAGAGTACAATTGCTATCACAAGTTCAAAAACTTGAAGAGAACCTATTTCAACTGGCTGGAAAGAAATAGAGAAACAGGTAAAAATATAAAATGGCCGTATCATCATTACTTAGAGAGAATATTTTACAACTATAACCCCAGCTCGGGCCCCTGGGACAGAAACAAAATAAAACAGCTTGTGGAGGCTTATAGCCAGATTGCTTATAAATTTAAAAATCCACGATTTCAAAAAAAAGAATTATGGAAGGAAATATCTATGATAGTTGGCGAGAGCCCAAGCTGTTGTGATAGGAAGTTCAGGAACTTAAAGCAAACTTACCTACGACTAAAGATGAGAGCTGACACGGGCCGGTCCGTCACTAAGTGGAGGTATTATAAAGATTTTGAAACAATATACAGTAATGCAAACTGTCATAGTTGTGATGATGATGGAGTCCCAGAATTTGTGTACAAACATCAAGACGAAGATTATGTCAAACAACTGCTCACATTTTATGTAGATAACAAACAAAAGTTCAGGGATCCATTAGTCAAAAAGAAAAATGTGTGGAGAAACATAGGTCCCAAGTTGGGATTGTCTTCGGAGGAATGCGATAGGAAATTCCGAAATCTGAAACAGACCTTCATAAGGTTAAGAGAAAAAAAAATGGAAACGGGTAAATGTAACAAATGGCCATACTATTCATACTTTGAACAGATATATGAGGAGCCAAAGAAGTGGGGGAGTCACCAAGAGGAGAGTGAGCCGGACGGTTACAGCTATGTGACTCTGTCTGAGATACGACGAATGATGCGTGAGATGCAGGACCGGCACCACGGCGATAGGTTTGACAGGCTGATACAGGTTGTACACGACTCTAATAGTATTCAAAGAGAGAGAAATTCAATATTAAAAGCACTAATAGATAGAAGATAGAGTTTAATAAATTCTCTTTGCTATAGTGTGACATAAGACACTTTCTCTTAGTTCTCCATATACACATGTCCGCCCTGTGACTGGAGAGCAGTGATAGCCCAGTTGAGGAATCATCCTAACGACCAACGGGCCCTGGTTCGAGTCCTGCGGTGAGCATTTGTAATTATCACTTGCACAAAGGTAAAGAAAAACTTGTGAGGAATCCTGCACATCCAAGAAATTATATTTTAAAAGATGTGTAACTAAAGATGGGCATTCCGCTGGGTTTAAATCAATGAGATATACCCGATTTATGCCCATTTGTTTCCACCCTAGGCATAAAGTCGGGCATTTATTCTGGGAAGCTATTAAAAAGTATTTTTAATGTTAAGTATATATTGTAACCCATTATTCGTCATGGTTTTAATTTTATTATTGTCTCTTTAATTTAAAGGACTAGCTGCTGCCCGCGGGTCCGCCCGCGTGGATTCAAATAACGTAGCCTATGTGTTAATCCAGATCATAATCTATCTACGTGCCAAATTTCATTCAAATCCGTTTAAGCGTGAAAGAAAACAAACGTCCATACATACAAACTTTCGCATTTATAATATTAGTAGGATATAAGAAATAGGCAATATTTAAAAATCATTTATACGTAAGAAAAAGTCCACTTTTTGCCATTAAATTAAGTGATGGGGTGTTGTAAAAAGGGCGGTTCCTCCCATTCTCCCCCCAAGGAAATGTATAGTTTTTGAGAAAATAAAAATTATTATTGAGGTTTTTTAGGACTAGGAGGAGCCTCGCTCGTTCGGCTTTTTGTAGGTACTCACGGTACCACCCAAAAATAATGTTTTTACGCAATGTTGATAAATGGCATATTTTTTACAAAGCTAGCTAAATGTAATATCAATGTTACGTCAAATTCCCATCTATAAAGAAACTTGAAAGATGAAAAATGCATGGAAGTAATGAAATTTCTTTATTTTGTTTTTTTCGCAATTTATTTCATTCATTAAAAAGAATCCGTAAATGTGTTCTTAATTGCGAATTTTTTCACCAAATAAAAGCGAAGCTAAAAAAAGTAAGTAAGGAAATCTGAGCCATAAACCATCACCATTGGGTTTTTCTAGAAGTAATTGTGCTTGTTTGTCGCATCTGTCACCACCAGTCAACAACCTTTTTTGTTGTAAAGTCAAATCGACAACGCGACCAATGCCTAGAATTTCTTTTGTAAGTCAAGAATGTAGAAACAGGAAAAGGTTCAAAAACCAGTGATTTTCGACTACATTGAGTCGTTTTCAAGCGGATTTCAACGTCAAATAAAACTTAAGTAGGTACCATTTAGCATTACTCTTGTAAATAATAATAATAAAATCGTATGCAAACGTATTAAAGATGCGATATAGCGAAGCGGAGGCTCCAAAGTCTTCGCTAAAGTACGGTCTGTAGGGCAAAGTCAACTGAAGACCTACTACACTAGCGCCATTATGTCTACGAAGACTGATATTCTAAGTGAGATGAAGGTCTGTATGCTATGAGGAGCTGAACACATCGTCGTTACAGAGCAACAGTGCAAATAACGACCCAAGCAAGAGCTGAACTGACCCGACACTATATGTACCGAAACTTGTCGTTGAATTGATTCGGTTTTGGATCTCATTGGTGAATGGGGTTTCAATAATCTGGTTGAGTAATGCTGAGAAAACTCAGATGTGCGCGTTTACAACAAAAAGTCCCCATTCCTTCCCACTCCCAGTCTTCAGGGCGCTTCCCTCAGTAAGCGAGATATTCGTTGCGACCAGCGTAGTTACATCGAGAACCTCATTTCAACAGCTTCAAGCGGAGTCCTGAACAGGGTGCGCCAGTTCTTCATGCCGGACCAGCTTTGTCTACTTTATAAGACTCAAGTTCGGGCCTACGTGAGGGCTCACATCTCTGGAACGGCTCCGCACAGTATCATCTCAAAGCTCTCGCTAGGTTACAACGACGGGCTGTCCACATAATTGACGACGAAGAGATCACCAAAAACCTAGAACATCTTCAACTCCGTAGGTACATTGTCTCGCTAAGCGTATTTTACCGCCTATAGCATGGCGATTGCTCTGATGAACTGTTTTCCTTTATCCTATCCTTACCCTTCCATCATAGAACCACACGTGCAGGCTTGCGATGTCATTGTTCGACTGTTCAGAACATATTTTCGCGTACCAAAAATTTCGGCAACTTATCTTTGTCGTACAATTAAAAAGTGGAATGCCCTGCCTACACATGTTTCCTCCTTCCTACAATATGGGATCCTTCAAAGCGTGAAGAAGCATCTTGCAAGTCAGCATGGCAGCGTCAACTGACAGGACACTGTGTAGACTTTTTCCAGTTACAGTTGTGATTTGGGCTTCTCTTTCGCTTACCATCAGACAAAGTGGAGCCACTATGCTGAGTTTATATAAAAAAAAATATGTCGAGTACATCACCATCCAGGGCTCTCAAACTCGAGCTTAAAATTGGGAAAGCACCGGGTGAGGACGCAATTACGGCAGTTTCTGAAAGGGGGCGTAAGGCCGATACTTGTATTTCAAAATATATTAATTCCGTCTTATACTCCGGTGGAACACCAGAAGAAAGAAGAGGAAACCTGGTAATGTCGTTCTTCAAAAAGGATGATGAGACCCTATTGAAGAACTATAGACCGATATTGTTTCTGAGCTGCGGTTATGAACTATTGTAGAAAGTTGATGATTTCTGTTCGCGACAACTATGTACATAATTAGATAACCGTCGCGCGTAGTTATAAGTGATGCACATTTTTATATAGTTAATAGTTATAGTAGTTTGTACTAGTTGTTTATGTAAGGATTAGAATAGGTTTACACAGTTTTCATACATACTTTGTTAGAGATAAGTTTTACATGTTTTTAGTATAGGTACGAGCTGTTGCAAGCCAGACTATATAATAAAGTTATAAGCGTCTGATTAGTGGCTGCAACAGCTTAATAAGTGCATAGATGTACCTATTAACGTAATTTTAAGTTTATAATGAAAACATTTTTATGTAAAACTTCACTGACCCATAGGTTTTGACAATAACTTTAGCAAAAGTTTTTATGGTTTTATATGAAAAAGGGTCAAATGTATGAAATAATAGTACAACTTACAAACATTTTAGACACAAATAAAGCGAGCACGATCAGGTATTGCCTCTAGGTCTGGGCGATTTTGGCTATTGCTACCTCTTTCCCACACATGTGCCTCTTGCTCGCACAGCGGGGGTATAAATATGGGCCATACATCGTTGATCGGTACCAGTCGTCCGCTACACTCAGCGCTCACACTACAGTGAGATAGCCAGCCAAGTCACTCCGAAGCCAAGCCAGTCCAGACCTAGCAGCAAGTACCTACGGCTCCATACTTCTGAAGACAGCAACAGGCGTTTCATTCTGCACCAACCCACAGACCTGCGACTTACAACCGGAGGTCGAAGAACGAAGCCCGCCAGTGCCTACATTCTATTATTTTTATATTCATCTACGAAAGTGTACGGGTCGTATCGAAGGGGCCCGTACAATTTCCATCTTCAGAACACCCCAGAATCCGAAAAGGCTTAAGCACCGTCGAGCCCATACATCCCTCCGCCAAATTATACAGATAGCCGAGGAGTATAAGGGGCCTTTTGTCTGGCGTATGTGGACTACGAAAAAGCCTATTGATTTGTTTGAGACATGATAAAAGATAAAATCATTTATTTTCTGTCCAAACTCCAAACAGTAACGATGATATAAAATTGTTTAAAACTTATTTTGAACGACAGTGGTTGAATAAATTCTCGATGGACACATTAAGTTGTTCAAAAACTAAACATACATAACCTGTTTTAATTCCAATGTAAAAAAATAAGTTGAAGTTTAGAAATGTTTTATTTATTGTTGTTCTTATGTTTATAATGTATATGTACAAACAAATTATAATAGATTATCAGTTTTCCTTCTGAAATGAGAAATCGTTACCAAATACAATACAGTAGGCTAACCGGCTACTCGATACAAAAGATCAATGCTTAGGGTACACTGATTATGCTTACAATTATGTCTTAAACTTAAAAATACATCTGTGAATTTAAGACTTACAATAAAGTTGAATTTGACATCCATAACTCTATACCACAGTAAGGAATGGAAAAAATTTAGTGTAGAAAAAAAGTGAAAAAAATCACACTCGATCTACGGTAACCACGTAGGACAGAAATGATAAGAATGTAGATACCCAGACCAGAGACTATCACGATCACACACGCACTCGTCCACTCTCGCAGGCGCTCAAGTCGATACAACGCTAACCTAGACTGAATTAGCACGCTATGCAGTTACAACTAGTGGCGCCCCCTGCCGCCGCCGCCGCCCCCGCCTGCACTGGTCGACACCGCCCGCCGGCGCGCGGGTTCTTCTTCCGTCAACTTCATCGATCGAGCGTGAGTCAGTCTTTATTGGAATTGGTCTAGGAGACGGGCGGCGGCGGCGCGGAGCGGGCCGCAGGCGGTTCACTTCTTGGCGTTCTTCTTGGGTGATGGAGCTTTTCCTTTGGCGTTGTTGGACATTTTCGCTTTCTTGCCCTTTGGCTCACCTCCACCCTCCTCGTCGTCCTCATCCTGCAGGCGAACAAACACGTACATTTAAAATACCACTGAAGGTTACTAATTAAATAAAACATATGTAACTAGCTGTCGGCATAATTATAAGGTCTCTAGGTTTTGTTATTTATATAATTGCCAGTGACAAATGGCATGGATATATTACAGTTAGCAATAAAAATCTATTACATTCTATAGATGCTTGCAATACCATGCTTATAATGCAGCACCTCGAGAGCAGTCTGAATGACTGACTACTTCATCACCTACAACAGTGACAATTCATGAAGCCATCAGAAGGTAAAGGGGTCAGAATGAGCTACAGAAAACCAACAAGCCAATGTTACTGGAATCTTCTCACAACTGATATAAGGCAATTTATTTTACATTTCTGAGTCGAGGGGCCTCCGTGGCAGAGAGTATTTTTAAATATTTCCTTATTTGCCGTCATGGTGTTATGCAATCCCGTACCAGTTCATAGGTCCTTTTCCCTCTGTTAAGCGTGTGTACAAAAGAACCTGCATAAATGTATTAATTGAAGGTTTTCAGTACCTCATTCGCCTTGCGTTTGCCAGTGGATGCTTTCCTTTTATTTTCATTATCCTGCAAATGTAGTAATCTACTGAATAATGGATGTTTAATATAATTATTTTAATCTATACTAATATATAAAGCAAAATTCTGGTTGTTTGTTTGAAATCTCTAATCTCAGGAACTTAATTTCTGAATTTGAAAAATTCTTTTTACATTTGATAGCCCAATACATGAGGAAGGTTATAGGCAAATTCGACATCACAATACGACGACTCTTATAAGCCGAGGAAGAAAAAAGAAAGTAAGACAAAGTGGCTCACATAGCACACAGGCGCACAAATTCACGGGCTGCAGCTAGTAAACTATGGATGTAATAACATAATTATTTATAACAAAAATCGTAAGGAATAGATTAAAAAAACCATGAGATAGTTTTAAAATTGTATAAAATATACTAAAATCAGTTAAGATTACAACCTGTGTTGTATATAGTACATACATGTAAATAAATAAAATTGCATTATGACAACAATGGAGGTCTATTCATTTTCAAATGCATATTTAGGTCACAACAACTTTTCTTCCTAGCATTATCGCACTAGCTAACCCATTAGGATTGGAGGGATACACTACTTATTGAAATGATTTGGCGATGATACTAATTTTGACATGACATATGACTGCGGTTATATCTCCCCAGATGGAAAACCAGACCAGTCCCCAGGTCAGTTACATTTATGAACATATTTGTAATTGTGACTTACTCAGCGGTATAACATACCACAGGCAGGATAAAGGAGCTACAGTAGAATATATAAATAAACTTAATTATAGGAAAGGTACAGTTGTTGTTTCTTGCGTGTTCAATTAGACTAAATGCACAGCAGTGTCTTGCAGATCATATGCTAAGAAACCAGTTTACTATCAGTTTGAACTCCCCACTTCACTTCAAGTTCCTTAGGGAATAGGTAGAGAATTTAAGAATTCTAGAAATTCCCATAGGCAAAACGATATGCACGGACAGAATAAAAGGAAATGGCTATAGGACTTCTCATTTTCTTTGTTCAACATTAGAAGCAAATAAATGGTATAGCCCATCTGTTATAAAGTAATTACTGTGGTGGTGGTCTAGGAATTCTGAAAATACGAAGAGTAATGCAACCGCTTTGCTACCATGGCATACAGAAAACAATAACCCTCCCAAGGATTTGCTAGTCTGAAGTAAAGATAATGTATAAATAGAATTTAACCAGCAATGATAGGGCAATTTCGAGCATCATTGTCACCTCGGAATGTTTATGGTGTTGGCTGTGTTGCAACACATGGTGTATAGTCGACTGTCCTATAAGCAATTTGTATTAAACATGAACTCACCTTAAACTGAGAGTCATCTCCTTCCTCCTCATCAAGCATCTCCTCCTCCATCTCTTCCATTTCTTCAAACTCGTCTACAAGTGCCCCGAGGAGGTGTTGGCCGATCAAGTGGACTGGTCCAGATCCCTGGGGATGCAGTTACTGACATTAGCATGTGCTTCTCTTAGTAGTATCTGTATTGCGGGGAGGCAGGCAGCAATCAGACAAATGCCTCAAAAGCATCACAAGCAGGCGATGCCGCGCCAAAACGACACAGCACACCCATCAAATTACACATGGTAATGGTGTTTTTAATCATCATTTCAATGTCACTGTAAATTATATATAAACATACATTTATGCTAGCTCTGTTTTTAAGATTTGTTTATATACTTGTGTATATACCTTAAAACTGATGTCATGTCAGTTAAATTCTAATTTACCAAACATGGTGGTGGAATTGACAAGCTGTTCCTTTTTATAAGAATTAGTATTTTACAGAATAGAATGACTATCTCGTAAATATAAAAGTGTAAAAGCCTCACTATAGTGGGCGTAGCAGTCTGCGCAAAGCTTTTTCATGTAATATAAAATACTGGACATTTTAGTTCGAGGCAACGATGCGGCAGAACTATCTTGGTGACCTCTGTGCTCCTTGGGATGCTGTGCATACTGCTAGAAAGAAATCTAATGAGAATTTCTAATAAATACTTAGAACAAGCAGAATCAAGACGCTACCGCTGGGCCAACATGCAGCCTGTATGAAGTTTAGGTCTGCTCAGATGAACTATAGCATCCTATTTTGTGTAGTATTTGCTTGATGCTAAGACAATAAGCACATAATTGTACATGATTTGGTTTACACAACTGTCGATATTAAGACCTAAGCAAGGTTATCCTGCACTAATAATGGCAGTTTAGAAAAGGCAATATTAAATTGAGACACAATTGTGGTAAAAGTGAACATGTGGGACTTTGGTTTTGCCGGCATAAAACTATATAGTCATTGAATAATTACCACCAGACATGAGTTAGATATAACACACTACAGTCAATGGCGGTCGGCTGCCGATATCATGGATATTGACAGTATCTATACCAGTGTTAGTAACTATGGTAAGACTATTGACTAATTGTTACACTATTAATAAAATTTTCCCTTTCTATCTGATGGGAATGATAGTACTACAAAAAATAAGAGATTTTCAAGGTCAACAAGTAGGCAATGATGCATTGCATATCTCAGGAATACCTCACTTCAAAATAGTCTATAAACTTGTGGATAATTTATGTTTACAGTAGGGGGTGATAAGTAATAAGCAATAATCTTGCATGCAATTTGATTTTTGTAAATTAATGACTGCATTTACTAATCACTGATCTTGTAATTGTTATTCTATAACTACCGACTGCACACAAACTGAAGTGCATGCCTATTTGCCTCCTGGTGTAATATACAAATAAGCCATCTATGCATTTTATATAAATTATTAATAGCCAATTACAATGTAAATGTTTACATCAGGTCACTAGCGGGGTTCGCAGATAGAACAGAGAGCCATAACATGTGCTTGTTATACACCTACAATGCAATAGTTTCATTTATTCTTGTTCATCGTTAACGCAAGTACAAGTGTATCTTACTTACTTTATCAAACCATGGTGTACTCACGCAAATAGTCAATAATATGCTTAATTCAAATTGTTGAACATTTGAAAATTTCCCATTTTGGTTAGAAATATGAATTTTTGAGTTATGTTTGTTGTTTGTCGATAAATGGCCTAAACATAAAGGGTAGTTTTGCTTGTTGTTTATATAATTCAAACAAGCCAGTCAAATATAGGACGCTGTGAGCACATTTTCCTATATCCGGCCTCAGTCTACAGGACGCGTGATGGATTAATCTCTCATTACCCGCGGGCCGCTTTTCCGCCAAGAAATGTATGGGAAAACGTATATAACGGGGTCTGATAGGTTAAGACAGGGGACAGATGTGACCATGTCACATTGCATACCTGTATAAGTGTGAATGTGACAGGCGCATCTGGGAACTCTATGTCAAGGCGTGCATGCCTCGTCTCGCCTGCCTTCAACACTGCTACTGGAATTTTGACAGAATCCTGTAGAGACATTGTTTCCACCTGAAAATACAACAAATTATAAGTATTTTTAACATCAGAAAAAGTGTAATATGTAATAATAACTATATTACAGGAGATACTACTATTTGACTTCAAATAGCTGTATTGAAAACATTATGTATGAGACAATTACCTGCACTACATTTAGCTCGTCAGGTTTGGCGTCTGGGCCGAGTAACGCCTGACGGATGAGCAGTTTGTTGCTGCGGGGGTACTCTGCCTTCGCCTCTGGATCCCATGTCTCAGACTGGTGTGTGGCCGACAACGTAGCACCTGCAAATATATAGGACTGTGTGTTCAATATGTGCCTTCGTGTTACTGAACACTGAAAGTCGTACATTCACCATGCTGATACTTGTGTTATTTGGCATATTATAACCTAGAAACAAATACAGCATCTGGCAAATAGTCTAAATAACCACGCAAACGACAATCAACCTTATAAGTGATCGCAGATTGTATTGCAATTGACACTGCAAATAACACCAACACGAATTTACAACCATTCAAAAAAGACGACGCTAAGACGCCATACTTTAAATTACGCGCCTTTGCCGAATTAACTTCGCACAGTAACTGCTACACACATTTCCTAAAAATCAATAGTTTAACACCCACGCCTAATAGAGAATTTAATAGCCATAGAAGACTAAAAAGTAGCGTAAATTCAAAGAAAAAAATATTTTTCCTTTCATGGAAAATGGCGGCAACCAAGTTGATAATGGTATATCAATGATGTACTATTTGTAAAGTAAAATGAGAAACCATAGTTTTACAAATAGCGATATATAAGGGTATTTTCAAAGGAGCGACGTACTTTTACAAATATATATATATATATTTACGAGTTAAAATGGCGAGCCGGGTGTCACCAGACGCCGAAAGTAGACAGTGGTTTTAAAAGTACAATACACCAATATTCTCATAAATAAAAGCATTAACATGTGGATAAATTTATAAATGTTTATACTAACCATAAAAATATTCGTCCGACATGGTGATTTCACTAATTTGTTAAGATTTTAGACACGTTCACGTGCGATGCCGGCGCACACAAATCTGGAGAAGAGTGTTACAGTGTTGCCAACAAATTATTTTTGCTTGCGTCAGTAACTACAGAAAAGAAGCAAAATAGCGAGGGCACTGGTTTCAGCAAGTCCCTCACTACGATTTATTTTATCTGCGCATGAAAACTTAATTATCGGAATGCTCAGAGGAGGTATCCTTCCTCTGAGTCGGAATGTATCCCACACTACACAGATACTATAAAATACATTCTCCGCAAACCTAACTATAAACTTCCAAATATAAACCTGTTTTTTAGTGCGTATTGATACAGAGTGCGTACTACCTACAGTGATTGATACTTATTATATAACTCATTATGACTAATTATTTAATTATAATGATGACAGATAGCCGGGTGAAGGTGGGGAATATATAAAATACGTATTCATGTTTTGCTGAAGAAGAGTTGAAGTTGTTTTTGAGTTGTCTCAGTTTTTAGTATAACTTTGTTGCTTTCGGAGTAGAGACCCTTGGTCCATGGGGTCCAGGCGCGGAGTCGCTTTTTCAAGAACTAGCGAGACGTCTGATCGTCGTCACTGGCGACCAAAGAGCTGGTAGTTTTCTCGCTCCAGCGCATTAGTATTGCGATTCAGCACGGGAATGCTGCCAGCATCGTTGGTACAATGCCGCGGGGACCACACTTTTTAGATTTACTTTAGGTTATTATTATTATTTTAGATTTATTAAATTTTAGATGTAATTTAGTTTTAGTTTTATTGTGTATTTATTAAATTTAGTTATGTACCTTACTAGGTAATAAAGTTATTAGTTTATTTTGCAGTTGACTACGCTGCAAAAAATTAAAAAATAAACGTGCAGTCGCTTTTTTAGAACTAGCGATAAGTCTGATGGAAGCGAAGTCACTGGCGGCCAAAGAGCTGGGTAGCTTTCTCGCGAAGCGCATTAGTATTGCGATTCAGCGCGGAAATGCTGCCAGCATCGATTGGTAGATTTATTAAATTTTAGATTTAATTTAGTTTTAGTTTTATAGTGTATATACTTAATTTTAGTTAAGTAATTATCTGTTATTTTTTTTAAAATAAACTAAAAAGTGAGAAGATTTCTAAAATACTACAAATAAATCACTGCTAAAGTCTCACCGCAGATGATCCTGTATTGATCTGCAGGTAAAATCCAATGCCATATTTGCATAAATAGATAATATTGTTACCATCTTTGAATATATGTCGGTGCTCACAAATACGTTCCGATAAAATATTATTATCTCCGCAGTTTGAGAGCGATATTGAAAGATATGCGCTCAGATACAGATATCTTATCGTATCTGCGTATTGTGTGATTCCCTTAAAACCTATAAATCAATTTGTCAATATTACGCTACCTTTAAATGACGTTATAGATATCGTAAATGAGAGGATGTATATTATTGTTTCTCTAAAGAATGTCGGGGATCAGATAAGTTCCATAAAAGAAGCAGCGTTGTAGACGGTCGCCATCACGTAGCACGATATACATAACTATTTTGTATCGTATGGATTAGTAATCATGGTCATCATCGCGGTGGTAGCAGTACTTCTGTAGCAGCGACGCAGACGAGCAGCCCGCTCGTCTTCCTAGCAGCAGCGGACCGATAGTGTGCCCATAAGCAGTGTGAATGTTTGTGTTTCAGTACTAGATCAAAGTGACAGAGTGAGCGTGAGTGAACAAATTGAACAACCCCTGGGGAGCATGTTCGATCCATTACCTCGAACACTGCTGATGCAGCGATTCAGCGAGGCCGCGGGTGACACCCGCCGTTTTGCCTCAGTATACGATCAACTACGTATCGAAAACCACTTATTATTAGCAATTAGCTGAATAGTGAATGATCTGCCCAGTGAAATTATGGCCCTATGGTCTGGGGTAGACCGGGACAATCATGTCAGTGCTGGTGAAGGTGTCGTACTCTCCTCTCGCTTAGCCTCTGGTGTAAAATATTACTGTTTGGTATGAACCTAGACTTCTCTGGGTTCATATAAAATTCGGCATCACGCGAGTATTTCTGGTTGGCGCATACACTCCCGTAAGCTCAGCGTGTGCCCAAGAACTAGAGAAGTTTTATGAGTCTGTGAGGGATGTTCTGGATTTAGCTGAAGGGAATGAAATAGTGATTATGTGTAGAGATTTGAATGGATGGATTGGGACCAAATGAGACGGCTATGAAGCTGTTCCTGGTCCCAATGGAGATAAAAAAATGAACGAGGCAGGTAAGTCGATTCTAGATTTATGTATGAAACGAAACCTCCTCGAATACATTATTTCATCACAAGGATATTCACACGTATACATGGAGACGGAATGACCAAAAAAGTGTGATTGATTTGATTTTAATAGATAGACATCTCCGAAATACTATAATGGATACAAGACCCTTTAGCACTCTCGCACCGCAATATTATGGAGAAGCATTTGGCCATAGAAGTTTTTCTGCGGTTATGTGTATCTTGAGAAGGCATTTGATAGGGTTGTGCGAAAAGAACTGTGGGGCATATTGCCGAGATATGGGATTGACGGTTCACTGCTCCGTGCTGTGCAGTCCACCTACTAGAATAGTTCAGCATGTGTGCGAATAGATGGCAACATGTCACCCTGGTTTGATGTCAAAATTGGTGTCAAACAGGATTGTATGTTGTCTGCTAGGCTATTTATTCTCTATCTCGATAGTTGTCTACGAGAATAAGATTAACGTATATAGGATTACGCATGAGTGATCGAGTGGTGAACTGTCTGCTGTATGCAAATGATGCCATCCTAATAGCTATCCATAACCCTTACGGTTGATGATGAAGTGTTGGAACAAGTGGATGAGATTGTATATCTTGGATGCGTTTTCAGCAGGGAAGGAAGGTACACTGCAGATGTGGAAAGACGAGCGAGTGCTGGGAATAGTGTGAATGGAGCCTTGGGAAAACTTCTTGATAGTAAAAACTTAAGCCAGAAGGTGTAGCTCGCTATACAGAATGCAGCGCTGGTCCCAACGCTTACTTATAGAAACGAGAGCTGGATATAGCAGAGAGAGCATGAAAGTAGAACAAACGCGGTCGAGATACGAGTGTTGCGCAAAATTTGTGACGTAACGCTTGTAGGCCGTATTCGCAATGATGACGTGAGAAACAGAGTTGGTCTAAAAGAGAGCGTCAGTGTTTAAATAAGAAGAGGCATGCTCTATTGATTGGCATATGTAGAATGAATGCAGGATGAAAGAATGATGAAGCAGATATACAATGCAAAAGTGGAAGGATGTAGGAGTCGAGGAAGACCAATACTTACCTGGCATGATTAAATTGGCCGTGTTCTATCAGAAGATGATGTCAGAAGCCTTAGAATCCAGCGTGCGTGTGTGAGAAGAACAATTAGTGTTATAGAAACGAGTGAGGTATGTAATGGTCGAGTCAAGTGGCGCTCGGTTCTTTCTGCCTACCCCTCAAATCCCTTGCGGGGTGAAGTTGGAGATGGATAGCTGAGTAGTCGAATAAATTACAGTAGAAGTCAGTATTTTGTATTATTCATACAGGCTATACAAAATTCAAGGTCGCGAACCTTACAATAATATTGGTTAAAACAAAGCCGATCATCAAACATTCGATCGAAATCGATACAAAGTAATTAGATGAATTTGTTACTTTTAATCCACTTAGTCAAGATTGACGTTTATTACATTTATATATATAGATATATATATAATTATAAACATTTGCTAAATAAATAAAGTAATATATTCCAAAAGTTTTCGAAAATAATTAAACGGATACGGAAATAATATTTTTTTTTTAACATTGGTGCATGCCAAATTTGACAACTTCAAAGATTCTAATTTCTATCATCCTTCTCCTTCTTGACTCGTCTATTCTTTGACTTGACGTATAAAATTGACACAAAAATTTGTCAAAATACCGTTTAAAGTTATTTGCCTTTTACTCCATTGTTTCTTTTGTGTTTTCTCGTGTTCCACAGGTTTGTTTTATTCACCACATTGTGATATTTCCTATGAGTGAAGTAGACGAGATGCAGTATGCATGAGCAGTGCGTCGATCGTTTGTGACTTGTGTGTATCGTAAGAGCTCTTGACCTTATGCCACTGATGGCTTTGTGTTTTATGTTGTGTAACGAAGCCAAAACTAAAACACGGCCGATGCCAAGTTTCATGTTATTGTATCGTCAACTCTCCAATCTATAAAAACAGATAATTTCCTTCCTTCTCAGTGTCAAATTTTCGATGAAGAAATACTGGCAAACTTTAGTAATGTTCTCTTGCATTTTATTCTCTCTCACGTTGAAATCAACACTAGGTCACGTTAACATAGTACTATGTAGGTAATCCTGTGTTGTTTTAGGTCACGAGTGGCCCGTATTTATGAGCCTCGGCCGCCGTCCCTCGTCTGCGCGACGCGCGCTCGTGCAAACATCATCCTAACAGTATAGAATCTCAGAGGATGCGAACCTCATAGTTGTTAAGCGGCGGGTGTACTGCACTGTGTGAACTTGCACCCTCAATGCAATATTTGATAATACAATGAGTGAGGAGGCACAGAGAGATGCGAGCAACAAGGTCGCATCGAGCGCGGACGAGGAGGGCGCCCGCCACCCCGAGGAACACCTCGCCGCCTCCACCACTGTGCCACATACACAACTCACACAGGTATGTCTATGTAATTCCACTGACGCAAGTTCTGTGTCTATTCTACAAAAGCGCTGTCTACGTATTATTACACTCACTGCCCCGAGAATCTCGTGTCGATCTTTATTTGTAAAATATAAAATCCTAACAGTTACAGGTCTATATATTTTTGAATTGTGTCGGCTAGTTAAAAATCATCCTAGTTACTTCCAAAAACTGGGCGATGTACCGTTATGTCTCGCGCTGTCTGAATAACATAACCATCCTTACTACCAAAATAATGCTTTTTACATGGCGATTAAAGTATTCAATCATTTACCAAATACACTGAAGGCCCTCCAGGAAGGTAAATTTGAAACCCAGTTAAGCAAGCTGCTAATCGTGAAAGCCTATTACAATGTCAAAGAATATTTTAGTGACAAACTTTAAATTTTTTATTTTATATTATTTGGGAGTCTTACAGCAAAATAATTTAATATATGTTACCAATAAATAACAATAACAAGACTCCACTTTATTAGGATTATAGGCTTTCAATTAATTGTATAGGTTATTATTATTGTGACATTTATTTTTATATGTTCTTATTGTTAATTTAGTGCTATATTCGTAGATTTAATGTAATTTCAATTCTATTATTATTTATTGTACTGTGACATCCAGAATCTGAAATCACAAATACCTTGTAAAGGTGATTTGTTAACATAATATACTACCACCTTACGTGACCTGCAATGTGTTCGAATTATGTAACAAATCTTATGTGATTAAATGAATATGAATATGTTCTCGCTCAACCTTAGCACTGTACTGCGAACTATTATTGACAGTTTTTGATTGAGGCTCGGAAACAGCTTGATGAATGAACCTTAGTCTTCACACACTAACACTGGGAACTGCTAGTATTGGATTTGGAGTATCTATTTTAACCAATATTTTAAAATAATTTCATTTAGGGTAACACTAATTCATTGCCATTTTTCTGTAATAGAGATGTAGCTTCTTACTAACTGCAGAGATCCCGTGCTGCACTGTCACCGCGGACATGGGATCTGCACATACATCTACTTGTCATCATGTTTGATTCACTGTGATTCATCCATTTCACTGTCACTCCAACCTACTACTAAGGCCTGTCTACCTTCTGTAATGCTCTCTCTCTGGCTATCCCGCAAGAGACTTGAAGTGAAATTATAGATAGATTATTGTTATCAAAGATATTTCATTTGAAAATTAAGTTTCTGAATGATGAGAGTATGTATCACTTGTTAATGTTTATTATATTGACAATCATGTATATTTGTATACCTTTCTTTTGGACTTTATATAAACTTATATTACTAATTTATTTGTAATAGTCGTTTCGGGTCATTCTCATTTTTATTGTAATTTTTTATTATTACAAAACACATAATTATTGCACGTGATTTACTAAATTTGTAATAAAATTATTGTAATGGCTTACATTTAATTTTTGTAGTTGACTCTTTTTATTTGAAGTATGTATAGCCCTAGCAGGTGTTGTATGCTTGTTGTGTAATAGTATTATATATACGACGCTGCCGTTGGTTCCAGATGACAGCGAGCTCGGCGCCGCCGCCCGGCGACAATGCCAAGTGGATCTGTGAAGTGTGTACATATGAAAATTTCCCACTCTCACGAAAGGTAGCCGTTTTTATTCTATGTCATTAGGATTGATTTTTTTTAAATTTTTCATAACAGCATCAAATTGAAGATGTGACAATGCAAGTAACATTATTAATAACCTATAAAACTACAGCAGTCAATCTGAAAGCGAACACTGACTGTATGGTCAATTATGACATTAATATTGAACCAGCAAAATATAACAATAACAAGATCAAGTGAAGTCTCAACAAGGATGCATGGGTATTGATTGAATATTATGAAACGAAATTAGATTATCAAATGAGCCAGGAGTACTCTGAACCACAATTAAACAAACAGAATGTTTTCAAACAAATATGAATGCAATGTGAGGAGTCTTAAAATGGTTGTTTAAGAACAAAGAAACTTCAAAAGCAAAGAAATAATTATTGCAGTGTCGTTGTTTGAATATTATTGTTTACTGAATGTCTACTAGACGTGGTGAAAGGTTGAAGCTATCAAGGTTAATTTTTCTTAACTTAAGCAAAAAAGTTAGAAGTAAAAATAAGTTATGTTTACCGGTACATTGGCTTGCTAGGACTGGTAGATCTTTACTTGTAAATTGTATTTGATTTTATAATAAGTTTCCTGAAACAGTTCTGTCCTTTCCTGACAATGTATTTAAAAAGCACATTAAAAATACCCTCCTGTAAAAGGGCTTATTATAGAATTAATGAATATGTAACTGACAAAGATGTCTGGAAATAATTCAGCACAGACTACCTGTCCTTAATAATCTTTAATTTTACCATTTGATATCATTATTGTACCAATATGCTTATGTGAATTTTTTGTAATATCTAATTGACAGTTTTAAAAGAGACCTATATTGGCAAGTTTCTTTCGGCATTTCTTCTTCGCCAATGGTCATTTCCGAAATGCTAGCAGTATAAAAATAGAAAAAAAGTGAAGTAAGAGAATTATAAAGATACACTAAGATTATATTTAAAAAAATTTAAGACGTGTCTTAAGTGTCCGCAAAGGCCCATTGGGAAATAAAGAATTTTTATCTTTATCATATATATTTTCAAAAACAATTTTGTCCAAATAAATATAGTGCTGTAAATCTTATCATTCAGTACCAATACTGATCATGTAAAAGATAAACATAAAAGATAAAAATTCTTTATTTGCCTTTAGACCCTCACGGGCACTTAGACACGTCTTATATTTTCAATATTATATCCTATTAATTTTTTAAGTTTTTCTCAGTTTTAATCTACCAGCATTTCAAATGACCATTGGCAAAGAAGAAATGTCAAAAGAAACTTGCCAATGTAGGTATTTTGTTTTCCAAATCATCTTATGCATATTACAATAAATATAATAATATGACAGTATAATGCAATTGCAACATATAGAGATAGCAAGTGGCGTAATTACAGTTATATTAATACAGGTGCTGAATCATTTCCATACATCTCTGTCAGTTAGATATTCTTCGATTCTATAATAACCCTTCTTACATATAGATATTTTTGATGTGCCTGTTGAACATATTGTCAGGCAAGGACAGAACTGTTTCAGATAATTTATTATAGAATCGAATACTATTTACAACAAAAGATCTATTAGTCTTAGCAAGCCGATGTACTGCCATATGCAATCTATTCCTGCTTCTAAGATTTTCACTACATTTTGAAGACAAATTTATATTTTTACGAGCATACATTATGTTCTCATAAATGAGAGGTAACCCTAAGGATATTTATTTCTTTGAATAGTTCTCTAAGTGATTCCCTGGAGCCCATGTTATAAATAGAGCGGATAGCTCTCTTTTGTAATATGAAAATAGTTTCAATATCAGCTGCTCTCCCCCACAACAGTATACCATATGACATAATGCTGTGAAAACAGCTGAAATAGATTAAGCAAGCAGTAACCACATCCGTCAATTGTCTAATTCTCCTAACTGCGTATGCGGCAGAGCTAAGCTTACTGGCCAGTTTATTTAACTGTGCAAAACTATGCAGCACCCTATTATATTATGAGCTATATATCCGTTGTGACGCGCGCCGCCTGGTCATCTTTCCAGTGCACGATGTGTCGCTTCTCGAAGCCTCTCCTCGGTGAAGACATCTTCAAACTGCAAGACGGCGCCAGCGCTCTGCCCGCTCAAGATGTCTGCGGTAATAATATTTGTCAAAAGACGATGTGTTGGCGTTCTGCCGATTGATAAATAAATTAATAATCTGTTTTGGTGGCAGGTGCTGAAGCGGTTTCCGACCGTATGAAGACGCTGAGGATATCGTCTCCGCAGGGGCAGCCGGGCGCCTCCTCAGCCAACAAGTGGCCTTGTCTTGTAATTCGAGTTCTTTTTTATTAATTTATTATGTACATTAAATACCTATTATTTAATTGACGATCTGAAAAATGATCCTGGCAAGTTTCTATCATCATTTTATCTACACTAATATTAAATTCTGATTCCCCAAATACAAATGTAAAGTCATTTACTACTAGGAGTCCAAAATTTAAAAAAATAATTTTTTGTATTCTGTATGATTACATTTCAAAGTTCTGAGAAAGTCTTAATTTTATATCACCCTCAATACTACAATGAACTTCACTATTCATTGCTGTTTTTGTCAGTTGCCACTGTTAATCGTGACAACATATGCGGCGGTGGTGTCAGCGAGTGATAATAGTCGGTGCGTGTAGCATGTTGTTCGTTGGTTCCAGACGTGTACGTACGAGAACTGGCCGAAGTCCCTGAAGTGCGCCATGTGCGGGGGCGGGGGGCCGCCGCCCTCCACCGCCTCCGCTCCGCCGCGGCCCGCACTTGGTGAGCATTCTGCACTGCCTTTACGTTATTGATCTTTTATCGCTGTACTTCAAGCCATATTCATTGAAGCCGACGTCGCACAGTGTGTTAGAAAACTCCAATTCTGTTTCATATTTTTTTAATAATACGATAGTTCAGGACAAACATCAGACTAAACTCCTGCATCGGTACGACTTCTAGATTTTTTTTAAATATGTCAGATTTCGCCTATATCCTGTCGTCATGAAATTCAAAAATAATGTTTTAAAAATGACTAGACTTGTTGATTTAATATTGATTATGATAAATGAATGTACATTTAATAACATTCCTTCTTACAAATTTTCATGGATTTACTGTAATTAGTTAGGGAAATTTAAATATTTTTGTCATTTTTGATATTATACGGTAGCGTAAATATGCTTTTATGACCAGTAATCAAAACCATAATGTAATTCCGCGTTAATCAGAAGTTGTAAATAAAATTATTGTTTTTGCTCAGCGTCGTCTCTCATCCATCCATAACTTCACACCAAATCCCTTGCGGGGTAGGCAGAGAGAACCGAGCGCCACGTGACTCGATCGTTACATATCTCACTCGCTTCATTAACATTCATTGCTCCTTGTTGTTGTTGTCACTCATATCCCGTATGTAGGCAATGAGGCATATTTCATGACCCGGATATAGGCGAACATTGACATTTTTTTTTAAATCTAGAAGTATCGATGCGGGAGTTTAAGTCTGATATTTGTCATGGCCTGAACTATCGTATTTTTGGAGAAAAAAAATAATGTGAAACAAAATTGGGCATTCTAACCTACTGGGTCGTCGCGGTTTAGCTAAACATTATTTTTGTATTTCTCGATTCGACATTTGCGATGTTTGTGGTAGACGGCAGGATTCTTTAGGCACTTACCCTTACGGACTTTGTCACGTGGAGGTCGTGTTGAGAGAGTACTTTGTTTCGCGGCAGGAATAAACGAGATCTGCAACAGCGAGCACTCGCCACCGCAGGAGCTGGAGGCGGGCGCGCGCCGCTCCAAGCGCCGCCCCAACAACGCCGACTGGCTCTGGCTGCAGGCCTGCCTCGGTCAGTACCACCCTGCTACTGCAACTCTTGTCTTGTATAACGATGCGTGAACAGGGTAATAATAAATAATCTAGCCCCAAAATGAACGAAGCTTGTGTTGTGGGTGTTGTACAACCGATAAACATACGTAAATACATTTCTTTATACTTCTTATACATAGAAAACACCCTGACCAAACAAACAGACATGTTCATTCACACAAATGTTTGTTCTGTGTGGGAATCGAACCCAAGAGCATTGGTGTCAAAGTAGCTTCACCAACCACTATGCAACCGAGTTTGTCAAAATATGAAATTACAAATGAGAACTAACTTTTGTTTACGTAACTGAGAATATATTGTAAGGTAGTGCTGGCGTGCACACTCCTTATGTGAGTGGTCAATAAAAGATGGTGCTGGTTTTACAACGCATTTAATAACGCGACCAGTTTACTGGCGCGACCGCGACACAGCGCTGCGCGTTGACCACTGGTCTACATAAAGTAATTAGGTTACAACTGCATGGCAAGCAAATAGGTAATATATCCCCTACAATATCATTTACATAACGTAAGTCACGTCTCGGGCAGTGGTTACAGTACGAGGTTCTTGAAAAAAGCGTAAATAAGTTTTCACAGGGCCGGTAACGCGGGAGTGACACCCATGATTTTGCAAGTGCTTATGCTTACCATGAGGCAGGGCGTACGCTGGTTTACCACCTATCTACTTTAAAAATATAAGCATGTGTAACACACGTGATATTTTAAGTTAATTTGGTTTAATGTGTCAATAGGCGTGGTGGAGGGCTCGGCGCGCTGCGTGGAGGCGTACCTGGCCGGCGGCGGAGACCCCGCGCGAGCCCTCACCGCCAGCGAGGTGGCGCTGCTGGACCGGGCCTCCGCCTTCGACACGGGCCACACGCTCATACACCTCGCCATACGGTAGGTACCTACTCGCTGCACGACCCTGCCGCCTTGTCAATATGCTACCGCAGCGGCCATTCTCCCCACAGTGCTTGTGGATATTTGCAACAGCGGGGAGCTTCATTCAAACACGAACACGAGACTCCTCGACCGACAATCCCACCTGCGACAACTCCGGCACGATCTAGAACACGCACTCATGGCATGCGGCGGGCGCGTGTTCGTCCGGGACGATATCTGTTGTCGTGGACTTCCTAGCTTTCTACCTATATGCTCACGCTGAGTCCCCGCGGAGCGGCCACGTGACTAGCTCCACACACCACACTTGCATCTTTTCGTAGCTCTTTTTGTGCAGTCTATATTTAGTGTACTCAAATATAGCTAATTATGCTAATAATCTATCTATCTATGTACACGGCAAGTCCTATGCGGGATCTAATAAGTGTATTGACCGTCTGCGGCGTACTATAATTAAGATCATAATTAATTTGATCGAGTAAGAGACTGTTTGCTAGAGCAATATTCGATTTTATGAAAGAGCGGCGTGCCATCGTTTTGGTCGCTCGCTATAGCTGCTGAGGGATATTTCTGTCGATTGTGCGCAAAATGGGTTGCCAGCTTCTTCAAAATCAAACGTGTGCCAGCGGATGCATGAAACTCGTCGATGGCAACGCTTCGACACAATTTCTGATGCACATCAATGTTATGTTGTCAATGTAATGTAACTAGCTTACTGCTCGCGATCGGCCTAGTATGCTACTACCGAATAGTAGCATACTAGGCCGATCGCGAGCAGTAAGCTAGTTTGACAAACTAAAATAATCGACTGAATTGATTCCCATCATAGAAGAAAGACGTCAAGTCTTCAATAATTCTATTACAGATTTCAGAGACAAGAAATATTGGCGACATTGCTGTCTCGAATATCAGGAGGCGGGCCGGGCGTCAAAAGATCTCCTTCGTATATTGGTGAGTTGCAGATGTAAGCCTCCATTATAAAACCTGGACTTTTTCTGAATCTTGCAAACACAAACACAAATATTGGACGACGTCTCTGTGATTGGTAACGTGAAAACCGACAGCGACCCCTGCGTACTAGCATTTTAGATATCAATGTCAGACTGGAAAGGACTCATCTGATGAACTCTACGAAAGTCTACTTACTCTACGGCCCTCAACAACCTATATCCAAAACCCCCACAGCTTTCAACTTGAACTCCAGAATCGCTTCCAAAGCCTGAAGGACCGCGTCGCCATCTTCGAGCTAAATAATGACCTGGTGGAAACTGTCCCTGTGGTAGGCTCTAAGTTCTGTGTCCGGCGGTGTCCCTGCGTCGCATTGGTCTCTGTGTACATTGGAGTGTTGAGAAGTATATTCTTATATACTCCTAAACATTTTAATGAACCTCAGCACGAAACCTATCCAAATACACAAAGGTATGAGACAAGCTTTTAAAGTTCCTGGACTGGATGCTGGCCTCAACGACAACAGCACCTACGTCGAGAATATCTCTTGTCTTCGATTTGCCTATGACAATTAATAATTGTGGCGGAACAGCTGGTGGACATGGGCACCCAACGAGTCTTAATGTGAACATAGAGAAAACGAAAATTATAGCGTATATACATTGAGTACTCACTTCAGTTACAGATGGGAATTCCGCTGACGAAGTGGTTAACAAGTATATCTACCAGTGACATACGGTCAGCTAGGTCCTAGGTCCATGAAAAAGGTCTTTCGTCGAATCCAACTCGGATAGGCGGGCAGCGTTCGGCAAATTGTGAAAGATCTTGCCTGACTTACCTACCATCACCAAATTGATCGTGTGCTATTAGAAGGTGATGTCAGCAGCCTTAGAAACCGGCGAGCGTGCACGAGAAGAGCAATGAATGTTAAAGAAGAGAGTGAGGTGTGTAAGGATCGAATCACGTACTGCTCGGGAAGTTCTAGAAATGTCTCCAGACGAAAGTCTGCGGCCAGTGTGTTACCAGTGGTGACTTACAGCACAGAACGTAGGTAGGTAACGTTGCAGAGGTGCGGTGGGGAGGCCCGTGTTCAGCAGTGGCATAAATGTGCGTCACAGAAGTGGAAGTAGCTTAAAGTGTTCATTTATTGTTTGTAATGTATTCTAGCTCCGGACTTAGCGTCTGCGATCCGTCGGCACATGGCGGGCTGCATCCGTCAGAAGAAGGGCAGCTTCCCGTGCCGGTATATCAACGAGTTCTGCACCTTCTTTCTGCCCGCCGGTGAGTGTCCACCTTTAAACTGACATTATGAACACAAACTATATGACTATTCCATGTACGAGAGTTTCTCGTTACTCAGTTATTATTTTAGATCTGTATTGGATGATATCGGTCAATGGTGTTTTAAATATCGCTATAAAAACAAATTAAAAATTCAACATACTCCTAGCATGAATACAATTCAATACAGTAGTGAGACGTGTGTCAAGTATGAATAATAAATAGTGGTTAATAGATTCAGGCGTTATTTTGCGAAAGTCAAATTTACATGCAATTTCATCTAATCTGCTTTGTGTGCTTCCGCCACCAATTAATTCATGCGGCCTAGCGCCGGCCGGCACCCACCCACTACTGTTAGTACGTGCAACATGCCGACGCTGCCATGGCTGCTCCGGTAGTCTCTGCCTCGGCTGCTGCGGTCGTCCGCCATCTGGAACAGAATCCGCATGCCCCCACCACCACCGTCGCTGCACCGGTGGACTATTAAATATCTTTTCGCTCACACCATCCACTCCCACCCTCAATTCAATATAAAGGAATGCACTGCGATGGATTTGTCACTTGTAGCATGTTATTCTTACGATTAACGTCCACAACGTCTGATGATGCCTCGTGGAGAGGCGAAACACGTGTCGCAACAACGACCAGGCTAGTCGTGGCAGCGACGGTGGTGGTGGGGGCATGCGGATTCTGTTTCAGATGGCGGACGACCGCAGCAGCCGAGGCAGAGACTACCGGAGCAGCCATGGCAGCGTCGGCATGTTGCACGTACTAACAGTAGTGGGTGGGTGCCGGCCGGCGCTAGGCCGCATGAACTAATTGGTGGCGGAAGCACACAAAGCAGGTTAGATCAAATTGCATATAATAAATAGTGTTACGACCTTTGATGTCTGAATGCCAAGATACAAATAGCCTAATGGAAATAATATAATTTGTAACTTTAAATTGGGTCGTCTCGTCGGGCAGACATCGAGGAGCTGCCGGCGGCCATCCAGGAGCAGCTGTTCTCGGAGCTCCTGGACCGCGACGCGCAGCAGACGCTCGAGGCCGACCCGCCGCTCATCAACTGGAGCCACGAGCTGACCATCACGCTGGGTGCGTACGTGCGCGCGCACACTACACTATTCCCCTGACGAATTACACTGGTTCATCCACACTGAACGCACCGTGTTAGTAAATGTCAGGCAGTCCACATCGATGTCGCATGTCCGTCGGTCAAATACAACTATTTGTTATTTGAATATGTCTGAATGTCAATCTGTCTGAACTCAAAAATCTGAATGTCAGGTTACCTGACAAATAAGGGTTAGGGTTAAGAATATTTTATTTCTCATAAAGAATATACATAATTCACTTCCTGAGAAAACATTAAAATTACATTTATACAATGATATTTATAAACGTGTAGTGAGCGCACAGTAGATAGTACAGTAAATGATTATAACAATCCTGTCGGGGGGTATATCTAATAAAAGTGATATCGGCTGATTTAACGTAGCGATAACAAAGTGAAACATGAAGGTGCATCGTCTATTGTTTACCTTACCAAGCAAACACGGATATAAAGCACACAGTGCGTACTTGCATACTGGATTTGTTATGTTTTTGTGTGATTGATATTTTGCTATAGAGTAATTTCGCATGTATACCCGTATGTATATTTATATTTTAAGTGGTGTATATTTTATTATTAATTATTTACATGCATAGTATATTTGTTTATTTAATTATAATTTTATTATAGGTATAATATTTATTTGGTTACATATGCATATATATATATATATATATATATATATATATATATATATATATATATATATATATATATATATATATACATACATGCACGCTTATTAAACATATCCGTACGTAAAATATAGACATTATTATTTTGATAAATGGCTTTTACGATCCGACGTCTGAAATATATGTTTTAAGTTGTCTTTTAAAACTAGTTATTGATTCCGTATTTCTTATATCAGTTGGTAGTTTGTTATATATTTTCACTCCTTCATATTCGATATTCTTTTTGCCGTAATTAGTTCGTGGAGCGCGCGATATTATATGATTGGCACTTCGTAGTTTCATTTTTTGGAATTGATGTTTTTTGCGAAATGATAGTAACGTGTGGATCTGGTTATTTAAAATTTTGTGAATTAGTATACATGTATAGTACATGTATGTCTGTTTAATGGTCATTATTTTAGTTTCCAGGTATATTTTTTTGGTCGGTGTCCGAAAATTATAATTAAATAGGGATTTTACTAGTTTGTTTTGAGCTATTTGTAATGTTTCTAATTCCGATTTAGCTGCTGTACCCCAGACCTCAATTAGATAATCTATATGTGGTTTAATTAATGAATTATAAATAATATATTTGACATTACGCGGAAGACATTTAGCTATACTACGAAAGATGCCGGTTGACGATGTCAATTTTGCTTCACTCTGCACTCTGCTTATTTGTCAACATCTGTGACCTTTTACATTTCATTAGAGCTTTTAAGGCTCCGATATTGATTGCGCATTGCTTTTGCCAAATATTGACTAGAATTTTCTGAGCTCGTTGGTGGAGTCGTTAGCAAAAATACTTAAACATTATAGCTCTTGAGTTCGATTCCCACAGAAGATAAATATTGCTGACAAACATGTATATTTATCTTGGTCTGGATGTTTTCAAGAGGGCTAGGTCTCATCAAAGCAGCCAGCCCGGACTACTTCCACTTTACAGAAAGACCGCAGTCAAATAACAACTCCCTAGAGGATTGTCGAGTTTGTGCAAATGAGTGAGGTTATCAGTAAGCTAGGAGTTGCTGTGTTATCGGCTGGAGTAGGAAAGCATAAGTGCTGTATCACTAGCGTTCATATGTTACGGTAACCACATCTCATGCAAGCATACGCATGCCAACGTTGTATTTAAAAAAAAAACAATGTATGTTGATGGAAATAACTGAAGTATTTGTAATGTTTATACACGTGGACGTGACAAGTGCAGCATACAGCGCTGCCGTCAACGTTGGTTCAATTCGGCACGTCCCAATTGAGTGACGTCGTGCTTCTCAAATTATGAATGGTGTAATTTAATATATTTAATACGCTCGGCTATTTCGTTAGTTGTTTGTGCGAGCCGCTGAGAGTGAGCCAGTGTTTGATGTGGGCAGGGTCCCGGCTGTACGCGCTGTGGAACCGGTCGGCGGGCGACTGCCTGCCGGACGCCGTGTGCCAGGCCGCGTACGGCGTCTTCGACCGGCACAACGCGCTGCGCGCCGCGCTCGCCGACACGCTGCACCACGCACAGCGCAGGTCGGTCGCCATCCACCGCTACACCACGTCGCCATTGGGCCCCGCGAACTCATAAAAGTCATACATAAACCAGTTGAGAATGCGCAAGCTTGCATTGCCAGAGGAACATCTGGCTCGTCAATTATATAACAATTCAAAATATATATATTTTTTAATTTGTCGGCCATTTTGACCATGTTCCTTAAGAGATAGGAACGGTGTTCCTGAACATTCCTATTCTACTTTTTATGCTGAATCCGAATCTGAACTTAAAATTCTAATATTCGAAAAAAAGAGGCTGATATTCGTGTTAGTGTGCACATACCAAGTTTAGCTTGTTCTCCAACCCGCTTCATACGGTCAATATATTTAAAAACTTTTTTCCGGGAACCAATCCCGATTAACAGCGTTAATCTTCGCAACTTTTAATCGGTTAAACAAAATCGCAACATCAATAACAAACTCGTGTTTCAAGCACGCGCGATCTTTATCGGTGTGTGTGCAGTCTGTACGCGCGCTGGGCCGGCTGGGAGGCGCGATGCGCGGCGAGGCTGCAGTACGCGCCGACGGAGGGCCAGCTGCGCGCGGAGTGGGCGCGGCTGGCGGCGGGCGCGGCGCGGCCCGGCACGCCGCTGCACCAGCTGCACGTGTTCGCGCTGGCGCACGTAACGCGCCGCCCGCTCATCGTGTACGGCGTCGACACCATCCGCTCGCACCGCGGGGAGCCCGTCGGGTACGCGCGCTTCCAAGGTACCGTGCACTGCATCTCAACTAAAATTAATAGATATTATACATTTATTTGCCATTCGATGTTTATTTTTTCAATTTATTCGTTATTTTTCTCAATTTGTTTCATTAATAATATCGCTATGTAAATTCATTTTAAGTTAATAGTTTTGAAGTAAGGTCCTAAAGTAACCGGCGAGTTATGCTTCCTTTACGAGTAGTAATTTGATTGATTCCAATTGACGGTATTCGACACGGCGGTCTGTTCTCGACGCTGGGCGTTTAGTCGTTGTCGTAATGTACATTACGGTACGATAGGTTTGTTTAAGAAGGCATTGTACCGGTGAGCCGTCCGCAGGTATTTACCTGCCGCTGCTGTGGGACCCGGAGTTCTGCTGCAAGTCGCCGCTGTGCCTGGGCTACACGCGCGGCCACTTCTCGGCGCTCGTGCCCGTCGAGCCGTACTCGCAGCGCCACACCTACATCTGCAGGTACGTGCCGCGGGCCTGATCTCGAGAGTGCGGCCGTGCCCACCTCGTACAGTGTCACATCTCCACATCTCCGTCTCACAATTCATCGTGATGCGGTGCACTATAATGATTATAACACACACTGCATGCTATTGTCCGGCCGGAAACAAACCAATGAATTATTGACGTATATGTTATTAACGCTCGTGGGTTCGATTCCCACACAGGACAAACATTTGTGTGCATGTACAAGTCTGTTTGTCTTGGGCTGGGTGTTTTCTATATATCATAAGTATGTATTTACAATATATATACGTTTTATGTAAGCTCAGCATATTGTCTCCGCTTCGCCTGATGATAAGCGGAGACGCCGAGTTTTCTTGAAGCTGTTAATATGAGTCTCTCGATGTAGTTTCGTTGGTTAGGTTACAGCGAATATCCATGCCTAGTATATTAAGACCATCTCGCATACTGAGGGAAGCGCCCTGAAGACCGGAAGAAAGTTTTCATCCACCCAGAGGATGGGAAAGGTGGAATCCTCTAGGCAGCGCAGACGGCGACAACATACATCCGAGCGGACAAACAGACCCCGGCTTTCGCGAGGAAATTCTCCTCAAGCATGTTACCGGGATACTGGAGGTAGGACGTGGCCGCTGGACGCTGGATCTGTGTCTCCGTCAGGAAGAGCATGGCGGGCCGTGCCGTCTCAAGGAGTTGCTGGACGGCATTAAGGTTTGAGTGGAGTCCGCGAATGTTAGCGAACTCAACTATGAACAGTGTAGTGGGGGAGTGCACCGCTGTGAGACCATGTATCCTTAATTGAGCTGTCACGAGAGGAAGTGAAGCGGTAGAGAATAGCCTTGAAGAAGAAGCGCGCTGGACTGTTTCTCCATTAGTTTGTCAACAAAGGAGCTGTACTGATCCGTCGGACGGAAGGGCCCCCGAACCCCCGGAGGTAGTCGCCGGGTCCCCACCGTCCAGTCACCAACCGGCACGACGATTTACCCCGGGATTATGCGCGGTATGAAAGGCTAGCCTCTCGAGGGTGGTTAGTCTTGATCGGGCCCCTGTACTATACCGCGGGCGGCCAGCGGAATAACCGTTTCAACGGGTCTCCCTGGCCGACGAGTCAGCTCTTTCCTGACAATGGATAAACAGAATCTACCACTATTCCCGCAATATCGCGTCAATAATCTCCCGAGCACTGGTTATACACCAGCTGATCCCGAAACGCGACGTATTCATAGGTTACAGCTTGTAATTTTCATTCGCGGAAATACAAGCGCACTCGAAATTCATTATTCTTTATTTTATACTACGTCGGGAGGCATACAAGCGTACGGCCCGCCTGTTGTAAAGCGGTTTCCGTAGCCTATAAACGTAATACATTAAGTATTACTCGCACGATGCCACCTCTGCTGCTAACATAGCAACTCCTTAGGAGCTTACTGGAGACCTAATTCACACGCAGGAACATGACAATTCTCTATGGAGTTGTTATTTGGCTGCGGTTTTCTGCGAGGTGGAGGAACTTCCCCAGACGGGCTGCTTTGTTGCGCCCATCGTGTACGCCTGGAACACCTAGTCTATGGCGGTATTTATTAAAAACTACTATTCCTTTAAAATATTCTTAAGGTGCTAAAATTTGAAATACTTAAAATAAAAAAGTCCATCATTGTCCAATAATATGTTATTATTTTCACAGTGGAAGTAGCGGGTCTATCACAAGGTTGGGCACTGACAAGCAAACTGAACTCTTCTTTGTGTAATTATACATTAATTTCTAAGTATTTTTATGTCTTTTTTTATCTTAATGTATACACATTGCAGGGAGCAGCAGGAGGAGGACGAGGGCACGGCGTTCCTGCCGCTGACGGACTCGGAGGGCAAGCTGCTGCCCGTGCACTTCCTCACCTGCGACGAGGTAACCACTGAATACTTCGATGTCGTGAACTGAAAACAACTCTTGTCGTATTCGAGACTTGTTGTCGATGCGCGCCACGCGCCACTCATCCGTAGATGGCACTTTTATTATTTAAGAGACACAAATGTGAGATAGATAAAATGACATTTTGGAGTGAAGTCTTAAAACTATTATTACCCTTTTTTTTATACTACGTCGAGAGGTATACAAGCGTACGGCCTACCTGATGTAAAGCGGGTACCCTCTAGGGAGTTTGTTTGTAGAACTTTATTGCATAAATGTTTACATTTATAAAATGTTGGAATTTGATTTGCAAAGGCGGGCTTATTCCTTCGAGGAATCTCTTCCAGCCAACCATTGCTTTTGAGTTCCTGAGTGGAATAATGTATGGCGGTGGTAGATAAAAGTTTATATAAGGTTAACATAATAACTAAATTGATGCCAACATATATTAAGAAAATTCAGAAAGGATTTTCACGTATATGCATTTATGTACATATTCATATAGACATTTAAATGTATATACACCCGGGCACAGATACATACATACACACTAATGGATAACGATAGAATACAAACAAATGTTTAATATAATTGAATAAAAATAATACATAATGCAAGCTCAATGTCTCGCAGAAGTACCTACTGAAAAAGTTTTTTAGATGTTTTTTGAAAGAACTTATGGTAGGCGAAGCTCTGATCTCGAACGGAAGTGCGTTCCAGAGACGGGCGGCACGCACGGTATAAGAATTCCCGAAGGTGTTGGTCAGGGAGGCAGGCACCTTCAAGACGGGGTCTCGGCTACATCGTAGACGCTCGTCCATGATCCGGAAATGAAACCTCCTCCAGAGGTACGTTGGAAAAGAAGGATTAAAAAGAACATTATAGAGAAAGGTTAGAATGTCGATTTTACGCCGTAGCCTTATAGGCAGCCAGTTAAGTTGCTGTCGAAATTGAGAACTATGGTCATACTTGCGAAGACCAAATACAAATCGGATACATTGATTTTGAAGCCTGTCCAATTTATCCAGTAAATCTTCGGAGGGATCCAGAAAGGCTACATCGTCATAATCAAGGAGCGGCAGGAGAAGAGATTGAGCCAGCAACGCCTTGATCTCCGTTGGAAGAAAATTTTGAAGAAATTTCAGAGAGTGGAGGGAAGAGAATAATTTGCAGCTTATGACATTTATTTGGGGTCCCCAAGATAGTGTCTGATCCATGACAATTCCAAGGTTTTTAACAGTAGAATTTCTTTTTTATACCGCTAAGGTGGCAATCAAGCATACGGCCTGCCTGATGTTAAACAGTCACCGTAGCCTATGGACATTTGCAACACCAGGGGCGTCACTCATGCGTTGCCGACCCTCTTCACGCATTTCTTGAAGAACTCCATCCTGTAGTCCCTTGGAAAAACCTCGGCTGGAAGCTCATTCCACATAAAATTAAGAATAAGGAATTATTGTACCATTGTAAACAATATTTGGATAGCTTCCTGATTGGAACCTGGAAATGAAGTGAGGGCTGCCTATTACCATACATTGTGACTTTATCGCATTAAGTTTTAGGCCAAAGTTCTGTGCCCATTTTGCAATAGCGCTGAGACCTGAATTAATAGCGTCTGTAGCGTTTGAAAAGTCTTGAAGAGAGGCAGCTGTATAGATTTGGACATCATCAGCGTACAAATGAATAGAGGAGGACACATGTGAAGTAATGCCATTAACAAAAATAGAGAATAAGAGAGGTGATAACACACTACCTTGTGGGACACCCACGTTGACTTTGCACCAGTCAGATCTACAATCGTGGATTTTTACTGATTGAAGCCGGTCAGAAAGGTAAGAATGAAACCAAGAAAGAGAAACACGATAGATTCATTTGCCGAAGCACTGCTAGTAAAATTTCGTGATCAGCCATATTGAAGGCATTGGAAAAGTCAAGTAAGACGAGAAGAGTAAGAAGTTTATTATCTATATTGTTCCGAATGTCGTCAGTAATATTTATGTGAGTGCTGAAACAGTGCTGTGGCCGGCCCGAAAACCAGACTAATACTGACTCAGTAGATTATTCAGACGAAGGTATTTCGTAAGGCGATGATGCACAAAGTGTTCCAAAACCTTAGAGAGAATGGGAAGGATAGTGATGGGCCGTAAATCGGCGAAAGAGGAAGAATTGTTTTTTTTGGAAGTGGAATGATATGGCCACGTTTCCATAAAGCAGGAAAAATGCCAGAGGATAAGGAGCAGTTAATTATGTCAGCTAATAACGGAGCTATTATGTCATTGATTGTCACCATCATATCGATGCATATGTCATCGCACCCTACTGCTTTAGACTTTAAAGAGCCTATGAATTTCACCACTTCATCCGTCGAAACCAAGCTCAAAGTGATTACCGCTTAGTCCAGGAGCTGACTTCAAGTGACAGGAGCTGACTTTAAGTGACTTACAGTAGCCAATCTAGCCTGAGGTGACAAAATAGTTGCAGTTGAGCTGAAGTGTTTATTTATGTCATCAGCGTTTAAATGGAGGAATTACTGTATCTAGGCTTTCCTATACCTATCTTATTAAAAAAATCCACAATTTTTCGTGGAGACAATTGTCAATTGACGAGTGAATGAAATTCCTTTTTGCTACTCTACATTGTTTACTACATTTATTGCGCAGTGTGACATAATTGAGGCGGTTAGTGTCAGAAGGATTATTTCGCCACTTTACTTTGGCCCTGTCTCTTTTAGCCATGAGACATTTAATATCTTTGGTAAGCCAGGGGGCAGGATAGTGTTTAACTTTGGCGGACTGCAAAGGCGCATGTTTGTTATAAATAGACAGAAAAATGGAATTAAAAGCGGTAAGCTTGGAATCAGGATCTGTACCAGAGAAAACAGAGCTCCAGTCCGTCTCAGAGAAATCCTCCCGCAATGCGTCACGATTAACTGTCTTGTAATTTCGCAGCATCATCACCTTATGCTTGCGTTTAGGGGTTCGTAGTTTCATGGAAGCGAAAATAAGATCATGAGCCGAAAAAGCGGGTGCGTTGAACTGACCATGACATGCAACGATGTCGGGAGAAGAAGTGATAATTAAATCTAATAAAGAAGGAGGCCCATTATGTGGGAAATGGGTAGGACCAAGTGGCAGCTGATGTAAATCCAGAGATTGTAACATATTAATAGCATTGTTATTTGGTTGCGGTTTTCTGTGAGATGGAGGTACTACTGTACATACAAATGTTTGCCTTATGTGGGAATCGAAATCGAACCCACGTGCTAGTGTCAAAGTCGCATCATTCACGACTGAGCCACCGAGCTCGTCAAGACGATTCTAATCTCGAGAAAGGAAGGAAGGCCGACTGTAACCTACCATGATCAAATTGGTCGTGTTCTATCAGAAGGTGATGTGAGGAGCCCTAGACACCGGCGAGCGTGCACGAGAAGAGCCATGAATGAATGTCAAAGGAGCGATTGAGGTGTGCAAGGATCGAGTCGCGCGGCGCTCGGCTCTCTCTGCCTACCGCACAAGGGACTTGACACTATACAAGACTGAAGCTGTACGTTGACGCTTCTAATTTGAGCCGTACAGGAGCGACGCGCTGCAGCAGTCCCGCTGTGCACTATTAAAATTGCGAAATAACTGTGCTTGTTTTGCACGTGAACTAATCATATTTAATATTGTCTCCAAAAGTGAGATAAAGGTTTCGTACCACATGCTCTTGGCTGTCGGCGTGGAGGCATATCACATTGAAAATAGACTTCTTCCTTATGTTTCCACAAATATCTCCCAAACAAATCTAAACATTTTTTTAAATATAAATCACCTCAAGCAATCAATTAAAATGTTAATTTCACGTTGTTCCTTATGGTCAGCGTTAGCAAAACTACAAATAAACTTCTTTAAAGCTATACATAGACAACGCTACGCAAATGTCAAACTACCGTATCAGACAACGAACACACGGCAGTAAACGTGCAGCCGCAGTCAGTTATTTACTACAACGCTGGTACAATTTCGCTGCTGCTAGATCGCATTGCAGAACAACAAAACGTCAAAATGTGCGCATTTTAACACACGTCACGTAGCAGTGCAGTTGCATTTGTTTAGTAGAAATGACCTACTGTATGGTAGTCTGGCCACTCTCCTTTTCGTGACGTAGTTTATGACGGGGATCTCAATTACTCAGCGAGATGGCCGGATGACGTCGCTCTCTCTCGACATTAATAAATCGAATGCAGAAGCTGTATGACAGCGAGTTGTATTCTCTTACTGGACTCTACTGAGCAAGTTCAGACTTCGTGTCGTGACCTTCCACGAATGTGTACCCAAATGCCTAAATGGTCGGAACATCGCATCAATGGACGGACCTAATAACCTTTCTCTCCGATATGATAGAGCGTGGGGTAAACAAACTCCCGGCCCACCTGGAGGATCTCGACTTAATTAGCGACCCTCAATTTGACCACTGTCGTTCAACTGGCGACATTGTAGGGTATGTTATAATCCAGCAAGTGCATAAAAGTAGTTGTCGACAGTTGCTCCGAAAGCACGGACATCGTAGCTGATGTCTGTGCTGTCCCCGACGCGGCCTCGGTTACTGCAAAGCAGAGATTCATTGTCAAGTTGTGGCATTCATTTCTATTCACACTCACTACTACGACACAAGTCTGTGCGGTCTCGCCCAAGAGTACCCTAGTTTGTATGTACATACATACATGCAAGGCCGGCGTTAGTACTCCTTGGACAGCAGGCAAACTTTGCTGGATATGTTGCTGCTTGCCGTGACTATATCGTACGATACGGTTTACTGCTTTCAGTCTTTATTGAATACTCCTCTCACATATACTCGTAAACATCTATCTATGTATCTATAAGTTAACGCCAAATAGGCTGAGACAGCCGAGCGCCATAAGACGTGGTCCTTACACACTTCACTCGCTTCTTTAACATTAATAACTCATTTCACTTCTATAAATTAGCGTTGGGATTAGCACCGCGTTGTGTACAGCGAGCTGTGCCTTCTGGCTTAGATTTTTTTTATTTTTTATTATTTTAATTTCTTGCACCCCTGCCATGGGCAAGGCTCTTTTTATGGCTAAGTTGTTATTAATTTTCAAAATAAAATATAAATACACATTCATACATCATACTCTTTTATTCCTCAGTTTATTCTTTCATACATCATCTTTTATTATCTAAAATTTTAATTTTTTTTGCCCGTTTTTTCAACACCGGTGAAACTATCCTATCTGTTTCCAAACTTCCCTCCCCATACTGCGTCAGTCCAGCCACGGGCGACAGAGAGCTTCACAGCTCCACCTAGCCACCGCGATACCATCGGCTATACAGGGTATAGCCGAGGTATACAACATTAGTCCTTTTTTTTTTTTTTTTTTTTTTTTTTTTGTGACGCGGGGAAAAATGCGTTACGCACACCACCGGTGCCTGGGTGGCCTCCGGTGGTAGTGTGGGACTCCCCGTCGGCTGTCCGACGGTATACCCACTAAACGACCCCGCGAAATGCCATCGGCCGCGTTGGTGTGGTGCCCCGGATCTGTCAGCAACAGGGCACCACTGCGACTGGCCAGCCCCTCAAAAGGGGCCGGACTTCTTCTCTCTAGGGGCCATCCCGGCAAATTGGGACAGCCCCTCCGGCGGCGGGACCATTATGGGGCCAGGTTCCCATCCTGACCCCTAATCCCACAGATTAGGGAGGCGGCAGTAGGTGCGCGTAGCGCCTACGCCGCACTCCCGTCCGCCGTCTCCGGAGCGGAACAGCCAAGGGATCGTCCTCCCTGTCCCGCTCCGAGGCCTCCTTCTGGGACATGACCGTCTCACAGAAGGAGGCCATCGCCTGCCAGGCACTGTCACTCCCGAGCATGGAGCGGACCACGCTCGGGAGCGAGAGGTCCGCGCTTCCTAGCGCGGACACCAGATCGTGGCGCTGCCGAGACCACATGGGACACTGCTCCAGAGTGTGCTGGGCAGTGTCCTCGGCCGCGCCACAATCGTGGCAGCCCGGCTGCTCCTCCCGCCTCGCGACCCGGTGCAGGTACTCACCGAAGCACCCATGCCCGGTGAGCACCTGCACCATGCGGAAGGTGAGGGGTTTGCGCCTACGGCGCATCCACGACTCCAGGACCGGGCGCAGCGCATCCGCGACGCGGACTCCATACCGCGGCTGCGCCAGGTCCTCCCCCCACCTCCGCATCATTTCCGTATGCCCTCGCTGGCGATACCGCCCCACCTCCTCCAACGTGGGGCGCTCGCCGAGACTCCTCCTTTCAGCAACGAAGCCGTATACCTCGGCGAGCACCTCCGCCACCAACTCCCAGGGCGGGTCGCCAGCGAGGGCGGTCGCGGCCGTCCAAGCTACCGTACGGTACCCCCTTATTGCCCTATGCGCTATGACCCGCTGCGCTCTGCGCAGCTGAGCCCTGTTCCGAGCGCAGAGGGCGTCCGCCCATATGGGGGCACCGTACGTGGCCATACTCCGGCAGATGCCGGAGTACAGCCTTCTGCACGCGGCGCTGGGCCCGCCCAAATTGGGCAGAAGACGACCCAGCGCCGCCGCAGCTCTGATGACCTTCGGTCCCAACCGCTCGAAGTGGGGGCCGAAGGTCCATCGTCCATCAAGGGTGAGGCCCAGGTAGCTCATCTGGGCACTCACCCTTATCCTCTCTCCTCCAATTTGGAGGTGCGCTCCCGAGGGGGGGCCCCGCCTACCGGTCCCGCGGAAGAGGAGGGCTTCGGTTTTATCCAATCGGACCCGAAGCCCAAGCCTCTCTATGCGGCTGACCACCAGTCCTACTCCGACTTCGGCCAGCCGCGCCGCCTCCACGAAGGTCTTACCCCGGGAATACAACATTAGTCCTAGGTAGAGCCGCTCTGCTTGTTACGGTCAATGACAACCACGGCTAGACTGACGCAGTATTTTAAAAATTTTGTTCGGGTTTTGCCCACCACTAATTCGGAGACTGTGGTTTCGGTGACCCGCATTCCCAACTCCTGCTCCAAATCGTACCTCTGTTTGGAGAATGCGGGACACCGAAACAGTATGTGCTGCACTGTCTGGTCCACGCCGGGCTCGCAGAAGCAGGATGGGTCATCCGCGCACTTGAACCTGTGCAAGTACGCGGAGAACCCACCATGCCCCGAGAGGACCTGCGTGGTGATGCTCGACGGCACCATTTTGCCCACGACGCCGTACGCCTCCGCCGCACTCGGGAAGAACAGTTTCGTCGTCGAAGCTGTTGTTCCCGATTTGTATCTCCTGTCCCATTCGTCAATGGTCCCCTTGCGGATCATACCTTTGACGAATGAGACAGGGCAGCGGTCGTAGTCTGGCCGTCTCCGCAACCCCAGTGCGGCGCTCCTGGCGAGTTCATCGGCGCGTTCGTTCCCCTCCAACCCCGCGTGTGCCTTAATCCAGAACAGCGAGACGCTCTTACCCTGGCTTTTGCACAGTTTAAGAGCGTCCCGTGTTTGCACCGCCAGGGGATGGGGGGACTCGACGTTCGCCACCGCCTGGAGCGCCGCCATGGAGTCGCTGAAGATGCCGATACTGGGTCCATCGCAGCTCAAAGCGTACTCGGCCGCCGTGCAGATAGCCAGGAGTTCCGCCTGGTAGACGGTACAGTAGGACGACAAAGCAAGCTTGACGGCCTTGGTTTCCGCGCCGCCGTTCCATATGGATACAGCGGCGCCAACCCGGCCCTCAATCTTGCTGCCGTCCGTGTAAATTCGCAGGGCAAAGTTGGAGTGTGCCCTGCATTGTTCCTCGTCCACCAGGCTGCCGAACTCCAAGCTATCTAGCTCCGCGGGATGCGGGGCCTCGATCTTCGAGGCCATCCGCTCGATCTCCCTGTCCCCGAGCAGCGGATGGGGTAGCCCCCTCTTGGCCTCGTACAAAGAGGCGACCTCGCGCACTCTGAGGTCAAGAGGCAGCACCCCGGCCAGCAGCAGTGCGGAGTTCAGGGAGACCGTGCGGTAGGCTCTGCAGATCTTCTGCGCGAAGCCCCGCTGTACGCTGTTGAGCTGTTTCTGGATGCCCAGCTTATTGACCGCTGGAGCCCATGCGGCGGCAGCGTACAATATCGTAGGTTCCACTACGGCTGAATATATGATCTTCACTACTTCAGGGTTGAGACCCCAACTGACGCGGGCCGTACGCGCAAGGCGCCCGTATATGGCCACTGCCCTTTTACAGACAGTAGCCACGTGCGCGTTGAACGTCAGACCCGCGTCAATCGTCAACCCCAGCAGTTTGATCTGCCGAGACATGCCAATGTCTATCCCGCCCATGGTAAGCCGCGGAGTGTCATACCTAAGTTTGCGCGTGACCAGCATAGCGCTGGTCTTATGCGGCGCAAACTTCAACCGGTTTTTGACACCCCACGCCCTCACATGCTCGAGAGCGGCATTGGCCTGTCTCTCTATATCCAGCGCAGTGTTGCCGTCGAACATCAGCACGACGTCATCGGCGAAGGCCTGACAGTGCACCCCCGCAAGGTCGAGTTGCTGCAGAAGAGGGTCCAATAGGAGGTTCCACAAAATCGGTCCTCCTATGGACCCTTGGACGCACCCTTTGGTGGTGGACCGCAAGGTTTCCCCCCCGGCGTACCTAACTCTGACCGTCCTATCGCTGAGATAGCTGTCGATCACTCTCCTCAAGCCCAGAGGACAATTTTCCTCAGCCAGTCGTAGTTTTATTGCCGGCCACCAGGCGTTGTCGAAGGCTCCCTCTATATCCAGCGAGACGAGAGTGAGCATTCTCCTCTCGTCAAGCTTGGCGCGGATGTGCTGCACCAGGTTATAGAGGGAGTCTTCGGTGCCTCTTTGTGGCATAAACCCGTACTGGCGAGTACTAATCCTCGGTAGAATGTGGTGCTTGAGGCGAGCGATCAACATTTTCTCGTATACCTTGCCCAAGACAGGCAAAAGCCCAATCGGCCTGTACGATTTGGGCAAGGTATACGAGTCCTTGCCTGGTTTTCGAAGGACAATTACGAGGGCCCCCTTCCACAGCCGAGGAAAGTAGCGGAGGGCTCGACATTTATTAAGAAGGGCCAGGAAGAACTCAGGGTCACTGTTGATGGCCCGAGCGCAAATGTCAGGCGTGAGGCCGTCGGCACCGGGAGCCTTCTTCGGGTTGAACGACGATACAGCCGCTGTGAGTTCCCTCATGGTAAACGGCGGGTCATGATCATCATCGACCCGCTCGTTTACCTCGCGGGCCTTCTTTCTCATTTCGCGGTGATCTGTATCGTCGTCCAACTCGCTGTCGGCAGGATAGAACGTATCCGCCAACAGCTCGAGAGACTCCCTGTGATCCAACGGCCTCCCGCCCTCCTGGAGGAGTACATCCTCCTTGCGCTCGGTTGCCCTCCCAATGACCCGATAGATACCTTCCCAGACGCCTTCTCTGTCTTGCCTCCCGCAAAATTTCCTCCAGCTGTCAGTCTGGGCATCCCGCACTGCGGCCTCGTATTTGCCCTTCTGTTCGAGGTACGAACTGACCACCATTTGTCTCCGGTCCGGCGCTGCGTTTCGAATTCTGCGTCGCTTGGTGTTGGTTTGCCTCTTCAGCTCCTCGAGTTCCTCCGACCACCACGGCAATCTAAATGAAACCCCGCCTTTGATTTTGGGCATCGCTGCCTGGCAGGCCTCGGCTATGGCTCGGGTATATCCGTCCACGATTACTTCCAGGTCCTCCCACACCTGGACCGCCTCAACGCTCTCCACGTTCAGGCGGTCCCTCCGCATGATTGCTGCCAGTTTCTCACGAAACTGACACCAATCCGCTTTCCTGGTGTTGAAGATCCTGGTGGTCCTCGCCACGGATACCCCTTTCGCCCGTGCCAAGTTGATTTCAAATAGAATGCCGTTGTGGTCAGAGGACGTTAGGGCCTCGGAGACGCGCCAGCCATCCACCAGGCTCAGCATATCCTCAGAGCAGGCCGTCACGTCGACATGGCTGCTGTACCTCTTCCCGCCTCGAACGGTATCGAATGTCGGGACGTCCCCCGAATTAAGTATCTGGAGGCCCAGCTCCCCTAAGGCTCCAGTCATCATCTCCCCCCTGGAGTCCTCTTGGGAGCTGCCCCACCAGAAACTCTTCGCGTTGGCGTCCCCGCCTATGACCAACCTTCCAGGTCCGGTTTCACGCTCAACCCGTCTAAGCTGCTCCAGGTATGGCTCCATGGGTTTGTCAGGTTCGAAGTAGTAGGAGACCAGTGTAATCTTCCAGGCACTAGTCTGGATCCCCACCACAACGATGTTGTTTGTGGTGAGTTGTGGGTACTGTACGACATCGAGGTCGTGATCGAAGACGGCTATTGCCGCCTTTACAGTACCCTCGCCGTTCCCCAGTGCCTGGAAGACTCTCACTCCACGATAGTCTCTTACGCTTCCAACCCGACCCACATAGGGCTCCTGCAGCAGTGCGACAGATATTTTGCGTCTGGCTTAGATTTCGGCTGCCTAGAAGTTTACCCAACGCTCCATTTTCGCTGTTCCCTTCCCTTCACTCACTCGCCCCACTACATCAGCGGTCCTTCCATCGCAAAAACACTTCCAAGATATACAATCTCATTCACTTGCTCCAACACTACATCATCAACCGTAATCCTAGTGTTCGTTCTGGTAGTCTCTCTTTCAAATACCATTATCTTGGTTTTCTTCGCATTGAATTGTAAGCATTTCTTCATACAATCATCTTTTTTTGCTGTAACTAGTGTTTGCAGTTCGGATGGTATGTATATCTTCACGCCAGGTCCCTTGCGGGGTAGGCAGAGAGAACCGAGCGCCATAAGACGCGGTCCTTACATATTTCACTCGCTTCTTTCACATTCATACCTCTTTTCATGCTCACCGGTTCCTAAGGCTCCTGACATCACGGATGGTGATTCTGCTATTAATACCACGTCGTCTGCGGAGTGAAAAAACGTTGATCCGTACATCCTCTGCCGCTTCGAAATTTACCCTGTGCTTCCCAAAGCATTCCGTCGGATTTCACCCTCATTTTCCTTTCAATGATTTTTCCATACACTTAGCTGCTAAGCTGATCAAACAGATAGGTAGGTGCCACCTAGTTTGATCATCTCAGTTGTAACCATAACTTCGTATCGACCATTCAATCTCATCCACGATACGCACGGTACGTCTTCATGGTACGCTGGCACTGCCGAGTCAGTTACAAACTCATTCACAATGCCTGCGTCCTGGATATATTCATACAACTCTCTAAAATATTCACTCCACCATTCTAACACTTCCTGAGAATTAGGTAACTCGTAAATATAGAACTAGATACACTAATTTATTAACTTTTTCTACTGTTTGATCTCCGCCCGTTATCTGGCACTGTGTAATAGATTCATTCCTTTTAATAACCATCGCTTTCGACTCCAGTCCTTACAATGACCTCATTCATTACCGTAACCACTTGTTGCTGAATGTCCTGAATTCCAGAACAAGTCCCGTATCACAAATAACAGTTCCCAAACATCCATGACGAAAGTGAAGCTGTTTCGGTAGTGTTCGTAAAGCGGTGGTGGCTCTTTGTAGATGGAGGACGCGGAGGGCGTGGCGCGCCGCTTCCTGTCAGCGTGCGTGACGCGCGGCGGCGTGCTGTGCGCGCGACAACAGCTGCCGGCGCGACCCCTGCTGCAGGCGCAGATGATGGAGGAGTGGCTCAACCACTACCGCCGACTGCAGTGAGTATCACGACCGCCGACCACTACTACCGGGCGCAACCTCAAATGGCGGCACAGCGGAGCGCGGCATCGGTCGCTATTACTATGGTGAACCTTTCTGCATACATTTGTTTTTAGAAACCAATATAATCAATATTTATATGAAATATACCTACATATAATCTTACGCTTTCAGTGATAATTGTCTACAGAATGTAGGATTGCGCGTGGGACATGTCTGATGGTTACTATTAAATTGTCTGCTTTAGGCAGATAACACCAGCAGAAACACTATCTGGACTGCAGGTACTTATTATGAAAGACGATCGCAAGGAGAAAGGCTTACAACTGAATGCTAGGAAAACAAAGAACGGTATTCGAAAGAGAAATCAGAAGGAACGCAAGAATTATCAATCGTAATTCTTGCGTAATTCTTGATATAGTGTTGGAGAGCGAGGACAGGGAATAGACTGAACAGAGCGTTGGGAAAACTTGACTCAGCTCACACAACGCGGCGCTGGTCCCAGCGGTAACTTACGGATTAGCGTATTAGCTCTAGCGAGAGCTGGATTTGGCAGAGAAAGTATGAACAAGTAACTAGCGCCCCAGCCCGGCCAGAGAAAGTAAAAAAAAAAGGTTTTCTTCCGCCGCGCGCCCGAGCTACACTGATGGTTTTAACACGTTCACAGTTCAGCGACCCCTATACGGGTGTTAGGTGTAACATAACATAGAGTCCGCGACTCCTTTCGGGGTCGCTGTTAAATGGAGTATTGTATTGCTCATATTTTGATGAACTTCTGATATATTGAAATTATTTTCACATGAACTGATCTGTCAGAAATAAAAAAAACCTGTTCTTTCTCACCATAAATCATTCATAATATTGTCGATATAAAAGTAATTTACCGTAGTTCACTGAACGACACATATGGGTGTATTTTTCCATTCGTATGGGGAACGTGTTAAACCGTGCAACAAATTACGGACGGTAAGAGCATCATCGACACCCTCGAGTAATGTCAAAAGGTTCAATGTATCCTGACGACGCTGCAAGGGAACCATTTTAAAATGCTCGAGTCGCTCCTCGACCACATGCTTTGAATTGTTTGAGCGTCACACGATGTTGAATAGGTCATTATATCGCGCGTGTGTGTGTGTGCAGCCAGCAGACTCGCGGGCCGTTCCCGCCGCGGCTGCGCGCCTCCGAGTTCTCCAGCGACCCCGACTCCGACGAGGAGTGACGATGCCCGCGGCAGACTACGTCCGCCTTCCACTGTCGCCGGCCGTCGCTCCGTGGACGCAGCCCTCCCACACGGCGGGGAAGGAGTCCCTCCTGGCGCGCCGTCCTCTACACGCATTGGAAAACTAACCAGCAATCCAAAACACACACGATCTTTCTCCTGACGCAAGTTCACTAACACATTTTAGTAAAGCGAGAGCGGTGCGCCCGCGGCGAGTGCACCGCCGGCGATGTTACACGACGACGTGTTATACTTACTGTAAGAACCATTGTACGCATAACGACAGATCAAAATCGTGCACTTCCTTTTACTGCTACGACGTGAGTTGTGAGGTGTACAGCGCGATCGGACGACGTGTGTTCGAGTGCCGGGCCGCGTGTCTCGCGGACTTTGTCAACGTTTTCAAGTCGAATTCAAGGTCTCACGAGTGGTCAGAGCGCCGTGCGCTGGCTCCGCCGTCGCTCGCCGCCTGCCCTGGCGCCCTGGCGCGGATGAAACCTTATTGCAATAATTTAATTATAAGCCGCTCACTCTACCGGCTAGCAGACGACCTTACCTCTCTCTCATCTTCGTCGTCTTCTCGTATATTTAAAATATTAGCTATATATAAGTTCTCGTCCCCGGAGCTGGGAGTCCGCGCGCGACTTTCGGCGGCCGAGGGAAACACTTCAGTTCTGCATCGCCGACCGTAGATGTTCTAGTTTAATATTACGTTAATAGGAATGTTGAAATTGATTTTATATGGGTGTGCACGTGACGTGTCGCATGCGGCGAGCGTCCGCAGCGCGCGGCGTCACAGCGGCTCACAGTAGCGGCCGGCGCGCGGCGGAACATTGTATACAGGAGCGAGTTGTCTCCTGCATTCACGCACCAGGTGTATACTATGAGAGTTCGTCTACTTGCCTCGTCTGTCGTGGAATTTAAGAATTTAAATACTCCTTCGGTATTTGTAAAACTAATTTGGATACAGCATAGTAATGTAGACCGATTTATCGTTTTTTGTTTGTATCCTCAGCGCAAACAAAACAAGAGGATAAACTGAATCTGTCTGCACTAGCGCTGGCCGACTCGAACGACTCTCCGTCGGAGCGTCAGAGATAGTGTCTGCGGCGAGCGCACCGCTCAATATAACATTCATAGACAATAATATTATGGTTAGCGCGTTTATTTGGTAACAAACAAAAGTAAAGATCTGTGTGAACGCAGGCGACAAGCGGCCCGCCACATGCTCGTCACGCTGCCGAACGCGATCGCACTCATGCAGTGTACGGTGCTGATATTGTGGGAGTACATTGCATTTAAAATTACCATCGCCCTGGCAGTTGGACATGTCTGAATACTATGTCATCAATAGTTCAATTTAATTTTATTGAACGTTCGCGGCTCGCTAGATAAGGCGAGGTCTCGAGGCGGAGGGCTCGCCGCACCGGTGCGGAGTTCAAATCTCGACTTGGAATCACTTTGAACGCTCGCTTGGTTCAGTCCGGGGCGGCAGGGCGCGCTCCGCATCCGTAGCGCGTACATAAAACGACTGTAATTAAAGAGTCTATTTAAAACGTTTTACGACATTGTACAGAGAGTATAAGGTTCTAATATTTATTATAGTTTGGTTGTAAATAATACAAAATTTGTTTGGAAACGATTTTATAGATTTTTAGCATACTGCTTAGTGCGTAGACGCAAATCGTTCGCCTTCTCGTGTACGGGTTTCAAATTTCCAGTTTGATTGTATAGTTGTTGTTGGAAGCGTGCGTTTGCTGAGAATGAACAGGCGCGAGCGCGCGGAGCACTCGAGGCTCGCCCGCAGAGAGAGGAACGTATGCACAAAAGTGTTAACTTTACTCAAAGAAATTCATAAAGAGGAAAACGAAAAATTGTTAACTTTTTGATTCGTGATACATTTATTTATATATTGAGTGATGCGTACTTTTCGTATACTTGTGTTATTGTACGTCGCAGCGCTGTACTTTAAAACAACTTCAACAAGAGTACACGACGGGTATTTCTAAATTGTATTTAACTCGTAAACATGTTCACATCGCCGTCTTCGTAAACAGTCTCGATGTGACAATTGGCGCATTCAATGTGACCGTGGTTTACAGCACTTGTTTACGAAGTATGGTGAAGGTCGCGACGACCGCCGTGCACGTACGTATCTGGTGTGAGAGCGTAGATGTGCGGTGCCACCGAATGAATTTTGTATTGTAAACGTACATTGCATAATTGTGTAATTAATTACAAACTAGATATGAGACACCTTTTGCCTCATATCTAGTTTGTAGTCGTTTTTCGGTCAATGATTTTGAAAATTCGGTCAAGCAACTTCGAAACAAGCCATTATGCAGTCTAAGACCAAAAAATTGGGCATCCACTATAGCAAGACACCGTCGCGCACCTTTTCGCGCATTGAGTCAAAATTGTTGCTTCCGATCCATGCAGTTCCAAGTCGATGTCGACGCCTCTCGACTGGCGGATGCGGCGGGCGCAGCGCCGCGCGCTGCGCGTGAACACGTGTCATTTTGATGTTTAACTTATAAATTGTCTAAAATACTAAATTGTTAAACGAGGGTAGTTGACACTTCATGCAAATGTTACAAAGCGTGATAAGAACAGCTGTCAAAATGGCCGTCTCATTTGAACGATGTAGCATAAACATCCACAATAATCGTACATAATTAGTTTTGTTTCCAAGTATAATTAAATCAAATGTATTCTTAACTATAAAAAACCAAGTGTTTTTCAGATGTCTCAGCATAACTTGTCCCTTTGCCTTCGTGTTGTAGTGTGTTCGTGTGTTGGCAGCACTGAGTATTGGAATAATTTGTGTCCACACGAAGCGTTGCCAACATCGAGGAATAGGTTATATTGAATGATCTGTATGTCTTCGAAGAGACCTTTGATGGTTTTTATGTCGATGAAGCATATCTCATTACTTATCTTTGATGTAGTTAACTACCCAATTGTCAAGTTGACACTAAAATCTAGTTAGAATGTAGGCTCTCATCGGTCTGCTGCAAATGGTGGCGATTTCAGTATTAATTACTGTCTGAATATTTAAATTACTGACACGTATAAATCGCGCTTGACTCGACCGTGCGTTACAAGAAAATTTATGAAAGATATTAGAACACGTTTTGTTAAAGCGTTTCCTTGGAAATATGTAAATAATTTAGTGGGTATACATACTTCTGTCATAGACTATGAGGTAGATTTTGTTTTTTTTTAACAACCACATTGAAAATTATATACTTAAATACCTACTAATTTTAATCAATAAAGCACTTATTTTATGAAGCTGTTCGATTTTTGTTTAATTTTTACAAACATCCCCTCCTGATCACGTGAAATGACAAAATTCGTCGCCCGCCGCCCGGTGCGCCGCCGGCCGAGCGGGCACCTGTGTCTTTCATCAGCGGCCAAAGTCAAATGTTTATTTACCAGAATACGTCAGTGGTCAATACAACAAGGTGACAATCAAATTTACCGTTCGTGTATTCAGTCTGCATGCAGACGTGCAAAACTACGAATTACATTAAATCGGTACATCGTTTTCTTAGCGCATTCAACCCTTAAAAGGGGGAAACTTTTAGGGGTTGAATTTTGCGCCACAGATAGTTTTTAAACTTCGTGTCTAGATATTTACAGTGTGAAAAATCTTATAAAGCTGGATATGACCTTACATATTCGATCAATTTTTCGTCGTCCATTTTTGTTTGCTTATCTACACCACTACTTTACTCTTCGGAGCGAACGGGGCGACTGTGCATACGCAGCGGAATCCCGGACGGAACGTGGCCCGCGCGGGGCGGGACGTGCTAAACATTGTCGCCGACGATATTTTTCCCGCCCCGAGCGTGACACCTTCCCGCTCCGCCCGTGCCTCCGTCGCGTATGCTCTTTCACTTACATTTTGTATGAAACGATATTACAAAAACTCACGTTCCGTCCGGGAAAAAACACGTTACGTATGTAGTGACCTTAAGCATAGTAAAATTTAAAATACACACATCAAAAGTGTCTAGGGATCAACATATATTTTTGCAATAACTTTTCTCCTGATTGATATTAATTAAAATTTTCTTTAAGGATTCATCAAATAAAGTGTTTTCGTTTGTCTACAGTAACGATAAACCAAGTCACCTTTGCATTAATAAAGAAATTTGCCATTTTCATAATAAAGGGATTTTTGACATTTGAACCACTAACATTAAAGTTCGAAAAAAAGACTGAAATAACAGTTTTCTTTAAAATTTTATTGGGTAACTTAATTAATAATCCCTGTTTCTACCGCGAACACTAACAACACGTGGGAATGATAGAAGCTGGTTCCCGGCAACGTACTGTGGCTTTAGCTCTGAATACAAGTCAGAGTGTTATCAGTCGACTTTGGACACGTTACCGAAGCACTGGTACCGTGGCTGAGCGCCATGGAGGACGGTATCGCTTCACCACACGGAGACAAGACCGATACATTCAAATCACAACTCGAAGAGCTCCAACAATAACCGCCATGATGTTAGCCGTGACGCTTCATCACTCTTCAGGGAACTTAATTAGCGACCAAACAGTCAGAAACTGCTTGCATGAAGTGAACCTTCATTCCCGAAGACCGCTAAGGGTACCACCTATAGCAATGCACAATCGTAGGATTCGATATCAATGGGCTCTTGAACACAGAAATTGGGCAGAAGAACAATGGCGTTTCGTGTGCTTTTCTGATGAGTCTCGTTTTGGTATGAGACCGGATACAAGACGTATACGACACTGGAGAACCCCTGGACGCCAACAGCGATTAAAATCCTGCCAGGAAGTCCATCCTTATAGTGGTGGAACCATCATGGTATGGGCGGGTATTTGGATCGGCGGAAGAACTGAGTTGATTTGGATCAGAGGCAACCTCAACGCTCAAATTTATGCTGAGACGATTGTATCAGACGTCATCGTTCCTCTACAAGTGCAAATCGGTCCCTTATTTCAGTTAATGCATGATAATGCACGACCGCACACCGCAAGAGTTGTAAGACAGACTCTCGCCGCAGCTAACATCAATGTCATGCCCTGGCCTGCTCAGTCGCCAGACTTGAACCCGATTGAGCATGCATGGGATATGCTACAGAGAAGAGCTCTGCCGAATATGGAGGGTATCCAGTCGCAAGAAGACCTTTTTTTGTTGTTGCAACGAACATGGGCGGCCATTCCACAGCGTGATTTGGATGAACTCATTTTGAGTATGCCAAACCGATGTTCTTGTGTTGTTAGTGTTCGCGGTAGAAACACGGATTATTAATTGGTTACCCAATAAAATTTTAAAGAAAACTGTTATTTCAGTCTTTTTTCGAACTTTAATGTTAGTGGTTCAAATGTCAAAAATCCCTTTATTATGAAAATGGCAAATTTCTTTATTAATGCAAAGGTGACTTGGTTTATCGTTACTGTAGACAAACGAAAACACTTTATTTGATGAATCCTTAAAGAAAATTTTAATTAATATCAATCAGGAGAAAAGTTATTGCAAAAATATATGTTGATCCCTAGACACTTTTGATGTGTGTATTTGGAGTTATTTTAGATATCTATGGTAAAGCTCAAAACAAACACTATCCCTTTATCGCAAACTCCGTGACGGATCTTCCCATAGTGTTTAATTTTTATTGTTCTTTCGTTTCCGTAATATTTTCTCTTTAATAGCAAAACCAAACGTAGAATTTCCTCGTCGGAATCTATTTTGGTTATGATTATACCAAAACGGTACACCGATCGCTTGGCGTTTGCACGGCGCTAACGCAGCGTAGGTACAAGCGACAGCAAACCCTCCTTCGGAAATCCATCTCCAACAAACCTTCCCTTGACTCCGTCAACCTTGCGGTTATTTGTGCCTTAACAAGGGAGATGCAGTGTTGTGTTGTGAACAAATAAATGTTTTCCTTTCTTATTTTCTTTCTTTAGATGAAGTACTCGCACTATAGAATAGATATTTATTTTTCCATCACACACAGGTTAAGTACACAATAAACAAACAACATTGTCAAGAAATGAACCTCAAGTGTGAGTAACTAGTGCCTAAAAAGGTATACAATACCTGTACTATAGGTCACCAGCTCCTCCCCACGGGGAAGGGTCAGCTGGATATTGTTACTTTTAATATTGGGATCATTCTGTTTTAGTGAAGGATTTTAAAACAAAAAAAAATATAAATAATAAAAAAGAAAACAAACATAAAGATTTCAATAACAGCTTACGCCAATGCTTCCAAAAGCAGGAATATGTTTTTTGTAAATAAATGTGATAATTTGGTATTTTTTTTGGTAAGAATTTTGTATTTTCAATCATTGAATTTTATTTTAACAATATAACAATTTTATTTTAAGTGATTGTATGTTATGTTTTGTAGTTAGTTTTGAATGGCTGAATGATGATGCAAGAATTATGATTAGGATTTCGGTAGATAAATATGTTAAAAATTGAAGCCAGTTTGTTATTCTTTTTTACACTTAGATTTAGGTTGATTATAGATTGGTAAAAGTAATTTCCTCTTCCCCCCGGACCGCTGTTAAGCGTAGACGTGCTCACTGTGTATACGCGTTGATCTTGAAAATTTGAATATTAAATTGAAATTAATATAAAATAATTCGAAACTATAGTAGTGTTTTTGTGTGCTGGTGCTGGGTCTTGAACCGGGAGTGTCGAGGTGTCGAGGGCCGTCATTAACCACGGAGCCACCAACAGCGTGGCCACGGCGACGAAATTAACAACTGCTTGCCGAGTGTAGTGCTACATCATTGACCAGTGCTACGCGCGACGTGCTACGAACAGAACCGTGTGCTACGATACGCGACATTACGCCCCACCACACCGCTCATCCGTCCCTGCGCCCGGTCCGACTTGCTACTAGCCATACTGGGACTCTGTGAGTGAAGCTATATTTTTATATTTACATTGCTGCCACTTGGACCGCTACGCCACGAATCCCTGCGTATTTCCGCATACAGTACATTGTTTCGGACCGCACTACGCACTATCAAATTAATATATACAGCAATTACCGATTTAGTACATTAATTTGAATTTTGCTAATATAAAAGCGCACTACGAGCCTAGCAAATATCACCTACAAATAAATTAAAATTGTCGTGTACAGTCAACAAAGATAGAATGGACTCAAATTTTGATAAATCTTATTCTGATACGGAATTGAATCGTACCGACGCACAACCTTATACCACGCCTCCAAACTTTGTATCATCTAGAATTAAAAGGCGAAGGGAGGAGTACAGTGATGAACTTACCTTACTGCGAAAAGAGATCCAAAATATGTTCTCAAACATGATGGCAGCCCAATCTACAGAATTTGCAAAAAATGCTGCTACATTACAAGACATCCAGCAGACTAATAATAATATTGAGAGCTCCGTTGCGTTTTTGACGACACAGAATGAAGAGTTCAAAAGACGAATCGATACACTGGAAGAAAAAACTAAAGAAGACAGAAAGTACATTGCAATTCTGGAAGAAAAGCTGGAATTTACACAACAGGACAGTAGGAAAGCGAAATTTGAAACCAAGGATGACTTAGTTAATATGGTTACAAGCCTAACCAACTCTGTGGGCTGCTCAATGGAAAAATCGGCTATCCGAGATATTTACAGAGTTAGAGGGAAGAGAGATTCTAATGTAAACACACCAATTATCGTGGAAACGAACTCTACTCTTTTCAAAAATTATATCCTTAGATCCTGTAAAGCCTACAATATTAAACAAAAAATGAAGTTGTGCGCCAAGCACTTGGGCATGCGTATACATGAAGACACCCCTATCTTCGTTTCAGAACAGCTCACACCGAAGGCAGCTCGATTACACTTTCTTGCCCGAGACCTGGTGAAGGCCAAATCATACAAATATTGCTGGACTGCGTATGGTAGAGTGTATCTAAGAAAGGAAGACAACTCGCCGGTGATACTAATAAAAAGTGAAGCACAAATTCAACAACTTATCAACATAGAAATTTGACTAATTTTATATATACCACACTTATTTGAGAGCTGCTTGTCTTTTCCATTATATCTGAAAAAACATATAGTTATCTATAAAAACTTACACTACATGCCTATACTTTTCACCTTCTCTTGTTTCTACTACATAAACACAAACACATGTACTCACACTAAAATAAACCAAATATACTACAATAAAACCTCATTCCACACTCAAAAAAACAAGCAAATTATAAAACTGGATAAACAATTTACTATTTTATACATAAAGACACTGTACAGTGCATCTGCAACGAAATCGAGCTTAACTTTAACGCACGTGAATGTATGTACTGTCTCTAATACGAGTAAACACTCAACCAAGAGCCACTTTCTGCTACTTCTAATTACCAGCAAGTCGATTGTTGTAAACAAATATAATAATTATATTAAATCAATCTATGCCGGAGATATATACTGCATTATTGGTCTTGTTTCTCAATGTGTAATAGAATTCAAACACTAACCGACATGGACAACCTAAACATAGCAAGGTCAGTTGTATGTGATCTCGCGGAACTGAATAAACACTGTCATGTGAATAAAACTGACCTCACAGTGGTCGCCCAAAACATTCGTAGTATCTATAAGAATTTCGACGACTTTATGGCTAACATGTCCGCTGCGACCTTTGAAACTGATATCATTATCCTTACTGAATGCCGTCTTAACCCTAATAAGGCAATTCCTAAATTAAAAAACTACTATACCTATGCTACTACCCTCCAGCTTAATCAAAACGATGGGGTTGTAATATACGCAAAAGAAACTCTAAAACCAAAAATTAAAGAAGTCAAATTGACCCATGCTTCCTGCCTACAGATTGACATACTTAACCACTCCATTCTAGGTATCTACCGCTCCCCATCAAACATTAACGCTGACGGCTTCATAAATTCACTATATAATCACCTAAATAACCTCAACTGTACTAATAATATAATTATTGCCGGTGACATCAATATAAATATTCTGCCAAAACCGAAAGAACAATCACATGAAATAAACAATAGAATGGCTTATCTTAATATGCTGTCAACTCTCGGAATACTACCTGGCCATGCCCTTGCCACTAGAGAAAGTGGTTGCCTCGATCACTTTATGTTAAAAATAGACAGGAAAAAACATTCAACATTTATCGCTATATTGAATACTACCATTACTGACCACTACACAACTTTCTTGTGTATATCCAAAACAAAAATAAATAAACCCATTTCTAAAACTTTATCAAAAATCTGTTTTGACAACGCTTTAAAATATTTGCAAGAGAAAAATGTAGCGGACCTACTTGCCTGTAAAGACCCGAATCAAATTACTGACATTCTAACCCAAACCCTTATTGAATCAATAAAAGAAAATACCACTACGACACAAATTCCTAAAAGTAAACGTACTATCAACCCATGGATGACAAAAGGTATTCTAAAATGCATCCAAAATAGAAATAAACTTCAAAAACAGTCACGTAATGAACCTGAAAATGAGATTAAAAAAATTACATATACTAGATACAGAAATTTTTGCAACAATTTAATTAAAAAACTAAAAAGAAATTATGAAAGTAACCTAATTAACAGCTCAATTAAAGATAATAAATTACTTTGGAAAAATATAAAAACGTTGACATATAATAAGAAAAATAATTCAAACCCTGACTTGATAGATTTAAAATCCACCCCCCTCGAATCAGCAAATTACATAAATAACTTCTTCGCAAACATAGGAAGTCAACTTGCTAACGACATTCAAACTACCTTAGACAAAGACGATATACAGAACTACCTTCACAACCTACCAAGTCAACCACAATCCTTTGTTATCTTGAAAACTGACTGTGAAGAAGTTGATTGTATAATAAGAAATTTAAAAGCGGATAGTGCTCCGGGATGGGACGATATTCCTACTAGCTATATCCAATATGTAAAAAATGAAATTACCCCAATTATAACACATCTGGCCAACTTGTGTTTCGAGAAGGGTATATTTCCATCTTCACTTAAACAATCTATTATTACTCCTATACACAAGGGAGGGGACGCAGATGATATCAATAACTATAGGCCCATATCAGTTCTCACTGTCCTATCAAAAATATTAGAAAAACTGCTGAACTCTAGACTACTAAATTATCTTAACTCTTTTAACATACTTTCAAACTCACAATTTGGCTTTAGAAACGGAATTTCGACAGAAGATGCCGTGACATCCCTAACTACAACTATAGTTAATAATTTAGATAAAGACACTAAATGTTTAACTTGTTACATTGACCTAAAAAAGGCCTTTGATACAGTCTCCGTTCCCATCCTTTTACTTAAATTAGAAAAAATCGGAATTAGAGCCCAAGAATTATCCATATTCAAATCCTATCTATCAAATCGGATTCAAAAAGTAAAACTTGACGGTCATATCAGTGATGGTGCCGGAGTGAGCTACGGTGTTCCGCAGGGAAGCGTGCTGGGGCCAACCTTGTTCCTTATCTACATCAATGACTTGTGCAACTTGACACTGAAAAACACACAAATTTTTAGCTATGCGGATGACACCGCTATAGTATTCGTTGGTTCAAATTGGGACGTCACTCGTAGAAATGCTGAACGGGGTATGGCTCTGGTCGCTAAATGGCTTAAAAACAATCTGCTTACTCTAAACACATCCAAAACCAATTACATTTGTTACGGTATATATAGCAATACACAGCCCACCCAAAACTTTGATATAAAAATACATTCATGTGACAAAGTCCCAAACAATGACTGCAATTGCCCCTCAATAGCAAAAGTCAATAACACTAAATACCTAGGTATAGTAATAGACGAAAGACTAACTTGGTACCCTCAGATCGAGCAAATGTCTAGTAGGATACGTAAATTCATATATATGTTCAAGACCCTAAGATATATAGTCCCAAAAACCCTTTTAAACAAAATTTATATTTCCCTTGTACAATCAATCATTACATACTGCATTCCTGTTTGGGGTGGCGCATTAAAAACGCGTTTCCTAGAGATTGAAAGAGCTCAAAGAGCCCTCCTTAAGATAATGTATTTTAAAAAAAGAACTTTTTCCACTACTCTCTTATATCAGATTTGTGATCTGCTATCAATAAGGAAACTATACATTGTACAAATGATATTAAAGAAACACAAATCCCTACCATATAATCCTGAGATTGTAAGCAGAAGAAGACGGCATGTTGTAGCTCACGTTCCCTTCGTTAAGACTGATTTTGCAAGAGTGCAACTTAACCTACGCTCTGCCTTCCTATATAATAAAGTAAATAAAGAAATATACATATATAATAAACCCTATTACGAGTGTAAAGCAATATTAACAACCTGGTTAAAAGAACTATGTTATGATGAACTGGAGACTCTAATTAATAAAACTTTTATATAGCTGTATTGTACCATTTTTACCAGCTCTCTTCCTAAATGGTCATACGCACAAACATACACCCACATTTTGCTACACTACACAATTTACCACACACAAACACACATACCCACATGCACACACTCACGCATATACACACACTCATACACACACACACACACACACTCACATACACACTAAGTAATTTAGTTAGTCGTATAAAATTATGTTTTTGTTTGTATTAGTATTGTTTTAAATTTTCGTTGTTTTACTGTACATAGTTCTAAAAAATTGTTTTAGTACCAATCATAAAAATATTAGCGCTAAGAAAGAGCGGAGCCTCCTGGCACAAGCATACTTTTTGCTTAAAAGGAGACTCCAGCAACTACCATTGTTTTTGTATCTCAAGTTATTGAAATAAAGTATTTTGTATTTTTGTATTTTGTATTTTTTGTATTTAGTTTTGGTGAAGATGTACTTACCCAGAAACTAATATTGTCTTTGAGATAGTGATGTAGAGACTTGGACATTAGGATACACTTTCTTCTTTCTCCTCTTATCATGGTTTAGTTTAGGATCATAGGATAGCTCTGAATGTTTCGTTAGTAGTGTTCTAAGAATAAACAGTTTTCTGACAGAAAGAACATCCCATAATTTGTATAATTCCGTAGTAGGATATCTAAAAGAAAGACAAGCCGCAGTCTTGAGAATAACACGCTGCGCTCTCTCTTCTTCAATCAAGTTTGATTTTGCTGTGCCACCCCATGCTGTAATACATTGATTGATTGACACAATGCGATATAAATTGTTCTGATTATCATACGATCAGGAATATGTCTGAGAGATTTAAAGACGTATATTAATTTTCTAAGTTTATTAACCAAGGTGTCAGTGTGTATTTTGAAGCTAAGGAGAGAATCTAGAACAATCCCCAAGTATCGAATGATACCAACTCTTTCCAGCGCTGGGCTGGTACAGTTGGAACTTGGCGTTATGTTGCAGTAGTAGACGTGAATAGTTTGTCTCATGGGCAACTCTCTTTTACTGGGAGGGTATGCTAAATATTTTGATTTTGTAACATTTAGGGTGAGCATATTATTTTGTAACGATGAGCAACAAGGTTAAACCTCTTTTGGGTGCAGTTGAACGTTTCGTCCCACGTGTCTCCAGTAAACCAGAGAGCTGTGTCATCACCGTCAGCAACCGGCGTGCGTGCATGAAAAAAAGGTATGCTATATTAAAGAAGCGAAAAGCACTTTGTGTAAGGACCACATCTCATGGCGCTCGGTTGACCCTGCCTACAAGCAAGGGACCTGGCATGAAGATATACATACATTGACAGGTAACTCTTCGATTCCGATTCGAATAAAGTTTTCCGAGGCTTACATTGCTTCGGAATACCTCCACAGACAGTGGTGGAAGGTACACCGCTGACGTGGAAAGATGAGCGAGTGCTGTGAATAGTGTAAATGGAGCGTTGGGTAAACTTCAACGCTTAAGCCAGAAGGTACAGCTAGCTATACAGAATATAGTGCTTGTCCCAACGCTAACTTATGGCAGAGAGAGCATGAAAGTAGGATAAACGCAATCAAAATGCGAGCTTTAAGCCAAATTTGTGGCGTAACGTTTGTAGTCCCAGTTAGTAATGAGTAATGACGTAAGTAACAAAGTTATAGTGTAGTAAAAAAATAGAAAGAGAAGTTTCCGATCTGAAAGAGAGTGTTAAGGTGTTAAAATAAGAAGATGCATACACTATTGGCTCGGTCACGTAGAAAGAATGCAGGAATAAAAAATCACAAAACAGATATACCTACAACGCGAATATAGAATACCTGTATGTATGTATATCTTCACGCCAAGTCCCATGCGGGGTAGGCAGAGAGAACCGAGCGCCATAAGACGCGGTCCTTGCATACTTCACTCACTTCTGTGACATTCATAGCTCTTTTCATGCACGTTCGCCGGTTCCTGGGGCTTCTGACATCACCTTCTGATAAAACACGACCAAATTGGTCATGGTAGGTTAGTCTCGGCCTTCCTCGGCTCCTACATCCTTCCACTTTTGTATTGTATATGTTTCGTCATTCTTTCTACATGTCCGAACCAACGGAGCATGCCCTTTCTTATCTTAACATCGACACTCTCTTTTAGACCAACTCTTTCTCTCACATCTTCATTACGAACGCGGTCTACAAGCGTTATGCCACAAATTTTGCGCAATGCTCGCATCTCGACCGCATTTATTCTACTTTCATGCTCTCTCTGCCATACCCAGCTCTCACTTCCATAAGTTAGCGTTGGAATTAGCACCGCGTTGTGTACAGCGAGCTGTGTCTTCTGGCTTAGATTTCGGCTGCCTAGAAGTTTACCCAATGCTCCATTCACGGCACTCACTCGTCTCTCCACATCAGCGGTGTACCTTCCATTGCTGCTAAAAGCACTTCCAAGATATACAATCTCATTCACTTGCTCCAACACTACATCATCAACCATAATCCTAGTGTTCGTTCTGGTTTTCTCTCTTTCAAATACCATTATCTTGGTTTTCTTCGCATTCAATTGTAAGCCTTTCTTCATACAATCATCTTTCATTGTTGTAACTAGTGTTTGCAGTTCGGATGATTCTGCTATTAATGCCGCGTCGTCTGCATAAAGCAGGCAGTTGACCACTGAGTCACCCATTCGCATTCCCACATTCATATTTCTTATTCTCTGAAGACAACTGTCCAGATACAGGATGAACAGCCGAGCCGACAGCACGCATCCCTGTCTGACACCAATGTTGACATCAAACCAGGGCGACAAGCTGCCGTTCACCCGCACACATGCTGTACAATCCTCATAAGTGGATTGCACAGCACGGAGTAGGTCACCGTCAACCCCACATCCGGGCAAAATGTTCCAGAGATTCTTTCGCACGACTCTATCAAAAGCTTTCTCAAAGTCCACATAACCGCAGAAAACCTTGTGGTCCAAAGCCAGATGCTTCTCTACGATGTTGCGGAGTGAAAAAACTTGATCCGTACACCCTCTGCCGCTTCGAAATCCACCCTGTGCTTCCCAAAGCAGTCCATTGGATTTCACCCTCATTCTCCTTTCAATGATTTTTCCATACACTTTAGCTGCTAAGCTGATCAAACTGATGGCCCTATAGTTGGCGCAGTCCATACGTGAGCCCTTGCCTTTATACAAGGGCAAGATGACTGCGCGTCTCCAATCGCTCGTGAGCTCGTGACCCTTCCGGTTCTCCAGCATAATTTGCTCAAAAACCAGAAGGCGTCCCTAACGCAGATACCACCTAGCTTGATCATCTCAGCTGTTACCATATCGATTCCCTCTGACTTTCCATCTTTCAAACTTCGTATCGACCATTCAATCTCATCCATAGTAATGTCTTCATGGTACGCTGGCACTGTCGAGTCAATCACAGACTCATTCACAATGCCAGTGTCATGGACATAATCATACATTTCTCTAAAATATTCACTCTACCGTTCTAACACTTCCTGAGTGTTAGCAAGAATGCCACCAGCTTTACATCTTATCTTGTCCATTCTGGATGCTGACGAACCACTTCGAGACTTCTTTACCTCTCTCCAGAAGAGTTTGGTATTTGCCTCGGAAGTTCTTCGTCAGCTTCTCTTCCTCAATCATTTGCTAAACTAAAGCTTTGGAGTCATTCTTGCATCGACGGTATATTTCTTTCATACCATCACTCTGGTGCAAAGATGATACGTAATCCAGCCACGCTTTCCTTTTTTTCCACGGAGGATTGAACCTCCGCATCCCACCAGGCATCTCCTCTTAGTGTTCTACGTCTCTTTGCGCATCCACATGCTTCTTTCGCACTGTCCACCATACTTTCTTTCAAACTTTCCAACATTCGTCTACATCTGAGTCGGAAAGACTCGCGTTCGCAAGTCTTTCACTGACTAGACCTACATACGTACTCCTCACACTTTCATCTTCCAATTTTTCACTTCTTATTCTTTCATGGTCTCCGAAAGGAATACGCACTCGCTTATAGAATACCTACCATGACCAAATTTATTGTGTTTTATTAGAAGGTGTTTTCAGGAGCCTTAGAAACTGGCAAGCGCGCATAAGAAGAGCTATGAATGGTAAGGAAACGAGTGAAGTAGGTAAAGACCAAGTTGCGTGGCGCTCGATTTCTACTGCCTACACCGCAAAGGATTTGGCGTGAGGTTGGAGATAGATATATACTTAATTAGTATACTATTCGCTTATTGATCAGAATATTGTATTATCTACTGCAAAAGCTTAAATGCAGCGTGCAATAAATGCTGTATTTAAGCTCACGACTAGTCACATAACATCAGATAGTGGCTTTGTATTCTCACAGCCGTAGTCGTGTATTACCTGTGCTCCGCGGTGCTATTTCCACATAATGAATACTTATAAATGTACCTACATTTCCAAAATAATTATACATTACATACGTATTAAGTATTATATTTTAATTTACAAGAAATATTATTACGCAGTTATACATTTGCTATTTTACCATACATACATACTAAAGCAACATAACCTCCAGCGCTCTACACTCGTGCGCGACCTGGGAGTATACCACGACGCAAAATTAATTTTCGATACGCATATTGATAAAATAATATCAAAGGCTCTTAAAGCACTCGGGTTCGTCTTACGGTGCTCGACATCTTTTAAAGATATTAAAACTTTAAAAATTTTATTCTGTACCTACGTACGCACCCATCTCGAATACTGCTCGCAGGTATGGAACCCCAGGTACAGCATATATATAGAACGCGTAGAAAAAATACAAAGAAAATTTATAAAACATCTATGTTATCGCCTAAACCTGAACTACAATATAAGTATGAAGCATCACCTTCCTTTGAATATTCGTCGAGACGTTGCCGATATAGTATACCTAATGAAAATAGCAACCGGTGTAGTTGACTCTCCCGAACTCCTGCCTAAAGTAAAGTTAAGCACTCCCTCTAGATCACTTCGATTTAACCCTCTTCTTCTTCTTCCAAATAGTTATACTAATTACCGGCAAAATTCGTTTTTCTTGCGCGCAGGCAAAAAATTTAATAAAATATCTAAAACTGTTGACATTGATTTATTCGCTACAAGCATAACCAGAGCGAAGCACTTGCTTTATCATCATTTGCTCCAGTAACATAAAGCCACATCACAACGGTATCTTTTTAATTTTAATGATGTAATTGTATGAGCTCCCCCTTTTCTTCTTTTTTTTCTTATTATTATTATTTAGTTTTATATAAATACTTTTCTATATTCATATAGATGAAATCGACCATGTTGTGACACGACATCTTATTGTAACAGCGTGTTATTTGTGTTCAAGTTTCCTTTAAATAATCATTCAAGTTCTATCTGTGAGGACCTGTAATTGGCTCCATTAGCAATTAATATTGTTACTTATTATGTCACCTGTAGCTGTTGGTCTTCCTAATAATAAATAAATAAATAAAAATAAATAACAAAAAATGGAACTATAACAATGTATTGTAATATCTTTAATCGATTCGTACCAAATTATTAAATAACGTAAACGCGTGAAAACTTTATTTTCCATTATTTCATCTAGTCGGCAACAGAACTGTAAGGTGGTGTACCCCCTCTGACTGAACATAGGACACAGATCACACAGACTATATTTGGTTGGTTTGCTTCCAGTGTATGAAAGTACTCTGTGGGCTGTGGCTCTCATGTATCTGGTGCTATCGTATAAACGCCTCTGTACTTTGCTGGTAATTAAAATATAATTCAACAAGTTTCCTGAAGATTAAACAGACATAAATAAATAGTGCAAGTGTAATAGTTATCGTGATTTGTTAGAGTGACTATGAGAAGATGGTAATCAAATTTGTTTGATTAGCAAAGTTTTCCGGAGCCAGTGAATCAAAATGGGTGAGTATATACCGGCTTTTGCTTCTATTTAGCTTAATAAACACTTTCATTTTAGATTAATCTTACTTTTAATTCACAATAAAATACTTCGTTAAAAATGGGGTTAACATTTTTTCTTATTGGAATAGCTCCGGCGATCTCTGTTTTTATTGGAGCAGATATTGATTTTTCTCATGCGTCCTTTTTTCAAATCGCTTAATTAAATATCAGATGTATTTGGTCTTTCCTAGAAATATGTGTATGACTGTCGTGATTTTCCCAAGGGGTAGTCTCTTCCGTGAGGTCCTTCAAAAAGGGCGTGAAGAAGAGTTATTTTTCATACAAATTTTAAATTCCAATATCCAAAGTCTTTAAAAGTTCCATAGCTCTGTATTTTTACAAATTGTAATGAATGTTTGAAGACATTTTCTGCATTTTAAGTTGACATTGTCATTATATCCGTGGTAATCTGTTGGAGTATGAGAGATAAATTTTGTACGCTTGTAAAGGCATAACATGTTGATATAATTAATTTATTGAACACCTTGCATGTAAACACATGTTAACAAATAAATATATCTTTATCTTTATGAGTGTGAACCACGGGCCGTGGTCGGCGAGATGTGTCGAGTGTTTAGTGAGGCCGTGCTAGTTGTTACATGTAGCTCGGAGCTATCTAATGAATGCATCCTCGGTGCCGATACTGCACTGTATTTGTAATTTACATAACTCTTATTTGAAATGGATTTCAAAATTATTATGAGAATTCATAGAGAAGTTGTTAAAGTAGCGAGCGAGGTGTCAAGGAACTCATCTTATGGTAGGTCTTAGGTTAGGTTGGTCCCGCAGGGAACCCGGCTTGAAGATGTATATAGGGAGCTTTGGAAATTGAAAGTATTTCTTGCTAAGGTATTATAGTGACCAGCTTGATGCAACCCAAGCAGGAATATCTTGAACTTCCAGTCATTAAAACTATGAAATACTTGCAAAAATAAACCATTTTGTAGAGATATATATAAATATATATTTTACATCTAGCCCCAAAGTAAGCGAAGCTTGTGTTATGGGTAAACTGATAAACATACGTAAATACATTTTTTTTTTGTAAATACATACTTATTATACATAGAAAATACCCAGACCAAGACAAACAGACATGTTCATGCACACAAATGTTTGTAGTGTGGGAAGCGAACCCACGAGCGTTGGTGTCAAAGTAGTGTAATAACGCGTTTCACCACTGCACCACCAAGCTCGTCTAAAATTGTTGAAAATTAATTGTCCTTAATTTTCAAAAAAACTAGGCTACACCATTTCATAAATTCATTAAACAATATAATTAGCTGTCATTATCAACACTTAAAATAAAGGTACCTGTACACAATAAAATGATTGGACATTTCAAACATTGAAGATTTTCATTTATTTCTTGAACTTGGTGACTGAAAAAGTTTGTGTCAAATGACTAGAGAAGTAATTGATCACAGAGTTCAGTTCATTAGTTCAGTCACAAAAGTAGAAACAGGACCGTGGTGCAACGAGCCAGGCCCATGTCCTAATGTGACCACAAAAGAGAACACACTTAAAACAAGAGAGAAAAAATCACTCAACTTAAGAGAGGTAGGGTGCATCAAAACAGCCCGTCTGGGGAACTACCTCCTCACAAAAAACCGCAGCCAAATAACAACTCCCTAGAGGGCTGTTGTTTTCCTGCGAGTGAGTGACGTCACCAGTAAGCTCATAAGGAGTTGCGGTGTTAGCAGCAGAGAAGACATTGTGTGAGTGATACTTAATGTATTACAAGTGTTTATAGGCTACAGTAACCGCTTTACATCGGTAAGTAAGTGCACACATGTTAATCATGTCTTTTGTTTAATTTTAAAGCCCCTGTCGCATTCCACCTGTACTGTACTGTAGTTTTTAACCGAGTTACAATGTTCTACATATACAATATTATACATATATGTACAACCATACTATAACGACTTAAGATACATTGTACTAAATCTCATAAGATAGCAAATGTCAACGTATATAATACTCATGACATACATAAATCACACATAATACTCATTAAAGCTGCATCTTGTACATACCACATACGACTTATAGGCATTTGCAGCATGAGCAGTATCTGCAGTACGTTGCTATCACCACACAACCCAACAAATGTTTCGAGTTGCCACCACCGATGCAACATCTCTTTTGAGATTCACTTGTAATCTCAGGCTGGTGAACAACAACCATCCAGACTGTGAACTGTTAATCTTTTTTTCATTGTATAGTGCTGATGAGGCATTATTTTGCAAAAGTCAAATTTACAAACGGTCAATTTGATCTAGATTACTTTGTGTATTTCTGCAACCAATAAGTTCATATGTTTGATCTAGATTACTTTGTGTATTTCTGCCACCAATAAGTTCATATGACTACTTCATATGAACTTATTGGTGGCAGAAATACACAGAGTAATCTAGATCAAATTGACCGTTGATAACCACATACTAATAATACTGTTGTTGAATTTCCACCTCGTGCATCTCTGAACTACATCGGATAGCTCTAGTGTAAAGCCAGCCTTATGGAGGACACAGCCATGTTTTAGCTCATGTTTTAAATAATTAAACAAGTAATTTGCTTTCCCGTTTCAATGCCAGCACTGTGCTATCAGTGCCTTATCAGAAACTTGAACAGTTCTGCAAAATTAGTAAACAGATAATTGTTTCCAAGCCTGACAACCCTTTGTCACTTTAACACAAGGCCATTGTGTTTGGAATGACTCATTCCATAGTTAGGGCATCACATTCCACAATTAAAATGTAATGATATTTCCTTCTCTCCATCAAAGTATCGCCATTGAAAACATTCACTTCCACAGACCAAATATTACATAACATCCACACATGGTCTCAGTAATGTTGTTGTTTGACTTGGTTGTTAGAACACTTCACTTGGACTGTGCAAGTTATGTATTACTTGACCACTTTAAAGTCTTGCTACAATTATGCAATTGTCTACAAGAGTCCATTATAAATATATAATGCTTTTGAAGCATTGATAATTTCACAAGTTTGAAACTAGGTTGTGCAAATGAATGCTAATGCAGGTCATGCATCGGGCCCGTTCGGTGGGAGGAGGCTTGCTCAATTTGTTTACTGTACTCTCCAAATGGATGTTCTGGTTTGCCAGATACTAATATACCAATTATTTCTTATCAACAACCAATGACCAAGATTAGCGAGTTGTATGACCACACAGACAAACAAGGAGAGACAGTTAGCAAGCAGTAATAATTTCTCTTTATAATTAATCATAGAATTCAGTCTGTCGATGAAGTGATCACACAATGCCTCTTTGAGAATTCACATGGTCAAGCAGTAAGTAAACCTCTGAATTTGTCATAAAAGAATCCTAGGGCCGCTGTCTGTTTCAGGATACTATTTTGTTGCGTAAACAGCAATCTCTTCTTTCTTTGACTTTATCCATTTATACTATTATTATATTATATGGAGCAGTTTATGGATCTCTTCATTTTTCATAAAAGTTACTAGTTTCAGGATACTATTTTGTTGAATAAGTTGCAATAAGTTCCAATTTTTGAATAAGTTCCATTTAGTCACGAAGGAATTTACTTTATGTGGAATAAGTTCCATTTCGTCACAAAGGAATTCTAGAGCTGTTACCAGTTTCAAGATACTATTTTGTTTTATGAGTTGCAATCTCTTCTTTCTTTGACTCTATCTGGAGCAGATGTTGTATCTCTCGGTTTTTCATAAAAGTTACCAGTTACAGAATACTACATTCGCAGGCAAAAGTATGGAATCACCTTCTTGTGTTTTGTTCCAAGTGATCTTATGAAATAAATGACCAATGAAATAAAAATGGTACTATTTTAAAGGTCATATTGTAATCTTTAAATTGATACCATAATCATTTTAATGACACCCATATTTCAGGAGCTGTCCTGGTTTAAGTGAGGGAGTAAGGAAAAGTAAGGGAATAAGGAAATGGAATTCAATAAATGAAACAACAAAATTTAATTAAAAAAAATTCACATCAAATTTGATTCCTTTCGGTCGCTACCGTGCGGGCACATTCTGCACTCATCTGAGAACAGAACTCGCCTCCACTGCTCGACTTCCCAATAAAGATGGTCGTGAGCAAATTGAAGGCGTGCTTGTCGGTAAGGTGCCATCAGTTTTGGGCCTGTGGCAGGCCCTTTTGGAGTCAAGTTTGCTTGCTTGACTTTTCGCCGAACTGTCCACTTACTGACTGTCACCCCACGAACTTGTTGACCCCAGTCAAATGATAATTTCTAAGAGAAGTTAACACGATAAAACGGTCAACTTTCTCCGAAGTGCACCGGCGACGTCCAGATCTTGGTATCGGAGGACAAAACCTCCTGTCTCCTGAAAGTGTTTATAAACTTTCGAGACAGAGGACTGGCTTATATGGAGTATGGTGACAATTTGTGCTGCTTCTGTAGGTGTTGTGTCCATTATCGTCCAAGGTCCATTATCGTCCAACACATCTCCTCTAAATTCTTAGGGTCGAATTTAGGGGAGCTGTGTTGGTCAACGTGTAACAGCCGACTGATAAAAATATATTGCACTATGCGGGTCAATGACGCGCAACTCGCTGGGAATCGAGAAATTGTATTATATATGTCTTTTAGAGGAAGGAGTACAAACTCCTTCACGTTAACCAGGCAGCTCCTGAAATTAAAATAATTATGGTACAAATTTAAAGGTTACAATATAACCTTTAAAATGGTACCATTTTCATTGGTCATTTAGTTCTGAACATCGCTCGGAACAAAACACAAGAGGTTGATTCCATACTTTTGCTCGCGAGTGTATTTTGTTGAATGAGTTGCAATCTCATCTTTCTTTGAGGAGATCAGATGGAGATCTGGAGTATTTTGTCATAAACGAATTCAAGAGCTGCTACCAGTTTCAAGATACTAATTTGTTGAATGAGTTGCGATCTCTTCTTTCTTTCACTGTATCTGAAACAGTTTGTGTATCTCTTGAGTTTACCATATATTAATCCTAGAGCCTTTACTTTTCACAAGAGATAGCCTGGGCTTGTTAAAGGCTCTCGGAGAGGACTTAAAAGGGGGCTGTTGGGGTTTAATTGAAAGGATAAATGTTAGTAGTGCACAGTGCTGAATATCACCGATCCTAAAACTGCCTATCCCATTGTGGTGAAAGGGAACCCGCTCGAACAATCGTTGCAAGGACCTGAGTATGGTTCCCACCCTCAATACTAGTGCTGAGCCACTGCCCCAGCAAGTGGGACAAGAGTGGTGGGAGTTTCTCACGACGTCGACTGTGGCCGCCGTCCACCGGAGGGTGTCGAAGGCGGCCGGCGCCGGCGGAGCGGCACGGCCGCGCCGGTGTCCGGTGCTGCGCCGGTGTCGATGCCGGGATCGAATGCTCGCGGCGCTCCGGTTACCGCACACTCGCGGACACAACTGTTATATTTATTTATACATAAATGAATACATATAAAATGACATCAAACATATTATACAAGAACGCTGTAAGGGTTGAAGAATAGTAATAGCATTACTATCTGCATACGTTTGAATGATATGGTACGCGGTATGATTACTACTATTGTATGTATTTGTGTTAAAAAAATAAATTCGTACATAATATATTAAAAGTTATCATGATCTCCGCTGACACTACGCGAGTGCACTCACATTTATGAACACAACCACAACCGCGAGACATAACACACTCACTGTTTCAATTGTAAATTGACATTATTTATGATCGTGGTACATAAATGCGGGAAATGGCTGTGATATTCTTGATACTGTTTCATACTTTAATGGGTCACTATTATATATATATATTTATTGTGATTTGTCGCAAACACACAGATAAATTATTTCAGGGTGCGAGTAGGGAAAACTTCTTGGCAGTAAAAACCTGAGCCAGAAGGCACAACTCGCTATACACAATGCAGTGTTGGTCCCAACGTTAACTTATGGAAGCGAGAGCTGGGTATGGCAGAAAGAGCATGAAAGTAGAATAAACGCGGTTGAAATGCGAGCGCTGCGCAAAATTTGTGGCGTAAGGCTTGTAGACCGTATTCGCAATGATGATGTTAGAAATAGAGTTGGTCTGAAAGAGAGCGTCGGTGTTAAAATAAGAAGAGGCATGCTCCGATGGTTCGGGCATGTAGAAAGAATGCAAGATGAAAGAATGACGAAGCAGATATACAATGCAAAAGTGGAAGGATGTAGGAGCCGGGGAAGGCCAAGACTTACCTACCATGACCAAATTGGTCGTGTTTTATCAGAAGGTGATGTCAGGAGCCCTAGAAACCGGCGAGCGTGCATGAGAAGAGCAATGAATGTTAAAGAAGCGAGTGAGATATGTAAGGATCGAGTCACGTGGCGCTCGGTTCTCTCTGGGGATGAGGGAAGGGATTTGGCGTGAAGTTATAGATAGATAGACCAACATCCTATAAACTAGTCTGAAACCGAAAATGTATCTACACATTTGCCATCCGTCGCATGTCTTGAGATATATTTCACAAAATGCAGCGAGCGCAGCTTGCGCCTGTGTAATTATAGACGACTAACAGAATACTCGTCTCGAGTTCGAGACTGCCTTTAACCCAGTACTTACCAAACATAGAAACCACGAAATTTTTGTTGAAATCCTAATTTCAGGCCATAATACATAAAGATAATATATCCTTTGTTGCTGCATCAGACTGTCCTGTAAGTATGACAATGGGGATATGGGTCAGAAATTATAAAAATACTTCGGTTGTAAGAAGAATGATTTATTTTAAAACTATCAACATAAACATATTTAGTTGGAAATTATATAAACTTATTTCCTATGGCAAGGTATAAAACAATCACTGAAGTCAACTTCGGAAAACCCTGGAGTAGGTTTACTTGCGCTGCCTTCCGATGTCTTCATCCAAGCAACACATAACCTTCGTCTAAAATGTAGCAGAGGGATGGTTTCACCTTTATTTACCTGATTGTAAATAATCCAAACGTCCACTACGGACATATTCAAAACTGATGACTAGAGGTCAGTACCATTTTTTACTTCTGAAACGGATTGGATATTTTAGAAATCTACCAATCATGTTTATCTACTCCTCCCATGTTTTTATTATAATTATGAAAAAGTCTTAGTTGATTCACCGCCACTTTGGCGTTTTTGGCCTTTGGCCTCAATCGATAGATAGACAAGTTTTTATTTATTTTGATATGTAAATCACAATCATGTCACGAGATTTGCTGCGTCCGACGTAAACTTATCGACTAATCGCTAATGTAAACATAAGACCCGCAAGAAACAATCAATAGACAGGTTGGAACTTATTTTGTGCACAGGATAGAAAACCATCGCGTCAAAAACACCTGTTACCAGTATCATATTTATAGTACGGCCTATTTTGAAGGTACATAACTTATTTCCAAAACATATTTTGTTCTTTTTTTTATTTATTAGATATATATATGCACTTTTGAAGTGTTTTTTAAAAAAAAAAATATTTTATAAGTCGTATAGATATATAAAATAAAAAAAAATGGTCTTCGTAACGCAATAGAAGTGATCATTTTAAGAAAAATATATTAAAATGACGTAAATATTCACTGAGGAAAAAAATATTTTGATAGATAAATAGTGTACAAATCCAAATTTTATTAGGAATAATAGGAAAAAATATAATAACTTGCGAAAAAAATATTCTAATAGAGTGTCCTAATATCTAATGAGTGATATCGTAACAGGGAGTGGTGTCCGCGAGAGTACCGTGGAAAAACGACCTTCGTCTTGAGATCTAACTCGGGAAAGTGTGGCTACTGTTACCGACCGACGGTCGAGTTACCGCGCTTGTGAAACACCGCGGCAGAGAGCCGTCCGCCCGGGCCCCGCGCAGCGCGCCGCCCGACACCTTCAATTATATCTCGGCTGTAATGAAACTGAGCAGCCATGCAATTCTGTAAGAGCAAACGTCCTTACATCCTCGGAAACATCGGCTGTTACAGCCTGGAACACAAAATTGCAATTCTTTGGTGTCGCTTTTCATGGTTGTGCGACACTAGCGCCGCAAGGCTGCGTTTGGAATTGGAATTCTACAAGGCAAACAGCCTCGCGTACGCTTATAGAATATCAAATAATTTAGCCGTGATCGCAGTAGACAATGTCAAAGCTGTGACATCTGTGATCACAGCGACGCACACAGCCATTACGAGTCGCTTAGAGAATTGCATGGCTGTCCGTGTCCCGCGGCGACGACCGCCTGTACACCGATCAAATGCGGGTAAAAATCTTAGTTCTTCTATTTTTCCTGTAATATTTATATAAGCCTTTGTAAACTGTAATTATATCGGAGATCTACGTTTCCCTCTGAACATTATTCCCGCCAGTTTCGAGGGTCACTCGTACAAACCGACCAGGCACGTACACAAAAATAACCTTCGCGTTCATGGTACCAGCGTACACTCGGACAGTGCTCAAAGATTGTGGTAAACTGTTAACGAGACTGTTTACTCTTCTTTTGATACCATTGAAATGGTAAACAAGCATGATGCTTAGTCTCTTAAGAAAACCACGGCAGGGAGTTCATTCTACGACCAAATGGTTGTCCTAAAATAATCACTGGAAGCACACAGTACCTACACGACCGTTGGTTCCAGTGTGTGTGCTTTCCGTCGGTGGTGGCCGCTGGAATAAGGAACTGCTCAATCGAATTCATACATAATCTTTAACATAAAATTGAACTTGCCCTGTTAAGATCTCTGGGCACGCGACGAGCGTGTCGCAAGGTCCAAGGCGGTCTCAAGGAATGTCTCATTTGATCGAGAATGTGGGGCAGGACCGAAAAACATCGGTGCTGCCAAGTCAGTGCAGCAAACGGACGGCCCGGGCGCCGGAGCTTGAGGGCCGACAGTGACATCGACAGAAAACAATCAAATACTTAGATATGTGTGTGAGCCCAGTGGTGAAGTGGCTTGCGATGCTACGAGTATTTTAACACCAAGGTTTGGTGGTTCGATTCATGCATGCAGCCCGACTGGAGAAGTACCTCCACCTCACATCTGAAGGCTTGTTGTGTTCCCGTAAGTGACTGGGGTTATCAGTAAGATGTTAAGGAGTTGCTGTGTTAGCGAGCAGCGAGCGACACTTTGCAAGCGTTCGCAGCCTACAGTATCCACATTACGTCTGGGTGTCGTACGCTTATTGCCTGCCTTTATAATGGAATAAATATGTATAAATATGGCTCGGCAGTGTAGTAAACAGCACGACACCGTTAGAAGTGCCGCATTGAATGAAACTAGAGGTACAGGTGTGCACTCGCCGGCAGCCGGCTGTGTGCTGTGTCACTGCACATAATATTTATCGCAAAATCCTTGAGCTTCAATGAACCGGCAACATCTGCGTCCTTAGTGGAACTGTTATGGTTTTCGTTTTATACCACTGGGATAGCAAACGAGTGCTGGAGCCCTCTACGACGAGTGTGCGGCCGCAGCGGCGTTGCCGGCGGTTGTTTCTAGATGAGCACACGAATTCTATCTGTGGTCAGATTTCAAAATAGGTTTTCAGTTTCGACGAGCATTGTTTTTGCAAATCGAATGTTATACGAATTTAAAAATGCGTTTATTTTGGTGGTTACCCGATATAACTTCGACGAGCTCGGTGGTGCAGTGGTAAAAAGCGCTGGTACGCTACTTCACACCAACGCTTGTGAGTTCAATTCCCACACAGAACAAACATTTGTGTGCATGAACGTGTCTGTTTGTCTTGGTCTGGGTATTTTTAACTGAGATAATGCGTGTCATAGCAGCCCGTGTGGTGGAGTACCTCCACTTCACAGAAAACCGCGGCCAAATAACAACTCCTTAGAGGGTTGTTCCTGCGTGTGAGTGAGTGAGGAGGTCCAGTAAGCTCCTAAAGGAGTTGCTGTGTTAGCAGCTGAGGCGGCAACGTGCGAGAAATACTTTCGCTATTGCAGACGTTGACAAGCTACGGTGACCACTTTTCATCAGATGTCCCGGATGTCTCCGGACGTTATATAAAAATGTATATGTTCACGCCCAGTCTCTGGATCGATAAGCAGCGAGCGCCACACTACTCTAGTCTCGCACACTTCACTCGCTGCTTTAACACTCGTAGTTGTAATGATATTGTCCAGTCCATCGCGTACTCGCTCCGCGCGCTCCAACACGTTGCGGCCGCTCTGCTCGTTGGTCTGGGGCGGCGAGTGACGCGGACATTCTTTTTTCCTTCCTCCGTTTGAAACATACTTGATGTTAAATGTGTAGTCTCCTATTCGTTTATGGCACAACTTCTAAAACCGAGATGGTGCCCGAGATACAGGCTCGGCCTAGTTGGGACGCCGGTGTTATAAAGGTATTACAATGGAGGGGACGTCGGTTCGAACGATGGGAGAACTCACCTCCCTCTTTAAGTAGTCCTCAGCGAGGAGTTGCATTTTTCCGTCGTAAATTATTTAGTACTATGGTGGCGAAGTATGCTCTAAACCCCTTCGGTTGAAGGGAGACCCGTATCTCTGCAGTGTGATGAGTAAGGGTTGATGTGGTTTAATTTGTACTACACGACCGACTACCTCTGGCTGTCGAGAACAAGAAAAAAGAGAGCGAGCACAAGCTAACAGCGTCTGTGACCATCAGGCCATAGATACGTTCGGCGGCGATACAAACATGTGATCCATCTCCTGACTAATTCGAAAGGTACATTGTCAACATTAACATTTTGCCCCCCAGCTCGCACAGGGCCCAGTTTGACAACTTATATAACCAACATACAAAATGACTCGTGCTATAATGATACCGGGGATTTCACGAAATCCCTAGGGTACCTACTTGGAAATGACGGTACATGTCTAATAATTTTTCCTTTTGCGTCCTGTTACTAAAGTTTAGTGAAAGGACATACCACTGGGAGTACTCGTATGTTAGTGTTAGTCATATCAAGTACTTTCAGTAAGAACACGGATTACGTGAAATCCTCATTTCGTTGCGTCATGTATACGTTCGGACTCGTATCTGGCAGGAAACGTGACGAGCTCGGTGGTGCCAGTGGTTAGTAATGCTACTTTGACACCAACGCTCGTGGCTTCGATTCCCACGCAGGACAAACATTTGTGTGCGTGGACATGTCTGTTTGTCTTGGTCTGGGTGTTTTCAATGTATCATAAGTACCTATGTGTAAAAATATTTACCCCGCAAGGGACTTGGCGTGAAGTTATATATATCGCTCATTTGGTACAACATTGACGTAATTGTACATTTTGTGTTTTTAGAGTAGAAGGAAATAAAGATTATGTTCATTATCTGTTTTAAATTAGTATTAGTTAGCACTTAAAAATATAGAACTTGATTATCCTATAAGATGACCACAAATGTATATTTTTCTTGAGTGATTACAGGTTTTATATTTTTTTAATATTATTTCCGAAATTATTTTTTTTGTGACTGGATACCTGTAGTTGCGTCATTGTTCCGTTAGAATTAGTGATTTACCCAGTATGTTGTCCATATAAAATTAACTATTTTATGACAAAATAAAACCAATTTAAGTTTAAATCAACTTCTGTGTTTATTTGGATAATTCTATCTATTTGTAATAATAGTTTAGTACAATTTCTTTAATTTAGTTAAAAAAAAGATAATTACCTTATTCATATTAATAGGAAATTCAGATCAGATCTAATTATTTGAACATATTAGTCGGGTACGTAAATAGGTCTGACTTTTTGGATCTCTTGATTGATCTTTCTATAATTGAGTAGGCCGTGTCGTCCTCATTTTGGGTATGCCCACAAACTAAAAATTTATGGGTTATTACTTAATATTGCGACTGCGAAGACATATGTGATTGACCATGCTGACTGTTATCCACAACATTTGCTTTTGCAAAAGGTGGTAAATTAATCCCTGTTCTCGCATTTGCCGACATTCTTGCTTATCTACCCATTATTGTGACAACTCCAAACTAAACAATAAAAGCAGAAAGATGTAGTAGTACAAAGTAAATTCTGAAACGTCATAATTACACAAAGTACTTTATATATTGTTTGAGTAAAGTTACAAATATTTTCGGTTACAACGTCACAATTACACAAATACGTCATCAGTCTAATAAAAAACCTAAAAGTTAGAGGTACAACGTCATAATTATATTAAAATATGTTGTTGCAACTAAGTGTTCCAAAAAATCGCAATAACAATGTCATAATTGCACAAATGTGATGTTGTTCCGCCAGAAATACAAAAAAATAATGTCATAATCACTGTTATGACGATGTAGCACTCAAACGCGTTCACAATCGGCAGAGCCCCGCGCGCATCTGACTAATATGACGATATGTCCTCAGAAAGTTCACCATTTAGTGTCATTGCAATAACGACATTAATGTCATCTAGCGGAAAGTATCAGAAATACAGCTCTGTCGATGTTTCTCCGAATGTAACCAACCTTTCCGCGTGTTTTGTCATACTTAACTACATTTTGACAAAAAGTGTAATTGCGTCATTGTTGCACCAAATGAGCGATATATAGATGTTTATCAGCTTACTTACTTTGAGTCTAGATGACGCTGTGTAATTTCCCAGAAAAAATAACATTATAAAACTAAAGGACATCTTGTTGAATAAACGTCTCTACTCTATTGAGGAAAATTTGCACATAAATTATAATTAACATATGCGCGGCCGCAGCTGGCGGGGCGGAGGCCGGGTGCACCGCGCGAGGAACTCGACTCGACCGACATCTTCATTATTATTTTTGTTAATGAATGAATCTTTATCTTCCAAGAAAGATGTAAACAATACTGGATCCATGATTACAAATAGTCTGTCGTAGATTATTACGACTAAGTGCCCGACACTTCGCCTGACCAGAATCCGAGGACGGGTGACCCGTCGAGCTGGCGGCGGAAGAGCTCCCGCCGTCGTTGCCGGCACTGCCACCATACAAAAATTACGTGCGCTGAAATTACTTCAAACAACCATATGTCTCATCATCTCCTCTACACGCTACCGAGCGAAATTTTTGTCCACTCAGAATCGTAGTGTCCCTTCCGTCCGTATGAGCTCGGGACCGGTTCGGGACCGACAAGTTATATTATTATCTATCGACAGTGTCCGAAACACACACAAAGACGTCTCGGCTGCTATCCGAAGAAGTAGTTTTTCTTATTACTACTCTACTCTTCTATCTGCCGCTCACGCTTCTCTATCTCCTCGACACTTCTTCCTTCGGGTAAGCCACGTATGCAGCCGCGGAAGGCCGCGAAGCTCCTCGTCGACGATACCACACGTTCGACCTGTTCGACCCTGTGCGGCCTGAGTCTCGTCGCCACGTGTCTATTGAGCCGTGCTGTGTAGCCGGCCGCTCAATGTTCATATTGTAGGATGGAGCCGCGCTAGTGCACGCGAGAGTTGATGTCTAAAATGATCCGATCGCGGTAGTGAAGGTACTGTTAGACGGCGTACCGTTACCTATGAAGTGAAAGAGTCCGCCGGCGACGGAACTAAGAATAGTATTCCCAGAATCGGCCCGTCTCGTGGTCGCATCAATTAGTTCCGAGCGGCGGACACCGCCGATTGGAATCTAATTAGAATTTGATAGACGTCCCCATCGCGAACAGTACAGACGACCGCGTCACAGCTGCGGAGAAAAACACAGTCGTAAAGGTACTCCTGGCTCCTGGCGCCGGGCGTCGCGCACTGGGTACCACGAAACTGCATCTTTTAACTTGTCACGTGAGGCCGATAACGTAAATCTAAGCATTTTTGTAATGGCGTATTAGTTCCCTCGAGCTGCAACAGCTGTAAATAAAATAACGAGGTCCAATGTATGCGGCGTTTAGTGATGTAACGCCCTGACCGCTGCGCGGGCGCATGTTTGTCAACACGAGTAATGCAGTTCTCTGAATAAAGTTCCCCGCGTCCATATGCTTGTACGTCTCCCGATGTATATAAAAACAACAGGTGTTAGCTCGGCAGAGCGAGGACCACCTAGCCAGTAGAGGACCACCCTGTTCACTGACTAACACCAAATTCGCGTTTCCGAATTTATGTAGATACTTGTTATTATCGCTTGTTTGGCGATGAAGGAAAACATCGTGAGGAAATTCGCACGTCCACGAAATTATATTTGATGAAACTTGCGACCTAATAAGAACGCTCCGTTTTCCCCATTGGGTTGTGGAAGTCTGGCGGCAGTCGTTCCACGTCAAAATCAGTATGTTCACGAAGTCCCTAGTCTGACGTAGCCGATTCCGATCCCAATGGTTTAGAAATGGACTAACGGTAGGAAGAAGTTGGGTGTTGCCGGCACTCGTATAGCGGCGTGTGCGGCGGGCTCGCAGTGACCTTGACGGCGCTAGTGAGGTGTCGGCCGCACTCGTACGTATCGCCGTCGTCCGGCTGCAGGTGCTATGCGAGTCCACTGTGAGGGCCGCGCGGGCTCCACGCGGCCGCGGCCGGCCCCCGCCCGCCGCCCGCCGTCAATAAATACACTTTCACCGTCGATTCTATTTCGGGCTGAACAATTGATTTAATCATATGTAACCGTAAAATTAATATCTCCACAGTAGTAGGTCATATTTGATACTTTTTTGACGTATTTGGTGTCGTTCGAGGAGAGGACACGCGTTTCGCCCGCGATGGGGAGAATACTTACGACGGACAGTCTGCGAGTGAGCTGCGGTGGCGGCGCGGCTGGTCTCCGCGTGCAGACACCACGCCGAGGTGTACCACCACACAGACAGACAGAGCCGCCGCCGTACGCACGCGGCTCCCACTGCCAGTTCATCGAGTGGTAAATGTGCTTAGTTTACTTCATGAATGCGTGCAATACAAGGAGTGTCGCTTCCTATTGTTGGCAATACCGCCACCGGTAAGTTCATTCGAACTAATGCCGGCCGGTACTCACCCACTCGATAGTATATATCCATGCGACAAATGGCTACTCAACATACGGCGATCGTCTCTACTAAATTTAATTCAATTTTTAGTCTCGCCTAAAATTATGTATTATTTATTTCGTTATTTGACTTTCGCAAAATAACATCTGAATATATTAGCTCGGGCCGATTATATTATAGGCCGTCGTCCGCGCCGTGCTCGGGAGGCAGGCACTCTTTACGAGCCTTCAGGTAATCTCATTCACAGGAATAGCCTTTACGATTAGAAGGTCTAGCTGGCGTCAAAGAAGCTTGGTGTGCTCATCAGAGCCAAACAGTACTTCAGCCCAGGGGCAAAGACTTATATAAGTCCGAAGTCAGACCTGGATACCAGCTAGGACCTTGTGATTCGGTGCAAAACGAGCTGGGAGAATCGTCGATGATCCTAAACTCACACACGGTATTGAGCCCTTGAGTCTAAGGAGAGATTTCGGCTCCCTTTGCGTGTTCTACCGATTGTACAATGGGTTGTGTTCTGAGGAGTTGTTCGATATGATGCCAACAGCCTCGTTTTACAATCGCACAGCTCGCCGACGGCTGGACTGGAACCGCAATGGTTGCGTACTGTGCGTGCCAGAGAAGTTTTGTACCGAGAACTTTTAAGTTGAGGAATGAGTTCCCTGCTGAGGTTTTCCAAAGGGACTACAGTATTGGGTTTTCAAGAAAGGCGTGAAGAGGTTGTTACACGGTCGGCAACGCAAGAGTGTCATCTCTGGTGTTGCAAATGTCCATAGGCTACGGTAACTGCTTACTATCAGGTAGGCCGTACGCTTGTTTTACACCTTAGTGATATAAAGAAAAAACGTCTCAGGAGTCGTTATTTTCATAAGGTGGTGGTACATTCCCAACAGGTCTCATACAATAGCTCCTAAGAAGGTTATGGAGTTCCTGTTTTAGCAGTAGAGGTGATATCACGCGAACGATGCTTAACATATTACAACTACGGCTACGGTAACTGCTTTACAATTAGTAGGACCGTTTGTATGCCTTCCGACGAAGTATAAAAAAGTAGGTTCACTTTAGTGTAAAAAGGTGGAGAGTCACTTCTCATAATATGGACTTAGACGATAGTTAGCGACTAGTACCAGCGGCCGCTACCCGCCGCCCGCCGCGGACAGCTCGGGTTACTGGAGATAATCGTTGTGGTCGGCACTGTAATCACCGCGCACTTAACACCTCCACTCCACCGTACTTTGTATGTACCTATACAAGATAACGGAACTAGAAATTACTTACAAAATAACTAGATAGGGACTCGCGCAATGCTGCTTCCTGAAAATAAACCAGCCACAAGTGTGGGCACACTCCGACAGCGAGTAACGGACTAGAAGGGGAGGCATCACTGTGGTGCCTCGGGCACAGCGAGGACTGCGGCTCGGTCTTGATCGCGTTTGGTTCATTCCGTCGGCAGATTACGACCGAAGAAGACTCATTTGACGAGCTCGGTGGCTCAGTCGTGAATGGCGCGACTTTGACACCGACGCTCGTGGGCTCGATTCCCACACAAGACGAACATTTGTGTGCATGATCATGTCTGTTTGTCTTGATGTGGATGTTTTAAGAGAGGTAGGGCGAATCAAAGCAGCCCGTCTGGGGAAGTACCTCCACCTCACTAGAGGGTTGTTGTGTTCCTGCGTGTGAGTGAGGTGTCCAGTAAGCTCCCAAGGAGTTGCTATGTAAGCAGCAGAGGAGGCATCGCGCGAGTGATACTTAATATATCCCAAGCGTTAATAGGCTACAGTACCCGCTATACATCAGGTGGGCCATATGCTTGTATGCCTCCCGACTTGGATTAAAAAAAAAATACCACCGGTACATCGAAGCATTGAAGTGTTTACACAGGAAGGCTACGACGTGTATCCGAGTACAGGACCAGAGTACGAAATCAAAGTGCAAAAACGTGTAAGACAGGGCGATGTTAAATCCCCGAAACTCTTCACCGCAGCATTGGCAGCTCTTAGAGTGGAAAGGATACAGTATAAGCATCAATGATTCGCCATTGATGTTTATACCGTAAGTAGGCTTCCCAGTCCAAAAGCTTGCAGACGTCTCTCAAGGCTGCGGTGAAGTTTTCGGGGATATAACGTCGCCAAGTCTTCACGTCCACATCACTCACCTTCTATTTCCCGACAATATAGTTCTCATGGCGAAATCGCTGCAGGACCTTAGCGCTATGCCCAGGGACCACATTAGTGTTTCCAGCCAGGTACGTCTCAAGATGAACATGGACAAGACTAAGATCATGTCGAATGTCCACGTTGCACCTACGCCGGTCACGGTTGGAAACACAAAGCTCGAAGTTGTTGACGAATATGTCTACTATATATTTATTCAATTGGAGGTCAAACTTCAACCGAGAGGTCAACAGACGAATTCAACTCGGCTGGGCGGCGTTCGGAAAACGTCGTCACATTTTCTCGTACAAAATACATCGATGCCTGAAGAGCAAAGTCTTCGAACAGTGTGTGTTGCCAGTTCCTGCCATGTGAAATTGAGATGTGACCTTTCACTGCGGGCCGTATGGGGTAGCCGTAAGCTCGAGGTCGCTCAGCGTACTATGAAAAGCGATATGCTCGGGGTTTAATCTGTGTGATAGAATCAGAAATGAGGATATCCGCAGTAGAACTAAGGTAATCGACATAGACCCCATTGTATAAGCAAGCTGAATTGGCGCTGGACCGGCCACATACTTCGTAGAACGGTCGACCGTTGGAAAAGAAATGTTCTCGAATGGCATTCCTGTACTGGTACATACGGTGTGGGGTGACCTCCCACTAGGTGGTACGACGCCCTCGAATAGTTTGCAGGAAGTCGATGAATGCAGGTAGTAGGCCCATGTTCAGCAGTCGACGAATACGGGCTAAATCATGATGTTTAAATTAAAAGATGTGATCACACTCGCACATCACACGGAGTGAGCTGGCGGCCGCAGTCGAAACTAGCTGCACCCCGCGACCTTGTCCGCGCGTCTCCCGCTCTCCCGCGGGAACCGCTTTTTCTACTTTTTTTCCTCGGCTTCTAAGGTCAGGTAAGGTCGTATCGTGATGTTGAATAACCTATAACCTTCCTCAACAATTAGACCATCAAATGCATAAAAAAACGTTTTCAATTCCGACTGGTAGTTCCAGAGATTAGAGCGTTCAAACTAACAAACAAATAAACTGTTCCTTTTTATATATTAGTGTAGATTCATGTTTCATTCAAATATTAAAGTTTAAAAAAATCTAATCCAAAGAAATAGCTTAATAACTTATTAATAGTAAAATCGATTATGGGATTTGAGAGCAACATGTATGTTATTTTTTCTAAATATAATATATATAATAACTATAATTCACTCAAATCACTTTGTAACACTAAAGAACCCGCCCAATAAAAAATCCGGCGTCTATAAGCTGTTCTGCGATGAATGTGAACACGTTTATATCGGTCAAACTGGTCGTAACTTTATAACACGATTTCACGAACACCTATCGGCGTATAAAAACAATCGCCCAGAAAGGTCACACTTCGCCGAGTATCTCATAGACAAAGGACATAACTTATCCCCCACTAATACATATCAAATTTTACACACCATAGACAAAGGTTTAAAACTAAATATTAGGGAACAATTAGAAATTAATAAACATAAAAATTCTAAAATTATTCTCATGAACAAACAGACTTGACGTAAACCATTCCTCACTATTAAATATCTTTTCGCTCACACCATCCACCCCCACCCTCAATTCACTATAATGGACGGCACTGCGATGGATTTGTCACTTGTAGCATGTTATTCTTAAGATTAACGTCTACAACACCTGATGATGCCTCGTGGAGAGGCGAAAAACGTAACGAAAAACTAATTGGTGGCGGAAGCACACAAAGCAGGCTAGATCAAATTGCATATACTGTTTAATATTTAATTATTGGCAATTTATGATACATTTTGGAAGACGTTACAAATACACTGCTGTCACTGGTTCGTTTTAATATTTGACCTGCATTGAATAGTACCTCATCACCTGGCACTCACACTTCGTAAATATATAGTGAAGGCAACGTCAATATCTCAAGCCTCCAGAAGTTTGGTCTAGTCTACAGCTTTCACTCCTTTTTAAAGTGCATTACTTGATCGAAATACATCTGTCATGGCCCGAAAGTGACCGATAGATGTTTGTAGCGTTACCCCAAAAAATAATGCCATGTAATATCCACCAGAGGGAGACTTTGTACAAAAGTCGTCTGCGTGGGTACTTCTGTGTCACCTATTTCTACCGCCAAGCAGCTACATTTATATAGCTGTGTTCCGGTTTGAAGGGTGAGATATGGCAGAGAAATTACTGGGTATTGTGACGAAACAGCCTTAGGTCACAAGATTGGCAGCGCGCGTGTAACATCGCCATTGTATTGCGAGCGTCAATAGGCTGCAGTGACCGCTTACCATCTGATACAGGCCGAATGCTTGCTTGCCAATCTAGTATATAAAAAAATCGTAATTTGGACTATACAAAACCACTGTATGCTGCCATGGCTGTTTTTTGATTTACTTTTCTTAGCATGCGAAATCCATATGAGAATTGTAATAGTTTATTTTGTAAATACTTCAGATGCGTTTGCCACTTCATGTTATTGTCAATGTATCATATCGTAGAAATTGTGGATTTAGTCTCCTTGACTTCATTTCCCGTGTATGTGATTTTTTATTCCTATTATTTGCGCTGATTTGTGTTTAAAGTTCATTATATAAGTTTTTGTAAATGTATTTGTAGTTTGTGTACTTGTAACTAATTTATTATCTATGCAAGACTATAAATAATTTCGATTTTATTTTTGCATACTACTGTACAATAGTCTGCATAAAGTATTGTAAATTATCTACCTATGTCAGGTAGATAATTTATACCTAGAAATGAGAAATAAGAGTGGCCCTAAGACACTGCCTTGCGAAACTCCATATGTTATGGTTCATTTTTGATCATAAAAGCGTAATCTCTATTCGTGTTTAGTTCAAATTTTGCTGGTATACAACGTTTGACTTACAACGTATTTGTGTACACGTATACACATACAGGGCGGTAGAAAAATAGACACCCGAATGTTGCGTAAAGATTGTGGAACAGAAGAATACATTCTTAGGGGGAGTTTAAGTACTGATTTACTGTCCCGAATTTTTGCTTGATAAAATGCTAAGCGACTAATGTGGGAATGGACCTAGTCACGTTATGGTCGGGGCCCTCTGCCTACCCCGTAAGGGACCTGGCGTGCATTGATAGATAGGTAAGAGTCCTGAATTTACTGCACGACGTACGTATCGGTTCATGCATTGCGCGACATAATGCCGTGAAGGCGCACAAGCGTTTGTATGGAATGGAAACGTGTGCGAGGCAGGGCGCCTCGTGCGGTCCGCGCGTCGCCCCCTATACTCGTATGTATACTCGAGGCGTTTTACTTTTCCTTTCAAAAATATGTAATGTAGCGATGAACGATCGCCGGCGCGAGGATTTATATCGCGCCGTGAGTCAGCGGCCGGCGAGTCGCTTAATTACGAATTTCAATATGTGGGTGAAGGCGAGCCGGCGCCGGCGCCGTTTACGTAAACCGACACACATCGTTACCGGTTTACAAAACTTCATTATTATTCACTTTATGAAGTTTGGACTCCGTGCGTCTGGCGTCTGCAGGTTGGACGTCATCGTTGTCGCCCTTCGTCGATCAAACGAAGTCTCGGTTAGGTTTTTGTGCGTTTGTAATTAGTTACCTACTGTTTAATGTGCTGTTTCTGTGGGCGGTGTTACCTACACTTCATACATATACAGCGTGCACCGCAGATGTGCAAACAGAACGCCGATGTCGCGGTTCGTCGCGAACAATAAAACTGGCCGCGATAAGATAACCGGCGAATGATTCGCCGATCATGTGGCATTGGTAACCCCGGCAGCGCAGCCGCTCGCTCCCTTAGTTTCACAATGTTAACGGAGACCATTACTAATTAATGACAAATGCCATCAAGTTTGAGAAATTGCTTGCAAAATGTTGTTATTTTGTTGTTTGTCCAACAGCAGTGCAATTACTATCGCGCATTCTGCGTATTGTACAATGTTACCGACATGTAGTCGTTCATTTGATAAATGTTTACGTTTAAATCTGAACGAAATATACACGTAAATATGACGTTAAGGGCTCTATATTCAAAGTGAACAGTGATGAGGGGAGTCCAGCACGGCGGCCGTCGCCTCCACGACTGGCCCCACACAGCGCGAATTGTTCGTCAAAGCGTCACCAGTACATCACCGAGTGCATATTGGTCCACATTTAAATATGATTTCGTAGAGCAGGGTGGTCGCTCACGTGTCCGTCGTAGCCGGCACTACCGACGGCTGCACAGTTTGTTTTGACGTGTTCGTAATTGCTTCCTCGAGATGTCGCCGATCAAAACTACTTTAAGCCGCGACATCCCACCTCGCGTCCGTCACCTGCCGCTTTCAACCCCAACGTCGAGTTGTAAGTCGTATAAATGCTTAATTATTTGTGAAGCGTCAAGCATCTGTTATAATTGAATGCTCTAAGACGGCTGTGCAAGTTATAATGACGAAGAAACGGCTATCTACGTTTCCGGTGTGATCGTGTCTCGAGAACATCGCGAACATACTAGTGGCGGGACGCCGGCTCCTCCGACGTATAAAATGTCATAGTTTTAGGACCAACTATGTATTGTGCGTTAATTATGAATTGGCTCGTCAGCCACTTTGTTCTTTCATATTAGTCATTTGTTCTTTCAGCCTTCTCGTTATAGAAACCTCTACGTGTTAGTGAAAAGCGCATCGCAAATGGCGACGAGTATAGTGATGAGGAATGGGCCACGTGACTATATTCATACGCACCTCACTCGCTTCTTGAACATTCATAGCTCTTCTCGTCCATGAATAATATAATGCTAATATATGAAATGACGAGGTAGGTATGTCATGCGCCCGCGAGGCCGCGGCCGGTTGTTTGCTCGCCGCGAATCATGACATGTTTTATGTACAATATTTTTGGACGATTATGTGCTGCCTTAATTGTCTACGTACACGATCTGTTGGCAATTTTGATCGCTTCTCAAGGGTATATGACGCTCACTGACAATTTTACAGCTGAAGACGATCTCTTATGTCTACCGGTTCCAAAACGGTGATATCCACGGTATTTTCCTTCCGCTCGCTACCGACGGAGAATAAACTCCCCGCCGAGGTGTTTCTTCCAACATGATACGCCAGCATGGAACACAGCAAAATGATTCTCGTCGAAAGTATAAAATTGATTACTCAGTAATATGCAGCAGCGCTGCATATTTTCCTCCATCGTCAGTCCGCGTTCAACATTCGTAATTGGAGGCCATCGGGTTCCAGTTGTCGACGTGGAAATTATTATAATTGCTGTTAATGTACCACCTCCGCGATCGCATGGAATCTAATGGTCTACGAATAATCACACAATGGTTCTGCGATCGGGGGTAAGCCGCACATTATTCCTCGTTTCAACTACCAATGGTTTATGTGCAGATACGCTCTTTGGCATTTGTGATGTTAGATTATATCGCATGTTTATCGCGCCGTCTGTAACATTGTTCTTATGAACACCACTTTGGATGTAGTACTCGGGTCGTGTACTGAAATTTATATTGCATTCCGAAATTTATATTGCACCGCGATGTTGCGAGCCTTTACACGGGACTAATAAATACGGTCTATCTAGAGACTGTTCTGCGTGCAGTGCTTCTGCTTCTCCACTGACACAGTTCGACACTACTCGAATTGAACGGGTTCCGTTGACCAAAACATGCGCTACTTTTAGAACTGGTCATCGGTAAAAAGATTGCAAAGCGGCATCTTATTTGTTTTGGTCTGTGATTGGCTAATATCTTACATAATGGTAATCGTTATCTGTCTCTCGACTGGATCTAGGTCGATGGTTACCGTTCGTGACTTCATATCTCACAAAGCTGCTTTGCGAGTGACAGCCCTCCCGACTCCCTAATTTTATGTTCACTGTATCTTGTTACGTGTCTGGTCCTCGTGTTTCTCTTTGTTGCATCTCGCCTTTCCATCGATATCATTCAGGTCATTTTAATTGGTTGCAAATAGTAAGTTATAAATATTTAATTACGCGTTACCTTATTAAATAACATAAGCTACGCGACATCGAAGTCGTATAGTAGTAGTTGTATTGTTTTGTGTCTGTTTCTTATTTGACTGCTTCAACATTTATAAATATCGTCGTTGAAGAAGCTGCACTGTCCGAGAATCGCACAGGTGTTATGTATCGTCGGCTGTTCTTATGGTCGTTATCTCAGGATGGTGCGGCTCGGAGCACTGCCGGCCGTCTTGAGCCTTCACACTGTGCGCCGCCGGATGTTCTATTACTATGACGTCGAGCGAGACTTCGGGTACGATAGTTACTTCCGATTGACAAGGCCGACAGTTCTGAGTTCTCGTATTTTGTTATTCATATTTATTTCGACATGTATTTTTTTCGAGATCAGTTACCATATGATTTTTTTGTATATCCTGTGTTGTTCCATCATTGGGCAATAGTAAGAATGTATGATAGGATAGTATGTCATGTAAATGGAAAGCGGCTTAACGGTACGTGTCACCTGTCGGTCACGTCTGGTTTGAGTTGTGCGGTACGCGGCATACCGCCGAGCCGTCGCGCCCGCCGCCGGATCCGGCGATGCGGCCGTCGAGACCGCGCCGTCTCCGACACGCTTCGCCGGACTGTAGGAAGGAGCACTTTTACCTTTTTGTTGCATTGCGCCGCTTTGGAAAGCGATACATCGTTGATGCAATGAATTATTGCAACGGGAAGTTGAGCGATGAAAAACTGGTCGAGTGCGTTCATTACAGACGTGCTCGATTCACAATTGGGTGGTTTTAATTGCGGTTTACGTCTCCGAAAATATATTTCTCAGTTGATTTTCCGCCTACACGGATTTCGATGAACTTTTACACTATGACAGTTTATACCGCGAGTTAACATGCACGGTATATCCTGATTATCTCTAGGGTTCCCGAGAAAAACTTGAAAAACTAAGTGTGGCCGAGCAAGACAGCCTGCAACCTGAGATCGATATGACAAGGTGTGAAATGTGATAAACATGCGTTAGATGTTACCTTAGACGGTACCGAAAACGGAATACTGGAAAACGTGGTAGTAAACACGCGACCTGGCACTGGCTGCGATCTCCGCAAACATAAGGGCGAGTGAACGCGACACTGGGTTATATGCTCCTACGCGAGTCTTCTGCTGCAAAATGTTTTCGTGGGTTCATTGACCATAAACCGTCTCCTGATTCCATACCGTATAGGAAGTGAGGCCTTATTTATAGAGTTTGAAGCGCGCGGCGCGTCGCTCTCGCAAGCCGCGGGCGCAGGGCGCGCGGCGCGGTGCGGCGGCGCGGCGGCCGGCGGGGCGCAGTGCTCGCTGACACTCAGCTACGGTCGGAGCTCGCAGCGGCCGCGGCCTCGCACGTTTTGTAATCGCGCACAGTGCCGGCGTACTCTCGATAACGTTCGCGGCGAGCTCTCGCCGACGATAAACCATCGACGCGATATATCGCCGAACACGAGTTATTCGCGCTGACGAAACATCGATATAAATTCCCCGAGTGTGAATTCATACTGGATTCTGTTGATATATTACATTATCCGCGTGTGAGTCGACCGATAGTGCGCACGGTGTCCGAAGATGAGGCCGAAAGAGGAGGCGGACGCCAAGGTCCAGTCCGGGACCTTTATCTTGTCCGAGAAGATAGACGACACCAAGGCGAAGAAGAGCGAGAAAGAAATTAAAAAGGAAATGAAGAGATTGGAGAAGGAAAAACAGGAACGCGAGAAGAGGGATAAGAAGGCGCGGGAGAAGGAAAAAGAACGGGAGAAACAAACGAAGAGAGGTCAGTCCGATCATTTGTTTAAATCGCCGTGAAAATTGTGAAACATTCCTTTGTTATCACGGTTATCTTCGTGTTCGAGACGTGATGTCATCCGTGGTTTTAAACTGCAGACTCGACGGCCGCTCGTTGTATTTGAGCAAAACAGTATTTTCATGGTTATTAAAATGTGTTCACACGGACGGCGGGCCATTGTTGTCGCGTTACATCATTAGCCGACCTTGATCGCACGTCACTAATCATAATCACGCACCGATACTACTGCGATACAGGGCACCCGTCGAACACATTCTACGAAATGTGCATACCTAGCGGCTTTACCATTATATGCTTATTACTGTGCTGCTCTACAAGCAATATCAGATATGTTTTTAAACACCTTCGTTAAGCTGTAAACTTCGCAGCGAACGAGTATGGAGGTTTATTTCGAGTGTTTTCCTTTACCGTAGTCAGCCTGTATTTATCCACCTATCTACTCTCTACGGCTGAATATATTTCTCTACACAATAGTTGCCCTCGTGTGCGATCCTTAACTATTTCGCATCTATCCATGCGCGAGATGACTACATCTGCATTCACGAGTTCGGCAGGAGTGGTCGGCTCACTGGCACTCCACTTAGTGTCTTGTAATTTCCTCGTTTCGTACCATGTCCTTAAGAGAAACATAGAATAAGCTCGCTCCATCGCAAGCTATAGCAGCCGGGGTCACGTCGATGGTTACAATTTAACTTATTTCCAAAACATAGCGTGACGTAAACGAAAAGATTGACAGAATCACGGATACCTGCCCAAAGATATGTTCAGAAAATAACGGGAATTTTTAAATTTCGCGTATTTGGAGAATTCGATGGTCAAAAGTTATTTTTTATTATGTTGGTGTGCATGCCTCTGAAGTATGATAAAATTTTCACCTGTGTCTAATGTTTACTTTATCTGTGGCAGCCGCTAACGTTAGACTTGTTTCTATGAGGTCGGCGAATTTCGATCAAAGAATTTGTATCAAATTTTGCGTAAAAAATGAAATAAAGTGTAACAAAGTGTGGGAAATGTTAACCAAGGCCTACGGTGAGTCTGCTATGAGTAAAACAAGAGTTTACGAGTGGTATAAGCGTTTCCAAGATGGCCGTGAAAACGGTGACGAGGACGGACGCCGGACGCCCTAGCACATCAACACTGATGAAAACGTGGAACAAGTTAAAGAAATGGTTATGAACGATCGCCGAATCACAATCAGAGAAGTCGCTGATGATGTTGGCATATCGATTGGCTCATGCCATGAAATTTTTTCGAATGTTTTAGGTATGAAGTACTATTTACAAGGTCAACGCCGTTTGCGTGAAGCAATCCGAAAAAAACGCCCTGATTTGTGGAAAAACAATTCATGGCTTTTGCACCACGATAATGCACCTGCTCAAACTTCATTGCTTATTCGTGAATTTTTAGCCAAAAACAATACTGTGACGTTGCCCCAGCCTCCATATTCGCCAGACGTGGCTCCGTGCGACTTTTTCCTATTTCCAAAAATTAAGAGAACCTTAAAGGGCCGTCGTTTTACAGACGTAGATGACATTAAAAGCGCATCGCTGAAAGAACTAAAGGCTATTCCAAAGATCGAGTTTGAGAAGTGTTTTGAGGATTGGAAGAAGCGCTGGCACAAGTGCATAATATCTAATGGGGACTTTGAAGACGACAATATTAATATAGAAGAATAAATAAATATATTTTATAACGAAATCTGGTCAAAAAATAGTTTTTCGTTGCACAGTTTGCTTATTGAGAAAATTCATAGATTTTCACAAAATCTCTATAATATACCACATTCGATTCCGAAGTGTGTAGCAGAAACTTGGTCAAGTTTTTTTTTTTCAAAAAGAGTGACAAAAACCCTTTTGAAGAACTGTAGGCCGATATCGCTTCTGAGCCGCGTTTATGTACTGTTTTCGAGAGTCGTCACACGCATATTTGATGAATTCTAGCCTCCCGAACAAGCCGGATTCCGAAAAGGATTTAGCACCGTGGATCACATACATACTTTCTGCATGTATATAGTCAAATTGTTTTTATTCGGTTGGTATACCACTGCATAATAAGTTTACGGTTGGTACTGTGCTGATTATTTATTCGTTGACCAGAATATACAGAAGACTGAAAAGTATAAATCTGCCCTTATGTTTGGCGTATGTGGACTACGAAAAGGCCTTTGATTCCATTGAGACATGGCCGGTGTTACGGTCTCTCCAACGATGCCGAATTGACTATCGTTACATCGAAGCGTTGAAATGTTTATACAGTAAGGCTACGATGTGTATCCGAGTACAGGACCAGAGTACGAAACCGATCCAAGTGTACACATGTTATATCCCCGAAATTCTTCACTGCAGCATTGGAAGATGTCTTCAAGCTCTTGGACTGGAAAGGATACGGTATAAACATCAATGGCGAATACATCGCTCACCTTCGATTGAAGATACGATTGACGATATAGTTCTCATCGCGAAATCGCTGGAGGACCTTAACGCTAGCGGTCTCAATATGAACATGGAAAAGACCAAGATCATGTCGAATGTCCATGTTACACATATGCCGGTCACAGTTGGAAGCACTAAGCTCGAAGTTGTTGACGAATATCTTTTTCCTAGGACAGGTTATTCAGTTAGGTAAGTCCAACTTAGACCGAGAGGTCAACAGACGGATCCAACTCGGCTGAGCAGCCTTCGAGAAACTTCGACACATCTTCTCGTCCAAAATACCTCAATGCCTGAAGAGCAATATCTTCGAACAGTGTGTGTAGCCAGTGATGACATACGGAACTGAGACGAGGCCCTTCACTGAGGGCCGTATGTGGAAGATCAAGGTCGCTCCCCGTGCTATGGAAAGTGCTATGCTTGGAGTTTCTCTGTGTGATAGAATCAGAAATGGCTATATCCGCAGTAGAACTAGAAAAGTAGTGGCAGTGGGCCGGCGACATATTTCGTAGAACCGACAAGCGCTGGGGAAGAAAGGTTCTCGAATGGCGTCCCGGTACTGGTGCACGCAGTGTGGTACGACCACCACTAGATGGAGCGACGACCTCAAGAGGTTTGTAGTGAGTCGATGGATGCAGGTGGCACAGGATCGAGGCTAATGGCACTCTAGAGGGGAGGCCTATGTTCAGCAGTGGACGAGTACAGGCTGAGATGATGATGATGAATATACCATACATATCTACATATAATATATCTCTACATAAACTATAAAATTACATCTCTTTCTAATCAATTATTATCACAATCATTAAAAAAGATCAAACAGCCACGTATCGATGTTGTCAATTCGGTTTTCATTATTTACTCTCTTAGATCTTCATTTAGTTTATTTATTTATTTGTTGCCATCATTAATTTAATTTGGGTTTTGGTGAGATTATTAAAATTTTTTTTTAGAGAGTACAATAGTGGAGTTTTATAGTATAAACTCACTTCCACTCGTGTGGACTTTACTACCACAAAAAAATAAGATGCCAAATATGTTCCGCGAACATTGTTTTAACATCTCGATACCATATTTGAAACTAACAAATTTTTGATTCTGATCGAAGTCTAAAGACAGGTCTTAGATTTGATAGTCTACGACCATTTTGTTATTTAAAGGTGTTTTATGTACAGATTTTTTGTCGAGCAAATGTGATAAAAGCATCGCACATACGTGACTCGGGACGTACAGCAATTATATTCTTCTGAATAGTCTGTCGTTTGTGATTGTCACCGTACCCTCGACACACAATGTGCACACCTTCCACGACATTGTAATAACTCCAGTTTGCATAGACTGTGTGCGATAACACAGAGAGTTACTGTTTGTTTATTAGTGACCGCTCCGGAGAGGAGCCGCCTGGAGGACGTCGCGGCGGCGGCCGGCGGCCTGCGGACAGGTGCGCGCGGCCGCCGGCCCGTCGTTCATTTACCTTTATATTCTCGGAAGCCAAGTTTTCTTAAAATACTGCGCCGCGGTACACGAGACGCGCTGACATTTTCGACACGTGACACATTTTCGCCTAAATCTGTTTTACAGAGTGCATTTGTTTTGGTCACCTTTATTTTAGGAATTCGATTAGATTCCTGTTACAAACAAAACCGAAATGAATGTATTTTGTGATAACCGGTGCGCGGAGGCGGGCGGCACGGCCGAGTGTCACGGGGCGCTTCCCGAGGTGTCCACTCCCGCACGAGACGTTCTGGAATTGTATTGTGCAATCGACTGAAAACAATTTACAAGAAAGTGTATTTCAGATGGCGACGTGTAATTCATCCGGAAATATTTATTTAAACAGTGGTCGGAGTACGAGAGATAATGTCCGCCGCGGTAGGTACCTACACAAATAAGCGCGGCCGTTATCACCCGTTATCGCCGACTCGTTCAGCATTCTATTTTTGCTGACGATCTCGAGTGTCCAACTGAAAATTTGTTATATGTCAAAGATATGCCAAAGTTAGGGCGACATTACACAATTCATTTCTGCCGTTCTATTTCAGCGAAGTGACGAAATCTAATAATGTATACGTGAAATGCAACGTTGAACGTCCTTTCACGTCGCCGTTCTGTCCGCGGCCAACCGAGACAGCGGTTTGATTGAACCGTGCACCGTCGCCGTCGCGGCTTACTGCGCCGCGGCCCCAAAACTGTCTCGGCCGAAGTGTCCAGGATGTCTGGCACTAAAGAGAATGGTGTAATGTTGTATGTAATCCTTTTTAGCGGGATGGCTAAATAAACTTTGTCACTCGGTAGTTCATGTACAAAATGAGTTGGTACTCAAACAAGTCTAAATGTGACTCACCGCGACACTCTTGTCTTTTCGACACTTTTTCGGGCGGGGTAATTGCACTCGCGCACAATTCAATAAACGCAAGTTTCTCTTTCAATCGGGGCTGCATCGCCTGCGTGCATGAATATTTGTGTTCGGCCGGGCGGGCGCGGCGGCGAGCGCGGGCGCACGGTACGCCGCTCTCGGAAATTTACTCCGCCGCTTTACATACAAAAGTGTCCCGCTCGCTTGTCACGATTGTATGTGCATTTCTGCGGAGAAATTGCGACATTGTGTGGCCCTCGCCGCGCTCCTGTCGGTACTTATTTGGTCAGTTTAAGCGAAACGGCTTTCGTGGTGTACCAGTTCTCTTCCTGCGCATGCCGGCAACGTCGCGGGCGAGTTCCTCGTTTCGTACGAGTACGTCGCGGAGTGGAAAGTGTCGACGAGTCTACTCCGCCGTCCGCTCGTTTCCTGAAGCTTTTCCAATTAGCGCAATGTTTGTGTTACTTTCATTTCTAGCTTAGCTTGCTTTACTCTTATGTAGGTGGTCAGTTCACTCTCTGCGTTAGTCTGCCGTTATTAAATCCGTACACTGTAATGTGGACGTTGCCGCGAAGTCTCTCCGTTGTAATGTAGCGATTGTTTGCTATTTTATGATAACTTTGATCAGTTTAATGATCTGATTATCGTTTGTTCGGTGCATTTGGTAAGGCACGGAGCGCGAGTCGCGTGTGCCGAGCCACCGCTGCGTCTGAAAACGAATCCGTTCGCAACACTCGCGGTCGGCTGAATATGATGACCGGCGTCGCTACGCGCACGATTTACGACGCAGTTACGACAATTTATGCGACATCAACTTTTATCACGCTAGTCATCTGGCTTTTCAAGTTTACGTCATTTATGAGGGGTTCGTTTTCTTCCTCGTGTTGTGTTCGCCCAGAGCGCGGCATTACGTTTCGTTCGGTATTTTTATTTGCAACTAGCTACTCGACCCAGCTTTGCACGGGTGATCCAATCGTTACCAAACTTCACAGGATCACCTGCTGGGCTAACCTGAAGATTCACTGAAAATTCTTTAATTCTACTCCTCTTGCACAGTATACCACATCGTGCGTGACATTTGTGCCGATCATCGTGTAATCGTATTGCAGGCCATAAAGTACAATGTCCTGGAATAGTCCTGTTTGATCAATCCTGTCGTATGCCGTCGACGTCCACATGTGATCCCGCTGCCGCCTCGTCAGCAACTTATTGGTGACCTCCTCACACGCAGGAACACAACAACCCCCCAGAGAGCGGTTGCTTGGATGCGGTTTTATCGTTAGAGTTTAATGTTAGAGTGATATTCGTGTTTTGCGTCATTTTACCGACGGCTACAATCACGCGACCATTACTGCGTATAATTTGTACATTACATTCTGAGACAAAAAGTTCAATTTGTGCGAAGAGAACCTGCCATTTCGTCGGATGCGCGGCTCGTTTTTTCTGTGGTCGCGCGTTGATCGTCCGGCCGCCGGCGAAGACGACGCCGATGTTATACAACATTTCTTATTGTTTGTTAACAATGTTGATTACAACTCGTCTCACTAAAATTGTACAAAATGGCCGCGCGTAATGAACGTGTAAACGAGAGCTCGCGGAGCGCCGCGGCAGCCCTCGGCGGCGGGGCTCCTCTTGTAAATCGGTTTGTTTAACAATAAATACCACATACATTCTCCTTTACAAAAACTAGAGTATACCTTTGACTAATGAAGCGGTTCCTTTCCTTGGAAACCTTCGCTTCCTCGGTACCTTCCACGTTCCCATATCTTTAGAATTACATATAAGTACACAAATATTTTTCATATGGTTTACAATAGATTTAGAGTAGTTTAATGTATTGTAAAAGTCTTCATTATAAAAAAATCTGTTTAAAGTGGAGGTTTAACGAGTAAACATAACACAACATATCAATGTTTCGCCGTAGTGGCCGGCCGGCCCGGACTCTTCTAATGGAGCTTGTTGAAGGAGGGACGGAATCGCTAGGGGATCCTATTTGGCTTCACCTTGTCTATTTTTATTTATTTCCTTCGTGTGATACGCGAAAATTACACAGGCTTCCGAACGTGACGGCGCCGCCCTGGGCTCGAGGGAAGGGGTGACGCCGGATGTGTCCTAATTAACGCCTTGAGCTAGGAATAGATGCTGACCTCACCGGCTCCGTATGATTGTTCGTTTGTTTGCCGGTGCGAGTCACGTTTGCTTATGGTTTGAACTTCCTTATGCGTTAATTATTAACGAGATATTAAGGTTTCTATACTTTATGTGGGCCGACGAGGACTGCGAGGGGCAGACGCTATCGCCAGAATCAGTAATGTTTTATTTAAACAATTAAATGGAAATTACAAATCTTACGGAATACGCCATTTTGAAATGTTTAGTCGGCAACAGTTAGGTCCGTGCGGCGCTGGTGCTCGTCCAATTGTATGTGGACCTCACGTCGACCATCTCTTCGACGAGAGAGAAACGTGGCCACGATATTCTTCTTTCAGTTCTTCCAATCCTTGAATTTCAACGTAAAGCGTTCGTTCTGATGTGAAATAACAACAACCGGTGACGTCCAGCGTGCTCATCAAATTAACGATGATATTGCACCAGAATGAGGTTATAGGCTGTAACTTATTCAACCTTGATTCATATACACATTTGTTTTATTATTGTTGTTCGTGCCGGCGCCCCTAATTATGACCATCCTCGGCGGAGGTGCGACCCGCGCACCGGGACAGCGCCCGGCGCCGCCGCCGCCGCCGCGCCGGAGCGGTGCCCTTGTCATCCTCTATTTTAATCCTGCTATATATAACACAAAGGGCGATTCAACTTGAAGACTACAAATGTGGAGGGTGGACGAGTGCAGAGAGTGTGTCTCGAGAGGCAGCCTCCGTCACTACTACTGACTGAATGGAAAGGATTCCACTTCCGCATTGGAACTGTCCGATATTGCGTTTGGTGTCATATCAGTAACATTATAGAGCTCAGTGGTTATTTGGCTGAAGGCCAATGTTGGCCATATTATATATAGTAAAGTACATTATGGTTAAAGCTTTTAGTTTCGGAGAAGCGCGAGAGGATAATGCGGTGAAATTTCTTAGAGCGGTATTCTTAAAATGCTTTGGGCGGAATGAATCGAATGGAATGCGAACGAATGTAGGTGAAAAACTTATGACACATATTTAGATTTGGGGTGCGGCGGCGGGGCGGCGGCGCGGCGGGGCGCGGGCTGGCTCGTCGGAATGGAATCGTTTTACACGGCAAAATATTACATTGGCCGCATTTCTAAAAAAAGAAAAATAGACATCCAAAACATGGATATAATTCATTCATTCGATAAATTGTACCAAATAAAAGTTCATAAGATATTATAATGCGATTATATATTATAGATTTGACTGCAGATTTAATCTGCTCAAAAGGACAAAAGGAAAGTAAAACCTAAATTTTGTACATCAAAATATTCAAGGCTTTCCTGGCTGTGACGAAATAGTACAATTATTTTTAGAAAAATATAATATTGATATGCTAGGTTTAACTTGGTCTTTGTCAAAGTGGGCAATAACGCCCCCTTGTGGGCGCTGATGGCCTACAGGGGGGTGCTAAGGGCACCAGAAAAATATGGGGGTCCTTGGCGTGGTTTAGGGAGGCGATGGTTGATTTGTAATTTTTATTGTACTGGTCACCTCACTCACTCGCAGAAACACAACAACAACACTTGCTGGTGACCTCACTCACTCGCACACAACAACTCTCTAGGGAGTTGTTATTTGGAGGTTCTTCCCCGTCGGCCAATTCTGTGCCCTACCTCTCTTTCGCTAGAGCCTCGTTTGCTTATTGACAGGGTGCACCACGCAAAGATAAGGTTGGCTTTGGCTCCAAAGGTCTTAGTGAGCCACTTACACCCAAAAAAGGCGCAGGTGTTGTCGGAGAGAGCGGCTGATATTGAAACTACGAGTATGTTTATATTACAAAAGAGAGCCACCCGCTCTATTTATAACATGGGCTCCAGGGACTCACTTAGAGAACTGTTCAAAGAAATAAATATCCTCACGGTCACCTCTCAGTATATTTATGAGAACATAATGTATGCTCGTAAAAATATATAGTGGTTTACAAAATTTAGTGAAAACCTTAGAAGCAGGAATAGATTGGGTATGGCGGTACATCGGCTTGCTAAGACTAATAAATAGATCTTTTGTTGTAAATTGTATTATATCGATTCTTTAATAAATTACATGAAGCGGTTGTAGTGGGGTCTGCTAGGTTGTTCGGCAGACGGTATACCCACTGAGTTACGTACTGGTGATTGTTGGTGGAGACAATATAATCTCACTGATAGTCTTTATGTAAAAATGGTTTATTATTAAATTTACTAAATATAAAAGTCACTTATTACTAAACTGGTAAAATGGTTACACGATTACATAGTAAATATTGGTAATTTGAAAACACGTTTGACTGGTGTGGTATGGTGTACGTTGGTTGGCGGTAATTCGCGTATGTTTGGAGCTATGCACTAAATATGCACCAAACAGCGGTTCTGTCCTTGCTTGACAATTGAAAAGTTCAAAAGGCACATCAAAAATACTCTGTATCAATCAATCACTTATTCTGTAACAATATTACATTGTGTTGTAAATTTACAAGAATATACAAAGAAAAATTGTAATAGTAGTAAACAGTTAATGTCCAATAATACATTTTTTTAATACATATTTGTGGTCATCGTTGGCTTAAATATTCATGTACAGAGTAGTAGCTCTTCAATAAGAGATATTGCTTCAATTTGACGTTGAACTCTTTTGTATACAAAATATTTTTAATGTCAATAGGTAACTTATTAAATAATTTTCTCGATTGATAACTCGGTACAATATTTAAAGGTAACTCCTTCCTTCTCGTATTTTCCCTTTTTTCCTTTCTTCATCTGTTTCAAATTCGTATATATGTTTAGCCAGATAATTAACAGTACTAATATATAACGACTTGGCACAGTCAGAGTACCCAGTGCCTTAAAATGTTGTATACTTGTCGTATACGAGATATTATTCTGATTGCTATTTTTGTAATACTAATGCTCTTTCTATATTATAATTATAACCTGTTACCCCATAATATTATTGAACTAATGCGTAGTACATTACTTTAAGATGGCGTATGTCGACTTCGTCTCTTAGGCTACTGAGCACAAAACACGCACTGCTTATTTTATTTTATCGTCACCATTGTCATATTACTGTGGTCGCGATGCATTACATCACCATTTTGACACCTTCAATTTGAACTCCATTAGTGTTATGATAATTATAACATTTATGTTCAATTGTCAACTTTTTAATACATCATTGTTTTTTTATCTCTCGCTATCATTACGTATCTTACCACATCCAGCGGCTCCTCCTTACTTACCACATCCTGACTCCATCGCCCCGTTTAGACGATGACGTCAAACGCTCCACCCGGTTGTACTTCTCTTGTTGTCTTTCTACAAGACGAACGACTAACTGTTTTATATTAATAAGTATTCTCGTATTTATTATTATACTCTCTGTCTACATGTACATAACGATCATTAGCACCGCGCAAGGCAGCCCGTCTGTCACACACACACACACATACACACATTTGTAACAACACTGCGAAAAGCGGCACTCAATAAAACTCGCAGGCAGGCTACTCTTCTGAAGCCTTGCCCGAGTCAGTGGTTTACACTCGATACTCGAAAACACAGATCTCGAACGGTATCGTAACGCACTCATTAATATTTATCCTCGATGACTTTGCTCTGTCCTTTGCAGTCAGCCTTCCAAATAAGAACACGAGGATACTTGTGATCGACGTTTGGTTGGACGAACGCTGGCGTTCGACGGCTTTAAAAATAACGATTGACGTGTGTGAGTTTGCGAATCCAGTTTGACATTATCACCTGTTTCAACTACTACTTGTTTTAAACTCGACTCGACGTCAAAAATGACTCTTGAAGCTTGAAACTAGGACTTGTTCGCATCGAACCCGCGTCACCGTCATAATGTAGCAAACGTCCTCACCCATGTACATGTAGTTGTCACTCGCTGTCCGCCGGCGGGCCATTACCATTACTATGATTATTGGTCGTTAACGAGCGTTACTACGTTTTACGAACAATGATTGAATAAATACGAGTATATAAAATGGTCGGCCTAGTTTCTACACATGTCTTGACACCGAGTGTAATTTTCTCTCGTGTCTAATTCATCAATGTCCTCTGTGGTGCAGCAAGGTGATAGATCCAATTAGTAGGATGCACTCGCTTACCAAAATGTCTTTGAAACAATGCGATTATACATCCGATACTGATTATCTTTAAAATGATAGTATTTTTTTTTTAGTTTTTAGCGAGTTGTTTAAACCGTAGTCCTAGTTTTGCGTTGTAATTTTAATTGATACAAAGAGAACCAAACTGGTGGATGTCTGCGTCTGAGCGTTGAGAGAGTATTGCGATGTGATAAATCGTTCTGGCCGTATTGTTTGCCCACGGAGAGGACAGTGGTGGGGCCGCGCGCGGTCAGGGTCGCGGCGCGGCGTCACCGTCTGATATCATAAGTTTTTGTTTGGTGCAGTCACTGCAAAGTCACCTTGTCTCCAAAGCCACATGTTTGCGCTCGCAGCTCGCGTCGGCCGGCGTCTGCGGCGAGTGTTTGTCGTATATGTTCTTGTTATATACGAGATAGTTACGAGCGCGCGCAGGTTGTACTCTTTTTCAATGTAGTGTTTCTTTTACTGCAGTGGTTAAGGTTTCTTTGTCGGGTTGGACGGTTTTATGTGTAGCGATTGTAAATACATACGAAACAAGTCCCTTTCCGACAGAGGAATATAAAGAAATCACCGGCTGCCACTCGCTCCGGTCCTGACATGCATTTGTTGATTCATTCGCTCCCAACTGTGTTTTATTAATTCTCTCCCAACTATGTTTACATACAAAGTTTTTGTTAGTACAGTTTCGGTTGGATCCATGTGCTGTCAGGAGAATCTTTATCGGGTCTTTGTAAACGCCTAAGACATCCTACGTAACGTACCTTTATGTCAAGGTATTATATCTTGCATCACTCTGAAACGCTCCTAGAAAAGCATATTATTCAGAGCTGTCATTTTAATGGCATTGATTTTAGTTTCATAATAATCTACATACTTCATTATTACTCTATATCAATTAAAGTTAGTAAATGGAAATTGATTATTACGTCCTCCGTAAATTCATTGCAGTAAATGTGCAAAGTTAGTCTCAGTACCTTAAGGGTTAACTTCCATCTTTCCGCTGAGGTTATTTAAGGGTGCCAGTTCATTGAAGCACATGAATAATTAAGAACTTGATTGATTTTAATATCAAAAGACGATTTTCGCGGCCGCCGGTACCTACTGTTACGGCTACTGTTGTTGTAATGTCTCGTTTACAAACTAGGACGGGGTTACTGTCGCTCGAGTCGACATCGCAACGAGTCGCGTGCCCGCCAGGGCTCCCACCTGCGCTGCACTACTATTATCACTCATAATATTGTCTTAGAGGGCTGCTATTTGTTCGACACGTTGCCAGTGGAATAATCACAGGAATAAGTGAATCTTGAGTGCCGGGGTTCTCCCCCACGCTCCACGCACCCCGCCGGCCGTCGGCGAACTCGCCTTTATCAAAAAGGGCACTTGCACATTTGTCAGTTAATAAGTAACGTAATATAAAAATTACACAAAATCTGAATCGTTACTTACTTATTGACATTTGCAAAACCAGGGAGATCACTCGTGCGTTGCCGACCCTGTAAAAACCATTTCGCGCCTTTCTTGGAGAATCTTATGCTGTAATCTCTAGAGTAAACCTCGTTATTTTGGAGAATTTTGAATCGAACCTGTCTTTGTATTTCATTTCGACCTGTGTGTAACGTTTTTGATCGATTGACATTGTTTTATTCCAGGTCGCTGTGATCTGTGAACGAATTTTTATATATATATATATATATATTTGTGTATATATATATATATATTTGTGTATATATATATATATATATATATATATATAACTAAACTATAGATCAAACAAATAGCCCGGTTAAAAAAGTAGTAATTGGTTCACAAACGATCGGAGATGAAAGCGTGCAACAAGCGAATGAATTTGTGTATTTTTAATTTGTTGTATATTTACGAGAGATGGGAAATGTGAGGGAGAGTGAAAGCAGGAAGCCGCGTCACCGGTGCGTTGTGCTCGGTGTTAACGAGCGAAATTATACCGAGCAAAGCTCGCCTTGCTGTTGTTTATTAACGCCGACGTCGACATACGCAGGACATACGGTCGTTAATCACGGGTATGACAAAGGGAGAAAAAGGGCCAAATCAAAAGCACCCGAAACAGAAGAGCATGCCAGAAGAGGTTGATGAGTGTGGGTGAGGCGAGAGAGGTATGTTTGCATCGGTGCACCTGGCGTTCCTAGTCTCTGCCTACCCCAGCGCGAGACGGGCGTGATGATATGTATGTATGTATATATATAGTTCACAAATTGCAAAGATATAATTCAGTTAAAAAATGACGATCTTTCGAAAACATTGGGTAATAGATCTGTATGTTGTATATCTTTGAAGTAAATTATCTAGAAGCGTGTGCAGCCCTGGCGACCAAGCTCGCCGCTCGGCGGACGGTGTATGCGCAGACACGTCGGCGGCCGTGTTGTGTTTGCATATTGGGCGGCCCGCGACTCTCGACATGCCGCGCCCTGCTCCCTGCACGTACAACATGCTGGCAACGTGTGCCTTTAAACATTTCGTAAGGTCATTTTGCAATGTCTCCTCAGTAGACGACTATTCGATCTGTCAACCCTATGTTTTCATTGTAAAGGCTAGTTTGAGATTGGATCCATACCTACGAAGAATGACAGAAAGTGGCATAATAGATTGCATACACCAAACTCACGGAAAAGAGTTTATTCTTTCATAATAATTTTGGTCCGCAGTCTTTGAGTTTGTGAGAGATCAATGAGCTTCCTCAGGGTTCTATGCCTCCCATACCTATATAGGTACAGTATAGTATATTTTACTATTGGCCAAATGCCTCCAATTTACTTCTGTTTGTCCGTTGGTCAAGGGACTGAGTCATTTTAATCGTAGAAGTATCTATCGTATCAAGTGTATATTATCTTTCCATAGAGAAAATACAACCTTTAAAGCTGTATTTTCTCTATGGTAACTGACAAAGGCCTACGTTACATCCTGTTGACATCTTTCGTTTCTCGAGCGAAGTTACTAGTGGGCAAACGCCTTAACCTTCTTTTATGATGTCGTTCGTAGAGTCGATGCTTAGTTGTTTTTGTTCACAAGTTTTCGTTATAATACATTGTTAATGTTTTAGTTTGTTTTCATTTATTTTATAAATATTGTTTGAATCGAGTTGTGCACTTTTAGTAGAAAGTGCGCTTCGCAGCGATCAGTTTGAAGTTTGTGTGTGTTTTTTGTCGCTTCTACTCCACTTGACGATTAGTGTTTGTTCAGTGTCGTCCAGACGACTGTTCACAAGTCTCACGTGTTCTGGTTTAATGTCTATTTCACTTGAAGGGCGCCCGCTGAGCTACAAGTACATCCATTAGCGAGTGAAAGATACTGTGGCTCTATATGTAAGCAGGACTCGGGACACGGCGGGTACATTATTCACATTCACTGCTTCTCCATTTTCCTCGCTGTCAGTGTTTCGTGCCGACCGGTCCCGTGAGACGTCGGGCTATCGCGGAGCAGATGCACCCGCTCGCGGCCGAAAGTGAACCGCCAGAGGGTGTCTTCAATAAGACACGACTGCGGCTGTTCGCTGATCTCGGCGAGTACTCGCACGAGTCACCGCACGCCCACTGTATACCGCTTGTGACAAAGGGACAGACTGATCTTGGATACCGTTTGCTACCTGTCTTTGAGAATAATTGGTTTTTTTTTCAGACTTGCATTCATAACACAGGCATTATCCGACAGTTCATGTCTTTTAAATTAAAATAATGACTTCTGAATAAAACGAAAATTATAGCTTCAAGTTACATTCGGATGGAGGAGTAAAATAAACGTTTACAGACGACGTATCTATAACACCGCAGCCCACTGATTACGATCAGAGACGTTCGCCTCGCGCGCGGGAATGGGCTTATCTCGATAAGAGCTCTCTTTCAATGTCCAGTAAAGTGTTGGTGTTACTGTCGAAGGCAATCTGCGAAGTGGCGCTCTATTAGAACAACCTTCGAAACGTAGAGCGGAGCACGTGACGTCGCGCGTCGGCTCCGGCTCTCGAGAGCGAGCCTCGTACGACTGGCATTGAGACAATCAAGCAGCCATTTGTTTCGCCGGCGACCTTGGCGCGAATTGTATCGCGAAAGGAAGCGCCCCTCGCGACCTACACTCGAGCCCCGGCCGCGGGCCCGCGCGGCTCGCGGCTGTCGCGCCTGGCGGTCGCCTCGCCCGATCGCTGATGTCGTCCTCACAGTTGGCGGGAGTAGAGAGGCGCGGTTGAACCGTTTAAGCCGAGTGAGCAAGTTTCCTAAATCGTCAGCTGGTAGTTTCTTAGTATTGTCTTAGGTTTTCGCGATTGTTACACATTGAATTAAACAATTTTTAACGGAAGTATCGCGTATTTTATTTATTTTGTTGAACCTGACGTTTCGAACGCTTTGCAGCGTCCGTGGTCGCAGGAAGACTTCGTCTTGTCTTCCTGCGACCACGGACGCTGCAAAGCTTCCGTTAAAAATTGTTTAATTCAATGGTAGTTTCTTGTTATGCATCAAAATGAGATCATGGTTATGTTACTCGAAGCAATTAGAATATCTAAATTCAAAAATATATATTTTATTACTATAGTTGGACTGCTGTGGTCGGTGCCTATACGATTTTGAAATAAATTTGCTGATAACTACGAAATGTACCCAGTAGATATGTACCTATGCGTTACGTTCGGAACACTCTGGGGGACCCACGTTACAACCATAAATCAATAGTGGTCAATCAATCGATCTCGAATATGATATTCGGAGCAGCGGAGTTGGCTCATGCGTGTTCGCGGCGGCCATGATAATGAGTGTTAATTGCACGTTACCTGCTCCTGTTGTTTACGCAACACTCGGCTCGCCGTATCGCCCCGGCCGCGGGTGTATTCTAACGAAATTCCGCGGGCCGCGCTCGCCCGCCGACTCCATCCCTCGACCTTTGATAAATGACCATGTCTTCCAACGTCTGCCTCTCGTCTGTCTTCGATAAAACATTTTTTCTTGTAATGGCGCGCCTCTATGTAGCGATCGTATTTGTAATGAACTCCGTAATGAAAGAAAACGTCCATTTGTATTAAAATATCTTGTAAATTATAAACGAGTAGTATCTACAAGGAGAGTGTCAGGTGGAGTGGCGGCAGTCGCCCCGCGGCCGACCCACTTTGGGGAATGCGAACTAATGTTGTATTGTTTTACGTCGATTGGCCAATCAATACAAACTCCGCGCCCGGGTTTTGTTAGGTTTTTACTACTATATATTTCTCTTGTCCATCGTTTGTTCTGGAAGGCAGTCTGAGTGGACGCCGGTTCGTCTTTCTCAGCTGGTTTCGGTAACTGCCGCTGTCGGTATGTCAGGCGAAGCACGGATTACACCAGGAGTGGGTGCGCAGGCTGTTCTACTTGAGCTGCTGTCCACATTTCATTTTTATGCAACGAAAAGTATGTCCGTGTGAATAAAGGTTATTCGTTTGTAGTACTCCATTCATCGAAAGTTAAACCGGAACTCTTTCAAAATGAGTTGGTTCTCTGTCTGTCCATCTGTGGACGTCCTTTTTGACCGTCTTCAATACTTCATCGAACTGTGAAAGGGACGACGTGCACCGGTTGTATATAATTGTTACTCGATTGCGTGACATCAAACACACGTGTGTGTGATTCTGTTATTCCTCCTTTATGCCCCGCCTCCCCGCTCCTTTATGTTTCGGCGGCTGGGTGGACTTTACGGAACGAGGTGGATTTCAATTTCTCCATATAGTCCAATGAGTACCTATTTAGGTAGGTAGGTTTTATTTTATGTAATCAAAATGGCGGTTGTAAAATGCAAAATGTCGTCAGACACAAAATAAGTTTGGGCGCCATGTTGCGGACGGCGTATCACCGGAAATAGTTGTTTCAAATGTATGATGATACGGAATAGTTGTTTCCTCGACTGTTTTAGCCGTGAGCTGCGTTTAAGTATAATTTCGAGCTGCGAGGTCGCTCTGTAATTACATATCGTGCAACAATATGTAGAGCCGCGGCGCTGTACAGAACCAGCGACTCGTCACCGCTGACACCGACTTGTGGGACCCGACGCGCGTAGCGTATCGTCTAGGAAACTAAAAAGGAGCCAACTTGACTCCCAGATGGCCTGCCACGATGCGAGCCAATTTGACTAATAATTACTGTACTATTGTATAACTTCACACCGAACGTCTTGCGGGGCAGGCAGGGAGGACCGAGCGCCACGTCACTCGATCCTTACACACTTGTCTCTTTAACATTCATTGCTGTTCATGTCATCACCTTCTGATAAAACACGATCTATTTGGTCGTGGTAGGAAAGTCTTGACCGTCCTCGGCTCCTACCTTCTTTTACCTCTGCATTGTATGTCTAGTTCGTAATTGTGTCTTTCTGCAGTCTTTCTACATGTCCGAATTAACGGAGCATGCCTCTTCTTATTTTAAAGACTAACAATTCCTTTACCTACGTAAAGTTTGATCTTAACTTTAAACGCAATCCGTTTTATTACTGTCGTTTCTAAATATCCCTCTCCTACAACTTTATTCAGATTACGTTTTTTGAAACCTGATGTCTCGCCGTCGCCGTTTTAAAGGTGTCCCAGTTTTCAGCGAGCAAATGTCAGGATTTGAAACATTATAAGATTTATAAATATGTAACCATGGAATGCGGGTGCACCGCCCGCGTCTACTCGCACCGCCCGTCGTTGCCGACACTGCGATGATATTCAGAAATGCTTCGTGTCACTGTAAGTTAGATAATTCTGTTCAGTTCGCATTCAAATCCTGGGTATGTGGTGGTCGGTGATAGGTGTCCTGCGTGGCTGTCGCCCAAACATAATTGAGCAGAGATTACACGCGAGCGGCTTCTGTACATGTCGGTGTTCGCAGCACGCGTGGAGGACCTTCAACACCACTTCAAGTTCATAAATATTTTAGGATGCGTGTCTGAGTATACATAGACTGTGGCGGCAGTGTCCGAAACGCTAAGAGAAAGGCGAGATTTACAGTTTGAAAGCAATACGAAGTTATCCGTTGATACGAAACTTTGGTCACAAATTCCAACCATTGTGCACCAACTGATGGTCACTTTTTGTTACCTTACCGAACCGCGGTACACGACCGGTCTTCGAGTATAAAGCAATGAAAAAATATTCACCGTGAGAACTGTCGGCTCCCCGCTACCAACGGGATGGTCCTGTTTCATATTACGGAGTGATTAGCGCCTGCTCTGATAACTATGTAATATTTTTAATATTCTTTTTTTATACAACTAGATTGGTAAACAAACATGCGGCCCGCATTAGATGGTAAGCGGTCACCGCGGCCTATTGACGCTCGCACGACACCACGGGGATGTTACTCGCGCGCTGCCAATCTTGTGACCTAAGGATGTTTCGTCACAGTACCCTGTAATTTCTCAGCCATATCTCACTCTTCAAACCGGAACACAGCTATATAAATGTAGCTGCTTGGCGGTAGAAATAGGTGAGACACAGTCTACAGCAGTCCACTGTATGTGTCTCCGCTGTAATTACAATAGTCAAGGACATACTTTTTACTCAGTTACCAGATAATATTTTTGCGTTTTCTAAGGGATGTAAACCCTTAGGAAAATCTACAAAAAGGTTTCTCTCGAGAGACGACTGCATGAGATTCTTCAAAAAGTATGTGTCGAGTTAGTTTGATCCGCACGCACTCTGTTTACTTTGGCTCAGCGATGGGATGGCGCCGGGAGATAGATACGAAAGATTGGGATCAAATTTCAGTTTGTAGGTATTATGAACAAATTGAATGTGCAGTATCCATTATGAGCAGTATGTGACGACACAGCGGTCGCGCTGCACAGTGCACTCGGTACGCGGCGATCGAACCGCGGCTCCCTGCTGGGTGTGCGCCGTTCCGTTTGCACAACTCCTCCTCCTCCCGTCTTTAGCCGATAATTCATCATTACGCAACGTGCTCTCGGAAATTATGACGTTGCATGCGTGTACAGTACAGTAACGGACAAGAGGTTACGACAGCCGCACAATTTGTAACGGCCCGCTCGAATAGTACCATCTCATTCGAGTTTTTACTGTAGACATCGTATCTATGTATATCTTCAGGTAGGCAGAGAGATCTGAGCGCCATAAGCGGTCCTTACACACTTCACTCGCATCTTTAACATTCAGAGCTCTTCGTGGATATCGCATCGTATCCTAACTGATAAAATAATGTACGGGAAGGTTCCAGTACTTTATTTTAAACTAAAGAATGTATATTTTTTGCAACCCCCTGGGACCGTCTGCGCCCGGCATTGAACTACTATGTACTAGTACATGATACCTCAATGGCGTCCGGTGGAGTTTTCATTTTGTCGACGGTAATTACCGATCTTTGTTTTTAGGCGGTCTACTCGATTTTCTGATTGATACCACTATTACAATTTACAACTAGTGTTTTTATATTAGTTTCGAATCTCAAAATGGAGTGTGTCGTGCGAGCCGATAACAACGACCTACCCAAGATTTCGCATATTTACTAAGATGACGCATTTCTGGTTGCACTTTACGTTTACGATAACACAGATAACGCTATGCTGCGGGCGGAATCATTTATGAAAAGGATCCTTTCGACTTTCCGTAGGGATCGGTTTCAGAAGCGTACCCGTCCCTGCCGACCCAGCAAATCGGTGGATTGCGATTCTGCACAAAAACCGCACTGATGAGCGGATTAGGGCGCCCCCGCAGGCGACGCGCACCGACCCACGTTTCGTCGGTGCGAAGTAATGTTCATGCGGCGGAGGGGCCGCGGCCGCCGCCCACCGCGCAGCGCTCACAATCCGGCAGGTCGAGGAGAGCGGGCCCATGTTATTTAAACTTTTTGAAAATACATACATACATATCATCACGCCTGCCTCCCATCGGGGTAGGTTGAGACTATAGAACGTCAGGTGCACCGATCCAAACATACCGCTCTCGCTTCTTCCACATTCATCAACCTCTTTGTACGGTCTTTTACCATACACACTTATTGATATTGATTAAGATGATATTGATAATTACGAGGAGTACCAACTGATAGAATAATAAAATGTACTCTTGACTCCACGGCGGCTTTATTGATACTAAATTAACTATAATATATTTTACGACAATGAGTCGCGCGCATAATGCCTACGTCAACATATTGCACAATGTAGAGTTCGTACACTCTTCATGCACGCTCTTCGGTTTTGGGCACTCTAGATTTGGCAATGATATTCAACACATCACCAATTAGATCTATATGTGTGCGTCTGGGGCGGCCCCTCCCGACATCACCATTCACTCTTGCTTTATACACTTCTTTCGTAACTCTTTCGTCATTCATTCTTTCTTAATGACAAGACCATCTCAACATACCTTTTTAAATTTTGGCACTACATCAACTTTCATTTCACAAAGTTCTCATATCGTGCTGTTTTTTATTCTAACAACCATTCTCACTCCACACATACTCCTCGGCGCTCTCGTTTCTACGTCGTTCACTCTGCTTTCATGCTTCTTCTACCATGCCCATGTTTCACTGCCGTGCATCAATGTCGTCGTTAATACACCCTGAATAATAGCAGGGCGAGCTTTGTTCGCTATGTTATCGCTTGTTACCGCGGAGTACAACGCACTATTGATACTGTTTCCTGCTTTCACTCTTCTTTCAATATCGCTCTCAAATTTTCCATCCCTCGTAAACATAGAAACTAAGTAAAAGAAAACATTTTTAAAAAATTAGTCAAATACCCTATTTTAAAGCGCAATCAACAAATCGTCAGGACGTAAACAATACGCAGTGTAAACCTGAACAAAGGACGGACAGACGCGAGCACATTACATTCACAATTATATAATTTTATTTCCCGCAGCTGCGGCCGAGGCGCGCCCGGTGCCGGCGCACTGCGTCATCGGGGTCAATTGGTCCAGTTATGTAATGGCTGATTGTAACCCGGAACGGGCGCGCTCTTTGACGAACACTGCGCTACAGGGGGATGCTGTGATGTGTTGACTATAACCAGTCTGACCTAATGTGTGTAACACGTACTTGACACTAATGTTTTTCAAGTCTTTATAATATCTCGTTTTCCATTGCAATTGCACAATCAGTGTCAGTTTCCTAATTTAAACGTGTGAAATGCTCAGACGTATCTAGCAACACATTATGATATCATCGACGAAGCATTGCGCGGTAATGGGCCGTTGTTTCGGAGACCAGCCAGCCGACAGAGAACCATACGGCGCCTACAGCTCGGAGTGTGTTTTCGTCCTTATGGTGCAGCTCGTCAGGTGTGCGCACGCCGCCGCGCCGGCCGGGCCGACCCGGCACAGGCTCACGCGGACCGCGTCATAGTCTGTCTCACGCGTCTATTTTGCACATTTTTTATAGGTTTCTTGTTAGCCTTATGTAATTGAGATGTAATAGAGTTCACCTTGTTCACTGCTGGCGGGTCGTTCGTGACCGCCGCGCACAGAGCGCGCGGCGGTCGTCGGATGAACTATTCGCCTCTGTGGATACTTTCGTTTGGTTGGTGAGAGGATGTCGGTGGGCACGCGAGCGGGATATCCGCCGCGCCCTACAAGGAAGCGGCCGGTGGCGCGCTCCTTGTGTCCATAACATTCGTAATTGATAGCCATTACTCGCGACCGCGCGCGCCGCGACGCCCAGGACGTCGTTGACGTCGCTGTATTGCGCAATTTTAATGTCTTAGCTTAATTATCCTCGTAACTTAAAGCCAAATTTGTTTAAACTTGTGACATCACCGTATCGGTGTTTGATGGCAAATTCAGAGTTAAATAAAACGGTATGTCGCCGTGTCCGCTGGGAGTGTGCTCTCTGTCTTCGGAAGTAGAATGATATGCTGGATCCTTTGCTTGATCATCCGGATGTATTAAAAATCGACTCTCAACTGATAGATAGTCAAATGTAACAATACCGGTATAAGTTCCCAATGACAACGAGATAAGTCGCTAGCCGTGAGTGGTGCTCGGCAGTCGGTGAGTTGTCCGCGTGTCGAGTATCGAGCGGGAGGCGCGGCATCGCGTGCAGCCGGCCGCGTGCGGCGCGCGGCGGGCGGACGTCGACCCGCGCCGTGACACCGCCCGCCGACCGCGCTGCAGCCGACGGCGACGTCGTCACGTCACCATTGTTCCTCGATAGTCCATATCGAAGTACTTTTGAAAATCTAATCAAAAATACGCAAATACTATCGCTTAGATGTCGGTATTGTGAACTAAATGCATACAACAAGGACAAGCGAAACAGACCAGCGCAACAGTGTTCCGCCTCGTGGATATACGATACGTTACAGGATACATGGATGACGACGAATCATGTTCCTTGATAATAAATCAAACTCACGTCACATTTCATAAATCAATGATATCAGTGAGAAAAACCAATTATTGTGCAGAAACAGCTCACTACCGGTAGACCGCGGAGTTTATTTCGACTGCCGCACGTACGGTCGTTGGGACTTTGTTGTAGATTCATACATATTACATAGGGACCATACAATTTTTTATCTTAGAGCCGTTCTCGTGTCCGCAAATTAAATGGCTCTTCGTTTGTTTGTTTTGTTTCTAAAACTTTATTGTATAGTATTGTCTTAGGTTTTCGCGATTGTTACACATTGAATTAAACAATTTTTAATCTAGCGCTTCATGTTTTAATTGTTTAATTAGAGGTAACTAATGTATTAGCGCTGCAGCGAACTTAAGTTCTAATTCTCACCAAAATCTTACATCACGGTCACGTGTCCTGACGCGAGTTTAACATTTTTTACTCATACCAAAAAGTGCACAACACCGCTAAATAAGTTTCCACTTCAAAAAAATATAATCCGACCGGCAGTTCCAGAGATTAGCGCGTTCAAACAAACATACCGGTGGCTCAGTCGGGAATGACGCGACTTTGACACCAACGCTCGTGATGAACATGTCTGTTTGTCTTGGTCTAGATGTGAGACTCCACCTCACAGAAAACCGTAGCCAAAATAACAACTCCCTGGAGGGTTGTTGTGTTCCTACGTGTGAGTGAGGTCACCAGTAAGCTCCTAAGGAGTTGCTGTGTAAACATCAGAGGCACCGCGCGAATGATACTTAATATATCGCAAGCGTTCGTTAATAAGCTACGGTACCCGCTTTACATCAGGTGGGCCATACGCTTGTATGCCTCCCGACGTAGGTAGTATAAAAAAAATGTTAGTGTAGATTCATTTATCAAAAGGAGCGGTCGTTATTAAAGCAAGTGGTTGTATCAGTCGGGTCATGTCAGCTGCTGCCTCCATTATACAGCAGTGACAGTGTTATTAAGTCGCCAGTCATAATGAGACGATCGTAATGGACGGCGCAGTCTAATGAGGCTATCTAAATAGTGGAGCGTGACGAGTCGACCATTCGAACCGCTCCGAGGAGATCGCGGCGGGCGCTGGAACTCGCGGTGACATCGCGACGGCGACCATCGCACGCCGCGAGCGGGAGCTGAGATCATCGCTGGATCACTTCAATTAACGTCATCGAGGCCGCGGACATGCATCCGGACACGACCGCCACCACTCGTCCTGTTCACAACACATGCACTCTCGTCACTAGTTTGGACCCCGGCCGCGACGCACACTACATTCGTTGTAAAATGTATCCGCTCGTTTAGCGGCTGTTAGATAATTGAAACGGGAGCCGTCGCTCGCGGCTCTTCAAGGCGCGGGCGCCCACTTTCGATTTCAATGAGGTCATGTGTACTACTACATTCGCGAATAAACGTGCGCCGGAGCAGGCCGAGCAGCCGGCGTGCTGTCCGCCGGAATGAACGTGAGCACCGCCGGTTGTTACGGGAGGTGTCGCCGGCTGCACCGGCTCTCGTGGCGGTGGTATCGTTACCGCCGGCAGACACGGACGCGTGGCGGGTTACATACGTTTGAAACAACGACATGATCAATATCCATACACAACATAAGGATTCAAATTAAATGTCCCACGAAAGTAAAATATGGCCGAAGTATATTTAGCTTGGTCCCAATTTGAGAATTCTACAATTCGAATCGAATTAGTAACTCTTCGTGTTCCTTGTGCGCGCCGGAACGAGTCGTCCGACTGAATTTTAGAAGACACGCACACCTACTCTAGTTAATACATGGGGTTAGGTTAGGATATCATATTATCACAAACTACATATAGTGTAGTGAGTTGATCATACTTGTTCACCGTGTTAGTGGTATATGAGCATGCGGTGTAGCTCATCAGGCCGCGTGACGGCGGAGTCGTCGATGACGCGGCCGCCCTTGGCATCGTTGCGGGCCGCTGTCGGCGCTCGGCCGGCGGTGACATCATCGGCCGTGTTTACGTTGACACGCGCCGCCGCCCCCGCCGCTCATCTCGCGTCGGTCGCGCTATCATGTTGTGCAACACTCGCTAACTGTCAACGGCAGTACTCTTTCATTGACGAAAGGTAAAAACTTTGCCGTGATCTGGCCAACCATCTTGACATTTCTCACAACATATCTGCCCTCTGCGCCCTCAAATTCTTTCTCGCATCTTATACCTTTCACAAGTATTTCTAGTCTCTATAGCTGCGAATGTTACAGAATAAGAATGTATACCCGAGTGTATTCGTCCTCTACCGCGCTTCCTGTTCCCATCAAAGTGACAGATCACAGGCGGCGCAGGTGCAGGCGCTCGACCGTTCTGTATTATTATTCTGTATTCTGAGTGTATTATATGAAAATCGCCTCTGGTTGAATTAAAAATTAAACGATCAACTATTTGTCTACTTGTAAAGTATGTTTATATTCCGCCTTGTATATTAAAATATAACCAAGTCGTCGTGAGCGGCGAGCGGCGGCCTCGCTCGGCTCCCACATCCTTCTACTTCCGTTTAAGTGAGAGATGCGTAAAGTCCGATTTTTGTGACGCTCGGCTGTCTCTGCTTACCCAGTATGGAGATATATACATTTAAATTTTGAAATTTCTCGATTTTGATCTGTACGCGAAATATATTTACATGTGTACAAGAACTACTCGTCTAAAATAATATGATTGTTTGCTTCGGTCTGCTCGTGGAGGACAATTTCCTACGATATTGACATTCAGTTCGGTCGGTAGACACAGGAGCAGTGTTGCCACTGTAATATTGACCTGAAGTGAAACAACCGGCTCGCGTGATCTGCGTTACTTGTACCAAATTAATATCATCTGCGAGGATCCCGTGTACCATGAGTTGTGCGTCGCGGGCCACGCGCACGGTGCAGCAGTAATAGTGATAACGGCGTGGCCTGCAGCAATGCACGCGGGCGCCGCCCACTCCTGTAATGAGGTACTTTGGGAAGGGCAGAGGCTGTAAATCATAAACATTTGTTGTTCGTTTCTCGAATATATATATATATATACATATTACTAATAACATTTATATATTAGTTTGTTGTAGAAGTACACGATGCAAGTCATCGAAAGACGCACGTACAGCTGTCCGCGTCTCCCGGGAGTCGTCGAGACCCCCGGCGTATGCTAACAATATGTACGCCTCAGTGCACGTGCCTAGAACGGCTGGGCCGCGCCTTACTATCTCGTCGTCATCGTCTTCGAGGAATAGATTTTAACTGTGTACTGTTGGTTTCTAGCTGCCTTGGTCATCATTATCACGCTAGCAGTTAGCAAGAAACTCGCTGTGTACGACTTGTTCGACGTCGCCGGCGTAGTCTCACGTTGAGCCCCTTCGGCGGCAAGCGCACCGCGAACCTCCAAGTACTCTACTAGTCCACAGTCCATCCTTCCTCCTACAAGCTAATCATGCGGCAGAGGTACCTACAGATGCACTTGCAATACGGATGTTGTCTTCTAAAACGTTGAGCAATTCATTTCTGTGCCACACTCGGCTATGGATCCTTCCCTTCCTCTGTTAATCTCGGGCCTTAACATAATATTATTGTGAGACATTATTACGTCCCGGGCTAGTGTTAACGGCATTCTCAGCACAACGCTGTGCGTGTGTCGATCCTCACATTTGGTCTTCACCGGCGCTGACCACGAGGCACTACGGAGACACCTGTTACATTTTAAGAGTTCCTTCGGTGCAGGCCATTTTAAAATATATGTTGCATTTTGTTTACAGTGTGTACTCGCTGGTGTCATTACACGCTTTGTGTTTCTTTAGTGTAGCGGGGTGAGTTGATCGCGGCCGGCTGACAGAGCGGGACCTTCGACCTCGTCTTCGTGGCCCACACGCGGACTGCGGCCGAGGCCGGCCTCGTTGTATTCTAATTAGGACAAGTGATCGTGCGATTAAATGCATTCGTGTTTGTTCGTTCATGCCTCGTGTATAGATGTGTGTGACATCAGAAATTACTAATTTGGATCTAGTGACGTCAGCCATTCAAAATGATGCGAGTGAGTCAGGTCACCAGAAGGTGGAGGAGTTGCTGTAGTTAGCTGCGGGGGTGGCGACGCGCTAGCGTCATTCTTTTGTTGCGTTGCTAGTGTTCATAGGCTACGGTAACAGCTCTACATGGCGCACCGTACGCTTGTTTGCTATTCGTCGTAGTATAAAAAAAGACAGGGTCCGCCGACCCTCGCTTCATTCAGGAGTAACTTGAAGGTACTCGGTAGGTCGGTCGTGGTCGGCATGGATCTGCAAAAAGAGTAAACCAAGACTTACGGGGTTGGCAGACTGACGACATCACGTTTTATTTTGTCCGCGACAAGTTGGCCGCTTAATAATTTTCCCTTTTATCCTCGTCGACAATGAGATGTTTTCGCAATGGTGGCTCTAGTTTATACTCGTACAACAAGGTATAGGTTAAGTTGGATTGGTCTGCTCGCTGCGAGTCGTGCTCTACTGCAGACCAACTGCATACGACGACAGTGGAGGTGTCGAGGAGTATCACGTGCGTTCGAGTTGTGTAAAGCTCGGTGCGGTCTCGCCGCCGCTCGATTTGCGGCCGATGTGAATCCGAATGATCGACCGGTTAATTGTCCAATTGTACGGAAATGGGGGCAATGGCCCGTGGCGGGCTTTGTTGTCGGCCCGGAGCCCGGAGCGCGCCGAACTGTTTCGTCGTTTGTTTGATCGCCGTCGCTCCTGCAGTGAAGAATGCTGACGAGTCGCCATAAATACTGTTACATAGAAACTTTTCTTTTTCAACTCTTTAATTATTTTGAATTTGGAACGCATTTATTACAAGTATATTAAAAACTTCTTCCGATTTCCGGCCTTTTTACATTTTTTTTTCGTGTTTATTATTAAATTATAATATGGAATGGGGTGTTAAAGAAAACTACAATTTTTAATACTATTAAACTACAAAGGCTATTAATGCTCTTAAAGCCAGAATTCCTCGTAACCCTAATAGGAATAAAAAGATGAGTGTGCCTTAGACCACACGACTGAAGTAAAACTTCTTTAGCTCCATAGTGTGATACAGACATTAAACCTGCACTGTGTCTTACATATACGAAACTTAACTCTGTCTCTTTCTATCTTCACTAACTTATATCTCCCTCTCAACTTCTGTTCGCCTCGCCCGATCATACTTTTCGTAACGCTCTCGTCATGCATTCACCAGCTTACTCCCCAAGTCAAAAGTGCGTAAAGAAGTTTTACTTCAAATAAAAACGAGAAATAAAGATTTGTGAAAGGCACAGAAATATCCTATTTACTGATCATAAAATTTTCACGATTGAAGAGCACTTCAACAAAGAAAATGACTGTATGCACACAGTTCTAAAGAAGTTGTCCAAGTGGTCGGACGGGTACAACGTGGTCATCATCTTATGTCTGTAATGGTTTGGTGGGGAGTGTCTTATCAGAGTTGTCAGGGAGTCACAAAGCTACATTTTTGTGAAAAAGTAGTGAAGACTTCAGCCAAAGTGTATCAAGAGACTGTCTTGGATCGTGTTGTATCTCTTTATTTGTAAGTAACGGAGTGCCCGCCCCGGTCGCCCATCGAATATTGGAAACCTGTCCTACGACACATTGTGGTATCCTAGTTTGTGGCCAGCGCCGCCAGCGGTCTCTACGAGAGATCGCTTTTCAGGAACACCGTTCCTATATGAAATCTATATGTTTGTCTGTGCGTTTGTCTGTGTCCGTCTGTTGTCTGTGTGTTTGTCTGTCTGTCGCTTTTTTTTTCGAATATTCAAATTTTGACTTCAGATTCGAATTCAGCATAAAAAAGTAGAATAGGAATGTTCAGGAAAACCGTTCCTATCTCTTAGGAACTTGGTCAAAAAAGCCGACAATTAAAAAAAAATCTGAATTGTTGTATAATTGACAAGCCAGGTGTTCCTCTGGCAATGCAAGTCTGCGCATTCTCAACTGGTTTGTGTTTCAAAAACATTGACGTTGAAACTAACTGGCCGCAATTGTCTGAAGACATATTCACAATTACTGATATGTATACAGTTACAGAATACATTATCTACACACGGTGCACACGTGGTCGCCACTCGTGCGGGCTGCACAAATATATTGTACACATCAAATAATCGGACTAAATTTTAAAAAAAGATAGTTGTTTGCGTGCTTACTAATATGTCGTTGACATCACCAACAACGATTATTTGTTTTCGCTTCTCTTCTTCTCCATTACCTACTGGAATTTCATTGCCATCAGCCGTATCGCGGTGCGACCAGCCTAGAGATGTATAGCTAGTTTTATTTAGAATCACAATTATGATGTGTAACCTTCTCCAACTACCGTCGTACGATGTCTTTACCTTTTGTAGCCGCGTTTTTATCTTTACAGTGTTCACACTCATCACGTCTGATTCTTCAACCGTTTTCTGCCAAATGGTCGGTGTAGGCTCACTTCAACCAGTTGCTACCCGCTGCCATCTTGACTTCAACTTACCACCACATTTGCGGTCTCCCAGGTCTAGGTTTTGTAGAGTCCAAAGGTCATCACAACATTCTTTTATATCCTGCGTGAGAGAGTACCGTCGTTGTAGGTTCTCCCCCGCTTTCATTCTTTATTCCCCACTTCGTTACTTTTCACTAATCGGTTATAGTATCACGATACTCTATTGTGTTAAATATTGACTGTAGGTAGTATACTGGCCCGATGCAGTATACACTTTATAAAGGGCGGATGGGAGGAAGAGGATGTGGTCGTAATGAGCTGCAGGGTATTGTTGGTCCGCGCGCTGATCGTCCGGCGATAGTCTCGCGCTGCTGTGCCGCTCGTGTCTCGTGTCGTGACACGTCGATTCATGGAATGTAATGACTCCAACCGAATGCATACATGGGGCTAAAAAGCATGTGTACACTGAACTGCAGCCGTATCCAATGCAAGGTGACCGTGTTTCCGAAGCGTGTCTGATGCACCGGAACACTGATCTCTGTGATGTAATGGTAGTAAACGTGAATCTGAAAAGAATTTCATATTCATATATCTACACTTAAGGCGACACCTCGATCGTGAAGCTTTAAAATGGCTCCGCCCAATCACCCCGCGCCCCTCAAATGACACTCGACGCTCGATTTGTAAAATTTGAAATTAGCGCCTAATAGGTAACCTGGGGTCAACGTATAGTCAATGCAAACGAACAGAAAAGCTACAGAGTCGCGTCACACTTAAATAAAATTTATAATATCAATATTTAATAAAAATTATTGATTTAATTATTATTTAGTTTTATACATACTAAACCAAACATATTTATTTAAGCTAGACGGAAAACAATAGTAATAATAGTAATAAAAAACTACAGAAACGTATTCACTTTTAAAAGTTTATTGAAAGAGAAATCAATGACATCGTTTTATGTTTATATCTCTATAAGTTAACATGTCTTGGTATCTATGTTGTTCTTACTTAGGTCTCGTCCAGTGGCGCCCTCATTGAATAAAAAAACATATTATAGCATAGAAGATAAACATTATGAAATCTTATGTTGCATTTATTACGAAGATAGTAAAGTATTTTTACGTCATTAAACCAACACTCAAAATATTCCACTATCGTTGTTATAAGCAAAAGTGCTAAAAGAGGCCGTTTTTTGGCAATTATGCCTATAACAACGAAAGCAAAACATTTCAATTGTTGGTTTAATGACGTAAAAGTACGTTATTGTATTTGTAACACACGCAACACATGACTTTATAATGTTTATCTTCCACGCTAAGATACGATATTTTATTCCTTGAGGCGCCACTGGACGGCATGTATCCCCCTTAAGAAGAATGAAACACCAGCTACATAATACAACATTGTTTATCGAGAGGCTAAAGCGGGCCATTTGTTGATTCGGACACATATGTTTAGTTAGCAGATACACCATCTAAACTGCAAACACTGGTCACAGCGATGAAAGACGACTGTATGGAGAAAGGCTTACTACTGAATGCGAAGAAAACAAAGATAATGGTATTTGAAAGAGAAGAATCCAGAACTAATGTAAGGATTACGATTGATGATGAAGTGTTGGAACAAGTGGATGAGTTTGTATATCTTGGATGCGCTTTCAGCAGGGATGGAAGGTACACCGCAGATGTGGAAAGACGAGTGAGTGCTGGGAATAGTGTGAATGGAGCGTTGGGAAAACTTCTTGGCAGTAAAATCCTGAGCCAGAAGGCACAACTCGCTATACACAATGCAGTGTTGGTCCCAACGCTAACTTATGGAAGCGAGAGTTGGGTATGGCAGAAAGAGCATGAAAGTAGAATAAACGCGGTTGAAATGCGAGCGCTGCGCAAAATTTGTGGCGTAAGGCTTGTAGACCGTATTCGTAATGATGATGTTAGAAATAGAGTTGGTCTGAAAGAGAGCGTCGGTGTTAAAATAAGAAGAGGCATGCTCCGATGGTTCGGGCATGTAGAAAGAATGCAAGATGAAAGAATGACGAAGCAGATATACAATGCAAAAGTGGAAGGATGTAGGAGCCGGGGAAGGCCAAGACTTACCTACCATGACCAAATTGGTCATGTTCTATCAGAAGGTGATGTCAGGAGCCCTAGAAACCGGCGTGCGTGCATGAGAAGAGCAATGAATGTTAAAGAAGCGAGTGAGATATGTAAGGATCGAGTCACGTGGCGCTCGGCTCTCTCTGCCTACCCCGCAAGGGATTTGGCTTGAAGTTATAGATGTTCGAGTGTCATAATGGCTGATAGCGCCGAGTAAACACAGGATTTTTTTATTTCGAATAAATAAGAGAAATAAAATTATCAGATTGCATTAGATTGAAATTGAAATAGAAAATTGGAATTTTTTTGCAACTCCCTCCTGGTGAAGATTCACAAGTTATTTTACACAGTTAGGTATAGCTCTGGTAGGGATCCTAGCTTTTTCCCTAAATATAATACACTCTCGAATGACTAGGTATGCGCTTTCACTAACAGTCAATTTAACTTCGCGAATTTTATAAAAAAGTACAGGAAGAACTTGACGGTTAGACGGTAATTTTGCGCCTATTATTTGATAATTTACGTCTCCAACTAAGAAAATACTTGATTTATTGCTTCTCAATTCCACTGCCATCTTATAAAAGTTAAAACATTACGTATTAATCACGAGAATAACTGACATTCAAAATTAATAGACGGTTAGGTAATTATGACGAAGTTAACGATGCTCTCTCTAAAGTTATTCATTGGTTTAGTGTTAATAATCTGCTTTTAAATGATAAAAAGACTAAAGTAATTAAGTTCTCAACACCTAATGTAAGGCAGGTGGCTACCAATGTACATGTTAATGGAACTAATTTAGCCTCTGTGGAGACAACTGTGTTCTTGGGTATAACAATTGACTCCAGACTACAAAGGGGCCCACAAATTGAAAAATTATCAGGAAAACTAAGTTCTGCAGCTTATGCAGTGAAAACTATTAGACGGCTCACTGATATTGATACGGCTAGAATAGTTTATTTCAGCTACTTTCATAGTATTATGTCATATGGAATTCTTCTTTGGGGTAACTCCGCGGATATTAACACCATCTTTTTATTGCAAAAGAGAGCCATAAGAGCTATCTACAAACTTGGTCCCCGTGAGAGCCTTAGAGAAAAATTCAAAGAAATAAATATTTTAACAGTCGCATCGCAATATATCTATGAAAATCTTTTGTATGTCCATAAAAACATAGACTCATTTTGTAAAAAGAGTGATATTCATAGCATAAATACTAGATATAAGCATAATCTTGTGTTATATGCAAGCCGTCTCCACAAAACAAGTAATTATTTTATGGGGCAATTATACGGTTCTATAACAAACTTCCCAGCAATATAAGAGATTTGTCAATAAACAAATTTAAAACTACTATTAAAGCCAAATTGTGTAGCAGGGCATATTATAAAGTATCTGACTATATTAATGATAAAAATGCCTGGGAGTGAGTCGATCCAATTATAATGTAATTAACAAAATATGTAAATTTGTTTGGATACCAAAAGAGGGATGCCTGAGTTTTTTGGCAGTATTTTTATCAGTGCTCACCTAGTCATAAACTGCACGGTAGGGGAAAAAAATGTGACGATTCCAAACAAATGTAGCCATTTTTACGGAATAAAAAGATTTTGACTTTGAATTTGAACAAATGAATACCGCGAGTACGTGCGGCACTGCCGCGCAACTTGTATGAACATGTTTCGATGTAATTCGGCACGGATTATCGTAATCCAAATAAGTTAAAAATTAATTTCCGAGTGTTTTAAAAGCAAATGAACAAAACTAAGACATATGCGTTAGAAAATAAAAACTTTGAAAAGTAAGGACACCCTAATATACATATATACAAATAGATTTTATAATCTATTCATATTTAAAAAAAACATGTGACAAATGATTTTCTTGCTGTTTCATAACTTTAACTTCAGTATAATGACATTTATTGTATTTTACTTATGTATACTCTGTGTTTTGTATTGTTGTACGTTTCCTTGTTATTTATTAAACTCTCAAGAAGAAAGAACCAGGACCATCTCTGATGTTGCAAAATAAATCTAATCCGTACAATAGTTCAATACTAACCACAATGTATAGAATAGATGATTTTTTTGTGTTTTCAGTGTTGGTTCATAGTAAATATTATTTGTTTTCACGAGTACCATGGGTATAAGTATACTATCTATCTATATCTTCACGCTAAATCCCTCGTGAGCGCCACATGACTCGGTACTTACACACCTCGCTCGCTTCTTTAACATGAAACATACCGAGTTTTTTTAAAAACTATCAAAATATACTATTTTACCAGTAATTATTTTAATACAAAAAAAAAAAAACCTCCACTGGTTTTCTATCTTCTGATTGGATAAATTTCCAACGTAAACTAACCTTCACCTACGTACAATGTCTAAGTCGGAGTTCGGTGAGCTTATAATGGTTACTATGAGTTTGTCGTCCCGTATGACACTTACGTTAAAGTAGCATATAAATCGAGTAGTGATTCTTCTAGTGGAATATGTTTATTTAGTAAGTTTCTCCTAAAAAACAAAACAGCAAAAATATTCTATTTTATAAGTTTTTATTTTAATACAAAGAAATAAAGAGTCTCCACTGGTTGCTATGTGCTGAGAACGCGAACCTTATTGGTATAAATTTCCAACGTAACCTGACCTCCACCGACGTACAACTTCTAAGTCGGAGTTCGGTCAGATTATAATGGACAAATTAGGAGTTTGACGTCCTATATAGGTACGCGGTCAGCCTGTGGATAATGTATACCAATTATCAAATGTTACTGTTTATTCCTGCAAAAAATAACTCTTATTTAATTAATGCAGTTTTATATAGAGTTATTAAGTAATCAAAATTAAAAAAAAGTTTGAAGAGGAATTAAATAGCTTGGGCCAACCATACCTAGGAACTGTTCTAAAAACTAGAAATATGTCTACACAATGTTATTATAATATGTTTAATGAATATAATAATTAAAAAAAATAAATACCTTGTCTTGTTCGCCTCCCCCATTCTACGAACATTTTCTTTGTATTTTTATTCTATATATTTTCTTTTTAGTGTTCCCCATTATTACAACAGTATAATAAATATATATAAACCTATAATATTATTTACTACTTATATCTAATAATAATACACTTACGCTAAATACTATAATATTGAATATTTACAACTATTAATTATAAAAACTTCGGTGTCGCGATGTAAATGGAGCGAGCTCGAGCAGACAGTCGACATAGGTCCTACCTCGAAGCGGGCTACAGCCGGACTGGCTGGATGTAGTTAGTCAACGCGTTTATAATCCTCATAACCGCACAATAAGGTCGAAAACACGTAGCACCCAAGACGAATGTGATCGCTTAGAAATTGTCAGAAACTTAAAATATTTTTAAAAAATTTCATGTTTCACTTATCAAAATATGCAGCAAGCATATTATGAACATAGATATTACTAATAGATTTAAGTAATTTTGAAGCGTATAAACAGAACAACTTCGTTGTAATTTCAAAAATAATGAATTTCAGGAGGTGTTTTCGAAAGTAATTATTATCGAATCAATTTTACACAATCGCGTATTTGAGCAAGCAAATTCAAGATAAAGAAATGAAGTTATTTATATTAAAATCTTAGATCCGTCAGTTTAGTCATTAGCCTATACTATTCGATGAAAGTTGGTCTAATTTTTCGATGTGTCGCCTTAATTGCCTTTAAAATGACGTAATAATGAGAATGAATTAAATCATTATGAAAATAAAATAAAACGTTGACCTTACTGTTTGGGCATTCCGGCATCTGTGTGTAGAAAATTAATTACTTGTTAATTGCTACGTCACACGCAACAGTCAAATATATTTTTGCAAATGAAGAGTAAATAATGATGTCCGGCTCGCTGTGCACCGCGGACGGCTACTCTTTGTGCTGCGCCGCTCCCATCTGTTTGGCGATCTGCCACACAAACATACATCCACATTATCATAACTGGTCTCTGAGATAATGCGCATCATTTTCCTGTTTCTCGAGTTAATTCACTATTGATAATACCACAGTCACTACTAATTTATTATTCTCTTTGTTTTCAGGTAAGGAGCTAATGATGTATGCAAAGCAGTTTGGTATCGTTAAGACACGAGTAAGTTTTAATCAAAAGTACGTATTCTGTTCTAGAATGAGCACAATCGCCTAACGTGGATCGAGTAGTGATTACACCTGCGTAATGTATACAATTGTACTTATTACGGTAGAGGCGGCGTGCAAACATTATAATGATCTTTTTCAACATCCGCCTCGAGATTGATTGCTGTAACTTTTACGTGGTTTCTTTTCGTTGCGCCGCTCGCCTCCCGACGCCGCCCACCGCGCCCTGCCTGCAGTCGGCGGTGTCTGGTTGTCCGCGGACGCTCGCTCTGCAGCCGGTGCACGATTTCTATAACGTTTTCTCCGGCCGTGTACGTAGGTTCTGCGACGTCGTGCTCCGCGTTATCTGCGGGCGATCTCTCGACAATAGCCTTGTTGGATTTAACGCCGGGAAAATGATCGATGTCAATTGCTTTACTTTGATGAGATTGCACATTTTTTGCGACACATCGTTATGTCGCAAATTTTTAAACGTTGGTGTCAAATCGTTTACGTCGTGTATGTATTCACGATACCTAAACGTAAATATAAATCGTTCCAGTGGAACGTGCAGAATATCATAATTAAAACCCATTAAAACTGATGTACAAAAAGGTCTTTTGTACATCGGTTTTAATGGGTGGGTATTCACTCGTAGAAATGCTTGATGAAGTAACTCCAACTTAATTGAGTAGAGAAGTGTTAATAGCCGTCACTCGATTGTGATGTTGGTGATAGGGCGTCGGTGGAGCGGAGATGATTTGCGTCGGTGCAGTGAAAGCCGCGGTAAGGTCGGCCGATTGCATCTATGTACACGTGCTGCCATTTAGCTTTCTATTTTTTGCCATTACAGACTAATTTTACGCAATCTGTTCGAGGAGTGTGCCGTCGCCGTCGGTGTGATGGATTGAGAAACAAAACCTCACCTTTAGAAAGCTTCGAAGCTCGGATGACGCGCCGTCGTGCCGTCTCTGTTAAAAATTACCTGTCAATTTGATAATCGTGTTATTCCCTCCTTGTTTATTGAGAGCTGAATGTTTCATATCGTTACCTGTCACGGTCGCAGCCATCTGTCTGACCTTACCACCTCAACTCGGCGATCTTAGAATGAATGCATGGATTAGTACCGGCATTCATCTTACTTCATCACAATTATCATTACCGTTAATGACCGATCCTCGCCTCTGGCGTTTACCTCGATTGCGGTTTCCTACATCTGCGTCGCGTCTAATATCGTAGCTGTAAACCTGTGTAGGCGGAACTGTTCTCGGCCGTCATTTTGGACCGCCATCGCAGCGCTCCCGAGTAGGACGGGGTTCCTGCGCTTTCTACCCGAGCGAGGTGTTGGTGAAAGCTCCTCACTCCTTCGTTAGTATTTGTTTATAGTTATTTGTATATAACTGACAAACATGTCTGGAAATAATCAACTCAGGCAATCGTATATTTATATACGTTTCATAATTTAATAACAATATTTCATTAATTCAATAACAATTTGGTAATTATATCTTAGTACCATCTACCAGCCATCCTCTCACAATATCTAAGGCATTCATCATTCACATCCAGCATGTGTGCGGGTGAACGTTAGATTGTTGCATGTGTTGGTGTGAATTGTCTGCATTATACAGACAATGTCGTATTAGATGCAGAATTACCATACGAACTGTATACAGTACATCATCATCATCATCTCAGCCTGAGGCTGAGCCTGTATTCGTCCACTGCTGAACATAGGCCTCCCCTCTAGAGTGCCACTGGTCTCGATCCTGTGCCACCTGCATCCATCAACTCTCTGCAAACCTCTTGAGGTCGTCGCTCCACACTGCGTGTACTAGTACGGGGACGCCATTCTAGCACTGTTGCCCGGTTGTAACGACGACGTGTACAGCTGTTTATTGAACTTCTCCATCCCACTCAGGATCTCAGCCTTCGCAGAAATAATGGCGCCAGTGTTGGTTTTCAGCTTCAAAAGTTGATTTTGCCCAACAGACAGATCTTTGGCGAAGACTTAGGACCCTTGGTTCCGCTCTATCCCGGATATACTATACGAAATGTCTCGCCGTATATATACATTTAGATATCTGCCTGTTCAGCTGTCTGTACTCTAGCATGTGAGCTGAAGACTGCAACCACGTTAAATGTCTGACCTCGCTGATAATATATCAATAAAATAAACAAAAGGAAATGAATGAAAGTAGAAGGGTGTAGGAGCCGAGGAAGGCTAGGACTCGCCTACTATAACCAAATAGATCGTGTTTTATCTGAAGGTGATATCGAGAGCCCTAGGTAAGCACGCACAGAAAAGTGCTATGAATATCGAAGAAGAAATTGAGGTGTGTAAGGATCGAGTGTGTAAGGACGACGTGACGCTCAGGTCTTCCTGCCTGCATATCACCACGCCAGGCCACTTGACTTGATGTAGAGAGATAGACAGCTGGACATGTCGTCGGTGTAGGGACAGGTGCGTGTGCAGCGTGAAGTCCGCCGTGCACTCCGCGCGAAGATCTCTAGCGTCGAAGCGGCAGCGCGGCCGTGCTTAGCGAGTGCTTCGATACATGCGAGATTCTAATTTAGGCTTTTCACTGTTCGGTACCGCATCAACAACGCGTGTTTAGTATTTAAAGGTGCATCGCGTCAGACTTGCTGTTCGTTTTTGGTCAATGCTTTGTCTATTGCAAGCCAAATTAACAATTTATATCGTTTAAGGGAATAACAAGGAATGCATCGTAATGGAAGTGCAGCGGGTCGCAGGCCGGCGCGCTCACTTTGCGAGTTCAACGCTCGCCCGCGTTCACTGCTATTTGAATAACCACTGGGTTTACTGGTGAGCCATGTCGACATTTGTTACGTGAAGGAAACGCGAACCAAATACAAATCATGTTCGTAAGGTAACCAAACTGTAAACAATATTTCCCACAGCGTGCTAAGCCGGTCGGCACGCCGCGCCCGCCGCCCGCGGACGAGGGACTTGTATTTCTGTAGAGTGACACACGCACCCGCCGCTCCGGCTCCAGCCGCCGGCGTGGAGTGTGGGAGCGAGGTCGGACCCATTTGGGAATTGTGTGCATCCTGCGGGCCGCGCCCCCGCGACCCCGCGCGGTGTCGGCGTACCGCTGCTATTACATTGTACAATTGTTCCAGAGTGTTAACAATGGCCAGGTCACCTGCTCACTCTTCTTCGATCCCATTCCAGTAGACAATGCGACCAAAACAATTTCCAAATGGTGTCTGTCGCCCGCTTGACGTGCATTTCGAGTCCAGCGCATGGCCCACGCGCGGCCGCCTTTGAACTAGCGTATTAATCACCGAGACGGAACTGAGCTTGAATAAGAGTATGTGTGTCGAATGCCATTAGGATGTTCTCTACTGTGAGCGGCGCACAAAGGGCCTCGGTGAGTCTCCGCCGCGAGCCGCGAGCCGCGACCTCGTCGTCCGCACAACAACGACATTTATCTAAATGATACGAGAGCGATTCGAGTGACACTGTCCTTTGTCCCAGCGCCGAGAGCCCGCCGAGCGGATGGCGCGCGACCGCTGCGTGACGTCATATCGTGTCCGGAGGCGGCGCTAGACGAAACGTGGATGTCGGCGACGTCAACCTTGCGGTGCAACTCTCATTTTTCACTTAGAAAGAAAATGTTAAATTAAATGAACCGAAATATGCACTAATAGCTAATAATTTTACACTATATATTACATGCTAGGCCGCCGCAAGCGCGAGTCTGTCGGTGGTCACCGACGTCGCCGGCGCTTAGCGCCGCCCCTGAATGTGGTCGCGCCGCGCCCGCGGTGGTCGTTCTCTCGCCAATTCGTTAAAATTGGAAGCGCTTAAATGCGAATTAAATGAAACTTAATTTAGATTTAAACACATATGAATCCACGTTGTACATTTCAAGAAAGTGGCGTGACTCCTTCTCGTTACATTCAGACCTCGATCCACAATCATCTCTTCGGTCAAGAGAACATAAAGAATATGTTTTTATAATGTCATTATTGTAAACCAATGCGACGTTCACAACGAGCGTGTCTGTTACGGCGCGATCGCGTGAGCGCATCGCGACCCACACTTACCTGTTTGCGGCAGTTGATATGTTCTGAAACCTCGTCTCGGAGTCACGACATCGTCTGGGACTATTTTAAATTACCTTCAAATTGTTGACCTTTTGGTCGTTTTATTGATGCGAGGTGAAGTGAAATTGTTTCACAGTGAAAGCGGTCGAGCTTCGGAACTAATGGCCCGCCGATAACTGAACAAAAGTGTTGAACGAGAGGAACAATTAGCACCGGCGCGCCGCGCGAGATCTCCATTTCACATCTTAACGAAGCGCCCGCGCCGCCGGCGGCGGCCATGGCAATATTGGACTGTCACTTTTTTCTTGTAATTACCACTGCTGGTCCTGCAGCGGCCGGCGCGCCGTGTCGTCGCCCGCTCCGATGTCTTCTTTTCCTTACAATTATGTGGACGTTCAGTAAACCCTTACGAAGGAGCGCGCGGCGGCCATAACGCGATGTAAATCGGGCACGTGCCGCGAGTGATGCTCGTTAGAAAGCCATTCGCAGTAAATAGTCTGCGCCCTTCGAGAATGCAACAATCCCAATGAACGTCTGGCTGATTAAAAAAGAACAAAGTGCCGTGAGCGCGGTGCGGCCGACCGTCTGGTCCGCGTCGTCTGCTGGGTGAAGTTACTTGTACAAGGACGAAGTTGCATCCGTCTTCATACGCTTTTATGCGAGATCCGATAATGTAAATATTATTCTGGAACGTATGACGTGCGACGACCGAAGGGAACACGTCTAGCCGCCTGAAGCCAAGAATTAAGTTCAGTAAAGTTCATGCACATTGTTAGTACGAGGGTGGATTGATCAGTTCGCGGCCGCACATCACATATGAAGAGATATTTTATTTTTATTATACCACCCTCATTTCGGTCACGTACTCTTTGGTTGTCATCGTATACTTTCTCGTTGCTGTAGGTTTGACAGTTTTTAAATTAGAGTGATTTAAATGACATCAAGTGCCAGTTTTCAGAAAATGGAGGAAATTGAACAACGTGCGGTTATCAAATAATTGTTTAAAAAAGTACAGTTTAAACTGAACAACATTAGGGGAATCTGTTCCATCGTATACCACTGTAAAAAATGGGTCGCAGGATTCAAACGTAGTCGGAAGAGCGTTGAAGATGATCCTCGCTCCGGCCGGCCCACGACGTCTACGACTGAAGAAAATATCGAAAAAGTGTGTGACCTCATAATGGGAGAACGCAGACACTATAGGCATCTCGTATACGTACACAAAACATCATGGCCAATGCACTTGGATTTTCTAAGGTGTCCGCTAGGTGGGTCCCCAGATTGCTTTCAGTTGAGCAAAAGCGAATTCGCCTCACAATTTCACGCGACTGTTTGGAGATGTTCGAGACTGATCCGCAAGACGTTTTTGACAGATTCGTGACTATGGATGAAACTTGGGTTCATCATTACACTCCAGAGTCGAGACAACATGCCAAACAATGAAAAAAATCTGGTGAACCGACCCCAAAAGAAGTCAAGGCAATTTTGTTAGCTGAAAAGGTGATGGCATCAGTTTTTCGATTCTAAGGGTGTCATTATCGTGGACTGCCTTGCGAGAGGTGAAACAATAAACTCTACAAACTACTGTACCCTTTTGCATCGATTTTCGCGAACAAATTAAAGAGAAACGCCCGGGATTGCTCCGAGAGAAAGTGTCGTTTCATCAGGATAATGCGCGCGTTCACACGTCTGTTCAATCAATGGCTCAAATTCGTGATAATGGTTTCGAATTACTGCCTCACCCGGCTTATTCTCCCGATTTGGCGCCTTCGGACTTCCACCTGTTTCCAAACTTAAAAAAAACATCTCCGTGTACAGACATTTTCATCAAATGAAGAGGTTGAAGCCGCGGTAAACCATTATGTTGTATACCTCGAAGAATCTTTTTTAAAACCGGCATAGAAGCAGCAGGCGGAGGAAATGCATAGACCTAGATGGAGATTATGTCGAAAAATATAAAAATATTTTTGATGTATTGCTGTGCTAAATATATAATGTATGTATAGTATAATAATAGTAGACAAACGACCGAGTACCTATATAAACAAATAAACTTGCGGCGCTTACAGGTAGCGCAGTTCGCCACATATACACTTACAAGAATCAGACAATTGACGGCCGTGGTTACTGCACCATTAGTCTATTTCAGCTACTTTCACAGCATTGTGTTGAATGATCTACTAAGCCGATGTACGCCGCTACATCAGCTTTCTAAGGTAGGTATTCACATTGGCTCGAAACACTATATTAGAATCAGATTAGAAAAATTGTCTATCAAAATTTATGGAATGTGAATGAAAACTTTTCGATTATGTTTCGAACATGGCTTTCCGAGGCAATGTGAATATCCCCACTCATGTTCTCCTCTCATCTGATCAATCAGTACATAATTCCAGAGATTATCTACATCCAAACAAACAGGCAGCCTTTCCCTTATAATAATATAACAATGGTATGGTTTTCCTCGTTCGTTTTGTGTTTCCTTGTACACTCATATCTAGTACTACCTGCACTCTACTATCCAAATTTTGGCAATGGACAAAAATATATTGTTTCATTCAAAATGTCGTTTCAACAACACTAATTGCAAATACACTGGCTCGTCGTTAATGTCAGGTGTTGTAATGAGAGAAAATATGAGTATGCTTTACTAAGATGTAAAGCGTGCGTCAACTGTAGACCGCGCGCCAGCCCGCCAGCCCGCCAGCCCGCCGCCAGCCCGCCTCGCTTCATCAAACAGGCTAGTTCAGGCGTCATTTTGCGAAAGTCAATTTTACAGAAATTGGTTTTAAAGAACTTTATGTGCATGAACATGTCCTGTCTGTCTGTCTGCGGCGGAAGCGCGCGAACTAGTTTAGATCAAATCCGCTTGCTCCCTTGATCATATCACGATCGCTCTCGTGCTCAATTAATCAGGTTCACTCGCGCGCCGTGCGCTGATATGATTACGTCAGATCGCTATCTGGCGCTGCGGACGGCGCGATGGGGCCGACGTCGGCCGCGGCTGACTCACTCGCGCAATATTTTATTGTTCTACGAGTGGTATCAATTCCGTCCGATGTTTTTGTGAGGCCATTCATTACCCACTAGGCCTTGAGGTATTTCTCGCGGTGCTTTTTTGTGTCTCTGTTATACATTTATGTGAATGAGATTACTGTTCATTGGAGGAAATATTCTCCTTGAATTGACGAGATGTGGACCGCGGCGGGCACGGGCGGTGCCGGTCTAGAAATGACTCACTCAGATCATGGTTGATAATTTGCAATGTAGAAGCTTTGTATAAACATGGCCGCTGTAAGAAAACAGATTCATGCGCGCCACAAAGTATGAATTAGTGAGTTACTGTAGGTACACCGAAGTTTGTTATGTTACTGTCAGTGCTCCGTTAGAGTTTCGGTTTGTGTGAAGACACCTCACGTCGTCCGACCAGGAAATGCCGTCGCAGACCACAGACGAGCCGGCTGTCTCACTTGTGTATGAAACGCAATGTGTAAAAAGTAATGCGCTTTGACAAATTTACTGCTTTACTATAATTTTACAATTGTTATTATTATTATTTATACAATATAAACGTTGCACTTGTGTTAAAAAGTCAGAATATTCAAAAAGAAAGGCCATAAGAAAAGCAAACTTGGTTTGTTTGCCTACAAGTGGACCGCGTGCCGGAAACATTGGCAATATTACGTAACGGAGCGGTCGTCGCCGCCCGGGATCGATACGCATCCTGCGGCAGGCTTGCCGACAGCCTGGCCGGGAGCCGCTCGCGGGGTCTGCGCCCGGCGCTGGGGCTCCGGACGGACATGGACGGTAGGACCAGTGACACGGTATCATCTTGACACGAGGCGAAATTAGAGGAGTGAGGACTTGCTGACAGGGGATATCAATACGTATATTTTGGGCCAGCTGCTCACCGTCATTTCAAGAGCTCAAGGTGATTTGCCGGCCGGCACCGCCCGCCGCGGTAATCGCTGTGACTCACCGGCCAGAAGACAGACACGTTTTTATCACTGTACACTTTTTATTGACGGACGCGCGAGGAGGACTCTCTGACTCGGAGACGACTTGTTTCCGACGGGGTTTCTCGTCGATGTGGTAACACTCGACTGAGGCCATCTTTCAAGGGAGGTAGGGCGCATCAAATCACTGCCAGATTGGGGCAGTGCTACAGAAAACAGAAAATCGCAGCCGTATAAATCAGTGGGAGTGAGTGTGGTCTCCAGTAACCTAATGACTTGCTGTGTTATCAGCATTGCAAGCTTTCATAGGCGGCAACCGGTAAGGTGGTGGTATACTCGCACGCATCCCGAAGTTGTATATAAAAGCGAACAGCGCTCTCCGACGTCATCTCTGCAGGCCCGGCGGGCGAGCGGCGCGCGGTGCCGTCCCATTTGTCAGATACATACTGCTGTGCTCATGGATATCATTAAAAACGCCGTGTGCAATAGATTTGATCAAATGTGATCTATTTTATTACGGGTTCCTGCCTTTTGTGATCTATTCTTATTACGTATTTCCACGCCAAGTGTGGTGGTCACGGAGGGCGCACCACGGTGACCACCACACGGCTCGTTTCATTTGAAGTATTAACCCTTCGAAACCCGGGTGGTCGTATATGACCGCGAAATGTATGGGAAAACGTATATAACGGGTTCTGACTGCTCAATGGAGTGAAGCCATGTTACTGCCGTAGAGTATCATCAATCAATTGCACCGATTATTGTTTACGAATTCCCATTGATACCGCTTTGAATGGCACTGTTCAGCAGTGGGCGAGTCCGGGCTGGGGTGATGGCGAGGACCGCTGCGCGTCACTCGGCGGGCTCGCACAGTGCGGGCTTAGCTAAACGTATCACGGTCACGTTGCCTCGGAATGCCATATTCGAATCACAATCGAAACGGTATCTGCTACAACGTCATCTTCAAATCAGAGGCGACCTGACTTGGCGCCGCCGTAAGCAATCTAAGCAGGTAGCTATGATGTATAGAGCGAGTACTTCTTTTGTGACGCTGAATTTGTCCAACTTGTACAGACAACGACCGATCAAACTGTGCGTCTTATATCGCAGCAGTAAAGCCGGCGCCGGTTGCTATGGCCCCTGACATCACCTCTGATATAACACGATCAATTTGTTGGTAGCTGTCTTGGCCTTCCTTCCCTACATCCTTCTACTTTTACGTTGTTACATCTGTTTCGTCATTCCTTCCTTCCTTCCTTCCTTCCTTCCTTCATCCTGCATTCTTTCTACTTGATCGAAACAACGAAGCATGACTTTCTAATTTCAACACTGACACTGTCATCATTATTCCGACACGGTATAACGCTTACTGCGTTATGCCACAAATTTTGCGCAATGCTCGCGTCTCGACCGCATTTATTATGCTTTCATGCTCGCCCTTCCATAGGCATGTACGATTATGGCACTCGAGTATGAATACCGTGCAGGTGTGTCTATGACCAGTACGGAGCCTGCACGTGCGGACTTCCTCCGCTCTCCATCTGACAACACGCGGTGTCGTCGACGGCCGGCGGCGGCCGCGGCGGCGCGCGGTGCTGCGACACTCTGCGACTAACAACTAATTCACCTCGCGATTTCGCGAGCGTATATTTGTTCAAATAAATTTAAACAATCCTAAACTATGGCAGGAAGTTTGAATGTGATTTAAATGTGTTTACTGTTTGTTATTCACCGCCAGCCGCTCTAATAAAGTTGTATGCAATGACCGCTTCATTAAAAGTAATTATTCTGAACGTACATAACATAAAGTTTCGTCGATAACCTTATCGAACGATTTATTTATAGTAGCGAGGTACATTTATTAAATACGAATGAATATTCGTGTGTGTACGTCGGTACGTTATTCGTGCAGGAGTACCGCCGCCGCGAGCCGCTCGCTGGCCCTCCGGAGGATGTCCAGTGCCAGCCTGGCGGACGGCTGCGTTCCGTTCACAAATATGCACATGAATATAAATTATACTGTCAAAGTTAATGAACCACACCTCGGTACGTGAGAGAAGTTATCTACGAATATTATGTGAACGGTTTACCGAAAGAGAACGAAATAATCTAGAAAACTACCTAATAATACGGAACGTAACGATGCACACGAAAATCAGTTTCCGAGATTACCCACAGACCTACACACGTCACGTGACAAGCGTCGTCTCCGTCCATATGTTAATGTAGATGTAGGTATATAGTTACTTTAACTATCGATCCACCAGTGTTGTCAAGGCACGGCGGACGACGCGAGAGTCATATCTCTACAACTTGCTTGTAGAACCGCCCTTGACCAATTCGAACGTAGTAAAGGACACCCTGCATTCAATGTAAGTGGCTCGTTCCATGTTGTATGTCGTGTCGTACGAAATCAATCAATTTTTTTATAAACATCATCACGGTTTATCAGTGATTTCCATGTGTAAAGTATTCACTGTATCTGTATCGATATCTTCACGCCGATGTCCTCGCGAGATAGGCAGATACCACGAATATTCATCGTGACCGAAAAACGAATCGCGTCGTCGCCGTTTACGACCTTCACGTATGTACCGCCGTGGGAGGGCCGGCACGTACTCACGTGAATGTCACACGTGTGCTGGACGTCTTCGGATAATGGAAGAGACTGGAAATTTGATAACATAACATTCACAACATCACATTGCTGTATTAGCAACAGAAGCGGCATCGCGCGAGTGATTCTTAATGTATGTCTTCCAAACTCAATATTCGGGAGTTAATTATTTAGGACAAATCTGTAGGCGGCGCGCGACGCGAGCAGGACATTTGAATCGGAATCGTAAAGTTTTGACTCAGAATGTATTTAAATCTGCATCGATGAATACGTGACGTGGGCCTGCGACGGCTGGTCGTCCCGGGCCCGAGCCGAGCCTTTCCACACCTCCATAAACATACCAAAATCTGATATCGATCGAATGAAAGCACCACAGCGTCTCTCACCAATTTGAACTCACTGCTGTATCTGTCGTAACCCAGAACCTATTTATTGACACCGTTCCGATGAGCTCAAACAAACAAACCCCTGCTGTAAGTGGCGAGGGGTCGTGTATCCTGTCGACTCGTCCCTGTGCGCTGCACGGCGGCCGCGGAACTGCCATTCCATGTCTTCCATGTCTCTATATAGTTTAAGCCAGGCGGAATGCCAGTAATGCCCTCTGGCAGCTGACCGGCCGCGTTTCCGCCTCTTTGTTGAGATAGGTTATTGGTAATTATCACCGAGTTGAGCCGCTCCACTCTGCACCGAACACCGAGAAACACAGCCTCCGCTTTGACGGCCTCCACTCCCGAGACTGATCAATAAAAAGACAAAGAAATCGACGGTAGAAATAAAGGGGAACGACATACATACAACTAACTAACAAAGTCTCCTTTTTTTGAGTGTGTTAAAAGTAAGAGAAAGACAGTTGAGAGAAGGAAAAAAGCTAGTGAAGGGTTTTATACATATATGGATGAGAAGTGGCCGTGTTCCAGTAATTTCACAAAAATAATGCTTATATGAAAGTAAAGATTGTTTCCTTTTTCATTGAATTTCATTTAAAACCGCGGCCGAATAACTACTCTTGAGATTTGCGTTCCTGCGAATGAGTGAGGTTACCTGTATCCTATATCAGCTTCCAACGAACTGCTGTGTCAGCAGTAGGAGTGGTATTGCGCGAGCGATACTTAATGTATTGCAAGCGTTCGTAGGCTACAGTCACCACTTTACGTCAGACGGGGTGCATGCTTGTAGCCTCCCGACGTTGGATAAAAAGTTACATAACGAAAAGTAATGAATCATTTTAATATAGAGAAAAAAGCAATCATTTTAACGTATTTCGAGAAATATCGTAAAATTTTGAAAGTTTTTTAAGTACGTCGTCTGTTTTATCTGCATCAGTTCTTCGAGTACTGAAGGTCATGCATCATGACATTTTACTAAAGATACGCTCATTTAGTTACGTCAGCCTGACGAGACTGACACACACAAAAAATGTCTTGGAAAAGTGAGTGCGTGTCAGAGAGGTCAAACAAATCACGGCATGTGGAACATCTGAGGTATGGAGGTGACGAACAGTCGCCGTGGGGTCAAGTGGTGGTAATTGTCGCAGCGGCCGCCCGAGCTGGCGGCGGCGGCGGGCGGCGGGCTGGCGGCTGGCGGCTCGACCGCGCCCCGCCACACCCTCCTGACGCACCTCGGACTCGGTTCTGTCCGCCGATGGCGTCACATCGCCGCGCTCGCTACTTCACGGACTGACGGTCTACCTTACGCGAATGCACCGTTCTGATTAACTAAAGGAAAGTTCAACACTATAATTTAATTAGAAGCATTCCGCATAAGGTTCATCATTCATCTCGCAGAAGACTGTTGCCAAATGTGAATGATTCCGAGGGTTGCCGTGTCGGGCGTGACGTCTATAAGGCGTGCCCGTGACATAGCATACAAATTGCAAGAGTGCCGCCGCCGCTGGCCCGGCCACGTCGCAGGAGACCGGCACGGCACGCGGGGAAGTATGCAGCCTAGCCGTGCCGCCTCCGCCTCCGCCTCGACAGCAGCGGTAGACCCAACGAGCGCGGGCTTGTGTTCGTAAAGGATGACATACACGCCAATGGTCACTATATTACTATTATTTGATTAATATTTAAAATTTTCAACAAGTCAATCAGAAGAAAAGAAAAGAGAAATGAAAATAATAATTTCGAAGAAATATGAATGAAGAGACAATTTGATTTAATCATTATAATGTTTTATTGTACAATAAGGGCCTGTCCGCACAGCGATATTTCTCCGCGATGTTTTTTTTTTCGCAATTCTGTAACACATTGAACCTTATGGAAGTAGCCGCAACGGCGATAAAAAACTCGCTCGATAAAAAAATCTGTGGTTTTATGCAGATTGGACGCGATGCGGTGCGGATTTATTTGCGCGCATGTTTTGTGCAGTATAAAGTTAGTTATGGCTATGGCCGCACTGCGAAATAAAATTCGCGCGTTTCGCGCGCTTCCTCAGATAGGGTTATCGAGAGTCTCTTTTCAGCTGAAATTACTTTTCTCCAATTTTTGTGTTGATAGGTTATCGCTGGACCAACTAGTTGTAGTAAATTATCGCATGATTTTTTTGTCATTCTGCAATATCCGAAAAACTTTCATGGGTCTCAATGCTGTAAATGGGTGAATCCAATGTTCATGGCATCTTTTGATAAGTCGGTTACGCCGCCGTAGTATTAGATAAATTAAAATTTAAGTTCTGTTGTCCATTTTAAACGTGCGTCATAGTCGGCACCAGCATTAAACTGACAAAAATCGTGCAAAATTTTATTCGCTGTGCGTACTAGGTGTAATTCCGATCGCGAAATATAATACGTGAGAATAAAAATCTCGCGGTGAAATATCGCTCTGCGGACAGGCCCTTAAGCTTTATACAACAACAACAACAAATACTTGTGAAAACCAATACTTGAGCATAGCGGCACTTTTTTTTTATACTACGTCGGGAGGCATACAAGCATACGGCCCACCTGATGTAAAGCGGGTACCGAAGCCTATTAACGCTTGCGATATATTAATTATCACTCGCGCGATGCCTCTTCTGCTGCTTACACAGCAACTCCTTGGGAGCTTACTGGTGACCTCACTCACACGCAGGAACACAACAACCCTTATTTATGGAGTTGTTATTTGGCTGCAGTTTTCTGTGAGGTAGAGGGTACTTCCCCAGACGGGCTGCTTTGATGCGCCCTACTTCCCTTAAAACATCCAGGCCAAGACAAACAGCCATGTTCATGCACACAAATGTTTGCCTTGTGTGGGAATTGAACCCACGAGCGTTGGTGTCAAAGTCGCGTCATCACGGCTGAGACACCGAGCTCGTCGTGCACTCGAGTCCGGTGCCATGGTCAGTGACACGTGTGTGAAGGGAGACACGTCAATTAGAATATCTGCGGCGTGTTTTACTAATTTACGGGCAATTTGATGTATTCGACAGCGGAACGACACAGAGTAGGTAGAGCCTTCAGAACCCGTTATATACCTTTTCCCATACATTTCGCGGTCATATATGACCACACGGGTTTCGAAGGGTTAACCCGTTGAGGCCCAGACGGTTGAATTTCGCCATGCGCGTTACGGCAACAAGTATATAATGGGCCTCAATGAATTAAGTACATGGTTTGGATATTGTACAATGGCGTACTTATTCCATTAGGGATCTCTTCCAGTCAACCATAGAGAAACCGAAAGGAGATACAAGGCTTTTTTTTGATATGTCGGTGTGGGCACTTTGTTCGGCTCTCTGCTGACCTCCGTGCACCGCACACCGGGGCATACACCACGTGCTCGTGCACACGTTTATAATTGTGATAGAGGCCGGCGGTGTTTCTGTGTGTGCGGACATCTCGCAATAAGATATCCAATATTTATTTGAGATTTTGCCTCCCTTTGTGTGTTCTACCGATTGTACAACGGGTTGTGTTCTGAACAATTGTTTAATATGACGCCGACAACATTATTTTATAACCGCACCGCTCGCCGACGACGGCGGGGAGTTCCCCCTCACACGCTGGAACCGCAATGGTCGCTTACTGTGCGGTTGCAGAGAAGTTTTCTTCCGACAACTCTCAAGTTGTGAGTTGTGTTGAACTTCCAGTCGAGGTTTTCTCAAGGGACTACAGCATGTGGCGTGAAGAGGTTTTTAGAGGGTCGGCAACGCACGATGACACCCCTGGTGTTGCAAATATCCGTAGGCTACGGTGACTGTTTACCATCAGGCAGGTCTTATGCTTGTCTGCCATTTTAGTGGTATAAAAAAAATAGTGAACATATTCAATTTGATGTAAGCTAGTCAGTGTGGTCGGCCACCGATTACATAATGTTAGCTACCACTGACAGATGCGTGCCGTCACGGCTGCTGGGCGCGCCGCACCGTCGGGAACTGACCCAATATCATTGCTGCTCGGGTTGGGTCTGATGAGGAGCCGTGGCTGCTACTAGATGTATACTAACGGCGCTAGTTCGGATGAACTAACTGCCGGTGGAAGCGTACGAAGTAGTACAGTGTCTTTGTTAAAGTTGTTTATTGTAGTGTCTCACGTCCGCGCAATAACTTTCTATTGCATTCCATCTTAATTGATACGAGTTGTTCCGGGCCACTTACCTTTTTATGTACTTCTGTAATTCTCTTTTACTTATGATACCAAAAGATAGTTTACTAAGGGATCGTGTATCATGATTAATGCTACAATTTTTTTCTTAGGTGCAATAAAAAAAATGTACTGTGTTAAGAAATACTTGCATTGAATTTTTAATTAAATTTTCGCTTCACATAGAGTGATCACGCATACTTCCTTTTCGACTAACGTTTGTTAGACGTCTTCCTTCTGTCGATATCTGTGCTGTGCGGGCAGTGAGCGCCGGGCGGGCGCGCTGAGTGCGTCGCGCGGCGCATTCATTGAGCCGATTACTGCGGGGCGGCGAGCGCCCGAGCCGATGCAGCAGCTGCCAATACTCATTCATTACGGTTTTTATAGCGCTCTCTGTCGAGGGGACCGCGACATAATGACTTGGTGCTGTGTATCGCAGCGGCCGCCTGGGATGTCGACCTCGAAGGGTGGTCTTATTATATGCAGTACCAATTTCATTATCAATATTTTTGGATTGATTGATTGAGTGTTGATCATTTTGTCGCCCGGTAAACATGAGTGTAGTATGTGAACGAGAATTCTATGCCGTCGTTGCGCGTCTCATTCTAACAAAACACGCTGGTTAAGCAATGCCGACTGCAGCCTGTCTATGAATGGGTTATCTATCTCGAGTTTCTCCGTGCTTCGGAGGGCACGTTAAGCCGTCAGTTCCGGCTGTTGTCGATACTGGCTCTACGCGAATTTAATTTTATATAGTAATACCAGTTGGAGACATTGTCTCCTGCGGAGTACACGACAGTCCTCGGTGTGATGTCGGTGTCGCGGTGTCGACAGGTCACGTGGGAGCAGCGCGCGCCCGTCTACGTTCATACTTATTTAAAACGTATTTTTTATACAACTTCGAGCGGCACACAGGCATACGAGCCACTGGTGTAAACTGGCTACTGTAGCCTATAAACGCTTGCAGTACAATAAATGTCGTTCGCTCGATGTTCCTCTGCTACTAACACAGTAACTCTTTAGGAATTTACTGGTAACCTGACTGGCTCACAAGAACGCAACAACCCTCCAGGTAGTTGCTATTTGGCAGCGGTTGCCTGTGAGGTGGAGGTACATCCCAGACGGGCTGCTTCGATGCGGCCTGCCTCTCTTACAATATTTGGAAATGATAATTTTGTATCACGGAAACGTTTCGACGTGCGAGTGAAGTGCGTCACGGAGCCCGCTCCGTCGGCGAGTGCGCTCGTTGACACTGCTAGGTGATTATATTTTGTGTCGTTCGCGGTACGTGTTATCGCTACAAAATTTGAAATTCAAATTTTGTTCAAATGTTTACGTTTCAAGGCCTCCCGAGTCGTCGTGCACCATATCCGAGAGGATGGCCCGCGTCTCACACGTCTGAGCCGCGGTCACCTAAACAAACGGCTTCACTCAATTTTTAATCGGGACTCTTTGGATTAGCTGCTTTTTTAAGGGAGTGAATATTGACGTAACTTAGCTTTGATTAGGTTTAAGCCTAATGGGATAGCTATCTTTGATGGTTGCAACAGGCCATTATTTAGTTTGGCCAAGTAATTATATATTTAAAGTATTATTTATGTACGCGGTTTGTAATAATGTTTCATTGTTTTTTACGACATAACAGCGAATAATATTGGAGTTTGGTGAGTAGCGTTCGGTAACTTGGCAATGCAAATAAAAGAATACTCATGGCGTCAGTATGCTGCCTTGAAGGCTTCCGACTGTTAGGGCGATGCTAAGTAAGGCTTTTGTTATCATTTATCGCTCTTTGTATTTGCATTTTTGGGTAATAATACTTTATAACCGCCACTGTCTGTGATACTCATGTGCAGCCGGCGACTTATATAAATATATATACATACGTATTTTCGGCCGTGTTTCAAGAGTCCCAGTGTGTTCAAGGTTCCCTGTTCTACGACCATGACCTTGGTTTGCACCTGTTTATCGATAGTCCCATTTCTCGGCTGATGCTCTCCATCCTATTCAGAAAGGTGTCCATTTAACACAACGCCATACATACATACATTTAGTGAGTTTATATGTGCCGTCAATATGTTATACGATACGATGTTCACTTGTAGCTCGACTCCACCATTACGTGCGCCGACGTCTGCTAAAAGTCCGTCGCGTGTGTTGCAGGCAAGGTGGTGTGCGGCGCGTGCGGCGGCAAGTGCAGCGGCGAGGTGCTGCGCGTCTCTGACAAGTACTTCCACACGGCGTGCTTCACGTGCCGCACGTGCGCCGCCAGCCTCGCGCGCGGCGGCTTCTTCTGCAAGGACGGCCACTACTACTGCCCGCAGGTACGCACCGCAACTACACGACGAACGTGCTGCGCTCCACGGTTCTTGTGACGATCCGATTCTGGCCCGGAATATTTCAAAGAACTTGTGTAAACTAGATCCTTTGTTTACATAGGACGCGTCGTGTTAGATCCTCCGTTGTGACACTCCATAACAAATCTGCTCCGGGCACGAACACTATACCGATTTCGTAAAATGATGATCCTTCAGAAAAATGGGCAGCGGATCAGCTGCACTTACGTTACGGTGAGCGATCTCCGTCTAGCGAGTCGTACAAATGTTTGCTATTTATATGAATATTTAAAAAAATACATTAAAATATTTTTGGTATTGATAGTCTAAATGTAATTATTTTCGTCCAGTCTCACCGTATTGGTGTAATGTGAAGAACAACTTGAACGCAAGGTTCACAATTGGTGAATTGGGACACGAGAGTGTGGACAGGTGGCCCAGTGGGCCGGCGCGCGGCGGGGCAGTGCGGCGGCGGCGCGCGCAGCACACGGCCCGCGGCCACGCCTGTTTGTTTCCACAGCTAAAGTAAAGCAATTAATTAGTGTGGATAGTCTCGCATTTCGACATCGACGAGCTCGGCAGCGCAGTGCTTAATAACTCTGCTTTGACTCCAGAACTCGTGGGTTCGATAAACATTTGTGTGCATGAGCATGTCTGTTTGTCTTGGCCTGGGTGTTTTTAAGAGAGGTAGGGCGCATCGAAGCAGTCCGCCTGCAGAAGTGCCTCCACCTCACAGAAAACCTCACCCTGGAGGGTTGTTTCTGCGAGTGATAGAGGTTACCAGTAAGCTCCTAAGGACTTGCAGTGTTAGTAGCGGAGATGGCATCGTCCCAGCTATACTTAATATATTGCAAGCGTGTTCACATGCGATCGGCCGTATGCTTCGTATGCCACCCGACATTGTAGAAAAAAAACGTTCGCAAATCAAATGAAGAGTGGTCACGTGTTCACGTCACTCCGTCTCGGCGGGCATGTGGTACACTGCATGCGAGCGAATATGAAAATATCACTTTACCTTTTCAAGTGAACAAACAAAGTCGGTCTTCGGTCATTTATCCTGTCGTCTAATGAATGAAATTATAAGGACTGTCAGGTTGGCTGTCACCTTGACGTTCCGACGGAGCAGACTCCCAATTTAGATTTGTCGTAATCCCATAAAATTAATCGAAATATGCGAGTGCAGTAGTGGTGGTGTCCGAGCAGTGAGGCTCGCGAGGCGGCCTGCACTCGGGCTCGACAGTTCTCCGTAAACTTTTGTAAAGCGTTAAGTACAGCACCATGTTCTTACGGCTTACTAGAGTTTACGGAGAATCGACGAGCCCGATGAAGGAGTGGTTAACAAAGCTATTCGATTCCCATCAAAGAACAGACATTTTTGTGCCCGTGCACATTAATTGGCAACCCCGCTCACTCGCAGGAACACAACAATCCTCAAGGGAGTTGTTATTTGGCTATGGTTTTGTGTAAGGTTGAAGTACTCCTATTTGGGCAACTTTGATGCGCTCTATTATTTATAAATTCACGCCAAATCCCTTAGAGGGTAGACAGAGAACCGAGCGCCACATGACTCGATCCTTACAAACCTCACTCGCTTTTTTAGCATTCATTGCTCTTCTCATGCACGCTCGCCGGTTTCCAAGGGCCCTTACATCACCTGATAGAACACGACCAATTTAGTCATGATACTTCTACTTTTGCGTTGTATACCTGTTTGGTTTTTATTTTTTTCTTCCTGCATTCTTTCTACATGTCCGAACCAACGGAGCATGCCTCTTCTTATTTTAACACCGACGCTCTCTTTCAGACCAGCTCTACCTCTCTTAGAAACATCCAGACCGAGACAAACAGACTTGTTCATGCACACAAATGTTTGTCCTGTGTGGGAATCGAACCCACAAATCGCGTTGGTGTGAAAGTAAAGTGACAGTGCGTTTCACGACTGCGCCACCGAGCTCGTAAATACACTACCTCGTATTATGAATATGAATGTGGTTGTAGAAGCCGTAGTAAAGGTGTGAATGTATGTGCAGGACTACCAGCGCGCGTTCGGCACGCGGTGCGCGGCGTGCAGCCAGTACGTGGAGGGCGAGGTGGTCTCCGCGCTCGGCAACACCTACCACCAGAAGTGCTTCACGTGCGCGCGCTGCAAGTCAGTACTCCGCGACACACGCTGCTACACACTCGACACACACGACACACACTGCACACTGCCTCCAGCTCGGAGTTAACTCTCAAAGTATTCCCTCAAAGTCAGTTAACACGTGTAACTCCGACATCGTCTTGTGCAGACTTTCACCAAAACAATGAACATTACTCGTGTCCGTGAACTGCGCGACCGGCGACGTGCTCTCATGAAGACACGTATCCAATTGTTAGATTACATTTATTTTGGAATTTAAATAAAAATCTGCAGCTCTGAAGTTTTTTGTATTAAAATATTTTTTCATATGATACTCTACAACTTTTTTCTTTCTCATGCTGTGAGACATCGCTTCTTGCTTTCAAAATTCATAATGGTAGGTCAATGTGAGGTTTTGATAGTCGTCGCTGTGGTTGCAGACGGGCGTTTCCATCGGGCGAAAAGGTGACGTACACGGGCGCGGAGGTGGTGTGCTCGGCGTGCGTCGGCGGCCCGCAGCGGCAGACGGCGCGCGCGTCCCGCTCGCCGCACGCCGCGCCCGCGCCCGAGCCGCGGCCGGCCGCCGCCGCGCCGCTCGCCGCGCCCGCGCCCGCCGCGCCCGCCCGCTCGCCCACCGACACGGACACCACCGACGACCGCGCGCACGACCCCAACGGTCAGTACGCACACGGTGCGAGCCCACATATTAAATCGTACACGGGCTTGGCGGGACCACATACACATTTAGAAACAATAAGGGAAGCCTTATATAACATCCGACAGAGCAGTCCGCGACGGTATGCACGTGGACAAAAGAGAAAAAATATTTATTTGCCATTAGGCCCTCACAGGCACTTTGACACGTCTTACATTCTATAAATCAGTTCATATTATATTTTTAAATTTTTCATAACTTTAGTCTCTCTCTTTTTCGGGAGCCTGCAGCATTTCGGGAGTTACCATTGGCGAAGAAGAAATGACTAAAGAAACTTGCCAAAATAGTCTTTATGCAAATCATCAATTTCTATTAAGAAAGAAAATTATTTATTCGTATTACAATACAATATGTCAGTATTTCTGTTATGACAGTTAAACATATATTAATACCTGTGCTGAACTATTTCCAGACATCTCTGTCAGTCTGATATTCAGCGATTCTTTAATAACCCTTCTTACACAGAGTATTTTTGATGTGCCTGTTGAACATATTGTCAGGCAAGGATAGAACTGTTTCAGGTAATTTATTATAGAATCGAATACAATTTGCAACAAAAAGATTTACTAGTCTTAGCAAGGCGATGTACGCAATGTATTACTGCTTCTAAGGTTTTTATTAAATTTTGTAAACGACTATATATTTTTACGAGTATACATTATGTTCTCATAATTATGCTGAGAGGTAATCGTGAGGGTATTTATTTCTTTGAATAGTTGTCTGTGATTCCCTGGCGGGCGTGTCGTGAGTAGAGCGGATGGACAACACTAATAGTCTCACCATTTGCGAGTGTGTCCGAAGGAGCGGTGTGTCCGCTGTAGTGGATTACAGCGGACACACCGCTCCCTCGGACACACTGTGTGCTCACCACAGTCTGTAATACCGTGTAAGCTTTGTTTACAAGTTGACGGTACGTGTGCTCGCCGCGTCGGCTCTTCACACATTGTTGAATGTCCTCGGAACACGTCAGGCTTGACGCTTTAGTCTCCCGCGTGTGCAGGAGTCCAATGTGAGAGTGGAGTGTGACCTTTTGTTAATCCGTTAGTGTTTACCGTCGCCGTGTGGAGATGTCGCTAGTTGATTTATTTCCAGGCCACAACTATGATAATACTATCTTTGTACGAGTATTTTTTTTTTATACAACCAAGGTGGCAAACAAGCATACGACCTGCCTGATGGTAAACATTCACCGTAGTCTATAGACATTTGCAAGACCAGGGTGTCACTCATGCGTTGCCGACCCCTAAATAAACAAGTTCAAGCGAGGACAAGTTCTCAAAAAGTACCCGAAAAGATAAAAATCACTTATTTGCCATTAGGCCCTTACGAGCACTTAGACACGTCTTACATTCTTTAAATAAGTTCATATTGTATCTTAATAATTTTCTATAGTTTTGGTTAGTTTTAATCTTTCTTTTTTAATCTACCCGCATCTCGAAAATGACCATGGCGAAGTAGAAATGACAAAAGAAACTTGGGGTCTGAAAAATGGGTCTTTTTTCATCGTCAATATATATTACAATAAATATGTGAGTGTACATATAGTGATATCAAGTGATACAATTAAAGATATATACATGTGCTGAATCATTTTCAAACATCTCTATCAGTTAGATAACATTGTTACGAGTATTATATCCGTAAGCGGAAATATAACATATTGCTGCTTAAAGTATGAAATTGCCGATTTGTACTGAAAAATTCAAACTCGTTTTTTCTAAGATGTAACATATTTATTTAATCAAAATATTTACCCTCGTTATCTATTCATTGCTGCTATCTAATCGGAAGTTTATTTATGTCTTTGCGATAGAACTCTGGGGATCTAGATTCGACAAACGGTGTGAAAGCATTTTGTACTGCTTCCTGGCAAGAAAATTGTCCAAATCACGAAAAAAAAATGGTAGTCAGTTGGAGCAAGGCTGTAGAGTTACAACGGTTTCTCGTGCAGTGTGAGGTATTGCGTTATATGGATTAATAATGGTGAAGATCGATTCAGGAGTCGGGGCTGTTTCACTGCCAGTTTCGCTATCATTGTTCTAAGTTCGGCATAGTAAACATCTGCTGTTATTGATTGACCAGATCATTAGCAGTCACCTCTCCAAACGCAGCATTGATATCGCGAGCCGTTTCTGCCGCGATAGTTCCGCGTCAGAACTCGTATTCAAAAATTAATTTTTGAATATTGGATTTTTGAAGTATCCATCTTTCCCCTCTAAGCTTGTTACGGTGTAAATCTGCACTTCCATGTTATCTACAAATGTCGGTACTGCCGGCGTTATCTGTTAAGAAGAAGATTAATTCATCATGATGGCAATGCGTAGCCGTCAACTGGTAGGTTTGGTTTGACAGATATAGATTCCGCCTTTTTGGCCGTAGGAGTCCATATAGGAAGCATGTAAAGTTCTCTTTAAAAAATAACTGTGTGTGTCTGAATTCTTTTTGAGTAATATACTCGGCCATCCAAATGCGACTTTGAACTAATAAGTTAATACAAGGTTCTAATCCTGAAGATTAAATATATCAGGCTTCAATCGAGAATCATGGCGTCATCGCGTCACCTACAGAATTGATTTTGAACTTTGGACTTTCAATACCGATCGGTCGCAATTCACCGTCGTAATTCGCAGTTACCAGCCACGTGCTAATTCGCCGACTGCAGTCCTGTGTTCTCGGACCACAATCCGTAGCACGTAGTTTCTGGTGGTCTACATATATATATATACGAGAGTATGTATATATATATATATACATGAGAGGTGTAACGCTTGTTACTCCTGCCATTAAAACCGAGATTTTTTAAAAGAAAAACCTCATAGGCATCATGTGATAAAAGTTTCACTCGAAAATCTCATACGATCAAGGTTTAATGTCAATTCAAAGTATCTATTACTATAAAACGGCAATTTCATACTTCAATCCCTATTATTTTTTAATAGTAACGAGTTACTTAACAGTAGTGCTCCCGTTTATTACGTGTAGTTTATAATAACAAAAATAAAACTAGCCATTACGTAGAGCGGGTAAGTTTTATATCGTTTGGAAATAGTGATTTCTCTCGTTGGAATGTTATAAACTGCCCAGAAATAGCGAGCAGTCAGGAAAGGTAAGGAATGGTGTAGTGTGCACGTCGTCGCGCCCGCGTGTAATGGTAAAAGAATGTGCGTTCTGTTGCAGATTGTGCGGGCTGCGGCCGGGAGCTGTCCGAGGGCCAGGCGCTCGTCGCTCTGGACAGGTGAGCCGCCCTGCGACTGCGGGCGAGTGCACGTGCACCTCGTCTTCTACTCTAACGTTTATTAACTCATCACTTTGACATTCATTTAACGAGTTCAAATAGTCTTTTTATAAAGTAACATTATGATTGATAATAGACGAATAAATAGTTAAAAAGTTGCATGTTTAAAAAGTAAAGCGTATTTCTTTTTTAATATTTTAGATTTTCTTCTAATTTAAACTAAATTGTACTCAAATTTTAAATGTTCTGTTTGTTAATTGATAGGTTTCACTTATCTGCAGCTGATTCCTGTTATGTTTGTCTTGCGCTAGTCAAAGTAATTCTCTCTCGCGGCAAGTCCGCCCGCACCGGTGCGATTCGGTTCAGTGCCTTTACTAGACAAAACAGTTCAGTATCTTCTCTTTAATAAATAATAAAATATTGTCGGACAAATTACACAGCGCCACCCAGCCACAAAGTAAGCGAAGCTTGTGTTATAGGTACTAGACAACTGATAAACATACGGAAATACGTATATACTTATTATACATAGGAAATACTCAGATCAAGACAAACAGACATGTTCATGCACACAAATATTTATCCTGTGTAGGAATCGAATTCACGAGCATTGGTGCCAAAGTAGCGTAACAGCGCGTTTCACCACTGCGTCACCGAGCTCGTCTTTCTCTACCGATTTTATTTTTTGTGTAGTAGGTATTGAGGGTACCGTTTGTGTGTTCCCGCAGACAATGGCACACGTGGTGCTTCGCGTGCGGCGAGTGCGGCGCCGTGCTGCAGGGCGAGTACATGGGCCGCGGCGGCGTGCCCTACTGCGAGCGGGACTACCAGCGGCTGTACGGCGTGCGCTGCGCGTACTGCCAGCGGTACATCTCCGGGAAGGTGCTGCAGGTGAGCGCGCCCGCGTCTCGGGGTCACGAGCCCAGGAATCAACGCTCGGTGTTAATATAGCTTAACTTTGAGCACGGGCACGCACTCACACATAGCGCAGTAATTGAAGCGGTGTGTTTGTGTCTTATTCCCGAGCCTCATTTTAAGGACATTGTTTTCGACACGGCGAATGAAATCGACGTGGAGAGTGTATCCTACCTCGCGAGCTTCACGACTTCCAAGAAATTAGACGAGCCAACCAATTCCATTCCTTTTGTTTGGAGCTGTGATTACAGCGAGATGGTTAAAGTGTATATAGTCACTCCTCTCTTTTAAAAATTAAATTAAAATATATATTTGTTGATGTATGTATGTATATCTTCACGCCAGGTCCCTTGCGGGGTAGGCAGAGAGATAATTATTAGAAAATATATGTTCTTTAATTACATTTGCTGATCTACCTGTAAGCAGTCATATTTCCTTTCGAGACGGAGATGGCTCCATATAAATGAAAACAATACATAGTATGTTTGCTTCGTTACGCGTCACTCTTCTTAGTTCAGATGTTGGCACTCATTCGAAATTTTTTGCCATTGTGTCTAATGGACTTTATTATTTAGTTTTTGTGTGCTACATAGCCCTGACTTTTACGTTAAATTTATTAAAGTATATATTTTGTTAGTTTTCATTCTGTTGGCAGGTACTTAGATGGATTTGGTGTTTTTAGAGACTTACATATTTGTTTATTCGTATATATCGTATATAGTTTATCTTATTTTTACAGTTATAATTTACACACATCGAATAAGCACTTAAATTGAATTGGTTCAGCAGTAGTTAAGTTGTTTCCTTGACAAGAACAAGATTGTCAATCCCTTTCTATCAGGTTTCCGCCCCGGGCATAGCACGGCACACCAATCAATTTCGCGGGAAAGTGAGAAATCTGTGAATAATTTTTGATAATTCTTTATCTTGGTCAGCACAGATTGCGGAAGTAAGTAGGAAATTGTTTGTTGCGTCTGGTTCGCTTAAAAGCTTGCAAAATTTTCTGCCGGTTGACACTAAAATTTCGTTAACACATTCCTTGCTCCTTCTTATTCTCGTCTACGGTGATTCCTGCTATCTAGATATCACCGAAGAGCAATTAAATAAGCTCGAGCACCTTCAAAACTTTTGCTTACGATTTATATTTGGACTTCGCAAACATGATCATGTTTCTAAATTTCGTTTTCAGCTCAAGTGGCCGTGGTCGTTTTCAGCCTTTCCCTTCTTTGTTCTACCCTCTTTGACCCCTATTACCCCAACCTATTTACAGGAACATTTTGTCTTTCACAGCAATTCACAGGACCGTTCCTTGCGCAGTGCTCTTCACTGATTTCTATACTAACTCATTCTCGGTCTAGGCAGCGCGCCTATGGAATGCTTTGCTATTTGATATAAGGAGTACTCAATTAATTAATTCCTTTAAACATCTTGTAAAACTTCAATATTTTTCTCTTAACATTTTTATTTACAACAATTAACTTACATTTCTTGGCTTTCCTCTCAGTATCGCTAGTTCCATTTACTGTGCGTTTTTTATAAAATTTATATATCATTCAGATTGATTATGATCTACAGAATCAAACCCCACCCAATCCCACTGTAAAATCCTACTCCCTGTCCCGCGCTTTCTATAACTTAAACGGCCGCGCGTCACAACGGGACGCAGTACACAAGTAATCTTGTTACAATATTACAGCCCCCGAAGTCGGTCCTTCTCGAGGCTACATTCAACGTGTCTCCAAACCAGATAAATGCTCGAAAAATCGGACCTCTTGTAGGTTCTCTCAATCAGCCTTGTGAAATGCCTGGGAAGAGTGCCTAGAAGCGTATTATAGTCATTCACCTCAAAAAACTCATTGAATTCCGAGACATTGTTATCGACTAGCTGTTCGAGTTCCGTCCCGAGCACTCGGTTCGTGTAGCACGGCCTCTTCCTTGTCTAAACGACGGATCGACGTTCTGGCGCCGGCCGTAAAATTCACTCTTTAATACATATGATCGCATTAGTGGTGCGAATGTCCTCTACCACTTCGACTCCGACCCTAACACTCCACAGCGACACCTCTCTCGGAGGATCCGATTACAAAGAGCTAGGAGTTCTGCGCGATATACCAGATACCGAGTAGCCCAGGTACCTGGGTACGTAAGTCGATCGGGCATGGAACCCACATGTTTTCATAATTAGGTCCACGCGACTCCGTGAACCGAGATCCGGCCGCCGTTTTGTTTTTGCTTCAGTGTATATGTAGTTAGAGGAAGTAACGGCCCAAGGACTGCAGCGGCCGACTGCATAGTCACTGCAGCGATAAAGCATATGAGAAATAGATATAAATAAGAACATACAGCTACTTATTCGTCGATCACCGACTGGCCGGGAGCCTCTGTAGTAATGTAATATACGTGTATTTCCTGAATTTACCCTGGTATTGGTTGTGATTGCAGGCGGGCGAGAACCACCACTTCCATCCGACGTGTGCCAGATGCAGCAAGTGCGGCGATCCTTTCGGCGACGGCGAGGAGATGTTCCTGCAGGGTGCCGCCATCTGGCACCCGCGCTGCGGGCCCGCGCCGCACGACCCGCTGAGCCTCGACCGACCCAGCTCAGAGATGCAGGTACACCGCGGGACATGCCCGCCATGCGTCTCGTCGCGGCACATGTTGGTTGCCTAAAGCTGGCGCACCATAGTGTTACGCTTGTGTACAGTCTGTGAATAGTGGTATGACGTGACGACACGCTGCACACGAGCCCTGACAACACTCTCCGTCTCTCTCGCGCGCGGAGATGTATACGTTTATCCACAGTTCATTTTGTTTTGAATGCTGCTGCCTGCCGTTCGACATGTCGTGATAGTTTGTACTCCAGTTGATGGTGAAATAGTAGAATGAAAACATTTCTCTCATTTTATAATTACTTTATTTATACTCGCATGTTTGAGTTCGGGAGCTAGGTTTGTCTGGGAATATTTATTTATTTATAATAGCATAACGGACGCCGAGCATCGCACCTCTGTGAAGAGTACCACAGTGCGGGGGACTACCACCCCACGTATCCCTTATCTTTTTCTTACCCACAGTGACCTTGTTCACACAGTATAGTGCATTGTCACATAGTATCTCAACTTTATATAAATGATACAACGTTGAGATACCGTTTATGTCTAACACTACAATTATAAGCAAGTACATGCACTGCCTCGTGTAGGTAAGCCACCGGCCAAGTGCTACGCCTACTAGAGGTACCGTTTAAAGTATATGTTTCTCGTAGTGCAACGTGTCCCCTCAGCACCAATCAAATCAACTACTCAATCACAATACGACTACTGTTTATAGCCACGTGTACACTGTTCATGTAACGAAATCATGTTATTTACTCGCTTTACTGTAGAACAGGCATTTTCATATCTAAGCTATTTTCGTACCATGTGATGACCACAAGCTCGTACTGCCTTCCTCTAAAGTATAAAAAGTACAGTATCGTTGAAGTTTATTTTATTTGTCAGAATTGGTCATAAATATCATTGTGAATAAAAACCTGTTCACAGTATAATATAGACATCACGTAGAGAACTTTTTTAATTACATATTGTAGTCGTTTCGTGAAGACGTCATATTCTTAGAGTCCGGAAACACGATGTCTTCCTTAAAAATGTTTTAGCGCTGCATACATTAAAAGTACCTTGAAAAAGAAATCTATATTTTTTGTATGGTCTCGAAATATGTAAATTATTCCATTTCTTTTTGGAATAAATAAATAAAAATCCGAGCTGTCGCGATGTGGTCGTGTTACAACATATCACATAGTTTCTTGCACCGTTTGAGAATAATTACACTTTTAGTTATTGTCCTGTTTAATAATATTATTGCCACGCCATGTTGTTGTATTCTGTTTATGGAATGTTAATATATTTTTTCAGTTTCACTGTAGTGTCTGTAGTCAGTGTTGGCTAGTTATGTTTCAATGTCACCTTGTTGTTCAGCTGCGACGACTGCGTGCCACCCGCCTCGCTCCAATCTCCCGCCACCTATTATTGCATCTTGAATGTACACACTAAGTATATTTCATCTAAAATATTATTCATATGCCATTTATATGCTATTTCAATCGGCCTTTTGTATAATTTTGGCTTACTGGTCTGTATTTTACATTTCTGTAAAACCCTACATTGACCACATGAGTATTTCGCTCGATTTAAGATTTCTCTATTGTTACACGGTGTTGTTACAAAAATATACGTGTTACAAATATGATTTAGTGTGTTCGGACTAAAAGAAATTAGAGAAAAACATTCAAAGCTTTGGTTAGGATACTGCCAAGGGCCAATAAGTTAGTTCACTTATATATAGCCGATCAATTGGAGCCACGCGGGTCGCACGACCGCCGCCCGCCGTCGACCGCGGGCTGCGCTGCCGCCTTGTCACAACACCTCTATTAAATATTTGAAGTTTTGAGTTCCGTTTGCCCGTCGGCAACGAGCGCCGGGCTCGTTCGCCTCCGCGGCAGTGTTCGTCGTGTAATATCAGCATGCAGCAATGTGACAAGGCTGCAGCTCGCCCCGTCGTCTGCAACGTAGTATGGTACATGCGAGTGAGCACGAGTGTTGTTGTGCAGTTCTCTCTCCGCTCGCGCACGCCCAGCGTCAACGGCTCCTACTGCAGCCCGTACAGTAGCCTCTCCAGAAAGGTCCGTCCCTGCACACTTACTTTTAGTTTATTTTGAACGCTCCATGCACGACTGCCGCCCCCCCCCGCCCCGCCTGCCCTGTGTACCGACCCTCGCTCGCGGTAAACAACTTCTAAAATATTATTGGATACGTTCGTTTGTTGCCCATTTATTTCATACTACACAAAAGTAAAGCAGCTAGCGGCGCAGCACGCATCCCCACGACGGGGCCGTGCCAACGCCGACGATAAAGTCAATCGGTGGCCAGGCACCGACCGCTGCGGGGCCTGCACTCACGGAACGAGAGGTTCTCTAATTGTTTCTGGTGCCCGCTTACAGGATTTAAGTTACTAATAAAAATAAAAGATGTAATGTGACAATTGAGCAAGCGTTTACCGAGTCTGTAACATAATAACCGATGCTCTTGGTGTTGCAAGCGTTTACAGTTTGCCATAATATAAAAAATGTCTCGCTTGTCTACTCTCCTTTACTTATATTCTAGTAATAGATAGTTTTGTCAGAAACTCTACAAATCGTAGTAACACGCGTACCGTAAAGTGACATGGCCTCGTGTGTGGAGCTATTTATTTTCATTAAGTTTTCCGACGCGCTCTTGAAACAGTCGATGCGAGGTGCGGCCAACGCACGCACGCACTCATTACTAATTGTCCCCATTACAAGTCGCTCCGCGAATGATTACCTCTGCTAATGTTGTCGTTCAAATGATACCGTCAGTCGCAGACGCACAGACAGATAAGCCGATGCTATTTTCATACAGAGTCGTCGGTTCACAAATGTGAATCTCGCGGAATGTAGTGCGGACATTAAAACCGTACAACATTGACTGAGAGACACCAGTCTAAAAACTAAATAAAAACAAATTGTCCGTCATACTATAAATATAATAATACTGTACTGGCGAAACGTGGCTATATAAAAATACCTACCTATAATAAAAACACCAAGAAACTGTCCAACAACGCGTTCTTGTTTTTCTCAGCCAAGCTGTATCATATTTTTCCTATGACGTATTTGTAGATACTTACGTAGTTTACGTAAGAGATTACATTAAAAAAATATATGTGCTATGATAGTAGAGGCATATTGTTTCACAAAAGGACCTTAATAACGGTCGAACTTAAAGATCGAGGAATTATGGTCGACTGCGACCGCTGAACAGGGCGGCCTCCGTTTAATTAGTTTGGCCAAATAATTTAAAAGTGTCAGATTTTCTATGCCTCTACTAAACTACGCGTATAACTTATCCGACCTCCGACTTACCTGTGAGTGTGTGCGTGGTATACATAAGGCGGAGCCGTCGGTCGCGGTCGCGACACATTCGATTCAAGAGCGCGTTCTTACATTTTCAGTTGACACATTTGCACGTTTTAATTTTTTTCTCCAAACCAGTTCCTTTTTTATTTTGTCACTGGTCCTCGCCGGGCGCCGGGCGCCAAGAAGTCTACAGCATGTGGATGTGTTAACTAACTGTAGTTGTAATCATTGTCTAGTATTATTACGTTTTGTTTGATTTTTATTCACAGAAAGTTCAACATTAAATTTTAATAAAAAATTTGGTACTCGAATTTCGTATGCCATTAATGTAACAATACGCGCACAGTCCGGCTGGTGGCGAGCGATTACTGTACTGTAAGAGAAAAATATTTGAAACATGCGATAAAATGAGCCGCCTCTCATCTGACCGAGTGTGCACGACATCGCTTTGGATGACACTTGCTGTGAGTATATTCATGTAGACATGTGCAAGTCTCCCTGTGGACGGCAGCCGCCAGCCACCAGCCGCGGGAGGTGAGCTGCTCCCTGCGTGCTTAAAATATTATAAGGTGTCGAGCGAAGTAATCGACGTTGTTAAACACGAGTAGAACTAGGACCGTCCTTTATTAATTAGGTGGTTCGTGAATAAAGATAAATGGCAAATTTATAGTTTCCGTTCAGCCTGCAGTAGTGCTCAGTGTTCCTTGTGATGTAGTACGGGGTCCGCGCGGTGTCGCCCGGCCTCGTGCTGCGCGAGTACCGCTCGCTGGGCGCGTGCAGCCCGCATCGCATCACCACGTACTCGTACCTGACCAGCGAGCCGGCGTACCTGCGGCGCCCGCTGGAGCCCTACGACCGCCCGCCCACCTCGCCGCACTTCCATCGGCCGCCGTGTAAGTACTACACGCATTACTCCGCGATAACGACACAATGATTCAATATAATTGGCTACTCTGTATCGTTGTGCTGGTGCGGTGATCGTGTGTCTCTGATCGTGCCGTGTCTGTCGGTGCAGCGGCGTCCAGCACGCGCGCGTCGTCCCGCGCCGGCGCCAGCAGCAAGGCGTCCTCGCGGCCCGGCATGCGCGCACTCGTCGACTCCATCCGCAGCGAGACACCGCGCCCCAAGTCGCCGCACATGAACAACGAGGTACGACCCACTACAACGCACACATTTATTCATTTCATAGAACAAGAAAGCTTATACAGTATATTGATAGTAATTTACTATCCACTTGAAATCGAATCCTTGTCTTTTTTATATGAACATTAAAAGGAGCCACGTGTCGTCGCGACCTTCCACACACCTTACTGTCACATACAGTGGGACACAAAAAGTAGATACGGATTTCAGAGAAACTATATTTTTTTATCTAGTAATATCAAATTACCTTTTTGATTGGTCAGCGATTTAATGCCAATCTGTGTTAGTCGATAGATACCGGATGCCGCCAGTTCAGTGCCAACAGCGCGCCTCTTTATTGTGTACTGTTATGTTGCACTGTTTAGGGTACATAAACGCTAAAAACTGAGGGCTGACTAAAGGGAAGACCGGGCGGTGACTCCGAAGAGAGCTAAATGACTCAACACGTCGAGTGTTGAATGTACTCTAATTTAATTGATTTCACCAAAATGAATAACCTATACTATATGTGGTCGCTGTAGTAGCTGTCAAGAGAGGTAAGACGCAACATAGCTGCCCGTCTGGGGAAGTACCTCCACCACACAGAAAACCGCAGCCAAATAACTCCGTAGAGGGTTGTTTTGTTCCTGCGTGTGAGTGAGGTCACCAGTAAGCTCTCAAGGAGTTGCTGTGTAAGCAGCAGAGGAGGCATCGCGCGAGTGATATTTAATATTTTGCAAGCGTTAATAGGCTACGGTGCCGGCTTTACATCAGGTGGGCCGTATGGTTGTATGCCCCCCGACATAGTATAAAAAATATATATACCTATATAGTTGCAACAGTGAGTTCATATTGCAAGCTCTGCTAAAAATATGTAAATTGTATTCTTATATCTTCCGCTGCCTTGCTGCCCGCGGCCTGCGGATTGTTATCGCGTGCGGCCGGCCGGTGACGTCGGTGCTGAGCGTGGGGCGCTCGCGCAACACTGGCGTCATTAGGTCGGAGAGTGGGCTTTCGCTGACGTGGTGTGTCCGCAGGAGCCGATCGAGCTGTCGCACTACCCGGCCGCGTACAAGCCGCCGCCCGGCACCAAGCCCAAGATCGAGCGGGACGACTTCCCCGCGCCGCCGTACCCCTACACCGACCCAGGTAACGACACCATTCTCTCCCACGATACGTCAGACTATACACCTACGCGTCTTATCACGTCGTAATGAAAGTCGCAGTGTGTACACCGCACAGAGACATGCAGAGCCTTGAGTTGGGATCCAACCAACACTAATGAAAGTCTGTACTGTGGAACTTTTAGCAGCGAGCAGTTTTAACCGTAATTCGTCTCCGAGTTACAGTTAAAACTGGCGAATTTGAATCGAATGTCCCGTCATCATCTTTGAGAAGTCCATTTCAAAATACTCATAGTATAAATGTGTAGTGTGTGTGTGTGTGTAGAGCGGCGGCGGCGCTGGTCGGACACGTACAAGGGCGTGCCGGACAGCGACGACGAGCCGGACGGCGCGGCGGACGGCCAGCTGAACGGCCGCCTCAACGGACACGCGCCCGCCGACCCGCAGCTCCGCCGCGAGCACCAGGAGCTCTCCAAGATCGACAGCGGGATCGCGCAGGTGACCCACGCTCCACACCCTCTAATTATATTGAGCACGCTAGTTTGGGAACGGCGTCGTGTAGTGCAGAGGAACTTGTCAGTTGGGCCCGGTGGTCGAGTGGTTAGCAACGGCTACCTTCATACCGACAGTGGTGGATTCGATTCCCGCGTAAGACAAACAAGTGTGTACATGAATATGCTCAGTTGTTTACCCATGTTACCTAAGACTCGTCATCTGTGACGCCGTGTAACTTATCCAAAACGTACAGAAATGAAAACATCTCCAGCCACTTGAAACAATACCCCGAGATGGGTACAGATTATATAATATTTGTTTGTAGACGCACACTGTCCACCGGTTAGGACACGAGTGGCTACTAAATATCTCATTGCAATATATGCTGTGGTCGTGATTGCAGGTGTTCCTGAAGGAAGTGAAGGAGCGTGAGAAAATGCAGCAGTGGAAGAAACAGAACTTGGACCCGCGAAACGCGAGCAGGTGCGACCGCTACCAAAGTATTAACACTCGCCGAGTATTGTGCTTGTACATATTATGTAGTTATTGTGTCAATCCCCTCAGTATGGGTTTTAAATGAAAGGATGTTGATGTGAGGTTTAGATGAAAGGACTAGTAGAATACAGCGCACCGTGAAAACATTCCAAATCCAAGATAGCGCCCGCAGCAAAATTCACAGATTCACAGAATTTATATTAGACCTGAAATCTAAGTATCTCATCAAAACAAAGGACTTGGTCACCATAGACCCGTGATTCAAGCTTAAATCCCTTCAATCCCAAAGCATATATTTCTTGAACTGAGTCACAAGCCACATCCTTCTATGAACGCGAACTACATACCTACAAATGTTATTGTACGGTGTATTGCATTTGCACGGCAACCGTAGAGATGCGCCGCGTAACCATTTTACGGTATGTGTGTCGTTCGCTCGTAATTAAACGCAGTTCGTATGTTACCAATCAAGACATCGTACGTGCTCTAAAACATCAAATCATATTTAAATATATATATTTAAATACTATATATCATCATCAGCATATCAAAACATTCACGTTCACTTAGTAATTAGGTTGAATAATATAGACATTCTCCAAGAGTTAAATCAGTTTCTCATTTCTATCAGAAATAAGACATTAAATATCAACTAAGTGTGTTTAGTTTAGTTTTTTGTGCGGTAAACCGTACAATTATTTTTTACAAAATTGAAATAAAAAACGATTGAGCCGCGGCCGAGCTCACCTCGAGTGCAGCACTGCGCTCTCCTGATGGGACTTCGACAATAGAGAGGTCGGACACGGCGATATGTAATAGGAAGTAGGTCAACATACCTGCACGACGGTACCGAACGGAAGACGGCGCTGATACCTTGAAGCGCGTGTTGCAGGACTCCGTCGGCGTCCCGCGAACCGGTGCTGCGGCTGCGCTACTCGTCGCCGGTGGGCGCGTCGCCCTCGCGCAACCTCGACCACCAGCGGCCGCAGCTGCACTCCGACTCCAGCGCCGGCTACTACTCGCACACCTCGCACTCGCACATACCGACCTACAACGGTACGTATTCTGACACACGTGTATCGGGAGGGTCGCCTACCCGTGAAATAAGGTTTCCAAATGTCAATTAACATAAGTATTCCGACCGTTACAACTAATGAAGTTTTGTGAAATTCTAAGCTGGACACTACTCATTAGAACAAGTGACCAGCGACAGAGTAATGAGCGCCGCGTCGTCTCCGCGCTCACATTGACTTGTAGTTGCTACAGTAGTAATGTATGTACGACAGCAGGTAGGTGCGTTACATCGATCGGTCGACAGCTCGCCCTTCCAAGTGAATACTCCATCGGTGTCCACGTGCAGCGGGTTCAGTCTTTATAACAGGCTAACAGGCTTTCACACGAAACTCACTTGAGAACAGTTGTCACCGGTATTTCAATAACGTGAGCTATATATTCCGGAAGTAGGCGTGTAGTTCCAAATGCGCAAGCGCAAAAATGTATTTAATAAAGTATATGTCAATTTATTGAACGCATGCGTTAATCTATTGTTGACGGTACTGTGGGGAGTTTTTTATATACAATGGGTGTGTTTATCGATGTAACTCACTCTTGTTGTGCAATTTGTTTTCCCGGCGTCCAACGAACAATGTACAACTCATTATGAATTTAAGTATCTAACCACACACAAAAATCTTCTGGCAGTGAAAAATTGATCACAGAAAAAATGGATACAGCAAATTAGTTTATTTCGCGTCCCACCAAAACTACGCGCGGTCCGCTGTGAGGTCGTAGGTTACAGGTCGCGAGATGGTATTACGACGGGTAAATAATACCAGGTACACCCATGAGATACTGAATAGTGTATTCTTATTACAACGACTTACATACAGATATAATACACACATCAAAAGTGTCTAGGGATCAACATATATTTTTGCAATAACTTTTCTCCTGATTGATATTAATTAAAATTTTCTTTAAGGATTCATCAAATAAAGTGTTTTCGTTTATCTACAGTAACGATAAACCAAGTCACTTTTGCATTAATAAAGAAATTTGCCATTTTCATAATAAAGGGATTTTTGACATTTGAACCACTAACATTAAAGTTCGAAAAAAAGACTGAAATAACAGTTTTCTTTAAAATTTTATTGGGTAACTTAAACAATTAATAATCCGTGTTTCTACCGCGAACACTAACAACACAAGAACATCGGTTTGGCATACTCAAAATGAGTTCATCCAAATCACGCTGTGGAATGGCCGCCCATGTTCGTTGCAACAACAAAAAAAGGTCTTCTTGCGACTGGATACCCTCCATATTCGGCAGAGCTCTTCTCTGTAGCATATCCCATGCATGCTCAATCGGGTTCAAGTCTGGCGACTGAGCAGGCCAGGGCATGACATTGATGTTAGCTGCGGCGAGAGTCTGTCTTACAACTCTTGCGGTGTGCGGTCGTGCATTATCATGCATTAACTGAAATAAGGGACCGATTTGCACTTGTAGAGGAACGATGACGTCTGATACAATCGTCTCAGCATAAATTTGAGCGTTGAGGTTGCCTCTGATCCAAATCAACTCAGTTCTTCCGCCGATCCAAATACCCGCCCATACCATGATGGTTCCACCACTATAAGGATGGACTTCCTGGCAGGATTTTAATCGCTGTTGGCGTCCAGGGGTTCTCCAGTGTCGTATACGTCTTGTATCCGGTCTCATACCAAAACGAGACTCATCAGAAAAGCACACGAAACGCCATTGTTCTTCTGCCCAATTTCTGTGTTCAAGAGCCCATTGATATCGAATCCTACGATTGTGCATTGCTATAGGTGGTACCCTTAGCGGTCTTCGGGAATGAAGGTTCACTTCATGCAAGCGGTTTCTGACTGTTTGGTCGCTAATTAAGTTCCCTGAAGAGTGATGAAGCGTCACGGCTAACATCATGGCGGTTATTGTTGGAGCTCTTCGAGTTGTGATTTGAATGTATCGGTCTTGTCTCCGTGTGGTGCAGCGATACCGTCCTCCATGGTGCTCAGCCACGGTACCAGTGCTTCGGTAACGTGTCCAAAGTCGACTGATAACACTCTGACTTGTATTCAGAGCTAAAGCCACAGTACGTTGCCGGGAACCAGCTTCTATCATTCCCACGGGTCTGAGCATTTCTTCCCTGCTTAAATGACGTCGCCGCTCCATAATAACGTTGGTTTTAATCAGTAGTAGGGAAACAGTAGCACTAATAATGTCTTCAATGCCAAATGTCAAAAATCCCTTTATTATGAAAATGGCAAATTTCTTTATTAATGCAAAGGTGACTTGGTTTATCGTTACTGTAGACAAACGAAAACACTTTATTTGATGAATCCTTAAAGAAAATTTTAATTAATATCAATCAGGAGAAAAGTTATTGCAAAAATATATGTTGATCCCTAGACACTTTTGATGTGTGTATTTACATGGCCCTGAACACACGTTACGTTAGGGACGTGATGATGCTCAATTAACATAACAAATATAGATGAATATTGCTAATACTTCCTTATGTATATCACGTCTGCTATGTTATTGTTACCATCGCCACGAGCGTACTTGATTCTAATTCAAGTGTGACATGTGGTATTTATTTTTTCTGTGATCAAAGTACTAATTAAAGGATAGCAATTGTATGAATAACGTGGACGTTGACATCCCCCCGTGGCGGGCGACAGTTTCCGACTGAACAGCGATGTCTTTTTGGATGATGTTCTGTTGGGCTTGATGTTAGTGTTGTTCGCTGGACGGCGCGGCCGAAGGACACGGCGTGGTGTTGTTACGCCTTGCAGTGCACTCGTACTGCACCGAGGGCGGTGAGTCCGCCGCGGGGCGGAGTCCGCCGGAGTGTCGCCGTTTGAAACGCTTGCTCATAATATGCAGACGCATTTTATAGTTGCATGCGATTAATATTGCGCATTGGAAATAAGAGATGTGGACGTTTTCAACGTGCATTCTCTGCCACGATAACAACTCGTTTCAAACGCTAGTATTTTTCTCTGGCTTGCATTGTGCGACATTAGCTGTCTCGTACAGCAAGGTTGATTTCATACTGACATTTTCATTCAAAAGTACTTACGTAAAGTATTATGTTCATATACATTGGTAGCGAATTTTAGTGTCTTACTATGATGCCGGTCATATATTTGCAATAATTATTTCATTATAAGAGTAATATAAGTATAGTTCAATTTTATGTTCATCTATGCTTTGTCTTTCATCGTGTCTTAACAAAAGTGCTAATTACCGGCCGCCTCAGCATCATCCCTAGTATAGACGCAGCACACTGTCCGCACACGGCGATCCGAGATTGAACACATTTATCGCTTTAATCTTATCTTTAATAAATAATCTATACAAATATGACAATTATTTTATCTCCATGTTATCTGTGACATATGTAATAGCATGAATGTATTCTTATAATTCCTACGTTCCAGCGTATGCAACATCGGGTTTAAAAAGACTATTGCTGATTTATTTGACGGCCTCTCTTGCGAGCCGTGCGCTCCGGTCAGATGCGCTCGTCGTGTGAATGACTGCCAGGTGTCGTGTTTGCAATAGTTGCATTGACAGTCTGCCGACTCGTGGCAGACGGACGGTGTCGCGGGTGTGTTCAGTCTCCGCCGTGTGCGGCGACGCAGTAGGTACGGCGCGGCGCTCCACCGCCACCTGCGACGCGACGTGCGACACGACGTCGTGATCCACGTGCCACGTGAAGCCGCCGCCGCGGTCGCGGGCTCGACTCCCGAATTCGATGTTCGTCCTGCACCGAGTGTGTACCTCCGTCGCCGCCTCACGCGCACTGTCGCTGGAGCAAAGGACTCACAATTTCATACCAGTCGGCGTCGCGTGAAAGTTTATAATAAATACTCATATGTATTAATTTTTATATTTGTTAAAAATATTTTCCCATACTTTGGTGTATATCAAATACCCTATTTTATCTGACCTTAAAAAGTACGACCTATGGAGATATAAATTAGATCGCTACATTTATCTCAAACTAAACAAAGCTTGTATTAGGGCTCATAGACATTACTTATGATAGTATAGACACCGACGGCGAACCGGACATGTCGATGTGTACCGACGTTTGCACTGCGCGGGAGTCGAGCCCGCGACCCGCGTCACGCACAAGGCACTCGTGTATCGGCGCAACGTGCGCGGTGGACACGGCCTCGCGCCGCACCGGGTAGGTAGTGCGCGGCACGAGGCGACTCTCGGCCGCTCCGGGCACACGAACGCTCGTTTGGCGTTGAAAGCGGGGGTCCGGCGGTAGCAGCACCCGGCGGCACGCAACAGGTGAGACGCTTCCATTCGCTGTGTGGTTCGCGACGCTGCCCGTTTCGTCGTTCTGTAACAATAAAAAATAATGTTTCTGGAGAAGTAAACGTTCAGTGACAAATAGTACAGCAATCATAAGGATCGGATATCTATTATTGTTTGTTTGGTTGTTGAGCCGCGAGAAGTCGGGCGGCGTCGCTTCGTGTCGTGTTCGTGTCGTGTCGTGTGTAGTGGCACAGCTTACAGCTTCTTATCGTATCGAGGTACAGCGTAGCAGCCGCCTCCCCTCAGTGTGTTCAACAGGCGCCGCAGCTCGCCGCCACTGACTGGCTACCGGCAGGCGGCAGGCCTAAGTCCTACCGTCACACTACACTCCCGAACCGTTACATGTGTCAGTCATGAAGTACAAATTTCCAGACTTGTGTTATTATAGTGAAAACACCGAGATAACAGGACTTGGGTAAATAGAACGTGTTTATTTTTCGAATCAGGGTTGTAATGCATCACCGTGTAAGGTGATCGTGCTGGGGAATGATAAACGCGTATTCCTGATAAATTGATTAAGCGTTCGTCCCCAAACACACAGCACATGGAATATGTTCTGGAAGTGGAGTACAGCGTCCGCCCGCGCTCGGCCGTACGTTGAGGGCGTGCGGGGAGGGCCGCTGTCCTCTGCGGTCATTTTTATGGCTGACACAATTCGCGTCGCGAGTCGCGAGTGTAGTTTTGTTGAATGCGGAAGTCGTCGCGAGGACACGTCGACACAGCTCCGTCGGCGCGACGACGGTCGCTCAGTACACGTACATCGCCTACCAATTATTGATAACATTGTATGTGAATATTTTGTATTCGATCTGTCTTTGTACTCGTACAATGGCCTGTTGTGCTGTCTGACAGTTTTTTTATGCTTTTAGATTTTAGGCTTTTGATCGCTTCCATTACATCGTTCATAAAGTAGACGTACACTACACACTACAAATAGTGACAGTCGATATATATTATGAGTTACTCGTACTTATGTATATTATTATTATTATTATATTATTTGGTTACTATTTAAGGAAATTATATAATTTATAATTAAATGTATTATAGCGTATAAGTATTTTATATTTTTGTTATGTTGCCGCTGCATATATTGTGATTTATTATTCGGCATGTCTCACAACGGGCACATGGTGAGTGCAAGTCTAACGGAGGCGAACATACGCATTCGTTGACAGCTGTAGCACGATGTGGCTGTCTCGCCGCGTCCGCGAGGAGCGACTTGACAGTCTGTAGCGGCGACCACACTCGCCGTCGACAATCACCCGATCACGATCCTGATTACTATACAAATAGCTTCAATAACGAATAAGTGCAACTTCGCGCCCTTGTATGAGTAGGACCTCGGTCGTGTTCTCATCCAATATATAAAACAGTTAAAATACACAATATGAAAATTGTTTGAAGAGGACGCTTGCTGGCGCCGGCTGGCTGATAATATTAATCGTTAGTTAAAAGAGCTTAGTTCCATGATCAGTCCCAAATATTAAACAAACATGGGTATACTGTCGTGAATTAGTCGCGTGGTGATCGAGCTGCTACAACGTTCATGTTTACAAATGGTCGTCCTCGCGTACGCGGTGCTAAATGTATGGAGGCGGGCGCGCTCCGCCGCACGCGTCCCCGCGCGGCTGCAGGCGGCCGGCGGCGGGCGGATCGCGACTGCGAGACCACCACACTCCGCGGTACACGATTATTGTCGCGTCAGATGGACGTAGTATTGCCGGCCGGTCGATACTTGTCATTGAGAATAAATTATTTTATAGATTTACTATGGATTGGACGTCAAACGAGACGAGCAACCAATAAATTTCATTAAAGTCGCAATAGACTGCCTTTTCCGCGCGCCGAGCGCGGGGCCTGTCGCCTGAGGTGCAGACGATCGATTTTTTTTTCGATCGTGTTCACGTTAATTATTTGTGATTGTTTACGAAGTGCCGTGTGGTGGTCCGCACGTTACGCGGCCGCCGGTGGCGGGCCGTGTGCGGCGGATGTGGTTTGCGGACGCAGCATTAGTATGTGTGTGTGTATGTGTAGTAATGCACGCGGCGCCGCGGCCCGGCTACGGGCTGCGCTCCAGCACGCTGCCCGCCGCCCTGCCGCATCACAACGGACACGTGAGTACATACCATTGTGTGCGGATGTAGCAGTACGGCCCGGCCGCGGGCTGCTCCCCGGCTGACTGCGCTCCGCCGTGCCGCGAGTACGCACGACCCAGGGCGCACAGGACACCTAACTACGAGTAGTTTGTGTGTATGGTGATTCTCGCGCGGACACGTGAGTACGATTCGACACACAAAACACACACCTAACACTACTGAATTGGAAGTGACGGCCGCGCTCGACGCTGTCCTCGGGCCTCCGTCGCACATGTTTCTTGTTTTAAGCGATTAGTGATAAACCGCGCCGGTTCCTTTTACGATAGAAGTAGCACATCTCTCGGACGTGGTAACGTCGCCCACCACATCCGTTATCGGTGCGAGGCAGCATCGCGCGCTCTCGTCCGCGGCCGTCGGGTAGGGCCGCCCCGGGCGGCGTGCTGGGCGCGCTGGGCGCGGTGTAGAGTGTACGCTGAGCGGGTAGCGTGTTGCAGTGGTGTCGTCGCTGCGCGCGGCGCCGCGGCCGGGCTACGGGCTCGCCAACCGCTCGCACACCTTCTCCTCCAGCACCGCGGTGAGTACCACGTCACGTCCCTCTGCTCGATAATAATACTAGCGATGTGAACACATTGTACTTTATCTGGTGAGCTACGAGCTCCTACAAGTTGCACATATTTTAGAGGACGGCCCAAACAAAGTAATGCGTTCACGGTTCATATATGTTTGTGAAGTACGTGAGTTCTTTATTCCTCCATTACTTAACTCCCTAAATGGATGTATAGTACTAAAATTATTTGAACGCGGGTGACTTATCTCTTAAGATTACTGTCTTGAAAATAGTACGGGGCCGGTAATCGAACCCAAGTAAACTGTACGCCGCTTTACTGCAATGCAATCGTGGTCCACGATGTACAGATATCAGACTGAGGTGTGTGCCGAGCATTATTCAGTTAATAATTATTCGTTGATCTGGACATTGACATTATTGCTATTGAGAGATTTACAGACTCGTTCAGCCTCCAGGAGCGCTCACAGCGACTGGCGCATGCAGCAGCCGTCCAATAGTGTCCCAGTATACAATATTTCTGTGATATAGTAAAGGAGGGAAATTACAAAATATAATTTGAAATATAAACTTTCAAATTAGGAATCGAAAGTCTTATACTAAGTATTAGTACATTATTTATTTCTCTGAATCAACTCTAAATATAAACTCATTTTACGTATGTGTTTATATTTTATTTAATGAGCAATTCGTCTATGCAGTTGTGCTGGACAACCTCCTGTTGCCGCCGTCTGTACAACGTATTTTGAAAATCGTTATCGAAGGAGCTATGTCGTGTCACAAAACCCATCAAGTTTCTGTGTCCACCGAGTCGGGCCGGACCTCATTATATCATTATCATATAAAAGCATTTTTATGTTGTAAAGATGTTTGAAAAGAATACAATGTCATAGTTGACGTAGCGCCTTCCGATATCTGTTTATGTTTGTAACGGCCGGGGCTGACGCGCCATGTGTCCGCAGGGAGACTTCACGTTCAGCGGCATGGGCGACAAGACGCACAGCACGGACTTCAGCAGCGGCAAGTCTGACAGTAAGTACACTTCCCACGAACACACACATTCACTGTTTATCACACGAACACTGCACACTAACATTACACTGCGCACACAACTTGTACATACATTATCGGCGGCACCACGATACATCACTACAGTCGGTGACACGCCTCGAGGGCACGTTTTAATAACAATGTAGACGGCGTGACAATGTGCCAAACAACGAGTGAACAGTGCCCGGGTGATGTTAAAGTGTTTTAGCATATTTTTATATATCCGAAGTGGCAAACGACGCACGGTATGTCCAGACGTGTGATCTACCCTAAGAGAGGTCCGGTTTTCCCTCTCGGTTGTGGAGGTCTAACGGTAATCGTTCCATGTCAAAATCAGTATGTTCGCCAAAATGTTTAGTCTTAGGCAGCGGACCGCGGCGATCATAGTGGCTTAGGGAACGGAATAACGCTAGAAAGAAGAAGAGACCACCTAGTTAAAAAGTAAATCGATTTATTTGCATTTCATTAACAGTATAGTCTAAAAAAATTTGGTTTTCTATTGATAAGAATGGTTCTGTCTTCATCCACATTCCCGTATGCACTTGATGGAGAATCACACTGTGTGGACGGCGTGCGGCCGAGACCGGCGCGCGCCGTGACCCTCTTACACAGCTACACACACACAGACTCTGTCTCTGCCTGCCCCGCGAGGGATTCGGCGTGAAGCTATACATACATTCATACTTACACAGTTTTTGAGTAGTATATAACATTGGGAATTGTATTACAGTTGATAAGTAAAACTATATTTTTCTTTCTTACACAGTCGAGTATAGTATAAAAAATCGGCCAAGTGCGAGTCGGACTCGCACACGAAGGGTTCCGTACCATTATCGATAAAAACGGCAAAAAAATCACGTTTGTTGTATGGGAGCCCCCCTTAAATATTTGTTTTATTTTAATTTAATTATTTATTCTTAAAGTGAATATATAAATAAATATTCTGTGAATATTTCAAGCGTCTACCTGTTGCCGTTATCAATATCGAGCAAAAATGAGCAAAAAAATCACGTTTGTTGTATGGGAGCCCCCTTAAATATTTATTTTATTCTATTTTTTAGTATTTGTTGTTATAGCGGCAACAGAAATACATAATGTGTGAAAATTTCAACTATCTAACTATCACGGTTCATGCGATACAGCCTGGTGACAGACGGACGGACGGACGGACGGACTGACGGACGGACGGACAGCGGAGCCTCAGTAATAGGGTTCCGTTTTACCCTTTGGGTACGGAACCCTAAAAACGAGCATTTTTACACAGTTCTCGAGTGCGTTTCCGACCGAACGAACAAAGAGCTAGATTTAGAACAAGAGCATTCTTTCTTGATATAGTGTAAACTCAGCATTATTATAATTGCTACATTTATTATTTTGTCACAAACACTCAAAAAGAAAAGAAAGAGGAGATTATCGTCGGCGGGTGACAAATGTGACGCAACGAAGGAACTGGACAATGTCGGATATGCATGAACAAGAAGATAGTGGTCAATTCCTAAATTTTTGTAGAATGGCGTCAGAGGATTTTGACCATTTATTATTACAAGTACGAATTTTAGAGACTCTATTCCTGCACATGACAGGCCTCTATCATTAATGAGACATTTTTCTTGAGACCAATCCATGTCGATAAGTATGTATTCAAATCGCTAAAGCATAAGAATGCTTTGAAGAGACCGCTCCGGGGAGCGAACACGTCCGAACAGACAAGAACGCTCTAAGCAACTGTGTGCGCGCTCTAGTGCCGCACATTAAGCGAGCGAGCATTCTTTGAATATTCCATAGAATTTTTGTGGACGCAGGCAGAACAAAACGTCTGTTTATACTAAAATAATTTAATAGACTGGGGATAGAACGAGCATTCACTCGCCTGATGTAAATCTGCTTTACACAGTCCTCGAGTAGTATACAATTGGGTTTTCTTGCACAGTTTTCGAGTTGTATAATATTGGGACTGTTTCAGTGTGTAAGACGCTCTCTATCATATTTAGAGTCAAAATGAACTTCTCCTGCACTTGGTGCACCCTGCTAAGTTACAAATGAGGCTCTGGCATAAGAGAGCTAGGATGCGACCACCACTAATTACGAACTCCCTAAAGAGTCGATGTGTACCCGTGAGTGAGTGAGGTTTTTACTAAGCTCGTAGGTAGTTGCTCAAGCGTTTCAAGCAAGGCTACGGTATACACTTCACATCAGGTGGACGGTATGCTTATTTATCTCCCGATGTAGTATAAAATCAAATGGGAATTCAATATTTATAATTTGCCCGTTGTATGTGTGTACGTGCGTGCGTGCGCTGTAGATCGCCATCGTGCGACCGCACACTCACCCGTGTGTTTGATTTCGTGCGCGCAGTGCGGACGGACCTGTGCAGTAAGTAAGCGCTTCGCTTGCAGCCGCGCCTCACCTACATCGCTTACGTACTCTCAAAACATGCCCACATTTTGTATTGTCTTTTATTTTGAGGCACTTTAACCTTCCTCGCCTCTCGAGAGGAGCTTTCGTAACTCCCCCTGCCCATGCTCTGCGTATCCCATGCCACGGCACGTTTGTACGTTTTTATTATTGTTCAATTAATTTAGACTTGATAAATGATTAATTTAGTTTGTCACGTCGTCGCGGAGTATAGAATCAACGGAGTGCGCACAGCTCTCGGACGCGTGCTCGGTCTCCGTGGCTGTTAAGAAACGAGTTGTGAATATTGTTGGTTGTCACAACCTTGCGCACTGCGCGGTGCCCCTGAGGAGAAGACACGATTTTGCTTCCGTTTGCGTGTCGCCCTCGGAAGGCACTCCACTGGCTCTGTGCTCCGTGCTCGTCTTAGTAGGACTATTATAGGACGAGACCTGCCGACGGACCGTACAGTAGTATTTGTTCGATTTCCATAAAAAACATTACTATTACTTGCTGCTTGAACTTATCCTAACGCGGACGACATGTGTGTTATGTTTCGCTTCGTACGTGTACCATCGAGCCGGCCTCCATCTCACTCCGCCGTAGAGCGTGCTGCGCCGCACACTCCTCCCGGAGGTAGAGTCCCCGCGGCTGCTTGGCTTCACACACTCACATGTTCATCTCGATTGTTGAACTTGGCTCCGCGTCCAATTAATGTGTCTTGTGGAATGTTTTCAGTATCTGCCGGTTCCATAACTGACGTCGACCGAAGTGCTGTGGTGAGTCGATCATTACAATTTACTCACCTCTCTTAAGTTACGAATAAGTCTACGATTTCCGTAGTAGGAGCGAAATGCATCTATGCTATGCACTAAGATAAAGAAATAGATACAAAAAATGATAGAAAATTGTAAGACTAAAATTTATTGTGCTCAAGTCCCACAGCGGCCCCGGCCCCGTAGCAATATAATGAATTTGAATTATGCGCACTATGCGTTCACTTGAGGTACCGATTACACGTCTTTAATATTGTATATCAATGTGTTACGTTGGTGCCACTAAGGAACTTGTAGTAAAATAAAAAAGCGCAAAATCAAGTTTCCGCGGCGATATTAAAAAAATCGATATAAATGAACTACTTGTTTTATTCTGGTATATCTGACATAATGTTTTTTTGTCATTTTGTATTGCCATTCTTTTGATTATTATATATTTTTTTCATTCAACACGAATGTAAGTATTGTTAAGAATAAATAAATGACTAAAAAATTACTTAATTCAAAAAAAATCCATCGCTGTGTGATAAAACTGATTTGAATTTAGAATTCTTATTACTACTAAAGTTGTAATCTATAGTAAACTTAAATATCTTTCGTCACACTATCCAGTAAAATTCATAGAGCATTCAGATACCAGCTAAATGATAAATGTTCCATTTTTGTTTTTCGAGATAAATGTTTTATTATGTGTGAGCACAAAAACGCGATGATTTTGTATTATACTAAAATACCACAACGCGTTGTGATCGTGCTTTTGTACCGCTTCAGACGACGGACGGCGGCGTGCCGAGCATGGGGCCGGGCGCAGGCCTGGGCGTGACACTCCGCGGCGGCAGCGCGGCGGGCACGATGGCGGGCGGCGCGCTGGGCCCGCGCGGGGGCGCCGGCGGCGTGCGCCGCTCACTGCCCAACATGGCCACGTCGCTCCTGCTGCATGAGCCCGCCAAGCTGTATCCCTACCACCTGCTGCTCATCACCAACTATCGCCTGCCGCCGGACGTCGACCGCCTCAACCTCGAGGTAACCGTCGCCTTTGACGTCGTCGTCGTCCTTGCGGCGCCAATACCAATAGTTAGCTGGTGCTTTTGGTAGATTTTTTCTATTTGACTTTTTTTTCTATTTGACTTAATCCGCCATCTTTTCTTTGGTCGTCTTCTACATGTCCGCGTACCACCGACATTCATCATTCTTACTTCGACGCGCCTTCCCTTTTTATATTTAGGGGGCAAACACGCATGTGGGTCACCTGACGGTAAGGGGTCATCACCGCCCATAGACATCAGCTACACCATAGGGTCACTGATCCGTTGCTAGCCTTTTTAGGGAAACATAGGCTCTTTTCTGAAGGCCCATATCGTATTTGTTCGAGAACACTGCTGAGGAATATTTATTCCACAATTTCACCGTACGTGGTAGACAATGCCTCAAAAAGCGTACTGTGAATTGCCTCTCATCGAGATGGTGAGGGTGAAATTTAAGTTTGAGGCGAGTGAGTGGTGCGACAGTGGAACTCAGCGGCTGGTGTTAAGTTAAACAGCTCCTCCGAACACTCCCCATGATACAATATGTACAGTACACAAAGAAGGAACGTCTTGTACTTGTGGTCCCCGGGGCCGCAACACAGAATGCAGAACAAATAATTGTTCCGTCGAGTGTGGTGTTTCGTCGGCTGGCTCCGAGGACGGCGCACTCCGCAAATAATAAAACACACCTTCTGCAGATGGTCTATACGGTCGATAGTCGATGACTATGAGAACAGATTTCGTGTACTCCGAGTTATCTACATTAGAACATAGAACACAAGCACGTTATGGTTCTGTTTTAGTATTCGGCTGTTTTTTAGTTTTTCGTCGACTTGAGTAATTGTCGTAATTTGGCAATATTTCAAAATATTTAGTCGTCTGTGCCTCCGTTTAGTACGCAATCCATTCAGTGAGATGTATAAAAAGTACTAAAACTCAAAAATACCTGGAGACCAGCTCGTTACTGCCACATCTAATAAACGTTGCCAAAAACTACCTGAACGGTCAAATCTAGTAACTTGTTACAGCATGTACAAAAAGACTACCAAAAATAACTGACACTTTTCAAACTCCTACATCCATTTCTAAAAACTGGCAAAACAGTATACTTTTCTAAAATCTACCGAAGGCAGTTGCCGAAATCTGCTGAAATCATCAAATATTATCCGAAAACATTTTTTTTATATACAGAAAACAATCGTACCGCCTGCCTGATAGTAAACAGTTACCGTAGCCTATGGCACTAGGCATCGCTCAGTTCCGCTGGTGTGTGGTGCCATTGAGCCAGCGCTACGTAACGTGACTACGTCGTGTGTAACCGTGTGTCTGTCGATCGCAGCGGCACCTGTCCGACGCGGAGTTCGAGGCCATCCTGCAGGTGGCGCGGCCGGACTTCTACCGCCTGCCGCAGTGGCGCCGCAACGAGCTGAAGCGGCGCGCGCGCCTCTTCTAGCCGCCGCCGCGCCGGACACCGCGCGCGCTCCAGCCCTCGGGGTGACGCCTCCGCGGACGCCCGCTGCGGCTGATGTTGTAAAACTATTATTTATTCTCCGTCTCCGGAAGCCTCGGCAGTTAATAATAACATAGTGACCGTATTGATAACTATTCACATAATAATATTGATGTATGTAACGTACGCGGTGTGCTCGCCATGTAGCGGGAGTTCATAGAACTCGGTCGCGCGCGCGACTTACGATGCCTTCTTTTGATAAATATAATATATATATGTATGTGATCCGTTCGTGCGAGCGTGCGTCGTTTCGTTTAGTGAGAACCAAATATATTACGCGGCGTAAGGTACGTTACTCGCGTTAGGTTTTAAGTGAAGCATTCTATTGGTATGTACTGTCGGACAGATGAGTTCAGGTAGCGCCGCGCGGCCGCCGTCGGTGCGCCCGCCGGGGCCGCGCGGCGCGCGCTCGTGACGCACGCAGCCCTTTTCGTGGCACACGACAATGTGATTGTTGGCAGAGTGTGCGGGGTGCGTGCGCCGCGGTGTGTATGTACGTGTCTGTGTGAGCGCGAGCGAGCCTCGTCTGTAAAACATAGTTGTTTTTAATTTTATTCTAGACAGATATTATTTTGGTTGCAATATAAATGATGGAAAATATTATTGTATTTTTTATTCAGCGATCGAGTTACGTTAGGTAGTCGATGAAGTAAATAGATATAAGGACGAGTAGGTAGCTTACCGACTACAAATGCCTAATATGTTACCACAGAGCGCCGGCCGCGGCCTTCGCAGGCCACCTTGTACGCGTAGGACCGCCGACGCGGCGGGCGCGGGCGCGGGCGCGGGTGTCGCGTCTCCTCGACTATATGAGTCAAAACTCTACCAAGGGCACAAATCGCACCATAAAATCGCGTACTTTGAGGAGAGATCAAAAACTGCTTAAAATGTCGCGTGTTGATCTTTATGTTTTAGAGATGAAATTGGAAAGCCTCGTTATCAAATATGTAGTTGTAAGTAAAGCTTACAAGACGAGTGTCCGCGCGGCGCCGGCGGGCCGGCCGCTCGCACGGGCGCCCGTGATCGTACACTTTATAGCTGGCACCTTGGTAGATGGTATATTTTTAAGCGCGTGTGAACTAGTCTCGCACAAAGTGAAGTGTAGTGGGCGTCTCGGCGCGCGGGACGAGAGGCGGCGCCCGCGGCGGCCGCGCGGACCGCCGTGTTCGTCGGAGAGGCCGTCGCCACGTGCGAACGTTCGCTTCGAGCGACGGCAGCTTTCTTGCTA